>CM060939.1:638992250-641392250 GCA_030765085.1 Allium cepa | reverse complement strand
TCTAGTCTAGACGCATAGACAAAGAGACATCGCACAATTGCTAGTCTAAATAATAAAAATGACCGTCATGATCATCAAGAAGTGTCAATTACAGTAAGCTAGTAAATATATGAGCTTAGCTTCATGTCCCATAACCACTAGCTTAACTTAAATATTTACGAACATATTGTAGATCTCCACTAGAAAATTGTCACAAGAGATTCAATCGAACAAGTCCAAGAATTAACCGACGAAGTAAACGCAAGCGTTTCATACCACTTGTTTTACTAAGTCGTTTAATTAGGTTTCTCATACGAGTGAGGTAAAGGTTTGTATATACTAATAGATTGGAAAACGGTTTAAGAGAATGATTTTTGTAATAAAATAGTGTTGAAATCATATGATGAAAGTGTTTTGATATTTACTACTAGTATTGAAACCTTTGTATTTTTAAAGTGACAAATCATCGAAATGATTGTAGAAACAATCAATCACTAAAATTCACGTTCGAAGTCGTGAATAAAATCCAAAGAAATCGATACCGAATCCACCAAAACGGATATTCCAAAAATTCCCGAAGAAAAGAAGTCATCAAAGTCAATAACAAATGACAACAACAAATAGGGAAATAACACGAATCAATTAAATTTGGAAACCACGCAAAATAGGCGAAATAGGAAAAACAACATCAGGTCGGTCGGCCGGCTACAGAGCTCGGTCGACCGGACCCTGTTGAAGAAAAATTCTCGGGAAGCAGGTCGGTCGACTGAGCTCTGTAGTTGGTCGACCGGACCTGTGACAGAGAAGTGCTATGCACTTTTAGAAGTAGGTCGGTCGACCGGCCCAGTGGTTCGGTCGGCCGAACCTGTATTCTTGCACTTCCTACCCTATTTTAAAAGAGGTGCAAACTCCCTCAATTTGCAAACGGTCGAGCAACGACACTAAGGGTTTACGCCAATCGACTACCCGGCCATAGAAGCTCTTCGGTTCATCACCAAAACATGATCAAAACATCAAAGCTATGATTTTTAAAGAATTGAACCCAAAACACCAAAAATTGGAATATTCACCAAATCAATCCAAACCAAAAGCAATTGCACAAGAATAAGTGTTAGGAATTCATAACTAACAATCGAAGGTAATTATAAGCATAGATGTGAGATAAAAATCTCACCTTTGAACCCAAATCAATGAAGAAGAAGCTTGAAAGTAAAGGAGAATTAACCACTCTTCAAATCCAACACAAGAAGCTTGACACTAAGCTTTAAAAGAAGAACATTCCCAAAGTTAGGTTTAGGAATTTCTGAAATTGATAAGAGAATGAGTTGGAGAAGAAGAAGAGAAGGCTTACCAATGGGTTCTCTTGAATCTGGAGCTAGAAGTTGGGTTTGCTGATGAAGACTAGGACTTGGAGTTTTAATTTCCTCTTCCACTCTCCATTGTTATAAAAGCTTGGGTATTAGGAAATGAGGAGTGAAGTAATGAAGAGGAGAAGGGGTTGGGACTGAATACATAAGTGGGGTTAATGGGCTCAGCCCTAACCAAAGCCCTAAGTGAAAAAGTAGCAAAATTCCACTAACTCCAAACATATCAAAGTTTACACTTAAAAAGATCGCAAACGGCATTTTGAACTAAATGGAAGTGGTCTCGAGTCCAAATTCGACTGTTTGCAAAAATTGGCTTTTCGGACTAAATTCCGAGTATCAGTAAAATATTTTAATATAAAACCGATAAATATGCGGGTTGTTACAATTAGTTTGTGGGTGATAAGTTATACTGGGATGTAGCTTTGTACCCAATGCCTCTTGTAAGCTCTTTCAAAACCCGTTAGTGAACAAAGGGTTTCGATCGTTCACAATTCTCTTTGGCACACCATGGAATTGTACAGTGTGCTTCAAATACAGCTCGACCAACTTGGTTGTCGCTCTACTGGACATTATGGGTCTAAACCTAGCACTCTTCGTCAGTCAATGAACTGCAACCCAGATGTTATCGTACCCACCTTTGCTCCTTGGCAAGCCATCGGAGAAATCCATTGAAACTTTTTTCTCATTTCCACTTAGGAATTTTGAGCAGATGTAAAAAACCACTTGGCTTCCTCTACTCTGCCTTTACCAATTGACAATTCATGCGTTCCGAGATGAATTCCACAACATCCTTCTTCATCCCTTCCAAACAAAATGTCGATCTTATATCACGATACAATTTATAGCATCGGGATGTATAGTCAATCTTGAATGATGGCACTCTCGGAGAACCTCATCCCATAACCCATCAACAATAGGTACAAGCAACCTTTCATCCTTACTGAGCCAACCAACATGGTTGAGAACATACTTTTTTATCTCTTCAAACTCTACTCACTCATCTGTCTTCACCATGATCTCTACTAGTCCAACATCTAACTTCTGAATAGTACTAATCTACTTAATCATATTTGGTCTGATCGTTAACCTAGCCAACACTCTGGCTCTATCTCACATCGAGGTTTGAAATCGCAGCCAGCGATAAACTCCAACTGCTTCCACTCTAGGAACATCACCCTAAAGCTAGTATGTTGTAACGACCCAGAATTTTTAGAAATTAAAATTTGAATATTTAATTAATTTTAAATATTATTAAGTGAATTTATAAGTCAAATAAATTTTTATTTGAATTTTTGGATTTAATTGAATAATTAAATCGATAATTTAATACGTTAAATTATGGAAATAATTGAAAATCGGGTTAAATATGATTGAAAATGATTTGTAAAATTTTATTTTATCATGTTGGAGTTAGAATGATATTTTAGAACTTTTAAAATCGAATTAAAAGTTAATTTGTGAAAATTGAATATTTTAATATTAAAATCGACTAGTGAAAATAGCCAATTTTTGAACAGTTTCAGAATTGAACGAAACCAGTTCTATTGGATCCGTAATAGTTAGTTATTACCGGATTTCAAATTTCGTGTTAATCGGAGTTATCGTTTGAGCGTGGCAGCTCGAAACGCATCGAATCGTTTTTAATTTAAATTTGGCGAGTCAAAATAGCCATTTTTCAAAAAGTCTCGGATTTCGACGAAACCAGTTTCATCGGATCCGTAATGTGATATTATTGTAAGGTTTCAAATTTCAAGTCAATTGGATTTACCGTTTGTCCGGTACAAATTAAAACGCCTAGAAATCGAGTTAAATCGGTTTAATTTAAATTGAGCGTTTACAGCCATAACTCGCACATACTTCCGAATTAGCTTCCGAAACCTGTTCCATTATGTCCGGAACGCGGGGTAAACCCTAGGTACGTCAATTTCGGCGCCTAAATCGGAGTTCGGAATTTCCGGGTGAATAGTGTCGATCGGTTCTCTATAAATACACACCCACACCCTTCATAAATTAAAAAAAAAATAAACAAAACCCTAATTTTCAACCCTAGCCGCCACCCACATAACCCACGGCCAGAAAACACCCAACTTGCTCCCTCCAAATCTCAAAATCCGTCGACAATTAGCAAGAATGTTCAACTACAAAGTGATAGAGCACAACACGAACTAGAGATCCAACGGTTATGATCGAATTTGGAGCGACGATGGAGGAGAAAAGGGGGCCGTTCTCTTCAGGCCTACGCACGTGATTCCTGGCCATAGAGGGGGCCGAGCTACATGATGTTGGTGGTGGTGGTCGAGCTCGCGAAGGGCTTCAAGATGGTGGGGTTGTGATGGAGTTTAGTCGAGTGATGTGGATGCAAGATTCAACCCTAGTTTTGGGTGATGGGTTCAAGGTTGCGGCCTAATTACTGTAAAGAGACGTGAGGGAGGGAAGATGATAGGGACGGTCAAGATTGCAAGGGGATGGATCCTGTGGCTATGGTTTAGATTGGTATAAAATTAGTTAAGTTTATGTTGTAATTTATATAAATAAATCGTGTACAAACTTCAAAAATTGATAACTTTTTCATACGAGGTCGAAAAAATGCAAACTCAGTTGCGTTGGAATCGTATGGACGAGCACTACGCGATGGAGTTGGTTTGGAGTCGATTGGAGTTAGTGAGAATTTTGGGTAAAATTAAACGTCCGTTTAATTTTATTCGAAATAAAAGCTAAAACGGAATTTAAAATCAAGGTGAGAATTTCTCACTCAATCGAATCAGTTTCGATTTTATTTTAAATAGTTAGATTTAAAATATTTGAATGCATGTTCGAATGTTGATTGATATCTATTTATTGTTAAAATAGACATTATACGCCGTTAGTAAGCGGATGTTATTTAATAAAAACATATACCGCGAATATTTCATAAACAGTGAAATTGGTATTATATATAATAACAATATATATATATATATTGGCATATGTATATATTGGAGTTGTTGATTTCCCGCATTTTTTTGTTTAGCGGATGAGACCCTATTACGCCGTTATTAAGCGGATAATATTTATTAAAAACATATACCGCGATAATTTCGTACTGGAGCGAAATTGGTATTGTGCTAATGTTTTTGGATGCAGGAAAACAGGTTGGAGGGATCCAACTGGATTCCTCAACAGTATTTATTTGATTATGGATATTTTGATATTCGTTGATTATCATATACGATATGTGATATCGTTGTTGTCGTGATTGACTATTTGGTGTGTAGCATCATTGGACCCAGATTTTGGGATTTTAAAATGATTTTTAAAGTGATTTTTGAAAACATACTATATTTTTAGAATTGATCCATTTTAAATAATTAAACGCTATAATTTTTAAAGTTATCAAAATTATGGTTTTTGTGAAATATAGTTAAAAGCTGATTTTTGAGAAATATGAACCAATGATTTTATAAAATAGTTTAAATTGGATTTTTGAATATATTATAAAAGTTTAAAAATAGGATTTATAAAATTTGATTATTTTATAAATCAAAATGGTGAAACTATAAAGGAAATTTAAGACGTTTTAAAAGGATAATATAAATTTATTTATATTAAGAGATTTATAAATGGATATTTATAAATTGAAATATGGACATTATAAAACGAGTTTTTATAAGTGTTTGAATGAAGTGAAAATGAATTTCATAAATGAATGAAATTTATAGAATTTTAAACAGTGAAGTTATAAATGGAATTTTATAAACAGTAGGTTTATAAAATTTATAAAGTTATTGAAAGAATGAATTTTGGATAAATAATTGAATCTTATAAGTTATAAGATTTATAATTATGAAGTTAAAAGAACGATTTTGTAAAATAATCGTTTTATAAGTAATTAACTTATAATATGAACGTTTAGTTTATAATTTAGTTACGAACTGGAATAGGTTAATAAAGGAATTTATAAAAAGGATGTTTTTATAAATAAATAGAAATGGAATTTATAAACGTTGTTTTATAAATCCGCAAACAACTTATTTTGATAAGTTAATTGTTATAACCTATTAATGGAGTTATATTCACATTTTGAATAGTGAATAATCCTTTGAATTAAAATGAATAAAAAGGATGAAATTTGTTAACGTAGTATATTCATGTTTTTGAATAGTGAATAATATGTTAAAGAAATTGTTGTAGATGTGATGTTTTAAATAGAATTGAAACGATCTAACGATGTTTTAAAATATGTTGAGATTCGAAACCATAGATTTCAACATTTATTGTTGAAATAGATGTTTCGAGAAATAGAAGGAAATGGTGGACTATAACACTGTTGTTATAGTAAATGATTTCCGAAAGGAAATGTTTTGTATAGTATTGGAATTTATATATCTATTTTAATTTCGAATCCCTATACTAGTGATTTTGGGTTGTCATAACGATGTTCTACGCAACATTCGTTTTGGCCCAAATAAATATGTTTAAGAGAATGATTTCCTTAAAGAATGAAATATATACTTAATTCGATTTAAGTATATTGAATATTTTCTAAGTGTTGAAAATAAAAAGATTTGTGAATTACTTATTTAATAAGTATGGAAATGTTTTCCAATATGAAGTGAATATTTAGAATTTATCTTTTTAAAGATAAATTGAAAATGGATAATTGGAATCGTATATGCATGAATATTTTGGAATATAAATTCACTAAGGAATTTATATGTGAAAGTGGAATTTGTGAAAAAAATAAATATTGATTTATTTTTGAAGTGTTGAAAATTATATATCTAGTGAAGATATTTTGGAAAATAAATAATTTGGTAAATTTTTTGGAAACTGGTGATGTGTGCATATCCAGTGATAGTTCAATAACCGACTATCAATATTTCCCTTTGAATGGGTATTTGATGTGATTTGTTTGAATGTGAATGCCACACTTATTTTTGAATAAGCGCTCACTATTCGGGTTAACCGGGAAAGGACCATGGGGTCGTATAACCCATTCCGAATATGTGATACGTCGTTGTGAATTGCATTTGAAGATCGGTGTTGAAGACCGAGTATTTGTGAAAACGATAGGATGACCTATCGATTGTCTCTGCACTGGGTAGCTCCTGGTATAGAGATTCCTTAAGTGATGGGAAATTCGATCGGGATTGTGAATACCCGTATTGCAAGGGCTTCGTAAGAAGTGCCTTCGGTTTTGTTCGAGCCCGGAACAGACTTGTATGGATTGTATGTCTGACATTACAAGTTGAGATATAAAGCCGATTTCTTTCAAATATATTTCTGTTGGTGGCGGAGAATTTATTCTTTTAGCTTAACACCCTTCTCTGAGACGTACGTGCTCAGAGGTTATGTAGTTGAATGTTATCGGCGATATATTCCCAATTTGGTAATGTGACATGCTGAGTGATGCTGAAATGATCATTGTGTTGATTATTTGTGATAGGATCGTTTATTTGATCGTCTATCCTTGTGATCATTGTGTTGATCATTTGTTGACCCAAAGCATGGCTTTTGTATAAAGTATGTTTTTGTGGACGTGACTTCGTCGAGCCTCACACCCCGTGAATGGTCAAAACAGGAAAGAAGCAGCAAGGTTATGAGGGGTAGCACCCTTTAGGATGTGTCCATTTCCTTCTGGAAAAGGGTGGTATCATGGTATGGAGCCCAGATACTTACTCATGTTGAAAACACTTTGTTATGATTGTGTGAATTGATTACGAGCGCTCGGTGATAAAGGTCCCAAAGGACCGGGGGATGGCATATTCGGTCAGTTGTTACTCAGTTAGGGGTAACCCGGCCTTGTGTTGGTAGAGATCCGGTTTGGTTCTCGGGGATGTCCATCCAGAGGCATTCTCATGTGGCAATGGGAAATTCCTTGGCCTGATCATTCGTTGGAAATCCAATTCCCAATACGAAACTTGTACGGTTTTAGTTGTAGAACCTGCCATCTAATATGGTAGCTATTAGTAGGCATAATATAATGGTACCTATGCTGGCTAAGATTTATATTCTACTTTCGAAATGAATTTCCTACACTATGCACTAATAATAATATGAAATGTTCTTTTTAAATGCTTATCAAGCATCTTTGACTATCATAAGGAGAAATCTTCTCCAAATCTGCGTTTGCATTGTGTGTGTGGCAGGAGGTCTTATGGTAGTCTCATTTTTAAAAGCATTGCGAATTGACTTTAAAAATATTCCTCTATTTTGATTTTAAAGATAAATAAACTGTTTTGAGTTCTCACACCAGTCACATGACTGACTTGGAGTTTATTGTTTTCCTTCCTAAACTCTGGGTGCCCACCAATTTTCACACGGGCAGTCAAGAGTAAGGTTTATCAGGATATTCTGGATATTCTGGAGTTGCTGGAGGCAAGCTAGATGGCATGGCGTATTACTAGTTATATAGTATTTCCTTTCCGCTGCACTGTTTGATGTTGTATGATGTTGTACACTCTTATGATATGATGTAATGAAATGTATAAAATGTAATAACTGATATAGTTCTTTGTTTAAAGATTATTCATTTATTATTATATGTTGTTCCGCTGCGAATTGTGAGATTCTGATGTTGTTCTGTTGTTTTCTGTTCCGTCCTATTTTGTTCTAAATTTTATGTTCTCTTTTCTATTTTCTCTCCTCTCTAATTTCTACCTTCCCTCCTCTTCTTTTCTTAAATTCTTTTTAAAACCCATAACATTCCGGTTTTTGACCTTCGAATTCTCGGCAGTCGATAAAGTGAGTATCGATGTTGAATTTTCGAAAGTCGAAAATTTTCGGGGCGTTACATATGTCTTCTACTCAAAGCATCAGGGGCTATATTTCACTCACCCAGCATATAGGAAATGTCAATGTCATTGTAGGTCGAGAACTCTAACTGTCACTATTGACGAAGGTTACGATCATTCTGTAAGAAGAGATACTTCAACAATTGTGTTCCATATATAACTCGAACCTCTCTTCAACAAAATAGTGCACTCAAGTCTTCATAGCAAATACTATTACTGCCAACTTCAAATCATGAGTCGGATACTTCTTCTCATGCTGTTTCAGCTATCAAGTAGCATATGCAAAATCCTTTCCAATTTATATCAACACCGCTCCTAGTCCAGTACCATAGGTGTTTATGTATACTGTCAACTCCTCATCCCACTCGAAATAACTAACATAAGTGCACTCGTCAACCTCTCCTTCAGACTCACAACATAAGCTCATGCCTTATGTCTGAAATAAAAGTCATATTCTTCTTCATCAAGTTGGTTAACGGCGCTACTACTTTAGAGAAGTCCTTGATAAAATGTCTGCAGTATACCACCAATCCAAGGAAACTCTTTATGTAGGTCGATCCCAATCCTAAACTGCTGCCATCTTGGTAGGATCTATAACAATACCGTGATCAAAAATGAGGTGGCCCAAGAGTCACACTTCACTCCTCTAGAAGTGAAATTTTTGATACTTCACCTTTAATCGATCCCTCCTTAATACCTCAAGCACAATCCTCAAGTGCTTATTGTGTTTTTCCTCCATCCTCGAATAAATAAGGATATCATCCATGAACACAAGCATAATCTTATTTAGTTGATCACAGAAGACACGGTTCATAAGATCAACAAAGTATGTTGGTGCATTAGTTAACTCGAATAGCATAACTAACCACTCATAGAATCCAGATGGCATACAAAATGATGTGATCGTCACATTCTCCTTCTCCACTATCAGTTTATGAAATCCCATCACAAGATCCAACTAAGAGACTGCCTTAGCACCATAGAGCCAAGTGAACAAGTCATCAACACGTGGGTGTGGAAACTTATTATTCTTTATTACCTTATTCAGCACACGACGATCACACACAATATCAAAGCGCCGTCCACCTTAGTGCGAACACTATAAGTGCCCCTCACAACCAATATACTTCATTGAATAAACTCACGGTCATTCACTTGCATCTCTAAATCCTTCTACTCTTTCGGCTACATATGCCTTAATGGCATAATAATCGTCATGGCATCCTTCACTAAATCTGTACGGAATCTATCTCCATATGTGTTGGTAATCTAGTAACCTCTTCAAATATATTTGGATACTCCCTAGCTAACGGAACAAATGAAAACTCATTGGGAGGGATATTAAGCGAATACAAAAAGCTAAACATCGCTTTATTGTCAAGAAGACAATTTATTTTCAATCTACGTCCATCATACATCCATATCACCACCAATAGCCTCTATAGTCCACCATTAGTTCATACCTCCTCAGCTAGTCAATCCTTAGAATAGTACTAACCCTATGAAACCCAAAAGTAAGTAATCATAAACAAACATACATAACTCGATAAGGCTAATTTGACATACCATGCAAAGGCTAGTTGGCTCTCCAATAGGGTTGTAACAATCAAAGGTCGATCAACTAATTCGACATACCATGCAAAGGCTAGTCGGCCCTCCAATAAGATTGTAACAATCAAAGGTTGATCAACTATCTTGGGTTTCGATCCTAATCTATTTACCAAATCCCTAAATATGAAGGAATGTGAAGCCCCTGTATCGAATAAAACACATAAAGGTGTATCATAATAGAAAGCATGCCCTATATAACGATGCGCTTCCCTTTCTCCTTCGTCGATGGAGCACTCGCCGAAGCTGGAACAATGCTCAAAGTGTAAGCAGACTCAGCCTGTTGGTTCTAAGGCAGTTCTGGATAGTTCTTCTTGGTGTGTTCAGGCTTATTGCAGTTGTAGCACTATTTGCCTTTCACCATACAATCTTTAACAAAATGTCCCTTCTACCCACAATCATGGAAAATTGGCATCCATTTCTCTTCCTCGGACCATTCTTCATTTGGGATGGCACCTCCTTAGCCGACTCTGGGCAATTCATCTTAATATGCCTATTCTTACCATAGTTTAAGCACTTCTTCTCGCCACACTCTGGGTCCTTACGGTCCTTAATAATATGACCCATCTCGTTGCAATTGAGGCACATTGGCTCCTACTTGTCTTTCTTTTGGTCACCTTTCTTCTGGGATTGTTTCCCACCTTCGTTGTCCCTTATTCTCCCACTAATTCCAACTACTTGAGTTATAACTTCTTCTTAACGAACATCAAGCTGTTGCGCTTGCATTTGAGTACCACATCCACTTGTGATGCCCCATCTCTATATTCACACTAACCAAGGACACTACGGAGTAATGTCGTCGACTAGTATGAAGAATAAAGCTGTTGAGGAGCGACCATCTGTGTAATTTCTTTGTGCAGGTACCGATATGCCAGATAGAAGGTCATGCATTTCATTTAGAAATTCGACATATCAAGTACAAACTCAAAGCTACTACACAGTGGCTATATGCTCTTCGAAAACGAATATAAAATAAGCAAAACATAAATCAGTCATAGATATTCATATCATTAAGGTGGAAACAGATATGAATATAACACATAAAAGTGTACATCAAAGTAGTGGTCATGCAAGATCCACTACATCACAAAAGAATAGGTACAAGTGCTAGACAAAAGAATATGTATGCATCAAGGAGTCTCTATCTCGAATGTATAAAAGAAAAATCTACTAAGATAAAGTAGTTAGCAAATGTCAGATGACGAACTTTGATAGGAATTCAAGTAGAAGCACCTAAAATACCTCGGTCTGACCCGAGTATTATTTAAGAAGAAAATAATAAGCTGATCAATCTAGTTATAAATATCAGATAAAATGAGATAGGATAAGAGATATGACAAAAACGTATGATAACAATAATTCCATAATGTGACAAGTATATAGTTAAAAACAAAAAAAATCATACAATATCTAAAGAATCACATACACCAAAAAGAATGTCATATTCTTTATGTTATTCATCAGATCACAAATATTGACAAAACATATCTATGCCAATCGCAAAAATAAAGGAAACACGATTCTAGAAATCATCAATCAGAAATCCAGAAATCACAAAGGGGGAGGCTTATCACAGTCGGGAGCATGAAAACTCACCAACACATGTATCACAAACGAGACGCTATCCTATAAATTGAACGTCGATGCACCTAAAAGGATACGCCCCATGTACAGCCGAGCATCTATGCACCTAGAACAATACGCTCCATGCATAAACGAATACCGACGCACCCAAAATGATACGCCCTATGCATAAACAAACATCGACGCAACTAAAAAGATACGCCTCATGCCTATTCGAACATCGACGCACCTAAAAAGATACTCCCCGTGCCTAGTCGAACATCGACGCACCTTAAAAGCTATGCCCCATGCACTGACTTCTCGAGCCGATTGTTCCACGAATGGTCCAAAGACCATGGGACGCTAGCCCATAAAAATGAGATGAATCTCTATAAAATCGGGGTATAGTCTCCCACATGGACAAAGAGACATCGCATATGGCTAGTCTAAATAATAAAATGATCACCATCGATCAATAAGAAGTGTAAATTATGCTAAGCTAGTAAATAAATGAGTTAAGCTTCATGTCCCATAACCACTGGCTTAACTTAAATATTTACAAACAAATTGTAGATTTCACTTGAAAATTGTCACAAGAGTTCAATCGAACAAGTCCAAGAATTAACCGGCAAAGTAAACGCAAGCGTTTCATACCACTTGTTTTGCTAAGTCGTTTAATTAGATTTCTCGAACGAATGAGGTAAAGGCTTGTATATACTAATAGATTGAAAAGTGGTTTTTAAAATGAGGTTTGTATTAAAAGTAACGTTGAAATCATTTTTGTTAATGAATTTGGATATCTACTACTAGTATAGAAACCTTTGTATTTAAAGTGACAAATCACAGAAAGTGATTGTAAAAACAATCGATCATCAAAAATTCACATTAAGAGACGTGAACCAAAACCATAGATATTGATACCAAATCCATCAAAATGGAAATTCCAAAAAATCCAGAAAAATAAGTCATCAAAGTCGATAAAAGTGATAACAACTAATCGAATCAACAAAATTCAATAAACATTGGAAATTCATTCAAAAAATAGGCAAATAGGCAAAATTGAACAGTTCCAGACGTCTAGGCTTAACCCAGACGTCTGGATTGGGGTTCTGGAAATATTTTAGAACCCTCCTAGACGTCTGAACTCTAACCAGACGTTTGAAAATTAACAGACGTCTGGTCCAAGTGCCTGCCATTTTTATTTTATGTCGGGACCTTTAACAAACGTCTGGATTTGACCAACCAGACGTCTAGTTGCATGATCTGGGCAACATTTTGCCTAGGCGAATGATGGCCCAATTAATTCGGAAGAGATCGAACGAGCGATGGAGGCTGGGGATTTGTGCCATGCGATAACCCAGTTCTATAGGCTCTTCGATACACCCAAATAACATGTCCAAATATCCAAGATAGGATCTTTAAAGATTTTGATTTCGAAACACCAAAATTTAGAAAATTCATCAAATTAATTAAAATCGAAAGCAAATAAACACGAATAGATGTTAGGAATACATACCTAACAACAATGAAAGTTATAGACGTAGTTGTGAGTTCAAAAACTCACATTTAAACCCAAAAACAACGAATGAGAAGCTTTAAAACAAAGGAAAGATCAACCACTCTTCACTTCAACCAAAGAAGCTCAAATCTAAGCTTATAAGCAAATATTTCCTAGATTAAAGTTTAAGAATTTCTGAAAACTGAAGAGAGATTGAGATGGAGAAGATGAAGAGGATACTTACCAAAGCTTCTCTTTGATTTTGGAGCTTGAATATAGAATATCCTAGTAATCTAGGGTTTAGGAATTTTAATTTCCCTTTCCTTCCCCCATTTTCCTTTAGCTTGAGTGTTAGGAAATAAAAGAATGAATGACGAGGAGAGGGGGGAGTTAGGGTATTATGTTGGATTATTGTGCAGAAACCAAAACCCAAAGCCCAATAGAAAAACAGAAAAATTCAACTCGATTCTAAACACATCGATGCTTATACTCAAAAAGGTTGCAAACGCCATTTTGAACTCAATGGAAGTGGTCTCGAGTTTAAATTCGACTGTTTGCAAAAAGTAGCATTTCAGACTTTAAATCTGATTAACGATGCTATATTTAAAATAAAACATTTAAATACACAATCATAAAATATGAGGGTTGTTATAGACTCTCCTTCTTAAAGAAATTGTGTTTTAGTAATTTTTAAGAAGAAAACAAAGAGTAACAACCATAAAAGCATATCAACACAAAAAATAAATTTTAAAATGAGAAGGTTACCTTAAAGAGCACGAGAGAGTAAGTCCGGATGTGTTCGCTCGATGAATTCTCTGGATTCCCGAGAGCAATCCTTAGGATTTGAGAACCATTGAACTTTCACAAGTGAGACATCTTTATTTCAAAGGCGTTTAACCTCTAAAGTAATGATACGAATAGGATGTTGCCTATAAGTCAAATTAGGTAAAACTTAAATTTCTCCAATAACACCGGACTCAAGAATAGAATCAAAATCCCTAAGGCATTTCCGTAATTGAGGGACGTAGAAAACGTCATGAATAGCGGAAAAATGAGCCAGTAATAAAAGGTGATAAGCCACAGAACCAATGTGTTCGGTGATAGGAATTGGACCAATATACCGAGGTGCTAAGTTTCCCAATCGACTGAAACGCACAAAACGCTTCATAGGTGAAACACAAATGATTACCAAATTCTAAGAGCGGAAACAATGGCCGCGAGCACTAGATCATGAGTGGTATATCCAGTCTCAGTAGGCTTTAATTGTATAGAAGTATAAGCGATAACGCATTCCCTTTTTGCATGAGAACGACATCCAAACCAATACGACTAGCATTGGTACAAACGACGAAGTCTTGGTTCCCTTCGGGAATCAAAAGAATAGGAGCATTAGAAAGGAGTTCTTTTAAATGATCCTCTTTACCGAAAAGCTTAAGACTTTCAAATTATAATTCACATAATGTAATCATCTTTTTAGAAAAATTTACTTATTCCAAGTTAATTTACTATGTCTAACTGTCTCATCATAGCGTTTAGGATATTCCTATTGATAACGTTGGTCAGGCGCATCGACCGGAATTCTTAAAGCACTCAACGGGCAATACAACACAAGATCATCTTCTGTATGATAAAAATATCTCTTAAAATTTTTACGAGTATTCTTTGTTGTTTTAAGAACAAAATCCAATTATACTTATAAATGTATCTTATTAAAAAGATTCGCAAAATGTAAATTGTTGTTTTTATCCATAATCAATGAATACAAGATGAACCCATGGAGATATTCGTAGAATACTCGGTTCATAAGATGGATGGAATAAGCTGGACAAACCGAATGACATCAGGAGTCATTCATAAGAATCATAAAGAGTGCGGAATGCGGTAAAGGGGAACGCTATCCTCCGCAACTCGTAGCTGATGAAAACTGGTGGCAAGGTCGAGTTGAAAAGACCTTTGCACCTTACAATAGATCGCTTAGGTGGTAATCCTAAGACAAGCTCAAAGATACCGGGAAATTATTGAACTACTTGAATGAGAGAAATAACATCTTCCTCAACAAGTCGGCCTAGTGAATAAAATGATGCCACCAAAGTGGAATCGAAATCATTAAGAAAAATAGAAATCTGCTTAACAGATTGAGGATGTCAAAGATATATAGTCCTCTCAGGACATTGGATGTGGGCTTCATAACGGTTAAGCCAATCCATTCCCAAAATCATTCCAAAGCCTAAGTAGCGCATAACATGCACATCGGCTCGGAAAGAATAATCACATAAAATAATATCGACATCTTTACAAAGTAAACTGAATTTTGCAGGTCCACCAACCGGATTCATAGTTTTTAGTGAAGTCATCAAGCACATAACATTTAAAGACAAAGAATCAACAAGTTCTTTTGATATGAATAGTAAGATGCACCCGTATCAAAAAGAACTCGAATAGGAAGATCATGAAATAAAATAATGACATCAAGGACTGAATGAAAAATACCTTAACCAAGAGAAGTGTCACAAGGAGATTCCACAACATTTAGCTTTCCCTTCTTCTTTCTTTGAAGTATGGGACACGTAGATATATGATGACTCGAAGTTTTGCAATAACGACAAAAAAAGGTTTGTGGACATCTATTTGGATAGTGGTCCGTAGAACCATAGTTGTAGCATTGTCCACGACTAGAGGTAGGAGTCTTTTCTACCAAAATTGCTTGCTTCCCTTTCTTGTTGGGATTGGGGCCTTTGAACATAATAGGCCTCTTCATGTTATTGTTGAAATTATGTTTGACACCCACAACTTCAACATCACTTTCTTTATCGGCCTCTTCAAGTCAAAGAGCGATATCAACAAGCTGATCAAAAGAGACTTACAGTTTCAGAAGTAATGCCTTCTTGAGGTTCTTATTCAACCCATAAAAAACCTCTGATTTTCCTTTAGTAGGGTATTAATATATTCGACCCTATATTTAGAGAGAGATTCAAAAGATGCGACATAATCTGTTATAGAGGATTCACGTTGAACAAGGTCAATAAAGCGTCGAGCTAAAGTTACTTTTTCAGCTTTCGGTACAAACTTTAACTCGAACCTTTCTCGGAATTGCTCCCAAGTAAGATCCGCT
This sequence comes from Allium cepa, assembly GCA_030765085.1. NCBI lineage: Eukaryota > Viridiplantae > Streptophyta > Magnoliopsida > Asparagales > Amaryllidaceae > Allium > Allium cepa. Next base: position 641,376,350 of record CM060939.1, on the reverse strand, counting down.
TCAAAGATTTTCGAAACTAAAAGCTTATACCAATCTAATTCTCTTTCTTGGAGCAAGCTAGAAGCCACTTGGACTCGATGTAGATTAACAAGATTCATGCGAAAAAAGATGCGATAGCATGTTCTTACCCAATCTTGGATTTCTATAACGCTTTCGGATCCCTTGAATGGCCTTCCATCCAAATCGGTATAATCTCTACACAAGCGTGCAAGCCCAGATTTAGGATGAGTATGCTTCGGAATAGGTCCGACAGCTTGAGCATTCTTTACAAGATCTAAAAGCTGCTGGGCAGACATGAATACTCCATCCTGAGGAGTAGCACTGGATTGACCGGTGCTAGGATGGCCAGATCTAACCATTTCTCTTCTTTAAGAAAGAAAGGAAAAAAAGGAAAAAGGTTATTCCCGGAATGAATATTAGACAAACTTGATTGATAAAACAAGGGATCATAAAAGAAATTAGGATAGGAAGGGTCCAATGACTCGAATTAAATCCTAAGGCACGATTCCTAAGAGAGTCTTAGGACGGTGATCCTTGCTATAATATTCTATATTGTTCCAAAATTTGGCTCCGATACCAAGCTGTGACGCATCACCTCTATAGTCACAATAACCAAAGACACTACGGGGTAATGCCATCAACTGGTAAAAGAATAAGGCTGTTGAGGAGCGACCATCAGTGTAATTTCTTTGTGCGATTACCAATATGCCAGATAGAAGGTCACACATTTCATTTAGAAACCTGACATATCAAGTACAAAGTCAAAGCTACTACACAGTGGCTATGTGGTCTTCGGAAACAAATATAAAATAAGCATAACATAAATCAGTCACACATGTTCATATCACTAAGGCGGAAACATATATGAATATAACACATAAAAGTGTACATCAAAGTAGTGGAAGCGGTGGTCATGCATGATCCACTACATCACAAAAGAATAGGTACAAGTGCTAGAAAAAAGAATATGTATACATTAAGGAATCTCTATCTCGAATGTATAAAAGCAAAAAGTACTAAGCTAAAGTAGTTAGCCAATTATCAGACGACGGACCCTGATAAGAAGTCAAGTAGAGGCACCTGAAATACCTCGTATGACCTGAGTATTATTTAAGAAGAAAATAACAAACGGATTAGTCTAGCTACAAATATCAGATAAAATGAGATAGGATAAGAGATATGACAAAAATTTTGATAACAATAATGTTATACTATGACAAATATACATTTAACAATAGCAAAAATCATACAACATCTCAAGAATTTCAAATACCAAAAAGAATGTCATATTCTTTATTTTGTTCGTCAAACCACAAATATTGACAAAACATATCTATGCCAATCACAAAAATTGGGGAAACATAAATTCTAGAAATCATCAATTAGAAATCCAGAAATTACAAAGGGGGAGGTCTATCGCAAACGGAAGCATGAAAACTCACCAACACGTGTATCACAAACAAGATGTTATACTATAAACTGAACATTGATGCACCTAAAAAGATACTCCCCATGTACAGTCGAACATCGACGCACCTAGAAAGATACGCCCCATGGATAAACGAACATCGACGCACCTAGAAAGATATGTTGCATGCATAAACGAACATCGACGCACCTAAAAAGATATGCCCCATGCCTAGTCGAACATCGATGCACCTAAAAAGATACGCCCCATGCCTAGTCGAACATCGATGCACCTAAAAAGATACGCCCCATGCACCAACTTCTCGAGCCGATTGGTCCATGAACGGTACAAAGAGAATGGGTTGCAAGTCCATAAAAATGAGACAAAGCTCGATAAAATCGGGTATAGTCCCCCATATGGACAAAGAGACATCGCATATCGCTAGTCTAAACCATAAAATGATCACCACTAATCAATAAGAAGTGTAAATTACATAAGCTAGTAAATAAATGAGTTTAGCTTCATGTCCCATAACCACTGGCTTAACTTAAATATTTACAAATAAATTATAGATTTCCACTTGACAATTGTCATAAGAGTTCAATCGAACAAGTCCAAGAATTAACCGACAATGTAAATGCAAGCGTCTCATACCACTTGTTTTGCTAAGTCGTTTAATTAGATTTCTCGAATAAATGAGGCAAAGGGTTGTATATACTAATAGATTGAAAAGTGGTTTTAAAAACAAGGTTTGTATTAAAAGTAACGTTGAAATGATTTTTGTGAAAGAGTTTGGATATTTACTGCTAGTATAGAAACCATTGTATTTAAAGTGACAAATCACAGAAAAAGACTGTAAAAACAACCGATCACCAAAAATTCACATTAGGAGACGTGAATCAAATCCATAAAAATTGATACCAAATCCATCAAAATGGATATTCCCAAAAATTCAAAAAAAAGAAGTCATCAAAGTCGATAAAAGTGATAACAACTAATCGAATCAACAAAAATAGATAAACATTGGAAATTCACTCAAAAAATAGGCAAATAGGCAAAACTGAAAAATTCTAGACGTCTGGGGGTTAATCCAGACGTCTGGATTTGGATTTTGGAAATATTTCAGAACCCTCCCAGACATATGAACTCTAACCATACTTCTGAAAACTAAACAGATGTCTGGTAGGTTTGGACCAGACGTGTGGCCAAAGTCTCTGCCATTTTTATTTATGTCAGAACCATAACCAGACATCTGGACTTGATCAACCACACGTCTGGTTTCCTGATATGGGCAACATTTTTCCTAGGTCAGTGATGGATAAATTGATTTGGAAGCGATCAGACGAGTGACGGAGGCTGGGGATTTATGCCAAGCGACAACCCAGTCCTATAGGCTCTTCGATACACCCCAAATATCATGTCCAAATATCCAAGATAGGATCTTTAAAGATTTTGATTTCAAAGCACCAAAATTTAGAAAATTCACCAAATTAATTCATAACAAAATCATATGAACATGAATAGATGTTAGGAATTCATACCTAACAACAACGAAAGTTATAGACGTAGATGAGAGTTCAAAAACTCACATTTAAACCCAAAAACAACGAATGAGAAGCTTTAAAACAAAGGAAAGATCAACCACTCTTCACTTCAATCGAAGATGCTCAAATATAAGCTCATAAGCAAATATTTCCTAAGTTAGAGTTTAAGAATCTTTGAAAATTGAAGAGAGATTGAGATGGAGAAGACGAAGAGGATGCTTACCAAAGCTTCTATTTGATTTTGGAGCTTGAATCTAGAATTTCCTAGTAATATAGGGTTTAGGAATTCTAATTTCCCTTTCCTCCCCCCATTTTCCTTTAGCTTGAGTGTTGGGAAATAAAAGAATGAATGTAGAGGAGAGGGGGTGGAGTCAGGGTATTATGTTGGGTTATTAGGCTGAAACCCAAACCCAAAGCCCAATAGAAAAATAGCAAAATTCAACTGAACTCCAAACATATCGATGTTTATACTCAAAAAGGTCGCAAACACCATTTTGAACTTAATGGAAGTGGTCTCGAGTTCTAATTTGACTGTTTGCAAAAATTTGCATTTCAGACTTTAAATCCAACTAACGATGCTATATTTAAATAAAACATTTAAATATACAATCGTAAAATATGCTGGCCGTTACACCACAACTCCTATAGCTCCACTTTGGACTGCTAGCATTATTCTTATTATTATAGAATGAACGCTGCCTGCATATCTGGGGTATTTGCTATCCTGCTGACCTTCCCTCCTTAGCTTTCAATGTATAATTCCCAATATGTCCACACAAATAGTATTAAGAATGATCAGTCTTTCATGTTGGAAAACTGCATCAATGGTACTAATATGTCTAATGTGACTTACTAACATATACTACAATATAGTTTTGAAAACCAAAATATAACAAGTATATTCTGTCATATATCGCTTGACCCATGCTAACGTGATAGCTTCACCTTAACTCTAATGGATCCAAGTATCAACTTAAGTCGTATACAAAACCTAGTTTTTGTTACCAAATATGACAACCTCTCAACACCGCTGGTACCCTATATACCTATAGAGTGCGCTGTGGAGGTACCGGACTATGTAAGGTGACATCCAATGTGTAAAGTAATGAAAAAGCAAAGACAAAACCTGTAGAACATCTCACAATGCATGGAAAAAATAAAATTTAATAGCATAGAGGTAAAACATGTGGGATAGTAATATAATCAAATGAACCATAAATAAGAACATCAAAGTGCAACGTGTTCACAAATTATACAAAACTAAAATTATAGAGTTTATATATCCCAAATCTCCAAAATAAACTATATATCTATCAAGTAATAAAAGTACCGGTGTAGCTCCATAGCACTGCACAACGAAATAAGCGATAGTAGGCTCAAAAGTATAAATACATGAAAGTATAGCCTCCTGCTCGTACCCCATATAGCTTATGTATTATCCATGCCTGTTACCTCTAATCTACTCCTTCTAGAGTACTCGAGATACTAAGAAGCAAAGCACAAAACCTCGGATCAAACAATAGTCTAGTGTGAGTGATACATCTTCTCAAAATGCTATAAAAATATATACAGATACCTACATCGTATGACATCCTAGAGTGATTAGCAACCATGGCAAAGATAACATCCATCAAACAATCCTCACCATCACCCATGTGCATTGGATACATGATAGCTCGTATCGTACGATCGCAAACCGAGGACTCAATTAAATCTCGATTTCTTGGTGTTGGAATCCATGCCACTTCGTAAGGCAAGGAACCAGACTCATGATCGCACGAGTTCATGGCAATCTACGGTCGTCAGATCAAGATACGGTCGCAAATCTAAGTGAATATCCTTATGTACCCCTCTTATGCGAGCACACTAGAATCCCCCAAGTTATCAACGATCCCATTGCATGAATCTCCATAGTGGAACTCAATCTTTATTCCATTCCAGCTATCTCTAAAGTATAACATACTCGCAAATTCTACTCGTAAGCCTCCATTATTGAACTTGTCCTTGTGGGTCACCATCACAACTCCCACAGTCGAGTCATCCTCATCGGCACACATTTAAACACATACTGTAAGCCGTAGAGCCATCATACTAAGGTTCCAAAATCATCGAAGCACCACACCATCGTTTTAGTAGTTGCCACATAAATGCCAAAATCACCTTGAGTCACCCTAGAACCATGCGCCCTTGCCCAAGAACAAACTCCATAAATCCATGTTTCAACTTAGGTCACTTCTTGGACAATCTCAAAGCTACATGATTGAAAATCGGAGCAACGCCTCCCCTAACCTAAAGCAACCCAAAATCTCCATTACTCCATTTTCGTCCAGAAAATACCCTATCTAGTCCTGAATGAATGTCCCCCCATCCCGAAGCTGGATCCGAAGCAACCCCCGAGTAAGATTTCTCGACCCAGTCACCGAGCATAACACCAATGTATAGCATTTGTCATCCAGGTTGTCTCTACCATCGATTATAGAACACCCCGGGCAAAGCATAAGCGGACAGGAAACAAACTCGAGCACTCCACCATCAAACAAATGCAATTGATTAGAAATATTGTAGTTTCTCCAAATTCAAATTTCATGTCAATTACACCGCTGTGCTCCGCTTTTTGACTCGTATGCTTCTCAATGCATCAATACAAGTAACATCCTGTAACCTATCCGTCGAAGCCCGATTTTATGCTCCCTACTTCTAATTCGCTCAAATGATTATTTTCAACCATTTAAGCATACACACAAACACCATATATGCATTAATCAACATTCAAGCATACAAAACATACAATAAATCATGGAAACAATCATATAGTATGTCTATTATGTAGCTTGGCATCTATAGACGCAATTAAACATGCCATGATTAGAATACCAAAAACCATTTTGTTCGCTTTTTTATACTATATATTGGTTTTAAAAAAAATTAAAGCATAATTTTAACTTTAAAAATGAATCTAAAAATGTTAAAACCCATAGATATGTATATAATAAGGGGTGAGATGGTAGATCACTCATTAAACCCGCTAAAATCCAACTTTTTGAATACAAATTGAGGTAAATCCAAAAACAAACAACAAAAACCTGATTTCTCTTCCCAAAAAATGTTGATTTGAAGAATTTTAGTTAATCCCCTTTCTAGTCTATCCTTAATCCATGATTTAGACTTGATTTGGAGGAGAAAGGTGAAGGTTTTGGTAAAGCAGGGGTTATAGAGGCTTAGATCTATTTAAGAGATAGAGGAAAATGATTTGTGGAAGGTTATTTCAACCTCTAATACTATAAAACCCGAAATGGGTTGGTGGGCATATCCTCAATCTCACTAATTACCTATTAAACTACTTCTAAAACTGCCAAACTTCAAACAACCATATCTCATAGGCAGGAAGTCAATATCGCTAGTATGACCACTCTACGAAAATAAAAACATCATATCTTTCCAATGAAAGAAATCTTGGGTCCTAGTTCGACTTATATCAAAAATCATAATCATTGCAAGTTTTCACGGGTAATATCAATTTATAAAATTTATGGAGGTCAAAAATGATACATATCACCTAAAGTTATAGTGTCATACAATCCAATATGAGATTGAAAATGACTTTTGACTACCCTACAATACACAAAATATGGGTCATTGCAATGACAGTTTGACCAAATTTATCACTTATACATCTTTATCAGTAAAATCGAATTTTACAATTTAAGTAGTACTTTTAGTAACGATTTCTATAACACTTTAGCACTTATGGAATTTGGTTTAGGCCAAAATTCCAATATTGTCCACATTATACTCGGTTATTCTATAAATAAAGTGTAATGGCCCGATATTTTCAACCATTCGCATCCTCACATGTCGGACTTGAATAGCTCAAAATACCGAATTATTAATTTAAATTTGGCAAAACATAGAATATAAAGTTAAATAAATAAATCACAGATCACAAACACAGAGTAATAAAATGCAGCGGAAGAAAAGAGATAGTAGTTCATGAAGCTGTTATATAAATACATCGGTGTTAAACAAGATACAATAGAAGTTCAATAAAATAATCAAGTACAAAGCTGAGTACATCACTAAATCAACTGAATTGACTAGAATCAACTGAATACTGAAAGTGAAATAGATAGCTGGATCTTCAGGCAAAGCTCCAACTTCGAAGGTGAGTCTCTAATGCTGCATCATTGAGTCTGACCCGAGCGTAAAGCAAAACAAAAAACAATCAAATTAGGACATACATACTTATAAAATGTAAACCAACTCAAGTGAACTGTAATGTAAGGTACAAGTAACTTAAATGATGTTTGGGACCGTCCATCTTCTAAGGATCCGTTGAACTATTTACTATATAGTAATATTTCGTTGTTATAATAATGTCTATTGTAAAATAAACTTACTTTTAAATAGCATTAAGGAGTTACCCAATCTCCCCCTTAACACAATAATAGTCCCAGTAGTCCATCCAGCATCAGCGCAACTCCAGATCAGGAAACTACCCTAAATACTCCACGAGCTACGGGAGAAAACCAAAATTGTACAAGGCGCGCTAGGGTAGGTGCCACGACACAACTAGGCAATGTCAGAGTAGATATACCAATTGCGCTTTAGGACCGGTGGTAACGCGTAGCAGCTACTACCACCCACCTCGAGCCACACCCCTAAAATCAAATGGGCCTCAGTCAATCACAAAGTAATAGAATGCTATCAAAGGAGTGTGTCCGATAAAAGGTGCTACCTTCTTAGCCGGTCATCGCACCTGTTTTAGCCATCTTATGTCAACTCATAGGAGTTGGGTCCACGTATATACCTTAGAGGAACGCCGCACCATCCTACTTCATTCTGGAATCTCCACCGCGTGCACAGTTGTTAAAGTGGTTTTCGAAGTTGGCAGAGAGTATGAAAACTTTCGATCCGGTCTCTTTAACAACCAAACGTTATTATTACCCATGGATATTTATTTCAAAACCTTTCTATTCTGAAACCATTTAAAATCACATACTATTACTTTCCAAAATAATATCCATTTTCAAAATTGAAAATATTTCCATATCCATATACTTTCCAAAATAATATCCATTCCAAAATGGTAATAATATATCATTTAAACTCCAAGGCAAATCAATATATCCCTTAAATAAAACCCAAATTTCCAAACCGCTGAATTTTTTCTTCATTTTATTAACTTGAAATATCATCTTAACCCAAACCACTTTATAAAGTCATATTCTTAAATCTTCAATTTCAATGGGTTTCAAATTATACGTTTAAAGACAATTCTTAGTTAAATACAACTTCATATAATTTCATTTCCAAAACCATAGTGCTTCCAAAGTTATAACAACTCCAACCGAAATACTTTGGAATCATAATACTTTGAAATCATAAAAATTTAGAAATGTTATCATTTTGAAATCATACTACTTAAAATCACAACACTTTGGAAATGTTATTCTTTTGAAAATCATAATACTTAGAAAAATCCTAACACTTAAAATGACCTTCATTTAGAATGTTTAAATTCAATGTCAAATAATGTTCATTTTAAAGTTGCAACATTTCTAAGTTTTTCATTCAATTATAAACTTTCCAAAGACATTGTATATTTCAGCCACATTAAAATTTCAATTTTTAGCCATTTTAACTTATAAAATCATATTTCTCGCTTCAGAAAATATTCATTTGGATATCATTTAACTTATGATGTAATAAAATAATATCTTATCAATAAATATCCAAATTTAACTAGAATTCATTTATAAGTCAAAATTACCCTATTTTACTTAACTTTTATTTTTAACAAATAACTTTACACTTTAATTTAAAATATCCATCCCATAAATAAAATATTTCTATTACTGAATTTACTTAACTTTCATTTGAAAATTGAATTTTCACTTATCAAGTTAGGTCATCTTTAAGTCGCATTTTTCCATTTAAATCATAATCATCTAATTTTTTTTCAAAACATAACCATAAATAAATATTTTAACATAGTTAATATAACAATCCAATTCTCTTTATAAATCTATTCATTTAGCTATTAATTAACTATGATTCCAAATTAAATAAATTTTATTGCAAAAGGCCTAACTAAAATTGTATTTCATTTTATCAGTTCAAAAAACAGTATTTATTACACAAAATATGCCTATCTCATAAAGTAAAATTCATAACAATTACTAGGTTAGATTTGAAATCTCCATATTAAGTCAAATTCAATTATTATGTTATTTATCATCAATAAAAAACTTTAATTCAACTTAAAACCAATTATTAACTTTTAAAAATTCAACTTATAGAAAAACTAATACACCTTTATAATTAAAGCATTAAATCAGCTTTTAAGTTGAAATTTAATATAATTATAAGACTCAAAATACTTAGTAATCTTTTAGGAAAATATTATTTAAAAATACTTAATAAATTTTTAGGGAAAATATTATTTAAAAATATAACCATGGGCTTGTATAATATTTTCTAACCTAGGTCAAGCGATACAGATATATATCATTTCAATCCATAATTTAAAAAGAAAAATATGGGTTCTATCATTTCAAACTCGCAATCCCAAGTAAAATAAATATAACAAAAATCAATAAAAACCACTCGAGCCTATCATTTCAACCCATAGTGATTTTCCTTATCCTAAAGTCCGTTCGGATATGAATCAATTCAACCCATAGTGATATGGAACTTGCAATGTGATAAACAGGAAATAAAATAACATTAAAGCATATAATATCATATCACATGATGTAACGGGCATATAAACACCATTTAACATTATATAAATATATCAAACGCAGGTACTAACATAGCATATTAATTTATACAATTCACTTGTCATCATTTCACAATTATAAAAGTACGTATGTCGACAGTGATAAACTCACCTTTTAAAAGCTAGAATTGACAAATTCAGAATAAAAATCCAAACTCCGCAAAGTACGAAAAAGCACGACAAAGCACAATGCAAACTTGAGTGGTGAAGAGTCAGATCCAAATCTTGTATGCAAACAAATATTACATACATAAGAATATGATTCAATACAAAAGAATAGAGGTTAAAACAATGGAAAAATAACAAATCAAAGTGGCATAACTTGCCTTAATCAATCAATGGCTTGGCTACACCAAATATGGGTTCAACCATCATCTTGTGTTGCTTGATTATGATGGTTAGAGTGCTAGGAGAAGATGGAGGCTGAGCCTAACTTGAAGGAAGACAAAGAAAACAAAATGAAAAAAGGAGGAGAAAGAAGAAGGAAGCCATGACTATAGATCTTGTATTTTTTATTTCTTCACGCAAATGAATAAGATGAGGAGATGAGAAACTTCATACATGAAAAAAAATAGATGGCGGCTAGGTTTAAGGAAATATACGTCCAAAAGAAAGAAACATCAAGAAATAAAGAGGCTAGGCAATAAAGGCAGGAGTTTGAATGGTTTGGGAAATAAAAAGGTAACAAATAACTTGATGTATTTATTAATTTTTTTTCTTTGTGTTCCACGCAATGAAAATAGGAGTTTGATGAACAATATGTAGGTGAATTATGAGAAGAATTCATGGCTATGAATATGGGAAGTAATTGGCTATGCAAATGGAAAGGCAAGAGAAAAGAAAAAGGAACAAATAAACAAAACAAGTAATCTATATCTGTTGAAATTTCGAAGCTATTATTAAAAATAAAATCAATCAGAAATCAAATAAATATATTCAAAGTTTATACAAATAAAATAGAAAATAAAAATTACAGAAACAAACATAGGGAAATAAAATATAGAAAGTCATTGCGTGTAAACACTGTATTTTATCTAATTTAAAAAGTATAAGTTTAAATCCCCAATAAATCCATATATTTGATTTCTCAATTTTGTTATTGAATCAACTATTAACTTATCCTCTTATGGGTAATATTAACATTGGTTTATATACTAATACATTAATAACTTCCCAATTCATCCAAATTTCAATTTACGTAGTATTTAATTTCATTTACCTACAATAAATCCATTTATTACAAATTGAATTCCAATTAATTAATTTCCAATAACTGCCTTGCCTCAATTCTACTCTTTTTATTAAATCTATTATCACTCTATGAACCTAGTTATTATTTGTTTATCTTTTCATTACATAAACATATATTCGAATTTTCATCTTTCTTTTGTAATAACTGTTATTTTCCATTATATTGAATTTGCCAAATATATACATTTATTATAATTAAAACCTCAATCAATTTTCAACTTTGTTTCATTCCTTTATTTCATCTTATGAATAAAATATACATTTCTGTTTATGTCATTACATTCACACTTTACAGTACAGTTCTCTCTCACATTAATGAACCTTTACCTATATTTAAATGTAATTGATTTCCTACTCTGAATTTAGCATCCTAAATAAAAAGGTGACTTGGATAAATGTTATCACTAAATTTGTATTACACTCAAGTTTATTATTTCCACTAATTATCAGAATTGCTTATATATGTTGAATTCATTCAATTACCATATGTGTATTTACTTATATTCAATTTTATACCCAAATGCAACAGTTACAACTATATTAATAGACCAATTAAATAGCAACTTACAACCGTTACTATAACCTTTAATTTATATTTCATTTTTAACACTCATTTCATTATAAATTATAAAGTTTTTTTTCTAAATTTAATTTCAAAATCACATTAAATTAACCAGTTTAATCATCTAAATTTACTGGTCGTTACACTCTCCCCCACTCAACACTTTTCATCTCTGAAAAGGAGAAAGAAGGGCAAAGAAAGAATTAGGTAAACAATACATCTTATTCAAAAATACTAACTTTATAAACAAATAAATTTACAAAATTAATTAATTTGAATAAAATAAACCAATTTATTTATAAATTCCTTTAACACCATTTTATATTGTAAGTTATTCAATTAACCTTTTATTCTATTTACCTCAGTTAATCCTTTTTACAAATTTAAGTATATAACATTTATTATAAACACTCAAATTCTATTTATAAAAATCCCTTTTATATTGTATATTATCCAATTACATTGTTAACTTCTAATAATTAAGGTAAGTTATATTGGAATGTAATCGAATATTATACAAATCAAAATTTCTAATTCAATTATCTCAAGCTTGAAAATTTATTCAAAATTTTGGTTTTATTGTATATTTGACATTATCCTTTAGGATAAAATTTAAGAATTAGATTTTTGATTAACTTCAAATGACTTTAGAGATAAATAAATATACACAATATATATCAAATCAAATTTTAGAAATCCAAATCCATTTAATTCTCCAAAGCAAGACTGTAGCAAAATTACAGAATGGACTCTTCACTTCAAAACTTGAAAATGAAAGTCGATGATGTTGCAGCCATCACCGAAATTATTTTCCAGCGACAAAGGAAAGAGCACTGATTTACAAATTAAAAATTATTTGGAACAATTTCCACTTGAAATACTTTAAATAATACACCCTTTAAAACTTTAAAACCCAAAGTTTGAAACCATCGGAAATTAAATTCTTAGTTTCTTGTTTTAAACTCATTTAAGTTTCCAACTTAATTTATAGCCATATTTATAGTTCAATTATTTATATACAAAACAAAAGCTAATGGTTACAAGCTATATACAAATCAAATATTATTTCTCAACATCCAATTCAATTAACTATCAAAATGCATAAAATTATACTTATATACATATGCAAAATTTATTTCATTTACTAAATTTGGAAAAACTATATTGTGTCTGTTTGCTCTTTTTAAGTGTTTGGAGATCCTATCGATAGCATTGATCAGACGAATCGATCGAAAATCCAAATCAGCATCAACAACTCAAACAACACACTATATAAAACATTTTAAATATAGATTTACAAATACACTATACAAGAATAGATTTTCAAAGCAAGGATAGAGATTCAAATTTGATTAATTCAAATCAAAGAAAATTTTGATTTGAGGATAAGTTGAAACAAAAAAACAAGATGATTAACTAACCGAATAAGGAAATGGATAAACTTATATAAATCTCGGGCAACCGCGAATTCAAGAATATGATCGATGTAAAATTCTAAGACAAATCTACATTCAATCTCAAGAGGTAGAATTTGGGATAACAAAAGATATTAGCATCTAAACCGAGGATATATAAATCTCCGATGAATCAATGCCTATTGTAAAGGAGCTTTACCCCTTTAAAAGTCATTCAGTGGAGCTATGGGCTCCAGAATTTAGAAGAATGCAAATAATGAGGGACAAGAATGTATTTCGGAACCGCAAGGAATGTTCCAAAATTCAGAAGGAATCGAGTCAAAAAGGAAGAGATTCATACTCGAATGAAAGTGATTCTGTAAATAAATTTACCACATATGCTAAGTTTTGCCTAGATCCAAAGCTCTGATACAACATATAATGGCTCGATATTTTCAACCATTCGCATCCTCACATGTCGGACTTGAATAGCTCAAAATATCGAAATTTTAATTTAAATTTGGCATAAGACAGAATATACATTAAATAAATAAATCACAGATCACAGACACAGAGTAATAAAATGCAGCAGAAGAAAAGTGATAGTAGTTCATGAAGCTACTATATAAATACATTAGAGTTAAACAAGATACAATAGTAGTTCGATAAAATAATCAAGTACAAAGCTGAGTACATTACTGGAATCAATTGAATTGACTGGAATCAACTGAATACTGAAAGTGAAATAGATAGCTGGATCTTTAAGCAAAGCTCTAACTCTGAAGGCGAGTCTCTAATGCTATATCACTCAGTCTGACTCGAGCGTAAAGCAAAACACAAAACACTTGAGTCAGGACATACATAATTATACAATGTAAACCAACTCAAGTGAACTGTAATATAAGGTACAAGTAACTTAAAGGATGCTTAGGACCGCCCATCCTCTAAGGACCCGTTAAACTATTTACTTTGTAGTAATATTTCGCTATTATAATAATGTCTATTGTAAAATAAACTTACTTTTAAATAGCATTAAGAAGTTGTCCAATCTCCCCCTTAACATAATAATAGTCCCAGTAGTTCATCCAGTATCAGTGCATCTTCAGATCGGGAGACTACCCTAAATACTCCACGGGCTATGGGAGAAAACCAAAATCGCAGAAGAGGCGCTAGGGTAGGTGACACGACACAAAAAGGAAATGCCAGGGTAGATATACCAATTACGCTTTCGGACCGGTGGTAACGCATAGCAGCTACTACCGTCCACCTCGAGCCACACCCCCAAAATCAAAAGGGCTCTAATCAATCACAAAGTAATAGGATGGTATCGAAGGAGTGTGTCCGCTAAAAGGTGCTACCTTCTTAGCCCGTCAATCGCTCCTGTTTTAGCCATCTTGTGCCAACTCACGGGAGTCGAGTCCACTTACATACCTCAAAAGAACGCCGCCGCCATCCTACTTCATTCTGCAATCTCCACCGCGTACACAGTTGTTAAAATGGTTTTCGAAGTTGGCAGAGAGTATGGCAACTTCCGTTCCCGGTCTCTTTAACAACCAAACGTTATTATTACCCATTGATATTTATTTCAAAGCCTTTCTATTCCAAAACCGTTTAAAATCACATATTATTACTTTCCAAAATAATATCCCTTTTCAAAATTGGTAATATTTCTAAATCCATACACTTTCCAAAATAATATCCATTTTCTTTCCAAAATAGTATCCATTCCAAAATGGCAATAATATATCATTTAAATTCCAAACCAAATCAATATATCCTTCAAATAAAACCTAAATTTCCAAATCGCTGAATATTTTCTTCCATTTATTAACTTGAAATATCACCTTCACCCAAACCACTTTATAAAGCCATATTCTTAAATCTTTAATTTCAAGGGGTTTCAAATTTATACGTTTAAAGACAATTCTTGATTAAATACAACTTCAAATGATTTTATTTCCAAACCATAGTGCCTCCAAAGTTATAACAACTCCAACCGAAATACTTTGGAATCATAATACTTTGAAATCATAACAATTCAGAAATGTTATCATTTGGAAATCATACTACTTAAAATCACAACACTTTGGAAATGTTATTCTTTTGAAAATCATAATACTTAGAAAAATCTTAACACTTAAAATGACCTTCGTTTAAGCCATTTAAATTCGATGTCAAATTATATTCATTTTAAATTTGTAACATTTCTAAGTTTATTCATTCAATTATAAACTTTCCAAAGACATTGTATATTTCAACCACATTAAAATTTCAATTTTTAGCCATTTTAACTTATAAAATCATATTTCTCACTTCAGAAATTATTCATTTGGATATCATTTGACTTATGATGTAATAAAATAATATCTTATCAATAAATATCCAAATTTAACAAGAATTCATTTATAAGTCAAAATTACCCTATTTTTCTTAACTTTTATTTTTAACAGATAAATTTACACTTTAATTTAAAATATCCATCCCATAATAAAATATTTCTATTACTGAATTTACTTAACTTTCATTTGAAAATTAAATTTTCACCTATCAAGTTAAGTCATCTTTAAGTTGCATTTTTCCATTTAAATCATAATCATCTAAAATTTTTGAAAACATAACCATAAATAAATATTTCATTATATTTAATATAATAATCCAATTCTCTATATAAATCTATTCATTTAGGTATCATTAACAATGATTTCAAATTAAATAAATTTTATTACAAAAGGCCTAATTAAAACTGTATTTCATTTTATCAGTTCAAAATACAGTATTTATTATACAAAACATGCCTATTTCATGAAGTAAAATTCATAACAATTACTAGGTTAGATTTAAAACTTCCATATTAAGTCAAATTCAATTATTAATTATTTATCATCGATAAAAATCTTTAATTCAAGTTAAATCCAATTATTAACTTTTAAAAATTCAACTTATAGAAAAACTAATACACCTTTATAATTAAAGCATTAAATCAGCTTTTAAGTTGAAATTTCATATAATTATAAGACTCAAAATACTTAATAATCTTTTAGGAAAATATTATTTAAAAATACTTAATAAATTTTTAGGGAAAATATTATTTAAAATATAACCATGGGCTTGTATAATATTTTCTAACCTAGGTCAAGCGATACGGATATATATATCATTTCTATCCGTAATTTAAAAGAAAAATTCGGGTTCTATCATTTCAAACCCGCAATCCCAAGTAAAATAAATATAACAAAATTCAATAAAAATCACTCGAGGCTATCATTTCAACCCATAGTGATTTTTCTTATCCTAAAGTCTGTTCGGGTATGTATCAATTTAACCCATAGTGATAGGAAACTTGCAGTGTGATAAACAGGAAATAAAATAACAGTAAAGGACATAATACCATATCATATCACATGATGTAACGGGCAGATAAACATCATTTAATGTTATATAAATATATCACAGGCAGGTGTGAACATAGCATATTAATTTATACAATTCACTTGTCATCATTTCACAATTACAAAAGACGTATGTCGATAGTGATAAACTCACCTTTTAAAAGCTAGAATTGACAAATTCAGAATAAAAATCCAAACTCCGCAAAGTACGAAAAACCACGACAAAGCACAATGCAAACTTGAGTGGATGAAGAGTTAGATCCAAATCTTGATGCAAATAAATATTACATACATAAGAATATGATTCGATACAAAAGAATAGAGGTTAAAATAAAGGAAAAATAACGAATCAAAGTGGCATAACTTGCCTTAATCAATCAATAGCTTGGCTACACCACATATGGGTTCAGCCATCATCTTGTGTTGCTTGGTCATGATGGTTAGAGGTGTGCCAGGGGAAGATGGAGGTCGAGCCTAACTTGAAGGAAGACAAATAAAACAAAATGAAAAAAGGAGGAGAAATAAGGAGGAGGCCATGACTTTAGATCTTGTATATTTTTTTCTTCACACAAATGAATAAGATGAGGAGATGAGAAACTTTGTACGTGAAAAAAATAGATGCCGGCTAAGTTTTAGGAAATACACGCCCAAAAGAAAGAAACAACAAGAAATAAAGAGGCTAGAAATAAAGGCAGGAGTTTGAATGGTTTGGAAAATAAAAAGGCAACAAATGACTTGACCTATTTATTAAAAAAATTCTTTTGTTTGCATGCAATGAAAAATGGAGTTTGAGGAACAATATGTACGTGAATTATGAGAAGAATTCACAGCTATGAATGTGGGAAGTAATTGGCTATGCAAATGGAAAGGCAAGGGAAAAGAAAAAGGCAACTAATAAACAAAACAAGTAACCTATATCTCTTGAAATTTCTAAGCTATTATTAAAGATAAAATCAATCAAAAATAAAATAAATATATTCAAGGTTCATACAAATTATATAGAAAATAAAAATTAAAGAAACAAATATAGGGAAATAAAATATAGGAAAGTCATTGCGTGCAAACGCTATATTTTATCTAACTAAAAAAGTATAAGTTAAAATCCCCAGGAAATCCATGTATTTGATTTCTCAATTTTGTTATCGAATCAACTATTAACTTATCCTCTTATGGGTAATATTAACATTGGTTTATATACTAATACATTAATAACTTCTCAATTCATCCAAATTTCAATTTACATAATATTTAATTCCATTTACCTACAATAAATCCATTTATTATGGATTGAGTTCCAATTAATCAATTTTTAATAACTACCTTGCTTCAATTCTACTCTTTTTATTAAATCTATTATCATTCTATAAACCTAGTTATTATTTATATATCTTTTCATTACATAAATATATATTCGAATTTTCATCTTTCTTTTGTAACAACTGTTATTTTCCATTATATTGAAGTTGCCAAATATATACATTTATTATAATTAAAACCTCAATCAATTTTCAACTTGGTTTCATTCCTTTATTTCATCTTATGAATAAAATATATATTTCCATTTATGTCATTACATTCACACTTTACAGTACAGTTCTATCTCACATTAATGAACCATAACCTATATTTAAATGTAATTGATTTCCTACTCTGAATTTAGTAGCCTAAATAAAAAGGTGACTTGCATAAATGTTGTCACTAAATTTATATTACACTCAAGTTTATTATTTCCACTAATTATCAGAATTTCTTATACATGTTGAATTCATTCAATTACCATACATGTATTTACTTAAATTCAATTTTATGCCCAAATGCAACAGTTACAACTACATTAATAGACCAACTAAATAGCAACTTACAACCGTTACTATAACCTTTAATTAACATTTCATTTTTAACACTCACTTCATTATAAATTATAAAGTTTTTTTTTTCTAAATTTAATTTCAAAATCCTATTAAATTAACCAGTTTAATTATCGAAATTTATGGGTCGTTACATAAAGTCATTGGTTCAATAATAACACTTATTATTGACTAACTTCTCTAGCCAGAAACTTTGACTTTGAGTCGACTATGATTGACTGTGATACTAACATCATATAACTAAGTAGGCAAATTCTCTATTAAATAATGTTTCACTTTAAGTGCTTCAACTAGACCAAAATATAATCGTTTGATGGACGTTATCCCATGATTTAACAATAATCAATGTGGAGTATCACATTGAAGTTCAGCAATATTCTCAAGTCGAAAGAACTATGTAATGTCATTTCAGGGGTTTTGACTTGACCTTAGTTATTATTAACCGACAAGAAACTCTCAAGCGAGTCATTCAATGGTTATCTAATAACTATCAATATATAAACCCTTTGTACCCCCAGCAGCCATGAGTAATACACCGTCCAACATTTAGAGAGTGTTACGTACTCTAGTCATAAAAGATGTATCGATATCCTTTCTTAAAATATCCCGACCAGGAATATTTAAAGCAATATGTTATTTTATATTGTCATAATTTCCTTATGATTACAACTCCTTTTAGCTGTTATCACATAATATATCATTTTAGGATTTTTCTATTTTAATAGGCTTAGAATTAATTTAGTTTGGTTCATCTATTATATCGCTATATATCAAAGTATATAATAGAAAATAAACACATTCATTATGAACAAGATTGGTTATAGAGTTTGATATATGTAACAAATAACATAACTACGCATAGGGCATACCCCTAACACTTTTCACTTGCACTTGGTGTCAATTATGGAATCTTATTCCTTCCATTTTGATCGTTTTTAACAAAATGATTGAGCTAGTCCGTGGTGAACAGTATGTTATATTATTTTAATGTTTTACTTGGTTAATCAACTCTCTCCGTTGTTGACAAACTGCCTTTATTATGGTAAACATTTCAGAATATGTTTCTCGAAATATATTAAGTTCTAGGTTCTTTTGATCGATATTATGACATTATTATCGCATAACGATGTTATAGGATTCTCAATATTTAAAATCACCCCTAGCTCAGTTGTAAATTTATGCACATACATGTATATACACACACTTTCTTTTATTATTGCGCTTTTTTAAGGCGATGTACGTAGCTTATTGGTTGAATTATCCCTAACCTCTTATTTAGAACATTTTCAACTTAAAGCTTCTTAACTAAGATCGATCATGAATTTAGGATTCATATCCTATACTCGATACTTACGAACATCAAGTTTGAATACTTCTTCATAAGAAATTTATTGCTTCTATAAACAATTCTATGATATTTATAAATACTTGGGAATACTATTAATTTTTATTTGGTGAACTAAATTAAGATTTGACACTTGCTCATTGTACTAGTTACATAAGCAAATTATGATATAGAAGATAACAAAACATATATAATAATTCTTATTGCTGAAGCATTAGGAATGCATCTCATATGCTCCATATTGAACATTTAAATATGGCGTGTATGTATATCATTAGGGACATTCCCAACATCCTTTTATAATATCATAAAAGATGTCATTTTAAATACAATGATGAGTTCAAACAACCAAACCAAAATGGTTTTAATATGGTACATCGTTAACAATCATAAAGTTGTCATTTACTTATAGCTTTAGAAATATTCTAATACATGTAACATTCTTTCTTACATATACATACTACCTTTGCATTTTGATTGAAAATCAGACTATTTGATATTTATGCCAAAATACTTGTTTAACTCTGATGTTTATCGCATGATACTTTCGTATATTTTCGAAACATATAACCTTAGAATCGCTCCTACCGCTTTGAGACACTTTGGTTTTTATGTGCACACGGTATATTTTAAATCATTATTTATAATTTTGTTCCAATATAAGTGTCACAAAACTCAAAATCACATTGAGGGATAATTTTGTGATAAAATATGAATTAAATTAATAATGTTAAATCCACTAATTTCAATAATCAAAATTTACTATGTCATTTTTATCAATGTTTCTTACTATATTCCAACTACATTGGTCTTCTTCTCAGAGGTGCATTTGCGACAGTTGGATCATATCCCTTTGGGTACAACTATCAAAATTGTATTTGTGTAATGTACTTGGGATCCATTCTAGACTTATACACCATTCCACATGGCAGAGTCAATACTGTTAATTGCTTTATGACAACTGAGGAATTCTTTTCATGACATTAATAAGAAACTCACAGCTTCTCTTCAATGCGTGGGAGTTCTTATTAGATGTTTTAATTAATTGTGTCCATTTAGACTTGGTTGTTATCATTTCATAATACGTAATCAATTTTATCTTTGTATTATACGAAAATCCATTTTACAACTATAATTTCAAAAGAATTCCATTGTCATGAAGTTGCTGTTTCTTGAAACAATAATCATTTTCCAATGCAACATAATAAGTAGTCATAAATACTTTATGGATTGCCTTTATATATAAAACGTATTTGGTTTTAGTTTACAAAAATTATGTTCATAACATAAATTAGTCAACCATATTGGTCAGTCCCAAACTCCTTTAGCGTAATCCACACAAGGTCAATGAGAAAAATATTACGTGCAACCTCTCGGCTCATGCAACCTATCAACTCCTTGATCTTGGATATATAGGGATTTCTTATAAGATCTTATCTTGTATGATCTCGTAAACTATGCTTTAGATGAAATTAATTTTAAAATTATGTTCTTACTCTTAAGTAAACCACCTTACAGAAAGAATTTAACTCAACTTCAATCATTGCCAATCATTTTTATCCAACAAAACATGATCACTCCTTATCGATACATCATTGTGTATCATAAGAAGGAGACACTTTAGAGACTAAATCTTATTTTATTTTTTAGGTACATTTCGAACACTTTTCAATGCACTCATCTATCTAATCAAATCAGATTCTTTTATTTCATTTATATATTATCTTTAACTTCCATTTTATATTAAATGAGCTCATCATAAACATACCACATGAGCACAAACACACAATTTCATGTCTAAGAAAGTTCATTTACGATTGTTTACGTTAATATGTTGGATCTGAAGAGTTCAATAACTCTTATATCACTTCCACTGGATGGGTGCATTTCCTTTAATTGTTTAAGATACAATTCGCTAGTACAATATGATTCATAATCATATGATTAAGAATTGCTTCTACAAAACTATGGCTTAGTCCATAATTTCGAATAATTGTAAAATTTCAGATAATTTGGTATTTCTAATGCATCACTTTTGTTATGAAAAAAATACATTAAAATAGTTGTATCTTACAATGAATATTTATATTATTCATCTGAAATTAAACTTTCTATTTTCAGAAAACACTAAAAATAGTTGTTATTTCATGAATAATATTTTATATCTACGAAAATAATGTTTCATAAGTTGCGCCTACACAAAAATGTTATACCATATGCTCCCACTATTTTCGCCATTACTATAATAATGTATGAAGTATTAGGTTCAATCCAATCACTTATTATTGTATTTTTTATTCACACATTGTAACTAGTTTACAATTAAGAGTTTATACCAGATATCTTGAACTCGAAAAAATAACTTTCATAGAAAATAGTTTTCTATATGAAAATACATTTTGGAATAAAAATCATATTTCTCATTCCATATTTAGTATCTTTTAGTGTTTTATACAATTTTCATTTCCAATGTCTCTTCATGAAGCAATAATGTTCATTCACTCTCTTCGTTCTAATTCTACGTTCTCTTTTTTTTCCAAAATGATCGAAGCATTCAAAACGAATCCATACTACAAGCCTATAATGAACTTTAAAAAAAGTACATTTGGTCATCCTTAACATTTAAGGATATCAAATAAGTTGCGCTTTACGAAACTGATCAAACTGACATTTCAGTGACGAATTCCTAAATCCATCTTATAGCTTTTGGCCTAGTTCTACATCTAACATAATAAGATCATTATTAAAATCAATCATATTGAACGCACGATCTAGCATCATATTTTACTTGCTCATTTCAATTGAACTAATTTCATTGAGATTTCGTACATTGCAAATCATGACTGTTTACCATATAACATTAATGTGTGATCGAATATGGATTAAGTATCCATGTTCTTATATTGTTTTAGAGTTCAAAGCTTTTAGAAGATAATACACAGTCTCAGGGAAATAAAAATCTAGGGGTTGAGGCATGACTGTTTTAGCAGCGGCATAAATTAGCTCCTGCATGGGTCTTGAAGTGACAATATGCCAAAAGATCAATTTTTAAGTATAGTTTATGCTTTTATTTCAATCTTAATTCAGTTTATTTGTATATTTTAATTGATAAACATGTTATCAATTATAATGATTGCATAAATTTATTTGTGTAGATAATTTTAACTTCATACAACATATATTCTTATAATATATTAGATAGGTTGATTGTTTTCATTTCATTTATCTAACATAGTCCTACTAAACTTTTACATTTCTCAAAACCCAAAAATAAAACATAGAATCTTTTTTATTTCTCTATTAGGTGTTAGGAATCGCTTACCTTGGGTTTTTTATCATGAGGAAGCTCAACAAATCATAGGTCTGCATGCAATGGATAACTCCTTATTGGTTGTATTATATATCTTCTAACCTGTGGTTTTTGTCCTATTCTCATCTCGACCGTGAGGAAACTTAATAAATCAAGAGGGATTCACCAACCATTTTACGACGTCCTAAGTATAATGCATGTACCTTAAGAAAGCTCAACAAATATGTGTATGTATATGACCTCATCTGGTCATTATACTAATATTACTAAACGTATCATCTCTAACCCGAGGCAGCTCAACAATAAAAGAGTATGCAAGTAATATATTAATCTATAAATAGTAGAGGAAAACTTATATATTATATGAAACGACCCAGAATTTATATTAATTAAATTTTGAATATTTAATTAGTTTTAAATATTAATAAGTTAAATCTATAAGTCGAATAAATTTTATTTCGAATAATTGGATTTAATTGGATAATTAAATCGATGATTTAATATGTGGAAATACAGAAATAATTGAAAATAGGGTCAAATATGATTGAAATTGATTTGTAAAATTCTATTTTATCATGTTGGAGTTAGAACGATATTATAGAACTTTTAAAATTGAATTTGGAGTTAATCTGTGAAAATTGAATATTTTAATATTTAATCGACTAGTGAAATTAGCCAATTTTTGAACAGTCTCAGAATTGGACGAAACTAGTTCCATTGGATCCGTAATAATTAGTTATTATTGGATTTCAATTTTCGTATCAATCGGAGTTGTCATTTGACCGTGGCAGCTCGAAACGCATCGAAATTGTTTTAATATTAATTTGGCGAGTTAAAATAGCCATTTTTCAAAAAGTCTCGGATTTTGACGAAACTAGTTTCATCGGATCCTTAATGTGATATTATTGTATGGTTTCAAATTTCATGTCAATCGGATTTACCGTTTGTCCGGTGCAAGCCAAAACGCCTAGAAAATCGTTTAATCGGTTTAATTTTAAATTGAACGTTTATTGTCATAACTCGCACAGGTGATCGAATTAGCTTCCGAAACCTGTTCCATTGTGTCCGGTACGCGGGGTAAACCTTAGAAACGCTGGTTACGGCGCGTAAATCGGAGATTGGAAATTCCGGAATGAATAGTGTCGTTCAAACTTCTATAAATAGACCATCCTCTTCACAAAATAAAAAAAAAATAGGGTTAAAACCCTAGCCGCCACTATTGTTCTGAACGGCCAGAAATTGCTCTCGTTTCTTCCTCAATCTCTTCAAATTCACTAACAATTAGAGGAAAGTGTCAACTACAAACTTATAGAGCATGAAGAGAGCTTCGAATCTATACGGAGTTGATCGAAATTGGAGCGTCGTGGAGGGAAAAAGTGGGGCCGACGACCTGATGTTGCGCGCGCGTTTCGAGGTGCTGTGGGTGGCCGAGTTCACCAAGGTGGTGGCCGAAGGTAGAGGGGAAGGTGCTCTTCAAGGTGGAAGATCTTGATCGAGTTATAACGTGGTGTGGTGGTCGGAATAATTAACCCTAGTTCGTGACTATATGGGTTCATACGCGTGTGTTGCCTGTAGTTGTAACGTGAGGGAGGAAGGAGATGAAGGGAGGGTCGTGATTTGCAGGGTGTTGGATCTACGGTTTGGATTGAGCTGAGGTTTAAAATATAAAAGTTAATTTGTAAATTATATATAAAATTTGTATAAACTTGTAAAAATCATATCTTTTTCATACGAGGTCGAAAACGCGCGAAACTAGTTGCGTTGGAATCGTATGGACGAGCACTTCGCTATGGAATTGGTTGGAGTCGTTTGGGGTTAGTGAGAATTTTGGGTAACATTAAACGTCCGTTTAATTTTATTCGAAATAAATCGCTAAAACGAAATTGAAATCAAGGTGAGAACTTCTCACTTAATCGAATCGGTTTTGATTTTTATTTTAAATAGTTAGATTTAAAATTCTTGAATGTATGTTTGAATGATGATTGTTATCTATTGATTGTTAAAATAGACATTATGCGCCGTTAGTACGCGGATGTTATTTATTAAAAACATATACCGCGAATATTTCATAAACAGTGAAATTGGTATTATATATAATAGCAATATATATATATTGGCATATGTATATATTGCAGTTGTTGATTTCCTGCATTATATAGCGGATGAGACACTATTGCGCCGTCTATTAAGCGGATAATATTATAAATCCCATATACCGCGATAATTCCATACTGGAGCGGAATTGGCATTGTGCTAATGTTTTTGGATGCAGGGAAACAGGTTGGAGGGATCCAACTGGATTCCTCAACTGTATTGATTTATTTACAACTATTTTGATATTTGTTGATTATCATATCGATATATGATATTTGGATGTCGTGTTTAACTATTTGGTGCTGCTGCATCATCGGATCCATTTTTGAAGTTTTAAAATAATGATTTTGGTTTTAAAAGGAACTTTAAAGTGATTTTCAAAAGTATACGTTTTATTAAATTTTGAATTGATTCATTTTAAATAATTAAAATGTTATAAATTTTTATGTTATAAAAATTAAGATTTTTGAGAAATATAACCGCAATGAGATTTTTGGAAATAAATAGTTAATTAATTTATAAATTGGTTTAAATTGGGATTTTTGAATTATTAAAAACGATGTATATAAAAGACTTATAAAATTGATATATTTTATAAATTAAAAATATTGGGATATTAAAACGAGTTTTTATAAGTATTAAAAATGAAATAAATGGATTTCATAAGTGAACGCAATTTATAGATTTATAAATTGTGAAGTTATAAAATGGATAGATTTTGTAAAATATAAGATTTATAAGTAATCAACTTACAAATCGGATTTTGGCATTTAAAATGAGTTATAAAAAAATAAATAAATGGAATTTATAAACGTTGTTTATAAATCTGAAATCAATTGAATTTGATAAGTTGGATATAGGAATATATGAAAGGAATTATATTCACGATTTTGGACAGTGAATATATTATTAAATGAAATGGATATGTTTTTGGGGAAGGAACGTTATGAAATGAAGTTAATGATTTTAAAGACATTTTAAAATGCATTAAGTATCGAATACATAGATTTCAACATTCATTGTTGAAATAGACGTTTTCGAGAAAGAAGGAAATAGTGGACTATAACACTGTTGTTATAGTAAATGATTTCCGAAAGGAAATGTTTTATATAGTATTGGGATTTACATATCTATCTAAATTTCGAATCCCTATACTAGTGATTTTGGGTTGTAGTAACGATGTTTTACGCAACATTCATTTTAGCCCAAATAAATGTGTTAACTGAATGTTTTCCTTAAAGAATGAAATATATACTTAATTTTCGATTTAAGTATATTGAATATTTTCCAAGTGTTGAAATTGAATGGATTTGTGAATTACTTATGAATAAATAAGTATGGGAATGTTTTTCCAATGTGAAACGAAATGTTTTGAGAATTTATCTTTTTGAAGATAAATTGAAAATGAATAATTGAAATCGTATATTCATAAATATTTTGGAATGTAAATTCACTATGGAATTTATAAATGAAAAGGGGAATTTGTTTAAAAATAAATGTTGATTTATTTTTGAAGTGTGGGAATTAATTTACGGATTTGGAACGTGAATATAAAGTAAATCGTTAAGGATTTATTTAAATTGGTTTAAATGAACCATGTTGATTGATATTTGTTTTCAAAAGTGGTAAAGGTGAAAAGTGATTTGAAAATTTGTTTTCAAATGGTTGAAGTATGGAAAATATATATCTAGTAAAGATATTTTGGAAAGTAAATAATTTGGGAAATTATTTGGATTTGGTGATGTTGAACACGCCTATTGATAGTTAAATATCCGACTATCAATATTTACCTTTAAATAGGTATTTGTTGTGAATTTGCTTGAATTTGAATGCCACACTTATTTTTGAATAAGCGCTCACTATTCGGGTTAGCCGGGAAAGGACCTTGGGGTCGTATAACCCATTCCGAATATGTGATACGTCGAAATGGATTTGCATTCGATGACCGGTGTTGAAGACCGGATATTTATGAAAACGGAAGGATTACCGTCGAGTTACTCTACATCGGCTGATCTCCGATATAGAGGTTTTATCACCCTTAGTGACGGGAAGTCCGGTCGTGATTAGTGAATATCCGGATTACAAGGACTTCTTTGGAAGTGCCTTCGGTTCTGTTCGATCCCGGAACAGACTTGTATAGATTGTATGTCTGGCATTACAAATTGAGATATAAAGCTGATTTCTTTCAAATATATTTCTATTGGTGGCGGAGAATTTATTCTCTTAGCTTAACACCCTTCTCTGAGACGTACGAGCTCAGAGGTTATATAGTTGAAGGTTATTAGTGATATACTCCCAATTTGGTAGTGTGGCATGCTGAGTGTTGCTGTGAAATGATCATTGTGTTGATCATTTGTGATAGGATCATTTATTTGATCATTTATCTTGGTGATCATTTCTATGATCATTTGTTGACCTAAAGCACGGCTTTTGTATAAAGTGTGGCTTTGTGGACGAGACTTCGTCGGACCTCACACCCCGGAAATGGTCAAAACAGGAAGGATGCAGCAAGGTTATTAGGGGTAGCGCCCTTTAGTGTATGTCATTCCTTCTGGATAGAGGTGGTATCATGGTATGGAGCCCAGATATTTAACCTATGTTGTTGCTGCATATTTTGTGGTTGTTGGAAATCGAGGATCCTCGGATACATCGGTTACGATCGGGGGATGACATGTTCGTGTCAGTAGTTACCCAGTTAGGGGTAACCCGGCCTTGTGTTGGCAGAGATCCGGTTTGGTTCTCGGGACGTCATTCCAAAGGTGTTTCCATGTGGTAATGGGAAGTTCCTTGGCCTGACCATTTGTTGGAAATCCAAAGAAACAATACGATCTTGTACGGTTTTAGTTGTAGAACCTATCATTCACTTATGGTGGCGCCCCACTGTTTGGATGGTAGCTATAGTAGGCATAGTTCGAAATGTCTATGCTGGCTAAGATTTATATCTTTATTTTCGAAATGATTTTTTCCTACACTATGCACTAGTAATAATATCAAATGTTTCTTTTAATGCGTATCAAGCATCTTTGACTATCATAAGGAGAAATCTCCTCCGATTCTACGTTTGCATTGTGTGTGTGTGCGCGGGAGGCCTTATGGTAGTCTCATTTTTAAAAGCATTGCGAATTGACTTTAAAAATATTCCTCTATTTTGATTTCAAAGATAAATAAACTGTTTTGAGTTCTCACACCAGTCACATGACTGACTCGGAGTTTATTGTTTTCCTTCCTAAACTCTGGGTGCCCACCAATTTCCACACGGGCAGTCAAGAGTTAGGTTTATCAGGATATTCAGGAGTTGCTGGAGGCAAGCTGGATGACATGGCGTATTACTAGTATATAGTATTTCTTTTTCCGCTGCATTGTTTGATGTTGTTTGTTGTTGTACACTCTGATGATGTAATGAAATGTAATGTATAAAATGTAATAACTGATATAGTTCTTTGTTTAAAGATTATTCATTTATTTATTATATGTTGTTCCGCTGCGATTGTGAGATTCTGATGTTGTTCTGTTATTTCTTCTGTTATGTTCTATCTTTTTCTATCTTCTTCTACCTTTTCTTTTTCTAAAACCCTAACGGTACGGTTTTTTCGGCTTTCGATTTCTCGGCAGTTGATACAGTAGACGAAAACCGACATCAATACGTCTACTGTATCAACTGTCGAGAAATCGAAAGCCGAAAAACCGTACCGTTAGGGTTTTAGAAAAAGAAAATGTAGAAGAAGATAGAAAAAGATAGAACAAAACAGAAGAAATAACAGAACAACATCAGAATCTCACAATCGCAGCGGAACAACATATAATAAATAAATGAATAATCTTTAAACAAAGAACTATATCAGTTATTACATTTTATACATTACATTTCATTACATCATCAGAGCGTACAACAATAAACAACATCAAACAATGCAGCGGAAAAAGAAATACTATATACTAGTAATACGCCATGCCATCCAGCTTGCCTCCAGCAACTCCTGAATATCCTGATAAACCTAACTCTTGACTACCCGTATGGAAATTGGTGGGCACCCAGAGTTTAGGAAGGAAAACAATAAACTTCGAGTCAGTCATATGACTGGGGTGAGAACTCAAAACAGTTTATTTATCTTTAAAATCAAAATAGAGGAATATTTTTAAAGTCAATTCGCAATGCTTTTAAAAATGAGACTACCATAAGGCCTCCCGCACACATACACAATGCAAACGCAGAATCGGAGGAGATTTCTCCTTATGATAGTCAAAGATGCTTGATACGCATTAAAAGAAACATTTGATTTTATTACTAGTGCATAGTGTAGGAAAAATCATTTCGAAAATAAAGATATAAATCTTAGCCAGCATAGACATTTCGAACTATGCCTACTATAGCTACCATCCAAACAGTGGGGCGCCACCATAAGTGAATGATAGGTTCTACAACTAAAACCGTGCAAGATCGTATTGTTTCTTTGGATTTCCAACAAATGGTCAGGCCAAGGAACTTCCCATTGCCACATGGAAACGCCTCTGGAATGACGTCCCGAGAACCAAACCGGATCTCTTCCAACACAAGGTCGGGTTACCCCTAACTGGGTAACTACTGACACGAATATGTCATCTCCCGATCGTAACCGATCTATCCGAGGATCCTCGATTTCCAACAACCACAAAATATGCAGCAACAACATAGGTTAAATATCTAGACTCCATACCATGATACCACCTCTATCCAGAAGGAATGACATACACTAAAGGTCGCTACCCCTAATAACCTTGCTGCATCCTTCCTGTTTTGACCATTTCCGGGGTGTGAGGTCCGACGAAGTCTCGTCCACAATGCCACACTTTATACAAAAGCCGTGCTTTGGGTCAACAAATGATCATAGAAATGATCACCAAGATAAATGATCAAATAAATGATCCTATCACAAATGATCAACACAATGATCATTTCACAGCAACACTCAGCATGCCACACTACCAAATTGGGAGTATATCACTAATAACCTTCAACTATATAACCTCTGAGCTCGTACGTCTCAGAGAAGGGTGTTAAGCTAAGAGAATAAATTCTCCGCCACCAACAGAAATATATTTGAAAGAAATCAGCTTTATATCTCAATTTGTAATGTCAGACATACAATCTATACAAGTCTGTTCCGGGATCGAACAGAACCGAAGGCACTTCCAAAGAAGTCCTTGTAATCCGGATATTCACTAATCACGACCGGACTTCCCGTCACTAAGGGTGATAAAACCTCTATATCGGAGATCAGCCGATGTAGAGTAACTCGACGGTAATCCTTCCGTTTTCACAAATATCCGGTCTTCAACACCGGCCATCGAATGCAAATCCATTTCGACGTATCACATATTCGGAATGGGTTATACGACCCCAAGGTCCTTTCCCGGCTAACCCGAATAGTGAGCGCTTATTCAAAAATAAGTGTGGCATTCAAATTCAAGCAAATTCACAACAAATACCTATTTAAAGGTAAATATTGATAGTCGGATATTTAACTATCAATAGGCGTGTTCAACATCACCAAATCCAAATAATTTCCCAAATTATTTACTTTCCAAAATATCTTTACTAGATATATATTTTCCATACTTCAACCATTTGAAAACAAATTTTCAAATCACTTTTCACCTTTACCACTTTTGAAAACAAATTTCAATCAACATGGTTCATTTAAACCAATTTAAATAAATCCTTAATGATTTACTTTATATTCACGTTCCAAATCCGTAAATTAATTCCCACACTTCAAAAATAAATCAACATTTATTTTTAAACAAATTCCCCTTTTCATTTATAAATTCCATAGTGAATTTACATTCCAAAATATTTATGAATATACGATTTCAATTATTCATTTTCAATTTATCTTCAAAAAGATAAATTCTCAAAACATTTCGTTTCACATTGGAAAAACATTCCCGAACTTATTTATTCATAAGTAATTCACAAATCCATTCAATTTCAACACTTGGAAAATATTCAATATACTTAAATCGAAAATTAAGTATATATTTCATTCTTTAAGGAAAACATTCACTTAACACATTTATTTGGGCTAAAACGAATGTTGCGTAAAACATCGTTACTACAACCCAAAATCACTAGTATAGGGATTCGAAATTTAGATAGATATGTAAATTCCAATACTATATAAAACATTTCCTTTCGGAAATCATTTACTATAACAACAGTGTTATAGTCCACCATTTCCTTCTTTCTCGAAAACGTCTATTTCAACAATGAATGTTGAAATCTATGTATTCGATACTTAATGCATTTTAAAATGTCTTTAAAATCATTAACTTCATTTCATAATGCTCCTTCCCCAAAAACATATCCATTTCATTTAATAATATATTCACTGTCCATAATCGTGAATATAATTCCATTCATATATTCCTATATCCAACTTATCAAATTCAACTGATTTCAGATTTATAAACAACGTTTATAAACTCCATTTTTTTTTATAACTCATTTTAAATGCCAAAATCCGATTTGTAAGTTGATTACTTATAAATCTTATATTTTATAAAATCTATCCATTTTATAACTTCACAATTTATAAATCTATAAATTGCGTTCACTTATGAAATCCATTTTTATTTCATTTTTAATACTTATAAAAACTCGTTTTAATATTCCAATATTTTTAATTTATAAAATATATCAATTTTATAAGTCTATTATATACATCGTTTTTAATAATTCAAAAATCCCAATTTAAACCAATTTATAAATTAATTAACTATTTATTTCCAAAAATCTCATTGCGGTTATATTTCTCAAAAATCTTAATTTTTATAACATAAAAATTTATAACGTTTTAATTATTAAAATGAATCAATTCAAAATTTAATAAAACGTATACTTTTGAAAATCACTTTAAAATTCCTTTTAAAACCAAAATCATTATTTTAAAACTTCAGAAATGGATCCGATGATGCAGCAGCACCAAATAGTCAATCACGACATCCAAATATCATACATCGATATGATAATCAACAAATATCAAAATATTTGTAAATAAATCAATACAGTTGAGTATTCCAGTTGGATCCCTCCAACCTGTTTCCCTACATCCAAAAACATTAGCACAATACCAATTCCGCTCCAGTACGGAATTATCACGGTATATGGGATTTATAATATTATCCGCTTAATAGACGGCGCAATAGGATCTCATCCGCTATACAATGCGGGAAATCAACAACTGCAATATATACATATGCCAATATATATATATATATATATATATATATATATATATATATATATTGCTATTATATATAATACCAATTTCACTGTTTATGAAATATTCGCGGTATATGTTTTTAATAAATAACATCCGCTTACTAACGGCGCATAATGTCTATTTTAACAATCAATAGATAACAATCATCATTCAAACATACGTTCAAGAATTTTAAATCTAACTATTTAAAATAAAAATCGAAACCGATTCGATTGAGTGAGAAGTTCTCACCTTGATTTAAATTTCGTTTTAGCGATTTACTTCGAATAAAATTAAACGGACGTTTAATTTTACCCAAAATTCTCACTAACTCCAAACGACTCCAATCCAATTCCATAGCGAAGTGCTCGTCCATACGATTCCAACGCAATGGGTTTCGCGCGTTTTCGACCTCGTATGAAAAAGATTTGATTTTTACAAGTTTATACAAATTTTATATATAATTTACAAATTAACTTTTATATTTTAAACCTCAGCTCAATCCAAACCGTAGATCCAACACCCTGCAAATCACGGCCCTCCCTTCATCTCCTTCCTCCCTCACATTACAACTACAGGCAACACACGCGCATGAACCCATATAGTCACGAACTAGGGTTAATTATTCCGACCACCACACCACGTTATAACTCGATCAAGAGCTTCCACCTTGAAGAGCACCTTCCCCTCTACCTTCGGCCACCACCTTGGTGAACTCGGCCACCCACAGCACCTCGAAACGTGCGCGCAACATCAGGCCGTCGGCCCCACTTTTCTCCCTCCACGACGCTCCAATTTCGATCAACTCCGTATAGATTCGAAGCTCTCTTCATGCTCTACAAGTTTGTAGTTGGCACTTTCCTCTAATTGTTAGTGAATTTGAAGAGATTGAGGAAGAAACGAGAGCAATTTCTGGCTGTTCAGAACAATAGTGGCGGCTAGGGTTTTAACCCTAATTTTTTTTTATTTTGCGAAGAGGATGTTCTATTTATAGAAGTTTGAACGACACCATTCATTCCGGAATTTCCAATCTCCGATTTACGCGCCGTAATCAGCGTTTCTAGGGTTTACCCCGCGTTCCGGACACAATGGAACAGGTTTTGGAAGCTAATTCGACCATCTGTGCGAGTTATGGCAATAAACGTTCAATTTAAAATTAAACCGATTAAACGATTTTCTAGGCGTTTTGGCTTGCACCGGACAAACGGTAAATCCGATTGATATGAAATTTGAAACCATACAATAATATCACATTACGGATCCGATGAAACTAGTTTCGTCGAAATCCGAGACTTTTTGAAAAATGGCTATTTTAACTCGCCAAATTAATATTAAAACAATTTCGATGCGTTTCGAGCTGCCACGGTCAAATGACAACTCCGATTGCTACGAAAATTAGAATCCAATAATAACTAATTATTACGGATCCAATGGAACTGGTTTCGTCCAATTCTGAGATTGTTCAAAATTTGGCTAATTTCACTAGTCGATTAAATATTAAAATATTCAATTTTCACAGATTAACTCCAAATTCAATTTTAAAAGTTCTATAATATCGTTCTAACTCCAACATGATAAAATAGAATTTTAAAAATCAATTTCAATCATATTTGACCCTATTTTCAATTATTTCTGTATTTCCACATATTAAATTATCGATTTAATTATCCAATTAAATCCAATTATTCGAAATAAAATTTATTCGACTTATAGATTTCACTTATTATTATTTAAAATTAATTAAATATTCAAATTTTAATTAATATAAATTCTGGGTCGTTACATACTTCCCCCCTTAAAAGAATTTTGTCCTCGAAATTACTAGGTAAGAAAAATTACAAAATCTATTAACTTTCCAAAACAAATTTAAACTTCTTACCATACTTTACTAAGTTTTCAAATCATACTTAGTTATCTTTTCAAAAACAACTACTATTGTTTAACTTTCAACTCCAAAATCAAAGTTATAGTTTTCACAAATTTTCCCAAAATTTTCAAAAATTTTCTAACGCCTTAAATTTTCGAAAAAATTCGCCACAGTCTCCTTTGCGCGGCTCGATCCGAAAAAAATGACAGTATATATATCACAAATATACATCTCATCAAGTGATGAGGCATCCCGCAGGGAAAAAAGTGTAAAAGTACGATATTTAATTCGAGATATGTACCTTATATTTTATTAGCGAGCATATACGGTTAATATAGCGCGAAAGCGAGCTCCAAATGCGAAGCAACGCCATCCGCACCTACTAAACACTCAACAACAACATGAGAATCATGCATGTATGAAAATAGTATCAATATACAACAAATAGCAACATTTATATATGCCAATATATCAAATGCAACTAAAGCAACAAATGCAAACATCAACCAACTATCATCCATAACCAAATCAATATTCATTCATATTCTCATTAATATTCAATGAATTCGTTTTCCATTTAAATCACATCTGATTCATTTACATTGGATTTTTATCAACATTCATTCATATCCAATTTCAATTAGTTTGCATTTACTAATTTACATTCAAGTTGGTTCATTTCCAAATCAAATTTCAATTATGTTCAAATTCATTTTCTTCCAAGTTGGATTCATTTTTTTAGCTTCCAATTTCGCTAATTCACTTTCATTAACACTTAATGAATTCATATACAATCAATCAACAATCAAATAACAACCAATGTTTATTCAATCCAACCAAATTTATTCACTTTACATTCAATTTGGTTCAACACTTTGAATTCCAATTGGATCATATTAAATTGACTTTCATTCAATTTATTCAACTTCCAATAACATTAGCTTTTAATGAATTATCACTTACATTCATTATTTCATATCAATTATTTATATTTAATTGATTAACATTCAATTCATTTATCAATTTAATTGCTAATTCCTTTAACAATTTAAAGTTGAATTTCATTTATATAACTCAAGTTCAAATTCTTAATGACTTCACTTCATTAATTCACTTATTAATCTTCTTTGATACCAAAATTAACTTCATTCAACATCCCTTAAGTTATATCCCATCATTTCCCATTCTATAAGTTATACAACTTATTTATTAACTTCCAAATCCATTAACTTATCCAAAGCTAAATTTATTATTCATATTATAAGTTCAAAACACATTTCACTTATATTTATCAATTACAACTTGGATTTTAATTGATTCGCTTATACTTCCTTTAACTTAACTCCATCCTTTAAGTTAAACTTATTCTATCAAAATTCAATCTGTATAAGTTATCAACTCATTTATTATTCTCATAATATTTTAAATAGGATTCCAGAGTCCTTTCAACCTTTCAAAACCATTTTTTGAAATAATTCAATTTCCCTTTTTGAATTCCAAAACCAAACCCAAATTTTCCAAACAACTTTCTTTTAAACAATTTGGCAGCAATCTCTCTTTTGGAAACCCGAAAATGAACACCAATGATGTCGCGATCATCATCGAAATTATTTTCCAGCGACCAAAAAGAGTTTAGAGCTTTAATTTCTCCAAAACAATTTTCCCAAAATATCAAATCCTTTCAAAACCATTCCTTGTAATTTTATTTCAGATTATAAATCACATTTATAAGTTTTTTTTACTTATGTAATTTCACTTCTTATATATATATAAGATTATTTCACAATTGTAAATTACATTAATTATAATTTCACACTTATAATTCATTTGCTTATACAATTCATTCTTTCACAGCTGTTGTTTTAATTTAACTTATTCAACAACCAAACAATCAATTCATATACATTTTAATAATTCTGAAAAATTATTCTTTATATATAAAATATAATCAATTTTATAAGTCTTTTATATACATCGTTTTTAATAATTCAAAAATCCCAATTTAAACCAATTTATAAATTAATTAACTATTTATTTCCAAAAATCTCATTGCGGTTATATTTCTCAAAAATCTTAATTTTTATAACATAAAAATTTATAACGTTTTAATTATTTAAAATGAATTAATTCAAAATTTAATAAAACGTATACTTTTGAAAATCACTTTAAAATTCCTTTTAAAACCAAAATCATTATTTTAAAACTTCAGAAATGGATCCGATGATGTAGCAGCACCAAATAGTCAATCACGACATCCAAATATCATATATCGATATGATAATCAACAAATATCGAAATATTTGTAAATAAATCAATACAGTTGAGGAATCCAGTTGGATCTCTCCAACCTGTTTCCCTGCATCCAAAAACATTAGCACAATACCAATTCCGCTCCAGTACGGAATTATCGCGGTATATGGGATTTATAATATTATCCGCTTAATAGACGGCGCAATAGGGTCTCATCTGCTATACAATGCGGGAAATCAACAACTACAATATATGCACATGCCAATATATATATATTGCTATTATATATAATACCAATTTCACTGTTTATGAAATATTCGCGGTATATGTTTTTAATAAATAACATCCGCTTACTAACGGCGCATAATGTCTATTTTAACAATCAATAGATAACAATCATCATTCAAACATACATTCAAGAATTTTAAATCTAACTATTTAAAATAAAAATCGAAACCGATTCGATTGAGTGAGAAGTTCTCACCTTGATTTCAATTTCGTTTTAGCGATTTATTTCGAATAAAATTAAACGGACGTTTTATTTTACCCAAAATTCTCACTAACTCCAAACGACTCCAATCTAATTCCATAGCGAAGTGCTTGTCCATACGATTCCAAGCAACTGGTTTCGAGCGTTTTCGACCTCGTATGAAAAAGATATGATTTTTACAAGTTTATACAAATTTTATATATAATTTACAAATTAACTTTTATATTTTAAACCTCAGCTCAATCCAAACCGTAGATCCAACACCCTGCAAATCATGGCCCTCCCTTCATCTCCTTCCTCCCTCACGTTACAACTACAGGCAACACACGCGCATGAACCCATATAGTCACGAACTAGGGTTAATTATTCCGACCACCACACCACGTTATAACTCGATCAAGAGCTTCCCCTTGAAGAGCACCTTCCCCTCTACCTTCGGCCACCACCTTGGTGAACTCGGCCACCCACAGCACCTCGAAACGTGCGCGCAGCATCAGGCCGTTGGCCCCACTTTTCTCCCTCCACGACGCTCCAATTTCGATCAACTCCATATAGATTCGAAGCTCTCTTCATGCTCTACAAGTTTGTAGTTGGCACTTTCCTCTAATTGTTAGTGAATTTGAAGAGATTGAGGAAGAAATGAGAGCAATTTCTAGCCGTTCAGAACAATAGTGGCGTCAAGGGTTTTAACCCTAATTTTTTTTATTTTGTGAAGAGGATGGTCTATTTACAGAAGTTTGAACGACACTATTCTTTCCGGAATTTCCAAACTCCGATTTACGCGCCATCACCAGCGTTTCTAGGGTTTACCCCGCGTTTCGGACACAGTTGAACAGGTTTCGGAAGCTAATTCGATCATCTGTGCGAGTTATGGCAATAAACGTTCAATTTAAAATTAAACCGATTAAACGATTTTCTAGGCGTTTTGGATTGCACCAGACAAACGGTAAATCCGATTGACATGAAATTTGAAACCATACAATAATAGCACATTACGGATCTGATGAAACTGGTTTCGTCGAAATCCGAGACTTTTTGAAAAATGGCTATTTTAACTCGCCAAATTAACATTAAAACAATTTCGATGCGTTTCGAGCTGCCACGGTCAAATGACAACTCCGATTGCTACGAAAATTGAAATCCGTTAATAAATAATTATTACGGATCCAATGGAACTAGTTTTGTCCAATTCTGAGACTGTTCAAAAATTGGCTAATTTCACTAGTCGATTAAATATTAAAATATTCAATTTTCACGGATTAACTTCAAATTCAATTTTAAAAGTTCTATAATATCATTCTAACTCCAACATGATAAAATAGAATTTTACAAATCAATTTCAATCATATTTGACCCTATTTTCAATTATTTCTGTATTTCCACATATTAAATTATCGATTTAATTATCCAATTAAATCCAATTATTCGAAATAAAATTTATTCGACTTATAGATTTCACTTATTAATATTTAAAATTAATTAAATATTCAAATTTTAATTAATATAAATTATGGGTCGTTACATTAAAGATGCATAATCTTTAATATATACATTCGATGATAGGAAACAATGTATTTCTTTATGAAATACCCTCATGATTCAAGTGTCGGACCATCTGAAATCACAATATGCATATAATACATATTTATTTATTCTTTAAACCTAAGTTGCATATCATACCATTTCACTTAAGTTTTATGCATTCGTATTATATAAGTTTAATTATTTATAACATTTTATAATTTAATTAACTTATATAATACTCTTTGTATATTATTAATTAAATCATATTTAATTAATTTAGTTTAATTGACTATTTTAAGTTAATTAAATTATTCAAAAATTTAATTTATTCATCCTAAACAATTTAAGATGAATATTACCTATAACGCATATAATTTTATATACATATATATTAAAAAAATTAATTTATGAATTAACATTTAATTAATTTGTATAATTATAATTTTTAGTTAACTAAAAACAATTTTAATTGAATAATTTAATAAATTGAAAAATATTTATTTGTAGTTTACCTTAAACAATTTAAGATATATATATGTATATTCAACTATAATATATATACATGTTACATCCAAATTTTGCACAGTCTTGTAATAGAATTAAATATATGAAATAAAGTGAAAACTAATGAAGGAATGAGTCAAGGAGCTTGGAAGATGTCAAGATTGAAGACATCAAAAATTTGGCCTAGTTTTCAAAATGCAAATCAGGTTGGTACTGACATAAATCATATTGGTACCGACATGGTTTACGCTAACATGATTTATGTTAACATTATTGAAATTATCAAAAATGATAATATGAAAGAACTCAGATTAGTATCAACACGATTTTAGGACTTGGATTGGAATGGCCCAAAGGAAGAAAGCTTAAGCATGAAGAAAAATGGCTTAAGTTGCCAAAATTCATATCGATACCGACATGAACTCATGTCAGTGTCGACACGATTTTCCATTTCAAGACTAATGTAGGGAAACCTATTCTTTATGCTAAAATTTTGGATCATAGAGATTTATACGTTTCCAAATCTGGATAGCGATATCTATTCTAGAATTTAGCTATAAATAGAAAGCTACCTTCACTTAGGAATGACTTTCGACACTTTGGATTTTTTCTATCTTCTTCTTCCCTAAATCTTGTAAATCCAAGATCTACTGGATAGCATTCAGATTTAATTTATAATATTTGTATTCTAAAGAGAAGACGTAAGATAATAAGATTAAAGTGGACGTAGGTTGAAGTATTTTCTAAATCGCTATTAAAAGTGCTTATTCATTGATATATCTAGATCTACTTGCTTTTGGGGGTGTTATGTCAACTTTTTGCACAACATTTTTTAGTGCTTTCACATAAAGGAGCTTAGATTTGAAGTTCGGAGGAGATGAAGAGGCCTATAACCAAAGCTATTGCAGGGCCGAGCTAACCGGATCAGGGGCTAGCCAGGAGGTGTACTTAAGTTTAATTCTATCAGTTTACATGACTAGAGAGGAGATGGAGAGGATGGTGAAAGAGATATAAGATGGAATAATTACATGGGAGAGAGAAATGCTAGAAGTATTTTTCAAAAGGATATGACAACAGGGAATAATCGGAGTAGCTAGAAATCAAAACCATAAGCCAGAAACCAATATAGAAGCATCATGAGTAAGAGTAGAACAAACAGGAACAAAACCCCCACGACCAAGTTAGAATGGCACAGACCTGAATCAGGTCGGTATTGATATGAAGTTATAGATGGTGCTATTGGTTTGGATCTATAATAAGCTAGGATGTTTTGAGTGGACAATGCTAGAGCTAAAAATGCAGATCAGAATATGAATGCACGACGGTAGGAGTTGGAACAAGAAGCTCATAATAAGAACAGGCGAAAAAATGGAGTTATGGATCAGAGACATCTATTGGATGACAATGACATAATAGATGAAATAATTAGAAGAAAAGTGAGAGGTGGACTTCCAGACCAGAATTTGGAAGACGTGAACAGAAATCCACCTTGTTGTGGTGATCCGGTTAAGTTAGTAGTGTTTTGGTGAATAAAATTTCCACCTTCAAACCACATGTTTTCAAACTATATTTGTGTTCATGTTATAGCTATTGAATGCTTGTTGTATTGATGAAATAATATTTTGCTGTTGGATTGGTTTGTTGCTTGAAAGTTAGTCACTTTGAAAAGTTAGTAAGCAAATTCTAAGGCATGGCAAATTTTAGTAGATAAATTTATGCCTTTGTTAATAAATGCATGATATATGCTGTATTATTGTAAATCACCATATATATATATATATACACACACGCTTATACCCTTGTTATGTGATGTGTGGTTGTATTGCAAATGACATAAACTCGAATTCTGAACTGCCCGTATATCGATAGTTGCTATATCGGCACTTTCGAAAAATCACCTTTTTATCGAAACTGTTTGGTTTCATTAACGTGCTTGGATTATTTTATAAGTCATGCAAGTTTTTGATTAATGTTGTTTTCCAAAATAATTAGTTATTTTAATAACGATTATTTAATTGAATTAATTATTAAATTAATAAGGATTAAAGTTAACTAATTAACTTATTAACGATGCGTTTAAAATTAACTGATAGCTTGGTTAATGATGTTTTAAATTTAATTAATTATTTTATTAAATGACATTTAAGGCTAACTAATTTGGATTAAGATTTATTAGTTTATTAATTAACGATGTTATTTTAAAATTAATTAATCCTTTTAGTTAATGACTTTTAGAAATTAATAAATCAGTTTAACTTTAATTAATCTTTCCTTTAAAGATTTTTACAATTAATGAATCATTTCTAAATAATGAAATTCAATTATTCATAAATTAATTTAATTAACGATATTTAACTGTTATAAATCAATTATATAAATGATGTTTAAAGGTAATTTACTTTAAATTTATTAAAGTAAATTAATTAATTTATTTAACTATGTTTTAAAGTTAAGTAAGGATGTTTTAAGTTGATAAATCATTTTTATAATAATGTTTCAAAGTTAGTAAACTCTTTTAACAAAGTGTTTTAAAGCTAATACTTATAAAGTGAATTCAGGTATTTAAAAGAAAAAGGTTGATTCGTTTATGGAAATTAAAGCGATTCACTTATATGAGAACGATTTATTTGTATACTTAGCACTAAACATTGAAGAAGTAAACTTGTCATTATTTCAAAAGTTAAGAATAATTGTGAGACACAACTTTAAGGTAACACTACCATGACTTGTATGGTGTTTTGTTAACCAAGAATTAGTAAAAGTTTGAATTCAATGAGTGGCGATAAGTATACAAACTTAATTTCCTTATACAATTGTTTTATATCCCGGTATTTGGTTCCTCAGTTATTTGCTTACTTCAGCTTCTTTATTATCGTCATTCTAAGATGTATTGCACCATTGAGCTTTGATATCCTTTGTCCGAAAATGACTAAAATAATAGTGCAAGAAGGGGCCAAGCTTTGTGGGGTTACTCCCATTAGGATACTTTCACATCTCATCTAGATTGGATTGGGTAGCGCTATTAGATACGAAATATCCGAATACTCGGTAAGGTTTGGCAAGGTCTGACTTGGAGGTTTCCGAGAAGTATCATTTGCTAAAGATTTTCCTTTTTTTATTATATTCTAACCTTGAAATTTATTTCCTTATGTGCATTGGGAAGAGTCAACCATTCTTCGTGGAGTTTAATTATTTATCAATTCTTTATGTTTGGATGTTGATTTATGTGAGAGTAAATCATTCAGTGTTCACTGGTGCAGTCTCACTTGTTGTGTCTAATTACAACCTTTTTGGTAAAAGTTTTACTCATACTAGACATATCATCTGACCTAAGTTGTTTTTTTCCTAAACTCTCGGGTGTTCGTTTTATTTGAATAATCGAGAGTAGCAGGTCTTTGTGGGATCCTTTGAAGAGGCGTCCGAGCAGGAGATCCACTTATCTATCTATTTCGCTTTATTTTCTAGTTTGTGAAATGTATTTTGTTTCATCATATGTGTGAAGGCGGGATGTTATAACTGCTTAAGCTGACATGTAGTACTTTTATGTAACTCTAATAACTCCATAAGGAGTAACCTAATGTATTACTGACTATTATGTTTTACTTAGTAGTTTTGTTATGAGGTTTTCTATTCTGTTCTTTATTTTACCCCACGATGATTCGTCTTTTCAATGCTTGGGCAACAACACACGAACACCGAGGATGTGTTAAGGGTCGTTCCCAGGGTAAAAAAGGTGGGTCGTCATAGTGGGTATAACTCATGAAGAGATAGGGTAATGGAATGCCCTAGCATGAGTTGAGTATATTGTATATATGAGGGCGTATTTATATTTGTTATAAACGTATAACTCAATGGCAATTATAACAATGAAAATTAAAGGATCTTATATATGGTGACTAATACAAGTGAATTGTTAAAGTATAGTTTAATTAATGTAAGGTTAATGACGTTTATTTATTATCCCCCGTTAATTAATTTCGTTCTGCTCATCCAGTTTATGATCATTAGCCATCATTTGTGATTGTTAATTTGTGTTCGACTAGTTTATGGACAGTTTTACCTTTTCACTACATGGATTGGATAGATAAAAATTGTAGATACATAGAAATGAACACCTTATGAATATAGTTTCTTAGTTTGACTATAAGCTGTTCTGTAATAATATCGGCTTAAAAGTGGACTTTTGTAAAAATTTAATTTAGTGGAAAATGTTTACTTTAAATTTAAGGAAGATGCGATATTTTTGGTAATAAACATTTGTGAATTTTTTTTATATAAGTATGGTTTATAGAACATGATTTATAAAAAAGAAGGATTTAACTGATATTTTGAGAATTTAAATCCTAGAGTCTTTGAAAATGTTTTTCAAGATTTTCGAAAAATAATAGCAGTATTGTTTGAGGTTAAGTATTTGGAAGATTGGTTTATGAAGTTGGGAACATGGTGCTTAATATATTTACAAAGTAATTGTTTTGAAATGATTTTTGTTAAGTCTGAAAGGCATGAAATGGATGTAGTGAACTCACTTCTAACGCTTGAAAATATTTCTGGCGATGACTTCAGCATCATTAGTGTTCAATTTTGGGTTTCTTAGTGGAGGATGGTACAAGATTGTTTTAGTAAAATAGATTTCGCTTTAAATTTCGAAAGTATGAATTATTATACAAAAGGTATATGTATGTATTACTATTTCAAAGCGATTTGGAATAAAAACCCAGTGTTTAGTTCAAAGTTTCTTTGAAAAGAGATTTGATATGAACTTTTTATGTAGAAAAGTTTTATATGTAGGGTGCCTGAGTGGTATTAGCATAGCCTAGAATAAATGATGAAACATTTTCATGTTTTTGCTTTTTGGGTAAAGAGTGCAATAAATTATTGAAATTTGTTAAGTTATTTTATGGATACCGACCTATGTATTAGGATTGTATGGTATATGCATCGTATTATGATATGTTGTCTGGTAGATTTCATTTGTTAAAATGAGATGGGATTTTTTGCCAATTTTGGACTGTTAGAAACTTCCGAATCATATAGAATTTGAAACTGAGAGTTTCGTGAAAATATTAAAGATGATATTATATAACACTTGAATTGAGCAAGTAGTAAGTTAAAACAAATTTTAAATTTGTTGAGAATACTTTTTAGGTAAAGTGAATTTGATGTTTGTATATACTGTTAGGATATCATGGAGTGTTATATGAATAAGAACTTAAGTTATTAATTCTTAGAGAACTTGAAGTTATGTTTTATGAAACGATTCATAAGTGATTTAGTATTATGACATACTATTTAGATAAAAGAAGGTGATAAAAGATATTGGTATTGTTAAGAAACCAATAGGATAAGTATGTTTGTATGTATATCGTTTTATTCACATGACAATCCTTGATCCTGTTACAACCTTGTATTTTTTTATTATTTTAATTATTTTAAATTTAAATTCACGATTTAAAAACTTTATTTTATTTATTAAAATGAATAAATATTTTTATTTTAAATATAAATTTTGATTTTT
Organism: Allium cepa; assembly: GCA_030765085.1. NCBI lineage: Eukaryota > Viridiplantae > Streptophyta > Magnoliopsida > Asparagales > Amaryllidaceae > Allium > Allium cepa. The sequence continues at coordinate 641,332,013 of CM060939.1, read as the reverse complement.
ATGTGAATTAGAATTTCAAACATGAATAAATAGAATATTTTCCAGAAAATGTGAATTTAGGTCAATATGGTCAAACTTTGACTTTTAAATTTAAATTTTAAATATTTTAATTTTTTAATTTTATCCTTTATAATGAAATTAAATTAAATTTAAAGAATCTTGCTTTTCGTTTTGTTGAAATCCGATTAATATTGTGAAAGTTATTCTTTTTTAAATATTGTGTGTAAATTGTTTTATTTAACAACATTGTTTATTTTAATTTATATAAATAATATTCGTATTTGTTCTAACTTGTATATATATGTGTAATATGACATGTTATGTATTTATTTTATTTTTAAAACATTTTATAAGTACAGATATAATTTTCAAATGTTTATTGTATATTGTTTTCAATTTTTAAAGTCTAGTTTCAATATAATAACTATTTTCTTTTTTTACTTTTATATTTTCCTAAAAATATTTATTTATTTATTTATTCGCTTTATTTTGTTTTCATTTTATTTATTGAATATTTATTTGTTTTATTTTTGAATAAAAGAAAATGGAAATTTAAAGAGGCAAAGTCCTTTCATTTTTCAATGACTCTTCATTTTCTTATGACTTTTCAATGCTTGCATTTTCATTTCTTTTGGCCGTTCACTACTTCTCTTGGCCGTGAGTTTTATTTGCATTTCACATGAAAAAGTTTCTCACTCCATCATTTTTTCGGCCAAGCATTTCTAAAAAATTTTTGGCAATGTCTTCTTCCTATTTTTCTACTTTTCCTCTTCTTTTTATTTATTTTTTTGCCATGCTTTTCCATAGCTTTGCTCGGCCATAGCTCCTCCGCCACCTTCACCGACCAGCACCACCACCATCCACGACCACACCACCATCTTCCCCTCTGACCAATGTAAGTCGTGACCTCCACATGATGATTGCACCACAAAAATTGCAAAATAACCTTTGATTCATGCATAGCCGAGCCAAAAATCACCATCACCTTTTTGCCTTGCCCTTTGCATACTTCACTTTGCAACTTTCCTACCCCTTCATCTCCTTGTAGCCATGACTATTTGACCCAAACCCAAGCCATGTTGACACCTAAGCTAAGCCTAGTGTGGTGAGAACAAGCCCATTTGATCATGTGACAAGCCATATTGTCGTGGTCAGGCACTTTCGTGTTAAAGATGGGTAATGTTCTTTGTTGATTCAAATTTCCATTTCATTTCAATTCATATTTGTATTGTATGCATATGTTTATATGGTCTTTTTTATTTATTATATACAAGATCAATATCAAGGCTCTCTACTCATTCAATTCAAATCGTGCTTGTCGTGCTCTTGGAATTGCTCTTGTGTGTCGTTTTGGTCTTCAGCTTGAAAAGGTGAGTCTTTCTCACTCTGACATTTCTACTTATGAAATGGTAAATTGATGACAAGTGTTTAGTAATTTAAAATGTTTTTGCAAGTAAATGATGATTATATGATATGCTATGCCATGTTATTACCATGTTTACTTCGCTAATTATCACCTAACATCTGATATTTGACATTATATTGTAACATTTACATGTTAGTATCATTGTTTATATACTGTTTATTTATTTGTGATCACACTGCAAGTTCCCTGTAGAATGGAGTCACTATGGGTTGAAATGATACATATCTGAACGGATTTTAGAATAAGAAAAAATCGCTATGGGCTGAAATGATAGGCCTGAGCGATTTTTATTTATTTTTATTTACTTGGGATTGCGGGTTTGAAATGATGTAACTCGGTTTTCTTCTTAAAATGCGGATTGAAACGGTATATATCCATATCACTTAACCTAGGTTAGAAAATTATATATAGACTCCGGGGTATATTTTTAAATGATTTTTATTAAGATATGTGTTTTTAAAAGTATGAAATTTGATTTTAAAAAAAATATTTTATGGTTTTAAGAAAATTAAATATTAAGTCTTGAAATTGTGAATTTAAGTATGTAAATTTGAAGTGATTGTGATTTTGACTTTAAATTTTATTTTTAAAATGTAAGTAAATAATGGAAATTAAATTTAAAGTTTTGGAACGATATTTGAAGTAAAATATTAAGTTTTATTAAATTTATAAGTTAATAGACAGTGAAATTTTGACTTAATAAATGAATTGAATTTTTAAATTAAATATTTGATTTTAAAATTTTATTGTGATAAATCATATGTTAAAGCTATTTAAATGTGAAATTTTAAAGTCTAGAAATATGATTTATAAATTTAAATGACAAGGATTTGGAGTGTTAATGTTTTTGAAATTATAATAAAATCTGAAATTTCATTAATAGCATTTCCCAACAATGCTATGGTCTTATGACAGCATTTTTAAATGCTGTTTTTTTTTTGAATTTAACTATGTTGACATAACTAAATATCTATTATGGCATTTTATAAATGTCATTATTCCTGAACTAAACTATTTTGGAAACTATACGCTACGATAGCACTTTTTAAATGCTGTCGTTGCTATAATTTGACAATGTTTTGAAATATTAAGATTTTAACACTATTTGAGTTATATTAAAGTGTAAAATGATTTAACTGTTGCAATTGATTATTTATGAAATTTAAGGAGTTTTGAATATATTTTAATATTCAATTTTAATTTTTAAGGAATTTAAATTAAATTTGAATTTAGATAAGGCTTACTTTGCTATGAGTTAAGTGGAATGAAATGTAATGAGATAAATGAATTTTTACATGAAGTTTCGAAATGTATTTTGTAATGATATTTGAATTAATAAATGAATGACATACTAGGTTTTAAAATGATATTTAAATTTGAATATTTGAATTTGATTTCAAATAAGGATTTGATAATGAGGTTTTGAAAGGATATAATATTTTATGATTTTGAAATGGTTTTGAATGATATAATCTTTATTTGAGAAAGAATGTGAATTTGGAATGATATTTGATTTTGATAAATGAATATTTAAAGTTTATATTTGTATGAAAGGATATTTGGTTTACTTGTATTTCAAGTTTATTTAAAAGTTATTGGATTTATGAAATGAACATTTCAAAACTAAGTAATAATGAAGTTAAATTTGAGATATATGAAATTATAAAATTTAGTTTAAAATATGGTATATTTAAAGCTTTGAAACTGATGGTTTGAATTGAATTAAATTAGAAATTAGAAATTTGAGTTTAATTGAATAAATTTGTAAAATGAAAAGAATTAAAGGAATGTTCCGTGATTTCAAAATGTATGATTTCGAAATGTTATGATTTTCAAAGTGTAATGATTTCAAGTATTTTAGTTTCTAAAGGGTTATAACTTTGAAAGTATTATGACTTTTGAAAGTGAATATATGATTGAAATGGTAATGATAAACTATACTGATTTGAATATAGTTTGGAAATAAAAATAGTTTTGGTTTAGAAGCATAAACTATTTTTGAAGGAATATAATTTTGAAATGAAATGATCGGATTTTTTGAAGTATAAACTATTTTGAAATGACCACGGCGTTATAATAATGTTTGGTTGTTAAAGAGACTGGGAACAGAAGTTGCCATACTCTCTGCCAACTCTGAAAACCACTTTAACGACTGTGTACACGGTGGAGGTTCCAGAACGAAGTACGATGGTGGCGTCGTTCTTGAGGTATATTACATGGACCCGACTCCCGTGAGTTGGCTAAAACAGGAGCGATCTCGGGCTAAAAGGGTAGCTCCTCTGGTCAGATGCACTTCTTCGATACTATACTCTTACTTGTGGTTGATTTGATGGCCATCCTTCGATTTTGATCGGGAGTGTGTTCCGGGGTGGGCGTAGTGGCTGCTACGTTACCTCCAGCCCGTGTGCATAATTGGTATATCTATCCTGGCATTGCCTCGTGTGTCGTGTCACCTACCATAGCGAGCCTTACCATGAGTTTCTATTTGTGTCCTACCTATAGAGTATCTTCTCATAGTCTCCCAATAAGGAGATATGCATGTACTGTATAGACTACTGGCAATATTATGTGTTAAGGGCTATATGGGTAACCCATTAACGCTATTTGAAAGTAAGTTTATTTTACTATTAGACGTTATTATAATAGCGAAATGTTACTACATAGTAAATAGTTTAACAGATCCTTAAAGGATGGGTGATCCCAAGCATCCTTTAAGTTATTAATGGATTTTTGTCACTATTCACTTGAGTTGATTTACAGTTCATAAGTATTTATGTCCCGACTCGAGTGTTGTGTGTTTTGCTTTACGCTCGAGTCAGACTGAGTGGTTCAACGTTCAAGACTCACCTTCGGAGTTGGAGCTTTGCTTGTGATCCAACCATCTATTTTGCTTTAAGTATCCAGTGATGTCAGTGATGTATTCTGATTTGTACCTGATATATCTTGTTACTCTTCTATTGTATCTTGTTTAACTCTGATGTATCTTATATTTATATAGTAGCTTCATGAACTACTATCTCTTTTACTTCCGCTGCATTATTATTCACTATGTGTCTATGTTTTGTGATTATTTTATTCACTGTATATTATGAGATTTGCCAAATTTTATTTACAACGTGGTATTTTGGGCAATTCAAGTCCGACATGTGCGGATGCAAATGGTTGAAAATATCCGGTCGTTACATATCAGGGCTTTGGTCGCTCTAGGCAAAACTCAACATATATGGTAAATGCATTTACAGAATCACTTTCAATCGAGTTTGAATCTCTTCCTTTTTGACTCGATTCCTTTGAATTTTTTTGAAACGTCCCCTGCGGTTCCAAAATCCATTCATGTCCCTCACTATTCGTCTTCATTTGATTCTGAGTGTCCCATAGCTCCACTTCGAATGATCTTTATAATGAATCGGTAGTTTCACTAATCTCAAATTGATTTGTAAATGGGTGAAACTCCTTTATAACAACATCGATTCACCAGAGGTTCTTATATCCTCGGTTTAGATGCTAGTATCTCTTATAATTCCAAACTCTATCTCTTAAGACCGTATGTAGATTTAACCCAGAAAATCTACATCGAACTTATTTTTAAGTCACGATTGACCCGGTTTAGGTTGCCCGCGATTTATATAAGCTTATCCATCTTTCTATTTTGTTATTTAATCATCTCATCTTTGTTTCCAACTTATCTTCAAATCATTCTTGAAGTGTATTTGTAAACTAATACTTAAAATGTTTTATATATTGTGTTGTTTGAGTAGTTGATGTTGATTTGGGTTTTTGATCGATTAGTCTGATCAACGCTATCGATAGGATTTCCAAAACACTTGAACAGAGCACACTGACATAATATGGTTTTCAATTTAGTAATGAAATAAATTTTGTAACTATATTTTAATTTTTTTTCTGGATTTTATTGAATTAGTTGCTAAGTAATAATAATTGATTTTATATATCATTATCTCTTGTTTCATATATAAATAACTGAACCATAAACATGGTTATAAATTTATTTGGGAATTTAAGATAAATTTAAAACAAGAATTTGAGAATTTAATTTCCGATGGATTTCAAAACTTGTATTTAAAGTTTCAAAATGATATATTATTTAAAGTATTTTAGAATAGAAATTTGTTTCCAAAGAATTTTAAAGTCCAAAATTAGTGCTCTTCTCTTTGTCGCTGGAAAATAACTTCGGTGATGGCTGCAGCATCATCGACATTCATTTTCGAGTTTCGAAGTGAAGACACCGTTGTGTAGTCTTGCTATAGTTTTGTTTTAGGGAATTTAATTGATTTGAATTTCTAAAATAAGACCAAATTTATAACGTATGCTGGTATATGATTCAAATTTGAATGGATATATGTATATAGTATATGTGCATTTATTTATCTCTAAATAGTTTGGAATTTATCGAAATTTTAATTCCTAAATTTCATCTTGAAGGATACTTTCAAGTATAACTTCAAGATTTGGATAAATATTCAAGCTTGAAATGATTAAATTAGAAAGTTTTATTTGTATAATACACAATTTCATTCCAATATAACTTACCTAAATTATGAAAGTGCGGTGTGTATACAATTATATGTGCTAATATAGTATACACGGATCGTGTAATATGGATTACAATACAAATGCGGAAATAGATGATAATAGCATTGTAAATAGAAAATAGAAAAATCACACCAGAGATTTTTATACTGGTTCGGAGCACCGTCCTACGTCCAGTCCCAGACTTCTATCTGGATTTTCACTATTAACTACCTCGCTTCACCCGGAGGAACAGGTTTACAACACCCGAACAACCGAACGGGATTTCACGCCTCTAATATACTGAGGACTTCAACACTTGCCTCTTACAACACAGAGGACTTCAACAAAAGAACAAATACAATTGTTGTTGACAACTTGTGTTCTTGAAAACACGGATTTGTCACTTGCAGTACACCCTTCCTATAATCTTATCCTCAAAGTATGCGATATGATGTTTTGAAAAGATTAAGGAAAGTATATTATTGAATCAAAGGATATGAAATAGTTTCAAAGATTCAATAAATAATTTAGAGCTTTTATAATACAGAATTGAGATCAGAGATTAGATTAAAAGAATATATGAAATCGTTATTCTTAATCAACGAATTGGATTAGTTTATATAGACAAGAATGGTTGTAACTCTTTGCCATTAAGAGATATGATCTTTGGTGAAAGATTAAGAGATGCAACCTTTGGAGAAGAGAAGTGTCTTTTGAAAAAATTGCTTTCTGTTCAAAAACGGTCGACAGGCTAAAAAGTGACCAGTAGACAGGAATTCAAAATATATATACGTTATGTGCATGTGTGCACGTTCACTGTGCAATTTACACAGGAACGGTCGACCGCACCTATATTGACCGGTCGACCGGTGCCTGTTAAATTGCACATTGAATTGTGCAACTGCATGCAACTTATAAATTATTCGTATATATATTGATTCCCTTGATATGCATGATTATTTGAGGATAGATTTTAACAAATTTATTACTATTACAACAACAAATAATCAACCTATAATCTAGAGTACCATATATAGCTCTAATGACCTTGTTTTTATCGATCGCCTTGTTTATCAGAAATCAATCGCCTTATTTGTCAGAAATCAAAACTTTCATAAAGCTTGTGACTCAACATTCTCCCCCTTTTTGATTGATGACAATATATATATCTGCAAATCTGAATCTCCCCCTGAGTATGTGATTTCTTTCCTGCAAGCAATTGTTAGCCCTTTCTCCCCCTTTGTCATCGACAAAAAGGAGTAACAGATTACTAGAATATGATATGCGTAGAATGAATATGATAAGCATAGAAAAATAAATCATTAACACATCAAAGACATAACAGAGTTTACTACAGAACATAATGTTAATTGAAAAGCATAAATATCGACACTATTTAGTACAAGTGTCGAAGAATGTTTTTAAAGAGCTAAAACATAATAGAATCTAGGATGAAGCAGATCGAATCTCCTCTTCATCATCATCATCGTCGTCATCATCATCATCTTCATCTTCTTCCTCCTCATCATTGTTCCCTCTAGACGATTCGCCTTCGTCAGATGAAGTCCATGTGAAAACTGGAGCAGCAGGACGTTTTCCTGGGTCTTGTGCTTGAACAGAGGTGGATGAGGAACATGATATAGCGTCCCATAGCATACCGAAGAACGACTTGACCTTATTGAAGCGCTTATCAATTTTAGAGTCCATACGCTTGAGACGAGATTCAAGCAGAAATTGATTACGCGCAATGGTTTCAAGAGATTCTTTTGTTGATGACTTTGATCTTAAAAGTTTCACCTCATCGGAACGAGGTCGAGAGGAAGTTGCTCTTTGTTTTCTCGGTCCTCGTTGTTGCCATTCTTCAAAAGGAATAATCTCAAGATAAGGTGGAGGAAGCTTCATTCTTTTGATGGTTATGGAATCAATGCATTTTGGTTTTGAAGTTGCAGAATCAGGAGGATTGACCCCACATGCTAACAACAATCTCATGATATATTCATTATAGAAGAAATGAGGCCGGGTTGAATTATTTACCTTGAGAAATTCATCAAAAAGCATGTGAACCCAATTGATTTGAATTTCACCATAGATAGCATAGAGTGCTTTGAAGTTTTCTTTGTACACTGCATCATAATTTCCAAGTCTAGGAAAAAGAGAATGCATCAAGACCCGATGAAGTAACCTTGCTGTCGGTCGAAGTCCAATAGACTTAGTGCCATCACTATTGTCTTCTATAAACTGATGACTTGTACTGTTTCGAGTGAAAACTTCGCAGAAGGTAGATGAAAATTCTTCGCCTCGATTTGGTATACCAAGTATAGAGGCAATTCTAGCATGAGTAAGAAAAATTTGTTTTCCACAGACCATAGACCAGATGACGCCGTTTGGATTATCAGGTTGATATTCATCAAGATTCATGTTGGCGTAAAATAATTTAATCATTAAATGATTTATCTCCACACTATTTGCCGAAAAATCTATCAATGGAGTAATGTTGGCATTATCGGCTAACCTCCGAACTCCGTAAGTCGTGAAATCATCAAATTTGATGAAAGATCCTGGATGAAACTTGTAATTTGTCATTTGATTCCATCGTGTTACAGCAATTGGAGTTTGAAGCCATTTTTTGACGGAGATGGTAAGTGATGAAGTTTCAGAGGTTGCTCCTTTCTTTGATTTCTTTTGAGGAGGAGCCATTGTTGGAGGATTTGTGATTTGGGAATTGAAGAATGGGAACTAGGGTTTGTGATTTGGGGTAAGAGAATAGTTTGAGTAGAGAGTGAATGAGGGTAGAGGGTAAAGTAACGTATAGGGTTATATATATAAAAAAAACTGAAAAATGCGTAACCGGTCGACCAACAACTTTTGGCCGGTCGACCGTTTTCAACCAGAGAGCAAACGGTCGACCGGCAATAATATGGGCGGTCGACCGGTCCTGGTCTGTTATGCATATAGGATTCTTTTTCAAGTTTTTTATTATATATCAACCTATATATATATATATTATATTTTATACATAATACAAAATATAACCATCATTACACAAGAGATAGATAAATATATAACAACTATATATAAATCTAATGAGAAAGTTCGTCATTAGAATTATCGTTGTTTCCTTCAATACGATTCGACCATGGACTCCATTGTTTCTGAGCTCCTTCATTCTTTTCATAGTTCCGATCCCATGAGTTAGGACTTTTAGATGTTGATGGCCTAGACGGCATTGGTTCATGCACGTCATGTTTGTTGGAACCGCAGAAAAATGTTGCCAACTTTTTTAAAACAGACAATCGTGCCGATGTCCGTTGTTGCTCGTGATAAAGTTGACTTTGCCCGTAATGGAGTTGTCTCTGAAGGTCTATCTGATGTTTTTGGTAGTGGTGTATCTCATCAATTTGAGCTTTGGTTCGAGGAGAATAGAATAGTGTCCTTTTAACTCGTTTTGAATTTGGAGTTTTATTAGACATATAAGAACATTGATGATGACAGCTTGATTTTTGTTTTGGAGTAGTAGGAGAATAATATTCGTCCGACTCAGAGCTTGTAATAGAAATGTGAGATTCTTGCGCACATTTGTCACAAATATGAGCCATAGTGTAAGTTGAATATAGTATTATGGTTAGATAAGAAGTAAAGATGAACAAAATAAAAAATTTTTGCAAGCTTATATATAAGTTTCTTATATATAATCTTATGGATGTGAGTTAATGATAACTTTTAACCACGAAAATATAAGCAGAAATTTTATTGTAAATCTAAAAATAGCTTTGTTTTTAAAACTGAATTTATAAAATGAGTAAATAGAATTTAACCATTAAATAAAGCAATGGCTAATATTTAATATAAAAAAAAGGTTAAGTAAAAGATACGGTTACTAGGAGAAAAGACATTAGTTTAGTTTAAACAAAAAATTATAATTAAAGAGAATAACCAAAAGAGAAGGTGTACATTAGTAATTGCTTAGTCAAGATTTTTTCTTGAAATTAAACCAAGCTCTCTTCGTAATCTAATAAAATTAGATTCGAGCAGCGGCTTAGTAAAAATGTCCGCTAATTGATTGTCAGTATGGACATATTCAAGACATATATTTCTTTGTTCAATATTATCTCGAAGAAAATGATGACGGATATCAATGTGTTTAGTTCGAGAGTGATTCACTGGATTTTTAGAAAGATTTATAGCACTTGTGTTATCACAGTATATAATAGAATTTGATAAATGAATATCAAAATCTTGAAGTGTTTGTTGCATATATAGTACTTGAGTACAAGCGAGAGCCGCTGATATATATTCAGCTTCACATGTTGATAGTGAAACACAATTCTGTTTCTTACTAAACCAAGAGACAAGTGATTTTCCAATAAAATGGCATGTACCACTTGTACTTTTTCTATCTGTTCGTGAGCCACCGAAATCAGCATCACTATATGATACTAATTCAAATGGACATTCTTTTGGATAGAAAAGACCAAAATCTTTGGTATTATTAAGATAACGAATTATACGTTTCACTGCTCGTAAATGTGATTCCTTTGGATCGGCTTGAAAACGAGCACATAAACAAACACTCATTAATATATCTGGACGACTAGCTGTAAGATAAAGAAGAGAACCAATCATGCTTCGATATAATTTCTGGTCAACATTCTTACCACTTTCATCTTTTTCAAGATGTGTAGTTGTACTCATAGGAGTTGGTTTACCAGATGTATTTTGTAATCCGAAGCGTTTGATAAGATTTTCACAGTATTTTTCTTGATTGATAAAAATACCGTTTGAAAGTTGTTTGATTTGAAGTCCAAGAAAATAAGATAGTTCTCCCATATGAGACATTTCGAATTCTTTGGTCATAATACTTGCAAATTCCTTGCAGAGTTTATCGTTTGTTGAACCAAAGATGATATCGTCTACATATATTTGGATAACCAGAATATCTTTTCGAGAATGTTTAATAAACAAAGTTAGATCGACTTTGCCTATTTCAAATCCTGAATTAATAAGATAGCTACGTAATCGTTCATACCAAGCACGAGGTGCTTGTTTTAAACCATACAGAGCTTTCTTAAGTTTGAACACATGGTCAGGATATTTTTCATGTACGAACAAAGGAGGTTGTTCGACATAGACATTCTCTTTGATAAATCCATTGAGAAAAGCACTTTTGACATCCATCTGATAAAGTTTGAAATTATGATGACAAGCAAAAGATAATAGAATTCTAATAGCTTCTAGTCGAGCAACTGGTGCAAAAGTTTCTTCATAATCGATACCTTCTTCCTGATTGTATCCTTGTGCTACTAATCTTGCTTTGTTTTTGGTGATATTTCCTTGTTCGTCAGCCTTATTTTTATAGACCCATTTAGTACCAATTACTGACTGATCAGTTGGTCTCGGAACAAGTTCCCAAACGTTATTGCGCTCAAACTGATTTAGTTCTTCCTGCATGGCAATGATCCAGTAATCATCTGTAGCAGCTTCTTTTGGATTCTTAGGTTCGATATTTGAGAGAAAAGCGACATGACCCATTTGATTGAGTTGACTCCTTGTTCTGACATGTGATGTTATTTCACCTATTATATTTTGGGCCGGATGGTCTCTTAATATTCTTGGTGGATATTGTAATTCACATATTTGAGGAGTATTCTCAATAATTACTTCTGAGTCAGAATCAGTATTTGAGATGATTGGATTATCAATGACTATTGATTCGTCATCATCTGATATTGTGTGAGGATGCTGATAGATTTCATCAAAAGAGACATGAAGTGATTCTTCAATAGTTTTGGTTCGTTTATTAAATATCTGATAGGCCTTACTTCGTTCCGAATAACCGACAAATATTCCTTCATCGGCTTTTGGATCGAATTTTCCAAGCTGGTCTTTCGTATTTAAAATAAAGCACTTGGAACCAAAAACTTTGAAGTATGAGATTTTGGGCTTTATTTTGTTAAACAATTCATAAGGAGTATTCTTGGTAAGAGGTCTTATGGACACACGATTTAAAACATAACAGGCAGTTGCGACAGCTTCTGCCCAGAAATGTTTTGGTAAGGTGGTTCCATTCAATAATGTTCTTGCACATTCTTGTAAAGTTCGGTTCTTTCGTTCTACTACTCCGTTCTGTTGTGGAGTTCTGGGAAACGAAAAATTATGATATATACCTTTCTTTGTACAAAAATGTTCAAATTCATTATTTTCAAACTCTCCGCCATGATCACTTCTTATATTTTTAACTTTAATCCCTTTTGATTTTTGAATTCTTTTGACGAAAGATTTGAAATGATCGAAAGTATCACTTTTATTTTTTAAGAAAATTGTCCATGTATAACGAGAGAAATCATCAACAATTACAAGCACATATTGACTGTGATTTATTGATTGAACTCTAGTAGGTCCAAATAAATCCATGTGCAGTAACTCAAGTGGTTGTAATGTTGATATGACTTTCTTGGATTTAAACGATGATTTGGTCAATTTTCCTAATTGGCATGCATCACAAATGTTGTTAACTTTAAAACTCATTTTGGGTAGTCCTCTAACTAGATTGTTTTTGGCTAGCTTGTTAATAGTTCTGAAGTTTATATGACAGAAACGTTTGTGCCATAGCCATGGATCATTGTCATTAGCCACAAGACACATATCTGAATTATGATTAATATTCATATTTAGAATATATATATTTCTGTCTCTATAACCATCAAAAACCAAATTATGGTCTTTATCTAAAATACTACACTTATTATTTGAAAAGGAAATTATAAAACCCTTGTCACATAACTGACTAATACTAAGTAAATTGTGTTTTAAATTTCTAACTAGCATGACATTAGTAATAAGAGGTAAGTTAGATGTACCGCAATTGCTCACATCGCCTTTGCCAATGATATAACCTTTTGAATTGTCTCCAAAAGTGACTGAGCCACCATCTGAGTATTTAATATTTGTTAATAAGCTCTTGTCTCCCGTCATATGCTTTGAGCAACCACTGTCCAATATCCACTTCCCTCTTTTCTTCAGTGGGACCTGCAAAAAATAGAATTAAGTTCATGGTACCCACTTTTTATAGGGTCCTAAGAGTTAGGTCTTAGGAGTCCAAACCCATTTGGGTCCGGTATCCCCTTTATATATATAATTGTTATTAAAATGTACATTATTCATGAATTGCTGAATGTATTTGTTCCTAATCAAATTATTATTTGTTTTAGGAACCCATATTTTGATAGTCTTGACATTTCTCTTTTGAAATTTCACAACTGGTTTTGGTTTGAAATATAATAAACTAAGATTTTTCTTAGCTTCAGTTTTTTGTACTTTCTTCTTCCTTTTATTTCTAAGATGTTTCTTAGTTTCATGTTTGTTATATCCCAAACCTTGTTTATCTGAAATAGATTGTGAACTTTCAATGATTTTAGTCAAATTTTCTCGACCTTTGTTAAAGTTAGAAACATTTTGAGTAATGTCATCAAACTTTGTTTGTAAACTAGCTTTTTCTAGGTCTAGAATTTTGACTTTTGCTTTAAGTTCATGATTTTCAGTAGTGAGAGCATTATTTTTCTCTTTTTGAGCTTCTATTTCTTGACTCAAAAGAGATATTTGAGAGTCAACATTAGATGATGATTCTTGAATATTTTCAAGTTCTTCTTCTAATATTTTCTTCTCATCTTTTAACATATCTCGTTCAAACTCTGCTCTACTTAAATCTGTTTTGACTACTTTTAATTGACGTTTTATGTCTTTATATTTGACTATCAATTCAACATTAATACCAAGTAATTCATCAAATGTAGGAATTTGTACCTCATCTTCTGTTGCCATAAAACAAACATTAGCTTGTTCATTCTCCGAATCACTTTCACTTTCTGATGAAGATGACTCTGAATCATCCCATGTTACTGAGAAGGCTCGTTTCTTTGATTTGTCCTTCTTATATTTGAATTTGTCATTTTCTGACTTTTTCTTTTGTTCTGGACAATCTTTCTGCATGTGTCCCTTTTTATGGCAGTTGAAACATTCTATAGCAGATGAAGATGGTTTATTTGATCCAGGTTTCCTTTTATTGTAGCGACTGGCTTTTCGATATTTTAGGAATTTTTTGAAACCTTTAGCAATGAACGCCAAATCTTCATCTTCAGAATCTGATTCATTTTCATCTTTCTCAACATGAAATGCTACATTTTTCTTTTCTTCTTTCTGTTCTTTTCTAGCCTGCAAATTTGCTTCATAGGACATTAAATTTCCTATCAATTCATCTGGCTTCATGACGGAAAGGTCATTAGCTTCTTCAATTGCTAATACTTTTCCTTCCCATTCATTAGTCAGAGAATGTAGGACTGTTGAAACAACATCAAAATCAGAATACTTTTGTCCTAACCCAATAAGTGCATGGTGAATAGTTTGAAACCGTGAATACATGTCATTGATTGTTTCATTTGGTTTCATTTTGAAATTTTGAAATTGACTTTTCAGCATGGCTATTTTGGCTTGTTTAACCTTGTTAGTACCTTCATGAGTGATTTTTAGCGTTTGCCAAATTTGATATGCAGTAGTGCAGATACTAACACGGTTATATTCATTTTGGTCTAATGCACAGAACAACATATTTATTGCTCTTGCATTTACGGCTGCTGCCGTTTTCTCAGCCACAGTCCATTCTGAATAATCAGTTGTTGGATTCACTATTTCTCTTTGAGTAGCATTCCAAGCATCATAGCTACTTGATTGCATAAAGAATGACATACGTGTTGCCCAATAACTATAGTTAAGACCATTGAAAAATGGAGGTCTTTGTGTCGATTGCCCTTCTGTGTAAGTGGTGTTTTGAGTGCTAGTACTTGCGTTATTTGCCATATTACAAGAATATATCAAATAACTGTGTTACGGTTATATGATGACCGTGCTCTGATACCAAATGAAAGTGCGGTGTGTATACAATTATATGTGCTAATATAGTATACACGGATCGTGTAATATGGATTACAATACAAATGCGGAAATAGATGATAATAGCATTGTAAATAGAAAATAGAAAAATCACACCAGAGATTTTTATACTGGTTCGGAGCACCGTCCTACGTCCAGTCCCAGACTTCTATCTGGATTTTCACTATTAACTACCTCGCTTCACCCGGAGGAACAGGTTTACAACACCCGAACAACCGAACGGGATTTCACGCCTCTAATATACTGAGGACTTCAACACTTGCCTCTTACAACACAGAGGACTTCAACAAAAGAACAAATACAATTGTTGTTGACAACTTGTGTTCTTGAAAACACGGATTTGTCACTTGCAGTACACCCTTCCTATAATCTTATCCTCAAAGTATGCGATATGATGTTTTGAAAAGATTAAGGAAAGTATATTATTGAATCAAAGGATATGAAATAGTTTCAAAGATTCAATAAATAATTTAGAGCTTTTATAATACAGAATTGAGATCATAGATTAGATTAAAAGAATATATGAAATCGTTATTCTTAATCAACGAATTGGATTAGTTTATATAGACAAGAATGGTTGTAACTCTTTGCCATTAAGAGATATGATCTTTGGTGAAAGATTAAGAGATGCAACCTTTGGAGAAGAGAAGTGTCTTTTGAAAAAATTGCTTTCTGTTCAAAAACGGTCGACAGGCTAAAAAGTGACCAGTAGACAGGAATTCAAAATATATATACGTTATGTGCATGTGTGCACGTTCACTGTGCAATTTACACAAGAACGGTCGACCGCACCTATATTGACCGGTCGACCGGTGCCTGTTAAATTGCACATTGAATTGTGCAACTGCATGCAACTTATAAATTATTCGTATATATATTGATTCCCTTGATATGCATGATTATTTGAGGATAGATTTTAACAAATTTATTACTATTACAACAACAAATAATCAACCTATAATCTAGAGTACCATATATAGCTCTAATGACCTTGTTTTTGTCGATCGCCTTGTTTGTCAGAAATCAATCGCCTTATTTGTCAGAAATCAAAACTTTCATAAAGCTTGTGACTCAACAAATTATACAGAAGTTGAATATGTAATTGGATAATATACAGTATGAAAAGATTTTTATAAATAAAATTTGAGTGGTTATAATAAATATTATACACTTAAATTTTAGTTATAAAAAGATTTACATAGGTAAATGAAGTAAAAAGGTAATGGAATAATTTACAATATAAAATGATGTTAAAGGAACTAAGAATAAATTTAAAGCAGTTAGAATAAATGTAAATATATTTAACATAGATGAGAAATATATTGCGAGGTATAAATTTAAATGTTAATTAGGAATAAAGAAGAAATAATTTATTGATTACATTATGAGTGTAATTGATGATTTTGTTTTCAAATCCATGATTTTAGAGATTGTTTATTTAAGATAATTGGATGATAAGATAATGAAATTAGAAATGATTAAGATTTATTTAACTAATGTAAAATTAATTTTCAATTTAAGTTAAATTTTCATGGTTTCAAATCTATTATCTTATTTTGTTTTACAAATTATCTTTTGGTAGTCCTTATTTCCCTTATCTTGCTACAAAATGGGGAGTTATTGCTTATACCAGTCTTTTTGGAAATCTTTTTATAATCTTTGATAATTTTTGGTACTCATTTTTGAATCTGAGCACTGCTTGCCAACCATAGATCATCGGTCAAACGGAAAGAGTGAATCAGATTCTCGAGGATCTTCTTTGTGTTTAAGTTCATCTTCACCTTGTTAAACTTACCTATAACAACAGTTATCAGGTAAAATTTCAATCTTCTTGTCATCATGTCTTAATCTTAATTCATTCTATCTTTTTTTGTGCTTTTCCGTACCTCATTCCTTTTCGGGGATGAAAAGTTTTGAGTGGAGGAGAGTGTAACAACCCTGTATTTTTTGATTATTTTAATTGAATATTTTAATTATTTTAAATTTAAATTCCTGATTTAAAAACTTTATTTTATTTATTAAAATTAATAAATTTTGTTATTTTAAATATAAATTTTGATTTTTATGTGAATTAGAATTTCAAACATGAATAAATAGAATATTTTCTAGAAAATGTGAATTTTGGTCAATAAGGTCAAACTTTGACTTTTAAATTTAAAATTTAAATTTTTGAATTTTTGAATTTTATATTTTATAATGAAAATAAATTAAATTCCAAGAATTCTACTTTTCATTCGTTGAAATCCGATTAATATTGTGAAAGTTATGCATTTTACAATATTGTGTGTAAATTGTTTTATTTAACAAAATTGTTTATTTTAATTTATATAAATAATATTTGTGTTTGTTCTAACTTTTATATATATGTGTAATATGACATGTTATGTATTTATTTCATTTTTAAAACATTTTTATAAGTATAGATATATTTTTCAAATGTTTATTGTATATTGTTTTCAATTTTTAAAGTCTTGTTTCAATATAATAACTATTTTCTTTTTTTTACTTTAATATTTTCCTAAATTTTTTTATTTATTTTCTTTTTTCAATTTTTTTGTTTTCATTTTATTTTTATTTACTGAATATTCGTTTGGTTTATTTTTTGAATAAAAGAAAACAGAAATTTAAAGAGGCAAAGTCCTTTCATTTTTCAATAACTCTTCATTTTCTTATGACTTTTCAATGCTTGCCTTTTCATTTCTTTTGGCCGTTCACTACTTCTCTTGCCGTGAGTTTTATTTGCGTTTCACGTGAAAAAGTTTCTCACTCCATCATTTTTTCGACCAAGAATTTTTGAAATTTTTTTTCGGTAATGTCTTCTTCCTATTTTTCTACTTTTCCTCTTCTTTTTATTTATTTTTTTGCCATGCTTTTCCATAGCTTTGCTCGGCCATAGCTCCTCCACCACCTTTACCGACCAGCACCACCACCATCTTCCCCTCCGACTTTAAATTATTTTAAATTATTTTAAATTTAAATTCATGATTTAAAAAATTTATTTTATTTATTAAAATGAATAAATTTTGTTATTTTAAATATAAATTTTGATTTTTATGTGAATTAGAATTTCAAACATGAATAAATAGAATATTTTCCAGAAAATGTGAATTTTGGTAAATATGGTCAAACTTTAACTTTTAAATTTAAAATTTAAATATTTTAATTTTTGAATTTTATCCTTTATAATGAAAGTAAATTAAATTTCAAGAATATTACTTTTCCTTTTGTTGAAATCCGATTAATATTTTGAAAGTTATTCTTTTTTCAATATTGTGTGTAAATTGTTTTATTTAACAAAATTGTTTATTTCAATTTATATAAATAATATTTGTATTTGTTCTAACTTGTAATATATGTGTAATATGACATGTTATGTATTTATTTTATTTTTAAAATATTTTATGAGTATAGATATAATTTTCAAATGTTTATCGTATATTGTTTTCAATTTTTAAAGTCTAGTTTCAATATAATAACTATTTTCTTTTTTTACTTTTATATTTTCCTAAAAATATTTATTTATATATTTATTCACTTTATTTTTTTTTCATTTTATTTTTATTTACTGAATATTTATTTGGTTTATTTTTGAATAAAAGAAAATGGAAATTTAAAGAGGCAAAGTCCTTTCATTTTTCAATGACTCTTCATTTTCTTATGACTTTTCAATGCTTTCCTTTTCATTTCTTTTGGCCGTTCACTACTTCTCTTGGCCGTGAATTTTATTTGCATTTCACGTGAAGAAGTTTCTCACTCCATCATTTTTTCGGCCAAGCATTTCTAAAATTTTTTTGGCAATGTCTTCTTCCTATTTTTCTACTTTTCCTCTTCTTTTTATTTATTTTTTTGCCATGCTTTCCATAGCTTTGCTCGGCCATAGATCCTCCACCACCTTTACCGACCAGCACCACCACCATCCACGACCACACCACCATCTTCCCCTCTGACCAATGTAAGCCGTGACCTCCACATGATGATTGCACCACAAAAATTGCAAAACAAACTTTGATTCATGCATAGCCGAGCCAAAAATCACCATCACCTTTTTGCCTTGTCCTTTGCATACTTCACTTTGCAACTTTCCTTCCCCTTTATTGTAACGATCGCAGATTTTTCGTTGCCGAAAAACCGAAATGTTATGGGTTTAAGAAGAAGAAAAGAAAAAGAAAGTGGTAGAAGAGAGAAAATAGAGAGAAAAGAAAACAGAACGGAACAGAAACAGAACAATATCAGAATCTCACAATTCGCAGCGGAACAACATATAATAGATAAATGAATAATCTTTAAACAAAGAACTATATCAGTTATTACATTACATTACATCATATCATCAGAGTGTACAACAACATACAAACAGCGGAAAAAGAATACTATATACTAGTAATACGCCATGCCATCCAGCTTGCCTCCTGCAACTCCCGAATTCCAGAATATCCTGATAAACCTTAACTCTTGACTGCCCGTGTGAAAATTGGTGGGCACCCAGAGTTTAGGAAGGAAAACAATAAACTCCGAGTCAGTCATGTGACTGGTGCGAGAACTAAAATAGTTTATTTTTTTCTTTAAAATCAAAAATAGAGGAATATTTTTTAAATTCAATTCGCAATGCTTTTAAGAATGAGACTACCATAAGACCTCCCGCCACACACACAATGCAAACGCAGACTTGGGGAAGATTTCTTCTTATGTTAGTCAAAGATGCTTGATACGCATTAAAATCAAATCAATTTTGATATTATTATTAGTGCATAGTGTAGAAGATATTTCGAATGTAGAATATAAATCTTAGCCAGCATAGGTACCATTATATTATGCTTACTATAGCTACCATATTAGATGGCAGGTTCTACAACTAAAACCGTACAAGATCGTATTGTTTCTTTGGATTTCCAACGAATGATCAGGCCAAGGAACTTCCCATTGCCACATGAGAATGCCTCTGGATGGACATCCCCGAGAACCAAACCGGATCTCTACCAACACAAGGCCGGGTTACCCCTAACTGAGTAACAACTGACCGAATATGCCATCCCCCGGTCCTTTCGGACCTTTCACCGAACGCTCGCAATCAATTCACACAATCATAAAGTGTTTTCAACATGAGTAAGTATCTGGGCTCCATACCATGATACCACCCTTTTCCAGAAGGAAATGCACATATCCTAAAGGGCGCTACCCCTCATAACCTTGCCGCTTCTTTCCTGTTTTGACCATTCCGGGGTGTGAGGTTCGACGAAGTCACGTCCACAAAAACATACTTTATACAAAAGCCATGCTTTGGGTCAACAAATGATCATAGAAATGATCACCAAGATAGACGATCAAATAAATGATCCTATCACAAATAATCAACACAATGATCATTTCACAGCAACACTCAGTATGTCACATTACCAAATTGGGAGTATATTGCTAATAACCTTCAACTATATAACCTTTGAGCTCGTACGTCTCAGAGAAGGGTGTTAAGCTAAGAGAATAAATTCTCCGCCACCAACAGAAATATATTTGAAAGAAATCGGCTTTATATCTCAATTTGTAATGTCAGGCATACTATCCATACAAGTCTGTTCCGGGCTCGAACAGAACCGAAGGCACTTACAAAGAAGTCCTTGCAATCCGGATAATCTCTAATCACGTCCGAATTTCCCATCACATATGGAGATCTCAATACCGGGGATCAGCCAGTGCAGAGACAATCAATAAGAAACCCTTTCGCTTTTGAAAATATCCGGTCTTCAACACCGATCTTCGAATGCAATTCATAACGACGTATCACATATTAGGAATGGGTTATACGACCCCAAGGTCCTTTCCCGGTTAACCCGAATAGTGAGCGCTTATTTTAAAAATAAAATAAGTGTGGCATTCAAATTCAAGCAATTCACAACAAATACCTATTTAAAGGTAAATATTGATAGTCGGTTATTGAACTATCAATAGATATGCCATCATCATCAGATTCCAAATAATTTTCCAAATCATTTATTTTCCAAAAATATCCTTACAAGATATACATTCTCCATTCTTCAAAAATAAATCAATATTTATTTTTAAACCCAATTTCCCAATTTCATTTATAAATTCTATATTGAATTTACATTCCAAAATATTTATGAATATACGATTTCCATTCGTTTTCAAATATTCATTTCAATTTATCTTCAAAAAGATAAATTCAAAATATTCACTTAATATTGGAAAAACATTTCCATACTTATTTATTTATAAGTAATTCACAAGCCTTTTTATTTTCTATACTTAGAAAATATTCAATATACTCTAATCAAAATTAAGTATATATTTCATTCTTTAAGGAAATCATTTACTTAATCATATTTATTTGGGCCAAAACGAATGTTGCGTAAAACATCGTTACGACAACCCAAAATCACTAGTATAGGGATTCGAAATTAAAATAGCTATATAAATCCCAATACTATACAAAACATTTCCTTTCGGAAATCATCTATTATAACAACAGTGTTATAATCTACCATTTCCTTCTATTTCTCGAAAACGTCTATTTCAACAATGAATGTTGAAATCTATGGTTTCAATAATTAATATATTTTAAAATATCTTTAGATCGTTTTAATTCTATTTAAAACATCACCTCCAAAACAATTTCTTTAACATATTATTCACTATTCAAAAACGTGAATATACCTTGTTAATAAATTTCATCACTTCTATTCATTTTATTTTAAAGGATTATTCACTGTCTAAACATGAATATAATTCCATTAACAAATTACAACAATTCCTTACCAAAATAAGTCGTTGCGGATTTATAAAACAATGTTTATAAATTCTATTTCTATTTATTTTATATCAACTTCCTTTAACAAATTCCTTTATTAACCTATCTCAATTTATATCTCAATGATATACTAAAAATCCATATTATAAGTCAAACACTTATAATTTATTTGTTTATAAAATCGTTCCTTTAAACTTCACAAATTTTATGAATCTTATAACTTATAAGATTCATTTATTTATCAAAAATCTATTCTTTCTAATAACTTTACAAATTTTATACACCTACTGTTTATAAAATTCCATTTATAATTTCACCGTTCATAATTCTATAAATTCCATTCATCTACGAAATTCATTTACAATTCATTCTAACTCTTATAAAATCTTCGTTTTATAATTCCAATATTTTAATTTACAAATATCAATTTGTAAATCTTTTATATAAATCAATTTATATCATTCTTTTAAACATCTTTAAACTCCTTTATAATTTCGTCATTCTCTTAGATTTACAAAATAATCAAATTTCATAAATCCAATATCTAAACTTTTTATAATAAATTCAGAAATCCCAGTTTAAACTATTTTATAAAATCATTTATCCCATATTTTCAAAAATCAACTTTTAACGTAATTTCTCAAAAATATAATTTTTATAACATTAAAATTATAACGTTTATTTATTTAAGATGAATCAATTTCAAAAATATTTTATAAACGTATATTTCCAAAAATCACTTTAGAAATCCCTTAAAAATCAAAATCGTTATTTTTAAACTTCAAAATTTGGGTCCGATGATGCAACACATCAATAGTCAATCACGACTTTCAAACATCATATATCATTCACGATAAACAATCAAGTATCACAATATATGAAATCAAATAAATATTTGTGAGGAATCCACTTGGATCCCTCCAACATGTTTCCCTGCATCCACAGACATTAGCACAATACCAATTTCCGTTTCAAGACGGAATATCGCGGTATATGGGATTTTATAAATATTATCCGCTTAATAACGGCGCAATAGGGTCTCATCCGCTATACAATGCGGGAAATCAATCAACTGCAATATATACATATGCCAATATATATATATATTGCTATATATATAATATAATACCAATTCCACTTCAAGGTGGAATATCGCGGTATATGTGTGTAATAAATAACCTCCGCTTACTAACGGCGTATAGGGTCTATTCACATCCAATAACTATATATAACAATCATCATTCAATCATTCAATCATTCACAGTCAAACAATTTAAAATTTAACTATTTAAAATTTAAATAAACAACAAGATTCCTTTTGAGTGAGAAGTTCTCACCTTAGCTTTTATTAGCAATCCATTTCCCATCTTGACTCGATTTTCTTGATTTATACCTTGTATAAATATTTACACAATTTATTAATATTCGAATAAATCGAATAACCAGTTATCGTTTAATAGTTTAATTAACTGATAGTTTTGTTTAAACCAATTTTGACCTTTAATAATTTGATTTTAACTAAAAATTTAATTTAAAAACTAATTTTTCTTCTTTAAATAAATTTATCTAACTAAAAATTTATTTTACTTTAAATCAATATCTTTAAGTCGATTTCTTTTAATAAATCATTTGTCTCACCATCTGACAATTTAGTTTACCAACAATTTAAATTTGAACAAATGATTCCATTTCAAACCAATTTTATTTTAATCAATTTCTGTTAAATAAATTTATTTAACTAAACATTTTATTTTCAAACTAACTTTCCTTTTTAATAAATTATTTTAACTAAATTTTTTTATCTTTTTACCAATCTACATAACAAAATTTTAAATTTATAAACTACCTTTCCTTTTTACAATTCTTATTATTATTATTTTACCATTTAAATAAATTTAGTTAACTTATTTTAAATGATAATTAGACTAACTTAATTTATAAGTTTCCATCTTAAAAATTTTACGTCGGGTTATATGTATTTATCATCCTTTCTTATTGAATATACTAATTTCCTAAAAGTTAATCGGTTCACATGACTCAATATTATTTTCTCTGCAGCAAGTGACAAAGGTAAAGTCTTAACCTACTGACATAAATTTCCTTCATGTTTTCAAACGATTTATAACAAATATATATATATTAACTAAATTAAAAAAAAAAAACTATACCCTTCTGCAGACTCGACAACGACCAAACCCCAAACGATGCCGCGCTACCCCCTGACTCGCGAACGCGGCCTCCACCAGTGCTCGACCGCGAGTTGAAGTCGCTCTCCATCCAATCGCCGAGTGCCACCAACATGCTGCCTTGACTCGAAAATCCCCCTCATCTACCGCCGCACCAATCGAACTCGCGAGCGTCGCCGCCTCCAACCATCTAGGCCTACGCGCGCGCGTGCTCGCGCCTTCCAGAAATTGAACGCGCCTCCACTGCGCGTGCGCTCGAGAATCCCCTAGTCGCTGCCGCTCGCGCACCCCTACGCGCGCGCCATCTCCACGCGCGATCCCCCCTTTTTTTTTTATACGGCTGCGGCCATGATTTGTTGACTTGGGTTTGTTTGATTGAGAGGGAGAACGAAATAAAGGGAAAAGGAATGTCGCCATTTATCAAGTAGCATCGGCCATTAATTTGTTTTACTGCTCGATTTCGTTTGAATGGGGTTTGAATGAGAGAACGTGATTTATCAGAGAAGAGTCGTGCAAGCACGTCCCTATATCGCGATTTTAGGCATATTTTTAGGCGTGAGAAAAGGTAGAACGTGCTGAGGTTGACCAATTTAAATTTTAAATTTAAATTGAATCCGATTCAATTTCAACGCGTTTACTCGCCGTGTGCTCACATATAAACTCCGAAAAATACCAAATTTGAAATCCGAGAATAATTCAATATTCCGGACCCAATGGAACTGGTTTCGTCGAATTCCGAGACTGTGCCTCGGACGGCTATTTTTAAATATCGATTCAAACGATTTAATTTCAAAACTGAACAATTCACTTTCAAATTAATTTCTGAAGCATCTATTATCTTCAGTTCTATCAATATAAATTTTACAAGCCTTTAAAATATTTTTAATCGGCTAAAAATTGAAGATTCAAATTTTTATTCAATTGCAATAGATTAAATTCTATAATTTAATCGCTAAATTCATTCTGATAATTTGAAATTCAATTCAAACCATCATTCAAATATTTAAATTAATTAAATATTTTCAAATTAAATTGTTCAAAATTCTGGGTCGTTACATTTATCTCCATCTAGCCATGCCTATTTGACCCAAACCCGAGCCATGTTGACACCTAGGCCAAGCCTGGTGTGGTGAGAATAAGCCCATTTGATCATGTGACAAGCCATGTTGTCGTGGTCAGGCACTTTTGTGTTAAAGCTGGGTAATGTTCTTTGTTGATTCAAACTTCCATTTCGTTTCAATTCATATTTGTATTGTATGCATATGATTATATGGTCTTGTTTATTTATTGTATACAAAATCAATATCAAGGCTGTCCATTCATTCAATTCAAATCATGCTTGTCGTGCTCTTCGAATTGCTCTTGTGTGTATCGTTTTGGTCTTCAGCTTGAAAAGGTGAGTCTTTCTCACTTTGATATTTCTACTTATGAAATGGTAAATCGATGACAAGTATTTAGTAATTTAAAATGTTTATGCAAGTAAATGATGATTATATGATATGCTATACCATGTTATTACCATGTTTACATTGCAAATTATCACCTGACATCTGATATTTGACATTACATTGTGACATTTACATGTTAGTATCATTGTTTATACTGTTTATTTATTTATGACCACACTGCAAGTTTCCTATAGAATATAATCACCATGGGTTGAAATGATACATACCTGAACAGACTTTAGAATAAGGAAAAATCATTATGGGCTGAAATGATAGGCTTGAGTGATTTTTATTTATTTTTATTTACTTGGGATTGCGGGTTTGAAATGATAGAACCCGGTTTTCTTTTTAAACTGCGGATTGAAATGATATATATCTGTACCACTTGACCTAGGTTAGAAAATTATATACAAACCCCATGGTATATTTTTAAATGATTTTTATTAAGATACGTATTTTTAGAAGTATGAAATTTGATTTAAAAATATATATTTTGTGGTTTTAATAAAATTAAATATTAATCCTTGAAATTGTGAATTTAAGTATGTAAATTTGAAGTGATTGTGATTTGACTTTAAATTTTATTTTTAAAATGTAAGTAAATAACGAAAATTAAAATTAAAGTTTTGAAATGATGTTTGAAGTAAAATATTAAGTTTTATTAAGTTTATAAGTTAATAAACAGTGAACTTAATAAACGAACGGAGTTTTTAAATTAAATATTTGATTTTAAAATTTTTGTTGTGATAAATCATATGTTAAAGTTATTTAAATGTGAAATTTTAAAGTCTGAAATGTGATTTATAAATTTAAATGACAAGAATTTGGAGTGTTAATGTTTTTGAAGTTATAATAAAATATGGAATTTTATTAACAACATTTCCCAACAATGCTGTGGTTTTATGACAGCATTTTTAAATGCTGTTGTTTTTTTAAGTTAACTATGTTGAAATAAAAAAATATCTATTACGGCATTTTATATATGTCGTTATTCCCGAACTAAACTATTTTGGAAACTATAAGCTACAATAGCACTTTTTAAATGCTGCTGTTGCTATAAATTGACAATGTTATATATTTTAACACTATTTGAGTTATATTTAAATTGTTAAATTATTTAACTGTTGGAATTGATTATTTATGAAATTTAAGGAGTTTTGAATATATTTTAATATTTAAATTTGAATTTTTAAGGAATTTAAATTAAATTTGAATTTAAATAAGTTTACTTGGCTATGTGTTAAATGGAATGAAATGTAATGAGATAAATGAATTTTTGAATGGAATTTTGAAATGTATTTTGTAATGATAGTTGAATTAATAAATGGATGACATACTTGATTTTAAAGTGATATTTAAATTTGAAAATTTGAATTTGAATTCAAATAATGATTTGATAATAAGGTTTTGAAAGTATGTAATATTTTATGATTTTGAAATGGTTTTGAATGATATAATCTTTATTTGACAAAGAATGTGAATTTGTAATGATATTTGATTTTGATTAATGAATATTTGAAGTTTATATTTGTATGAAGGGATATTTATTTTACTTGTAATTCAAGTTTATATAAAAGATATTGGATTTATGAAATGAACATTTCAAAACTAAGTAATAATTAAATTAAATTTGAGATATATGAAATTATAAAATTTAGTTTTGAAATACGGTATATTTAAAGCTTTGAAACTGATGGTTTGAATTGAATTAAATTGGAAATTTGAAATTTGAGTTTAATTGAATAAATTTGTAAAATGCAAAGAATTAAAGGAATGTTCCATGATTTCAATATGTACGATTTTGAAATGTTATGATTTTCAAAGTGTAATGATTTCAAGTATTTTAGTTTCTAAAGAGTTATAACTTTGAAAGTATTATGACTTTTGAAAGGTGAATATATGTTTGAAATGGAAATGATAAACTATATTGATTTAAATATAGTTTTGAAATAAAAGTAGTTTTGGTTTAGAAGCATAAACTATTTTAGAAGGAATATAGTATTGAAATGAAATGATCTGATTTTTTGAAGTATAAACTATTTTGAAATGACCACGACGTTATAATAACAATTGGTTGTTAAGGAGACCGGGATCGGAAGTTGTCATACTCTCTGCCAACTCCGAAAACCACTTTAACAACTGTGTACACGGTGGAGATTCCAGAATGAAGTAGGATGGTGGCGTCGTTCTTGAGGTATATTATGTGGACCCGACTCCCGTGAGTTTGCTTAAGGTGGCTAAAACAGGAGCGATCTCAGGCCAAAAGGGGTAGCTCCTCTGGTCGGACGCACTTCTTCGATACTATAGTCTTACTTGTGGTTGATTTGATGACCATCCTCCGATTTTGATTGGGAATGTGTTCCGAGGTGGTCATAATGGCTGCTAAGTTACCGCCAGCCTGTGTGCATAATTGGTATTTCTACCCTAGTATTGCCTCGTGTGCCGTGTCACCTACCATAGCCAGCCTTACTATGAGTTTCTATTTATGTCGTACCTATGGAGTATCTTCTCATAGTCTCCCGATCAGGAGATATGCAGGTACTGTATAGACTACTAGCACTATTATGTGTTAAAGGCTATATGGGTAACCCCTTAAGGCTATTTTAAAGTAAGTTTATTTTACTATTAGACATTATTATAATAGCGAAATATTACCACGTAGTAAATAGTTTAACGGATCCTTAAAGGATGGGCGATCCTAAAAATCCTTTGAGTTACTGATGCATTTTTGTTACTGTTCGCTTGAGTTGATTTACAGTTCATAAGAATTTATGTCCTGACTCGAGTGTTTTGTGTTTTGCTTTACGCTCGAGTCAGACTGAGTGATTCAGCCTTCAAGGCTCACCTTCGGAGTTGGAGCTTTTCTTGAAGATCCAACCATCTATTTTTCTTTCAGTATCCAGTGATTTCAGTGATGTATTCTGATTTGTATCTGATATATGTTGTTACTCTTCTGTTGTATCTTGTTTAACTCTGATGTATCTTATATTTATACAGTAGCTTCATGAACTACTATCTCTTTTACTTCCGCTGCATTATTATTCACTATGTGTCTGTGTTCTGTGTTTATTTTATTTATTGTATATTCTGATATTTGCCAAATTTTATTTACAACGCGGTATTTTGAGCAATTCAAGTCCGAAATGTGCGGATGCGAATGGTTGAAAATATCGGATCGTTACAGATCCAGTACTCGAGTACATGATTTAAGGTGATTTTCACTGGTCGGAACAAGGATATTTCAGTAAATTCTTGATGGTGAACACTTGATATGGATTTTTGTTATGAACTTGAAGTTTTCTATCATAATGTATGGCTATGTAAGGGGAACAAAGTTTTCTATCAAGCAACCTCATCGGGGTCTGCACTAGAGAGTAAAGTGATCTATACTAATTAGGAATTGAAATTTATGCGATCGAGCAAGTGATCATAATTGATATTGCGTATGGATGGTTCATTTACATTGTATAGGCTATATTTGCATGCAATGTTTTGTTGGCTTATAGAGAGTTTAGGTGATGAATCTTTGATATTTTATGAGGTTTCATGAATTGGCTACTAAGAAATTACCTCAGGCTGATGAGCATACGGTACGCTTAGTAGGTCGATTATCATCCCTGTGCGATGAAGTATTTTAGACTTGAGAAAACCGTGATTTTAATTTGATAAGTTACTTTTGATACTGTTATTATTGTTATGTGATTGTTTCCTTGGTTATTCGTGTCGGAATTTCAATAATGAAATATTCTAAGTGAAGGAGAATGCAATGATCCGGAATTTCAGACGTTTCGTATATAAATATTTGAATTATTTAAATATTAGAAGCTTGGACTAGACGTTATTAAAATGATATATGCTTTTTAACCTCCTTTTAATTAATAATTAATGATGGTATACTTATTTTGGAAAAATATTTACAACAATAAATAGTTTGAAACAACATTTGATAATGTGATTTTAAATCATTTTATCGATAAACTGCTTTTTACCCGTCAGAAGTTATTCAAATATTTTTTACATACACTTTTTTGCTTGGGAATTAAAGAAAATGAAATAAAAATTTTTTTCATTTATAGAAATAAACTTTATGATGTCGTGCATAAGGTAAGGGAAGATACTTAGGAAACGAGCATAAAATGGAAAGTCTTAAAAGTTAAGTAAATGATAAAGGAGAAGTGATGTTTGTAATTAATGTCATAAGGGTTTTGAGAGGTTTTTGGTCTTTTCCCATCACATTCCTAAGCCTATATAAGTAGGGCATACCCTTCATGAGATAATCACACAATATAAAATAAGTTTGACATGAAGTAGGAGGGTTGAAAACAGTCGAAGTGCTTAGGGACTCATCTACTTGTTACTATCCAACTTTTTCAAAAGTTAACCAAATCTTCTCAAATCTCTTCTAAACTTTGTCTTTGGGCCTAAGACATCATGGGAAGCATGATTAGAAAGTAATAAGTAGGAGGAGGTGAGAGGAAGTAGGGGAGCTTGGATGGGCTGTGAGCAAGGAGGAAGAGGAGGAAGGTGTATAGGTTTGGTTTGAAACGAGAATAGTCGTTATAAGTGCACTTCAAAATCCCTTATATGGGGAATTTTTATAAATAATTAGAAATATATTCTTAGGTGTTTCTTTCCATGCTTTTTAAGAAACCTAATGGTAGTACTTACTATAAACTTTTCAAGTCCTAAATCATTTGTTTATGTGGTTAAAACTAGCCATAAAGATGGTGCTTTTCAATGTTGTTTTAACAAGGACTTTTAACAGCACTTATAAATGCTGCAATAAGTCACTTATTGTTTTAAATGTTCAAAATTCAATGTCTTGACAAGTTTTTCATAATTTAAATGATTACTATATTATTTTGTTTATTAAGTCTTTTTGTTGAAGTTCTTGTAAACTGTATTTGAGTGTGAAAAAAGATTTGAAGCCTGAATATAGTTTTAATGATTATTTATGAATTTTGAAAGTAAAGTGCTGTAAAATATAAAACATGTTTTTAATCAAACTGCTAAATTTTTTTCAAGTAATATTTTACATAGATATTTAAAACCTATTTCCAAGTATTTCTAAAGTATTATTATATATATATATATATATATATATATATATATATATATATATATTGACAAAGGTGATTGACTTGGCTTATCACTAAAAGCCGATAAGTAAACTTTTCTTTTTGTGAGATTCAAGAATGAGGTTTCTAGGAAAGGCTTGGAGCAAACAGTGTCCAAACATACTTGGCTTCGCTCTTGAACGAGGAATAGTATAAGTTGAAATAACAAAAACGTGTTAGTCTTGTTGTTTGTTTACTAATTAAAATGGTGATCGAGTTTGCTTTACGCTAAAAGCCGACGAAGTAGTCTTACCTATTTTGAGAGTTAAAGATTAATGTCGAGTATAGAGGGAACAGTAGAGCTCTAACCTACATGCTTCCCTATTGCAAAAGAAATAGTTAAGTCGGGAATGTCGAAAACTGGTTAACAAGGATGTTTGATACTTTTTTATGGAAATCACTAATATTACACTTAACACTAAATGCCGATGAAGTAGGCTTCGCTATTTCTAGGAGTTAAGATTAATGTCGAGCAAGGATGGAGTAATAGAGCTCTAACCGATTGGGCATCGCTCTTGCATGAGCAATGGTTGAGTTGGGAATGTTGGAAACAAGTTAAGTATACGAACATTGATTTGCGTAATCAATGGTTTTTGACTAAATAATTGATTAGTCGATTATCGAATTTAACCGAATACTAACTTAGATCTTTAAATAAAGGTTTGTAAAGATAGTAACAAGTAGGAAAATGATTTCAAATTGTTGTGACAATGTGTTAATTGCATTAATCTTTAAACCTTTTTAGATTATACTTAGGGATGTAAATAGATCTTTAAAAGAATGATTTGAAGTTAAGAAAGAGCAAAATGGTTCTGGGTTCGTAGTGACAATGTTTACGTAACATTAGTCTTAAACCTTCTGAATGGATTTGTGAAAGCACTTAAATTCTTAGAATGGATATTTTAAAGGAAATTATTAGTAAGGAATCTTTTGAAAAAGATTGAAAAGCAATGGTTTTAAGTAAGAAACATTGTTGCTGATTTATAAATATAATTATACCATTTGAGATAAGTATACGAATACTTTTTGAAGTATTGAAAAAGTACAATTGAAAACTAGAAATTCATAAATGATGTTCTATTTAGTAAAAGAAATTTTACTAATAAAGGAGATTTTAATTAATTAAATAAAAAAGGATTAGAAGTCGCTTATGTGACTTGATCGTGCTTTGTATGTTTCCTTGTTTATGGAAAACAATTAGTCGTTTACTTAATATTAAAATCTAATGAAGTAGGCTTGTCTATCCATGAGAATTAAGACTGACGTTCGAGTAGGGATATGAGCAATAGGGCTCTAATCTACTAGCTTCAATCTTGATTAAGGGATAGTGCAAGATAAAAATATCAAAAACGTGATAAGTATACTAGACTTAGTTTCCATATGTGATCGCTCTCATTATCATTGAATGACCAAATTCTAGATTCAGTCTTGGAGAGACCAAGATCGATAAGTTTTTTACTTACCGAAAACCACTTCAAGGACGAGATACGTATTCTATCTCTTGGATGTGGATTGGTTCTAAATACAGGAATATATGTAGGGATTTGGGATTTGTTTAAGATGATCGAACACATGTAGTTGTTCATGATCTATTCAGAATATGGAAATCCATGTGTGATTTTGAGATCTGTTGACATATGGGAATCTGTGTGCGGTTTTATGACCTACTTGAGATGCGAGGATCCAATTTAGGATTCGCGTTTTGTTTGAGCAATGAAGACTCGTGTGAAGATGTCGAATGTAACCTCGACATCAGGAATGGCTAAAGACAAAGTAGGCGGCACATCTAGGGTTTAGCTGACCCATGCTAGGATATTATCAACTCCAAAGCTAGAAATACTTATCGACTGTTGGCCGAAGGATTTGAAGATATTTGGTTCCATGTGGTTCATGTTTATGTTCGGGCGTGGGCCGCTTGTGTTTACCTTTTGGTATATTTTTATCTAGAGATATACGGCGCTCATAAGGTATTTGCTGATCCTTTTGCATGGAGATCCGCTTTAGTTTACTAGAGTTTCCTCCACAGAGAATCCATTATGCAAACATTCACTATCGGTTTCGATTGTACCCTCTAATATGTTGTTGAATGTAACCAATGCAACCATTATAGCTATGTTATAATATTTATATTCTACATCCTATACATTATCTAGTATACCACCTTATGTACCTATTAGATTTGGTTCTTTTAAAGAGATAATTGTTATGGCCTCCCTTGCAGTCTCAAAAGTACTGTTATATTTTAGCTACATGTTTCGTGATTTTCTAATTCTATATGTCTGAAGCTTGGTTTTGGTATTCCCTAAATTCCTCGTATGCTCTATCGAGTAGCTTCAGAAAGGCAAGTTTTCATGATGTTATTTAGAGCTCGAGAGGATGAGCTAGATGTTTCACCTGCCGTAGTATTTTTATTTTCATTGCATTAATATTGGATGTGTCAGCATTGTTAGGGCATGCAGTTGAAACTATCCAGGCTGATGATGGTACTTAGGTATTGTAACTCTGAAATTTATATATCAGAGTAACGCTTTGTATTGTTCTTTTAATATTATATATGATCATTCCATTGTGAGAATCTGATATTGTGTTCCTTCTTCCTTGTTCCTTTTCTTTTTCCTTTATTTCACCATAACAATTCATCTTTTCAATACTTGGTTTCTCGGCACGTGAATACTGTGGATGTATTAGTGTCGACATTCGAGGGTCAAAAAGGCGAGTTGTTACACCATCAAAAACATCAATGACTGACTTCCTTAGATTCTTCTTCGGTCTTATAATTTGATCCCTTTAGAGATTTTTCAAATCCTAATATCAATAGAGAACTCGATTGATCTTCTATCTTTCAATGGAAGAACCTAAAAAATTTGGATAGAAAATTGGTCCAACAAGCCAAAATATGTATTTTTGAAGAGGTAACAATTCAAGATAGGAAAATTGTATTTATTTTTTGCAAATTCAATAATAAAAATGAAGAAGAGGGAGACAAGGTTGGTAAGGAAAGAAAGAAAAGACATAATTTTTTTAGTGATTTGGAAATCTCTATCATACATCCACTTTATTTAATGTTTTATCGATGGATACACACTAGATCTGGTATTTTATAATGGAATTTTAAAATACGGTTTCAAGAACAAAAATAGTAGTCTTTACCCTAAGCGTCAATCAAACATCATCCAAAAATCTTGAATGGTCCATTTTCTGCCAAAGATAGCCTCCTATTTAAAATTGTGATAAAATATTTTTGAGCTATTGATTCATTAGATTGTAGTAGATTTCACCAATCAATCATATCCAACATAATAGGAAAGTAATCAGGGAAAAGTGGACCAAATCTCTCCCGTTTGATGGACCGGTACCAATCGACTGGTACCTATCCATCTATGGATCACCACCTATCCATGACCTTAGCCTACTTCTAGTAATTTTCTCATGCTTTGATTTCTTCATGAGCTTCTTAGGTTTTATGAGGAGAAAACATGTCATTTTGATAGATCAGTGCATCCATGGATCAGTCAGTACTAATAATGGACAGAGGTAAGATCGCTTATGAAGAAATACTAGATAAGACCATGTTATATAGTGAACATACTATATCCAAAAGATATATATAATAAACAAATAGCTGGACCAATCAAAAATTTTGATATGTTTTTAGTAACATTCTACCGTTCTGATGGTAAAATTTCTGATCAATCGGATATAAGGAGTGTACTCAGATTAAATTAATGCCAATAATGTGCTAAAAATGAAACAAGATAATAATTTGTTACAGAGAGGAGATATTTCATTCATTTTAAGTGTAATGTACAATATTTTTAAGGTCATCTATATGTTTTAGATGGGAGCAATTTTAGAAGTAGTCCTCACAAGTATTCATCATTTGCATATTACATATTTTATACCACTTCTAATATAGGTAACATGATTATAAATTTAGAGTAGACTACAACAAATTAAAAATTAGAATTCAGAAAAAGAAATAAAAACTCTATGTTTTAGGTGCACTCTATGTTTTAGGTGCACTCTATGTTTTAGGTGCACACTAAGAGCATTCCTGGTGGGGTGTTAATCAGTGATTAACTGACCCCCGACATGGAGTCGATGAGCCTAAGAATGGGCTCATAAGTGACCCATATGGTTACTTTGGAAATCCTATAAAATAGTGTGTTTACTCGCATTTATGATGCCGGATAAATCAATAGGCGGTGATTTAAAATATTACAGTTGCTTATTTATTCAACATTAATGTCGAATAAGGCCATAGCAATATTTATTACCATTGCCTCATCTCTTTTATATTTTCCTCTCCTTTAATCATTCAAATACAGCATTCCTCTCTATTTCTACTTCTTAATGTCTTAAATCCCAAATATTACTAACATGTTTAACCTAAAAATGTACAATACTCAAAGTGGAAAAAGCATGGTGCACTCTGCATATCCAAGATTTTGAGAATTGAATCAAAATATGATGTTTATGATAATTCTCCCCTTGATCGACAAACAATCAAAACTATCAACCAAATTCTAAATATATATCTCAGGAATGTTCTCATCACCAATCGCAACAAAAGATTAAAGGCTTTAATGATTGAACAACCAATCACTACTCAAATATTAGTCCACAACATCGATCTTAGAATTTTAGAAGTGGTTCACGAGGTAAATACAATTTAAGATACCTAACATAGCTGAAAATTCACATTATTCACCCATAGCCAATAGCCGATGGGTATCATTAGTATTTAATGCTTTAAGATACTTTTCTCCAAACCTCAAAACCACTGTTCTAGAAATATTAATTTAAGCACTTGTTTGTAATAGAATCTCTAATTTGGACGTACTCATCTTGCTTATTAGCTTGTTCCCTATAAGCTTGCAGCATTAAGGCATTGGTCATTTTTTGATGCAGTGTTAGATCTATTTGTCCACATATATTATATCTTTGCATAAAATATACATATCCCCCCACTCGACTTCTTCATTATTCACTCAAAAATGTTTCTAGACATGAAAAACCTTAACCTAAACTTAATGTCGATACAAGGATCATCGATAAAATAATATGCCATTATTCGATCATGGCCTAACATATAATTTATTTTTCCCTATTATCTCTATGCCCTACAACACTCCCACCTTGTTTGGATGCATCCTCATGCTCCCATAAAGTATGCAGCTCAAGTGCTTCAGACATTGTTATTTGTTATGGATAATCATGGCTTATGTAACTGTCGTCAGACCTAGATGAATATGAAGAGGAAGAAGAGAAGATAAATAAACTTTTCAATGAATTTATGTTCGTTAATAGGTTTGCATATTGAATAACAAACATATAAATCTATATATAAGCTATAGGAGATTGGTATTTAATATAAATAATGATTCTTTTTTGTCATTCATAATTAAGATATTAACTAGAGTTTGTCTTGTCCATCAATATATTTTTTGGAAGTTGTTTTATCCATCACGATATTTATTGTAGTTTTTCAGAAGTGTAATAGTATATTATGTGCGTATTTTTGTATAAATACCTTGGTGTCCTAAACATCTGTATTTGTCATAGCTTTATTTTAACATAATCTCTTCTTCTTTATCTTATTTATTTTCCACATTTGTAATATTATGTAATATTATTTACAAAAACAGACCATAATATTCATGAATTTTTGTCATAACTCTTTGTTTTAAGTGTAATACTATACTTTATAAAACTATTTATATCGATTTTACACAAAATCACCTACTACATATACTAAAAAATATACAAGAACAAATGACAATATTCTAATCATAATAGATGAAATGGTTTAGCCAAAAACATAAAAGTAACAGATTAGTATAGTCTAGTACAAGATAAACATGAATAAGTCCTCAATTACAAGTACATAAAATAAAATAAAATAAAATAAACTAATAAAAAAACAACTCGTCATCGTCGTTGTCATTTTTGTAAAATGGAAACTGGCTATCAAATTTAACCCCATCAGATCCATCAGCACGAAGTCCGACGCACAATCCAAAACAACTAGTGAATCAGCACGAGAAACATGTCTGATCAATATGGTCTGTATCTATAAAAGTCTTAATATACTTATTTCTAATTAAACAGTTGTTTGTCTTTGGAACCTAAACCTTAACAGGTTTTAAATGATTAAATTCTTTTAAAATGGATTTTACAAAAGTATTATCTTTCTTTTTAAAGTTTGAATATAAAGAACTATTATTGTAATAGTAGATTTTAACTCGTGATTTTTAGATGAAAAGATTTCACTATTTTCTTTTTGAGTTTTCATTTCCCTACTTAACTTCGTAAGTTGAGAGGTTGTATTGGAAAAAGATTCTTAAGCGATTACAAGTTCTTCTTCTAGAATTTTCTTCTCATCTTTTAACATATCTACTTCAATTTCAGTTCTATTTAATTTTCCAAGTGTATCTTTATATTTTCTTTTGATATTCCTTAGTGTATCTAGTAGTTCTTAGTTTACGTCCACTAAATCATTAAAAGTAAGATAACTTACTTCGTCATTTGTAACCATGAAGCATACATTGGATTGTTCTCTGTCACTATCGCTATCACTGTCTGATGAAGAAGATGATTTTGAATCATCCCATATAACAGAAAATGTTGTTTCTTCTGATATTTGTACCTTTCATTCTTTTATTTGTCTTTCTTATGATCAGGACAATTCTTCTTCGTGTGACCCTTTTTGTGACATTCATAGCATTCGACATTAAAGATGATGGTTTGTAGATGTTCTTGTTATTTCCAAATTTATTGTTCTTTCTAAATTTCAAAAACTTTTTGAAATTATTAGCTATAAATGCCATGTCATCTTCATCCGAATCTAATTCTTCCTTTTCTGTCCGGAATGCTATTGTCTTTTTGTCTTGTGCCTGAGCTCTTTTTCGTGTGAATTTACTTCATATGACATTAGATTTCCTATCAACTCTTCTGGTTTTATGGTTGACATGTCGTTAGCTTCTTCAATTTCCAAGACTTTCTATTCCCATTCATTCGTTAAGGAGTTAAGGATTTATGAAACGATATCAAAATCTGTGTATTTTTCTCCTAATGCCAAAAGTGAATGATATATATCTTGAAACCTAGAATACATTTCATTTATGGATTCATTTTTCTTCATTCTAAAATTCTGGAACTGGTTCTTAAGCATAGAAATCTTACTTTGTTTAACTATGAAAGTACCTTCATGTGTAACTTTAAGAGTACGCCAAATTTCATATGCCGAATTACACATACTAACCCTATTAAACTCACTTTTGTTTAATGAATAAAACAGCATATTCATGGCTTTTGCATTATAAGAAGCATCGAATTTTTTTGTGTTAGGAAATTGTGCATATGGTGTAGTATAGTGTACTCATTAATGATATTCCAGGTATGATATCCATTTGTTTGCATACAAATTCTCATTCTAGTTGACCAATAATTATAATTCCATCCATTGAACAGTGGTAGTCGTGTAGTAGATTGACCTTCAATAAAACTTGTATTAGTGTTATTTTCCATATTATTTAAATACCAAATAACTGTTTTATCATTATATGATGACCTTGCTCTGATACCAATTGAAAGTGACTAAGGATCATGCAATATGGAACATTAAATAAACTATCAACTTATGCAAAATATAAATGTAAAAATAGAGTAATGCAGTAAATGACATCAGAGATTTCAATACAGGATCGAACTTCGCGTTATACATCCATTCCCAAACTCCTTCTAGAATTTAACTATTAACCCTCACTTAATCCGAAGGTATACGTATTACAATGCCTGAGCAATCGAATAGGAATTCAACCGCCTAAGCAACAGAATAGGACTTCAACCGCCTAAGCAACCGAAGGCAACTTCAATAATACAGAAAATTATCTGACTAGATGTGTTCTTTTAATAGCACGGGTAAGTCTTTAGAGTACACCCTTTGTAACAACCCGCATATTTTACGATTTCATATTTAAAAATTTTATTTAAATATCGCATCGTTGATTTAATTTAATGTTCAAAAAGTTACTTTTTGTAAACAGTCGAATCCGGACTCGAGACCACTTCCATCGAGTTTAAAACGACGTTTACAACTTGTTTGAGTATAAACATCAATATTTTTGGAGTTGATTGGGATTTTGGTATTTTCGTTGGGCTTTGGGTTCGGTTCTAGCCCACCAACCCAACAAGATAACCCAAACTCCTCTACCAAATACCCTAACTCCTCTACTCTTCATTCATTCTACTCATTATTTCCTAACACTCAAGCTAAAGGGAAAAATGGGGGAAAAGAGGGGAAATCAAAATTCCAAAGCCCTAGTTCTCTTAGGAAATTCATATTCAAGTTCCAAAATCAATGAGAAGCTTAGGTGAGCATCCTATTCATCTTCTCCATCTCAACCTCTCTTCAATTTTCAAAATTTCTTATAACCTAACTTAGGAAATCTTTGCATGTAATAATAGATTGAAGATCTTAGAGGTGTAGTTGAAGAGGTATTGATCTTAGCTTGTTT
Organism: Allium cepa; assembly: GCA_030765085.1. Lineage (NCBI taxonomy): Eukaryota > Viridiplantae > Streptophyta > Magnoliopsida > Asparagales > Amaryllidaceae > Allium > Allium cepa. Next base: position 641,293,078 of record CM060939.1, on the reverse strand, counting down.
TAGAGTTTCTCATTCCTTGTTTTTGAATTTAAAGGTGAGTTCTTGAACTCATATCTACGTCTATAGCTTTCATTGTTGTTAGTTATGAATTCTTAACATTTATTTCATTTTCAACTATTTTGAATTGAATTGGTTTGGTGAATTTTTCAATTTTGGTTATTTTGAAGTCAAAATGTATGAAAATCCTACTATGGATGTTTAGACGTTTTGTTTGGAGTGTATTGAAGAGCCTATAGGGCTGGGTGGTCTCTTGGCATAAATCCCTAGCCTCCATCGCTTATTCGATCGCTTTCGATTTGATTTGGCCATTAATGGCCTAGGCAAATTTTTCCCTGAGCTTCAGCTCAGACCTTTAGGAAAACGCTAAAGACGACTGAGATAAAGGAATAAAAATTCCAGACCAACAGCTCAGACGTATGAGGTTATTCCTAGACATCCGAGCAATCTGGAAGAAAATTTCCAGACCTTCAGCTCAGACATCTGGGAAAACCACCAGTTTTCTGGCGCTGTTAAATTCAGCCAGCCTATTTTTATGTGGATTTCTGTTTTAATCGATTTTTGATGATTCGAATGGTTATTGTCATTCATTACCGAAGTTGAGGATTTCTTTTTCGGATTTTTTTTGGGAATATCCATTCGATTGATTTGATAATGATTTTGATGGTATTAATTCACGTCGTCAAATGTGAATTTTAGGTAATAGATTGTTTTTACAATCTTTTTTATAATTTATCGCTTTAAAATACAAAGGTTCTATACTAGTTGTAAATACTCAAACTGTTTCACAAAAATGATTTCAACATTACTTTTAATACAAAGCTCATTTTTAAACCCATTTTCCAATTTATTAGTATATACAAACATTTACCTCGTTCATATGAGAAATCCAATTAAACGACTTAGCAAAACAAGTGGTATAAACGCTTGCATTTACATCGTCGGTTAATTCTTGGACTTGTTCGATTGAACTCTCGTGACAATTTTCGAATGAAAATTTATAATCTGTTCGTAAATATTTAAGTTAAGCCAGTGGTTATGGGACATGAAGCCTAACTCATTTATTTACTAACTTAGTGTAATTTACACTTATTTTCGAGTGGAAGTCTACAATTTGTTCGTAAATATTTATTAAACCAGTAGTTATGTGACATGAAGCCTAACTCATTTATTTACTTGTTTACTATAACTAACACTTTTATTGATCAATGATGATCATTTTTATGGGCAGTGGACCAAGGTCTTTCAGCCATTTTATGGAGTTCAGTGCATGGGGCGTATTTTTTCACTGCGTCGATCATCATCAACAAGTCTATGCATGGGGCATATCTTTTTTAGTGTGTCGATGTTCGACTCGAGTCTATGCATGGGGCGTATCTTTTAGGTGCGTCGATATTCGGCTCATTTTATGGGTTAGCGACCTATGGGATAGCGTCCTATTCATGATACACGTGTTGGTGAGTTTTCATGCTCCCATTTATGAGAGGCTTACCCCCTTTTTTACGTTTTATGGATTGCAAAATATTGATTTCTGGAATTTAAGTTTCACTAATTTTTGCGATTTGCGTTAAATGAATTGTCAATATTTGAGGCTTGGTGAACAAGCTAAAGAATATGACATTCTTTTTGGGTATTTGAGAAAACTTGAGATATTGTATGATTTTCATTATTATCAAATATATACTTGTCACGGTATGGTATTATTATTATCATATATTTTTGTCATATCTCTTATCCTATCTCATCCTATATGATAATTATAGCCAGACTGATCCATTTATTATTTTTCTTCTTAAATCATACTCGGGTCTAATCGAGGTGATTCAAGCGCTTCCACTCGACTTATTAGCAGGGACTAGCTTTTGACTTTTGGTTAAATACTTTTGCTTGGTAGTTTTTGTTTTTATACATTGGAGATAGAGACTCTTTGAAGGATACATATTCTTTTATCTAGCACTTGTACCTATTTATTTGTGATGTAGTAGATCTTGTATGACCACTACTTTGATGTTCACTTCTATGTGTTATATTCATATCTGTTTCCGCCTTAGTGACATGAATATCTATGACTGATTTATGTTATGCTTATTTTATATTTCTTTTCGAAGGTCACGTAACCAATGTGTAGTAGCTTGAATTTGTATTTGATATGTCAGATTTCCACTTGAAATGAAATGCATGACATACTATCTGACATATCGGTACTCGCACAAAATAATTACACAGATGGTCGCTCCTCAACAGCCTTATTCTTCGTAATAATTGATGGCTTTACCCAATGTATCCTTGGTTAGTGTGAGTATAGAGGTGGGGCATCACAACTTGGTATCGAAGCCAAATCTAGGAACAATATAGAATATAATGTCAAGAATCATTGTTCTAAATGTCTCTTTGGAATCGTGCCTTAGGATTTAATCCGAGTCTTAGGACCCATTCTATCCTATTTTATTTTATGATGCTTTGATTTACCAATCAAGCTTATTTGAATTCATTCTAAGAATAACCTTTTTCCTCTTCATTCTTTCTTTCTTTCTTAAAGAAAAGAATTGGTTGGATCTGGCAGTCCTAGCTCTGGTCAATCCAATGGTCCTCCTCTGGATGGCGTATTCGTGTTTGTCCAACAACTTTTGGATCTTGTAAAGAATCAAGAGTTTACTTGTTCTTTGAATAAGAATCCTAAAAAGGTTTTACCTCTTAAATTAGAAGTGCCTTTCAACTAGCTTGTAGATATCACTCTTCGACTTGAAAAGGCCGATAAAGGAAGTGATACTGTTGTTGGAGGCACCAAGAAGAGCCTCAATAACAACAAGAAGAGGCATATTATGTTCAAACCTAATCCCAACAAGAAAGGGAAGCAAGCAACTTCGATAGCACTGACTCCTACCCACGATCGTGGAGTATGCTACAATTGTAGTTCTAAGGACCACTATGCAAATTAGTGTCCAAAGCCCCATGCTTGCCGCTATTGCAAAAGTAAGAGTCATCTTATATCTTCATGTCCCAAACTTCAAAGTTAGAAAAGGGAAAGCTGATTGTTGTGCAAGCCCCTAGTAACCCTTCTCTTAGTCAAGGTATTTCTCATTCTGTTTTTGATGGCATTATTTTCTTTCCTGATTAACCAGTTCAAATTCTTTTTGCTGTGGGTGCACTTCAATCTTTTATATCAAAAGAACTTGTTGATACATTTTATTTAAATTTTATGGGCATGATGACTTTATTGAGAATTGCGACTCCGGTTGGTGAATATGTAACGCTCGGTTTACTTTGTAAAAATGTCGAGAATATTTTATGTGATTATACTTTCCAAGCCGATTTTCATGTTATGCGCTACTTAGGCTTCGAAATGATTTTGGGAATCGATTGGCTTAATCTCTTTGAAGCCCACATCCTATGTCCCGAGAGGACTATCCATCTTCGACATCCCCAATCTATTAAGTAGATTTCTATTGTTCTTAAGAATTTAGATTCCAATTCTTTGGCATCCTTATATTCTCTAAATCCACATGATGACGATAACGATGATGAGGAAGATGTCATTTCCTCATTCATGTAGTTCATGAATTTCCCTATATCTCTGAGGCTGTCTTAGGATCACCACCTAAGCGATCAGTTAAGTGGTGCTAAGGTCTTTTCTTAACTCGACCTTGCCACCGGTTTTCATCAGCTACAAGTTGTGATGGATAGCATTCCCCTTACCTCATTCCGCACTCATTATGATTCTTATGTGTGACTCGTTATGTCATTCATTTTGACGAACCCTCTAACTTATTTCATCCATCTTATGATTGAGTATTCTACAAATATCTCAATGAGTCCGTCCTTGTATTCATCGATCATGAGTGAAAACAGCAATTTAAAATTGCAAATTTTTCTAATAATTATATTTATAAGAGTAATTGATTTTGTTCTTAAAAGGAGCAAAGAATATTCGTAAAAAAATTAAGAGACATGTTTATCATACAGAAGATGATTTTGTGCTGTATTGCCCATTGATTGCTTTAAGAATTCTGGTCGATGCGCCTGATCAACGTTATCGATATTAGTGTCCTAAATGCTATGATGAAAAAGTCAGACACATTAAATTGACTTGTAATAAGTAAGTCTTTCTAAAAAGATGATTACATAAAGTTAATCATAATTTTTAATTTCTTAGCTTTTCAAGCAAAGAGATCATGAAATAAATGATTTAGCATAGAAGTTGCTTTCAAAAATTTAAAGAACTCCATTCCTATGCCCCTATTCTTGTGATTTCCAAAGGGAACCAAGACTTCACTATTTGTATCAATGCTAATCGTATTGGTTTGGGTGCAATTCTCATAAAAAGGGAACGTGTTATAGTTTATGGCTCTTGACAATTAAAGCCTCCCGAGGCTGGATATGCCACTCATGATCTACAACTCATCGCCATTGTTTTCGCTCTTAGAAATTTAGCATCATTATCTCTTAGGAGAGAAATTTGTTCTCTACACCGATCATAAATCTTTAAAGTATTTATTCTTTCAAAAGGAACATAATTTGCGTCAACAACGTTGGCTAGAATTCCTTACATCTTATGATATCGATATTCTTTATACTCTCGGAAAGGAAAATCGTGTTGTCGATGCCTTTAGTTGTAAGCAACAAGCGGTTGTTTCATTGATGATATCCGAATGGAATAATCTCGAGACTTTGTCTACTTATGAGATTCGAGATAGTGAATCTGATTCGTTTTCATCTCTTGTTTTATGTTGCTTTAAGGCTCATCCATCTCTTTTGGACTACATTCTTAAAACTCAAAAGCATAATCCAAAATTGGCTTATCTTAGCCAAAGTTGTAGGGATAAAAATAAGGTCGATGGTTTGAGAGACTTTGATATTGATGCCCACGGAGGCATTTGCAAATTTGGTAGACTTATTATGCCAAATATTAGTGATCTCCGTAACGACATTTTACCAGATTCTCATCGTTCTAAATTTACCATTCATCATGGTAGTAGTAAAATGTACGCTAGCATGAAGCGACTTTATTATTAGAAAGGAATGAAATTTGATATTTCGAACTTTATTAAGCGCTGCATGACTTGCCAACTCGTAAAGGACAAGCATTAAAGGCCCAGTGGGTTGTTGCAACCATTAGACATTCTCGTTTGGAAGTGGAATCAAATTTCCATGGACTTTATGGACAGTCTTCCCCGTTCTCATTCGGGTCATGATAGTTTATGGATGACTGTAGAAAGACTTACAAATCCACCCATTTTCTTCTCATTCGGTCCAACCGAACCGTACCTCTTTTGGCTAAACTCTATGTTAAAGAAATTGTTAAATTGTATGGAGTTCTTACTTCTATTATCAGCGATCATGATGCATTATTACCTTGCAGTTTTTGGAAGGGTCTTCAAAAAGCTTTGGGAACGAAGCTTAATTTTAGCACCGCTTATCATCCTCTATCCGATGGACAAATAGAGCATGTGAATCAAACTCTTGAAGATCTTCTTCATGCATGTGTTCTTGATTTTGGTGGAAGTTGGGAAGATCATATTTCCCTTATTGAGTTTTCTTACAATAATAGCTTCTAATCTAGTATTGGTATAACACCTTTCGAGGCACTCTACGGAAGGCCATGCCGATCTCCTTCATGTTGGCTTGAAGCCGGTGAGAAGCTGGTTTTAGATCCTGATTTTATTCGTGATTTCACTGAAAAGATTGATCTTATATGTCATAGGATGGGAGAAGCTCATAGTAGACAAAAATCCTATGCCTATAACCGAAGAAGAAAATTAGAATTTTCCATGGGAGATTTGGTGTTCATTCGTGTTTCTCCTATGAAGGGTGTTGTGCGTTTCAATCGTTCGAAAAATTAGCCCATCGATATATTGGCTCATTTCCTATCACCAAACGCATTGGTTCCATAATTTATCGCCTTTTATTGCCCGTTCAATTTTTTGCTATTCATGATGTATTCCACGTTTCTGAACTATAGAAATGCCTTAGAGATTTCGATTCTATTCTTGAGGCCGGTGTTATTAAAGAAATTAAAGTTTCACCAAATTTGACTTATGAGCAACATCCTATTCGTATCATTGCTACGGAGGTTAAACGCCTTCGTAATAAAGAAGTTCCACTTGTGAAAGTTCAATGGTCCTGAAATCCTAAGGATTATTCATGGGAATCTGAAGAATTCATCGGGCGAACACAACGTGATTTACTCTCTCGTGCTTCTTAGGGTGAACTTCTCATTTCAATTTTTCCTTTTGTGTTGTTATGTCACAAAAAGGTTGCTACTCCTTATTTCCTTCTTAAATATCATGAGGACGCAATTTCTTTAAGGAGGGAAGTCTATAACAACCTGCATATTTTACGATTTCATATTTAAATATTTTATTTAAATATTACGTCGTTGATTTAATTTAAAGTCCGAAACATGTCATTTTGTAAATAGTCGAACCCGGACTTGAGACCACTTCCATTGAGTTTAAAACAATGTTTACAACTTGTTTGAGTATAAACATCGATATGTTTGGAGTTGATTAGGATTTTGGTAGTTTCATTTGGGCTTTGGGTTTGGTTCTAGCCCACCAATCCCAACAAGATAACCCAAACTCCTCTACCAAATACCCTGACTCCTCTATTCTTCATTCATTCTACTCATTATTTCCTAACACTCAAGCTAAATGGAAAAGAGGAGAAATCAAAATTCCAAAGCCCTAGTTCTCTTAGCATATTCAAATTCAAGTTCCAAAATCAATGAGAAGCTTAGGTGAGCATCCTATTCATCTTCTCCATCTCAATCTCTCTTCAGTTTTCAAAATTTCTTATAACCTAACTTAGGAAATCTTTGCATGTAATAATAAATTGAAGATCTTAGAGGTGTATTTGAAGAGAAATTGATCTTAGCTCGTTTTAAAGATTCTGGGATGTAGCTTTGTACCCAACGCCTCTTGTAAGCTCTTTCAAAATCCGTTAGTGAACAAAGGGTTTCGATCGTTCACAATTCTCTTTGGCACACCATGGAATTGTACAGTGTGCTTCAAATACAACTCGACCAACTTGGTTGTCGTTCTACTGGACATTATGGGTCTAAACCTAGCACTCTTCGTCAGTCAATGAACTGCAACCCAGATGTTATCGTACCCACCTTTGCTCCTTGGCAAGCCATCGGAGAAATCCATTGAAACTTTTTTCTCATTTCCACTTAGGAATTTTGAGCAGTTGTAAAAAACCACTTGGCTTCTTCTACTCTGCCTTTACCAATTGACAATTCATGCATTCTGAGATGAATTCCCCAACATCCTTCTTCATCCCTTCCAAACAAAATGTCTGTCTCATATCACGATACAATTCATAGCATCAGGAAGTATAGTCAATCTTGAATGATGGCACTCTCGGAGAACCTCATCCCATAACCCATCAACAATAGGTACAAGCAATCTTTCATCCTTACTGAGCCAACCAACACGGTCGAGACCATACTATTTTAACTCTTCAAACTCTACTCACTCATCTGTCTTCACCATGATCTCTACTAATCCAGCATCTAACTTCTGAATAGTACTAATCTACTTAATCATATTAGGTCTGATCAACCTAGCCAACACTCTGGCTCTATCTCACATCGAGGTTTTAAATCGCAGCCAGCGATAAACTCCAACTGCTTCCACTCTAGGAACATCACCCTAAAGCTAGTATGTCTTCTACTCAAAGCATCAGGGGCTATATTTCACTCACCCAGCATATAGGAAATGTCAATGTCATAGTAGGTCGAGAAATCTGACCGTCACTATTGACGAAGGTTACGATCATTCTGTAAGAAGAGATACTTCAATAATTGTGTTCCATATATAACTCGAACCTCTCTTCAAGAAAATAGTGCACTCAAGTCTTTATAGCAAATACTATTACTGCCAACTTCAAATCATGAGTCGGATACTTCTTCTCATGCTGTTTCAGCTGTCAAGTAGCATATGCAAAATCCTTTCCTATTTACATCAACATCGCTCCTAGTCTAGTACCATAGGTGTTTATGTATACTGTCAACTCCTCATCCCACTTGAAATAACTAACATAAGTGCACTCGTCAACCTCTCCTTTAGACTCACGAACATAAGCTCATGCCTTATGTCTGAAATAAAAGTCATATTCTTCTTTATCAAGTTGGTTAACGGTGCTACTACTTTAGAGAAGTCCTTGATAAAATGTCCGCAGTATACCACCAATCCAAGGAAACTCTTTAAGTAGGTCGATCCCAATCCTAAACTGCTGCCATCTTGGTAGGATCTATAACAATCCCGTGATCAAAAATAAGGTGACCCAAGAGTCACACTTCTCTCCTATAGAAGTGAAATTTTGAAAACTTCACCTTTAATTGATCCCTCCTTAATACCTCTAGCACAATCCTCAAGTGCTTATTGTGTTTTTCCTCCATCCTCGAATAAATAAGGATATCGTCCATGAACATAAGCATAAGCTTATTTAGTTGATCACAGAAGACACAGTTCATAAGATCAACAAAGCATGTTGGTGAATTAGTTAACTCGAATAGCATAACTAACCACTCATAGAATCCAGATGGCATACAAAATGATGTAATCGTCACATTCTCCTTCTCCGCTATCAGTTTATGAAATCCCATCACAAGATCCAACTAAGAGACTGCCTTAGCACCATAGAGCCAAGTGAACAAGTCATCAACACGTGGGTGTGGAAACTTATTATTCTTTATTACCTTATTCAGCACACGACAATCACACACAATATCAAAGAGCCATCCACCTTAGTGCGAACACTATAAGTGCCCCTCACAACCAATATACTTCGTTGAATAAACTCATGGTCATTCACTTGCATCTCTAATTCCTTATGCTCTTTCGCCTACATATGCCTTAATGGCATAATAATCGTCCTGGCATCCTTCACTAAATCTGTACGGAATCTATCTCCATATGTGTTGGTAATCAAGTAACCTCTTCAAATATATTTGGATACTCCCTAGCTAACGGAACAGATGACAACTCATTGGGAGGGATATTAAGCGAACACAAAAGGCTAAACATCGCTTTATTGTCAAGAAGACAATTTATTTTCAATCTACACCCATCATCCATCCATATCACCACCAATAGCCTCTATAGTCCACCATTAGTTTATACCTCCTCAGCTAGTCAATCCTTAGAATAGTACTAACCTTATGAAACCCAAAAATAAGTAATCATAAACAAACATACATAACTCGATAAGGCTAATTCGACATACCATGCAAAGGCTAGTTGGCTCTCCAATAGGGTTGTAACAATCAAAGGTCGATCAACCAATTCGACATACCGTGCAATGGCTAGTCGGCCCTCCAATAAGATTGTAACAATCAAAGGTTGGTCAACTATCTTGGGTTTCAATCCTAATCTATTTATCAAATCCTTAAATATGAAGGAATGTGAAGCCCCGGTATCGAAAAAACACATAAAGGTGTATCATAATAGAAAGCATGCCCTATATAACGATGCGCTTCCCTTTCTCCTTCGTCGATGGAGCACTCGCCGAAGCTGGAACAATGCTCAAAGTGTAAGCAGACTCGGCCTGTAGGTTCTAAGGCAGTTCTGGATAGTTCTTCTTCGTGTATTCAGGCTTATTGCAGTTGTTGCACTACTTACCTTTCACCATACAATCTTTAACAAAATGTCCCTTCTACCCACAATCATGGAAAATTGGCATCCATTTCTCTTCCTCGGACCATTCTTCATTTGGGATGGTGCCTCCTTAGCCGACTCTGGACAATTCATCTTAATATGCCTATTCTTACCGTAGTTTAAGCTCTTCTTCTCGCCACACTCTGGGTCCTTACGGTCCTTAATAATATGACCCATCTCATTGCAATTGAGGCACATTGGCTCCTACTTGTCTTTCTTTTGGTCACTTTCTTCTGGGATTGTTTCCCACCTTCGTTGTTTCTTATTCTCCCACTAATTCCAACTACTTGAGTTATAACTTCTTCTTAAGGAACATCAAGCTGTTACGCTTGCATTTGAGTACCACATCCACTTGTGATGCCCCATCTCTATATTCACACTAACCAAGGACACTACGGAGTAATGCCATCGACTAGTATGAAGAATAAAGCTGTTGAGGAGCGGCCATCTGTGTAATTGCTTTGTGCGAGTACCGATATGCCAGATAGAAGGTCATGCATTTCATTTAGAAATTCGACATATCAAGTACAAACTCAAAGCTACTACACAGTGGCTATGTGCTCTTCGAAAACGAATATAAAATAAGCAAAACATAAATCAGTCACAGATATTCATATCATTAAGGTGGAAACAGATATGAATATAACACATAAAAGTGTACATCAAAGTAGTGGTCATGCAAGATCCACTACATCACAAAAGAATAGGTACAAGTGCTAGACAAAAGAATATGTATACATCAAGGAGTCTCTATCTCGAATGTATAAAAGCAAAATCTACTAAGATAAAGTAGTTAGCAAATGTCAGACGACGAATTCTGATAGGAATTCAAGTAGAAGCACCTAAAATACCTCGGTCTGACCCGAGTACTATTTAAGAAGAAAATAATAAGCTGATCAATCTAGCTATAAATATCAGATAAAATGAGATAGGTAAGAGATATGACAAAAACGTATGATAACAATAATTCCATAATGTGACAAGTATACAGTTAAAAACAACAAAAATCATACAATATCTAAAGAATCACATACACCAAAAAGAATGTCATATTCTTTATTTTATTCATTAGATCACAAATATTGACAAAACATATCTATGCCAATCGCAAAAATTAAGGAAACACGATTCTAGAAATCATCAATCAGAAATCCAGAAATCACAAAGGGGGAGGCTTATCACAATCGGTAGTATAAAAACTCACCAACACATGTATCACAAACGAGACGCTATCCTATAAATTGAACGTCGATGCACCTAAAAGGATACGCCCCATGTACAGCCGAGCATCTATGCACCTAGAACAATACGCTCCATGCATAAGCGTATACCGACGCACCCAGAATGATACGCCCTATGCATAAACAAACATCGACGCACCTAAAAAGATACGCCACATGCCTAGTCGAACATCGACGCACCTAAAAAGATACTCCCCATGCCTAGTCGAACATCGACGCACCTTAAAAGCTATGCCCCATGCACCGACTTCTCAAGCCGATTGTTCCACGAATGGTCCAAAGACCATGGGACGCTAGCCTATAAAAATGAGACGAAGCTCCATAAAATCGGGGTATAGTCTCCCACATGGACAAAGAGACATCGCATATGGCTAGTCTAAATAATAAAATAATCACTATCGATCAATAAGAAGTGTAAATTATACTAAGCTAGTAAATAAATGAGTTAAGCTTCATGTCCCATGACCAATGGCTTAACTTAAATATTTACAAACAAATTGTAGATTTCCACTTGAAAATTGTCACAAGAGTTCAATCGAACAAGTCCAAGAATTAACCGGCAAAGTAAACGCAAGCGTTTCATACCACTTGTTTTGCTAAGTCGTTTAATTAGATTTCTCGAACGAATGAGGTAAAGGCTTGTACATACTAATAGATTGAAAAGTGGTTTTAAAAATGAGGTTTGTATTAGAAGTAATGTTGAAATCATTTTTGTTAATGAGTTTGGATATTTACTACTAGTATAGAAACCTTTGTATTTAAAGTGACAAATCACAGAAAGTGATTGTAAAAACAATCGATCATATGAAATTCACGTTAAGAGACGTGAATCAAAACCATAAATATTGATACCAAATCCATCAAAATGGAAATTCCAAAAAATCCAGAAAAAAGAAGTCATCAAAGTCGATAAAAGTGATAACAACTAATCGGATCAACAAAATTCAATAAACATTGGAAATTCACTCAAAAATAGGCAAATAGGCAAAACTGAACAGTTCCAAACGTCTAGGGGTAAATCCAGACGTCTGGATTGGGGTTCTGGAAATATTTTAGAACCCTCCTAGATGTTTGAACTCTAACCAGACGTTTGAAAATTAACAGACGTCTGGTAGGTTTGGACCAGACGTCTGGTCCAAGTGTCTGCCATTTTTATTTTATGCCGGGACATTAACCAAATGTCTGGACTTGACCAACCAGACGTCTAGTTGCATGATCTGGGCAACATTTTGCCTAGGCGAATGATGGCCAAATTGATTCGAAAGAGATCGAACGAGCGACGGAGGCTGGGGATTTATGCCAAGCGACAACCCAATTCTATAGGCTCTTCGATACACCCAAATAACATATCCAAATATCCAAGATAGGATCTTTAAAGATTTTGATTTCAAAACACCAAAATTTAGAAAATTCACCAAATTAATTCAAATCGAAAGCAAATGAACACGAATAGATGTTAGGAATTCATACCTAACAACAATGAAAGTTATAGACGTAGATATGAGTTCAAAAACTCACATTTAAACCCAAAAACAACGAATGAGAAGCTTTAATACAAAGGAAAGATCAATCACTCTTCACTTCTACCAAAGAAGCTCAAATCTAAGCTTATAAGCAAATATTTCCTAGATTAAAGTTTAAGAATTTCTGAAAACTGAAGAGATATTGAGATGGAGAAGATGAAGAGGATGCTTACCAAAGCTTCTCTTTGATTTTGGAGCTTGAATATAGAATATCCTAGTAATCTAGGGTTTAGGAATTTTAATTCCCTTTCCTTCCCCCATTTTCCTTTAGCTTGAGTGTTAGGAAATAAAAGAATGAATGACGAGGAGAGGGGGGAGTTAGGGTATTATGTTGGATTATTGTGCAGAAACCCAAACCCAAAGCTTAATAGAAAAATAGAAAAATTCAATTCGATTCCAAACACATCGATGTTTATACTCAAAAAGGTTGCAAACGCCATTTTGAACTCAATGGAAGTAGTCTCGAGTTTAAATTCGACTGTTTGCAAAAAGTAGCATTTCATACTTTAAATCTGATTAACGATGCTATATTTAAATAAAACATTTAAATACACAATCGTAAAATATGAGGGTTGTTATAGACTCTCCTTCTTAAAGAAATTGTGTTCTAGTAATTCTTAAGAAGAAAACAAAGAGTAACAACCATAAAAGCATATCAACACAAAAAATAAAATTTTAAAATGAGAAGGTTACCTTAAAGAGCACGAGAGAGTAAGTCCGGATGTGTTCGCTCGATGAATTCTCTGGATTACCGAGAGCAATCCTTAGGATTTGAGAACCATTGAACTTTCACAAGTGAGACATCTTTATTTCAAAGGGGTTTAACCTATAACGTAATGATACGAATAGGATGATGCCCATAAGTCAAATTAGGTAAAACTTCAATTTCTCCAATAACACCGGGCTCAAGAATAGAATCAAAATCCCTAAGGCATTTTCGTAATTGAGAGACGTAGAAAACGTCATGAATAGCGGAAAAATGAGCCGGTAATAAAAGGTGATAAGCCACGGAACCAATGTGTTCGGTGATGGGAATTGGACCAATATACCGAGGTGCTAAGTTTCCCAATCGACTGAAACGCACAAGACCCTTCATAGCTGAAACACGAATGATTACCAAATTCTAAGAGCGGAAACAATGGCCTCGAGCACTAGATCATGAGTGGTATATCCAGTCTCGGTAGGCTTTAATTGTATAGAAGTATAAGCGATAACGCATTCCCTTTTTGCATGAGAACGACATCCAAACCAATACGACTAGCATTGGTACATACGACGAAGTCTTGGTTCCCTTCGGGAATCATAAGAATAGGAGCATCAGAAAGGAGTCCTTTTAAATGATCCTCTTTACCGAAAAGCTTAAGACTTTCAAAATTATAATTCACATAATGTAATCATCTTTTTAGAAAAATTTACTTATTCCAAGTCAATTTACTCTCTCTAACTGTCTCATCATAGCGTTTAGGATATTCCTATTAATAACGTTGATCAGGCGCATCGACCGAAATTCTTAAAGCACTCAAGGGGCAATACAACACAAGATCATCTTCTGTATGATAAAAATATCTCTTAAAATTTTTACGAGTATTCTTTGTTGTTTTAAGAACAAAATCCAACTATACTTATAAATGTATCTTATTAAAAAGATTCGCAAAATGTAAATTGTTGTTTTTATCCATAATCAATGAATACAAGATGAACTCAAGGAGACATTCGTAGAATACTCGATTCATAAGATGGACGGAATAATCTGGACAAACCGAATGACATCAGGAGTCATTCAAAAGAATTATAAAGAGTGCGGAATGCGGTAAAGGGGAACGCTATCCTCCGCAACTCGTAGCTGATGAAAACTGGTGGCAAGGTCGAGCTGAAAAGACCTTTGCACCTTACAATAGATCGCTTAGGTGGTAATCCTAAGAAAAGCTCAAAGATAACAGGAAATTATCGAACTACTTGAATGAGGGAAATAACATCTTCCTCAACAAGTCGGTCTAGAGAATAAAATGATGCCACCAAAGTGGAATCGAAATCATTAAGAAAAATAAAAATCTGCTTAACAGATTGAGGTTGTCAAAGATATATAGTCCTCTCAGGACATTGGATGTGGTCTTCATAACGGTTAAGCCAATCCATTCCTAAATCTTTCCAAAGCCTAAGTAGCGCATAACATGCAAATCGGCTCGGAAAGAATAATCACATAAAATAATATCGACATCTTTACAAAGTAAACCGAGCTGTGCAGGTCCACCAACCGGATTCATAATTTTTAGTAAAGTCATCAAGCACATAACATTTAAAGACAAAAATCAACAAGTTCTTCTGATATGAAGAGTAAGATGCACCCGTATCAAAAAGAACTCGAATAGGAAGATCATGAAATAAAATAATGACATCAAGGACTGAATGAAAAATACCTTAACCGAGAGAAGTGTCACAAGGAGCTTCCACAACATTTAGCTTTCCCTTCCTCTTTCTTTGAAGTATGGGACACGTAGATATATGATGACTCGAAGTTTTGCAATAACGACAAAAAAAGGTTTGTGGACATCTATTTGCATAATGGTCCGTAGAACCATAGTTGTAGCATTGTCCACGACTAGAGGTAGGAGTCTTTTCTACCGAAATAGCTTGCTTCCCTTTCTTGTTGGGATTGGGGCCTTTGAACATAATAGGCGTCTTCATGTTATTGTTGAATTTCTATTTGACACCCACAACTTCAACATCACTTTCTTTATCAGCCTCTTCAAGTCAAAGAGCGATATCAACAAGCTGATCAAAAGAAACTTATAGTTTCAGAAGTAATGGCTTCTTGAGGTTCTTATTCAACCCATAAAAAACCTCTGATTTTCCTTCAATGGGGTATTAATATACTCGACCCTATATTTAGAGAGAGATTCAAAAGATGCGACATAATCTGTTATAGAGGATTCACGTTGAACAAGGTCAATAAAGCGTCGAGCTAAAGTTACCTTTTCAGCTTTCGGCACAAACTTTAACTCGAACCTTTCTCGAAATTGCTCCCAAGTAAGATCCGCTTCAAAGATTTTCGAAACTAAAAGCTTATACCAATGTAATTCTCTTTCTTGGAGCAAGCTAGAAGCCACTTGGACTCGATGTAGATTAACAAGATTCATGCGAGAAAAGATGCGATAGCATGTTCTAAACCAATCTTGGATTTCTATAACGCTTTCGGATCCCTTGAATGGCCTTCCATCCAAATTGGTATAATCTCTACACAAGCGTGCAAGCCCAGATTTAGGATGAGTAAGCTCCGGAATAGGTCCGACAGCTTGAGCATTCTTTACAAGATCTAAAAGTTGCTGGGCAGACATGAATACTCCATCCTGAGGAGTAGCACTCGATTGACCGGTGCTAGGATGACCAGATCTAACCATTTCTCTTCTTTAAGAAAGAAAGAAAAAAAAGGAAAAGGGTTATTCTCGGAATGAATATTAGACAAACTTGATTGATAAAACATGGGATCATAAAAGAAATTAGGATAGGACGGGTCCAATGACTCGAATTAAATCCTAAGGCACGATTCCTAAGAGAGTCTTAGGACGGTGATCCTTGCTATAATATTCTATATTGTTCCAAAATTTGGCTCCGATACCAAGCTATGACGCATCACCTCTATAGTCACAATAACCAAAGACACTACGGGGTATTGTCATCAACTGGTAAAAGAATAAGGCTGTTGAGGAGCGACCATCAGTGTAATTTCTTTGTGCGATTACCAATATGCCGGATAGAAGGTCACACATTTCATTTAGAAACCTGACATATCAAGTACAAAGTCAAAGCTACTACACAGTGGCTATGCGGTCTTCGGAAACAAATGTAAAATAAGCATAACATAAATCAGTCACACATGTTCATATCACTAAGGCGGAAACATATATGAATATAACACATAAAAGTGTACATCAAAGTAGTGGAAGCAGTGGTCATGCATGATCCACTACATCACAAAAGAATAGGTACAAATGCTAGACAAAAGAATATGTATACATTAAGGAGTCTCTAGCTCGAATGTATAAAAGCTAAAAGTACTAAGCTAAAGTAGTTAGCCAATTATCAGATGACGGACCCTGATAAGAAGTCAAGTAGAAGCACCTGAAATACCTCATATGACCTGAGTATTATTTAAGAAGAAAATAACAAACGGATCAGTCTAGCTACAAATATCAGATAAAATGAAATAGGATAAGAGATATGACAAAAACTTATGATAACAATAATGTCATACGATGACAAATATACATTTAACAATAGCAAAAATCATACAACATCTCAAGAATTTAAAACACCAAAAAGAATGTCATATTCTTTATTTTATTCATCAAACCACAAATATTGACAAAACATATCTATGCCAATTGCAAAAATTGGGGAAATATAAATTCTAGAAATCATCAATTAGAAATCCAGAAATCACAAAGGGGGAAGTCTATCACAAACGGGAGCATGAAAACTCACCAACACGTGTATCACAAACGGGAGCATGAAAACTCACCGACACGTGTATCACAAACGAGATGTTATACTATAAACTGAACATTGATGCACCTAAAAAGATACTCCCCATGTACATTCGAACATCGACGCACCTAGAAAGATATGCCCCATGGATAAACGAACATCGACGCACCTAGAAAGATATGTCGCATGCATAAACGAATATCGACGCACCTAAAAAGATATGCCCCATGCCTAGTCGAACATCGATGCACCTAAAAAGATACGCCCTATGCCTAGTCGAACATCGATGCACCTAAAAAGATACGCCCCATGTACTGACTTCTCGAGTCGATTGGTCCATGAACGGTCCAAAAGGCATAGGTTGCTAGTCCATAAAAATGAGACAAAGCTCGATAAAATAGGGTATAGTCCCCCATATGGACAAAGAGACATCACATATCTCTAGTCTAAACCATAAAATGATCGCCACCGATCAATAAGAAGTGTAAATTACATAAGCTAGTAAATAAATGAGTTTAGCTTCATGTCCCACAAACACGGGCTTAACTTAAATATTTACAAACAAATTGTAGATTTCCACCTGACAATTGTCATAAGAGTTCAATCGAACAAGTCCAAGAATTAACCGACAATGTAAATGCAAGCGTCTCATACCACTTGTTTTGCTAAGTCATTTAATTAGATTTCTCGAATGAATGAGGCAAAGGGTTGTATATACTAATAGATTGAAAAGTGGTTTTAAAAACAAGGTTTGTATTAAAAGTAACTTTGAAATGATTTTTGTGAAAGAGTTTGGATATTTACTACTAGTACAGAAACCTTTGTATTTAAAGTAACAAATCACAGAAAAAGACTGTAAAAACAACCGATCACCAAAAATTCACATTAGGAGACGTGAATCAAATCCATAAAAATCAATACCAAATCCATCAAAATGGATATTCCCAAAAATTCAAAAAAAAGAAGTCATCAAAGTCGATAAAAGTGATAACAACTAATCGAATCAACAAAAATCGATAAACATTGGAAATTCACTCAAAAAATAGGCAAATAGGCAAAACTGAAAAGTTCTAGACGTCTGGGGATTAATCCAGACGTCTGGATTTGGATTTTGAGAATATTTCAGAACCCTCCCAGACGTATGAACTCTAACCATACATCTGAAAACTAAACAGACGTCTGGTAGGTTTGGACCAGACGTGTGGCCAAAGTCTCTGTCATTTTTATTTTATGCCGGGACCATAACCAGACGTCTGGACTTGATCAACCAGACGTCTGGTTGCCTGATATGGGCAACATTTTTCCTAGGTTAGTGATGGATAAATAGATTTGGAAGCGATCGGACGAGTGACGGAGGCTGGGGATTTATGCCAAGCGACAACCCAGTCCTATAGGCTCTTCGATACACCCCAAATAACATGTCCAAATATCCAAGATAGGATCTTTAAAGATTTTGATTTCAAAACACCAAAATTTAGAAAATTCACCAAATTAATTCATATCAAAATCATATGAACATGAATAGATGTTAGGAATTCATACCTAACAACAACGAAAGTTATAGACGTAGATGAGAGTTCAAAAACTCACATTTAAACCCAAAAACAACGAATGAGAAGCTTTAATACAAAGGAAAGATCAACCACTCTTCACTTCAACCGAAGATGCTCAAATCTAAGCTCATAAGCAAATATTTTCTAAGTTAGGGTTTAAGAATTTCTGAAAATTGAAGAGAGATTGAGATGGAGAAGATGAAGAGGATGCTTACCAAAGCTTCTATTTGATTTTGGAGCTTGAATCTAGAATTTCCTAGTAATATAGGGTTTAGGAATTCTAATTTCCCTTTCCTCCCTCCATTTTCCTTTAGCTTGAGTGTTAGGAAATAAAAGAATGAATGAAGAGGAGAGGGGGTGGAGTCAGGGTATTATGTTGGGTTATTAGGCTGAAACCCAAACCCAAAGCCCAATAGAAAAATAGCAAAATTTAACTAAACTCCAAACATATCGATGTTTATACTCAAAAAGGTCGCAAACACCATTTTGAACTCAATGGAAGTGGTCTCGAGTTCTAATTTGACTGTTTGCAAAAATTTGCATTTCAGACATTAAATCCAACTAACGATGTTATATTTAAATAAAACATTTAAATATACAATCGTAAAATATGCTGGTCGTTACACCACTACTCCTGTAGCTCCACTTTGGGCAGCTAGCATTATTCTTATTATTATACGAATGAACACTGCCTGCACATCTGGGTTATTTGCTATCCTGCTGACCTTCCCTCCTTAGCTTTCAATGTAGAATTCCCAATATGTCCTCACAAATAGTATTAAGAATGATCAGTCTTTCATGTAGGAAAACTGCATCAATGGTACGAATATGTCTAATGCGACTTACTAACATATACTACAATATAGTTTTGAAAACCAAAATATAACAAGTATATTCTGTCATATATCGCTTGACCCGTGCTAACGTGATAGCTTCACCTTAACTCTAATGGATCCAAGTATCAACTTAAGTCGTATACAAAACCTAGTTTTTGTTACCAAATATGACAACCTCTCAACCCCGCTAGTACCCTATGTACCTGTAGAGTGCGCTGTGGATGTACCGGACTATGTAAGGTGACATCCAATGTGTAAAGTAATGAAAATGCAAAGACAAAACCTGTAGAACATCTCACAATGCATGGAAAAAATAAAATTTAATAGCATAGAGGTAAAACATGTGGGATAGTAATATAATCAAATGAACCATAAATAAGAACATCAAAGTGAAACGTGTTCACAAATTATACAAAACTAAAATTATAGAGTTTATACATCCCAAATCTCCAAAATAAACTATATATCTCTCAAGAAATAAAAGTACCGGTGTAGCTCCATAGCACTACATAACGAAATAAGCGACAGTAGGCTCAAAAGTATAAATACATGAAAGTATAACCTCCTGTTCATACCCCGTATAGCTTATGTATTATCCATGCCTGTTATCTCTAATCTACTCCTTTTAGAGTACTTGGGATACTAAGAAGCAAAGCACAAAACCTCGAATCAAACAATAGTCTAGTGTGAGTGATACATCTTCTCAAAATGCTATAAAAATATATACAGATACCTACATCGTATGACATCCTAGAGTGATTAGCAACCATGGCAAAGATAACATCCATCAAACAATCCTCACCATCACGCATGTGCATTGGATACATGATAGCTCGTATCGTATGATCGCAAACCGAGGACTCAATTAAATCTCAATTTCTTGGTGTTGGAATCCATGCCACTTCATAAGGCTAGGAACCAGACTCATGATCGCACGAGTTCAGGGCAATCTACGGTCGTCAGATCAAGATACGGTTGCAAATCTAGGTGAATATCCTTATGTACCCCTCTTGTGCGAGCACACTAGAATACCCCAAGTTATCAACGATCCCATTGCATGCATCTCCATAGTGGAACTCAATCTTTATTCCATTCCAGCTATCTCTAAAGTATAACATACTCGCAAATTCTACTCGTAAGCCTCCATCATTGAACTTGTCCTTGTGGATCACCATCACAACTCTCATAGTCGAGTCATCCTCATCGGCACACATTTAAACACACACTGTAAGCCGTAGAGCCAGCATACCAAGGTTCCAAAATCATTAAAGCACCACACCATCGTTTTAGTAGTTGCCACATAAATGCCAAAATCACCTTGAGTCACCCTAGAGTCATGCGCCCTCGCCCAAGAACAAACTCCAAAAATCCATGTTTCAACTTAGGTCACTTCTTGGACAATCTCAAAGCCACATGATTGAAAATCGAAGCAACGCCTCCCCTGACCTAAAGCAACCCAAAATCTCCATTACTCCATTTTCGTCTAGAAAATACCCTATCTAGTCCTGAATGAATGTCCTCCACATCCCGAAGCTGGATCCGAAGCAACCCCCGAGTAAGAATTCTTGACCCAGTCACCGAGCATAACACCAATGTATAGCATTTATCATCCAGGTTGTCTCTACCATCGATTATAGAACACCCCGGGAAAAGCATTAGCGGACAGGAAACACACTCGAGCACTCCACCATCAAACAAATGCCATCAATTAGAAATATTGTAGTTTCTCCAAATTCAAATTTCATGTCAATTACACCGCTGTGCTCCGCTTTTTAACTCGTGTGCTTCCCAATGCATCAATACAAGTAACATCCTGTAACCTATCCGCCGAAGCCCGATTTTATGCTCCCTACTTCTAATTCACTCAAATGATTATTTTCAACCCTTTAAGCATACACACAAACACCATATATGCATTAATCAACATTCAAGCATACAAAACATACAACAAATCATGGCAACAATCATATCGTATGTCTATTATGTAGCTTGGCATCTATAGACGCAATTAAACATGCCATGATTAGAATACCAAAAACCATTTTGTTCGCTTTTTTTTACTATATATTGGTTTTTAAAAAAATTAAAACATAATTTTAACTTTAAAAATGAATCTAAAAATGTTAAAACCCATAGATATGAATATAATAAGGGGTGAGATGGTAAATCACTCATTAAACCCGCTAAAATCCAAGTTTTGAATACAAATTGAGGTAAATCCAAAAACGAACAACAAAAATCTGATTTCTCTTCCCAAAAAATGTTGATTTGAAGAATTTTAGTTAATCCCCTTTCTAGTCTATCCTTAATCCATGATTTAGACTTGATTTGGAGGAGAAAGGTGAAGGTTTTGGTAAAGCAAGGGTTATAGAGGCTTAGATCTATTTAAGAGATAGAGGAAAATGATTTGGGGAAGGTTATCTCAACCTCTAATACTATAAAACCCGAAATGGGTTGGTGGGCATATCCCCAATCTCACTAATTACCTATTAAACTACTTCTAAAACTGCCAAACTTCAAACAACCATATCTCATAGGCAGGATGTCAATATCTCTAGTATGACCACTCTACGAAAAGAAAAACATCATATCTTTCCAATGAAAGAAATCTTGGGTCCTAATTCGACTTATATCAAAAATCATAGTCATTGCAAGTTTTCGGGGGTAATACCAATTTATAAAATTTATGGAGGTCAAAAATGATACATATCACCTAAAGGTATAGTGTCATACAATCCAATATGAGATTGAAAATGACATTTGACTACCCTACAATACATAAAATATGGGTCATTGCAATGACAGTTTGACCAAATTTATCACTTATATGTCTTTATCAGTAAAATCGAATTTTACAATTTAAGTAGTACTTTTAGTAACGATTTCTATAACACTTTAGCACTTATGGAATTTGGTTTAGGCCAAAATTCCAATATTGTCCACGTTATACTCGGTTATTCCATAAATAAAGTGTAATGGCCCGATATTTTCAACCATTCGCATCCTCGCATGTCGGACTTGAATAGCTCAAAATACCGAATTATTAATTTAAATTTGGCAAAACACTGAATATACAGTTAAATAAATAAATCACATATCACAAACACAGAGTAATAAAATGCAGCGGAAGAAAAGAGATAGTAGTTCATGAAGCTACTATATAAATACATCAGAGTTAAACAAGATGCAATAGAAGTTCAATAAAATAATCAAGTACAAAGCTGAGTACATCACTAAATCAACTGAATTGACTAGAATCAACTGAATACTGAAAGTGAAATAGATAGCTGGATCTTCAGGCAAAGCTCCAACTCCGAAGGTGACTCTCTAATGCTGCATCACTGTGTCTGACCCGAGCGTAAAGAAAAACACAAAACAATCAAATTAGGACATACATACTTATACAACCAAACGTTATTATTACCCATGGATATTTATTCTAAAACCTTTCTATTCCAAAACCATTTAAAATCACATACTATTACTTTCCAAAATAATATCCATTTTCAAAATTGGAAATATTTCCAAATCCATATACTTTCCAAAATAATATCCATTCCAAAATGGTAATAATATGTCAGTTAAACTCCAAGCCAAATCAGTATATCCCTTAAATAAAACCCAAATTTCCAAACCGCTGAATATTTTCTTCCATTTATTAACTTGAAATATCATCTTAACCCAAACCACTTTATAAAGTCATATTCTTAAATCTTCAATTTCAATGGGTTTCAAATTATAAGTTTAAAGACAATTCTTAATTAAATACAACTTCAAATAATTTCATTTCCAAAACCGTAGTGCTTCGAAAGTTATAACAACTCCAACCGAAATACTTTGGAATCATAATACTTTGAAATCATAACAGTTTAGAAATGTTATCATTTTGAAATCATACTACTTAAAATCACGACACTTTGGAAATGTTATTCTTTTGAAAATCATAATACTTAGAAAAATCCTAACACTTAAAATGACCTTCATTTAGAACATTTAAATTCAATGTCAAATAATGTTCATTCTAAAGTTGTAACATTTCTAAGTTTTTCATTCAATTATAAACTTTCCAAAGACATTGTATATTTCAGCCACATTAAAATTTCAATTTTTAGCCATTGTAACTTATAAAATCATATTTCTCGCTTCAGAAAATACTCATTTGGATATCATTTAACTTATGATGTAATAAAATAATATCTTATCAATAAATTTCCAAATTTAACTAGAATTCATTTATAAGTCAAAATTACCCTATTTTACTTAACTTTTATTTTTAACAAATAACTTTACACTTTAATTTAAAATATCCATCCCATAAATAAAATATTTCTATTACTGAATTTACATAACTTTCGTTTAAAAATTGAATTTTCACTTATCAAGTTAGGTCATCTTTAAGTTACATTTTTCCATTTAAATCATAATCATCTAATTTTTTTACAAAACATAACCATAAACAAATATTTTAACATAGTTAATATAACAATCCAATTCTCTTTATAAATCTATTCATTTAGCTATTAATTAACTATGATTTCAAATTAAATAAATTTTATTGCAAAAGGCCTAATTAAAATTGTATTTCATTTTATCAGTTCAAAAAACAGTATTTATTATACAAAATATGCCTATCTCATAAAGTAAAATTCATAACAATTACTAGGCTAGCTTTGAAACTTCCATATTAAGTCAAATTCAATTATTATGTTATTTATCATCGATAAAAATCTTTAATTCAACTTAAAACAAATTATTAACTTTTAAAAATTCAACTTATAGAAAAACTAATACACCTTTATAATTAAAGCATTAAATCAGCTTTTAAGTTGAAATTTAATATAATTATAAGACTCAAAATACGTAATAATCTTTTAGGAAAATATTATTTAAAAATACTTAATAAATTTTTAGGGAAAATATTATTTAAAAATATAACCATGGGCCTGTATAATATTTTCAAACCTAGGTCAAGCGATACGGATATATATCATTTCAATCCGTAATTAAAAAAAAAATCCGGGTTCTATCATTTCAAACTCGCAATCCCAAGTAAAATAAATATAACAAAAATCAATAAAAACCACTCGAGCCTATCATTTCAACCCATAGTGATTTTCCTTATCCTAAAGTCCATTCGGATATGAATCAATCCAACCCATAGTGATATGGAACTTGCAGTGTGATAAACAGGAAATAAAATAACATTACAGCATATAATATCATATCACATGATGTAACGGGCATATAGACAGCATTTAACATTATATAAATATATCACACGCAGGTACGAACATAGCATATTAATTTATACAATTCACTTGTCATCATTTCACAATTATAAAAGTACGTATGTCGACAGTGATAAACTCACCTTTTAAAAGCTAGAATTGACAAATTCAGAATAAAAATCCAAACTCTGCAAAGTACGAAAAAGCACGACAAAGCACAATGCGAACTTGAGTGGATGAAGAGTCAGATCCAAATCTTGTATGTATACAAATATTACATACATAAGAATATGATTCAATACAAAAGAATAGAGGTTAAAACAATGGAAAAATAACAAATCAAAGTGGCATAACTTGCCTTAATCCATTAATGGCTTGGCTACACCGCATATGGGTTCAACCATCATCTTATGTTGCTTGATTATGATGGTTAGAGTGCTAGGAGAAGATGGAGGCTGAGCCTAACTTGAAGGAAGACAAAGAAAACAAAATGAAAAAAGGAGGAGAAAGAAGGAGGAAGCCATGACTATAGATCTTGTATTTTTTTTTCTTCACGCAAATGAATAAGATGAGGAGATGAGAAACTTCGTACATGAAAAAAAATAGATGGCGGCTAGGTTTAAGGAAATACACGTCCAAAAGAAAGAAACAGCAAGAAATAAAGAGGTTAGGCAATAAAGGCAGGAGTTTGAATGGTTTGGGAAATAAAAAGGCAACAAATAACTTGATGTATTTATTAAATTTTTTTCTTTGTTTCCACATAATGAAAATAGGAGTTTGATGAACAATATGTAGGTGAATTATGAGAAGAATTCATGGCTATGAATATGGAAAGTAATTGGCTATGCAAATGGAAAGGCAAGAGAAAAGAAAAAGGAACAAATAAACAAAACAAGTAATCTATATCTGTTGAAATTTCTAAGCTATTATTAAAAATAAAATCAATCAGAAATCAAATAAATATATTCAAAGTTTATACAAATAAAATAGAAAATAAAAATTACAGAAACAAACATAGGGAAATAAAATATAGAAAGTTATTGCGTGTAAACACTGTATTTTATCTAATTTAAAAAGTATAAGTTTAAATCCCCAATAAATCCATATATTTGATTTCTCAATTTTGTTATTGAATCAACTATTAACTTATCCTCTTATAGGTAATATTAACATTGGTTTATATACTAATACATTAATAACTTCCCAATTCATCCAAATTTCAATTTACATAGTATTTAATTTCATTTACCTACAATAAATCCATTTATTACAGATTGAATTCCAATTAATTAATTTCCAATAACTGCCTTGCCTCAATTCTTCTCTTTTTATTAAATCTATTATCACTCTATAAACCTAGTTATTATTTGTTTATCTTTTCATTACATAAACATATATTCGAATTTTCATCTTTCTTTTGTAATAACTGTTATTTTCCATTATATTGAATTTGCCAAATATATACATTTATTATAATTAAAACCTCAATCAACTTTCAACTTGGTTTCATTCCTTTATTTCATCTTATGAATAAAATATACATTTTCGTTTATGTCATTACATTCACACTTTACAGTACAGTTCTCTCTCACATTAATGAACCTTTACCTACATTTAAATGTAACTGATTTCCTACTCTGAATTTAGCAGCCTAAATAAAAAGGTGACTTGCATAAATGTTATCACTAAATTTATGTTACACTCAAGTTTATTATTTCCACTAATTATCAGAATTGCTTATATATGTTGAATTCATTCAATTACCATACGTGTATTTACTTATATTCAATTTTATACCCAAATGCAACAGTTACAACTATATTAATAGACCAATTAAATAGCAACTTACAACCGTTACTATGACCTTTAATTTATATTTCATTTTTAACACTCATTTCATTATAAATTATAAAGTTTTTTTTCTAAATTTAATTTCAAAATCATATTAAATTAACCAGTTTAATTATCGAAATTTACTGGTCGTTACACTCTCCCCCACTCAAGACTTTTCATCTCTGAAAAGGAAAAAGTAGGGCAAAGAAAGAATTAGGTAAACAATACATCTTATTCAAAAATACTAACTTTATAAACAAATAAATTTACAAATTAATTAATTTGAATAAAATAAACCAATTTATTTATAAATTCCTTTAACACCATTTTATATTGTAAGTTATTCAATTAACCTTTTATTCTATTTACCTCAATTAATCCTTTTTACAACTAAAATTTAAGTATATAACATTTATTATAAACACTCAAATTCTATTTATAAAAATCCCTTTTATATTGCATATTATCCAATTACATTGTTAACTTCTAATAATTAAGGTAAGTTTTATTGGAATGTAATCGAATATTATACAAACCAAAATTTCTAATTCAATTATCTCAAGCTTGAATATTTATTCAAAATTTTGGTTTTATTGTATATTTGACATTATCCTTTAGGATAAAGTTTAAGAATTAGATTTTCGATTAACTTCAAATGATTTTAGAGATAAATAAATATACACAATATATATCAAATCAAATTTTAGAAATCCAAATCCATTTAATTCTCCAAAGCAAGACTGTAGCAAAATTACAGAATGGTCTCTTCACTTCAAAACTCGAAAATGAAAGTCGATGATGTTGCAGCCATCACCGAAATTATTTTCCAGCGACAAAGAAAAGAGCACTGATTTACAAATTAAAAATTATTTGGAACAATTTTCGCTTGAAATACTTTAAATAATACACCCTTTAAAACTTTAAAACCCAAAGTTTGAACCATCGGAAATTAAATTCTTAGTTTCTTGTTTTAAACTCATTTAAGTTTCCAACTTAATTTATAGCCATATTTATAGTTCAATTATTTATATACGAAACAAAAGCTAATGGTTACAAGCTATATACAAATCAAATAGTATTTCCCAACATCCAATTCAATTAACTATCAAAATGCATAAAATTATAATTATATACATATACAAAATTTATTCCATTTACTAAATTTGGAAAAACTATATTGTGTCTGTTTGCTCTTTTCAAGTGTTTTGGAGATCCTATCGATTGCATTGATCAGACGAATCGATCGAAAACCCAAATCAGCATCAACAACTCAAACAACACACTATATAAAACATTTTAAATATAGATTTACAAATACACTATACAGGAATAGATTTTCAAAGCAAGGATAGTGATTCAAATTTGATTAATTCAAATAAAAGAACATTTTGATTTGAGGATAAGTTGAAACAAGAAAAAGAATGATTAACTAACCGAATAAGGAAATGGATAAGCTTATATAAATCTCGGGCAACCGCGACTTCAAGAATATGATCGATGTAAAATTCTAAGACAAATCTACATTCGATCTCAAGAGGTAGAATGTGGGATAACAAAAGATATTAGCATCTAAACCGAGGATATATAAATCTCCGATGAATCAATGCCTATTGTAAAGGAGCTTTACCCCTTTAAAAGTCATTCTGTGACAACCCAGAATTTCTAATAACTTAAATTGAAATTGTTAATTGATTTTAAAATATTTAAAAGTTAATTTTAACTTGAATTCGGGATATCAATATTTACTTGATAATTAAATTATTGAATTATAATGGTTGAAATATTGAATCATATAGCTCGAAATTGGGTAAATTGTTGAATCTGATATTTCTAAGCCTGTTTAAAATAATTTGAAGGCTTATAAAATTTATATTGATAGCACTGAAGATAATATAATAGTTGAAATTTCATTTAAAGGTGATATGTTCAGTTTTGAAAATATATCGTTTAAATTGAATTTAAAAAGAGCCTTCCGAGACACAGTCTCGGAATTCGACGAAATCAGTTCCATTGGATCCGTAATAGTTATTTATTATCGAATTTCAAATTTTGTAGCAATCGCAGTTGTCTTTTGACCTAGGCAGCTCAAAACGCGTCGAAATATTTTAATCAATTTAATTTAAAATCGATCGTTTACTTCCGTTACTAGCGCATTTGGCCGAATTAGCCTCTCAAACACGTTCCTTGTGTTTGGAACGCGGGTAAAAACTTATAGTCGCCTAGCGGCGTCCCTTAAGAGGTGTTCGAAAATTTAAATGGCAATTAATGAGATGTTTTGAAAGTTTTATGATATAATAAAATTTAAAAATCAAGGGTCAAAGATATTTTCACTTACTCGTACTCGAGAAGCCTCTCACCCATCTTTATTAAATCCCCCGTCTTCCTCTCTAATGGATAAGCAGGAATTGAACGAAAAAAAAAAGGGGGCCGAAGCCGTTCATCAGAAAGAAAAATTTCGTGCATCTGGGAATTGAAGGCGAACGCTGCCGCATTCGATTGGGGGCCGAGGGAATTTGTGTGCTCGTTTTCGAGCCACCACGAATCACAAACATAGAAGCAGGGATGGCAAGCTAGGGTGGAGGGGCGTTCATCACGGCAAGGATGCGAGTTAAAGCTTCGGCATGGAGCTCGAATCGAGCAGTGGCGCGGCAAGCTTCACGAAGAGAGGAGCAAGCGCTCGCGTGCGCTGAGACATCGAGGGCTTGTCGTCGTCTCCAGGGCTGGTCGTTGTCGCCAGGGAACTAGGGTGGCTCGCGAGATGACGACAAATTGAAGTGGCTCTCGTACTAGGGTTCGTACAGGCAATAGCATTGAATCGTCAAGGTGAGGTTATCTGCCCTATTTGATTTAATTCATATAATGTTTATGCAGAAGAAGAAAAGGGGGGTGGTGGCAAGAAACTAATCCGAACAAAACCTGTTTGTCTTAGTAAAGGATAGAGATTAACAAGTTTAAGTTAAATCAAAATTTAAGTTTTAAAATATATGTAGTTTTAAAGAAAGTAAATTAAGATAAATATACATTTACATGTTTTTATTTACTAGTTTATTTTCAATAGTATTTGGGAGATTAACCTATTCCATTTATTTTGGAACCTAAAATTTATTTATTAAAAGAAAAAATTGGTTTGAATAATTTTTGGGTTAATTAAATTTATTTAAGGGAAATAATTATTTGGTTAATGTAAGTAATAATAATCACCTAATGTTTATACTAGGTCCATATAGTGTGAAGAAAATAGTCGGGATTGAAGTGGATTTCAACCAAATAAAGATGAGTAAATCTCACTCTGTTTTGATTTTTATGTGAATTTAAATGGTTAGATTTAAATAATTGGTTGAATGATTGGATTGATTGAATGTGTATCTGATGATTTAGTAATTTTGGTTTTAGGTTGGCTCTCCAGTTAATTGTTGTTTGACTCGAGGTATTTGGATTTAAATGGTTTTAAACTTAAATCGTAAATAAGAAAATGGTTCCGATTAAAATCAATAAAGATTTAATGATTGGTGATTCATTGAATAAATAGGATAATTTAATGAATGCTTAACAAATTACATTAATATGTTGTTTGGGTTAATTAATTGGGTTTAAATTAATTGGAATGATCATTAGGTGGTTGATAAATAATTGCTTAATGGAATTAATAAAATACAATTACCGTAAGGAGTAATTAATTTATTTAATAAAGAAAATAAAAGATAGTTAATCATCGGTTGGGATAAATCAAGAATGACTAATATATATGGTTTAATTAGTGATTAATTATTTAATATAATTAAAATTAGATCTGAATAAAGAGAAATGTAAATGAAAAAAATCTGTATAATTAATGACGTAAATAGATATTGATTAGTTAAGAAAATAAATCAATATAAGTGACTTGTGAGAAGTTAATTAATATAATTAATTAAGGATTAATGAAATTTAAAATAGTTAATTAATTCATGAAATAATTAGGATTACTTATTGATTTTGGGTTAAGACGAATTATTTTCGTGAAATGAATTAAAGATAATTACTTGA
Source organism: Allium cepa (assembly GCA_030765085.1). Classification (NCBI taxonomy): domain Eukaryota; kingdom Viridiplantae; phylum Streptophyta; class Magnoliopsida; order Asparagales; family Amaryllidaceae; genus Allium; species Allium cepa. The sequence goes on along the minus strand of CM060939.1, from coordinate 641,262,697 downwards.
ACAAAATTGAAAGATAATTATTCCAGTGTGATTAATTACGATGAATGAATATGGAAGAGTCGATTAATTAATTGGTTTGGAAATTAATTAATGAAGAGATCTAAGTAATTGGGGTTTGAATTTCAATTAGAATCAATTGAATTGGCTTGTATGCGATTAAGCTTTGCTTAGGGATGACTGAATGGTACCGAATGTTTTGATTGATTTGATATCCCTGATATGAATGTTGTGTATTGCATTTGAATAACTTGGGTTAGGATAACATGAGTTTCGAAGAGACCAGGGTCGGGTATTAGGAAATACCCGAAACCACTTTGAATTTATAAACTGATATGCGGAGACAATAGGCTAGAATGAAATGACTTAAGCGAATTGGATTATTTTATCTAAGTTTGGTACTTAGAAATTTATGTGTGGATTAATTGTGGTCTATGGCAGATTGTGAATTTAATAAATTGGTATAAGTTACCCGGGTTTATATAAGTTGCTTGCTTTGGTATTCCATGTTAGTTGGGTTTACTCACGCTGGTTTCCAGCCTGACCCCGGTGTTACTTTGGTGTAATGCTCGGGTCAGACAGAGTATTACAGATTTTCAGGTAGTTACGTACTGGAGCTCAAGGGGCAAGCTGGATGGCAATATCGTATAGAGTATTTCCGCTGTATTTATATTATCGATAATCTGAGACATGGTAATTGTAAATATTCAGTGTCTGTATATAATGTGAAACTCTGATGTATATTAAATGTAATCGACATATATAGTATTCTTTTGTAAGCTATTATTATTTATTATTATATTTTATCCACTGCGAACGTGAGATGTTTGGTGTTACTGTTCTTCTTCTTCTATCTCTTTCTTCTTTTCCATAACTATCTGGGATTTTCGGCTTCGAAAATTTCGGGTCGTTTCATTTGGTATCAAAGCCAGGTTAAGCGAGAACCTTGGCTCTGGTGGGGATTGCTCATGAAATATAGTCCAAAGTACTATAGAATGAGTTGAGAATATATATATGTATATATATATATATATGAGAGCGTACTTGTTATTTTCTTATAAAAAGATTTTAAATGATTTTATATAAAAGTATATTTTGATATAAAAAGCAATATTTCCTTCTAATAAATATTAAGGCGATTGGTTGTGAAATTATTGAAATTAAAATTAAGAAGTAATATAATACAACCAAACTGAAGTCTTGAATTGGAATTAAATTAAGTAGAAATAGAAATACAACTAAATTAAAATTTAATTGATTGAAAATAAAATTTCTAAATCTGGTCCCGGAATTTGAAAATTTTGTTTCAAAGTGATGAAAAATAATGAACAAGTATTATTTGGATAACTGGGACTTGTTGCAAACAATGGGTTTTTTGAAAATTTATTCGAATCTAAAACCAAAGGTAGTTTAAAATTTTAAAACATGGCTGGAAAGGCCAAGAAATAAATATGTGTATATGTATGGATATACATGATATCAAAGATAATTTGAAATAAACTCTAAGAGGTTGAGTTTTGATTTTTTCCCTGAAGTGTGATGTAAAAACCCAAAACGATATAAGTTTTGAACTTATAAGAGGAAAAGAATTTTGAAGTTTGAAGTGGGAATCCAAATTTAGTAAGGTTGATTGGATTAAGTAAATTGGAATTTAACTTGGAAAGTTAAATGGTTGATTGGAATTGAGAATTTGTGTGATCTCAAAACGGGTTTGAGATTTGAAAATTAAAAATAGATGGACGTTTTAAAATAAATTGGATGATAGCATCCTGTTGTTAATAAAAATCTTTAAATTGAGAATGGTATGGTATAAATAAAATAATTTTGAATAATTAAGGCTGCAAACTAAAATTGTTTAAGAACCGGCTTCAAACTGGAAGATAAAATTTAATAATAAATTGAATTTTTAAAATAAAATTGTATTGAACTCTTATTTGAACCTTGAAATACATAAGTAAAGATAATTTAAAATGGAATTTTGAGAATTGAACTCAAAAATTAAATTGATTAAATTTTTTAAATAAAAGTTAATTTGGTTTAAAGAGTTAAACCAACCTTTGAGAATTTAACTCGAATTTATATAATTTGAGATAGTTTGAATTCAAGATTGAAATTGAATTAGTTCAAACTTAAATTTGGTTTGAATTAATTGATTGGTAATCGAAGATGTATAAGTTAAAAAAAATTAAAAAAGGGAAATTGAATTGGATTATATTGAAATGATTTGAAGTTAAAATGAGTTCAATTGATAATAATTCAAATGGATTGGAATAATTTGAAATTATAATATAAGTTGAACATGATTAAAATTAAATGGAATTTGATTTACATTGGGAAAGGAATCAAGGTTGATTCAACTTGAAATGGGATTAAATAAATTTAAGTGGAAATTTGAGTTATTCAAATTGGAATTGGATAAATTTAAATGAAAGTGTACATTGAATTGTTGGGGTAGTGAACAGTTCGACTCTTGACTATTTTAAATGAATTGTTTTAATACAAACTTATTTTTTTTCTAAGCTATTTAATATATACAACTTTTCTTTCTTAAAGCTAACTTATCACATATTTGTTTTACCATTATTTTTGGAGCTATTTAACCATCTTCCAATTGTTTTCTAAACTAATTACTATTTTTCAACTATTTTATAAATAAATTATTAATTTCCAACTATTTTGCAATTATCTAAAATTTCTGAGACTATTTAGCTATTTCTCAACTATTTTACAGTTATTTTGCACACTAATATTTATTTCTCAACTACTTATCTATATTTTAAAAAATTTCAAGCTATTTCCTAAATATAAACTGGTCGGAGTTCAAACTGTTATTAATGTAAATACCCAACCGAGATAAGAATTGAAGTGATAATCCAAACGGGGATTAAGGTAAATGTGAATAAGTGAGTGAAAATTTAAGTAAACGTGAATAGAAGGCAATTGATTTGGCTAATATCAATGAAGTTAAACGTATATTATTCTATTCGCATAGTGATTTGATCCAGATTCGAGCACAGAATTTCGAGATAGTTATATCGATCCGAGTGGGGTTTTTCACTCGATTTTCGACGACGAACCTGGATATGGATGTTCTCTATCATAGTTATAGCTATGCAAGGAGAATGACGGTTTCTAATCAAGAAACCAGATCTGTGTCCGCACTAGGAAGTCGGGTGGACGATACTAGTTCGGAAGTGAAATTGTGTGATCGAATGTGCGATCAGGTTGATATAGCGTACTGATGATATGTGTACATCGTACGGATTTGAATGAAATTGATATTGGAAAGAGAAGTCAAATTTGAATATATTTTTTGAATAAACAAAGTTATATATCTTTGTTATATAAGATAAATCTTCCCTTGTTGAATCTATTGACGGAAGAAAAGAATTTTTGAAAATGTTTGAAGTATAAAGGGAGTTTTATACAAGTTTGAAAAGATCCAAAGTTTTAAAAATTATATATATCTATATATATATATATATAAAGGATCTTATGAGGATTCTGGAAAAGGTTTTGAGAACCTTTGGATTTGGAAAAGCTTTTGATTTTGGATAAAATCAATATGAGAATTTGGAAAGCCTAGTTTGAGAATTATCAATTTTGTATAAATGAGCTTTGTATGAGATCATACTAGGTGTATGGTTTGAAGATATTATATGTGTAGTATAAAATATTTTGATGATGGCTCTGGGGAAAAAGGCGCTCCCTTGAAATGAACTTCTCAGGAGTGCCACCGGGTGGTGCTGCCTTGAGCCCCAAGGGGGGGTTTTAAAGTTGATCCTGTGAGGAGTCCGGACAAAACTAGTTCCTAAGGATTATTGGGTAGCGGAAGTCGAGGGCGCTGATGCCTACAGAGGCATTTGGGTTATGCTGTGACGATAGTGTAACTCGATGTCGCTGCGATCTACTGTGGGGACCATAGCGAAATCGTGTGGAGGATGAGTGCCAACAGTCTACACTTGATTTTGTCGGGAAGGCAACGCAACATCGGTAGACTGCGATCTATGGTCAAGTGGAGTGGAGAAGTTTCGTTTTTGGCAGCGAAATTCGATGGCGCTGATGCCTACAATTATATGGGTTTTTGCTGTGATAGCTACGTAACCCCAGTTGTAGTTGCGATCTGTCGTGGGTTCCATGGTGCAATCGAGGGGCACGGAGGCCTACAATTATCTATGGATTTTGTCAGGATGGCAACGTAACCATCGAGTTAACTGCGACCATGATGGGGGTGATGATTTCCAGAGCATCCTCACCAAAAATATTTCCTCTAATTTCAAAAACTGTTTTCTATATTTTAATAAAATTATTTTCTAAGTATTTTCACTGGGTGTTGAAAACGGGTTTACCAAGTACTTGTAGATTTTCAGTCCTACGCCTGATCAACGTATGACTGAATTTCTGCGAGAATGAGGATGGACTGGTTGAGACATCGAGTTATAAAAAGTATTTTTATAAAAAGCTATTTCAATAATATTATGTGAATTCAAAAGCTTTTCTAAAATTTTAAAATAAAGGGTTGGAATTTTGGAAAATAAAAGGGGAAATCCAAATTGGAATAATAAAATTGAACTCAGGAAAATTTAATTAAGTGATTTTGTAATAAAATCGAATATTGATTTAATTTTTTTTTTGAAAGTAAGCTAATTAGCTAAATAATTATTTGATGGGATATATTAACAAGTTAACTCGGGTAAATAAATGGATTGTAAGTTAATAATGGGGTTTGGAAAATGAATTCGAATTATAAATAGAATTCGATTTGGATTTGATAACAAATTAAATAAATGGAGATGTTGTAAAACTAAAATTCAAGTGAGTTATAAATAATATTTAATGAAATTTGCAAGTAAATTAGACTTAGAAAGTGAACTATAATAGAAATGGTTTGAGTTGCAAACAAAACCCAAGTGAATAAAAATAAATTGAGAATGACCTTGTATTAATAAAATAAATTCGATAATGAATTAAGTAAGTAAATTAAAATTTTAAAATGGGTTAAGTGAATTAAATAATAAGTGGATGAAGTCTGATTGAATAAAAAAAAACTAAATCGAAGTTGTAATTGGAATTAGATTATCAGACTGAACTTAAGTTTGGTGGTGTATGTGCTTGGATATTATTTTGATAAATTGAGAAGGCGAATTAAAATCAAAATTAAAATGGATGGACTAACGGAATTTAATGGAATTTGATCCAATGAGAATCAAATAGAAGTAAACTTAAGTTTGATGTTGGAATAAATTAAAGTAAATTAACTTAAGTTTAAAATTTATGGAAGCTTGGCTTCAAATTAGGGTGAAAGCCCATTAAATGAAAGTCCGGGTTAAATTAATTTGGAAATGATTGTTAATTTATAAGTATTGAATGTGCCAAGTTTAATAAAATGGTTTTGAATGAACCCAAGGCTGAGATGAAATGAAATGCAATGAATGGTTGGTGAATAAATTAGAAATGAAATGGGAGTAGTTACAGAGTGAGTTGAAATTGAGTTGAAATTAATTTAAAGTAGTTATAAACTAAATAAACACTTCATTAAGCGAATATTGTCGAATTGGTATAGAATGAATTGTCGTATGACATAAACAAAAGGAATTAAAATTCTATGAGATGATAGAGATTAAATGAAATTGATTTTGAATCATTTGAAGAGAATATGAGCTTGTTTGGTTTAAAATCAATTAAATGTAAGAAATTGAGTTGCAAACCATTAAAATTCAATGAAATGGCTTATGAATTGGTTGAAAGCAATTGAATTAGCTTTAAAGTTATATGAATCGCTTATGGGAAGCGTTTGGTGTTTGTTGCTTTTGAAATGCTTGTGTTTAGCCATTAAAAGTAAGTGAAATGCTAATAGATTTTCGATGTATGGTAAGCACAGGTACCGGGAAGCCATTTGGCTGGATTTGGTTGCGTTTTTTGCTAAAATGAATAAGCTGCTTGCTTAAAATGCTAAATAAGGTACGCCTACGCAATAAAAATAGGAAATATGAATTGTTTTTTGCTTTTTCCGACCGTGTGGGTCGATGTATATATATTTATATCTCTTGTCAAATTGCAAAAGCTCCTCCGTATAAAGGAGACTCTGCTAAAAAATTTCCAAAATTTTGGGAGTTAGAAATTTTTGAAAATTTTTGGAAAAAATTTTTTGTTAACGATAAAACAATTTCAAATTGAAAATTTAAGTAAATTAGTAGATGAACTAATATGAATCAGTTATACTTGAAAGATAAAATTTAATATTCAAAATTTAAAGTAAGTTGAATTTGTATGGAAATGGGAAAAATTAATTTGAAAAAGATATGAAACCTATGTAAGGAAATATATAAATGATTGGAAATGTTACGATTGGATATTATTGTTAAGTAAGATATGCAGGTGTTAAAAGGGGAAAACAAAATTGGATTTGGTTCCAAAAGATAAATGTGAATTGCCCGACAAAAAGGTATGTATTTTAATTTCTGTATAAATTGGATTGGGTTTTTGATCTAGCCACTTGGCTTTTAGTTTTCTTTTGGGATTTGGAAGCCCGTAGAGGCCTTTTGTAGTTGTACCGAGCTAGCCGCGCAAAGGAGACGCTGGCAAAAAATTTCGAAAATTTAGAGAGTTAGAAAAAAAATTTGAGAAATTTTGATAATTCAAAATTTGGTTTCAAAATTGAAATTTAAGTGGTTGAGAAAAGGGATATTGTTTGGAAATTATAGAATTTTTGGGAAGTTGGTTGAGGTGATAGTGGGTCTTTAATAAGAGATAATTGGTAGGATGTTGAACTGCTGGTTTTGGGGGAAGGATAAACGGGTAAAGTACCATTCTTCCTAACTAGTAATTTCGGGGACGAAATTCTTTTAAGGGGGAGGAATGTGACGACCCAGAATTTTTAATAACTTAAATTGAAATTGTTAATTGATTTTAAAATATTTAAAAGTTAATTTTAACTTGAATTCGAGATATCAATATTTACTTGATAATTAAATTATTAAATTATAATGGTTGAAATATTGAATCATATAGCTTGAAAGTGGGTAAATTGTTGAATCTCTGTTTAAAATAATTTGAAGGCTTATAAAATTTATATTGATAGCACTGAAGATAATATAATGGTTGAAATTTCATTTAAAGGTGATATGTTCAGTTTTGAAAATATATCGTTTAAAGTGAATTTAAAAATAGCCTTCCGAGACACAGTCTCGGAATTCGACGAAATCAGTTCCATTGGATCCGTAATAGTTAGTCATTATCGGATTTCAAATTTTGTAGCTATCGGAGTTGTCGTTTGACCTTGGCAGCTCAAAACGCTTCGAACTATTTTAATCAATTTAATTTAAAATCGATCGTTTACTTCCGTTACTAGCGCATTTTGCCGAATTAGCCTCTGAAACACGTTCCATTGTGTTTGGAACGCGGGTAAAACCTTATAGTCGCCTAGCGGCATCCCTTAAGAGGTGTTCGAAAATTTAAATGGCAATTAATGAGATGTTTTGAAAGTTTTACAATATAATAAAATTTAAAAATCAAGGGTCAAAGATATTTTCACTTACTCGTACTCGAGAAGCCTCTCACCCATCTTTATTAAATCCCTCGTCTTCCTCTCTAATGGATAAGCAGGAATTGAACGGAAAAAAAATAAAAATAAAAAAAGGGCCGAAGCCGTTCATCAGAAAGAAAAATTTCGTGCATCTGGGAATTGAAGGCGAACGCTCCCGCATTCGATCGGGGGCCGAGGGAATTTGTGTGCTCGTTTTCGAGCCACCACGAATCACAAACATAGAAGCAGGGATGGCGAGCTAGGGCGGAGGGGCGTTCATCACGGCAAGGACGCAAGTTAAAGCTTCGGCATGGAGCTCGAATCGAGCAGTGGCGCGGCTAGCTTCGCAAAGAGAGGAGCAAGTGCTCGCGTGCGCTGAGACATCGAGGGCTTGCCGTCATCTCCAGGGTCGGTCGTTGCCGTCAGGGAACCAAGGTGGCTCGCGAGATGTCGGCAAATTGAAGTGGCTCTCGTACTAGGGTTCGTACAGGCAGTAGCATTGAATCGTCAAGGTGAGGTTATCTGCCCTATTTAATTTAATTCATATAATGTTTATGCAGAAGAAAAAAAAGGGGGTGGTGGCTAGAAATTAATCCGAACAAAACCTGTTTGTCTTAGTAAAGGATAGAGATTAACAAGTTTAAGTTAAATCAAAATTTAAGTTTCAAAATACATGTAGTTTTAAAGAAAGTAAATTAAGATAAATATACATTTACATGTTTTTATTTACTAGTTTATTTTCAATAGTATTTGGGAGATTAACCTATTCCATTTATTTTGGAACCTAAAATTTATTTATTAAAAGAAAAAATTGGTTTGAATAAATTTTTGGGTTAATTAAATTTATTTAAGGGATACAAATTATTTGGTTAATGTAAGTAATAATAATCACCTAATGTTTATACTAGGTCCATATAGTGTGAAGAAAATAGTCGGGATTGAAGTGGATTTCAACCAAAATAAAGGTGAGTAAATCTCACTCTGTTTTGATTTTTATGTGAATTTAAATGGTTAGATTTAAATAATTGGTTGAATGATTGGATTGATTGAATGTGTATCTGATTATTTAGTAATTTTGGTTTTGGGTTGGCTCTCCAGTTAATTGTTGTTTGACTCGAGGTATTTGGATTTAAATGGTTTTAAACTTAAATCGTAAATAAGAAAATGGTTCCGATTAAAATCAATAAAGATTTAATGATTGGTGATTCATTGAATAAATAGGATAATTTAATGAATGCTTAACAAATTACATTAATCTGTTGTTTGGGCCAATTAATTGGGTTTAAATTAATTGGAATGATCATTAGGTGGTTGATAAATAATTGCTTAATGGAATTAATAAAATATAATTACCATAAGGAGTAATTAATTTATTTAATAAAGAAAATAAAAGATAGTTAATCATCGGTTGGGATAAATCAAGAATGACTAATGTATATGGTTTAATTAGTGATTAATTATTTAATATAATTAAAATTAGATCTGAATAAAGTGAAATGTAAATGAAAAATCATTAATCTATATAATTAATGACATAAATAGAGATTGATTAGTTAAGAAAATAAATCAATATAAGTGACTTGTGAGAAGTTAATTAATATAAGTAATTAAGGATTAATGAAATTTAAAATAGTTAAGTAATTCATGAAGTAATTAGGATTACTTATTGATTTTGGGTTAAGACGAATTATTTTCGTGAAATGAATTAAAAATAATTACTTGAACAAAATTGAAAGATAATTATTCCAGGGTGATTAATTACGACGAAAGAATATAGAAGAGTCGATTAATTAATTGGTTTGGAAATTAATTAATGAAGAAATCTAAGTAATTGGGGTTTGAAATTCAATTAGAATCAATTGAATTGGCTTGTATGCGATTAAGCTTTGCTTAGGGATGAATGAATGGCAAATGTTTTGATTTATTTGATATCTCTGATATGAATTTTGTGTATTGCATTTGAATAACTTGGGTTAGGATAACATGAGTTTCGAAGAGACCAGGGTCGGGTATTAGGAAATACCCGAAACCACTTTGAATTTATAAACTGATATGCGGAGACAATAGGCTAGAATAAAATGACTTAAGCGAATTGGATTATTTTATCTAAGTTTGGTACTTAGAAATTGATGTGTGGATTAATTGTGGTCTATGGCAGATTGTGAATTTGATAAATTGGTATAAGTTACCCGGGTTTATATAAGTTGCTTTCTTTGGTATTCCATGTTAGTTGGGTTTACTCACGCTGGTTTCCAGCCTGACTCGGGTGTTACTTTGGTGTAATGCTAGGGTCAGACCGAGTATTACAGATTTTCAGGTAGTTACGTAATGGAGCTCAAGGGGCGAGATGGATGGCAATATCGTATAGAGTATTTCCGTTGTATTTATATTATCGATAATCTGAGACATGATAATTGTAAATATTCAGTGTCTGTATATAATGTGAAACTCTGATGTATATTAAATGTAATCGACAGATATAGTATTCTTTTGTAAGCTATTATTATTTATTATTATATATTATCCGCTGCAAATGTGAGATGTTTGGTGTTACTGTTCTTCTTCTTCTATCTCTTTCTTTTTTTCCATAACTATCTAGGATTTTCGGCTTCGAATCGGGTCGTTTCACATTCAGTGGAGCTATGGGCTCCAGAATTTAGAAGAATGCAAATAGTGAGGGACAAGAATGTATTTCGGAACAGCAAGGAATGTTTCAAAATTCAAAAGAAATCGAGTCAAAAAGGAAGAGATTCATACTCGAATGAAAGTGATGCTGTAAATAAATTTACCACATATGCTAAGTTTTGCCTAGAGCCAAAGCTCTGATACAACATGTAGTGGCTTGATATTTTCAACCATTCGCATCCTCACATGTTGGACTTGAATAGCTCAAAATATCAAATTTTTAATTTAAATTTGGCAAAATACAGAATATACGGTAAATAAATAAATCATAGATAACAGACACAGAGTAATAAAATGCAGCAGAAGAAAAGTGATAGTAGTTCATGAAGCTACTATATAAATACATCAGAGTTAAACAAGATACAACAGTAGTTCGATAAAATAATCAAGTACAAAGCTGAGTACATTACTGGAATCAATTGAATTGACTGGAATCAACTGAATACTGAAAGTGAAATAGATAGCTGGATCTTTAAGCAAAGCTCTAACTCTGAAGGTGAGTCTCTAATGCTATATCACTCAGTCTGACTCGAGCGTAAAACAAAACACAAACACTCGAGTCAGGACATACATAATTATACAATGTAAACCAACTCAATTGAACTGTAATATAAGGTACAAGTAACTTAAAAGATGCTTAGGACCGCCCATCCTCTAAGGACCCGTTAAACTATTTACTTTGTAGTAATATTTCGCTATTATAATAATGTCTATTGTAAAATAAACTTACTTTTAAATAGCGTTAAGGAGTTGCCCAATCTCCCCCTTAACATAATAATAGTCCCAGTAGTTCATCCAGTATCAGTGCATCTCCAGATCGGGAGACTACCCTAAATACTCCACGGGCTATGGGAGAAAACCAAAATCGTACAAGAGGCGCTAGGGTAGGTAGCACGACACAACAAGGCAATGCCAGGGTAGATATACCAATTACGCTTTCGGACCGGTGGTAACGCGTAGCAGCTACTACCGTCCACATCGAGCCACACCCCCAAAATCAAAAGGGCCCCAATCAACCATAAAGTAATAGGATGGTATGAAGGAGTGTGTCCGCTAAAAGGTGCTACCTTCTTAGCCCGTCAATCGCTCCTGTTTTAGCCATCTTGTGCCAACTCACGGGAGTCGAGTCCACGTACATACTTCAAAAGAACGCCGCCGCCATCCTACTTCATTCTGGAATCTCCACCCCGTACACGGTTGTTAAAGTGGTTTTCGAAGTTGGCGGAGAGTATGGCAACTTCCGTTCCCGGTCTCTTTAAAAACCAAACGTTATTGTTACCCATTGATATTTATTTCAAAGCCTTTCTATTCCAAAACCATTTAAAATCACATATTATTACTTTCCAAAATAATATCCCTTTTCGAAATTGGTAATATTTCTAAATCCATACACTTTCCAAAATAATATCCATTTTCTTTCCAAAATAGTATCCATTCCAAAATGGTAATAATATATCATTTAAATTCCAAACCAAATCAATGTATCCTTTAAATAAAACCCAAATTTCCAAATCACTGAATATTTTCTTCCATTTATTAACTTGAAATATCACCTTCACCAAAACCACTTTATAAAGCCATATTCTTAAATCTTTAATTTCAAGGGGTTTCAAATTTATACGTTTAAAGACAATTCTTGATTAAATACAACTTCAAATGATTTTATTTCCAAAGCCATGGTGCCTCCAAAGTTATAACAACTCCAGCCGAAATACTTTGGAATCATAATACTTTGAAATCATAACTATTTAGAAATGTTATCATTTGAAAATCATACTACTTAAAATCACAACACTTTGGAAATGTTATTCTTTTGAAAATCATAATACTTAGAAAAATCCTAACACTTAAAATGACCTTCATTTAAGCCATTTAAATTCGATGTCAAATTATATTCATTTTAAATTTGTAACATTTCTAAGTTTATTCATTCAATTATAAAGTTTCCAAAGACATTGTATATTTCAACCACATTAAAATTTCAATTTTTAGCCATTTTAACTTATAAAATCATATTTCTCGCTTCAGAAAATATTCATTTGGATATCATTTAACTTATGATGTAATAAAATAATATCTTATCAATAAATATCCAAATTTAATTAGAATTCATTTATAAGTCAAAATTACCCAATTTTTCTTAACTTTTATTTTTTACAAATAAATTTACACTTTAATTTAAAATATCCATCCCATAATAAAATATTTCTTTTACTGAATTTACTTAACTTTCATTTGAAAATTAAATTTTCACCTCTCAAGTTAAGTCATCTTTAAGTTGCATTTTTCCATTTAAATCATAATCATCTAAATTTTTTCAAATCATAACCATAAATAAATATTTCATCATATTTAATATAATAATCCAATTCTCTATATAAATCTATTCATTTAGGTATCATTAACTATGATTTCAAATTAAATAAATTTTATTACAAAAGGCCTAATGAAAACTGTATTTCATTTTATTAGTTCAAAATACAGTATTTATTATACAAAACATGCCTATTTCATGAAGTAAAATTCATAACAATTACTATGTTAGATTTAAAACTTCCATATTAAGTCAAATTCAATTATTAATTATTTATCATCGATAAAAATCTTTAATTCAAGTTAAATCCAATTATTAACTTTTAAAAATCCAACTTATAGAAAAACTAATACACCTTTATAATTAAATCATTAAATCAACTTTTAAGTTGAAATTTCATATAATTATAAGACTCAAAATACTTAATAATCTTTTAGGAAAACATTATTTAAAAATACTTAATAAATTTTTAGGGAAAATATTATTTAAAATATAACCATGGGCCTGTATAATATTTCTAACCTAGGTCAAGCGATACGGATATATATATCATTTCAATTCATAATTTAAAAAGAAAAATTCGGGTTCTATCATTTCAAACCCGCAATCCCAAGTAAAATAAATATAACAAAAGTCAATAAAAATCACTCAAGGCTATCATTTCAACCCATAGTGATTTTTCTTATCCTAAATTCCGTTCGGGTATGTATCAATTTAACCCATAGTGATAGGTAACTTGCAGTGTGATAAACAGGAAATGAAATAACAGTAAAGCATATAATATCATATCATATCACATGATGTAACGGGCAGATAAACAGCATTTAATGTTATATAAATATATCACAGGCAGGTATGAACATAGCATATTAATTTATACAATTCACTTGTCATCATTTCACAATTATAAAAGACGTATGTTAATAGTGATAAACTCACCTTTTAAAAGCTAGAATTGACAAATTCAGAATAAAAATCCAAACTCCGCAAAGTACGAAAAACCACGACAAAGCACAATGCAAACTTGAGTGGATGAAGAGTTAGATCCAAATCTTGTATGCAAATAAATATTACATACATAAGAATATGATTCGATACAAAAGAATAGAGGTTAAAATAATGGAAAAATAACGAATCAAAGTGGCATAACTTGCCTTAATCATTCAATGGCTTGGCTACACCACATATGGGTTCAGCCATCATCTTGTGTTGCTTGGTCATGATGGTTAGAGGTGTGCCAGGAGAAGATGGAGGTCGAGCCTAACTTGAAGGAAGACAAAGAAAATGAAATGAAAAAAGGAGGAGAAATAAGAAGGAGGCCATGACTTTATATCTTGTATATTTTTTTCTTCACACAAATGAATAAGATGAGGAGATGAGAAACTTTGTACGTGAAAAAAATAGATGGCGGCTAGGTTTTAGGAAATACACATCCAAAAAAAAGAAACAACAAGAAATAAAGAGGCTAGGAATAAAGGCAAGAGTTTGAATGGTTTGGGAAATAAAAAGGCAACAAATGACTTGATCTATTTATTAAAAAAATTCTTTTGTTTGCATGCAATGAAAAAAGGAGTTTGAGGAACAATATGTACGTGAATTATGAGAAGAATTCACAGCTATGAATGTGGGAAGTAATTGGCTATGCAAATGGAAAGGCAAGGGAAAAGAAAAAGGCAACAAATAAACAAAACAAGTAACCTATATCTCTTGAAATTTGTAAGCTATTATTAAAGATAAAATCAATCAAAAATAAAATAAATATATTCAAGGTTCATACAAATAAAATAGAAAATAAAAATTAAAGAAACAAATATAGGGAAATAAAATATAGGAAAGTCAGTGCGTGTAAACACTATATTTTATCTAATTAAAAAAGTATAAGTTTAAATCCCCAATAAATCCATGTATTTGAATTCTCAATTTTGTTATCGAATCAACTATTAACTTATCCTCTTATGGTAATATTAACATTGGTTTATATACTAATACACTAATAACTTCCCAATTCATCCAAATTTCAATTTACATAATATTTAATTCCATTTACCTACAATAAATCCATTTATTATGGATTGAGTTCCAATTAATCAATTTCCAATAACTGCCTTGCTTCAATTCTACTCTTTTTATTAAATCTATTATCATTCTATAAACCTAGTTATTATTTGTTTATCTTTTCATTACATAAATATATATTCGAATTTTCATCTTTCTTTTGTAACAACTGTTATTTTCCATTATATTGAATTTGCCAAATATATACATTTATTATAATTAAAACCTCAATCAATTTTCAACTTGGTTTCATTCCTTTATTTCATCTTATGAATAAAATATATATTTCCATTTATGTCATTACATTCACACTTTATAGTACAGTTCTATCTCACATTAATGAACCATTACCTACATTTAAATGTAATTGATTTCCTACTCTGAATTTAGTAGCCTAAATAAAAAGGTGACTTGCATAAATGTTATCACTAAATTTATATTACACTCATGTTTATTATTTCCACTAATTATCAGAATTGCTTATACATGTTGAATTCATTCAATTACCGTACATGTATTTACTTATATTCAATTTAATGCCCAAATGCAACAGTTACAACTACATTAATAGACCAATTAAATAGCAACTTACAACCGTTACTATAAGCTTCAATTTACATTTCATTTTTAACATTCACTTCATTATAAATTATAAAGTTTTTTTTTCTAAATTTAATTTCAAAATCCTATTAAATTAACCAGTTTAATTATCGAAATTTACGGGTCGTTACATCAAGTCATTGGTTCAATAATAACACTTATTATTGACTAACTTCTCTAGCCAAAAACTTTGACTTTGAGTCGACTATGATTGACCGTGATACTAACATCATATAACTAAGTAGGAAAATTCTCTATTAAATAATGTTTCACTTTGAGTGCTTCAACTAGACCGAAATATAATCGGTTGGATGGACGTTATACCATGATTTAACAATAATCAATGTGGAGTATCACATTGAAGTTCAGCAATATTCTCAAGTCGAAAGAACTATGTAATGTCATTTCAGGGGTTTTGACTTGACCTTAGTTATTATTAACCGATAAGAAACTCTCAAGCGATTCATTCAATGGTTATCTAATAACTATCAATATATAACCCCTTGGTACCCCCAGCAGCCATGAGTAATACACCATCCAACATTTAGAGAGTGTTACGTACTCTGGTCATAAAAGATGTATCGATATCCTTTCTTAAAATATCTCGACCAGGAATATTTAAAGCAATATGTTATTTTATATTGTCATAATTTCCTCATGATTACAACTCCTTTTAGCTGTTATCACATAATATATCATTTTAGGATTTTTCTATTTTAATAGGCTTAGAATTAATTTAGTTTGGTTCATCTATTATATCGCTATATAATAAAGTATATAATAGAAAATAAACACATTCATTATGAACAAGATTGGTTATAGAGTTTGATATATGTAACAAATAACATAACTACGCATAGGGCATACCCCTAATACTTTTCACTTGCACTTGGTGTCAATTATGGAGTCTTATTCCTTCCATTTTGATCGTTTTTAACAAAATGATTGAGCTAGTCCTTGGTGAACAGTATGTTATATTATTTTAATGTTTTACTTGGTTAATCAACTCTCTCCGTTGTTGACAAACTGCCTTTATTATGAGAAACTTTTCAGAATATGTTTCTCGAAATATATTAAGTTCTAAGTTCTTTTGATCGATATCATGACATTATTATCGTATAACGATGTTATAGGATTCTCAATATTTAAAATCACCCCTAGCTCAGTTGTAAATTTATGCACATACATGTATATACACACACTTTCTTTTATTATTGCGCTTTTTTAAGGCGATGTACGTAGCTTATTAGTTGAATTATCCCCAACCTCTTATTTAGAACATTTTCAACTTAAAGCTTCTTAACTAAGATCGATCATGAATTTAGGATTCACATCCTATACTCGATACTTATGAACATCAAGTTTGAATACTTCTTCATAAGAAATTTATTGCTTCTATAAACAATTCTATGTTAATTATAAGTACCTAGGAATACTCTTAATTTTTATTTGGTGAACTAAATTAAGATTTGACACTTGCTCATTGTACTAGTTACATAAGCAAATTATGATATAGAAGATAACAAAACATATATAATAATTCTTATTGCTGAAGCATAAGAAATGCATCTCATATGCTCCATATTGAACATTTAAATATGGTGTGTATGTATATCATTAGGGACATTCCCAACATCCTTTTATAATATCATAAAAGATGTCATTCTAAATACAATGATGAGTTCAAACAACCAAATCAAAATGATTTTAATATGGTACATCGTTAACAATCATAATGTTGTAATTTACTTATAGCTTTAGAAATATTCTAATACATGTAACATTCTTTCTTACAGATACATACTACCTTTGCATTTTGATTGAAAATCAGACTATTTGATATTTATGCCAAAATACTTGTTTAACTCTGATGTTTATCGCATGATACTTTCGTATATTTTCGAAACATATAACCTTAGAATCGCTCCCATCGGCTTTGAGGCACTTTGGTTTTTATGTGCACACGGTATATTCTAAATCATTATTTATAATTTTGTTCCAATATAAGTGTCACAAAACTCAAAATCACATTGACGGATAATTTTGTGATAAAATATGAATTAAATTAATAATGTTAAATCC
This sequence comes from Allium cepa, assembly GCA_030765085.1. Classification (NCBI taxonomy): domain Eukaryota; kingdom Viridiplantae; phylum Streptophyta; class Magnoliopsida; order Asparagales; family Amaryllidaceae; genus Allium; species Allium cepa. The sequence goes on along the minus strand of CM060939.1, from coordinate 641,245,439 downwards.
ACTAATTTCAATAATCAAAATTTACTATGTCATTTTTATCAATGTTTCTTACTATATTCCAACTACATTGGTCTTCTTTTCAGAGGTGCATTTGCGACAGCTGGATCATATCCCTTTGGGTACAACTATCAAAATTGTATTTGTGTAATGTACTTGGGATCCATTTTAGACTTATACACCATTCCACATGGCAGAGTCAATATTGTTAATGGCTTTATGACAGCCAAGGAATTCTTTTCATGACATTAATAAGAAACTCACAACTTCTCTTCAATGCGTTGGAGTTCTTATTAGATGTTTTAATTAATTGTGTCCATTTAGACTTGGTTGTTATCATTTCATAATACGAAATCAATTTTATCTTTGTATTATACGAAAATCCATTTTACAACTATAATTTCAAAAGAATTCCATTGTCATGAAGTTGCTGTTTCTTGAAACAATAATCATTTTCCAATGCAACATAATAAGTGGTCATAAATACTTTATGGATTGCCTTTATATATAAAACGTATTTGGTTTTAGTTTACAGAAATTATGTTCATAACATAAATTAGTCAACCATATTGGTCAGTCCCAAACTCCTTTAGCGTAATCTACACAAGGTCAACGAGAAAAATATTACGCGCAACCTCTCGACTCATACAACCTATCAACTCCTTGATCTTGGATATATAGGGATTTCTTATAAGATCTTATCTTGTATGATCTCGTAAACTATGCTTTAGATGAAATTAATTTTAAAATTATGTTCTTACTCTTAAGTAAACCACCGTACAGAAAGAATTTAACTCAACTTCAATCATTGCCAATCATTTTTATCCAACAAAACATGGTCACTCCTTATCGATACATCATTATGTATCATAAGAAGGAGACACTTTAGAGACTAAATCTTATTTTTTTTAGGTACATTTCGAACACTTTTCAATGCACTCATCTATCTAACCAAATCAGATTCTTTTATTTCATTTATATATTATCTTTAACTTCCATTTTATATTCAATGAGCTTATCATAAACATACCACATGAGCACAAACACACAATTTCATGCCTATGAAAGTTCATTTACGATTGTTTACGTTAATATGTTGGATCTGAAGAGTTCAATAACTCTTATATCACTTCCACTGGATGGGTGCATTGCCTTTAATTGTTTAAGATACAATTCGCTAGTACAATATGATTCATAATCATATGATTAAGAATTGCTTCTACAAAACTATGGCTTAGTCCATAATTTCGAATAATTGTAAAATTTCAGATAATTTTGTATTTCTAATGCATCACTTTTGTTATGAAAAAAATACCATTAAAATAGTTGTATCTTACAATGAATATTTATATTATTCATCTGAAATTAAACTTTCTATTTTCAGTAAACACTAAAAATAGTTGTTATTTCATGAATAATATTTTATATCTACGAAAATAATTTTTCATAAGTTGCGCCTACACAGAAATGTTATATCATATGCTCCCACTATTTTCGTCATTACTATAATAACGTATGAAGTATTAGGTTCAATCCAATCACTTATTATTGAATTTTTTATTCACACATTGTAACTACTTTACAATTGAGAGTTTATACCAGATATCTTGAACTCGAAAAAATAACTTTCATAGAAACTAGTTTTCTATATGAAAATACATTTTGGAATAGAAATCATATTTGTCATTCCATATTTAGTATCTTTTAGCGTTTTATACAATTTTCATTTCCAACGTCTCTTTATGAAGCAATAATGTTCATTCACTCTCTTCGTTCTAATTCTGCGTTCTCTTCTTTTTTTCAAAATGATCGAAACATTCAAAAGGAATCCTTGCTACAAGCCTGTAATGAACTTTAAAAAAAGTACATTTGGTCATCCTTAACATTTAAGGATATCAAATAAGTTGCGCTTTACGAAACTGATCAAACTGACATTTCAGTGATCGAATTCCTAAATCCATCTTATAGCTTTTGGCCTAGCGCTACATCTAACATAATAAGATCATTACTAAAATCAATCATATTGAACGATGATCTACCATCATATTTTACTTGCTTATTTCAATTGAACTAATTTCATTGAGGTTTCGTACATTGCAAATCATGATTGTTTACCATATAACATTAATGCGTGATCGAATATGGATTAAGTATCCATGTTCTTATATTGTTTTAGAGTTCAACATATACAGTCTCAGGGAAATAAAAATCTAGGGGGCTGAGGCATGACTATTTTAGCAGCGGCATAAATTAGCTCTTGCATGGGCCTTGAAGTGACAATATGCCAAAAGATCTATTTTTAAGTATAGTTTATGCTTTTATTTCAATCTTAATTCAGTTTATTTGTATATTTTTATTGATAAACATGTTATCAATTATAATGATTGCATAAATTTATTTGTGTAGATAATTTTAACTTCATACGGCATATATTCTTATAATATATTAGATAGGTTGAATGTTTTCATTTCATTTATCTAACATAGTCCTACTAAACTTTTACATCTCTCAAAACCCAAAAATAAAACATAGAATCTTTTTTATTTCTCTAATAGGTGTTAGGAATCGCTTACCTTGGGTTTTTTATCATGAGGAAGCTCAACAAATCATAGGTCTGCATGCAATGGATAACTCCTTATTGGTTGTATTATATATCTTCTAACCTGTGGTTTTTGTCCTATTCTCATCTCGACCGTGAGGAAGCTTAATAAATCAAGAGGGATTATTCACTCCTACCAACCATTTCACGATATCCTAAGTATAATGCATGTACCTTAAGATAGCTCAACAAATATGTGTATGTATATGACCTCATCTGGTCATTATACTAATATTACTAAACATATCATCTCTAACCCGAGGCAGCTCAACAATAAAAGAGTATGCAAGTAATATATTAATCTATAAATAGTGGAGGAAAACTTATATATTAAAGACGCATAATCTTTAATATATACATTCGATGATAGGAAACAATGTATTTCTTTATGAAATACCCTCATGATTCAAGTGTCGGACCATCTGAAATCACAACATGCATACAATACATATTTATTTATTCTTTAAACCTAAGTTGCGTATCATACTGTTTCACTTAAGTTTTATGCATTCGTATTATATAAGTTTAATTATTTATAACATTTTATAATTTAATTAACTTATATAATATTCTTTGTATATTATTAATTAAATCATATTTAATTAATTTAGTTTAATTGACTATTTTAAGTTGATTAAATTATTCAAAAATTTAATTTATTCATCCTAAACAATTTAAGATGAATATTACCTATAACGCATATAATTTTACATACATATATATTAAAAAAAATTAATTTATGAATTAACATTTAATTAATTTGTATAATTATAATTTTTAGTTAACTAAAAACAATTTTAATTGAATAATTAATAAATTGAAAAATATTTATTTGTAGTTTACCTTAAACAATTTAAGATATATATATATATTCAACTATAATATATATATATATATATATGTTACATCCAAATTTTGCACAGTCTCGTAATAGAATTAAATAGATGAAATAAAGTGCAAACTAATGAAGGAATGAGTCAAGGAGCTTGGAAGATGTCAAGATTGAAGACATCAAAAATTTGGCCTAGTTTTAAAAATGCAAATCAGGTTGGTACTGACATAAATCATATTGGTACCGACATGGTTTACACTAACATGATTTATGTTAACATTATTGAAACTATCAAAAATGATAATATGAAAGAACTCAGATTAGTATCGACACGATTTTAGGACTTGGATTGGAACGGCCCAAAGGAAGAAAGCTTAAGCATGAAGAAAAATGGCTTAAGTTGCCAAAATTCATATCGATACCGACATGAACTCATGTTAGTGTCGACATGATTTTCCATTTCAAGACTAATGTAGGGAAACCTATTCTTTATGCTAAAATTTTGGATCATAGAGATTTATACATTTCCAAACCTGGATAGCGATATCTATTCTAGAATTTAGCTATAAATAGAAAGCTACCTTCACTTAGGAATGACTTTCGGCATTTTGGATTTTTTCTATCTTCTTCTTCCCTAAATCTTGTAAATCCAAGATCTACTGGATTGCATTTAGATTTAAGTTATAATATTTGTATTCTAAAGAGAAAACGTAAGATAATAAGATTAAAGTGGACGTAGGTTGAAGTATTTTCTAAATTGCTATTAAAAGTGCTTATTCATTGATATATCTAGATCTACTTGCTTTTGGGGGTGTTATGTCAACTTTTTGCACAACATTTTTTAGTGCTTTCACATAAAGGAGCTTAGATCTGAAGTTTGGAAGAGATGAAGAGGCCTACAACCAAAGCTATTGCAGGGCCGAGCTAACCGGATCAGGGGCTAGCCAGGAGGTGTACTCAAGTTTAATTCTATCAATTTACATGACTAGAGAGGAGACGGAGAGGATGGCGAAAGAGATATAAGATGGAATAATTACATGGGAGCGAGAAATGCTAGAAGGATTTTTCAAAAGGATATGACAACAGAGAATAATAGGAGTAGCTAGAAATCAGAACTATAAGCCAGAAACCAATATAGGAGCATCATCAGTAAGAGTAGAGCAAACTGGAACAAAACCCCCACGACCAAGTTAGAAAGGCACAGACCTGAATCATGTCGGTATCGATATGAAGTTATAGATGGTGCTATTGGTTTGGATCTATAATAAGCTAGGATGTTTTGAGTGGACAATTCTAGAGCAAAAAATGCAAATCAGAATATGAATGCACGACAGTAGGAGTTGGAACAAAAAGCTCAAAGAACAGGCGGAAAAATGGAGTTATGGATCAGAGACATCTATTGGATGACAACGACAGAATAGATGAAATAATTAGAAGAACGGTGAGAGGTGGACTTCCAGACCAGAATTTGGAAGACGTGAACAGAAATCCATTTAACCCTAACATATGATATGTAAGGAATCCACCTGATTTCAAGCTACTAACGCTGGAACTGTACAATAGGAGCACATATCCGACCATTCATCTAATAAAAAAGATCCAATCTATGGAGGAGTTGGGTGTTTCTAAGGAAGCAGTAGATGGTTATTTCCCATTATATTTGATGGTTTTAGTTGCAATGTGGTTCAATCATTTAGAAAATGGGTCCACAAGCACGTGGCTCGGATTGGTATAAATTCTTGAGATGGTTTAAGGTTCACATTTCTTAACTGAAGAATGTGATGATACTTTCGAGCATGAAGTAGAGGGCCGGAGAGACCCTAAAGAGTTATTTGACTAGATTTAATGCAGCTGCAGTTCATAAACCAGATTCATCAATAGTTCTGTTGGTGGTAGTGTCTGGAGTTGCGAATAAGACCAACTTAAAAGTTGTTTTGGAAAGGGCTCCATCGATGGATCTTATGGAGTTTTACCATGAAGTTGAGAGATATCTGTGCAAGGAAGATGCTGAGGCTAAAAATGCTAAGGTTAACGCTATGGATGGCAAGGATCGTTCAGACTAGGATATAGTAAAGATATAGGAAAGAAGAAAGCCGAAAAAAGATTTGGAGGACTGAATGGCAAAGAAGGGAGGGACGAAAATTCTCTTCATAAACGGATCTAATTGAAACCTCAAAGAGGAGCACCTAGATACTAGGCGCAGATCTCCTATCGGAATCCAACTAAGAGGGAACCCATAGAACGGGAAAGGTTTTTCCTTCTTCATGAGATGGATGGGCATGAGATGAATGAGTGTAGAAACCTTCATGATTTAAAAGAAGAGCAAGTTCGGAATAATGGGCTAGAGCAATATGTAAATACCAAACTGCAATGGAGCAATAGGAGCAGCCACCATCTGCGACAAATGCATCAAGATATGATCATGGATCTTAGCTGTTTGTACCAAAATTGGGCACAACACTCTTCGAAAGTATTTGAAGAGAAAAATGAAAAAAATAAATGGGAAAAGAGGATTATCTAATAAACACTTGTAAAATAGATAAGAGAAACACATAGAATCATAGGGATTTAGAGTGGTTCGGGGTATAGCCTACGTCCACTACGAAATTGATGACCTTTATTAACATTTACTTGCTAGTTGCAGCGGATTACAATAGTGAAATTCGAGTACAATAGTGATCTTTGAATAAAAAATGATTTTGGCAGAGTCTGGACGTTGTAGAGCCAAAAGGTCCCATTTTGTAGGTTTTGGACTGCTATTTATAGGCGTAGGCTGCAAATATCTCGCTCAGATCTCGGAAGACCTCTTCTCTCACGTGGGCAGGCCCACATGATCAACCCCATGTCATTTGCATTCGGTCCGTGGTCGATACAAATGAATTTCATATCAATCAAGATTTGGCCCAATCGAGTCGAAATTGAGCATGAATTTTCTTTAGGTTGTATGAAGCTCCTGTGAAAAATTGGTGGTATTTGGATTTGTAGATTGCGAGTTATCATTGATGCAAGTATGTATTTTTCAAAGGCTATCTCCTCCGTATCGATGTTGTTCGTATCGATAAATTCGCATCGATGAGTCTGCATGTGATGCCAGTTGACGTGGCGCTTGCTTTTAGGATTGATCCACGTTTCATGCCAAACGATCGAGTCTTTCCTATAAATGCGCCTTGTTTGAATCGACCCAGGTTAGCCCTGTTCGCATCGATCCACTACTCTGTTCGTATCGATTATTGCTTCGTATTGATGACCACAGGCTACTTCGTATCAATGACTGGAGGCTGCTTTGTACCCATTCTGATGTAAGCTCTTCGTATCAACCCTCTGGATACAACTTCGTATCGATGGCAATTGTGTATTTCCATCGATCACAGTGAGCCACTTCGTATCGATGGAAAGCCTTGAGTTTGTATCGTTTCCCTTAGCTGACCAATACGAAATTGGTAGAAAGGGATCGATACGAAGATGGCAGCGGTTGACCAAGTGGATTGGGAATGATGTTACCGGTTGATGGATATGAAGAGAGTGGTTGTCTGATGGATATGAAGAGTTGCACTCAATGGATACTAAACAATATTTGTTGATGGATATGAACAGCTGAAGCTTGATGGATACGAACAACAGATAATTGATGGATACGAAGAAAACTGCTCTTCTTATCGATATGAAACCGTGCGCATCCGATCTATTCGAACCAAATCGATACTAATTGGGTTTTCTTTGGTTGCTTGATGGATATGAACAAGGTGACTACTTGAATTGCATCGATCATAACTAGAGCAAACGAACTCGGGCGGACTTGAAACTTGGAATGTTAGCTTTTATAGATTTTCTTGTCTTGTCATATCAATTATAGCTTGATCCCGACTCGGTCAAAATTCACCAAGATCCATAGCCGACCTGTTCATAACTGGCAATCGAGGAGAATTATCTTTGGTTTCCAATCGATTCCTCGGTGTCATGGTCTTGCCAAAAGGCGGGATAACATTTTCCCCTCAAAGTACGTCTTGTGAGAACATGACATGCTTTGAAAAGATGCAATCTTTATCCTGAACAGTCTTATTTGACTTCTCTGAATAGTTATCGTATTCTCGTCGAAAACTATGACCTTTGATTGATCCATAGAAACATAAATCATGAACTGTTGACTGCCAATTGTTATGCCGTGTATTGTTGTAGCTAAGTATTGTATGATAGTGATATGTTGTTTGTTGTTGTAATCATTACCAGCAGTGCTCATTTCCTATGAATTTTGAAAAACGGATATTAATTCAACAGATATGCCTTGTATGTATGCTTACGTAACCACCCTTAACGTTTACACGTTCATGAGTCGTTGACGGTTTTCTCATATCAAACTCCATATCGATCCTCTCTTGAATGGATTTGGAATCCAATTTGTAACAATGCTTGATGGTTGTTTTGGAATGTCCTTTCGCATCGATCCTCTCCTGGATTGATGTAAAAGGTCAAAAAATTATTTCCGTATCGATGTCGATCGATGGGAATTTATTTTTTGTTTTAATGTTTTTCACATCGATGGATATGAACTCAGACGGTCTTCAAAATTATGGATGCGAAATTGTCATTTCGTTTCGATGATATGAAGCTTAGGCCTCCAAGCTTATGGATATGAAATAGCACTTCGTATTGATGAAATCCATTGATTCAAGCAAGACTTTGTTGGGTGTTTCGTATTGATGAGACTTGAATTAAGGGTTACGAAGCTGGGGGTAACTTAATGATGGATACGAAATTGGCATTTCGCATCGATAGAGTCGAATGGTCCAGATATAATTTTTGCAATGACTTTTGTATCGATGGTTATCGATTCAAAATTAGCGGGTCTCACGAAGTTTCTTCGTATCGATAGATTCGATCCATATGGCCTTCAAAGTGATGGACACGAACTTGTCATTCTGCATCGATGGATTGTCGATGGGTCGGAATGGTCCAAATAAGTCTCCATTGTCTCGTTTGTATCGGTGAGGGCTGATGGATATGAACAATTATATTCTTGGCTGATGTGAGTGGATGGATACGAACAACGCTTCGTATCGATGATACAGGAGGACGCTTCCAATCGATTGACATAACTGGGAGGTGAATTGTTTCTTTCTTTTGGTTTGCACCGATATAAAAGCATTTTGTACTTAGAAACTTTTTTCTGTTTTCATTTCCCTTTTTGCCTTCGTATCGATAGTGACCCAGAAACAGAAAACCATTCTTGCCTTTGAATCGAACTATCTTGCAATCCCTTGAACTAATTACTGAAATCAAGTAATTAATCGATGAACTCACATTAAGAACGATGAGATTCGAGTCCAATTGCTAATCCATTCACATACATGGTCGATTTCTAGCGATGTTGAGGTCAGAGTTGGTTTGGAGCATGGCTGAGGGAGGAGGGAAATGGAGTTATGGCTATTTGGGGAAGAAGGAGTGAGGAGGGATACGAAGGAATTGGTGGAAGGTTGTTCGGCCTTAATTTCATATGGATGAAGGGTCAAAGAAAACTTGATTTCGCAACGAACCTCAATCCGAGAGTTTCGCAATCGATTGTTGATTCTTGGATTTTGTTTTTATCACTTCGAATCGATATGGATACGAAGAACGGTTGACATGGATACGAACTCCATTGTAACCTGATTGATGCGAAGTCAACGCAACCCGATCGATATGAAACCATCGGATTTCGATCGATATGAAGTTGAGGCTTCCATGATCGATACGAAACCAAAGCTCTTTGCCGATCAGTCCCAACTTGGACTTTGATGGATACGAAATTTCATACATACCCAAAATGTTGAATCGGACGAGCTTCTGCCTTATATAACTGGACATAGCCACTAAATTGCATATTTGACTGCCCTTCGAAGCTTGTCGATGGAACTGTAACTTAACAAAATTTTAACAAACCTCAACTTGTGTCGATCGTCGAAGCCTGGATGACACAATTGTGACAGTCAGTGATGACGGTCATTCTAATTGGATTTCAAAGTCTTGTTATTTGAACACATCTTTATTTTATTCCGTAGAACCTTTTAAGTGTTATGTAGCACTGCACAACACATCCACACACTTCACACTTCACACTAGTGAATACATGGGCTTATTTTCGTCTAATGATGGTTTTTGATGAGTTAATAAGCTATGAAATCCACAAGTTCTCAACAGCAGAAAACCCGAAGTTCATCTCTTCCAATAATAGAGTTACCGACCATCGTGGCCGAGGTCATCGATCTAGCTCCGAACGAGTTGCCAGGGCAACATTTACTGCAAACCCATGAGATTCTATACCATCCAATGTCTCTGAAGATATGTTGGGATGGATAAGCCTAAGACATGGTTTTTCGTTGGACAACGTCTTATTACCTGGGCCGAACGATAAACCACATGCTCCTCCGGAAGGGTTTAGTGCTTTCAACAGGCATTCATGCACTACCGGGATGCTTCCTCCATTCAATCAATATATTAGAGAAGTGCTGGCTTTCTTTGGAATCACCCATCATAGTTACATCCAAACGGTTATGCTCTGCTAAATAGTCTATTCATTGTATTCATGGAGGATCTTTTCCGTCCCCCGACTTCGATCGAAATCAGATAGCTATTTAATGTTAAGAGTCGAAGGGATAGTCCTTCGTTCACATTGCTGGATGCAATTAGGAACTTTCAAGTGGTGATGGGCTCTTGGACCAGGCTATCCTATTTTATGACAGAATGGTTCTATGTCCGACGCCCTCCAGGATTCGCTAGTCGATGATTAGCCAGATGTAAGTGCCACAATTTTCTTCGGTAATTCACGAATTCATCGTAACCGATGTTGAATCTCATATCTTCTTTCATTTTACAGCTGTAATTCCATGACCTAAAGGTGCACATTTCAAAGAAATAGTAAGGGTCCTTCAAGAAGTGCCAAGCGAGATGAGAGATATAGACTCGGCGTTAACAGATGGAAAGTTGAGGACCGTTGGGCTAATTGAGCAAAATCAAAGCATTAGGCTTGAAGGAACACCGAGGGAGATTCTGGTGAAATAGGCTTGATGTAGAGTGCCCGGGATCATAATAATCGAAGAGGGTGGGGATGAAAATACGCCCACCGATGGTGAACCTGTAGTTGGGCCTTCTGACAGCTTTCAAAGTCTTGAGGGAAGGAGAAAAGACAAGGTTGTGGCGCATAAGCATCACAAATCTTCAAGATGGAAATCCGTAATCGCGTATTTGCCAGTTCCCGGTGTTAGGATTTTGGAGGCCCCTCCCTCGCAAATGGAGAACCTTTTCGAAGAGCTTGTCGATATCCCAATCCCGGATTATGTGTCACTTCAACACGATGCCGGATTGGAGGAGGTTCAGAGTGGTTTAGACTTAAGCGAGTCCTTTCCCACAAGTATGGCCGACATTTTCGGTTGGTCGGGGGGTTTCACATACATATATAATTCACGACACTACACGATTTCTAATCTTGAGCTATTCACTTCTAGAGATCACTAACTCTGTTGTTCTTTCTTCTTTACAGATTTAATGACTAGGCGAGATTCTATGTTGGGAAATCTCAGCTCTACGCAACGATCATCTAGCTCCTACTATGAGTCTCGTAGGAGGGAGGCTGAAAGAGAGCGGGATCACAGTTACTGTAGTCAGGAACGTTCAAGATGGAGAGGGATAGAGATAAAAAAAACATCGATCCCGATCGTGTTCTTCTCCTCGAGCACCCACACAACCTTCAGACCATGGATGCCAGTAGAACCTCCTTGCCAAAAATCAAATTCTCAAACCTCTAGGCATAAATCACAACATCGTAGGCATGAGGCTACAACTCCCGCTATAGGTGAACAAGCTATCACTGAGTCCACTGGGGAAGGGATATTAGAATTGCTCGGTTGAAGAAAGATTTTCCAAATATATGCTTTGACGGCTTCATCTTCCCCCTCATTTAAATAAGATCCCATCGAAGGCTAAAAACACAATGCATGATTACATTTATGACATCTATACCTAGGACAAGAAGTGGGTGAAAGCAGCAGAAAAAGCATCAGCCATGGCCTTTGAGCGGGTAAAAACCATAGAGAAATTAGAAACCGAACTCGCTTAAAAGGACCGGATTATTCAAGTGCTTAACGACAAAGTCGAATCCTCTCAAAAATCAGAAATAGAGGCCACGTAGGAGGTCAACGAGGTGAACCTAGTGATGAAGAGGATGCGGCAAACACATTTTTCCTTGATGGAGGAGATGGGCCACCGAAACACCACTGTTACAGCCGAACGGAGACGCTACACTAAAAGAACTTACCGAGCTCAAAGCCAAATTCTCTGAAATCATCAAGGAGAGGGATGATGCAAAAATTGTAGCCCAAGAGGTGTGTGAATAGGTTGTAGTGCTTCGGGACGTAAGGGATATGGCTAAGGCTAAGGTCTATGAGGTGGACACTAAGGTCGAGGAGAAAGTCCAAATGGCGGAGTCCAGGAAAGAGGCTGACATTGAAGATCTCCTCATTACTTATAATGCTAACATCTTAAGCATAGGAACTTATCCTAGCTCGATAATTATCTGACACATCTATACAACGCATGAAGCCGATTAGTAGGAGATAAAAAGGCTACCCATCAGGGTGAATCGGTTGATGAATTTGAGCTTAGGAACCGAGTTTTGAATGAAGACGAACAGAAAGTTCTCCAAGATGCCATGATTTCATATGAAAAGGAGAATCTTGGCGCTTAGCACTCGAAGGTCGAAGAAGGTTCTGGTGTCGAGCACCGTGACATAAGTCTCGAAACTCTTATGCCGACTCAGCCTAAACCGACTTGTACGGTTGATTCTCAATCCATTTCTGCTTACAACCCGGATCAACCGTAGTTATCTCAAGCTACAAGCAAATTTCTGAGGTTGTTCGGTCGCAAATGAGTCAAACTGAGGAAGGTACTCTGAACATATCATATGCGTGTTCACGATCGGGAGCATGCGTGTTCACGATCGGGAGCTTCACTTTAAATATTTAATAATAGTTTTTTGTCTCTTTCCAGTGATCAGAGCCACATCGGTGGCACCTCCTAGAACTCAAGAGTTGCATGTGCGTAGGAGGTGATTATTACTGAAGTGACAATAACATCGGCCACTGCACCTACAGATGATGTACAAGGGAGTACACTTTCTTTGATGAACAGATGATGGAGGAACTTCTCAGTCATCATAGTGACCCTTTTTTGGATTTTCCATTTGTGAGTGGAAGCGCACCTGCAACTAGCTCCTCAGGCCCAACCTCAAGCATTTCCAGCAATCTACAAACACTTCATGAGGAAGAAATTATAGCTGAGATTAACACGAAAATGGAAGCAGCTGGCTGGACCAGCAGCTTTGGAGGTGGAATGGCGGGCCCTGTTCCGACCCCATTACAAATGATATCTCCTAGTGGCACTGTTATCGACACCAGTGTGCCTATTCTACCTCCTGTATTGGACCCGACCCCTCCTACTCTGTCTGCTGGAAATATTCCCATACACTTGAGTTCGGAGGAGGAAATCGATATAATGCCCCCCAAAGGAGATCAGCAGCCGAAAGGCAAAGGCTCAAAGAGGAAACTCAGTGGTAGCTCCAGTGGGTTTATGCCGAAGAAAACCAAGAAAAAAAGAGTAGATATGCTTCTATGGCTTATTTTTGGCAGACAGAAAGGAATATGCTTTTTTTTATTGCATAGGCCGTGTATAGATGTGGGTTCGGCCCCCTTCTAGTAGGATTTTTGGAAATAACTTGTACTTAAATTCCTTCCACAAATAGTTAAAATGAAATTCTATATTGTCTTCAACTCAATTATCGTTTATCTGCTTAAGTATTGCAGAATTTGAATTCTTGTTCAGTAAACTTGTGAAGTTTCGACTTTGGATCATGTTTTGAGTTTATTTGTTTAAGTCCTAGAATTACGGCAATGAGTCGTGACCAGACACTAAGTTGAACTCTGATGCTGCACTGCTTCAGTCAGTGATCGACACTTAAGTTCTACCCCTAATTTCAGGGATAAGTTGTAAAGATCGGCTAGCGATTGCATTTCTCCTCTAATACATCAAGTTTAACGTCGTTGAATTGATGTTGAAACAAGTGAAGGTCGAGTGGTCGATTCACACTCGCTCACTTATTGATGATTACATTCGCACTTTGTGGATTTGCATTTGTGCGTCGGCGGTCGGTCACGCCTGTTTAAGTTTTAAGTATTTGTCCATGCTCTAGGGACTTAAGTTATTTTATAGATGGTCAGTCACACCGGAGTTATGTTTATACTCTAACCACACTCTGGGGACTCAGAATTGTGTTACGGATGATCGGTTCGTATTCAGTTTGTGTTTAAACTCTAATCCACTCTCTAGGGATTTAGAGTTAGTCGATGTTTATTCTCCAATCCATGCTTTGGGGATATAAAATTTATTACGGTAGATACTCTAGTTCGCACTCTAGGAATTCGGAGTTAGTCGACGTTTGTACTCCAGTTCGCATTCCGAGAACTTAAAGTTGGTTGATACTAACACTCCGGTTCGCACTCTGGAAATCCAAAGTCAGTTGATGTCTATACTCTAGTTCGCACTCTAGAAATTTAGAGTTGGCTGAAAAATGATCAGTCACATCTATTTAGGCTTTAGGACTTCGTTCGCCCTCTAGGAATGACGAATCTATCAGGATCGTGGATGGTCGGTTCACATCCACCCTCAGTTAACAAGCGAGGTTGTTAGACGGACAGGTCCATCCTCCTCAAACCATGTTCGGATACGGGTGAGGTCGTTAGGTGGATGGATCCACCCTCCTCGAAACCGCATTTGTAAATTTATGCTCCAGTTCGCACTTTTGGAACCTGAAGTTAGTTAGAGGATTGTCGTGTATCAATCCTATTTAGTCTTAGTGTCATGGCTTGCTCCTGAGCTCAGGTCTCGCTTAGTGAGTGACCGGTCGTATTACAGTCACTCACTATTTGAATATATCCCACCGCATGATGGAACTTAGCTCTTCGTGCATCATGATGGTTGTATGACACATTCCCTAAATCACAGCTCTGGCTCAAAGAGATTGCACTTTATTGCTGAAACAAGAAAATATGGCAAAGTCAGTTTCCTTATTACAAATTCAAATTTTGAAATGCAAAAACAAATTGCAGATGAAAAGTAGACTAAATAAATAAAGCTTGTTATGCGTAGTAGCGACTAAGACTCTCGTTGTTCCAAGCTTTTGGCAAAATGAGACCGTTAATGGTCGATAGTTTAAATGTGCCATCTCTGAGATTTCGTTCAATCACATACGGCCCTTCCCAAGTTGGTTTCATTTGCGAAGGAACCGGATAGATTCCTTTAAGGACGAGGTGGTCGAGTTCGAAGGTTTGGGGACGAACCTTGGCAATATATAATCGGACGACTCGACTTCGGTGTGCAGCTGCCCTCAAATCAGCCTCTTCGTGCTTCTCCTCCAATAATTCCAAGGATTCAGCAAGTAATATGGCATTTGTCTTCGGATCATAATAAGTCACACGATGAGAAAGTACTTCCATCTCGACCGGAATAACGACTTCTGAATTGTAGGAAAGAGAGAATGGAGTGTGTCCAATCGTGGACTTGTGGGTTGTTCGGTAAGCCCACAATGCCATAGGAAGTTTGTCGACCCATTTTCCCACGGCCTTTTCCAGTTGTTTCTTCAGAATAGACTTGATAGCTTTATTAACAGCTTCAACCTATCCATTCGCTTGAGGATGTGCAACTGTAGAGAATTTCTTTTGAATGTGGAATCATTGACAGAAATCCTTGAACTCAACGCTGTCGGATTGGGTTCTGTTACTGGTGATGATGGTATGTGGGAGACCAAATCGATGGATAGTGTTGCGGACTACAAAGTTGATCACCTTCTTCGTCGTGATTATAGCAAGGGGTTCGGCTTTCGCCCACTTAGTAAAGTAATCAACTGCGATGATGGCGTACTTCGTACCACCCTTGGCTAGAGGTAGAGAACAAATAATATCAATGCCCCAGACTACAAACGGCCATGGATTGACCATCTGGGTTATTTCGGTAGGAGGGTCTCTAGGAATCCGAGCGTGTTTTTGACATCTGCCGCATTTTCTGGCATAGTCCGACGCACCACGATTCACGATCAGCCAATAGTGTCCATATTGGAGTACTTTCTTAGCTAGAGCTTTCCCATCGATGTGATCGCCACATTCTCCTTCGTGTACATCATATAACACTCATTTAATTTCATTGTGAGCAATACACCGGAGTAGAGGAACATAGTATCCTCTTCTATACATGATTCCATTCTGAATAGTGAACCGCGGGGCTTTTCGAAGAAATTATCTTTTTTCACTCCTGCGCTCTGGCAGTGTTCCATGCTCGAGATAATTTCTAAAAGGAGTCATCCATGACTCCTTATCAGGAACAACCTCAAATACCCAATCCTTCTCCATTCGATCGATGCTTGAGGGAGACAATGTTTCCATAGGAATGAGTCCCAATTGTTGTGCTTCACCTGTACTGGCTAGTCTTAATTGTGCTCTCGGGGTATGCAGTAGATGGCGTAATAATCAAATTGATTTAATATTTTGTTGAACCCGAGCTAGATAAGCAGCCAGTCTTCAGTCCTTGGCCTGGTATTTCCCCCAAACTTGACACCCGATCAGTTGCAAATCACAATAAATCTCCACAGCAATGACTTTCAAATCTCGGGCAAGTCTTAATCCGCCAAGTACGGCTTCATACTCAGCTTCGTTGTTGGTCACGCGAAAATCAAACTTTAAAGCATAACATATAGATCGACCTCGGCACTTGAGCAACGGTCATTTGATGCACCATCAGTATGCAGCTTCCAGATACATTTGGGAGATTCACTAGTTTCAGACAAGTCCTCTAGGATGGTAAATTCAACTATTAATCTACTAGGACTTGTCCTTGAATGGCTCACCTTGGAGTGTAGGTAATATCAAACTGACTTAGCTCGATATTCCACTTCAGTAACCTACCAAACGTCTCAGGATGTGTAAAGACCTGTCGCAACAGCTAGTAGGTGTAAATGGTGATAGGATGAGCTTGGGAATATGGACGGAGCTTCCTTGCGGCAATAATAAGACAATAAGCCAATTTCTCTAGCTTCGGATAATTTCTCTCAGTTCCGGTTAGTCGCTTACTAATATAATAGACCATTTTTGCACTTGGTCTTCCTCCCGAAATAGGGCAGCACTGATTGCATTTTCTGATACCGCCAAATAAAGGTACAATTTCTCGTGATTAATAGGCTTTGACAAAATAGGCGGTGTGCATAGGTGTTGAATTTGTTCTCGAATGTTCCCTCACATTCTGTTGTCCATTCGACGTTCTGTTTCCCTTTTCGGATTAAATTGAAGAACGGAATGCATTTGACAGTGGATTTTGAAATGAACTTGCTCATTGCTGCTACTTTCCCATTGAGGATCTTGACTTTCTTTATGGTTCTTAGAGTCTCAAGATTTTTGATCGCCTAGATCTTTTTGGGATTGGCTTCAATTCCTTAAGCGTTGACGACAAACCCAAGGAATTTTTCGGATGCGAACCCAAAGTGACACTTAAACGGATTGAGCTTCATTCTATATTCTTAGAGGATATTAAACATTGACTCTAGGTCTTTAATACGATAAGTGGAGAACTGTGATTTCACTGGCATGTCGTCTTGTATACCTCCATGGTTTTCCCAATCTAGTTGGCAAACATCCGATTAACCAAGCGTTGGTAAGTTGCACCGGCATTCTTGAGTCCAAAAGGCATAACTTTGTAGCAATAGAGTCCCAGATCGGTCACGAAGCTGGTTTGCTCCTGGTCGAGCAAGTGCATGGGTATCTGGTTATATCCTGAATACGCATCCATGAAGATAGGAGTTCACGTCCAGCCGTTGAATCTACAAGCTGTTCGATTCAAGGAAGTGGAAAACTGTCTTTGGGACAAGCTTAATTCAAGTTTGAATAGTCGACACATGTTCTTCGTTTCCCATTTGGCTTTCAGATGAGTACGGGGTTGGATACTCATTTCTGGTATAATGCATCTCGAATAAATCCATTCGATTTAAGCTTATTTACCTCTTCCTTAAGGGCGGCATATCTCTTTGGATCCATACTAGGCCTTTTTTGTTTGAGCGGGACGTACCGTGGGTCAATGTTTAATACGTGGATCGTGATCTCCGGGGAGATTCCACACATGTCAAAATGTGTCCAAGCAAACACGTCAAGGTTTGCTCGGAGAAATTCAACCAATTCCTCTTGCATTTGTTGGCTTAACTAAGATCCAAGAAGGCATTATACGTCGAGTCGATATCTAGCACAACAAATTGTACTATTCCGACTCTCTGGCATTCTCCGGTTCCTAACTCCATTGGCAAGTCCATCACTCTAGTGGGTATGGTTGCACTCCCGTTGAAGCCTTGAATATGGGATTGGCAAGGCTTCAAATCTTTAGCCTCAATCTTTATTTGGTCATAAACTGGCTTAAACAATATATTCACAGAACTTTCATTGTCGACTAAGATCCTCTTCATCCAAGCAGGACCTACTTGAGCTGATATGACAAGTGGATCAATGGTTGGGGTTTCGACCCTATCGGCATCTCAGTCTCTAAACATGATGTCGTCAGTCATCATTTTCTGTTGCTTGGCCGGAACCCCATCTTCAAACTACTGCAACACTCGAAGTCCGCATGCCTAATAGAACTGGCATACAACTCCATTTCTTTCCAGCTTCGGTCTGTTGGGTAAGGACCACCACTAATAGTATTTATCACGAACCTCCTGCTGGTATGAGCGGGTTCCTTCGATCTTGCCTAATTAGGTACATGATTCTGATTTGAGGGGCTCGCACCTCCAGACTGCGGCGGCCAAACAAACTGCTCCAATTTCCTTTCTCTTATCAACTTTTCATTGAGATCCTACAAGTGACGGCACACATTCGTGTTATGGCTATAGCTATCATAGAATCTACAAAACTTTCCTGTCTGGATTTGTTTCTCCGATGATGGTTTTGGGGCATGTTTCTTATATTGAATGGTATTACAAGTCTGTAAGTATACATTCTCCAGCTACGTATTTAAAGGAGTGTAATTAGCAAACATGGAAGCCCTACGTCGTGGACCACGATTCTAATTTCGTTTCTTATTTCAATTGCCATTACCTCTTTGTTGATTCTGTTTATTTTGTACATTCGACTGCACTTTTCCAAAACTCTCCCAGAGTTATCTAACAGCTACATTACTCTACATTCCTTCCACATTGGGCCCTGCATCATCCTTTTTCTTAGACTATTTTGCATCCTTCTTCTCAAGAATCGGGCTGCCTTGGAATAGAAATGGTCCAATGACGTATGAGGTTTTCTAGCCAACCAGTGCCAAACTCAAAATGGGGATCAATCCCTTTAGTTAGTGCCATCAGAATAGAGTTATCATTAGGATTGTTAATCTCAGCACAAGCAGCATGAAATCTTTCTAAATAACATCCGATTGTCTCTCTAGGAGCTTGAGTGACACTAGACAAAGTGTTAACATCCTTTGGCCTTGTTACATGCATCCGGAACTGCTCAACAAAACTTTGTCGCCGACCGATCAAAACACAAGAAAGATCGAGGTGGAAGACGGGTAAACCACATGGCATCTATGCCCCCAAGAGTGATCGGAAAACTCTGGCATATAACTGCATCATCAGCTCGTGCAATATTCATCAACCACTCGTACTTTAGAATATGCTGATTAGGATCTGAGCTCCCTTCATAGACGGGTAGAATTAGCATCCTAAATCGCTGAGGTGGTTCAACATAGAGTATGTCAACAGTGAAATGGGCATGAATCCAGGAGATTCTCCAGTCATCATTAGTGAGACCCTGACTTTCACGGATCATTTGACGTATCATCGTCGGTATATCTGGGACATTTTGAGCGCGCTAGGCCAAGGTGTGGTCGGGTTCCACAATACGAGGCTGGGCCGGATGTGGTCGATGGTCTAGGTCTTGCCTCCTTGGTTCTATGTCTTCAGGGATATAAGGTTTGGGAGTATGTTGACATTGGATCGGATCTTTTTGGTTTTCGGCATCAACTCCCGGTTCAGCAGCAGTGGTGGTAGTGCAGTAGTCTGTAACATGATATGGAATAGTACCTCCTTGGGAGGAGGGTCCAGTCTGATGGCTGGTTGACGGGCCAACTCTTGGTTGCCCAAGGCTTAGTGCATGCTGATGTCTAGTAGCTTGGGTATAACTCACATCTAGCCATGGGCGCGTGGATCTATGATGATAGTCTGAAGAAGCTAAACTCTTAGTAGATGAATAGGAAGCATGATCCTTCCTAGATCTCCTATGTCTTTGGGGATTCATCCGATTGATCAATTCTGTGTTCGCACATAGCTGTTGAGTAAGTTGCTGAAGGCTCTGTGTTAACTCTTGCATTAGCATCTGAAACTCTTCTCTGGTGACAGGGCCTTGGAGATCTGATGATCCGACAGCATTCTGATCAGTCGGAGGTAGTTGTACGGGATTTTGTTGATCCCGTCCTCCTGGTTCTACAGCAGTAGAAGTGGTCCTTGTGTTTACGATGATGAATAGCAAAGCTCTTTCCTAGACTTGATACAAATCAGGATGGAAGAACTTTGAACTTGAGATCAAAATCTTCTCCTTAGATTTATGCAATCCAATATCGATAGTAGATCCAAGGAGCAGGAGAAAAACTATTTTCTCTCAGTGAAAGCACCATAGTGTTTGTACCAAAATTGGGAACAACACTCTTCAGAAGTATTTGAAGAGATAGATTGAAGAAAATAAATGGAAAAATAGGATTATCTAACAAATACTTCTAAAACATATAAGAGAAACACGCAAAAACACAGGGATTTAGAGTGGTTCGGTATATAGCCTATGTCCATTATGAAATTGATGACTTTTATTAACTTTTACTTGATGGTTACAGCGGATTACAACAGTGAAACTTGAGTACAACAGTGAACTTTGAGTACAAAAATGATTTTGGCAAAGTCTAGACATCGAAGAGCCAAAAGGTCCCTTTTCTATAGGTTCTGGGCTACTATTTTATAGGTGTAGGCTGCAAATATCTTGCTCAGATATCGAAAGACCCCTTATATCATGTGGGAAGGCCACATGATTGATCCAATGTCATTTGCATTCGGTCCGTGATCGATACGAACGAATTTCAAATCGATCAAGATTTGGCCCAATCGAGTCGAAATTGAGCAGGAACATTTTTAGGTTGTACGCAAGCTTCTGTGAAAATTTGGTGGCATTTGGAATTGTAGATTATGAGTTATGATTAATGCAAGTCTGTATTTTTTGAAGGATGTCTCCTTCTTATCGATGTTGTTCGTATCGATGACTTCGCATCGATGAGTCTGCACATGGCGCCAGCTGATGTGGCGCTTGCTTTTAGGATCGATCCACATTTCATGCCGAACGATAGAGTCTTTCTATGGATGCACCTTGTTTATATCGACCCGAGCTGGCCTTGTTCGCATCGATCCACTGCTCTGTTCGCATCGATCATTGCTGCTTCTGTTCATATAGATGATCACAGGCTACTTCATATCGATGATTGGATGCTGCTTCGTATCCATTCTTATGTAAGCTCTTTATATCGACCCTCTGGATACAACTTCGTATCGATGGAAGTTGTGTATTTCCATCGATTACTATGGGCCACTTCATATCGGTTCAAAGCCTTGAGTTCGTATCGTTCCCCTTAGCTGACCGATACGAAATGGGTAGAAAGGGATCGATACGAAGATGGCAGCAGTTGACCAAGTGGATTGAGAATGATGTTACTGGTTGATGGATATGAAGAGAGTGTTTGTCCAATGGATACAAAATGGTGTACTCAATTGAAAAGAAATAATATTTGTTGATGGATACGAACAACTGAAGTTTAATGGATATGAGCAACAGATAATTGATGGATACGAAGAACACTGCTCTCCTGATCGATACAAAACCGTGCGCATCTGATCGATTCGAACCAAATCTATGACGCCCCGCCTCTATACTCAAGCTAGCAAAGCACACTATGGGGTAATGTCATCAACTAGCACGAAGAATAAGGCTGTTGAGAAGTGACCCTCCATGTAATTTCTTTGTGCGAGTACCGATATGTCAGATGGTATGTCAAGTATTTCATTTCAAGAGGAAATTCGACATATCAAATACAAACTCAAAGCTGCTACATAGTGGCTATGTGGTCTACGGAAACAAATATAAAAATAAGCATAACACAAATCAGTCATAGATATCCATATCACAAAGGCAGAAACATATATGAATATATCACGTAAAAGGGTACATCAAAGTAGTGGTCATACAAGATCCACTACATCACAAAAGAATAGGTGCAAGCGCTTGAAAAAAGAATATGTATACATCAAGGAGTCTCTGTCTCGAATGTATAACAATAAAAAATACTAAACTAAGTAGTTAGACAAAAATCAGATGATGGTCCCAGATAAGGAGTCAAGCAGAAGCATCTATAACATCTCGGTCTGATCTGAGTATTATTTAATAAGAAAATAATAAACGGATCAGTCTAGCTATAAATATCAGATAAAATGAGATAGGATAGGAGATATGAAAAAAAATGTATGACAACAATAATGCCATACTAGGAAAAGTATACATTATATAACAACAAAAACCATACAACATCACGAATATTCTTAAACGCCAAAAAGAATGACATATTCTTTAAACATATTCACCAAACCACAAATATTGATAAAACTTATCAATGTAAATCACAAAAGTTGGTGAAACATAAATTCTATAGATCATCAATTAGAAATCCAAAAATCAAAAAGGGGGAGGCCTATTACAAACGGGAGCATGAAAACTCACCAACACGTGCATCACAAACGGATTGTTATCCCATGGTCGCTAACCATAAATTCGGAACATCGACGTAGTACAATAACGGTATGTCCCATGAATTGAAATTCAAATAAATCGGAACATCAACGCAGTACAATAACGGTACGTCCAATGAACCGAAAAGCCGAGACATCGATGCAGTACAATAACGGTACATCCGATGAACCGAACACCATAAAAGAACATGGGTCGCTAGCCCATAAAAGAAATGAGACGAAGCTCAATAAAACGAGGTACAGTCCCTCATGTGGACAAAGAGACATCGCAATACGCTAGTCTAAACCATAAAATGATCATCATTGATCAACAAGAAGTGTCGATTACACTAAGCTAGTAAATATATGAGTTTTGCTTCATGTCCCATAACCACTGGCTTAACTTAAATATTTACGAACAAATTGTAGACATCCATTTGAAAATAATTGTAAATTACACTAAGCTAGTAAATATATTAGTTTCACGTCATGTCCTACAACCACTTGCTTAACTTAAATATTTACGAACAAATAGTAGATTCCCACTCGAAAATTGTCACAAGTGTTTCATCGAATGAGTCTAAGAATTAACCAATAAAGTAAACGCAAGCGTTTCAAACCTCTTGTTTTGCTAAATCGTTTAATTGGATTTCTCGAACGAATGAAGAAAAGGTTTGTATATACTAATAGATTGGAAAATGGTTTTGTAAATGAGCTTTGTAATAAAATAGAGTTGAAATCATCTTTGTGAAAGAGTTTGAATATTTACAACTAGTATAGAAACCTTTGTATTTCATATTGGCAAACCATAAAAACAATTGTAAAAACCATCAATCACCAAAAATTCACATACGAAGACGTGAATCAAATCCAAATAAATCGATACCAAATCCATTAAAGCGGATATTCCCAAAAATTTCAAAAAAGAAATTATCAAAGTCTACAAAAGTGATAACAACTAATCGGATCAACGAGAATCGATTAAAAATTGGAAATCCGCACCAAAAAGGCAATTCGGCTGAGATAGTAGATTCAGTCGACTGAACTCAGTGGTCAGTCGACTGATTCTATACCTGAAAACTTTCACTTTCCTGGTTCAGTCGACTGAACACAAAGGTCAGTCGAATGACACAGGGGCATGAATTTTCTGTCCCCAGATTCAATCGACTGAACCTGTAGTTCAGTCGACTGAACTGCGATTTGTAGTATAATCAGCCTAGCCCTATGAAGGGCAAAACAAAATTCCAACCGAACGTGATTGAACGAGCAACGGAGACTAGGGATTAATGTCAAGCGACAACTCAGCCTATAGGCTCTTTAATGCGCCACCAAAAACATGTTCAAACATCCAAAATAGGATTTTTAAAGGTTTTGACTTCAAAACACCAAAAATTTGAAAAATTCACCAAATCAATTCCAATTAAAAGCGAATGAACATGAATAGATGTTAGGAATTCATACCTAACCACAAAGAAAGTTATAGACATAGATGTGAGTTCAAAAACTCACCTTTAAACCCAAAAGCAATGAAGGGAAAGCTTTTAAAACAAGGCAAGATCAATTCCTCTTCACTACACCTCTAGGATCTTCAATTTATTATCAAAGGCGAAGTTTTTCCTAAGTTAGGTTATAGGAATATCTGAAAATTGAAGAGGGATTGAGATGGAAAAGATGAAGAGGATGCTTTCCTAAGCTTTCTTTGATTTTATAACTTGAAGTTGAATTTCCTAAGGGAATTAGAGCTTAGGAATTTCTAATCTCTTTTCTTTTCCCCCATTTTTCTAGGGCTTGAAAGAAATATTATGAAGGAATGAAGAGAAGTGGAGTGGAGTTGGGTTATTTATTAGGTTAAGGGGGCTGAGACCCAAACCCAAAGCCCTAAATGAAAAGATCAAAATTTCACTCAACTCCAAACATATCGATGTTTATACTCAAAAAGGTCGCAAACTCCATTTTAGACTCAATGGAAGGGGTCTCGAGTCCTAATTCGACTTTTTGCAAAAAGTGACATTTCGGAGTTAAATCCGACTAACGATGCTAAATTTAAATAAAACATTTAAATATACAATCGTAAAATATGCTGGTTGTTACAGACTCCCCTCCTTAAAGAAATTGCGTCCTTGCAATTCTTAAGAAGAAAATAAAGAGTAACAACCATAAAAGCATATCAACACAAAAGAAAATTTGAAATAAGAAGTTCACCTATAAGGAGCACGAGAAAGTAAGTTCGGATGCGTTCGCTCGATGAATTCTCTGGAATCCCAAGAGCAATCCTTAGGATTTGAGGACCATTGAACTTTCACAAGTGGAACGTCTTTATTTCGAATGCATTTAACCTAGCAATGATACGAATAGGATGTTTCTCATAAGTAAAATTAGGTGAAACTTCAATTTCTTCAATTACACCAGGCTCAAGAATAGAATTGGAATCCCTAAGGCATTTCTGTAATTGAGAGACGTGGAAAACGTCATGAATAGAAGAAAATTAAGCCGGTAATAAAAGACGATAAGTCACGAAACCAATGCGTTCGGTGATGGGAAATTGATCGATATATCGAGGTGCTAATTTTCCCCATATCGAGGTGCTAATTTTCCCGATCGACTGAAACGCACAACACCCTTCATAGGTGAAACACGAATAAACACCAAATTTCCCACAGAAAATTCTAATTTCCTTCTTTGGTTATCGGCATAAGATTTTTGTCTACTTTGAGCTTCGTTCATCCTATGATGAATAAGGTCAATCTTTTCTGTGGAATTACGAATAAAATCTGGACCTAAAACCAACTTCTCACCGGCCTTAAGCCGACAAGTAGGAGATCGGCATGGCCTTCCGTAGAGTGCCTCGAAAGGTGCCATACCAATACTAGATTGGAAGCTATTATTATAGGAAAACTCAATGAGAGAAATATGATCTTTCCAACTTCCACCAAAATCAAGAACACATGCACAAAGAAGATCTTCAAGAGTTTGATTCACATGCTTGTTATGTCCATCAGACTGAGGATGATAAGCGGTGTTAAAATTAAGCTTCGTTCCCAAAGATTTTTGAAGACTCTTCCAAAATCCACTAGTAAATAATGGATCACAATCGCTAATAATAGAAGTAGGAACTCCATGCAATTTAACAATTTCTTTAACGTAGAGTTTGGCAAAAAGAGGTACGTTCCGATTGGACCGAACGAAATGGGCGGATTTTGTAAATCTATCCACAATGACCCATAAACTGTCATGACCCAAACGAGAACGGGGAAGACCGTCAATAAAGTCCATGGAGATTTGGTCCCACTTCCAAATTGGAATGTCCAAAGGTTGCAATAACCCACCGGGCCTTTCATACTCGGCCTTAAAGAGTTGGCAAGTTATGCAACACTTAATGAAGTTAGCAATATCAGATTTCATTCCATCCCAATAATAAGGTCGCTTCATATCCGTGTACATTTTACTACTACCAGGATGAATGGTAAATTCAAAATGATGGGAATCTTTTAAATATCTTTACGAAGATTACCAATATTCGGTACGATAAGTCTACCAAATTTTCGAATATCGCCACGAGCATCGATGTCAAGGTCTTTCAAACCATCAATATTACCATCCCGATAATTTTGGCTAAGAAGAACCAGTTCGAGATCATGCTCTTGAGCTTCAAGAATGCGGTCTAAATGAGAAGGATGAGCCTAAAGGCTACATAAAATAAGAGATGAACATGAATCGGGTTCAAGATCTCGAATCTCACCAGTTGACAAAATCTCGAGATTATTCCATTCGGATATCATCATAGAAACAACCGCTTGTTGCTTACGACTAAGGGCATTGGCAGCACGATTTCCCTAACCGGGAGTATAAAGAATATCGAGATCATAAGACGCAAGGAACTCGAGCCAACGTTGTTGATGCAAATTAAGTTCTTTTTGAGAAAATAAATACTTCAAAGATGTATGATCGGTGTAGAGAGAAAATTTCTCTTCTAAAAAAATAATGACACCAGATTCTAAAAGCGAAAACAGTGGCTGCGAGCACTAGATCATGAGTGGCATACCTAATCTAGGCAGGCTTTAATTGCCTAGAAGCATAAGCGATAGCACGTTCCCGTTGCATGAGAACAGCTCCCAAACCAACAGACTAGCATCGGTATAAACAATAAAGTCTTGGTTCCCTTCGGAAATCACAAAAATAGGAGCATCAGAAAGGAGTTCTTTTAATTGATCCTCTTTCCCGAAAAAGCTAAGACTTTCAAAATTATAATTAACTTTATGTAATAATCTTTTTAGAAAAATTTACTTTTTACAAGTCAATTTATTATGTCATACTATCTCATCATAGCATTTAGGAGATTCCTATCGATAACGTTGATTAAGCGCATCGACCAGAATTCTTAAAGCACTCAATAGGCAAAACAACACAAAATCATCTTCTATATGATAAAAATATCTCTTAAAAACTTTACAAATATTCTTCGCTCGTTTTAAGAACAAAATACGATTATACTTATAAATATCTTATGAAAAAGATGTGCAAATTTTAAATTGTTGTTTTCATCCAAAAGCAATGAATACCGGGATGGTCTCATCGAAATATTGGCAGAATACTCGATTCTTAAGATGGATGAAATAAGCTGAATAACTATAATGACATCACGAGTCACTCATAAGAATCATAACGAGTGCAGAATGCGGTAAGTGGAACGCTATCTTCCGCAACTCGTAGCTGTCGAAAACCGGTGGCAAGGTAGAGCTGAAAAGACCTTAGCACCACTCAAAAGATTACTTAGGCGATAATCCTAAGACAAACTCAAAGGTACCGGGAAGTTCTCGAACTACTTGAATGAGGGGAATAACACCTTCCTCAACAAGTGGGTCTAGAGAATAAATTGATGCCACCAAATTGGAATCGGAATCATTAAGAAAAGTAGAAATCTGCTTAACATATTGAGAATGTCGAAGATGGATAGTCCACTCGGGGCATAGGATATGGCTTCATAATGATTAAGCCAATCCTTTCACAAAAATCAATTCTGAAACCTAAGTAGCACATAACAAGCAAATCGGATCGAAAAGCATAATCATATAAAATAATTTTGACATTTTTACAAAGTAAACTGAGTGTTGCAGATCCACCAACCGGATTAGCAAATCTCAGCGAAATCATCAAGCCCGAAATATTTAAAGAAAAAGAATCAACAAGTTCTTTTGATATGAAAGAGTGAGATGCACCCGTATCATAAAGAACTCGAATAGGAAGATTATGAAACAAAACAAAGCCATCAAGGATTGAATGAGAAATACTTTGACCAAGAGAAGAGTTACTAGGGGATTGCACAACATTTAGCTTTTCCTTTCTCTTGCAATGAAGTATGGGACATATAGATAAGTGATGACCCGAACTTTTGCAATAGCGAAAATAAAGGGGTTTTGGACACTTAATTACATAACGGTCCTTAGAACCACAATTGTAGCATTGTCCATTATTAGGGGTTGGAGTCTTTGCTACCGAAGTTGCATGTTTCCCTTTCTTGTTGGGATAAGGGCTTTGAACTTAATACGCCTCTTCTTGTTGTTAATGAGGCACTTTTTCGAACCTTCAACATCACCATCACTTCCCTTTTCGGACTCTTCAAGTAAAAGAGTAATATCTACAAGCTGATCAAAAGGAACTTATAGTTTCAGAGGTAAAACCTTTTTTGGGCGCTTACTCAAAGCACAGATAAACCTTTGATTCTTTACAAGATCGAAAAGTTGTTGGACAGACATGAATACGCCATCCAGAGAAGGATTACTGGATTGACCAGCGCTAGGACTACCATAACTAACCATCTCTTCATCTTTAAGAAAGAAAGAAAGAAAGAAGAGGAAAAGGGTTATTCTCAAAATGAATATCAAACAATCATGATTGATAAAACAAGGCATCATAAAAGAAAATAGGATAGAACGGGTCCTAAGACTCGGATAAATCCTAAGACACGACTCCTAAGAAGGACTTAAGACAATGATCCTTACTAGATTATTCTACATTGTTCTGAAGTTTGGCTTTGATACCAAGATATGATGCCCCACCTCCATACTCACGCTAGCTAAGGACACTACGGGGCAATGTCATCGACTAGCGCGAAGAATAAGGCTGTTGAGGAGCGACCCTCCATGTAATTGTTCTATGCGAGTACCGATATGTCAGACGGCATGTCACGTACTTCATTTCAAGAGAAAATTTGAACTATCAAATACAAACTCAAAGCTATTACATAGTGGCTATATGGTCTTCGGAAATAATTATAGAAATATGCATAACACAAATCAGCCTTAGATATCCATACCACAAAGGCGGAAATAGATATGAATATATCACATAAAAGTGTACATCAAAGTAGTGGTCATACAAGATCCACTACATCACAAAAGAATAGGTACAAGTGCTTGACAAAAGAATATGTATACATCAAGGATTCTCTATCTTGAATGTATAACAACAAAAACTACTAACTAAGTAGTTAGGCAAAAATCAGATAATGGTCTCAGATAAGGAGTCAAGCAGAAGCACCTGTAACATCTCGGTTTGACCCGAGTATTATTTAATAAGAAAATAATAAATGGATCAGTCAAGCTATAAATATCAGATAAAATGAGATATGATACGAGATATGACAAAAACGTATGATAACAATAATGTGAAATTAGGAAAAGTATACATTAGATAACAACAAAAATAATATGACATCTCAAATATTCTCAAACGCCAAAAAGAATGACATATTCTTTAAATGTATTCACTAACCACAAACATTGATAAAACTTATCAATGTAAATCACAAAAATTGGTGAAACATAAATTATAGAAATCATCAATTAGAAATCCAAAAATCACAAAGGGGGAGGCCTATCACACACAGGAGCATGAAAACTCACCAACACGTGCATCACAAACGGGTCGCTATCCCATGGTCGCTAACCATAAATTCGGAACATCGATGCAGTACAATAATGGTACGTCCCATGACCCGAAACCCAAATAAATCGAAACATCGACGCAGTACAATAATGGTACGTCCAATGAATCGAAAAGCCGGTACATCGATGCACTACAATAATGGTACATCCGATGAACTGAACACCATAAAAGAACATGGGTCGCTAGCCCATCAAAGCAATGAGACGAAGCTCAATAAAACGAGGTACAGTCCCTCATGTGGACAAACAGACATCGCAATACGCCAGTCTAAACCATAAAATGATCATCATCGATCAACAAGAAGTGTCGATTACACTAAGCTAGTAAATATATGAGTTTAGCTTCATGTCCGATAACCACTGGCTTAACTTAAATATTTACGAACAAGTTGTAGACTTCCACTCGAAAATAAGTGTAAATTACACTAAGCTAGTAAATATATTAGTTTAGCTTCATGTCCCATAACCAATTGCTTAACTTAAATATTTACGAACAAATTATAGATTCCCATTCGAAAATTATCCCAAGAGTTTCAATCGAACGAGCCTAAGAATTAACCGACAAAGTAAACGCAAGCGTTTCATACCACTTGTTTTGCTAAGTCGTTTAATTAAATTTCTCGAAAGAATGAGAAAAAGGTTTGTATATACTAATATATTGGAAAATGGTTTTATAAACAAGCTTTGTAATAAAATAGAGTAGAAATCATCTTTGTGAAAGAATTTGAATATTTACTACTAGTATAGAAACCTTTGTATTTCATAGTGGCAAACATAAAAAGATTGTAAAAACCAACAATCGCCAAAAATTCACATACGAAGACGTGAGTCAAATCCATAGAAATCGATACCAAATCCATCAAAACGGATATTCCCAAAAATTCCAGCAAAGAAATTATCAAAGTCTACAAAAGTGATAACAACTAATCGGATCAACAAGAACAGATTAAAAATTGAAAATCCACACCAAAAAGGAAATTCAGCTGAGATAGCAGATTCAGTCAACTGAACTCAGAGGTCAGTCGACTGATTCTATACTTTCGGTTTCCAGGTTCAGTCGACTAAACACAGAGGTCAGTCGATTGACATAGGGACAGGAATTTTCTGTCCCCGGATTCAGTCGACTGAACCTATAGTTCCGTCGACTGAACTGCGATTTGCAGTATAATCAGCCTAGCCCTATGAAGGGCAAAACAAATTTCCAACCGAACGCGATCGGACGAGCAACAAAGACTAGGGATTTGTGTCAAGCAACAATCCAACCCAGCCGTATGGTCTTTTTAATGTGCCACCAAAAACATGTTCAAAAATCCAAAACAGTATTTTTAAAGGTTTTGACTTCAAAAGACCAAAATTTGAAAAATTCACCAAATCAATTCCAATCAAAAGAAAATGAACATGAATATATGTTAGGAATTCATACCTAACCACAAAGAAAGTTATAGATATAGATGTGAGTTCAAAAACTCACCTTTAAACCCAAAAGCAATGAAGGAGAAGCTTTTAAAACAAGGCAAGATCAATTCCTCTTCACTACACCTCTAGAATCTTCAATCTATTATCAAAGGTGAAGTTTTTCCTAAGTTAGGTTAAAGGAATATCTGAAAATTGAAGAGGGATTGAGATGGAAAATATGAAGAGGATGCTTACCTAAGCTTCTCTTTGGTTTTATAACTTGAAGTTGAATTTTCTAAGAGAATTAGAGCTTAGGAATTTCTTATCTCTTTTCTTTTCCCCCATTATTCTAGGGATTGAAGAGTTAGGAAATATTATGAAGGAATGAAGAGGAGCGGAGTGGAGTTGGGTTACTTGTTAGGTTAGTGGGTTGAAACCCAAACCCCAAGCCCTAAATGAAAGCATCAAAATTTAAATGAACTCCAAATATATCGATGTTTATACTCAAAAAGGTCGCAAATGCTATTTTGGACTCAATGGAAGGGGTCTCGAGTCCTAATTTGGCTGTTTGCAAAAAGTGACATTTCGGAGTTAAATCTGATTAATGATGCCATATTTAAATAAAACATTTAAATATACAACCATAAAATATGCGGGTTGTTACAAAATCGATACGAAGTTGGGTTTTCTCTGGTTGCTTGATGGATACGAACAAGGTAACCACTTGAATTACATCGATCATATCTTGAGCTTACGAACTCGGACGGACATGAAACTTGGCACGTTAGCTTTTACAGCTTTGTTTGTCTTGCCATATTAATTGTAGCTTTATCCAGACTAAGTTAAAATTCACTAACATCCATAGCTGACCTGTTTATAACTGGCAATCGTGGAGAATTATCTTTGGTTTCCAGTCGATTCCTCGGTGTCAAGGCCTTGCCAAAAGGCGGGATAACATTAGACAACAATGATTATCTCATGATGGGGATGGTAGGTGTCAAGATTGATTCCCTTATTTTGCTTGTTTTCAAACAAATAATATAGAACTACTATCACGCAGCTTACATGTGTATAAGACCTCGAATGGTCCTCAAGCATGATCTAAGTTAGATGTCTGGTAGTAATCGTTGATGATAGGAATGTTTAGGATATTTTCTTGTTGCTTTGATTCGACTTCTTTAATGAATAAAATCATTTGAACCTTACAACCGATATATAAATATATTGGATGTGGTTTTCCTAACCGGAGAGAAAAGTAATGAACCATAAGGTATAAGTCCACTTGCTAGAGAGCGAGTGGATGGACATGTAAGGAATGAAAGTGGGGGTGAGTATACTAATGCACGTATTAATATAGTACACACGGATCGTGTAATATGGATTACAATACAAATGCGGAAATAGATGATAATAGCATTGTAAATAGAAAATAGAAAAATCACACCAGAGATTTTTATACTGGTTCGGAGCACCTTCCTACGTCCAGTCCCAGACTTCTATCTGGATTTTCACTATTAACAACCTCGCTTCACCCGGAGGAACAGGTTTACAACACCCGAACAGCCGAACGGGATTTCACGCCTCTAATACACTGAGGACTTCAACACTTGCCTCTTACAACACGAGGACTTCAACAAAAACAAATACAATTGTTGTTGACAACTTGTGTTCTTGAAAACACGGATTTGTCACTAGTAGTACACCCTTCCTATAATCTTATCCTCAAAGAATATGAATGATGTTTTGTGAAGATTAAAGAAGGTATATTGCTTATTGAATCAAAAGGTATAAAATAGTTTCAATGATTCAATAAGCTATTAATTAAATGAGTGCTTTTAGAATGCAAGAATGTTAGAAAGTAAGATCAGAGAAAGCATATAATAATCATATAAATTCATGTTTGAATCAACGATTTAGATGAGTATATATAAGAAGAAATAGTTGTAACTCTTGGTGAAACAGTTGCCATTAAGAGTTGTGATTATTGGTGAAAGGTAGGAGATGCAACTTTTGGAGAAGAGAAGTGTCTTTTGGAAAACTTGCTTTCTGTTTAAAAACGGTCGACAGGTCAAAAAATGACCGGTAGACAGGATTTTAAATATATAGTCGTTATGTGCATGTGTGCACGTTTACTGTGCAACTTTACCAGAAACGGTCGACCGCCCCATTTTCAACCGGTCGACCGGTCTGTGTAAATTTTCACAGTGAATGTGCAATGATGTTTAAATGTATATATATCGACTATATTTGAAATGCATGATTATTTGAGGATAGATTTTAACAAGTTTATCACTATTACAACATCAAATAATCAACCTATAATCTAGAGTACCATATGTAGGTCTTGATTTGTCGATTGCCGTTATATTGTTGTCAGCAATCAAAATCTTCATAGAAGCTTTGACTCAACATTCTCCCCCTTTTTGATTGATGACAATATATAGCTAAAGTATTGAATCTCCCCCTGAATATGTGATTTCCTGCAGACAATTATTAGCACCTTTCTCCCTGCAAACAATTATTAGCACCTTTCTCCCCCTTTGTCATCGACAAAAAGGAGTAAACAAAAGAGAATATGAACCAAAAAAGAACAATGCATAATACATATTTAAACATAAGATGTTTTGAAAACTACCATACATGCCATAGTTCAATAAGATGGACACTAATTAGTACAAGTGTCACAGATGTTTTTAAAGAACTTAAAAAAAATAAACAAACTAGCTTTAGTCCGACTGAATCTCCTCCTCATCATCTTTATCATCATCATCGTCATCATCGTCATCGTCATCATCGTCATCGTCATCACCTCTAGACGTCTCTCCATGACCTTGTCCGCTTGTACCAGCAGATTCCTCGGATGTTGACCAAGTGAAAGTGGGAGGAGCCGGACGCTTTCCGGGGTCTTGATGTTGGGTAGAGACAGATGTGCTACATGATATAGCATCCCATATAGCACTGAAGAAAGACTTGACCTTATTGAATCGTTTGTCAATTTTTGAATCCATACGTTTGAGTCTCGCTTCAAGTAAGAATTGATTACGAGCGATGGTTTCAAGAGATTCTCTTGTAGACGACTTAGATTTCAACAACCTAACTTCTCCGGAACGAGGTCGGGAAGATGGAGCTCGTTGTGCTTGTGTACCTCGTTGTTGCCATTGTTCGAATGGCATAATCTGAACATAGGGAGGAGGAAGTTTCATGCGCTTGATGGTAGTGGAGTCAATGCATTTTGGTGTAGATGTTGCTGAATCAGGGGCTGTTACTCCACATGCTAGCAATATGCGCATAATATACTCATTATAGAAGAAATGAGGTCGAGTGGAGTTATTCACTTTTAAAATTTCATCGAAAATCATGTGAGCCCAGTTGATTTCGATTTCCCCGTATATAGCATAAAGAGCCTTGAAATTTTCCTTGTAGACGGCATCATAATTTCCTAATCGAGGAAATAGAGAGTGCATCAAGACACGATGTAATAGCCTTGCTGTTGGTCGTAGCCCAATTGATTTGGTGCCGTCACTATTATCTTCTATAAACTTATGGCTAGTGCTATTTCGGGTGAATACTTCACAATATGTCGATGAAAATTCTTCACCTCGATTTGGTATTCCAAGAATAGAAGCTATTATATCATGAGTAAGATAAATTCGTTTGCCGCAAACTACCGACCAAATAACTCCATTTGGATTATCCGGTGTATATTCTTCTAAATTCATATTTGCGTAGAATAATTTAATCATTAAGTGATTAATTTCTACGCTATTATCTGAAAAATCTATTAGAGGAGAAATATTGGAATTGTTTGCTAAACGACGAATACCGTATGAAGTGAAGTCTTCGAATTTGATGAATGAGCCCGGATGGAACTTATAATTTGTCATTTGATTCCATCGAGTTACGGCAACTGGAGTTTCAAGCCACTTTCTGGCAGAGAGAGTTAGAGATGAAGATTCTGAAGATGCTCTTTTCTTTGATTTCTTTTGTGGTGGAGCCATTGATGAGGATTTGAGAGTTTTGGAGCTTGAGAAATATGAACTAGGGTTTGGGAATTGGGAAAGCTTTCAGTAGGAAGTAGAAAGAAATGAGTGTGGGGTATAAAATATATACGTGAACTGTAAAAAAAAAAAAAAAAAAAAAAAAACTGTAAATGCATGCGACCGGTCGACCGCCTATATATGACCGGTCGACTGTTTTCAACCCGAGAGCATTTTTGGTCGACCGGTCATATTTCCGGTGGTCGACCGGTTTTGCTCTGTGTTGAAAACTGCTTGATTTTGCAAAAAATTTTGAAAAAAATCGATTGCATATATTTTATATTATATTATTATTACAGAATATATGATATTACAAGAAATATATATGAACACAAAACAATATACATTATGAAATTCTAATGAGAAGGAGAGTTGTCATTAGAATTTTTGTTGTCTTCAATAGGTTTAGCCCTTGGACTCCACTTATTTCGAGCTCCTTCATTCTCGTTATAATTTCTATCCCAAGAGTTTGGAGTCGTTGAAGTCGATGGCCTGGATGGCATTGGTTCATGAACATCGTGCTTGTTTGATCCGCAGAAGAACGATGCCATTCTTTCTAAGACGGATAATCGCGCCGACGTACGTTGTTGTTCATGATACAGTTGGTTTTGTCCATAATGCAATTGTCTCTGAAGGTCGATTTGATGTTTTTGGTAGTGGTGTATCTCTTCAATTTGAGCTTTGGTTCGAGGAGAATAGAATAGTGTCCTTTTAACTCGTTTTGAATTTGGAGTTTTATCAGACATACAGGAGCATTGATGATGACAGCTTGATTTTTGTTTTGGAGTAGTAGGAGAATAATATTCGTCCGACTCAGAGCTTGTAATAGAAATGTGAGATTCTTGCGCACATTTGTCACAAATATGAGCCATAGTTTAAGTTGAATATATTATTATGGATAGATAAGAATTAAAGATGATCAAAGTATAAAAAATTTGCAAGCTTATATATAAGTTTCTTATATATAATCTTATGGATGTGAGTTAATGATAACTTTTAACCACGAAAATATAAGCAGAAATTTTATTGTTATTCTAAAAATAGCTTTGTTTTTAAAACTGAATTTATAAAATGAGTAAATAAAATTTAACCATTTAAATAAAGCAATGGCTAATATTTAATATAAAAAATAGGTTAAGTAAAAGATACGGTTACTAGGAGAAAAGACATTAGTTTAGTTTAAACAAAAAAATTATAATTAAAGAGAATAACCAAAAGAGAAAGTGTACATTAGTAATTGCTTAGTCAAGATTTTTTCTTGAAATTAAACCAAGCTCTCTTCGTAATCTAATAAAATTAGATTCGAGCAGCGGCTTAGTAAAAATGTCTGCTAATTGATTGTCAGTATGGATATATTCAAGACATATATTTCTTTTTTCAATATTATCTCGAAGAAAATGATGACGGATATCAATGTGTTTAGTTCGAGAGTGATTCACTGGATTTTTAGAAAGATTTATAGCACTTGTGTTATCACAGTATATAATAGAATTTGATAAATGAATATCAAAATCTTGAAGTGTTTGTTGCATATATAGTACTTGAGTACAAGCAAGAGCCGCTGATATATATTCATCTTCACATGTTGATAGTGAAACACAATTCTGTTTCTTACTAAACCAAGAGACAAGTGATTTTCCAATAAAATGGCACGTACCACTTGTACTTTTTCTATCCGTTCGTGAGCCACCAAAATCAGCATCACTATATGATACTAATTCAAATGGACATTCTTTTGGATAGAAAAGACCAAAATCTTTGGTATTATTAAGATAACGAATTATACGTTTCACTGCTCGTAAATGTGATTCCTTTGGATCGGCTTGAAAACGAGCACATAAACAAACACTCATTAATATATCTGGACGACTAGCTGTAAGATAAAGAAGAGAACCAATCATGCTTCGATATAATTTCTGGTCAACATTCTTACTACTTTCATCTTTTTCAAGATGTGTAGTTGTACTCATAGAAGTTGGTTTACCAGATGTATTTTGTAATCTGAAGCGTTTGATAAGATTTTCACAGTATTTTTCTTGATTGATAAAAATACCGTTTGAAAGTTGTTTGATTTGAAGTCCAAGAAAATAAGATAGTTCTCCCATATGAGACATTTCAAATTCTTTGGTCATAATACTTGCAAATTCCTTGCAGAGTTTATCGTTTGTTGAACCAAAGATTATATCGTCTACATATATTTGGATAACCAGAATATCTTTTCGAGAATGTTTAATAAACAAAGTTTGATCGACTTTGCCTATTTCAAAACCTGAATTAATAAGATAGCTACGTAATCGTTCATACCAAGCACGAGGTGCTTGTTTTAAACCATACAGAGCTTTCTTAAGTTTGAACACATGGTCAGGATATTTTTCATGTACGAACAACGAAGGTTGTTCGACATAGACATTCTCTTTGATAAATCCATTGAGAAAAGCACTTTTGACATCCATCTGATAAAGTTTGAAATTATGATGACAAGCAAAAGATAATAGAATTCTAATAGCTTCTAGTCGAGCAACTGGTGCAAAAGTTTCTTCATAATCGATACCTTCTTCTTGATTGCATCCTTGTGCTACTAATCTTGCTTTATTTTTGGTGATATTTCCTTGTTCGTCAGCCTTATTTTTATAGACCCATTTAGTACCAATTACTGACTGATCAGTTGATCTTGGAACAAGTTCTCAAACGTCATTGCGCTCAAACTGATTTAGTTCTTCCTGCATGGCAATGATCCAGTAATCATCTGTAGCAGCTTCTTTTGGATTCTTGGGTTCGATATTTGAGAGAAAAGCGACATGACCCATTTGATTGAGTTGACTCCTTGTTCTGACATGTGATGTTATTTCACCTATTATATTTTGGGCCGGATGGTCTCTTAATATTCTTGGTGGTGTTTGTAATTCACATATTTGAGGAGCATTCTCAATAATTACTTCTGAGTCAGAATCAGTATTTGAGATGATTGGATTATTAATGACTATTGATTCGTCATCATCTGATATTGTGTGAGGATGCTGATAGATTTCATCAAAAGATACATGAAGTGATTCTTCAATAGTTATGGTTCGTTTATTAAATATCCGATAGGCCTTACTTCGTTCCGAATAACCGACAAATATTCCTTCATCGGCTTTTGGATCGAATTTTCCAAGCTGGTCTTTCGTATTTAAAATAAAGCACTTAGAACCAAAAACTTTGAAGTATGAGATTTTGGGCTTTCTTTTGTTAAACAATTCATAAGGCGTGTTCTTGGTAAGAGGTCTTATGGACACACGATTTAAAACATAACAGGCGGTTGCGACAGCTTCTGCCCAGAAATGTTTTGGTAAGGTAGTTCCATTCAATAATGTTCTTGCACATTCTTGTAAAGTTCGGTTCTTTCGTTCTACTACTCCGTTCTGTTGTGGAGTTCTGGGAAACGAAAAATTATGATATATACCTTTCTTTGTACAAAAATGTTCAAATTCATTATTTTCAAACTCTCCGCCATGATCACTTCTTATATTTTTAACTTTAATCCATTTTGATTTTTGAATTCTTTTGACGAAGGATTTGAAATGATTGAAAGTATCACTTTTATTTTTTAAGAAAATTGTCCATGTATAACGAGAGAAATCATCAACAATTACAAGCACATATTGATTGTGATTTATTGATTGAACTCTAGTAGGTCCAAATAAATCCATGTGCAGTAACTCAAGTGGTTGTAATGTTGATATAACTTTCTTGGATTTAAAAGATGATTTGGTCAATTTTCCTAATTGACATGCATCACAAATGTTGTTAACTTTAAAACTCATTTTGGGTAGTCCTCTAACTAGATTGTTTTTAGCTAACTTGTCAATATTTCTGAAGTTTATATGACAGAAACGTTTGTGCCATAGCCATGGATCATTGTCATTAGCCACAAGACACATATCTGAATTATGATTAATATTCATATTTAGAATATATATATTTCTGTCTCTATAACCTTCAAAAACTAAATTATGGTCTTTATCTAAAATACTACACTTATTATTTGAAAAGGAAATTATAAAACCCTTGTCACATAACTGACTAATACTAAGTAAATTGTGTTTTAAATTTCTAACTAGCATGACATTAGTAATAAGAGGTAAGTTAGATGTACCGCAATTGCTCACATCGCCTTTGCCGATGATATAACCTTTTGAATTGTCTCCAAAAGTGACTGAGCCACCATCTGAGTATTTAATATTTGTTAATAAGCTTTTGTCTCCCGTCATATGTTTTGCGCAACCACTGTCCAATATCCACTTTCCTCTTTTCTTCAGTGGGACCTGCAAAAAATAGAATTAAGTTCATGGTACCCACTTTTTATAGGGTCCTAAGAGTTAGGTCTTAGGAGTCCAAACCCATTTGGGTCCGGTATCCCCTTTATATATATAATTGTTATTAAAATGTACAGTATTCATGAAATGCTGAATGTATTTGTTCCTAATCAAATTATTATTTGTTTTAGGAACCCATATTTTGATAGTCTTAACATTTCTCTCTTGAAATTTCACAACTGGTTTTGGTTTGAAATATAATAAACTAAAATTTTTCTTAGCTTCAGTTTTTTGTACTTTTTTCTTCCTTTTATTTCTAAGATGTTTCTTAGTTTCATGTTTGTTATATCCCAAACCTTGTTTATCTGAAATAGATTGTGAACTTTCAATGATTTTAGTCAAATTTTCTCGACCTTTGTTAAAGTTAGAAACATTTTGAGTAATGTCATCAAACTTTGTTTGTAAACTAGCTTTTTCTAGGTCTAGAATTTTAACTTTTGCTTTAAGTTCATGATTTTCAGTAGTGAGAGCATTATTTTTCTCTTTTTGAGCTTCTATTTCATGACTCAAAAGAGATATTTGAGAGTCAACATTAGATGATGATTCTTGAATATTTCCAAGTTCTTCTTCTAATATTTTCTTCTCATCTTTTAACATATCTCGTTCAAACTCTGCTCTACTTAAATCTGCTTTGACTACTTTTAATTGACGTTTTAAGTCTTTATATTTGACTATCAATTCAGCATTAATATCAAGTAATTCATCAAATGTAGGAATTTGTACCTCATCTTCTGTTGCCATAAA
Organism: Allium cepa; assembly: GCA_030765085.1. Taxonomy (NCBI): domain Eukaryota; kingdom Viridiplantae; phylum Streptophyta; class Magnoliopsida; order Asparagales; family Amaryllidaceae; genus Allium; species Allium cepa. Next base: position 641,205,677 of record CM060939.1, on the reverse strand, counting down.
GCAAACATTAGCTTGTTCATTCTCCGAATCACTTTCACTTTCTGATGAAGATGACTCTGAATCATCCCATGTTACTGAGAAGGCTCGTTTCTTTGATTTGTCCTTCTTATATTTGAATTTGTCATTTTCTGACTTTTTCTTTTGTTCTGGACAATCCTTCTGCATGTGTCCCTTTTTATGGCAGTTGAAACATTCTATAGCAGATGAAGATGGTTTATTTGATCCAGGTTTCCTTTTATTGTAGCGACTGGCTTTTCGATATTTTAGGAATTTTTTGAAACCTTTAGCAATGAACGCCAAATCTTCATCTTCAGAATCTGTTTCATTTTCATCTTTCTCAACATGAAATGCTACATTTTTCTTTTCTTCTTTCTGTTCTTTTCTAGCCTGCAAATTTGCTTCATAGGACATTAAATTTCCTATCAATTCATCTGGCTTCATGACGGAAAGGTCATTAGCTTCTTCAATTGCTAATACTTTTCCTTCCCATTCATTAGTCAGAGAATGTAGGACTGTTGAAACAACATCAAAATCAGAATACTTTTGTCCTAACCCAATAAGTGCATGGTGAATAGTTTGAAACCGTGAATACATGTCATTGATTGTTTCATTTGGTTTCATTTTGAAATTTTGAAACTGACTTTTCAGCATGGCTATTTTGGCTTGTTTAACCTTGTTAGTACCTTCATGAGTGATTTTTAGCGTTTGCCAAATTTGATATGCAGTAGTGCAGATACTAACACGGTTATATTCATTTTGGTCTAATGCACAGAACAACATATTTATTGCTCTTGCATTTACGGCTGCTGCCGTTTTCTCAGCCACAGTCCATTCTGAATAATCAGTTGTTGGATTTACTATTTCTCTTTGAGTAGCATTCCAAGCATCATAGCTACTTGATTGCATAAAGAATGAAATACGTGTTGCCCAATAACTGTAGTTAAGACCATTGAAAAATGGAGGTCTTTGTGTCGATTGCCCTTCTGTGTAAGTGGTGTTTTGAGTGCTAGTACTTGCGTTATTTGCCATATTACAAGAATATATCAAATAACTGTGTTACGGTTATATGATGACCGTGCTCTGATACCAAATGAAAGTGGGGGTGAGTATACTAATGCACGTATTAATATAGTACACACGGATCGTGTAATATGGATTACAATACAAATGCGGAAATAGATGATAATAGCATTGTAAATAGAAAATAGAAAAATCACACCAGAGATTTTTATACTGGTTCGGAGCACTGTCCTACGTCCAGTCCCAGACTTCTATCTGGATTTTCACTATTAACAACCTCGCTTCACCCGGAGGAACAGGTTTACAACACCCGAACAGCCGAACGGGATTTCACGCCTCTAATACACTGAGGACTTCAACACTTGCCTCTTACAACACGAGGACTTCAACAAAAACAAATACAATTGTTGTTGACAACTTGTGTTCTTGAAAACACGGATTTGTCACTAGTAGTACACCCTTCCTATAATCTTATCCTCAAAGAATATGAATGATGTTTTGTGAAGATTAAAGAAGGTATATTGCTTATTGAATCAAAAGGTATAAAATAGTTTCAATGATTCAATAAGCTATTAATTAAATGAGTGCTTTTAGAATGCAAGAATGTTAGAAAGTAAGATCAGAGAAAGCATATAATAATCATATAAATTCATGTTTGAATCAACGATTTAGATGAGTATATATAAGAAGAAATAGTTGTAACTCTTGGTGAAACAGTTGCCATTAAGAGTTGTGATTATTGGTGAAAGGTAGGAGATGCAACTTTTGGAGAAGAGAAGTGTCTTTTGGAAAACTTGCTTTCTGTTTAAAAACGGTCGACAGGTCAAAAAATGACCGGTAGACAGGATTTTAAATATATAGTCGTTATGTGCATGTGTGCACGTTTACTGTGCAACTTTACCAGAAACGGTCGACCGCCCCATTTTCAACCGGTCGACCGGTCTGTGTAAATTTTCACAGTGAATGTGCAATGATGTTTAAATGTATATATATCGACTATATTTGAAATGCATGATTATTTGAGGATAGATTTTAACAAGTTTATCACTATTACAACATCAAATAATCAACCTATAATCTAGAGTACCATATGTAGGTCTTGATTTGTCGATTGCCGTTATATTGTTGTCAGCAATCAAAATCTTCATAGAAGCTTTGACTCAACAAGGAAAAGTAAGTGCCCTTACCATAGAGTGAGTGGATGGACTTGCTTATATGTTGGATCCCCTTGTCGAAGAACGAGCAAATCAGACTCAACATGAATATATGACTCAGAGAGATCAGACCCTAAATTGGACGTTGAAGGTATGATTCGAAGTGGTCAGACCTTATGTCTTATAATTGGAAAATTATTACTGATTAATTAATTATGTTCATTGCCTCGATTCTGTTGGGCTTACATACAATGGGATGCTAAGCGAATCTAGACGATTTATATGTAATGTTCCAATCGGTGATAATGCGCTCTTACGATTAACAATGCATGATTACATGATAAATAATTAACCTAAGCAAATTAAATCCGAGACGAACATGGGATGACATAAATATTGATTTATGACAATCTAAATTCCGGATGCATGCGATAATAGTGAAATATGATAACTTAACCCAGGTTGAATACAAGATGACTTTTGATAATGATATGTGAAAATTTATCCTCATGAAATTACGGGATGACTTAGATAGTGACATATGTTATATGGTAACTTCAGATGAACATAGGTTCATTACGATTTATGATTATCGTATAAGCAAGGACTAGAATTCTTAGCTATAATGGTCTAGAACGATCTTTGGTTTGTAGTGATTCTAAAGGAACCGGATGGTTCACCATAACTTAGATCGATGGATAGCCGAAGAGACCAATAGTCAATGATTGATTAACCCCGGTACTTATTTTTGAGCAAAGCATATCTTACATTCATAAGGTATACTTTGAAGGGTAAGTGTTATAGCCAAAGTTTCCATAGTCTCAGAATAGACACAAAAGGATGAAATGGATTGGAAACTAACGAAGAAATGAGTCAAGAAGCTTGAAAGATATCAAGATTGAAGACAACAAAGATATGGCCGAGTTTCAAAAGTGCAAATCAGGTCGGTACTGACATGATTCTGCTGGTATTGACATGATTTGCACCAACATGATTTATACCAACACGATTTATGCCAAAATGATTAGAACTATCAACAATGATATGAAGGAACTCAAGAAGTTTGATGAACTCCAAACCATAAAATTCTATCAGTACTAACACGATTTTGATTGATACCGACAAAATCATGAAGGAAAAAAATCTTAGGCACAAAGAAAATTGCACTGAACATGCAAAAATTTATTTCAATACTGACATGAATTCATATCTGTATCGACATAATTTTCCATCTCGAGACTAATATGTGCCGACTTATTCTTCATGTTGGATTTTCAAATCTTGGAGATTTGGATGTTTTTAAACTTGGATGGTAAGATATATGCTAAAGTTTGGCTATAAATAGGAAGCTACATACATCTAGGAAATGACTTTTGGCGCTTTAGATTTTTTCCATCATCTTCTGCCATAAACTCTTGTAAATCCGAGATCTACTAGATTGTGGTCAGATTTGAGTTGTAATCTTTGTACTCTAGATTTAAAACATAAGATAATAAGATTAAAGTGAACGTAGGTTGGAGTATTTGCAGAACCACTATAAAGTGCTTATTTGTTCTTATTTCACTCATATATCTGGAACTACTTACTTTTGGGGTGTTATGTCAACTTTTGGTGCAATAATACATATATCAGTATACTTTTTTACTTTAATTAATGAACTTTTATTTATTTAGTCTAATAAATTAAATTATTAAATAATTTCAAAAATATTAATTTATCTTTCCAAAATAATTTTTGAAAAATATTTTATAAATTTTATTTTATAACTATTATAAAATTTATTTTAGATTTTAAATTTAACTTTTAAATTCAAAACATATTATTAAATTTTCAAACTAAATTTTGAAAATTATCCCTAAGCCTAAATCAGTTCTAGCCTCTACAATTGGGTCGGCCTTTTGAACTTACTCCATCATTGAGTCAGACCAAGCGCCAGGGGAATAAGAATATTTCATTATCTAACCCTATGCTTAGACATTACTGTTATAAACATCCAACTGATAGTAGACTTTATAGTTCATCCTAAAATTGTAGATTTAGACCACATAGAATATTAGGGATCTGATACATTATAGGAACCAATCGAAAGCAGGTGAAACGGGTAGATTACAAAAAATTCTTCTTTTAGATCATCATGGGATTATGAAGTTTGAAGGGTTTTATTAGATCCAATCTTATTAATATAAATAAAATCATATTTTATTTAATTTTTAGGATTTATTCAATTAATAAATTTTATGTATTTATAATTAATGTAATCAGTGAATATAATAATATATACCCATATCTATTTTAATATGTAAGTTCAGCATACTAAAGCATACATAGGTAATGTTATATAGATATTGGGCTTTGCATCTAGAACGTGTACATTTGCCATTTATATATGTGATCATTGTCTCAAAATAGTGTTAAATATATTTATAAAATAAATAGCTTTATCTTAAGATTCAAAATTATTTGTATAAATAAATATCTAGTTAAGACTTAGTAAGACATCTCAAAGTCAAACTTGGATCTTAAGATTAATATTTAAAATATCTTTATTAATATATGATAATATTAAAATAAATATGAAACTGAAATTAGTTTTATTAATATATATTTATAAAAAAATTATCATAAAATATTTTATCATGCAAAAGAAATTATGGATATAGTTATATATTATAAATAAAATTTAAAATTCATAACATATATTTAAAATGTGTTCAACAAAAAAGACAATCTAACATATGAACGTTTTAAATTTAATTAATATATATTTTATAACGTTTAATAATATTAAATGCATATGGTATTAAATGATTATTAATAAACATATAATTTATATGTTGACAATTCCTTTCGGCCATTTTTTTAATTTGTCGAAAAATGTTTAATTATTTAATATAAATAAATAAATATATATATATTAAATAATTAAACGTCTTCTGATAAAATAAAATTGGATTAATGTATTTTGGAGTTTAGAAAAAGTAAATATGCATTTCAAAATAATAAAAATATTTATAATATATAGAAAAATATCATATGCATGTGTAAAATATCTACGGCCAAAAATAATTTACTCATATTTTATTCCAAAATTTCTTTGAATTTGTAAACATCACATTCATGCAGATTAATTGTATAAAATTTATTTTATGCGTTAAATATATGGGAGATAACTATCACACGTATAAAAAAGTTATAATGATATTAATGACACACAAATATGTGAAATGTAGATTACCTTACAAGAGATTTCCTAAGGACCATATAAATTGGTCCTAGATTCTAAATTGGCAGCACTATTACAAGCAGTCAATGCTTCACTATCAGATCTAGTTTTGTTTGGTGATTAGATGTGTGGAGTTAGAAAAATGAAGGCAGGGACTGATAGGATTTGCAACCAAGAATAGGAAGAGAGGAGGAAAAACATAGACCACACAAAATGGAGGTTAGTGCTTGAATTTATAGTGTGAGTTAGAGATAAATATCTACATGTTTTCCCCTTAGAAATTCAAATATCAAGGCCCTCTCTTTCTCTCATTATAGCTTGGCCATATACTTATTCAAATATTAGGAAAAAAATCCATTATGCCCCTTAGTAATTTATTTAATATAAATCCAATTGTAATCGTTATTGATATCTTATATTGTTACACACGTATATATCTTTTTTATATGCACCGAATAAAATACTAGTGGTACCTTGAACAATTCTAGAAACCCTCCATTTTAATAAACACACCACATACAGTAAATAAAATAATAATTAATATTTATAAATATTAATTAATTTATAACTATTACAAATCAAATAAATTAAGTTGTGTTCTAATGACTGATTGGATTTAATTGCGACTCGTAAATGTAAATTCTGTAGGTGATTAATATCAAACTATTTGAATATTAATGTTCACTCGTCACCTTAACTAGTGGAATGATAGTTTGACCAAACTTATTGCTTATACATCTTTATCTACAAAATGCAATTTTATAATTTGAGCATACTATTAGTAATGATTGTTTACACCAATTATCTTTGCTAACACTATAACACTTTAGACTTAAGGAATTTAGTTTGATCCAAATTCTAATATCGTCCCCATTAAACATAGTTGGTCCTTAAACAAAATCCTTGGTTCAATAATAACAATTATTATTAACTGTATGGTTATAGCCAAAGAAGTTGACTTTGATTTGACTACAATTGATCATGCTATTAACTTCATATAACTGAGGAAAAGAATTCTCTATTGAATTTTTTCACTTCCAATGCTTCAACTTATGCCTAACTATAGTCGTTTAATGGATGTCATGCCACAATTTAACCATAATCAAAGTGGAATATCCATATTGAAGTTCAACGGTATTCTTAAATCGAAAGAACTATGTAATATCGTCACTTCGAGATTTCCTGCTTGACCTTGGTTTTTATTGGCCACCATAAAACTCTCAAGCGAGTCATTCAATAGTCATCCAATAACTATCAGTACGTAACCCTTTGTGCCCCTAGCAGCTATGAGTAATATATTAACCAACATATAGAAAGCGTTATGTACTGTGGTCTTAATAGATGTATTGATATCATTTCATAAAATATCTTGAATATGAATATTTAAAATAATATTGTATATATAGTGATGTTTCTCATGATTAAAACTCTTTTAAATTATTACACCATAACATATCTTTTAAGGATTTTTTATTTGAATGCACCATAAGTTAATTTATTTAATTATTATATTGTTATATAACAAAGTATATAATATAAAATAAATACCTTTATTACAAAGAAGGAGGTTATAGAGTTAGATATATGTAAACAATTACATAATTACCCCTATGGCATACCACTAACTGTTTCGCCACCTATATCCTCCATGTGACGCCCCACCTCTATACCCACGCTAGCCAAGAACATTACGGTGAATGCTGTCGACTAGCACGGAGAATAAGGCTGTTGAGGAGCGACCATCCGTGTAATTGCTTTGTGCGAGCATTGATATGTCAGATAGTATAACATGCAATACTTTATCAAGAGGAAATCCGACATACCGACACAAACTCAAAGCTACCACACAGTGGCTATAATATCTTCAGAAACAAATACAGAAATAAACATAACATAAATCAGTCACAGATAATTCATATCACAAAGGCGGAAGAAGATATGAATATATAATTAACACATGGAAGTGTATATCAGAGTAGTGGTCAAAAAGATCCACAATAATACAAATGAATAGCAACAAGTGCTATACAAAAGAATACAACAATGAGTCTATATCTCAAGTGTATATAACAAAATAAACTACTAATTTAAGTAGTTTGCCAAAAGTCAGAGAAATCAATCCCAGGGGAGAAGTCAAGCAGAAGCACCTGTAACATCTCGGTCTGACCCGAGTATTATTTAATAAGAAAATAATAAATGGATCAGTCTAACTATAAATATCAGATGAAACGATATAGAATCAGAGATATGACTAAACACATAATAATCACAATGCCAAGCTGTGATATATATAAGTAATTGACAATCAACGAGAGATTAATCAATATCACCAAAACTACACAAGAATCAAAGAAATGTCATACTCCTCATTTCGTTCACCAAACCACAATAAATGACATATTATATCAATGCCAATCACAAAAGTCAATGACACACAAATTCACCAATACACAAATATCGATATAGCTTATCGATGGAAATCACGAAAATTGGTGAAACACAAATTCTAGAAATCATCTCAAGAAATCCAGAAATCACAAAAGTCAATGACGCACAAATTCACCAATACACAAATATCGATATAGCTTATCGATGGAAATCACGAAAATTGGTGAAACACAAATTCCAGAAATCATCTCAAGAAATCCAAAAATCACAAAGAGGGGGAGGCCTATCACAAACGGGAGCATAAAGCTCGCCAACACGTGTATCACAGACGAAACGCTAATTCCATGGTTGCTAACCATAACAAATTGAGCCGAAGCTCCACAAACGGCCCGAAGACCATGGGTTGCTGCCCCACCAATTTGAGTCGAAACTCCACAAAACGGGGTTTAGTCTCCCTCGCAAACAAAGAGACATCGCACATTGCTAGTTCAAATCACAAAGATGATCGTCATGATCAACGAGAAGTGTCATTACACTAAGCTAGTAAATATATTAGTTTAGCTTCATGTCCCATAACCACTTGCTTAACTTAAATATTTACGAACAAACTGTAGATCTCCACTATATAATTGTCACAAGGGATTCAATCGAACAAGTCCAAGAATTAACCGACAAAGTGAACGCAAGCGTTTCATACCACTTGTTTTACTAAGTCGTTTAATTAGATTTCTCATACGAGTGAGGTAAAGGTTTGTATATACTAATAAATTGGAAATCGGTTTTATAAACGAATTTGGTATTAAAATAGTATTGAAATCGTTTGAGGAAAGAGTTTTGATATTTACTACTAGTATAGAAAACCTTTATATTTTTAAAGTGACAAAACACACAAAGAAGATTGTAGGAACAATCAATCACTAAAATTCACATACGAAGATGTGAATAAAAATCCAACGAAACCGATAAAGAATCCATCAAAATGGATATTCAAAAATCCCTAAAAAGGAGTCATCAAAGTCATAACAAATGATAACAACACATAGGAAACAACACGAATCGATTAAAGTTGGAAATTCAAACAACTAGGCGAAATAGGCAAAAATGCAGCAGGTCGGTCGGCCGGCTACAGAGCTCGGTCGACCGGACCCTGTTCTCAAAATTCCTCGGGAAGCAGGTCGGTCGGCCGAACACTATACTCGGTCGACTGAACCCTAAACAGGGAAGTGCTTATGCACTTGGAAGCAGGTCGGTCGGCCGGCTACAGTGCTCGGTCGACCGGACCTGTTGCCAGTCCCCTCCCAGTCCATCCAATTGAGGTCCAACCTCCACCAAATTGCATTCTCTCGAGCAACGGCACTAAGGGATTATGCCATTCAACTACCCGGCCCTATATGCTCCTCGATGCATCACCAAACACATGTTCAAACATCAAAGTTATGATTTTTAAAGGATTGAACCCAAAACACCAAAATTGGAATATTCACCAAATCAATCCAAACCAAAAGCAATTGCACACGAATAAGTGTTAGGAATTCATACCTAACAATCGAAGATAAATATAAGCATAGATGTGAGATAAAAATCTCACCTTTTTACAGAATCAAACAAGAAGAAGCTTGAAAGCAAATGGAGAATCAACCTCTCTTCAACACAACCCAAATGAGCTTGAATCTATGCTCAAAACAAGAACATTCCCAAAATTAGGTTTAGGAATTTCTGAAATTGGTAAGAGAATAAGTTGGAGAAGAAGAAGAGAATGCTTACCAATGGGTTCTCTTGAATTTGGAGCTAGGAATTTGAGGTTGAAAGAGGAACTAGGGTTTTGGAGTTTTAATTTCCAATCTCTCCCACCATTATTGCCTTAGAACTGAAAAGAGAAGATAATGAGGGTGAATGGGGAGGAGTGGCTCAGTTTTTGAGTATAAGTCCAAACATAGGGCTGAACCCAAACCCAAACCCAAAGTGAAAAGTAGCAAAAATCAACTTTCTCCAAACATATCGAAGCTTATACTCAAAAAGGTCGCAAACGGCATTTTAAACTCAATGGGAGTGGTCCCGAGTCCTAATTCGACCATATGCAAAAAGTAGCTTTTCGGACTAAATTCCGAGTATTGATAAAATATTTAAATAAAATATTTAAATATAAAATCGATAAATATGCGGGTTGTTACAGACTCCCCTCCTTAAAGAAATTGCGTCCTCGCAATATTTAAGAAGAAGATATGTAGTAACAACCATAAAAGCATATTAAACACAAAAGAAATTTGAAATAAGAAGTTCACCTCAAAGAGCATGAGAAAGTAAGTCCGGATGTGTTCGCTTGATGTACTCTCTAGATTCCCAAGAACAATCCTTAGGATTAGAAGACCATAGGACTTTAACAAGCGGGACATCTTTATTTCGAAGGCGTTTGACCTCCGAAGCAACAATTCGAATAGGATGGTGCTCATAAGTTAAATTAGGCGAAACTTCAATCTCTTCCACAACACCGGGCTCAAGAATAGAATCGGAATCTCGAAGACATTTCCGAAGTTGAGAAACGTGAAACACGTCATGGATAGCAGAAAATTGAGCCGGTAATAAAAGGCGATAAGCCATGGAACCAACACGTTCAGTGATAGGAAATGGCCCAATATATCGAGGCGCCAATTTTCCCGATCGACTGAAACGTACAACGCCTTTCATAGGTGAAACACGAATGAACACAAGATCTCCCACAGAAAATTCTAACTTCCTTCTCTGGTTATCGGCATAGGATTTTTTGTCTACTCTGGGCTTCTTTCATCCTATGACAAATAAGATCAATCTTTTCTGTGGAATCACGAATAAAATCTGGACCTAAATCTAGCTTCTCACCGGCCTCAAGCCAACAAGAAGGAGATCGGCATGGCCTTCCATAGAGTGCCTCGAAAGGTGCCATACCAATACTAGATTGGAAGCTGTTATTATAGGAAAATTCAACAAGTGAAATATGATCTTCCCAACTTCCCCCAAAATCAAGCACACATGCACGAAGAAGATCTTCAAGAGTTTGATTCACACGCTCAGTTTGTCCATCGGACTGGGGATGATAAGCGGTGCTAAAATTGAGCTTCGTTCCCAAAGCTTTTTGAAGACTCCTCCAAAATCCACTAGTAAACAATGGATCACGATCACTAACAATAGAAGTAGAGACTCCATGCAATTTAACAATCTCTTTGATAAAGAGCTTGGCCAAAAGAGGAACGGTTCGGTTAGACCGAACGGGAATAAAATGGGCGGATTTAGCAAGTCTATCAACGATCACCCATAAGCTATCATGACCCGAACTAGAACGGGGAAGGCCATCTATAAAATCCATAGAAATTTGGTCCCACTTCCAAATTGGAATTTCTAAAGGTTGCAATAACCCACCGGGCCTTTGATGTTCGGCCTTAACGAGTTGGCAAGTCATGCAACGCTTAACGAAGTTAGCGATGTCGAATTTCATTCCCTCCCAATAATATAGTCGCTTCATATCCGCGTACATTTTACTACTACCGGGATGAATGGTGAATTTAGAACGATGAGAATCTTCTAAAATATCCTTACGAAGATCAACAATATTTGGTACGATAAGTCTACCAAATTTTCGAATGCCGCCACGAGAATCGATATCAAATTCTTTCAATCCTTCAATATCAATTTTATCCCTAATATTTTGGCCAAGAAGAGCCATTTCAGGATCTAGCTTTTGAGCTTCAAAAATGCGGTCTACAAGAGAAGGATGAGCCTCAAGGCTACATAACACAAGTGATGAACATAAATCAGAGACACGGTCTCGAATCTCACAAGAGGATAATATCTCGAGATCATTCCATTCGAATATCATCATAGAAACAACCGCTTGTTGCTTGCGACTAAGTGCATCGGCAACACGATTTCCCTTTCCGGGAGTATAAAGGATATCGAGATCATATGGTGCAAGAAATTCGAGCCAACGCTGTTGACGTAAATTAAGTTCCTTTTGAGAGAATAAATATTTCAAAGACTTATGATCCGTGTAAAGAAAAAATTTCTCTCCTAAAAGATAATGACGCCAAATCCGAAGAGCGAAAACAATAGCCGCGAGTTCTAAATCGTGAGTGGCATATCTAGTCTCGGCAGGCTTCAATTGCCTAGAAGCATAAGCAATAACACGTTCTCTTTGCATAAGAACGGCACCCAAACCAACGCCGACTAGCATCGGTATAAACAACGAAATCTTGATTCCCCTCGGGAATAACAAGAATAGGAGCACCAGAAAGAAGTTCCTTTAGTTTCTGAAAAGAAGTTTCACATTTGTCCGACCAAATGTATTTAACAACTTTCTTCGTTAAGCTAGTGAGAGGTACGACAATATTAGAAAAGTCTTTGATAAAACGGCGGTAATAACCCGCCAATCCAAGAAAACTACGAATCTTCGTCACACTCTCAGGTTTCTTCCAACTTTGAATCGCTTCAATCTTTGAAGGATCTACTGAAAGTCCGGATTCGGATATAATATGACCGAGAAACTTCACACGAGATTGCCAAAAATGACATTTATAAAACTTTGCTTTTAATTGATTACTCCTAAGAGTTTCCAACACAATCCGAAGATGTTTTTCATGCTCCTCCTCGGTTTTAGAATACACAAGAATATCATCAATAAAGATGAGAACAAATCGATCGAGGAAGTTTTTGAAAACTCTATTCATAAGGTCAACGAAATAAGCCGGAGCATTCGTTAAACCAAATGGCATAACAAGCCATTCATAAGATCCATAATGAGTTCGGAATGATGTCAAAGAAATGCTATCCTCTGCAATACGAAGCTGATGAAATCCAGTAGCTAAGTCTAATTGTGAAAAGACTCTAGCACCACAAAGCTGACCGAATAGATCATCAATCCGAGGTAAAGGATATTTATTTTTGATAGTAAGATCATTAAGCTTGCGGTAATCAACGCAAAGCCTAAGTGTTCCATCCGATTTCTTCACAAAAATAGCTGAAGCTCCCCAAGGCGAGGAACTAGAGCGAATAAATTGCTTCGTCTCCAATTCGGATAATTGTATGCGCATCTCCTCATTTTCTTTATTGGACATACGATAAGGAGGGCGAGTGATAGGTTGAGCTCCAGGAATGAGATTAATTCTGAACTCAATTGCTCGCTTAGGCGGTAATCCTAAAACGGGCTCGAATATGTCAGAAAATTCACGAACGACGTGAATAAGAGAAATAATATCACCCTCATCATCATCATCGTCATCACGAGGATTTAAAGAATATAAAGATGCAACCAAGCTGGAATCTGAATCTTTAAGATTAATAGAAATCTGCTTAACAGATTGAGGATGTCGAAGATGAATAGTCCGCTCAGGACATAGGATATGGGCTTCATAACGGTTAAGCCAATCCATTCCCAAAATCATTCCAAAGCCTAAATAACGCATGACATGCAAATCGGCTCAGGAAGAAAAATCACACAAAATAATCTCGACATCTTCACACAGTAAACTGATTGTCGCGGATCCACCAACCGGATTCGCAATTCTCAAAGAAGTCATTAAACACAAAACATCCAAAGAAAAAGTATCAACAAGTTATTTTGATATAAAAGAATGGGACGCACCCGTATCAAAAAGAACTCGAATATGATGATCACGAAATAAAATAATTCCATCCAAAATAGAATGAGAAATACCTTGGCCACGAGATGTGTTGCCAAGGGCTTGAGCAACATTAAGATTTCCCTCTTTCCTGCCCTAAAGCTTGGGGCATGAGGATATAACATGACCGGGGCTTTTGCAGTAGCGACAAAAGAGAACTTTGGACACTTGTTCGCGTAATGGTCCTTCGAACCACAATTATAGCATTCCCCACGACCAAAGGAAGAAGTCTTTACCACAGAGGTTGCTTGCTTCCCTTTCTTATTAGGATAGGGGCCTTTGAATTTGTTTGGCCTCTTCTTGTTGTTGTTGAAGCTTGGTTTGGAACCCACCACTTCAACATCATTCTCCCTATCCGCCTCTTCAAGACGAAGAGCGATATCAACTAGTTGGTCGAAAGAAACTTCTAATTTTAGAAGTAATGGCTTCTTGAGGTTTTTGTTTAAGCCATAAACGAACCTCTGGTTCTTCTTTAAAGGTGTTGATGTATTCAACCCCATATTTGGAAAGCGACTCGAAGGAGGCGACGTAATCAGTCACGGAGGACTCACCTTGAACAAGGTCTATCAATCGTCGAGCCAATGTCACTTTCTCAGCTTCTGGTACAAATTTCAACTCGAAGCGTTCTCGGAATTGCCCCCAGGTGAGATCTGCTTCATTAATCTCAGAAATAAGAAGCACATACCAGTCCAATGCTCTTTCTCGGAGCATACTAGAGGCCACCTGAACTCGGTGAAGGTCAATAAGATTCATGCGAGAAAAGATTCGATCGCATGACCTTAGCCAAGCCTGTACTTCAATAACAGTTTCGGAACCTTTGAATGGCTCCCCACCCAAATTAGTGTAATCGCTGCACAAGCGTGCAAATCCCGACTTTGGGTGAGTAGGTTCCGGGTTAGCTCCAGCTGCTTGAGCATTTGTCACTAAATCAAGAAGCTGTTGAGCAGTCATAAATACTCCATCTTGGGGAGTAGCACTAGATTGACCGGCGCTGGGACGGCCTGGTCTAACCATTTCTCTTCTTTAAGAAAGAAAGAAAGAAAGAAAGAAGAGGAAAAAGTTATTCTCAAAATAAATATCAAGCAATCTTGATAGATAAAACAAGAAATCATAAGGAAAATAGGATGAATCGGTATGAAGACTCGAATTAAATCCTAAAGCACGACTCCTAAGATGGACTTAGGACGATGATCCTTGTTATAATATTCCATATTGTTCCGAAGTTTGGCTCTGATACCAAGCTGTGACGCCCCACCTCTATACCCACGCTAGCAAAGAACATTACGGTGAATGCTGTCGACTAACACGGAGAATAAGGCTGTTGAGGAGCGACCATCCGTGTAATTGCTTTGTGCGAGCATTGATATGTCAGATAGTATAACATGCAATACTTTATCAAGAGGAAATCCGACATACCGACACAAACTCAAAGCTACCACACAGTGGCTATAATATCTTCGGAAATAAATACAGAAATAAACATAACATAAATCAGTCACAGATAATTCATATCACAAAGGCGGAAGAAGATATGAATATATAATTAACATATGGAAGTGTATATCAGAGTAGTGGTCAAAAAGATCCACAATAATACAAAAGAATAGCAATACGTGCTATACAAAAGAATACAACAATGAGTCTATATCTCAAGTGTATATAACAAAATAAACTACTAATTTAAGTAGTTTGCCAAAAGTCAGAGAAATCAATCCCAGGGGAGAAGTCAAGCAGAAGCACCTGTAACATCTCGGTCTGACCCGAGTATTATTTAATAAGAAAATAATAAACGGATCAGTCTAACTATAAATATCAGATGAAACGATATAGAATCAGAGATATGACTAAACACATAATAATCACAATGCCAAGATGTGATATATATAGTAATTGACAATCAACGAGAGATTAATCAATATCACCAAATCTACACAAGAATCAAAGAAATGTCATACTCCTCATTTCGTTCACCAAACCACAATAAATGACATATTATATCAATGCCAATCACAAAAGTCAATGACACACAAATTCACCAATACACAAATATCGATATAGCTTATCGATGGAAATCACGAAAATTGGTGAAACACAAATTCTAGAAATCATCTCAAGAAATCCAGAAATCACAAAAGTCAATGACGCACAAATTCACCAATACACAAATATCGATATAGCTTATCGATGGAAATCACGAAAATTGGTGAAACACAAATTCCAGAAATCATCTCAAGAAATCCAAAAATCACAAAGAGGGGGAGGCCTATCACAAACGGGAGCATAAAGCTCGCCAACACGTGTATCACAGACGAAACGCTAATTCCATGGTTGCTAACCATCACAAATTTAGCCGAAGCTCCACAAACGACCCGAAGACCATGGGTTGCTACCCCACCAATTTGAGTCGAAACTCCACAAAACGGGGTTTAGTCTCCCTCGCAGACAAAGAGACATCGCACATTACTAGTCTAAATTACAAAGATGATCGTCATGATCAACGAGAAGTGTCAATTACACAAAGCTAGTAAATATATGAGTTTAGCTTCATGTCCCATAACCACTTGCTTAACTTAAATATTTACGAACAAACTGTAGATCTCCACTATAAAATTGTCACAAGGGATTCAATCGAACAAGTCCAAGAATTAACCGACAAAGTGAACGCAAGCGTTACATACCACTTGTTTTACTAAGTCGTTTAATTAGATTTCTCATACGAGTGAGGTAAAGGTTTGTATATACTAATAAATTGGAAATCGGTTTTATAAACGAATTTGGTATTAAAATAGTATTGAAATCGTTTGCGGAAAGAGTTTTGATATTTACTACTAGTATAGAAAACCTTTATATTTTTAAAGTGACAAAACACACAAAGAAGATTGTAGGAACAATCAATCACTAAAATTCACATACGAAGATGTGAATAAAAATCCAACGAAACCGATAAAGAATCCATCAAAATGGATATTCAAAAATCCCTAAAAAGGAGTCATCAAAGTCATAACAAATGATAACAACACATAGGAAAAAACACGAATCGATTAAAGTTGGAAATTCAAACA
The DNA here is from genome assembly GCA_030765085.1 of Allium cepa. Lineage (NCBI taxonomy): Eukaryota > Viridiplantae > Streptophyta > Magnoliopsida > Asparagales > Amaryllidaceae > Allium > Allium cepa. The sequence goes on along the minus strand of CM060939.1, from coordinate 641,189,182 downwards.
ACTAGGCGAAATAGGCAAAAATGCAGCAGGTCGGTCGGCCGGCTACAGAGCTCGGTCGACCGGACCCTGTTCTCAAAATTCCTCGGGAAGCAGGTCGGTCGGCCGAACACTATACTCGGTCGACCGAACCTTAAACAGGGAAGTGCTTATGCACTTGGCAGCAGGTCGGTCGGCCGGCTACAGTGCTCGGTCGACCGGACCTGTTGCCAGTTCCCTCCAAGTCCATCCAATTGAGGTCCAACCTCCACCAAATTGCATTCTCTCGAGCAACGGCACTAAGGGATTATGCCATTCAACTACCCGGCCCTATATGCTCCTCGATGCATCACCAAACACATGTTCAAACATCAAAGTTATGATTAAAGGATTGAACCCAAAACACCAAAAATTGGAATATTCACCAAATCAATCCAAACCAAAAGCAATTGCACACGAATAAGTGTTAGGAATTCATACCTAAAAATCGAAGATAAATATAAGCATAGATGTGAGATAAAAATCTCACCTTTTTACAAAATCAAACAAGAAGAAGCTTGAAAGCAAATGGAGAATCAACCTCTCTTCAACACAACCCAAATGAGCTTGAATCTATGCTCAAAACAAGAACATTCCCAAAATTAGGTTTAGGAATTTTTGAAATTGGTAAGAGAATAAGTTGGAGAAGAAGAAGAGAATGCTTACCAATGGGTTCTCTTGAATTTGGAGCTAGGAATTTGAGGTTGAAAGAGGAACTAGGGTTTTGGAGTTTTAATTTCCAATCTCTCCCACCATTATTGCCTTAGAACTGAAAAGAGAAGATAATGAGGGTGAATGGGGAGGAGTGGCTCAGTTTTTGAGTATAAGTCCAAACATAGGGCTGAACCCAAACCCAAACCCAAAGTGAAAAGTAGCAAAAATCAACTTTCTCCAAACATATCGAAGCTTATACTCAAAAAGGTCGCAAACGGCATTTTAAACTCAATGGGAGTGGTCCCGAGTCCTAATTCGACCGTATGCAAAAAGTAGCTTTTCGGACTAAATTCCGAGTATTGATAAAATATTTAAATAAAATATTTAAATATAAAATCGATAAATATTCGGGTTGTTACACTCCATATAGAATCTCCAGTAGTAGAGCAACATACCTCTGTGTAGGATGAGATAAGTCCTACATATCTGGTGGTGCAACACCAGGATGGATGAACCAATTAAAATAATAGAGCCTCAATGAGCAAAATCTACAGATTGTGGTGGAATGTAAAATCTACGCCAAAAAACAAGATAGTCCTAGTTGAGAATGATGAATTAACTTAATACCTACCAATCATTTATGCTACAATATATAGAGAGACTATAGAAAAACCTTGAGAAATGGTGCATTAGGATGAGGATTATGAGGTAAAATGTCAACTTTGTAAATTTGACGCCGACCAACGCTCAACATGATACAATATACAACCGGTAGTAAGAGGAGATGATAACAGTTGAAACCTGAAAAATAAGAATCCTACGTGAGAACTACTATGACATGTCAAATATGGAGATCCATTGTAAGCCAGCCCAATGATATCAGAATGTGTATGTCAAAATTGTATATGGTTATGTGAAATTGGGAAAATATGGCTAACCTCACCACCACATGCACTTTCTGTCTGTTCTATGGTGAATATGCACAAATCTTAGGAAAGAATAATGCTAAATGGTGGTCTTTGTGTGCTAGGTTTCTAGGTTGCGGCTATATTCATACCACCAAAGCTGTAAAACCTCTAAAAGCCACATGGTTATGTCCCATGAGTAGTAACTCACATTGCATGTCCCACGACCTATACAAGTACGCTAAGGTATTCATTCCCAAGTCATACAAAATAGGTGAAGAAAGATCAAAGTCCGCAACTACTGCAACATGTCTAATGAGAAATGTAGTGGATAAACTGTAAAAGAAAAGGGTTCCTATCATGTACAACATGAACTGCTTAACTATCTCCAAGTTCATGGTAGGGGTGCAATGCCGAACCAATTTCCTAACAGCGTGCCTAATGAAACTAACTCTAATATGAGTACCCTGATAAGCATTAGCAGCATTCCCTCCAAACAAACAAGCAACAACTCTGGCTTGCCTCATATTGACAAAGATATGATACATATTCTCCATATGTACTGGTGGAGTCATAGCACCTACATTAACATTTGCATTTTGATTAGAATTCGCTTGTCGACCTTGGTTCCTTCTGGTATTGGGTCGAACATTTCCATTAGTTGTAGTGCTTCCACCACCTAGATTCACTCTTCTATGTCGTACTTCCATATCTCACTTTCTCTTAATTTGTATGCAAACTTTAATAAGATACAGAAGAATGATCTAAGAGAGAAGAGAGAATACATACTTATGTATATAGCAAATACAAGTACATTACTATAGCGTTATCCCATATCCCCAATCTTATTCTCTGATTCAGTGGATTATGTTTTCAAAATTCTTTTAATCTTCAAAGTTTTACATAAACCTCGCTCTAATACCAACTTGTAATATCCCCCACTTTAAGGCCCGAAACTAAGTGCTAGGATGCTGCAGTCATCCATAATGTTACTTTTCGATGACAAAATGTGGCTATGTTAATCATATCAATAATCAGAAACAAATGTACACGAAAATATTCAAACACAATTTAATAACAAGTTTTCACATTTAATTTGACAAATAAGGTTTCATATCCATTACATAATCCCATCTGGTCCCATATTAAGAGAAAACAGAATTATTACAATGTACTCCAGAAGCGACATGTGAAGATGCTCGTTGGCTGACTAGATTCTAATAGTTGGCAATTATATAGCTTGCTGTTACATCCACTCAAACAAAAGGAAAGTGCACGATGAACCAATAGAAACTCCTAATATAGCTAGATTGCCTCGTGTACATCTCCAGAAGCTTATTCGTCTAGGAAACCAGAAATCCATTACTCCCGGCCTACTCAAATGAGTACACTAGAGTTTAACCGTAAAAACAAAAAGTTAGGTTATACAAACATTCTGGTGTGAATAATAACGTACCATCTCGAACCAAAATAGATATCTAGTGAGACCACACTGCTAAGCATAATTGATTTCCCCCTCGCTAGTATCTTAAGCAAAACAAATCAACCATATACCATGCATCCTGCATCCACAATAGTTAGAACATAATAAATAAAAAAATTCATTCATGCAACATACATTGGACTACCATTCCAATTTATTTGACCATACATCTTATTTCTTACTATCTGTTTTTAATCTCAAGCGACTATCTGTTTTATGTTTAGTGTGACTACCCATCTTATATTCATGTGGACCATCCATCTCACATATTAACCTCATTTGGATTACCCATCCTATACCATATGGAGTACCCATCATACATGGATTTTACTATTTAAATTATGTGGACTATCCATCATGAATGTATCATTTATTTAAAATAGTGTAGACTATACATCACACATCTCATACTTTTCCTAGGAAGACTATAAACTATTCATTAACCATATAGAGACTATCCATCTCCATCATGATGTGGACTATCCATCTCACATGGACTATCCATCTCACGTCTCATAGTTTTCTAAGGCTAATTATGATCTCATCACTTATTAATTTAGTTTATGTTTAACCCCAATGTCTATGTCTACTGGTGTCTCCAATTAGGTTGCATACACCACGAATATAACATCTCAAAATGATATGCATTGTATCTCCAATAATCTATGTCGAAATTATAAAATAAAATATATTGGTATCTCCAATGGTTAGTATCAAAATTATAACATAAAATACATTGGCATACCTAATGAACAATGTCGAAATCATCATCCATATGGCTCCCCACCATTAATATAGTAATATAAAAGACTTATAGGATTCATGCTGTAATACTGATATCGAACCTCTATCCAAGGTTGGAAAACAATTTTTTTGATTTTATAAGTCATATGGCCAACTGCCAAAATCATAAGGTTAACAACCTTCTCGAATATAGGTTATCTCGCCTCTAAAACATACTTTTAGTTTGCATAAAACGAAGCCTTACCAGCATTGAAATAAAGAGATGCAACATAGATGCCGCTTGGCATTATCGTCGAAATCAATTACTTGCGGCGTTAATGCTATGATGTTGGAACTATAGAACTTCGGCTCTATGCCATAAAACCTAGGGCATTGGCATTAAAAACCCATGATACAAATTTCCTTTACATCGACGTTAAGTAATAGTGGCATCATCGTCACAAAACAGTTATTATCGAAAATAATGTTTAAGGCAACATTACCTTAAGCTATGACATCGATATAGAAAACATGCGGCATTTTGAAAACAGTGTTGAAAACTTGCGACATTGATAAAGTAACGATGAAAGTATTGTACATCGGTATCATGCTGCAAAACATATAATGTCAACGCTGATAACTTCCATCATCAGTGATTCTCATTACTACGAGATGCGATATTCCCATAATGACGATGCCGCATGCATGGTCCAATGCATCTCATACCTATGGCGTAAGTATCTCATGCATTGTTCATAATAATGCCGCCCTTTGTTATAATGCTGCACATTATGGATGGTAGAGGGTACGAGGATGTTGCATATCGATGGCATAGTGATAATTATCATAAAAATTGTTTTCGTTCTTTTTAAAGTAAAATATTTACCTACTACCATTTGTTTGTCAAATTATGATTGGTTGGGACTAAGTCTTCATAATTTCTTTTCAGAATATACTAAAATCATGTTTACCTTGCCCAAATCATTTATTCACGTAATTAATTAATATCCTTAACAAATTATTGATTTAAATTCATTTCTAGCAAAATAGGTTCATAATAATTCATAAACACTTAGGAAAAAACCCCAAAAATCACAAAAATTCAGAATTATCATATATTTTTTCCAAATAGAATTTCAGAGCCAAAAACATATTTAATCATTTTTAATAATTAAAACTCGAAATATACCCTATTTCCACCTTAGGAAATTCATAAAATATTCATTTTAAGTTGGAAAATTATGAAATTAAAAACCTATCTTCAAAGTAACGTTTTATTACATATATCAAAAAATCAAATCGATTAGAGATTAAAAACTTATGGCTTTTTCTCTTAAAACATATTCAAATAATTTCATAAAAATTTCATAAATTATTATTCTATCCAAACAATGATCATACATCCATAATAAGGCAAAACAAATCAAGATAAGTTCGAGTATTGCCCATAACTGAATTCAACCCAAAGACAAAGGAGATAGTTCACTCATTATTCACCTTAAATTAAATGTTGGAGTTGAGACTTGATGTTGTTTAGCTTCCATAAGTTTTATATTCTGAGTCCCCCTTGATTTCCTCTTCCTTATACCTCTATTAATGGCCGACCCTATTTTTTCTTTGTGATTGTTTTTGGATGTAAAATTAGAATGAATGAGAGAAGGGTTTAAGGGATAAAGGATAGATCTATTCCTCTTTTGCCCCTTTTATATATTTTCTTGTATGTTAAGTTTTAAAAAATCTTATTACTCAATTTATTAAGGCACAACTTAATTAAATTATCAAATCTCATCCACATGTCCCACTGCATTATTCTATTTAATTTATCCAATTAAATTACTTGTATAATGTTAAACTAAAATAAGAATGTTACATTCAGCTACTTCCTGTAAATTTAATATAAAAGTTATACTTACCATCTTTCAACTACTTAAATATATGATTGACTAATTTAATGCAATTACTACACAAACTTTTAACGAATTATAATAAACATATAAACTAGAAAACTTACTATCACGGTGGGTTTTTGCCAGTGTTCTAAAAAGGCTGCATAAACATTACCACTCATCCAATCATGTTTTTAATTTTTATGTTTTATTTGCGAGAGGATATCTCTATGATTCTTCCTCATTTTCTTGTTCCAATAGTTCCTAACCAGCTCTAAATCTATCTCCACGTCTATATCAACCTGAGCCTACACATTGAAATTAAAATGAATTACACATAGTACATTAGTTCAGATAAAGTATATTTTCAAAGATCAAATATATCATTTTCAAAAGAATTATAAATTTATACTTACCAACAAATCATTACATATAATTTTATTCACTTGAGATGGGATTTCATTCCATACCGACCAACGGGCCATCATCCTCCTTATGTAGGATGTCTTTGAGATAGATAGGATGAGGTCAGAATGCAACAGCTCAAACCCTATAATGATCTGGAATTTTATCATTTTAGTTTGTGGGTATTTAATTTAATTTAATTATTCAATTATGATTTTTAATGGTCAAATAATCCTCTTTTTGATTTATAACTAATAATGGAAAAATTATATTTTAATTTTTTTATATAACAAAATAGTTTAAAGGAAAAATGAAAATATGATCGAAATCCAATTTTTAGATTTTTAGCTTTTTATCGAACTACAAGTTATTATAAGTATTTTGATGTTGCTTTAAAAAAAACTTTTAAAAATGTAAAACACATTCATTTTAATAAGTAATTAAGTGTAGCATATTAATTAAAAATTTGAAAAAAAAAAAGAATGGTGTGACATGAAATGAAACTTAACTGTAAAAATAGATTTAGTACATAAAAGCACCCTTATACCTAATAGAAAATGGATTAAGTACATAAATACATCATATTATCTAATGTACTTACTTATATTTTTCCTCTTGATGGCTTTGAAAAGAAGTCAGAGTTTAATTTGAGTCATTAAGGGCATTTAGCCTTTTTACCTCACTTATTTTGTTTATTTTTATTCCATCTTATATACCTATCCATCTTTCATTTTACATTTCATATTTATACTTCATCCTCTTAAATATTTTTCCTGTCTTCTTTTCTTTCTTTTAATTTTGGAAAAAAACATATTTTCTTTTATTTAAAACTCAAAAATTATGATTTTATGCAAGATCAAAAATTTAAAGCTTAGGATTTAGAATTAACATTTTTATCATGGTGCAGGTGAGATTCTCAATCCTTGTTAAGTATTTGAAGGAATATTGAGTGTTAAAAACAATTTAGTAGCTTGTTTGAATATGATATGCTTAAAATAAATAAAATGAAATGAAAAATCATGTCCTTGATGAGTTGTTGCTTTGAAAATTAGGAGTAGGCTTACTGTAAAAAAAACTTTCATGATTCTTTCCTTAACCTCTTCATTGCTTATCAATATAATCATATCTCCATTTCTATCTTCAAAAATCCATACTTTTCAATCCAGTTATAATTAGCCTAGGAAACCAACTAGAAAGTCGTTCATCATTGGGTTTAGTACTTATTAAAAATAGTCCAAGGGTTTCCGTTGAGTAGGGTGGGAGAATACTGTCAATTACAGTAATGTGACGATGAAATGTTGAATTTTTGACAATCTTATTATGGCGAATGGATTATACAATCAAGATCATCCATGAAAATCAAGATTGTTAAAGCTATTCGTGTGATTTCTTAGATTGGGGTTAAGGTGTGGCATTGAGATGATCGGTTTTCAGTAATTTTTGTTTTTTCGGTGATTCGCGTGATGAGAGGAGGAACTACGACATAAGGAGGAGCACTGAGGGAAGGCGGTGGACTTAGGGACTCCAGTGGTCGTAGGTGGGGTGCATGGTGAATTAGATTTTAATGAGTTGATTTGGCTATTGTTTGGGTTTCGACCTAGGAGGGGGTGCTCGGCATGACCAAGTTTGACATGAAGCTGGCCATTGGTTCGTGAGATGTCGGTGGTGGAGCGGCATAAGTAATGGTGGTGGTCATGGGTTGGAGCGGTGTGCGTTCGGTTTCCAAAGGGAAGGAGGTCGCGTTTTTTCTGAACTTAGGAGTGATCTTGTTTGGGAGGCAAGGACGAAGTTAAGCACTTGGGTCAGACGAATTTGTGTGGGCCGAGCATGTTTAGGGTTAAGGTATGGAATACACATATTTTTGTCTACTGATTTAATAAAAATGAGAATTGTTTAAAACATGATATCTCACTCGTTTGAGATCCGATTAACCTAAAGATTTTTGCATTGGACTCATATCGACGAGTACAACGTTATAGGATAACTTGTTGATAGATTTGGGGATGTATGGTTTATGATATAATAATAGGTATTGAATTTAATTACGTTATTTTAATTGATAACATCACGAAATTAGTTATACCTTATAGGTGAAATCTATTTGGCCAAATAAAACACCATTCTGTTAAATTGAATGAAATAATCTATTTTGGACATCTGTTAGTAGAATAAAATACCATTCTACTATGTCTAAAACTGAATATGGACATCTGTTTAGCTGAATATATCACCATTCTACTATTACGTTAGTTAGACATTTATTTATATGTTGGTTGATTCATATAGACTTGTTATCCATCGATTAATAGTTGTGGATTTTATTTACATATATATTATTTATGTAAATACCTGTGTTGTAACTTGAATGTCAATTTGAATATAATGATATCTTGTTTTAAGTACAATTGAGATTTGCTAAGCCTCTTCCCAAAATTGGACAAGTTTTGAATTAAATTCAATTTAAAGTTCTATAATATTTTAAAGTAAATTGTTGAATTTATTAATAATGTTTAATTGTTAATTTTATTAATGATGTTTAAAGTTATTCTTAAATTAAAAAGGTTTTAAGTTAAGTATTATCTAGTTAATAGTGTTAAAGTTATTTTAATTAATAACGTTTTACGTTAACTATTATATTAATTAATAATGATTAAGCTAATTAATCTTTTAAATTGATGATTGTCTTAAGTTAATTAATCTTTTAATTAATGATGTTTATAAGTTGATTAATTATTTAAATAAAATCATTTAGTTTAATTAATTATTTCTATTAATAAGTTTTAAAGTTAATTATTGCTTTATAAATGGGTAGTTATGTTAATTCATTATTTAATATGAGGTTTAAACTTAATCAACCATTTTATTAATTGGTGTTTTAAGTTGATTAATTAATCAAATGATGGTTTTCTGAGTTAACTAATTAATTTATTTATTTATGGTGATTGAGTTAATTTAATTAACCTAAGGATTTTCTTTAAATAATAATTTTGTTTTATAAAAGGATTCTAAAGCTAAGTTTGTTTTATAAAAAGGGTCTTACTTAATAAAAAGAACTAAGTAAAAAAGTTATACTTTGGAAAGAGACCTTAGATTTTGAAGGAAAGATTTGGTTTATAAAGCTTGATTTTAACAATATAATTAATCAAGTTATAAATCAAATAAATGAGTAGTCCTTCATAATTTTGGTATTAGGGAAGCATTTTCATACTTAACATCGAAGGACTTATTGTTGGGATTCATAATAAAACTATGATTTCAAAGACATATGTTTTGACCCGTTTAAAATGAATTTGAAATAATAAATACTCCAAATGGTTTGGTGAATATACTTATATCGATGATATAAGTATGTAAATATTCTAAAAAATAATTAAAGAGATCTAACTAATGGAAGGTTAATTAAATGATTCTTAGTGGTTTCCATGGGTAATTAAGTCTGCGATTGATGAGTGTTTATTTAATAATTAAATAACTGACTATCAAACCTTGGTCAGTTTTAACACTAGAAATATCTGGAAGGAAACATAAGGATTATAAAGTACAGTTATTTAAGATGATACTACAGTACATATATATATTCATTTTGTTCTTCTAGGACAAGTGATATGGAGATCCATCCACCTTAATAGTTAGGGGTGATCCCTGCTCATATCTTATCCGTTTGTTTCCAAAAGAACCGAAGTTGAGTTTACAGGAAACTGTCAAATGTTTGATTCGAAGAGATTGGATTGGATAAGTTTAAATTATCCGAAAACCACTTTGAACCAATCAAGTATTTGAATTAGAATTATCTACTGATGATGGAATCGAAGATGAAGATCTTTGAAGTGCAAGGGCTACTTGCTACTAATCTGGAGGGTAATTCCAAAATGAATGTAGTAAAAATAGTGCCTTTGGTTTGTTCATATCTTGAACAACTTATACGGATGAATACTAGCATTGCATTATTGGATGGAGGGAAGTGTAGCATTCCAATTGGGATTGCTATCTAAAAAGGTAAAACGTAGCCTCAAGCCCTCATCAACCGGGAAGGACTAAAATTGGGGATATGCTGCAAGGCTAAGTTGGTCGCACCCATTAGGTATTGTCACCACCCTTCTATGTTATTTTTTGGGATTTGGTTGTGCTTAAGAGCTTTCGGGAAAGGTTGCAAAGCAACTAAGGTGGTGAAATATTCGATACTATCTAGTAAAGGGGTAAGTCGGTCTTGCCATGCAGGGATTGATAGGTTCAACCTCGGTACATTTTATCTAGAGATATATTGTGATGGGTGATAACTAGTAGCCATGTCATTGGTGGAATCAATTCTCCAATAAGCGCCCTTCGGACTTAGTTGTATACCTACTATGATGGAATATATTTAATGTAACAATTGAGCTATAGCCAATAATAATTTTAAACCCTAGGCATTTTTATAATATCACTAGATTTTCAATAGATATGTTTTGGCTATCGTAAGATAAAAAACCGTCCGTATTTATGTGCGGCGTAATCTTACAAGATACCATTATATTCAAAGGCTTTCATAACATTAATAATTTATATGCTTGTGTTTATCATGCTGGTTTTACCAAACTGATCTGGGCATTGTTTTTTCATAATGCTTAGGTCAGACCGAGCATGTTTTCAGATTTAACTTTGGATGCTTTGGAGCTTAGGAGTCAAGCTGGATGCCCAAGATGTATTCGTGTATATTCTATTTCTGCTACATTGTTTGGTTGTATTTTTCAGCATTTGTAAGAATAGGCTGTTAAAACTATACAGGCTTATTATAGGATAGTTTGCCCTGATTGTGTATATAAAACTTTTTCTTGTGTAAACGTCATTTTATATTATATATTATTTGTTGTGTTGTTAGATTATGTTCTTCTTTACTTTTTCCCAATATCTGCTTTCCAGCACTGGGATGCTTGGCACATAAGTACCATGGATGTATTGGTGTCGATTTCAAGGGATTGAAAAGGAGGGTCATTACAGCGTGGTATCAGAGCTTAGGTTGAGCGAACACCTAGGTTGTGGTGGGGTTGACTCATTTAAGATAGGGTAAGTGAGACCCTAGGATGAGTTTGTGCGTACATATATGAGGGCATGTACTTGTTAGTACTATAAAAGTGTTTTATATTGTGTTGGTCTATCGGTTAAGAGATTTATGAATTCTGATCGAGGATGCCACAGTGTCGATGGCGGTTTCTATACAGTTAAACCAAGCAGACTGACATAGTATTATTTTGAAAATTGATAGATGAAATAATTTTATCTACAATTATAATTTATATATAAAGGAATAATTTTCAAATAACAATTATAGTTATTTTGGGTGTTATTTATCCGTTAGGAAATGTTGATATTCATATATCATTATTTGTTATTTGTTTGTACTCTGTTAGTTATGAGCATCCATTAGCTGCTTTTAATTTAAAACATAAATATGACATCTTGTGAATTCAGTTTCATGATTTGGCTATATGGCATTCGATGTTAATGTCTAGTTAAAATTTAATTTGAATAAGAGTTGTTTATTATAACAAACAAGGATATACATTCGTGAAAAGAAATTTAATGAGTATGGTTTATAACTATGAGTTACAAATGAAAAAGGATTCAAACTAAGAATTTGAGAATTTAGATCATGGTGCTTTGAAAAATGTTTTCCAAAGTTTTAAGTAAATAATAATGGTATTATTTCACAATATTTATGACCATAAATATTTTAAAAGGTTTTTAAAGGAAGTAGAAAGCACTGGACTCACCTCTGTCTTTGGAAAATATTTCTGATGACTGCAACAACACCGGTGTTTATTTTCGAGTGTTTAAATGAGGGAATGTTTCCATACCATTTTTGTTTCAAGTATCTTGGTAAAAAAATCTCGATTTATAATCCCAAAGGTACGATTTGATATATCGAAAGTATGAGAATATATATATATATATATATATTATTTAAATTGATTTGAAATAAAACCTAGGCGTTTAACTCTTAATTTTCCCTTAAGAAAAGATTAAATCGAATGTGTTATTTTTATGAAATGTTTTAGTAAATAATTTTAGAAGTTTAAAGAAAACTGGTATAAGTAATATCTAATAAGAATAAGTTCGTATGTTGTACAAAGATCATTTCTCTTTTTCCCATAGTTTCTAATCCAAGATTCAAGTACATAACTTTGAGGTGTTCACACCATTCCGAATAAGGATTTATAACTCGATTCTTGACGACGAACACTTGGTAAGGGTTCTTGATATGAAACCAAAGTTTTCTATCATAGTATATGGCTCTTTAAGGAGAACAGAGGTTTCTAATCATGGAGCCTGATCGGAGTCCACACTAGAGAATTGGATGAGCGATACTAGTTTGGATGTGGAGTTATGTATTCGAGCAAACATTGAATTAAAGTTCACATATGAATGATCTATGAACATCTTATCGACTTATGAATATTATTGGATATTCTAGTGATGGAATTTCAAGAAGAAAATTCTTTTAAGGGGTATGAATGTAACCCAGTAATTTTATCATTTTAATTTTTGGATATCTAATTTAATTTAAATATTCAATTACTAGTTTTTACTGGTCAAATAATCCCATTTTTTATTATAAAAAATAATAGAAAATTTACATTGAATTTTGTCTACGTAAATAAATAGTTCGACAGAAAACTAAGAATGTGACCGGAATGCATTTTTTGGATTTCTAGCTTTTTATTGAATTACAAATTATTATAAGTTGTAATATTTTGATTTCACTTTAAAAAACTTTTAAAATGTAACACATTCATTTTGTAATAAATAAGTAATTAACTATAAAATATTAGTTAAAAATTTGTAAAAAATGAATGGTGCGAAATGAAATGAAATATAAGTATAAAAATGGATTTAGTACATAAAAGCACCCTTTATCCAACATAAAATGGATTAAGTATATAAATACGCCTTATTATCCAATGTATTTACTTATTTTTGTCCTCTTGATGGCTTTGAAAAGATGCAAGTGTTGAATTTGATTTAGCCATTTTACCTTTATTAATTTATTTATTTTTTTTCCATCTTATATACCTATCCATCTTTTATTTTACATTTCATTTTTATACTTTATCCTTCTAACTCTCTTTCCCTTCTTCTTTTCTTTTATTACAATTTGGAAAAAAAATATTTTTTTAACTTTAAAATTGTAACTTTATGCAAGATCAATAATTTAGTCTAAAGATTTAGATTTAGAATTTGTAATCATGTTGAAGGTGAGGTTTCCAATCCTTATTTAGTGTTTAATGGAATACTAAGTGTTCAAAAAATTGTTATTAGCTTGTTTGAATATGATATTGATGTTATAAATAAAAAATCATGTCACTGATGAGTTGCTTTGAAACTTAGGAGCAGGCTTATTATAAAACAACCTATTATTGTTATTTCCCTAACTTTCTCTTCTTATCAATATAATCATATCTCCATTTCTATCTTCAAAAATCCATACTTTTCAAAATAGTTATAACTATCCTAGACGACCAACTATGAAGTCATTCATCTATGAGTCTAGTAGTAAATAAAAGTAGTTCAGGGGTTTTCTATTGAGTAGGGTGGGAGAATACTGTCAATTACAGTAAAGCAGCGATGAAATGGTGAATTTTTGACAATATCAATGTGGCGAATGGATTTTACGATCAAGATCGTCTCTGAAAATCTAGATTTTTAGGCCTCCTCATGTGATTTCTCAGATTGGGATTGAGGCGTGGCATTGAGATGATCAATTTCTGGTAAGTTTTGTATTTTCATCGATTGGAGCAACGAGAGGTGGGACTGTGGCATGAGCGGGAGCACCGAGGGGAGGAAGAGCCTACGTTGGTGGTTTTGGGAGCTCCGTTGGTCGTAGATGGGGGGTGCATGGTAAATTAGGTTTTAATGTGTTGGTTTGGCTGGGGTTCGGGTTTCGACCTAGGAGGGGGTCCTCAGCATGATAGAGTTTGACATGGAGCTGGCTGTTGGTGCATGAGATGTCGACGAGTGGAGCGGCGTAGGTAGTGGTGGTGGTCAGGGGTTCGAGCGGAGCGCATTCGGTTTCCGAAGGGAAAAGGGTTGCGTTTTTTCAAAATCTGGGAGCGATCTTGTTGGGACGGAAGGACAGAGTTACTGTAGCACTTGGGTTGAATGGATTTGTGTATGCCGAGCCTATATAGGGTTAGGGTAGGGAATATACATGTTTTTGTTAATTAATTCAATAAAAATGATAATTGGTTAGAACATGATATCTCACTCGTTTGAAATCCGATTAACCCATAGATTTTTGCGTTGGACTCGTATTGACAAGTATAATTTGTTGATAAATTTGATGATGTATAAATTTGTGATATAATAATAGGGATTGAATTTAGTTGTGATATTTTAATGAAAAATGTCGTTAAATTAATTATACCTTATAGGTGACATTTATTTGGCCAAATAAAACACCATTCGGTTAAATTGAATTAAATAGATTATTTTGGATATCAATTGGCAAAATGATACACCATTCTACTATTTTCAGAACTGAGTATATTGTTTAGTAGAATAAATCGTTGTTGCGCTATTATGTTAGTTGGACATTTATTTATATGTCATTTAATTCATATTAACATGTTATCATCGACTAATAGTTGTGGATTTTATTTACATATCTGTTGTTTATGTAAATACGTGTGTTGCGACCTGAGTGTCGATTTGAATATAATGGTAGCTCGTTTAAGTACCGCTGAGATTTACTAAGCCTCTTCCCAAAATTGAACAAGTTTTGAATTAAAATCAATTTAAGCTTTTTGGTACTTTAAAGTAAATTGTTGAATTTATTAATCATGTTTTATTGTTAATTATAGAAACGATGTTCAAAGTTGATTTAAATTAATAATGTTTAAAGTTATTCTTAAATAACAATGGTTCTAAGTTAATTATTATCTAATTAATATTGTTAAAGTTATTTTAATTAATAATATTTTAATTTAATTAATATTTTTATTAATAATGATTAAGCTAAGTATCCTGTTAAATTAATGACTGACTTAAGTTAATTAACCTTTTAATTTATAATGTTTGTTAGTTGATTAATTATTTAAATAAAAGCATTTAAATTAATTAATTAATTTTATTAATAAGTTTAAAATATAATTAACTACTTTCAAAGGGGTATATAAGTTGATTATTTATTTAATAATGAGGGTTAAACTTAATTACCCATTTTATTAATGTTTTAAGTTATTAATTAATCTAATGAGGTGTTTTGAGTTAACTAATTTATTTATTTATGGTGATTGAGTTAAATTAATTAACTTAAGAATTTTCTTTAAATAATAATATTGTTTTATAAAAGGGTTTTAAAGCTAATAAGTTTTTTTTATAAAAAGGGTCTTACTTAGTAAATAGAACTAAGTAAAAGAGTTATACTTTGGAAAGAGATCTTGGATTTTGAAGGGAAGATTTGGTTTATAAAGCTTGATTTGATCAATATTATTAATCAAGTTATGAATCAAATAAATGAGTAGTCCTTCTTAATTTTGGTGATAGAGAAACATTTCCTTACTTAACACCAGTCGGGACTCATAATAAAACTGTGATTTCGAAGGCATATGTTTTGATCGGTTAAAATGAATTTGAAATAAAAAATCCTCTAAATGGGTTTGAGGAATATACTTATGCTGGTGATATAAGTGTATGAATATTTTTAAAAATAACTAAATATATTTAATTAATGGAAGGTTAATTAAATGTGGCTTAGTGGTTTCCATTAGAAATTAAATTTGTGATTGACGTGTGTTTATTTGATGGTTAAATAATCGACTATCAATTCTTGACCAGTTTTAACTCTAGAATTATCTAAAAGAAGCATGAAGATTATAGAGTGTAGTTATCTTAGATGATATTACTATACATATAAACTCATTGTGTTCTTCTAAAACAAGTGACAAGGATATCCATCCACTTTAATGGTTAGGGATGATCCCTGCTCTTATCTTGTTTGCTTATTTTCAAATAAACCAGAGTTGAGTTTATCGAAAATTATCGAATGTTGGTTCGAAGAGACTGAGATTGGATAAGAATGAATTATCAAAAAACTTCTTTGAACCAACTCAAGTGTTTGAATTGGAAACATCTGAAGATGATGGGAATTGAAGACAAAGATCTTCAAGTGCAAAGGCTACTTGCAACTAATCCGAAAGGTGATTTCAAACTGGATGTAGTAGAAGTAGTGCATTTGGTTTGTTTATACCTTGAACTACTTTTATGGGTGAATGCAGGCATTGCATTGTCGCCTGGAGGGAGGTGTAGCATTCCAAGTGGGATTACTATCTAAAAAGGTAAAATGTAGCCTCATGCCTCATCAACCGTGAATGACTAAAACAAGGGATACGCTACAAGGCTAAGTGGGTTGCACCCACTAGAGTACTGTCATCACCCTTCGATATACTTTTTTTTTGGATTTAGTTATGCATGTGAGCTCTCGAGAAAGGTTACAAAGCAACCAACTAATGTAATATTCGTACTATCCAATATGGGGTAGGTCAGTTTTGCCATGCAGGGGTCGATAGGTTCGACCCCGGTACATTTTATCTAGAGCCGTACCCAATAGCCCTGTCGTTGATGGAATCCATTCTCCAACAAGTGCCATTCGGATTTAGTTGTATGCCTATTATACCGGAATTTAATTAATGTAACAATTTCAGCTATATTCAATATTAATTTTAAACCCTAGACATTACTATAATATCACCAGATTTTTTATAGAAATGTTTTGGTTATCGTAAGGTAAAAACGCGTCTGTGTTTATATGCGGCGTGATCCTATAAGATACCTTTATTCTCAAAGGTTTTCATAATATTAATAATCTATGTGATTGTATTTATCATGCTGATTTTACCAAACTGATCCGGGTGTTGTTTTCTTATAATGCTTCGATTAAGCCGATCATATTTTTAGATTTAGCTTTGGATGCTTTAGAACATAGGAGTCGAGTTGGATGCCCAAGATGTATTCACGTATATTCTATTTCTAGTGCATTGTTTGGTTGTAATTTTCAACATTTGTAAGGACATGCTATTATAACTGTACTAGTTGATTATAGGATAATTTTCTTTGATTGTGTGTATAGAACATTTTCCTGTATATAGATCATTTTATATTATAGATTATTCGTTGTGTTGTTAGATTCTGTTCTTCTGTTCTTTTTCACAACTATCTGCTTTTGGCACTCAGTTGCTCGCATGTGATCATCGGGATGTATTAGTGTAGACTTCTGAGGAACAAATAGGCAGGTCATTACAGCGTGGTATCAGAGCTTAGGTTGAGTGAACACCTAGGCTATGGTGGGGTTGACTCATTTAAGATAGGGTAAGTGAGATCCTAGGATGAGTTTAAGTGTATTATATATGAGAGCGTACTTATTAGGGTTATAAAAGTGTTTTATATTGTGTTGGTTTATCGGTTGAGTGGTTTATATAATTTGATCGAGATGTGGGATGCCACAGTGTCGATAAGGATTTTTAAACACTTAAACCAGGCAAATTGACATGGTGTTGTTTTGAAAATTTGTAAGTGAACCTAGGATTATAATTTATATATAAGGAATACTTTTCAAATGAAAACTATAGTTATTTTGAGTGTGATTTATTTGTTAAGTAATGTTGATATTCATGTATCTTCATTTGTGTTTATTTGTGCTAGGCTAGTTTATGAGCATTTATTGGTTGATTTGAATTTAAAACATAGATATGAAGACCTCGTGAATTGAGTTTCATGATTTAACTATAAGGCGTTCGTTGTTAATATTGGGTTAAAGTTTAGTTTTAATAAGAGTTGTTTATTATAATAAACAAGGATATAAATTTATGAAATGAATTTTATAAGAATGGTTTGTAAATATGAGTTATAAATGAAAATGAATTCAAACCGAGAATATAAAAATTTAAATCCCAGTGTTCTGAAAAATATTTTCCGAAGTTTTGAGAAAATAATAATGTTATTATTTGATAGTATTTATGATTATGAATTTTTCAAAAGGGTTTTAAAGGAAATAGAAACCACTAAACTCACTTCTGTCGTGGGAAAATAATTTTGATAATGATTGCAGCATCATCGACATTTATTTTTGAGTTTTTAAGTAGGGGAATGCTACCATTGTAGTTTTGCTTAAAGTGTTTTAGATAAAAAATCTCGATTTATGATCCTGAAGGTATGATTTCATATCCTTAAAGTACGAGAATACATACATACATACATATACATATATATATAATTCAAACTGATTTGAAATAAACCCAGGCATTTATTCCCTTAATAAAAGATTAAATCGGATAGTGTTATTTTTATGAATGTTTCCATAAATAATTTTAGAAGTTTAAAGAAAATTGGTGTAAGTAATATCCAATAAGAATAAGTACGTAAGTTGTACATAGATCATTTTTCCTTTTTTCGTAGTTTTTGATTCATGATACGAGTACATGACTTTGAGGTTCACACCATTCCGAATAAGGATCTATCACTCGATTCTTGATGGCGAATAGTTGATGAGGGTTCTTAATATAGAACCAAAGTATTCTATATAGCATATGACTATGTAAGAAGAACGGAGGATTCTAATGAAAGAGTCAAATTAGAGTCCACACTACATAGATACAAGTTCGGAAGTAGAGTTATGTATTTGAGTAGAGATCAATTTTGCATATAGATGATCTATGAATATCATTTGCACTTATGAATACTATTGGTATTCAAGTGCGGGAATTTCAAGGTCTAAATTCTTTCAAAGGGAGAAGATGTAACGACCTAGAATTTTATAGTCTTACCTTATGGATAATTTAATTTAAATATTAAATTGCTCATCTATAGTCTTAAATTTTACAGTCTTAACTTATCGGCATTGCTCTTATTCAAGAAACCAAAATTAACTGCCCTAACTTTCGTTTTTTTAGAAGATTAGGTGGTTATCACTTTAGTAAATGGGTTTCGTTACCTTCTGTGGGTTCTTCAGGGGGCTGAATGATAGGTTGGCGTGATAATTTCTTTAAATTGTTACAATGTATTGTTAAACAGCATTCTCTTTATGTTATTCTTATCAATCTTTCTGATAACTCTCTTTTGAGTATTTCTAATGTTTATGGGCCAAATTCTAAACTTAATAGGAGAATTTTATGGAATGAATGCCTTGAATTTAGATCATTTTCCCTAAGGCCTTGGATTTTAGGGGGTGATTTTAATGTTACGCGTTTCATTGGTGAGAGATATCCTAGGGAAGGGGATTACTCTGCCATGGAGGAATTCGATCAATTTATCATTTCTTCTAATTTGATTGAAATTCCTATTTCTAATAGAGAGTTTACTTGGAGTAACGCTAGAGAGCTTCCTTCCATGGCTCTTCTTGATAGATTTTTTGTTTGTGATGGGATTGAAGCCAAATTTCCTATTTGTAAAGTAACTGGTTTTCCTTTTACCTTATCGGATCATTGTCCTATTCTTCTTACTTGTGAGTTTCATAGAGCTATTTCAAAGAATTTTAAGTTTGAAAAGATGTGGCTTTTGGAAAATAACTTTGTGAACCTAGTTAAAGGTAAATGGGTTTCCTTGAGTTTCCATAATATCAGAATATGGATAACTCTGCAAAAGCTTTTGTTTCTAAGCTTAGGGATCTTAGGATTTTCCTTAAAAATTGGAACAAAAATGTCTTTCGTAATTTAAAAATAAAAAAAGATAATATTCTTAATGAAATGCTTAAGATTAATAAAATAGAAGAATCTAGACCTCTAAATGTAGGCGAACGTAATGTTCTTTCTAATCTAAAAGAGGAATCAAATTATATTTTAGAAAAGGAGGAGGTTATGTGGAAACAGCAATCCAAAATTCAATGGATCAACGAAGGTGATAACAATACTAAATTTTTTCATAATATAGCCAATGGTAGGAAATGTAGTAATACAATTAACTCTATTTTTGTTAATAATATAGAACTAGTTAATCAAAGAGATCTTAGCAAGTCCTTTACGGATTACTATAAGGATATTTTTGGTTCTAAACTTAACAATAGAATCAATGTAAGATGGTCGGATCTTTACCCACCTGATTCCATTGTTGATTTATCAGAGTTAGAATATCCATTCACTAAAGATGAAATTAGAAAAGCTATTAATGACATGCCCAGCGATAAATCGCCGGGACCAGATGGGTTTCCTATTTTATTTTATAATACATTTTGGGATGTCTTAAAAATCGATTTAATTAATATGTTCAACGATTTTTATAATGGTACTTTACAATTAGGGAGATTTAATTTTGCAAATGTTATTTTACTTCATAAAAAGGTAGGTGCTGATAACTTAAAAGATTTTAGACCTATTTCTTTGATTAACTGCTCAATTAAAATATTTTATAAAGTTTTAGCCAATAGACTTAGTAAAAGAATGAATTAATTAATTGATTGTTCCCAATCAGCTTTTATCAAAGGTAGAAATATCACGAAAGGAGTGGCAGCTGTGCAAGAATATATTAATTTCTGTTGTAAGAATAACATTACTTGTGCAATTTTGAAACTTGACTTTGCTAAAGCTTTTGATTCGGTAGATTGGAATTTTATTGTTGATATTTTTCATGCTAGAGGTTTTGGTCCTAGATGGATCAATTGGATTATGTCTATGCTTAGGACCGGAAACTCTAGTATTATGGTTAACGGTATTTTAGGTAATAAAATTCAATCCAAGAGAGGATTAAGGCAAGGAGATCCTTTATCACCTTTATTATTTAATTTAGCTGCAGATCTTTTTACTTAAATTATTAAAAGAGCAGTGGATAATGGTTCTCTAGGTAACGTTGGGAATGATATTTCGCATAATGGTATATCGGTTCTCCAATTTGCCGATGATGCCTTACTTTTCTCTTCCCATCTGCCTAGGCACATTATAGCACTCAAGTTTATTCTTTATAGTTTTGAACTTTTATCAGGTTTAAAAATAAATTTTGACAAAAGCCCAGTGTTAGTCTTAAACGATTTTGAAAATGTTGAAAACTCGGTTGCTATTACTCTAAATTGCAAAACTATGAGCTTTCCGTTTGAATATCTTGGTTTTGTGATTAGACCTCTAAACTCAAGCATGAAGACTGGTTTATTATTATTGATAAAATTAAGAATAAGATTTCTAGCTGGAATGGGAGATATTTATTTAGAGCAAGAAGGTTAGTTTTAATTAATTCGGTTTTATCAGCCCTTCCAATTTATTGGATATCCATGCATTTATTTCCGAATTGGGTTATCGATAAAATTGACAAAATTAGAAGAGACTTCCTTTGGAGTGGAGAAAATTCTAATAATAATATAAAATGTTTAGTCAATTGGGAGATTGTCTGTAAAGCCTAAGGAAGGTGGTTTAGGGGTTATTAACTTGCGTAATATGAATTTATCATTGCTTGGTAAATGGTTATGGAAGTTTAAAGATATTAATGATAATGCTATTTGGAAAGATATTATTTCTAAATATTACTATAATGGAAATAGTAATTTATATCAAAATGCTTCTCCAGCCACTCATAACTTTTCTAATTTTTGGAAAAACATTTTAAAATGTCTTGAGATTTTTAACTTAGGAATAAATACTATTGTTCACTCCGGTAACTGTACTTCCTTTTGGCATGGCCTTTGGATTTCGGTCTTGCTCCTTAAACTGGAATTTAAAGAGCTTTACGATATCTGTAATTCTAAGTTTGCTCTAATTAGTAAGGTTTTTTCTCCTGACAATGATCCTCCTTGGAATTTCAGCTTTAACAGAATTTTAGTAGGTCCAACTCTTAGGCTTCTTCACTTGATTTACGCAAGATTAAATCTTTACAATATTGATAATGATAATGATATTCTCTGTTGGGAATGGGATAGAAGTAAAAATTATGCTTCTAACTCTTTTTATAGATTTATTAATTTTTCGGGCACTATAAATAATTCGTTCAAATTTATTTGGAAATCAAATGCTCCTCCTAAATCTAAAATACACATGTGGTTAATATTGCATGGTAAACTTAATACAATTGAAAACTTAAAAAGAAAGAACATTCATAAGGATAATAAATGTTATTTTTGTAATCTACATCTTGAAGACATTAAGCATTTATACTATGATTGCATGGACACTTATTACATCCTTAACAATGTTCTCAAAATTTTCAATTTTAATATCATAACTAAAATTTCGAATTGTGACTTTTACTGGAATAATTTTAGATTTAGGTTTAAAAAGAATATTAGATCTCTAATTGACTCTTTATTCACTATTAATAGTTGGTATATATGGTTTGAAAGAAATCAAAGAATTTTTAATAATAATAATAGTCATATTAATAAATTGATTTATACAATTTCTTCTTTCTGTTTTCATTGGATTACTAATCCCAAATATAAATTAGCTAAGAATAATTCATTTAAAGGGTATCTTAATATAGTTAGCTACAATACTAATTATTTTAAAAACAATTGTCTTTTTAATGACATCTATACTAATACGAATATTTTTTAAAATTCATACCAAGATCTATCGGTTAATCATAACCTGCTAATGATTACAGATTCTTAGTTTTCTTTTTTTGGTTTTTATTTTTGTTTCTTTTTTTGGTGTAATTGTTTTGAAATATTTTAATCCTGTTTGCTACTAGTTTTGTCTACTTTTGTTTTTCTTCTCTCTTTATTTATACACATATATGTATATTAATTATATTAATATACATATATATGCATAATTCTTACTTTTTCCTTAGTCACCTCTCAAATGCAGATATGAGTGAGAAGTTTCCAGGTTCTTCTTTCAGGTCCTCTTATCTTCAGAGCGCATGTTTTGGTTTGATTGAGAGACTTTCAAAGAGGTTCCTTGCTTCAGCTTGGCATTACTTCCCCTGTTCAGAGATTCCAGTGCGGACTATCCTATCCAGCATCTCGTTTATTTTCACTTCAGAGTTGAGGCTTCTGCTGTCCTTTTGATCCAGATGCATGGAGTTTTTCTGCTTTATGTGTTGCTTAGAGCTTCCGAGATTTTTGGAGCATCATTTCGGTCCAGATGCATGGAGTTTTTCTTCTCTTTTTGTTGCTTGGAACTATTGAGATGTATAGTGCATCTTTCACTTTTTGTTTCTTTGTTTTTAGTTTTTGTTACCTGCCAGGCATGTTGGCAGCACCTTGCTTTAGTGTTATATATATATATATATATATATATATATATATATTCATGTGTGCTCTCCTCTATCCTATAGAGGATCACACATTTTTCTCAAAAAAAAAATCAATTAATGGTTTTTAAAGGTCAAATATTCCTCTTTTTGATTTATAACTAATAACATAAAAAAAAAATTTAAAATTTTGTTTACATAAATAAATAGTTCAATAGAAAACTGAAAATATGACCAAAACGCAATTTTCAAATTTTCAACTTTTTATCGAACTACAAGTTATTATAAGCCGTAATATTACGATTTTGTTTTAAAAACAACTTTTAAAAATATAGAACACATTCATTTCATAATAGATAATCAAGTGTAAAATATTATTTAAAAATTTGAAAAAAAAAGTGAATGGTGTAACGTGAAATGAAACTCAAGTGTAAAAATGGATTTAGTATATAATAGCACATTTATACCCAATAGAAAATGGATGAAGTACATAAATACACCTTATTATCCAATGTGTTTACTTATGTTTGTCCTCTTGATGGCTTTGAAAAGATGTAAGAGTTGAATTTGAGTCATTAAAGGCATTTTAGCCTTTTTACCTCTCTTACTTTGTTTATTTTTGTTGCATCTTATATACTTATCCATCTTTTATTTTACATTTAATCTTTATGCTTCATCCTCCTAATTCTTTTTCCTATCTTCTTTACTTTCTTTTAATTTTGGACAAAACCTATTTTCTTTTTAGAAAAACTCAGAAATTGTGGCTTTATGTAAGATCAAGAATTTAAAGCTTAGGATTTGGATTTAGCATTGTTTCAATCACGGTGAAGGTAAGATTCTCAATCCTTGTTTTGTATTTGATGGAATATTAAGTGTTAAAAAAAAAATTTAGTGGCTTGTTTGAATATATTATTCATGTTTACTTAAAATAAAAAAAATAAAAAAATCATGTCTTTGACGACTTATTGCTTTGAAACTTAGGAGCAGGCAGACTGTAAAACAACATGTCCCTGTTCTTTCCTTAACCTTTTCTCTGCTTTTCAATATAATCATATCTCTATTTCTATCTTCAAAAATCCATACTTATCGAACAAATTAAAATTAGCCTAGGTGACCAACTAGGAAATCATTCTTCTCCGAGTCTAATATTTATTAAAAATAGTCCAAGGGGTTTTCGTTGAGTAGGGTGGGAGAATACTGTCAATTACAATAAAGTGACGGTGAAATGGTGAATTTTTTAACGATCTTAATACGACGAATGGATTATACGGTCAAGATCATCTTTGAAAATCAAGATTTTTAGAGTTATTCGTCTGATTTCCTAGATTGGGTTGAGGCTTGGCATTGAGATGATCGGTTTTCAGTAATTTTGGTTTTTTCGACGGTTATAGCGATGAGAGGTGGAGCTACGGCATGGGAAGAAGTGCTGAGGGGAAGCTTACGACAATTGTCTTGGGGACACCGATGGTCGTAGGTAGGTGTTCGTGGCGAATTAGGTTTTAGTGGGTTGGTTTGGCTATAGTTTGGGTTTCAACCTGGGAGAGGGTGCTCGGCATGGTCGAGTTTGACGTGGAGCTGGTCATTGGCGCCTAAGACGTCGGCAAAAGGAGGGATGTAGGTAGTGGTTGTGATCATGGGTTGGAGCGGCATGCATTCGATTTCCAAAGGGAAGGAAGTCGCGTTTCTTCAAAATCTGGGAGTGATTTTGTTTGGAGGGAAGGACTGAGTTACTATAGCACATGGGTCGAATGTATTTGTGTGGGTCGAGACCGTTTAGGGTTAGGATAGGGGATATACATGTTTTTTGTTTATTAATTTAATAAAAATGAGAATTGTTTAGAACATGATATCTCACTCGTTTGAAATCTGATTAACCCATAGATTTTTGTGTCGGACTTGTATTGACAAGTACACCATTATATTGTAACTTGTTGATAGATTTGGTGAAGTATAAATTTATGATATAATAATAGGGATTGAATTTAATTACGTTACTTTAATTAATAATGCTGTCAAATTAATTATACCTTGTAGGTGACATGTATTTGGCTAAATAAAACACCATTCGGTTAAATTAAATTACATAGATTATGTTGGACATCTATTAGTAGAATAAAATATCGTTCTACTATATTTAAAAGTGAATAAATTATATTGGACATCTGTTTAGCAGAATAAATCATTGGTCTGCTATTATGTTAGTTGGACATTTATTTATATGCCAATTGATTCAAATGGATATGTTATCCATCGATTAATAGCTATGGATTTTATTTACCTATATGTTGTTTTTGTAAATACCTGTGTCGCGAGTTGAATGTCGATTTGAATATACTGGTAGCTTGTTAAGTACCATTGAGATTTGCTAAGCCTCTTCCCAAAATTAGACAAGCTTTGAATTGAAATTAATTTTAAGCTTTAGAATATTTTAAAGTAAACAGATGAATTTATTAATAATGTATGATTGTTAATTTTATTAATGATGTTTAAAGTTGATTTAAATTAATAATGTTTAAAGTTATTCTTAAATATAAATAGTTTTAAGTTAATTATCTAATTAATATTGTTAAAGTTATTTTAATTAATAATGTTTTCAGTTAAGTATTATTTTAATTAATAATGATCAAGCTAATTATCCATTAAAATTAATGATTGTCTTACGTTAAGTAATTTTTTAATAAATGATGTTTATAAGTTGATTAATTATTTAAATAAAAGCATCTAAGTTAATTAATTCTTTTTATTGATAAGTTTTAAAGATAATTAATTTCTTTATAAAGGGATATTTAAGTTGATTAATTATTTAGTGATGAGGTTTAAACTTAATTACTCATTTTATTAATTGGTGTTTTAAGTTGATTAATTAATCTAATGGCGGCATTTTGAGTTAACTAATTAATTTATTATTTTATGGTGATTGAGATAATTTGATTAACTTAAGAATTTGCTTTATATAATAATATTGTTTTATAAAAGGGTTTTAAAGCTAATAAATTTGTTTTATAAAAAGGGTCTTACTTAGTAAAAAGAACTAAGTAAAAGAGCTATATTTGAAAAGAGATCTTGGACTTTGAAGGAAAGATTTGGTTTGTAAAGCTTGATTTGATCAATATTATTAATCAAGTTACGAATCAAATAAATGAGTAGTCCTTCTTAATTTTGGTTGTAAGGAAGCATTTCCCTACTTAACACCAAAGGACTAGTTTTTGGGATTCGTAATAAAACTATGATTTCAAAGACATATGTTTTGATCCGTTTAAAATGAGTTTAAAATAAGAAATCCTCTCGATGGTTTGGGGAATATACTTATACCAGTGATATAAGTATATAAATATTTTGAAAAATAATTAAAGGGATTTAACTAAAGGAAGATTAATTAAATGAGGCTTAGTGGTTTTCATAGAAAATTAAATTTGTGATGGATATGCGTTTATTTGATTGTTAAATAACTGACTATTAAACCATGACCAGTTTTAACTTTGGAAATATCTAGAGGAAACAAAAGAATTATAGAGTACAGTTATCTTAAATAATACTACTATACGTATAAACTCGTTGTATTCTTCTAGGACAGGTGATAAGGAGATCCGTCCAAATTTAACGGTTAGGAGGCGATCCCCGTTTTATCTTGTCTGTTTATTTCCAAAAGAACCGAATTTTAGTTTACTGAAATCTATCGAATGTTGGTTCGAAGAGGCCGGGATCAGATAAATACGAATTTTTCGAAAACCCCTTCGAACTAACTCAAGCATCAAATTGGATGCATATGAAGATAATGGAATAGAATACGAAGATCTTTTTGCAAGGGCTACTTGTTACTAATCCTAAGGGTGATTCCAAAATGGATGTAGTAGAAGTAGTACCTTCGGTTTATTCATATCATAAACAACTAGTATGGACGAAACGAATGATGTCATTTCATTGTCGCTTGGAGGGAAGTGTTAGCTTTCCAAGTGGAATGCTATCTCAAAAGGTAAACATGGTCTCAAAATTCATCAACCGACAGTGACTAAGATAAGGGATATGCCGTAAGGCTAAGTAGGTCGCACCCATTATTGTATTGTCATCACCCTTCTAGATTATTATTTACGGATTTGGCTGTGAGCTCTCGGGAAAGGTTGCAAAGAAATCGGGTAATGAAGTATTTGGTAATATTCAGTAAGGGGTAGGTTGGTCTTGCCATGCAGGGGTCGATGGGTTCGACCTCGGTACATTTTATCTAGAGTTGTACTGTAACGGGCAGTATCCCAGTAGTCTTATCGTTGCTGGAATCCATTCCCCAATAAGTGGTCTTTGGACTTAGTTGTATACCTATTATGGTGGAATTTGATTAATGTAACAATTTCAGCTATATTCAATATTTATTTTAAACGCTAGATATTATTATAATATCGCTGGATTTTCTGTAGAAATGTTTTGGTTATCTAAGGTAAAAACCCGTCCGTATTTATGTACGGCGTGGTTTTACGAGATACCTTTATTTTCAAAAGTTTTCATAACATTAATAATCCATATGATTGTGTTTCTTACGCTGTTTTTATCAGACGGATTCAGACGTTGTTTTCTTATAATGCTCAGGTCAGCCCGAGCATGTTTTCAGATTTAGCTTTGGATGCTTTGGATCGAGCTAGATACCTAAGACGTATTCACATATGTTTTATTTCCGCTGCATTGTTTGGTTGTAATTTTT
The DNA here is from genome assembly GCA_030765085.1 of Allium cepa. Lineage (NCBI taxonomy): Eukaryota > Viridiplantae > Streptophyta > Magnoliopsida > Asparagales > Amaryllidaceae > Allium > Allium cepa. The sequence continues at coordinate 641,161,276 of CM060939.1, read as the reverse complement.
AGCATTTGTAAGGACAGACTGTTATAACTGTTCAGGCTTATTATAGAATAATTTGCTCTGATTGTGCGTATAAAAAAATTTCTTGTGTAAATGTCGTTTTATATTATAGATTAGTCGTTGCGTTGTGAGATTCTATTCTCTTTTCTTCTTTCCGACTATTTGTCTTTTCGGCACTTTGATGCTCGGCACATGAATAATGTGGTGTATTAATGTCGATTTTTGAGGATTGAAAATATGGATCATTACAAACCCTCTGTGTTAATTTTGATATAGACATTTAATAAATCATAAATAATATAGCATGCACTAGATATTAATGATGTTGCAATAAGTTTGATACTTACCCTCCAAGTTATGGAAACAAAGAAGCACTGGTGCGTCCAGGATTAAAATGTGAGCCACTGGCACTGGCCTCGCTAGTAGCGGCAGAGTTGGTAGAGTAAGGTGTCATATGAGACATAATATATATTTGCCACAAAAACATCATTTCATATAATGAAAAAAATATACTCTTTTATAATTATAAAACATGTCTCATTAATAATCACTTAAAACATGCACTAAAACTACAAAAATGGAACAATTCAAATAAATACGTAGAATTATTGTTATAAAACTCCCAACAAAATGACCTATTTCGAGCTTAATTTTTTTTCCTGCCAATTTTAAACGAATCCACCATACGAATTGGATAAACACATTATAAAGAATCAGTGATTCTAATTCAGTCTCGTTTGAAGGTCGTTTGGCCTTCGAACAAAGTGATTTTAGTCCGAACGTCGACGAACGACTATAAATTTAAAATTCAAGATCGATCGACACTGTATAGTTTTTTATTTTTTTAATCATCTTTTGGAAATAAGTCCAAAATACTATAAATCAACATAAGATCCAACAAATATATTTTTCTACCAAATATTTTATTTTATATAATTTTATTGCACTAAATACATATAAAAATTCATAATTAATTATCCTATGGTTTAAAAATTCATAAAGATGTTACACATAATCAACTTTATCGAAGTTGTATAATGGATTGACTAAAAGTCGAATAGATTGATCGTGCGAGCTAGATTTTCAGTAAAGATAAATATTCGAATTACACTAACATAGATTATCAAAAATACTAATTTAACTGACCACAAACCGTCATTAAGTTGAAAGGCTGTGCTGAAATGTCTTTTTTTTTTTTGGAATTAAATTAGTATTTTAAACATTTTTTAAAATGTAATAGGATTCCAAATCAATTAATTATTTAATTGGTTAATTAATATAATGGTTAGCCGTCGGAACAAGTCGACGGAGCCGTCGACGGCTGTCGCGCCCTCCCAGCTGCTATTTTCTGTATGTCTTGTAGTGTATACGAATGTTAGGTAAAAGACGTAGCAAATTATCATGTCTTTGAAACTGATCATCATAAGATAACATAAGATGCAGCCCAACAGAAATGCCAGTAAGCGTAATCTAGAGAAGTAATGTCCGTCTCTCCAAAAAGATAAGTGAAAATGTGGGGTGGCCCTCCACCATAAAGCAGCTAATGCACCATACTTTTGTTCATCAAAATTTAAGGTTAAATGTATTCCTAGAATAGTGAATATGTAGCATCAAGTAAAATACATAATGGTTTTACATTTAATTAATAATAGGTAAATAATATATCGTAAAAGTCCTGAAATCTAATTTCGTCCAAAAATCCAGTAATACGTCGATTAATATAGTCTTGTAGGATTTCTGATATGGATAAAATACCGATACAAGAGACCCACGAGTTTTACCTTCCATGAGCTATTTAGAAAATTAGTGGATTTTATTTTCACAAACTGAATGAAACACCGTACATTTTGTAAATTACAATTGCAATAAACTACTAATTCCAAACCTACAACGTTAAATTAATAATTTCTATTTATGCCAACTATTAACTGTAATGTTTAATATAAAAAATCTAATTATTAAATTTAATATGTATCAATGTTTTTAGACATTAAATTTAATTTGTGGTGATATCGACGTGGGTAGAAATGTACGCTCATTGATCGGGTAAAACACGAAAATCTATCTAAGCTTTGTCGTTTTTAAGCTTTGATCGATATTTAGATTAAAAGCAAGGTTTTCCAAAACAACCCAGATGCACCTCTTTCGAAATACTGTAGTCCCATCGCCCCTACGTGTTTTAAAACAAGTAGAGCTAGTATCTTCACCACTATCTCTTCATCCACTGCCGATATCAACATCTTGAGAAAATCTACCACACCCACAAACAATGTGCAATATTTTTCTCATATTAGGATTTAGTTTTGTAAAAAAGAAAACATTGTTAAAAGGAATATGGTAGAGCTTGGAATCGGAAATGAAGCTCCGGGTTGTAAAATTCGAGCGAACAGATAAGCACCATTGTCCAAGTGGTTAATTGATTCGGTGTTGGTGCAAGAGGTCACAAGTTCGAAACTTGCTTTCGAACGTTTATTGACATGGGATATGTTGTCCAATGATTTATTGTATATAAAGTAACATTTCACAAAAAAAAAAAAATAATCGAGCGAACAAGAAACATCGGTTTAAAACAGAAGATTTGATATGTATGACGGTGTATCTGACATTAATAATGCCAATAAACGTATGGTTAGATTTTACAGCCACAGAGTAGCGCATGATGTATTGGCACGATCAATGCACGATAAATCAATAGTTTTTTTAATGTTAGTTTACAGCAGGGTTCACTTAGTCAAAATCGTTGAACTGGCATCGAAGCACCAGTGTTGGGAACGCTATAACGTAACAAAAAGGCCTGTCACTGAGCGGGTGAGTCCACTTACTGGTGGGCCGCACAAATAGACCAATCCAACGTGTCGTACTATATTTCGCTAGTATTTGTGGGCCACACATAGGGCTTTTGCCGGCCATGAGTGCTTTATCCAAATAAATCGACATGAGTTGATGTGCTACTATAATCAATAATAAGCCGCATCGTTTTGTGGCTGTGTAAAAATAGAAGGATTACTCGTGCCCGTGTTAAGACCACGCTGACTTTTTGGAGGTGGAAAAGCAGAAATTAATTAAGAGGGACTAATTGTGACAGGAGAATAATATATATTCTCATCTATACCTGGGCCAATATAGACCGTTCATTTGTACTCTACCCTAACCGTTGGATGGATGTACGCAACTACCAATCATTTCTGTCCAAAGTGTTGGTGCATGGCAGGTCCATTTGGACTGTCGACAAGGCATTTGGTTAACTGGAACTGTTATTCTAGTTTACATTTGTGGTTTGATAATGAATGTTGTTTATTTAGTTAATTATGGATTTCTAACTTAAATTGACATTGATTAGTACGTTTAAGCGTCCACCATAAAACACATAAAAAGCATGTAAACTGTTAACATAGTATAGTAGACAACGAGACTGTATCATTGAAACTCAATAGAAGTTATTTGTGACTAGAAAAGATGCCTTGTTACCAGCTAAATTCATCTGTTTTGTTTTAATGTCTCTACGTGTCCAATTTAATCTCAAACATATAACACAATGGAACAAACATAAGGGGATTGAAGAATTTAACTTTCTTCTTACACCAATGGCTTTTCATCTGTTGGTTGGGCTTGCCTTAGCTTATGGATTGCATGTAACTGGTAACGATTAAAAGCAGCAAAGACAACCCATGAGAATATAAAATACATTTTATTTACTCTTTCTGAAAAATAAGTGGGCATTCCAGTGCAAGAGGATGGAGCAACGGAAGTCTAGCTACTTTAAACGGAGTACAAATAAGGAAAGTTTGACGAAACGAGATTGATTGTTTGTATGAAATTTTAAATTTATTTATTTCAAATTATTTTAATTATTTTTTAGGTAAATATTAACAGTTGTTTACCAGACAACTAAGTACTCGACATTGGCACACTGCTCGACAATATATGTATCATTCGGCACTCCGAACGCTCGGCACAAGAAATCGTTGGGCAATCAGGGCCATTCGGCAGTCAAAAGCATTCGGCCTCAGAGAAACGCTCGGCATGAAGGAACGGTCGGCATGAAGGAGCGCTCGGCATTCAGAAGCGTTCGACATTGAAAAACGTTCGGCATTGTATATCGTTCGGCAAGCATGAACGTTCGGCATACCAAGGACGCCCGGCATAAGATCGTTCGGCATCCAGAGATTGTTCGGCCTCCCGAGAACGTTCGGCAACCAAAGATTGTTCGGCATTCTTTCAATCTCGACCGGCTTCGATTGTTGCTCGGCCTACTCTTCCCACGCAATACCACATCATTAGGCATGAAGATGATGGTTCGGTATTTGACCGTTTGGCATGTTCGGGTCGGCACATAGAGTTTACTCCATTTGGGCCGTGATATCCAGCTACCAGGCCCACCAGGAAAGTCCAACCCACCTTCGTCTATAAATAGAGAGGCAGGGGCACAGTGAAAAGGAGAAGTTTTTTGGGGAACACTGGGGAAACACTGCTGCATTCAACACTCACTCAAGACTTAATCTTTTACTTTGCAATTGTATTCAAGTAATGAGAAACAGATTGGATCTGTAATCAACCATCAAGGAAATCAATAGAAGTCAATTTCAAAGTGGACGTAGGCAGTTACGCCGAAGCACTATAAATTTGGTGTTCTTGTTCTCTACATTGAAATTCATATATTGTTCTCTGTTTTAATTTACTTTCTTCATTAATCTCTCTACACGGTCTTTCTAAGGGTGTTAGTGACCAATTTTGGCGCTAACATTTTGGTGTTTTCACTTAGAATCGAATTCTCAGGCTGTTAGGATATGCTTTGTAGCTACTGGATTGCATAAATCCCCAGAGGAGATTCAAGATCATTCACCAAGCATCTGTTGATTCTATTCAGAGTTACAACCAACAACTCTACCATGGGAAGACCACGAACCAGATCGGCCTCCCATAACGCAGATGTTCACGAGACTGCTAGCGTGCAACAAGTTGGATCTAGAAATCCGCAAGCAAATCGAGGTGCATGGCCCTCCACCCAAAACCAAGCGGAAGTCGTTTCCCGAGCAGAGTTCAACGAATTGATAAGAGAACTCAAGGAAAGTAGAAGACAGCTTGCTGAGCAGATTCAAGCCAACACTAATCTCATGACTCAGCTTACTCAGCAGCAGCGTAAGAATGCTGGAGGTAACCCTGCCCCTTATTCTGAATCTGATAGTTCAACCTCAGCTGATGAACCTCCTAGGCGTAGACGCTGTAAGGATGAAGGTGCACAGGCAGGTGCCACAGATCGACTGACTAACGATCAAGCCCGTGAAGAGACTAGGCACCCGAATCTCCAAGACCCAAATCAGACGGGACATCAACCCGCACGGTCCCATGGAACGGAACCAACCCTTCATCCTCCATACAAACCCCAGCTATTGTCATGCTTTTAATGAGAGAGAACCAAGGCTTGACCAATGAAGACTGGGGAGTGTCCAGAAGCCATACTCCCTTTACAGATGGTATCCTACAGGATGAGTACCCCAAGAAGTTCAATATGCCGCCCATCCCAGCCTACGAAGGGAAGACTGATCCCAGGCAGCATGTGATGAGGTACGGATGGATGATGGATTCTACAAGAGCTAATGATGCAACCAAGTGTAGGTGCTTCCCAATCACTCTGTCTGGAATTGCCACCATGTGGTTTATTCGACTTCCTCCACAATCTATATCCAGCTTTGACGAATTGGCAATGAAATTCATAGAACAATTCAGGATACACACCACTCGTCCAAAGGATGTGATGCCCTTATCAAGCGTCATCCAAGCTCCGGGAGAGTCGTTGAAAGCTTACTTGCAGAGATTTCATGTTGCGGCTACCGAAGTGGGCAATCCAAACGACCACGCAATTTTGACGGCGGTAATGCATGGAGTGGATCCAGACTCTGAATTTGGAGACTGGTTGGCGGAAAAGCCCTTAGCCACGCTGGAGCGTTTTTATTCGAAAGCTCATCAGTTCATAAGAAGGGAGGAAGCTCGATGGACAAGACGAGACAAGGCACCAGGGCCTGCTCAGGAGACTGTGAAAAATAACGTCACCATGAATCAAGCCGGCGATAGTTCGGGAAAAGCTTAAGTCAACACCCAAAACAAGCCTGGGCAGACTAAAGGATCCGGAGGTGGAAATCCCGGAAAGAAAAGAGAGACGGGGAAATGGAAGTCAAGGATCCCGACCTACGATGAATACACCCCGCTCAACGCATCTCTTGAGAACATCTATTTGTCAACTTGAAACACTTTTCAATATAGAAAACCACGCCCAAAGGAATCAACGGAGGAACAGAAGAGAACTGGGAAGTATTACCGTTTTCGCGAGTCTTATGGGCACAACACAGAGGAGTGTAGACACCTCCATGACGATATAGAGAAGTTGATTAGACAGAAGAAGCTACAAGAGTTTGTCAAAGACCTGCAAGACGGAAGACAAGAGACATCGGACCCCGGATGCGGGCCAGTTCCACGCCAACTAGAACAACCTGCTCGAACCGTGGGTAGATTGGTTATCAACACGATTGCTGGCGGACCTCATCCTACGGCTAAGAATTGGCAGGAGATGGAGCGATATGCTAACTCTTTAAGACATGCGGAGTATGAGTGCTGTTCGAATGTGGAGGATGAGACTCCTACAAAGCAGCAGCGCACGATGGATGATGATATTGTATTCAGGAGCAGAGATGAGGATAAGGTTGAAGCTCCTACCATCGACCCGATGGTCATATCTGCGACAATCAGGCCGGCGTTCGTGAGGAGGATTCTAATTGATTGTGGAAGTACTGTTAACATCATCTTCAAGAAGGCATACGACCAAATAAAGTGGGAGACTAAGGATTTGAAACCATCTAAAGCCATAATCCATGGCTTTAACGGCGCAGCAACGGATGCAGTGGGATATGTGGAACTATCAGTTGAACTGGGGCAAGGTGAGCGTAGGAGGGTGCGAATCCTGCCATTCATAGTGTTGGATGTTGACTCTCCATATAACGTGTTTCTAGGACGTCTAGTCCTAGCAAAATTTAGGGTAGCATTGGCCCCTTGGTGTCTGACGTTAAAATTTCCAACAGACGGAGGTGTTGGAGTGGTACACGGCGATCAGGCGACCGGTTGTGCATGCTATATGGATGAGCTGAGAGAGGCTCAGCGTAGAGAGAAAGGAAAGGTTGCGGACAGCTCCATCCACATCCTAAATTCTGATGATTGAAAAGTAGCGCCTGAGCCCTGGCTCGGGCAACATTCTCGGATCTATAGAGACATAGATCCGAGAGATGACGATGGGGGATCCAGGGAAATAAATGCAGCACCGGCTAAACTCACAATTGACATCCCAGTCAGCCGGAATGACCCATCACGAATTCTTAAAATTGGATCACAACTCGACCCTATGGTAGCCGAGAACCTCACTGACTTCCTCCGAGCGAACCTTGATGTCTTCTCCTGGACACACTCTAATATGTGCGGGATTTCTCCAACAGTTGCGAGTCATATGTTGAACATAGACCCAAAGTACGTTCCCGTAAAACAGAAAAGGAGAGGTATGGACCCGGAGAGATCTACGGCTCTCAAAGAGGAGGTGGACAAACTTAAAGCCAATGGGTTCATCTGCGACGCCCTCTATCCTGAATGGGTATCTAACCCGGTGCTAGTGAAGAAAGCGAATGGAAAATGGAGAAATTGCGTTGATTATTCTGATTTAAACAAAGCATGCCCGAAGGATAGTTTCCCGTTGCCTAGGATTGACCAGCTGGTCGATTCAACTGCCGGACATGAGTTACTATCATTTATGGATGCATACTCTAGATATAATCAAATCCTGATGCACCTTCCAGATCAAGAACATACCAGTTTTGTCACAAACGTTGGGTTGTATTGCTATGTAGTGATGCCCTTTGGATTGAAGAACGCAGGAGCAACTTATTAACATCTGGTGAATCGAACGTTCAAAGATCAGATTGGTAGAACGATGGAAGTCTATGACGATGACATGCTCGTGAAGTCACGACAGTCAAACGACCACATCCGAGACTTAGCGGAGATGTTTGACGTACTCAGGCATTATGGAACGAAGATCAATCATTTGAAGTGTTCATTCAGCGTAGCGTCAGGAAAGTTTCTGGTTTCATTGTGAATGCACGGGGGATCGAGGCTAACCCGGAAAAGATTCAGGCTATCTAAGATATAAAGTGCCTAGAACCGTAAAACAAGTGCAAAGCTTGAATGGAAAGGTGGCCACGCTGAACCGATTCATATCCAGGGCCACAGACAAGTGTATTCCTTGCTTCGATGTTATAAAGAAAGGAAAGAGGAATTTCGAATGGACATCCGACTATGAAGAAGCATTCAGAGCTCTTGTAAGGTACTTAAAAAGTTCCCCGGTATTGTTGAAACCAATAGACCACGAAATGTTGTACGTATACTTGGTTGTATCCCAGCACGCTATCAGTACAATCTTGGTTCGCGAGGAAGACCGGGTTCAAAGCCAGTTTACTATGTTAGTAAGCGCTTGACGGGGGCAGAAAGAAATTATCCAAAGATTGAAAAACTAGCCTATTTCTTGGTGATTGCATCACGCAAGCTTCGTCCGTATTTTCAAGCGCACTCAATCAGTGTTTACACTGATCAACCTTTGCGGCAGATACTCCAACGATCGGAAACTTCCGGAAGGATGTTAAAATGAAATATTGAGTTAAGTCAGTTCGATATTACCTACCTGCCGTGAAGGGATATACAAGGACAAGCACTAGCTGACTTCATCGCTGAGTTTACTATGTCAGACGAATCAAACGACCACAATGTCATACCCCCGTTCGATGGAAGATGTACACCGATGGTGCATCCAACGACCGTTGTTCGGGGGTTGGCATAATTCTTGTAACTCCTGAGAACCGATCAGTTTGCTACGCTTTGAAGCTCGAATTCACAGCAACGAATAATGAAGCCGAATATGAAGCGTTGATCGCCGGCTTAGGACTTATCAAAGAACTGGATGTGAAATAGGTTGAAATCTTCAGCGACTCACAGCTAGTGGTGTACCAATTGCGAGGAGACTACCAAGCAAGGGGGCAGAGACTTGCTCCATATTTGGTTTGAGTTCAGGAGATGCTAGCGAATCTCGAGTATTATGATATCTCACATGTCCCGCGTGAGCAAAACAGAGCAGCAGATTCATTGGCAAAATTCGCAAGCACAGGCGATGCACATCAAATGGGATTATTTCCTGTTGAGACCCTCCATGCTCCGAGTATAGATATGATGGAGGTAGATTTTGTGTTAGAAATAGAAATCGAGAAGGAGTCGTGGATGACCCCGATCAAACAGTACTTGCTATTCAAGATCTTACCCGAAAGAAGGAGCGAAAGACGACAATTCCTTCGTAAGGCTTCTCGTTATGTAATACAGGATGGAATAATGTGTCGGAGGGGATTCTCAACCTCATTACTCCGATGCATTGCCCATGATGAGATAAAACAAGTCCTGAAGGAAGTCCATGAAGAAGAGTGCGGCGACCATACTGGAGGGCGGACATTAGCAAAGAAGGTCCTCCATTACGGATACTACTGGCCAACTGTGAATCGGGACGCTGCAGACTATGTGAGAAAATGTGATAAATGCCAGATATATGCAAAAATCCAGAGAGCTCCGCCGACGGAACTCACGCAAATGGTTAGTCCCTGGCCATTTGCAATGTAGGGAATTGACCTAGTTGGTTCTTTACCCATAGCCAAAGGTGGAGCGAAATATGCAATAGTTGCGGTTGACTACTTCACCAAATGGGCAGAAGCAGAGGCTCTGGCCACAATAACCACCAAGAAGGTTATTAATTTCGTTGTACGAAATATCATATGCCGTTTCGGCCTCACACGGACCATCATTACAGACAATGGGACCCAATTCGAAAGCAAGGAGTTTAAAGAATTTTGTCAGAAATATGGCATTGAGAAGAAGTTTGCAACGGTTGTTCACCCGAAAGCCAACGGACAAGTAGAAGCCGCAAAACAAGATAATCAAGTCCATATTAAAAAAACATCTAGAAAAGGCTAGAGGCAAGTGGGTGGACGAACTTCCAACGGCACTTTGGGCCTACAGGACCACCCACAAGACCGCGACTGGTCACACTCCATTCGCATTGGCGTATGAAACGGTAGCTGTCATACCCGTGGAACTTGAAGTTCCATCACATAGGGTAACCTATTACGACCCCAAGTCAAACCAGAACCTTTTATTGGAATCGTTGGACTTCATTGATGAAAAACGCGAAGAAGCCAATTTGAGAACGGCCGCATACAGACACAGAGTCGCTAAATATTATAACAAAAAAGTCCGACCGAGAATTTTTGGTGTGGGAGACCTTGTTTTGAATGAGTTTTTCCGACACCATCTCATATGAACCCCGCATGGGAAGGTCCATACGTCATCAAACAGAAGCTTGGAGAAAGAACTTTCAAGCTAGCGACCGTCGACGGTACGACACTCCCTCGAGCATGGAACAACGAGCACTTGCAGCATCGTTATACTTAGTCTATTTCTTTCAGGTATTAGTTGCATTTACTTCCAGTATGCTTTTATTTCTAATTCTTGGCATGTAGTAAGACAATTTAGCATGCTTTCATTAATAAAGGTTTGAAGCCAACTTTTCCATGAATTACTGATATTTCTGCGAATGATGATCCTGTGACAGGCAAATGAAACTATATTATTCCGACTAACGTACGAATACATGCAAACGACTCGAAATCTCCAAGTCCCCAGAGTGCGGACGGGAATACTCTAAGTTCCCGGAGCGCGACACGAGTATAAGCGACTCAAAATCTCCAAGTCCTTGTAGTGTGGACTGGAGTACTCTAAGTCCCCGGAGCGTGGACTCGAGTATAAATGACTCAAAATCTCCAAGTTCCCGGAGTGCGGACTGGTCTCCTTCATAAGACGCTCCTTCATACTCAGCTCAGATGTGTCTTCGGAGGCGCCTGTAATCTCTACTTCATAACTTCCCTCGATGGAAGAAGAAGTCTCTGATTTGTCTTCATCCAGCACTCCAATCACCTGAGCACCTGGCCCGGGAGCCTTTCTAGCCTGAGTGGCCTCACCTATCTTTTCCTTCACCTCCTCGGCGACATCGCTCCTCGGAGTGGACCCGGGATCCGAAAGGCCTGAGCAAAATGATGAAAAACACGCATTAGAATACAATAGTCCTTCATGAAGAATGACGACTTTTGAAATTTTAAAGTGAAGGGTTATCTACCAGGTTCCGTCAGGCTCTCAACTGTCAAGGGGGTCTCACCTTCCGAAATGGGAGACAGAATATGGACGCCAAAGTCGGGGTCCTCCGGATTGTAACCGATATGCTGCTCAAATGGATCGAGTATCGGCCGATCGGCCGATCGAGTAGGCACATGAGCTGGAGGCACGACCCCGGACAGACCAGTAACAACTTCTTTCCCTTTCTTTGAGGGGGAGCCTTTGCCATATATAGCTTTAGCTGCAGACAAGTCCGAATGCTCATTTCCCTTGAGGAATTCTTTTATCAAGGCCCCCTCATCAATCTCTCTAGTATCGTGCTCGGCCTTCCTGATTTCTATTAAAGCCTCCCATGCCTCGGCTAAAGATTCAAGATAGCCCTCATCCAGAAAAGTCAAGTCTCGATGCATGAGAACTCAAGCATTGAATTCAGCGATTAGTGGGTCAAACATGTTGAATATGCGCTTATATGATTTTTGTTTGATGATAATAAACATATATACATTCATTTAAATGTATTTGATAATATACTATTTTATTTTTCACAGATTAAATAAATATTTGCTGAATAAAATAAATAACATGGAATTTGAATTCAAACGAATATTTTATTCAAATAAATATTTATTACAACTTTGAATAGTACAATTTCAAGCTCTCACTATAACTATACAACTTTGATTACAATAATATCACATTTCATATTTACAGTTCACCTCACTACATATCACTCACACTCGTATTTATCTTCAACTTCCTTGCAGTTTGAATCCAGCATCTGAGCAATCTGCAAAAATATAAACTAACGCAGTAAAATTGAAAAAGAAAAATTTTTGCAATTCAAAAATAAAAGATAATTTTTGAAAATATGATTTGCCTCAGTTATTTGGGTTGTTCGTCATAATTTAAATTTGAATTCATCATACACGAACAACATGTGACATACACAGTGTATTACTGTATATGCCACAAGGCCGTGCACGCCGATATATACACTTGATTGATTTACAGGGACAGGTGAGCACATGTCAAACCCAAATGAAAAACCGGGTTCAACTCACGTGCAATACATTGAAATTCACGACACGAGCACAAGGTCAAACCCGAGTTTTGCAACTGGATTCAACACAAGGTGACATGACATAAATGCAACGAAGACCAACATCAAAATGGACTGCAACAATCATGTATGCAGATCAGGTCCAGTAGCCAACAACAAGCCTTGATGAAGCTACCCAACATAATTGTCAATAGTATACAAAAATACAACAGAAACCAATCTCAAGTACTACAAAGACCATGTCAAACACAGTGACACCATTAAGCAATGCAAACAAATATTCATAGCCGTATGTGACTAAAAGTCTGAGCTAAGAAAACAAAACCCAGTCCACAATTGAATCAAGTCAGTATGTCGAACAAGTCATGATGAACAAGTGCAAAGCAAATGCTCAAGCCATCAAGAACCAGAACAATAACCAATAAACAAAACAAGTCACAATGTCGAGCATGCATGAAACAGTGGAATGAACCAGTGATACAAGGCAACAAGTACAACACTGTACAAACTCAAGCAAATGCAACAAAGTTCAAGCTGCATACCAGAGGTGCAGACGACCACAAATGCCAACATAATAACAATGCTACAAGACCAACCTAAGTGACACAGTGTATACATGAATCAAGCTACAGCATGAAAAAGAAATGCACCAATGTCACCAGCATGACAGCAATATGTACAGCATCAATCAAGATACCAGACTCAAACTCAAACCTGGCCGAGACATGGGAGCATTGAAACAAAGATGATCAAGAACCAAACAAAGTCCACAGAATGATGAACAAAGCCAACATGAAACCAAAATAGTAAAACTGCACACATGCAGTGCATACACAAAACCAGTTTAATAATCAAGTGAAGCCAATGCACAACAAGTATGCAGTAGCAAAGAAATAATGACCAATGAATAAAACTGAAAACAAATGCACGATAATGCAATGCCACAGCGAACATGTTGCAATTAGTGAACAAAAATTCATGAAATCAAAGTGATCAGAGTCAAGCCAGCAGAGGGATGAACAATGTAAATGTCAAAGTCGTGAATGCATACCAATGTCAACGAGAAATTCACGAAATTCAAAAGTACAGTTTAAAAATTCAAAATGGCCGAAGTCATCAGGTAAAAGAAGTTGAATTCACGATTCAAAGTCAGAGCCTTGGGAATAAAGCGATTCACATAGCCGTGTAACCAAGTCAAAGCTAGTGATAACCAAACATCTCAAATTCAAGGCATCGAGTCAAGTCAGAGAAATTCACGGAGCCATGATCAAACATAAATTCAAAGCCGTCGATTTTAAACCAAGTCAACCAAGAAATAACAAGAATAATTCGCATATGAATTAGTCAAGGTAAAATCGCAAACATCCAAGCATAAACGATCGGCAGAGATAAAATCAAATATATTTTGTGCGAACGAAAATCTAGGGTTACAAACTCTATATAAGAAAATCATCATCGGCAATTTATCTATTCGAGTTCGAGCATAACAAAAGAACAAATCATCCAACTCGAATCACGATCGAGTTAAAGGATCAACCAGTAAAGCAAAAGGGATAAATTACGTACCGAAATCACAACAGTAAACTCGATCAAACAGAAGCGACCAAGAGCGAACGAACGAGAACGAAGCACACGAAAAGGCGCAGCTTCAAAACCCTAGTTTGGATTGAAGAAGATGAAGCCCTAAATTCGCAAAGAGGAACGAAAGAGGATCGGCCATATTTTCACAAGTCAAAAGAAAAAGGAATGGAGCAACTAAAAGTCGAACGGGCTAGAGAAAAAAAATTGGACCGACCTTGTTTATTAAAGGGCTTTTAATTTTATATTAGGGTTTTTGTTTTTGTTTTTATTTTTAAATTTCTGTTTAAATTTGTTTTTTAAACTTTAAACCGTTGTTATTTCTAGTCGTGTGACTAGGGGACAAGTTACGTGGCGTAGCTTGAGAATTCGCAACTCGGTAGTTGAGTTGTGGCAAAGTTTTGAGCGTAGAGTTAGATTAGTCAATAGCGGGTATAGCGAGTTTACGTGTGTAAGCGAGAGACTATCTAATTTCTAGTAGAAACCTTGCGGGCAGCACGTAGGCAGGGTTTTGCCGAAGCTGGGTAAATTTTGTGTTGTTCTGTTTTATTCTGTTATTTATATTCTGCGATATCTGTGCTGCTATTCTGTGATCTGAATTGAAATTAATTTATAAGATTCCGCGATTAATTTTTATATTTTACACTATCACCCTATTCACCCCCCCTCTAGGGTGAAATCGATCCTACAAGTGGTATCAGAACAAGGTCTAGAAGTCAACATTTGTTTTAAAAATTCGATTTTTTTTGAAAAAAAAATCAGTTTTTGTTTTAAAAATTTGAATTTTTAAAATGGCTTCTTTTAATAATGCTTTTGCAGAGGGTCAGTTGATAGTTAGACCACCAATGTTCAATGGTGAATATGCTTTTTGGAAAAATAGGATGAAATTTTTTTTGAAAACCATTGACGCTTGGAATATTGTTGAGACAGGTTATAAAACTCCAATTATAACTGTAGATAATCAGGAAATAGAGAAACCAAAGGAAAAATGGACAGAACTAGAAAATAAATTACAGAATACTAATGCCAAAGCTATGAATTCTATTATCTGTTCATTAGATCAATTTGAATTTAATCGTGTCTCACATTGTCTAACTTCGCAGGAAATATGGCACATACTAGAAGTGACTCACGAAGGAACATCTCAAGTCAAAGAATCTCGCCTTGCCATGCTAAGCAGCGAATACAAGAACTTTACAATGGCAAAAGAAGAAAATGTCAAAGAGATGTATGGACGACTTTCCAATATCGTATACAAATCAAAAGCTCTCGGAAAAACATACACCGAATTGGAAATAGTCCGGAGAATCCTCAGAGTCCTTCCACGAAGCTTTGAAGCGAAAGTAACTGCCATTCAAGAATCTAAAGATTTAAAACAACTCAAAGTTGAAGAACTCATCGGAAATCTCACCACATATGAGCTAGAGATAAAATTCAAAGAAGAGCGTGAAGGAGGAGATACTCGAAAGAAATCGATAGCTCTTAAAGGAACAACTAAAAGTGATGACGATGACGACGATGATGGTGCAGAAGAACTAGAGCTGTTAATAATGAAATTCAAAAAATGGAATCAGAAACATGGTAATTCAGCTCGAGTTCAAAAAGCAAAAAACAGAATAGCCAAAGCACTAGACTACTCAGAAGAACAAAAGATTATTTGTTACAATTGCAACAAACGCGGCCATATAAAGCCCGATTGTCCACAAATTAAATTCAGCCATGGACAGAAACAGAAAAAGAAAAGTTTTGCAGCCACTTGGGATGAAATAGACGAGAATGATCAAAGCACTGGCAGTGAAAGCGAAAAGGCAGAATTGTGTCTTCGAGGTGATACAACTGACGGTGACGATGACGAGCCAAGCGAGGTATCAAAACTTACTCACTCTGAATTACTTATTTATTTCCATGAAATAAATGGATGTTATGAACGACTTAGGGAAAAATATGCTAAACTTGAATCTCAAAAGGATACTTTGATAGAATGCAATAAACAACTTGATCAATTAGTTAAGAACTATCAATGTAGAATTCCTAAGTGTGATAAGTGTCCAACATTCGAAGAAGAAATTAAAAAATCGGAAATCGATATAAAATCACTTGAAAATGAAATTCTGTTTTTAAAAGAGAATGAAAATACTAGGAGAGAGATTTCTATTAAAAAGTGCACACAGTTGTTAAACGAAAATGAATCTCTCAAAACACAAGTCCAACAATTGTCAACGACTTTAGATAAATTTTCAAAAAGTGAAAAATCGTTGAATATGCTACTAGGAAAGCAAACTGTTAATACGGTTAGACAAGGACTTGGATATAATAATTCGAAAATTGTTGAAAGCAATATTAATCAAGTTAATTCTATGTGCACAATTTGTAGAAAATTTGGACACGATCACAATAATTGTTGGTATAGACCCAAACATATGAAAACTATACCGATTTGGGTTCCAAAAGGCACAAATATAAAATCTCTCAAAGTTAAACAAATTTAGGTGCCGAAGGGAACAATTTTAAATAGTTTTGGGTCTACACAAAATTGTTTTTCAAAATTTTCTGCCACTAACAACCATGGACCTATAAAAACAAATAGGTCACATAAATCTTTTCCCGTGTAGGTGTGGTGGCGGGCTAAGGAACAACAATAGTGTACTCTAGATTTTTGGCTGTTCCAGAAACATAACGGACGACGAAGAAAAGTTCCTTAGCCTAGTATAAAGGTGACAGAATCACAATGGACAACAATGAAAAATTATTGTAAAGGTAAAACAGGTAAAATTATTTTTAACGATATATTAAATGTGATAATCTGCACCGTATTCTGAATGAAATCAGCCAAAGATTGTGATATTGAAAAGAGATGATTTTTTAATTTTGACTTATTCTTAATTGATATGATTTCTTTTGACTTGTTCTTACTTTGATTTGTGCTTAAAAGTAGACCAACCATCCTTTCATCATTGAACTTAATCTGTTTGGTCAAATTATGATGTTGATTGATTATTGGTTACTCATGCTATAAAAAGGATTTTAAGAAATTTTTGAAATTGTTGAAACTTCAATGAATTGTTTTGAAATAATAATGAAGTTTTAATGACTGTTGATAGTTGTCCATCCTATGGCTTCTAAGATTGACACTATGATATGTTTTTGATTATTAACACGGCTTCATTTCAAATTCAAAAGAATGTCATTTAAATTGTTGTTAAAATTGAATTTGAAATTTTTGGTGCACACTTCATGTTTTGGTCAATCAAATTCAATTGATGATAATTTTTGAGTGAAAGAGAAATTCAGATGCAGATTACACTGGCAATCTAGTTGATAGAAAAATTACTAGTGAAACGTGATTTTTGTTGAGACATTTAGTAACTGCATCATTTTTCAAAGAAAATATCTGCATATTCTTCATTTCAAATAATTTTCAAATTGCAGAAAATTTTCTTTTAAATCCCCCTTGAGAAAATCATTTTTGACCATATTTTCAGATTAGTCATTTTGAAAAATTAATTTCATAATTATTTTTGAATTCGATTTTAAATGACTATTTTGACTAATCTGACTCCCAAATGATTATAGAAAAGAAAAATAATGATTGAAAAAGTGATGAGTGTTAATATTGATCAAATATTATGACTTGAGACGGTATAATTAATAAATTTCTTTAGAAATTTAAACAATAGTTATAAAACTTTTTGTTGGTAAAAATTCCATGACCATCTCTATATCTATCATATTTCTAACAACCATCACTCATCAAAATTCTATATAGTTTGTCGATATGTGGTACTTTAAACAGGAATCGTTCATTTTTCATTTTCACATTTTTTTTAAATAATAATAATAATAATAATAATAATAATAAATACCAAAGTATTCACTCTCATTTAAAAGTCCTCACGGTTATGCATGGGTGAATTACTTGGAATTTGTTATGTGCTTCCATGCTCATTTAAAAGTCCTCACGGTTATGCATGTATGGAACGCATATCAAAAGTTGATTTTTTAAAATAAATAAGTTGATTCTAATCCCATTTAAAAGTCCTCACGGTTATGCGTGGTTAGAAGATACTTGAATTCATTTTTTAAAAATAAAATTGGAATACTACTAATCTCATTTAAAAGTCCTAACGGTTATGCATGATTAGTAGTTATTCAAATTCCTGATATAAATATACCACAAATAGACACAACTGTATGGTTTTATATGATGACATCATTTCCATTATTCTAAAAGTGGAATATGCGCCTAACAAAATATTTATGATTTTTGTTTGATTTTTTATTGAAATTTAATATTTATATTCAATTGAGTTTTAATGTTGAATTAATATCGATCACTATATCTCTACTTTTCCATTACTATTATTCCTTTGCTGATAACAAAAGGGGGGAGAAAAGTTAAGATTTTGTCAAATAAAATCAAGCAAAGGTCAAATAATTTTCTATTTGCATCTAGACTCATTTGCATATTTTTATTTGTATGCATATATGTAGGGGGAGCTTTGTGTAGAGAGGAAGCATTTAAATAGGGGGAGCAATTAGGATATATCAATGATCAAATACATTTAACATATTCAAAATCTTAAATATATGTTTGTTATCATCAAAAGGGGGAGATTGTTGAATATGCGCTTATATGATTTTTGTTTGATGATAATAAACATATATACATTCATTTGAATGTATTTGATAATATACTATTTTATTTTTCACAGATTAAATAAAAATTTGCTGAATAAAATAAATAACACGGAATTTGAATTCAAACGAATATTTTATTCAAATAAATATTTATTACAACTTTGAATAGTATAATTTCAAGCTCTCACTATAACTATACAACTTTGATTACAATAACATCACATTTCATATTTACAGTTCACCTCACTACATATCACTCACACTCGTATTTATTTTCAACTTCCTTCCAGTTTGAATCCAACATCTGAGCAATCTGCAAAAATATAAACTAACGCAGTAAAATTGAAAAAGAAAAATTTTTGCAATTCAAAAATAAAAGATAATTTTTGAAAATATGATTTGCCTCAGTTATTTGGGTTGTTCGTCATAATTTAAATTTGAATTCATCATACACGAACAACATGTGACAAACACAGTGTATTACTGTATATGCCACAAGGCCGTGCACGCCGATATATACACTTGATTGATTTACAGGGACAGGTGAGCACAGGTCAAACCCAAATGAAAAACCGGGTTCAACTCACGTGCAATACATTGAAATTCACGACACGAGCACAAGGTCAAACCCGAGTTTTGCAACTGGATTCAACACAAGGTGACATGACATAAATGCAACGAAGACCAACATCAAAATGGACTGCAACAATCATGTATGCAGATCAGGTCCAGTAGCCAACAACAACCTTTGATGAAGCTACCCAACATGATTGTCAATAGTATACAAAAATACAACAGAAACCAATCTCAAGTACTACAAAGACCATGTCAAACACAGTGACACCATTAAGCAATGCAAACAAATATTCATAGCCGTATGTGACTAAAAGTCTGAGCTAAGAAAACAAAACCCAGTCCACAATTGAATCAAGTCAGTATGTCGAACAAGTCATGATGAACAAGTGCAAACCAAATGCTCAAGCCATCAAGAACCAGAACAATAACCAATAAATAAAACAAGTCACAATGTCGTGCATGCATGAAACAGTGGAATGAACCAGTGATACAAGGCAACAAGTACAACACTGTACAAACTCAAGCAAATGCAACAAAGGTCAAGCTGCATACCAGAGGTGCAGACGACCACAAATGCCAACATAATAACAATGCTACAAGACCAACCTAAGTGACACAGTGTATACATGAATCAAGCTACAGCATGAAAAAGAAATGCACCAATGTCACCAGCATGACAGCAATATGTACAGCATCAATCAAGACACCAGACTCAAACTCAAACCTGGCCGAGACATGGGAGCATTGAAACAAAGATGATCAAGAACCAAACAAAGTCCACAGAATGATGAACAAAGCCAACATGAAACCAAAATAGTAAAACTGCACACATGCAGTGCATACACAAAACCAGTTTAATAATCAAGTGAAGCCAATGCACAGCAAGTATGCAGTAGCAAAGAAATAATGACCAATGAATAAAACTGAAAACAAATGCACGAAAATGCAATGCCACAGCGAACATGCTGCAATTAGTGAACAAAAATTCATGAAATCAAAGTGATCAGAGTCAAGCCAGCAGAGGGATGAACAATGTAAATGTCAAAGTCGTGGAAGCATACCAATGTCAACGAGAAATTCACGAAATTCAAAAGTACAGTTTAAAAATTCAAAATGGCCGAAGTCATCAGGTAAAAGAAGTTGAATTCACGATTCAAAGTCAGAGCCTTGGGAATAAAGCGATTCACATAGCCGTGTAACCAAGTCAAAGCCAGTGATAACCAAACATCTCAAATTCAAGGCATCGAGTCAAGTCAGAGAAATTCACGGAGCCATGATCAAACATAAATTCAAAGCCGTCGATTTTAAACCAAGTCAACCAAGAAATAACAAGAATAATTCGCATATGAATTAGTCAAGGTAAAATCGCAAGCATCCAAGCATAAACGATCGGCAGAGATAAAATCAAATATATTTTGTGCGAACGAAAATCTTACAAACCCTATATAAGAAAATCATAATCGGAAATTTATCTATTCGAGTTCGAGCATAACAAAAGAACAAATCATCCAACTCGAATCACGATCGAGTTAAAGGATCAACCAGTAAAGCAAAAGGGATAAATTACGTACCGAAATCACAACAGTAAACTCGATCAAACAGAAGCGGCCAAGAGCGAATGAACGAGAACGAAGCACACGAAAAGGCGCAGCTTCAAAACCCTAGTTTGGATTGAAGAAGACGAAGCCCTAAATTCGCAAAGAGGAACGAAAGAGAATCGGCCATATTTTCACACGTCAAAAGAAAAAGGAACGGAGCAACTAAAAGTCGAACGGGCTAGAGAAAAAAAATTGGACCGGCCTTGTTTATTAAAGGGCTTTTAATTTTATATTAGGGTTTTTGTTTTTATTTTTAAATTTCTGTTTAAATTTGTTTTTTAAACTTTAAACCGTTGTTATATCTAGTCGTGTGACTAGGGGACAAGCTACGTGGCGTAGCTTGAGAATTCGCAACTCGGTAGTTGAGTTGTGGCAAGGTTTTGAGCGTAGAGTTAGATTAGTCAATAGAGGGTATAGCGAGTTTACGTGTGTAAGCGAGAGACTATCTAATTTTTAGTAGAAATCTTGGGGGCAGCACGCAGGCAGGGTTTTGCCGAAGCTGGGTAAATTCTGTGTTGTTCTGTTTTATTCTGTTATTTATATTCTGCGATATCTGTGCTGCTATTCTGTGATCTGAATTGAAATTAATTTATAAGCTTCCGCGATTAATTTTTATAATTTACACTATCACCCTATTCACCCCCCCTCTAGGGTGAAATCGATCATACAAAACATGCTCTTGACCTCTTCCCTACCTTCTTCTCTGGCCGCCTCAAGACGGGAGTCAATGTCCGCAGACGCTATCTTCTTGCCCTCTTCACGGGCTTCACTCTTTAACCTCAACTTTGGAAAGCTCAGCCTCAAGTTTTTCTTTTAAGAGTCGAGTAGCAACGATTTTGTCGCAGTATCGTTGTGACTCTTCTTGGTCAGCCGTTTTCTCTTCTTTCTCTCTGCGGAGCTTCTCCTCAAGTTCCTTGACTCAGAGGCTGAATGCGTCCCTCTCTTTTTGGACTGAGTCCTTCTCTAGTGCTAGGGCCCCGCAGCGTTGTACTGCCTCGTCGGTCTCTTTTTTATGTGTCGATTCCAGACGAGTCACGGCTTCGCAGTATCTTGAGCACTCTGCCGGGCAGCCTTAAGCTGAGGTCTACAAGATGCAAGATCTTCGTCCTGAGGCTTAATGATATCTCTGTCATGGATGGCCTCGAGCGTCAGGCGATCGATCTCGTGTTGGCACTCCATGGAGACTTCAGAAAGTTTTTCATCTAAGTGAACAAACGCGTCATGTTGAACATAGACGTCGTTGGTACAGGCGATGGTGCTCTGCTTGACATGTCCGGGAATATGATGAATCGCTGGGAGGAATTTCAGGCCATCAAAGCAGATTTTTGGAAATTTATCCTTAAGCTCGGCCAGTCTCTCCGACACGATTGGATTTGTTGCAGGAGCAAGAGAAGACGGCTTAGAAAGTTCAGCCCTCCTGTGAGGATCTCGGGACTGTTGAGTAGTAGAGGAGTCAGAGTGTTGATCCCGTGGGACATCGGATTGCGACCCGTTATGGCCACGCTTGTCTTTGCTTGGTTCCGAATGAGAAGAGGGATGATGGTGGTACTTGGGCTGACAGTATGTTTTCTTCCAAGATGATGAGTCTCGGGAATGATAATCCCTATCGCCATCATTGTCTCTATCCCGTCGTCTCCCGGAACCTGAATCATGCCTGGAGTGATAGAAAACAGATGACCCGCGGAGGCGATCAATGCCGTGTTTACGTCCCATGCCTTTTGTATGAAATTTGAGAAAGAGTTAGCAATGAGAAGAGTGACAACGAGAATTAAAGCGCAAAGTGAAGTGCAAGTGCGTGTCCTAGTGTTTCCCCCCGACATACCAGTTGCTTTACAAATGGGAGTTCTCTCTCCCTGACTCTGGGCTAGAGCGCCTACATCGCCTCTGATGGGCGAGTGAAGTTGAAATGCTTTCGGATCGTTGAATTCATAATTGAGCAGGTCATCGGAAACGGAGAGGTTCGATAGGCCCTTTAAAGAACTTTCTAAATGCTGTGAAGAGGCCTCTTTCTCCGTTGGAATGAGCGTAACTTTTGAAGTTCCACCAACCTTCTCCTCCCTAATCTTGTACGTCAATCCCTTTTTCCTCTTTGAAGGGGAAAATAACGTTTCGATATCGTGCACTTCGTCTATCGGATCCTGAGCGGGACCCAAGTTCTCATCTTGTGCTTCGGGTGTCTCGTTCCCTTGAGTTTCCCCCTCTTGTGATGCGTCGGGAATATGACGTGCTGATGACTCAACTAATTTTTTCCCCTTACCGGATGCGGGCCTAGGTATGGAGACGCCCTCAGGAAGGCTTATCCGATGACCTTCTGCTAACAGTCCGAACCTCGACAGTGACTCATTTGAAATGAGGGTTCGGATGTCCCGTTCCTCGGCAGGAAGAGCTCTAATGGCTCCGACGGCTTCAGAATACTCGCGACCGTCAGGGCATGGATTAATACCTAAGAAGATGAAAACAAGAACTAGAAAAGGTGTGGCTTTGACCAAGTATGAATATCGATCTAGAAAAAAGAATTACTTCCTTCCACTCATCTCCTCGCGAAACCAGAAGGGCAACGCACATAGAACCATTCCTGTTTGTACAGGGCAAAATTTCTCCACGCCTCAGTTAAGATTTGGCATTTGCAACAGGGCTCGAGAAACATGTAAGAGGGGCTATCTCCCCGCTTCTTGACCATTTAAATATATCTGAAGTCGTCCGGAGTTGGGGGCCTAGAGAGGACGATCATGAAGAGGATGTAGGTACCGTAGATAAATGTGTGGCTGTTCGGGTACAATTGCGACGGGGCAATGTCAATGTATTACATCACATCCCGAAGAAATAAACTGAATGGTGGCACGCTGCCAACCCAGCACATGAATTTATTACACGCCGTGTATCCAAATGGGGGCAAGGGTGGACGATCGTGCCCCGAGGGAACCAACACGTCATCGAAAGGGATCCCATGGATGAAGCATATTAGTCGAAGCGCAACCTCATTGATCTTCGAAGCCTGTGAATCAACAAGATTATCCAAGAGAATTGCTGCCTCCAAAGCATCGGGAGCTAAGTTATGTGCAGGGGAGGTCGACAGATCTGAAACATCCGCGACTTCTTGTCGGGAGGATGGTCCCGGTCTATCTGAAATCGTGGCGGAGCTAGATCTCTTAGACATTTTCAATAAATATTGAATCCTGCAGAGTACCCAATTGAACTGTACTTGAAAAACAATCGACGTCAAAATTAACAACACAAGAATTCCCCCCGTGTGATGTGTGAACTAGTGCGATCATTCTTGTGTAAGTGCTGAGAGATTATGAGTCACATAATTAATGATATAAGGTCGAGCTTGGGACTGTCGACTTCGAAGACCGTCATCGTTGACCGTCTCCGAAAACCAGCCTTGCGATGCTTTCAATTTTGGACTCGGACATTGGCACTACGAGTTAAAAGCTTTTATCTGTTCTTGTCGATTTAAGTTGTCAGTCTGGATCAGTTCAATATGCTAATATGCTGGAGTCTCTGTCCTTATTTTGTTATATGAATAGGCAAGGCAAAGATCGTTCGGCCTAAGTTCTGTTCGGCTAAAAAGTGGTTCGACATCCATAAGTGTTCGGCCTATAAAATATGGTTCGGCATTTATAATTGTTCGGCTTGAGTGTTGCTCGGCTGAGATATGGGTCGGCAGTCATGATTGGTCGGTCTAAATGTTGTTCGGCCTAACTGTCAACCGAACAAGCTATCATTCGGCAAAGCTATCGTTCGGCCTAAGTAACGACCGGCCTAAGTTCTTCTCGGCCAAAATAACGTTCGGCATCCTACCTAATTCATACTTCCTCCCTAATCCTCCATCCCACTGCCCGGCATGTGACGAGTCATGCCGAACCAAAAAGTTACGCCGAGCCCCAACGCTCGACACTCCATCCTTAACTACGGTTTTATTTTTTCCTCTCCTCCTCCATCCACGCCGAACAACAAGGACAGGTCGTTCGGCAAGTCATGCTAGTCCTGTCGTTCGACATCCTAACCACGTCCTACTCCTCCTCTATTCTTTTTTCCTCCAATCTCGTTCAGCACAAGGGAACCGTGCCGAACCACAATACAACTCCCAACAACTCCCTTGTACGCTCGTCTCTAGTTACTCCTCCTTTCCTCCTCATCATTTAACTCTAAAAACTCTGAAAATATCTTAAATCAAGGCTCGACTCTTTCATACACCTATCGGCTACGGTTCCTCTATGAACTTGAGTATAAAAACTTTTTTGTTATGGAAATGCTTTAGATAGAAGAATCGATACCTAGACAGTAGATCGAGACTCGGAAAGGATTGTTGAATCTTTGGAGCCTGTTAACTGGCGAGGTTAGCAAGTACAAGGTAGCGGAGGTAAAAAAGTGGAAAGAGAAGAAGAAGGAACGTGCTGACCTTTATAGGGAAGAAGAAGAAGTCGAACCAACAATGACCGGTAGAACCGGTCAAAGCAGCATCGTTCGGCATCGGCTTTCATTTCGCTCGGCGTACATGGGATGTTCGGATTCGGTTGCATCGCTCGGCATTCGCGTTACGATCGGCACACACCATCCCGCCTGGTACTCACAAGAAAACAACCTCCAAGAGTAATCGGCCAAGGTTCGAAGCGAAGCACAAAGGACTCGTAGTTTAAAGCGTATCACGTACGGTCACGCGATACACTTTGGGGGGCAAGTATTTCATGGGGATTTGACCAGGCAACTAAGTACTCGGCATTGGAGCACCGCTCGGCAATATATTTATCGTTCAACACTCCGAACGCTCGGCACAAGGAGTCGTTCTGCAGTCAAGGTCATTCGGCAGTCAAGAGTGTTCGGCCTCAGAGAAACGCTCGGCATGAAGGAACGGTCGGTATAAATGAGCGCTCGACATCTAGAATTGTTCGGCATCGAGAACATTATGTATTGTATATCGTTCGGCATTCATGAACGTTCGGCATACCAAGGACGCCCGACATAAAATCGTTCGGCATTCAGAGATTATTCGGCCTCCCACGAACGTTCGGAAACCAAAGATTGTTCGGCATTCTTTCAATCTCGATGGGCTTCGATTGTTGCTCGGCCTACCCTTTCCACGCAACACCGCATCATTCGGCATGAAGATGATGGTTCGGCATTGGCCGTTCGAC
This sequence comes from Allium cepa, assembly GCA_030765085.1. Lineage (NCBI taxonomy): Eukaryota > Viridiplantae > Streptophyta > Magnoliopsida > Asparagales > Amaryllidaceae > Allium > Allium cepa. The sequence continues at coordinate 641,135,450 of CM060939.1, read as the reverse complement.
ATGTTCGGGTCGGCACACAGAGTTTACTCCATTTGGGCCGTGATATCCAGCTACCAGCCCACCAGGGAAGTCCAACCCACCTTCGTCTATAAATAGAGAGGCATGAGCACAGTGAAAAGGAGGAGTTTTTTGGGGAACACTGGGGAAACTCTGCCGCATTCAACACTCACTCAAGACTTAATTGTTTACTTTGCAATCGTATTCAAGTAATGAGAAACGGATTGTATCTGTAATCAACCATCAAGGAAATCAATAGAAGTCAACTTCAAAGTGGACGTAGGCAGTTACGCCGAACCACTTAAATTTGGTGTTCTTGTTCTCTGCATTGAAATTCATATATTGTTCTCTGTTTTGATTTACTTTCTTCATTAATCTCTCTACACGATCTTTCTAAGGGTGTTAGTGACCAATTTTGATGCTAACAATAGTTGATATTAAATATTAAACCACTTATAAAATGCAAAAAATAAAAACGAAAAACATGCACACTACATAAATAATCAATGGTGATTCATTTGAAGTTAACTTTACATTAATTATATATTGTTTTCTAAATTGGACTATCCATTTTGCTTCTAAGTTATATATCATTATCCATTAAAGAACAAGTCAGCTTAAAATTTGCAGGTTGAAGCCTAAATATAGCATTAATCTCTCATCGTTCATAATCATCCATCAGCACAAGAATTCTAATACTATGTTCAATAGTTTGTTTGAACATGTTGGAATTCGGATCGTCTCTCAAAGTATGAGATCTCATTGGCCTTGCTTGAGAAGATGAAGCATCATCGAATGTCCTACGAGGAGTAGCAGTGGTGGATTAGAAAACATGTCATTCACTGGCCCATTGAGAATGTCCGAGTAAAGCTGGGTGTCGAAGTGAGATGGAGGTGAAAGAGAAATGTCGTACATGCATATGCCCTTTTTCATAGCATTGTCATATATACATCTGATCAAGCTCTCTGAGTTTTGAGGAAAACATGGTCTTTGAAGTAGTGGAATCAGAAAGTGATAGTCTTCCACCATTCATTAGCTCATTGAACGTAAACTTGGTGTTGTAGCGGATTGTTTCACGTCGTCTAAGTCCGCTTAATGTTGCTTCATTTGTTCTTCATATGGTTGGCGGTGAAATTTATGCCTGATTGTTAAACTTAAAACATTGTCATATCGAATGCTAACTCCATCTGGATGAGTGTCTAGTAGCGAAACGCGGATATCAATGAAATTCAAAGTTCTCTTAGTATTTCAATCACCATATTTCTAAGATAAGATCGTGGAGGTAGGTGGCATTTTGAAATTCGAAAAAACCATTAGAAAATACAGGTAAATAGGCACAAGGAAGAAGTTGCAAAAATTTTTAGTTTTAGAGACAACAAGTTTGCTTTTTAGTCTGAAAGACACTTTTTAGTGTAAACTGACAACTATCATTCTGTGATTTACACTAAAAATTATCCTTCAGCCTAAAAAACAAACTTCTTGTACTTAAAACTAAATTTTTCTCTAACTTTTTCCTGGAGGCTAAAAACCTCTAAAAAATATATCTTGTATAAAATAGTGAAATAAACATAACAGTTTAAAAAAATAAAAATAAAAATAAAATAAAAAAACCTAGATTTGTGCTTGGAAATAGACGATTTGAACTAGTAAAGCTCGGATTTGGGTGTTTGGAGTTTGATGGAGGACTAAGAAAGGGGTTGGAGTTTATTTGTCTTGAAAAATGGTAGTTGGAAATTGAACATTTAAAGATTAGCATCACGGACTGTCAAAAACCTAAATTGGCCAATTGAGAAAGCACCATTAACTTACATATCAATTGTGAATAACAAATAAATAAATAAAATTACGTGGACAAATCTTGTGCAATCTATACATAAACTCCGCAAGTTCCACATTGTGTTGTGTTATTCAATCGTATTTGACATCATTTTGTTATTATATTTCGAAACTAAAATCAAAATTTATCCAGTTAATTAATAAAATTAATTTAATTTAATTTTCATCGTGGTCAATAAGCTAAGATACACGCAAATATTACATTGTGTGTGTATAGTTTTGGAGATCGAAAGCAATACTTTTATGCAGCATTGTCAACATTTATACAGTGAAGGTTAAACTCATTTCTTCCGTAAAGTTGTAGTTCACTAACATATGTCCTTGTACTGGATTCACTTTAATTATGCCTTGCTTGAAGAAATCAACATGTATAGCTGCAGTTTGTATACAATTCGAAGACTTACAAATATCAACCAATCATATTGTCAAACCAAGCGACTCGTTATAATAATCACATGCATGGTACTAATATTTGAGATAATATATAGCCATCACAAAAATAAAAGCATAAATAAACCATGAGCTCAACATGTACCTAATAAGATGCTCCATGCAATGAGTGATCATATCCAAAGTATATCTTGATCACGCCTTTATAGCGCAACTGTGATTAGAAAACTAGGTCCATACACGAAGTGATCAGAGCTTGTAAAACACAAAAGGAAATACTTAGCTCCATTAAGATTCCAATATTAAAAAGTGTTACAGAAAGGCGTCTATCAAAACCCACTCAAACATTAAAAGGAAAGCAGTGCATGCCTTTTGAAGCAGGATTAAGATTCCATATATGTACATGTGGTTTGCTTTTGAAATCCTCCTCATAATTTTGATTCATTTCAGACGCTGATACATACTGCTAATGCTAGCTTTAATGCCCATATTATTCTCCTATAATTTGCAGCTGATCACATGGACATGATCATCAAGGACAATTATTGATTAAAGATGAATTAAACTAGATTCAAGCATGTGGTTTAGATATACATAAGTAGTAATCTAGGAATTTATTGAAATTATAGTTTGGGATATCCTTATGGCTTCTAGCATCTATTTTTTGTGACTACTTTACTCCATAATTAGGTTGTCTTTTCGATTGTAGCTTATCAATATTCAAATTGATCCAACCAGCAAATGGTGCCAGCAAAATATTTGTTTTTGAGAATGTTTGCTTTTATTACGTGTACTATACATAATTTGTTATGATAAAATCATTTGTTGTGATGTTGAGATGGAATCCTTACAAAATTATAAGGAATTTTTAAAAAAGTGGTCCGCTATGTTAAAATGTACAAAAAAAGAGCAAAATAATAATAATAATAATAATAATCTTATCATCAAATTGTTCAAGATGATGATTATAACATGAAGTCTAGCTAAAAGTGTTGATTTGTATCATAAACTCTAAAGTACAACCAATTGCCAGGAATCGTTACCTGAATCTTATACAAAAGTTTACATTACCTGGTTACATTTAACCATTGCCAACAATATGGCTTTTTTAGTTCAGTCTCTTTCATACTTTGAACTGATAGAACGAGCTCCGCAATCAAGTAGAGTACAAACTAGTCATAGATTGGGGAAAAAATAATTTCACTGGATTTATAACGGCGAAGACTTCGCCGAACCAAACCATACAGAAACTAAATTACATGATTAAACTTATAACGGCGAAGAATTCGCCTCACCCGTTCAGTTCAATAGCCACGAGATTAGTTCAAACCAGTCACCAAAAAATAGACAAGTCATACATGCTTCTTTGCTTGTTTAGCAGCTGAACAAACCATCGTTGAATATGCCCTAAGTAGCATCATTAATGAATTTTTAAATTGTCATGTCCTTTCTGTTAAACTAATATTTTCTAAATATATGCCGATTGCATACTGAATTTTAGTGCGTAGTTTTATAACACATTGATATACTGTTGATGATTACGACTTAAGCTGGGCTGGTAATTGAAAAAGGTAAGAATTTTTGTGTTGATTAAGACAGCAATGAAAAATAAAAATTCTCTACGACCAAATAGCTCAAAGACATGCCAAACTCCCACTACATTTAACCCCACACAAAAGATAATACAATCTACACATGTCTTCTCGATGAAGCTCATTTGGATAGTTCATAGTAGAGTCTCGTTGACACATGTTCCTCCACATCGTGATAATCTAACATAATACCGTCTTAACACATACTAAATAATTCTGGAAAAGATCTTTTAGGATCCCAATGGTCTTTGTGTGTAATTACTTGGAAGTTGACGAGCAATAACATCACAAAATTTGAGACAAATAAATGTCAAATGGAAGATGACGGTTTCACCGGTGCAATGTTGAAACAGTTTGTTGTTTGTTGCTTGGAGTTGTGAAGTAAAGGTTGTGCCGGCTTGTGATAGAGTTAAGGTCACGCGGGAGTAATTTGATTATGTATAAGTACACACTTAACTCTTATAAAGAATTTTGTTCGAAATAATAGTATTTTGTTTAATTTAATTTCTACTATATGCTACTATAATTTATAGGTAATGTCATCCATACATTTAAAAACATATAGATGGAAATCCCTAGAATTTTTTTTAATTGAATGTAGTTAAGAATGAGTTCATAACCATAAGCATGAAACGAATCCTTAAAAACATTAATCCTCAAATATTCCTAGTTAAGGTGCATCAAGAGTGGAATATTAATGTACATGTTGGGACCAATATCAACAATGCTCTTCGTAAGATGAACGTGAGTTAGTCGTGATCGTTGATGGCACTAAGTGGTTACATACGTAATTGGTTGGAACTATAGTAGAACAGACTCATAGAGAGTCCTATGTATGTTAATATATCTAAGTCAAATAGAGGACATCACTTGACGATGTGTAGTGGTCTTCCGGCTTGAGAGTACTGTGGATCTTTTACATGAATGCCTTACTTTGATTATGGCAGTTCACTCGTTATTAGTTTGAGTTATGAACATTTTTGGATACATGTTGAAGTGTAAGAAGTGAAGAACTACTCATGAAAAGATTCTTCTCCTTCGATATAGAGGGTTGCAATTGGAAGTCAACTCAAAACAAAAGTCTCTGCTAGAGCGATTTTCGGTTGATCAATAAAAAGTAACATATTGAATAGCTTTTACAGTATAGACTTCACAACTAACTATATATGGCCACAATTAGATTATTGACATGGCCTAAATTCTATGTCTAGTTAGTAGTATGGTGATGATGACAAGAAAACGTGCATAATTAAGGATTGCGCTTTAAATAGATTAAAAATAAGGATTATACCTAGATGATCTATAAGCATATAACTCATGTCTGATACTATACTTCAGCAAAGTTCGTGCATGCTTTAATATTTTAATTATTTAAATACAAACTAAGAACCGAGTTCACACATTAGAGTCTTACAAATTTCAATGCATTCCAAAATAACTTAAATATAATATATATATATATATATATATATATATATATATATATATAGATTAATATCAATATGAATTTATATTAACATATATTTTATGGATAAATTGTTTATCAATTAAATATACAATTGTTATATGTTTAATTAAATAAATAAGGCCTTAAAATAAATTAAATAAATAATATATTTATTTAATATGTGTTTATATATAATTAAAAATATCAGGTTGCATATTATCTAATTAATTTTTATTAATTTCAACCTATATATATATATATATATGTGTATATATATATTTATATTACATATGTTCTAAAGGGATAATGGTTAATAAATATTAGGTTGCATATATGTGTGTGTGTATAACCATTGGAAGCAAGTTGGGCAAGAGCCATCTGGTGTACATTAAGGAAGCGGATGGAGTATAGATGAAGAGACAGGGTAAGCTTGCACTTCATGTATGGCATAACCCAAGTGAAATATCCAACGGAAGGTTGGATCGACCTGTCCCCTACGAAGGTATACAACACTCCGCTTCCAACCCTCCAAGCCAGGAGAGCACCTTTGAGAGCCTATCTATGTCCTCCTGTACTTTAGATGGGTCGCTCTTGAACAGGCGATCACTTCAGGATGCGCCTTTGTTATTTTTATTTTCCTTGGTCATCCGCAATAGCAAGAATAATCACGTTACTAAAGCGCCTAGGCTAAACCTAGAGGAAAACTAGACTCAGGGGCGAAATTCCCCCATAAAAACTTGGATGACCCAGACTTCGACGCATCCCAAAGCAGCGCACCGTGAGCAAAGAGTTGACCACCACATTAAAGAACTATCTTGTGTGGCCTATTCCTTAGCATATAAACATACAATATAAAATGTAAAAACATAAATGTAAAAAGTAAAGAACACATATATACCCAGCTTTGGCCACTAACATTTTAGTGCGTACTGCTATCCTCAAGACTACTACGAAAATTAGATATTCAAAGTTGACAACATATGTAAAGCTGCAATCCCTGCTAACCTGAATATATTAATCCTTTGTCTAACAACCCTGCCTTGACTTTATCCCCAAGTCAATAATCCTTGAACCACAAAATATGGTTCAACCCTAAAGTTCAAAGTTTGAATAAAATAGAAATAAAAACAATAATTAAAACACCTTTAAAAGATACCCAAAATAGACTGTGAATCAAAGATGGACCAGAAACAAATTTTCTCTTAAAATGCATTGACTAGGTCAATGCATATGCAAATTACACGGGCTTCTCCTCTTAAAATAAATAAAAAACAAATATCTTCCTTTTTTGTTCGATGACTATCTTCTTTTCAATGATTCCTCCTCCTTCAAAAATTTGATATCAAAAATAAAATTCTGACTTCTAGCTTGAGTTAATGGATTCAAGTTGCATCCCATATGCTGCTTAATAGAGTTAAGGGTATGCCTAGAATGAATTATGTAATTTGTAAATTATTAACTCTATAATGAAATCTCATTCAAAATAAATGGTGTTTATCATTTCATTATATACTTGTTATAGTGTGTTATATTAGCTAATTATTTAATTTGAGCATCTTTGATAGAAAATATGTAAATGGTGTGATTTGCGATAGTAATTATGATGTGTTGTAATCATGAGGAATTTATCACAATATACTAAACACATTGTTTTAACACTTCTAGTCAAGATGTATCGAGACTAGATATTGATTCATCTGTTGAGATTGAGTATGTAACATTCTCCAAATGTTGGGAAGCATATTACTCCTAGTTTTTGGGGGCACCAAGTTGTTACTTACTAATAGTAATCGAATAACTTGGAATGACTTATTCAATAATTTTTTATTAGTTAATATAATTATAGTCAAATAGAAAATATTGATGTAACAATATTGCACAATTATCTCAAATTGAGAATACCATATCGAGCTTCAACATGAAAACTCTACTTTGATTATAGTTAATTATGGCATGACGTCCATCAAACAACTATAGTTGGCCAAATGAAAACACTAAAAGTGAAACTCTATTCGATAGAGAATCTGTCTTCTTGTTTATATGGGGTTAGTATAGCGGTCAATAAAGTCAAGTCAAAGTCAAAATATTTGGTCAAAGAAGTTCGGTTAATTATTATTATTATTATTATTATTATTATTATTATTATTATTATTATTATTATTATTATTATTATTATTATTGAACCAAGGACTTTTTGTTGGACTATACAAGTTGAATGCCGATGATATTAGATTTTTGACCATTATCTAATTCCATAAGTCCTAATGTGTTATAGTTTTGAAGAAGATAATCGGTGTAAATAATTGTCACTTCTGGGTACCGCTTAAAATAAGTATAATTATATTTTACTAAAACTATATAAGCGATGAACTTGGTCATAATGTCACACTACTAGCTAAGTGGACATGTAAATGTTAATATTTGAAGTATTCATATTAATCGCTGATCGAATTTACATCTAAGAGTCACACAATCGAAATGTTGAATATTCCGGCTACCACTTGATTTAATTAAATTATAATTTGGGTAAATTAATTAAATTAATCTATATTTGTGAAATATTAATTATAAAATTTCATTTGATTTATGTTGATCATTATTGAAAATGGTGCATATATAAAAATTATATACACATGTATCGATATAAGATATCGATATACATTTAAATTTGATTAAAATGTGTATTATTTGATTGGGCTTGAAATGGAAGAAAGGCCCATGTAGGGGCTTAGTATGGCCGACCATAGTTATGGGATAGAGAGGTAGGATTTGATTCAGAAGGGGTTTGAGTTGGTAGAGAAATAAGTGATCTAGATCCACTTTTAGCTCCTTCCTTTCTCTTTTATTTAAACTCCCTTAACATTCATTTAAGTGATTCTTTTTCCTCTATCCTCCTTAATATCTAGTCAAATATAGTTCATGTGACACTCCACCTCTATACTCACGCTAGCCAAGGACACTATGAGGTAATGCCGTCAACTAGCACGAAGAATAAGGCAGTTGAGGAGCGACCATCCGTGTAATTGCTTTGTGCTAGCACTGATATGACAGATAGTATAACATGCATTTCATTTCAAGAGAAAACCGACATACCAATACATACTCAAAACTACTACACCGTGCCTATATATAATCTTCGGAAAACAAATATAGAAATAAGAATAACACAAATCAGTCACAGATATCCATATCACAAAGGCGAAAATAGATATGAATATGAATATAACACATAGAAGTGTATATCAGAGTAGTGGTCATACAAGATGCACAACATCACAAAAGAATAGATACAAGTGCTAGAAAAAAGAATAAGTATACATCAAGGAATCTCTATCCCGAATGTATAAAACAAAAACCACTAATCTAAAGTAGCCAAAAATTAGGCGCCAGTCCCTGAATAGAAGTCAACCAGAAGCACCTGTAATATCTCGGTCTGATCCGAGTATTATTTAATAAAAAAATAATAAACGGATCAGTCTAACTATAAATATCATATAAAAATGAGATATAATAAGAGATACGATAAAAACGTATGATAACAAAGATGTCATAATGCGACAAGTATACATTACATAATAACAAAAATCATACAATATCTCAAGAAATCTCAAAGCACTAAAAAGAATATCATATTCTTTATTTTATTCACCAAACCACAAACATTGACAAATATATCAATGTCAATCGCAAAATTGGTGAAACACAAATTCTAGAAATCATCAATTGGAAATCCAGAAACCATAAAGGGGGAGGCCTATCACAAAACGGAGGAATAAAAACTCACCCACACGTGCATCATAAACGGAATGCTATTCCATGGTCGCTAACCATCAAATTTGAGCCGAAGCTCCACAAAAAGGACTGAAGACCTTTGAGCCGAAGCTCCACAAAACGGTTCGAAGACCTTTGAGCCGAAGCTCCATAAAACGGTCCAAGACCATGGGTCGCTACCCCACAAAATTGAGCCAAATCTCCACCAAAGGATCTTCATAGATCCACAAGTGTAAATTACACGAAGATAGTAAATAAATGAGTTAGGCTTCATGTCCCATTACCACTGGCTTAACTTAATTATTTACGAACAAATTGTAAATTTCCACTCGAAAGTTGTCACAAGAGTTCAATCGAATACGTCCAACAATTAATCGACAAAGTAAACGCAAGAATTTCATACCACTTGTTTTGCTAAGTCGTTTAATTGGATTTCTCGAACGAATGAGGTAAAGATTTGTATATACTAATAGGTTGAAAAAACGGTTTTGATAAACGAGCTTTGTATTAGAATAGAGTTGAAATCTTTTTGTCGAAAGAGTTTTGATATTTACTATTAGTATAGAAACCTTTGTATTTTAAAGTGACAAACCAAAAAAATGATTGTAAAAACAATCAATCATCAAAAATTCACATACGAACACGTGAAGCAAATCCATAGAAATCTATACCGAATCCATCAAATTGGATATTCCAAAAAATCCTAAAAAGAAGTCATCAAAGTCAATAATATATGATAACAACGAATCAGATCGACATGAATCGATTGGAAATTGGAAATCAACACAAAATAGGCAACATAGGCGAAAACAGCAGATTCAGTCGACTAGACCAGGTGTTCAGTCGACTGACACAGATCCTGGAAATTTTCTATATCCAAGTTCAGTCGACTGAACCAGGGTGGTCAGTCGACTGGAACAGACCTGCAAGGTCAGTCGACTGATCCTGGCCTAGGAAATTTCCTGGGTTCTGTTCAGTCGACTGACCCTCTGGTTCAGTCGACTGAACTGGAAATTCCAGTATATTCAGCCTAGCCCCCAAAGGGGCAAATATCCAAACGAAGCCGATCGATCGAGCAATTGCAACTAGGGATTTATGCCACATGACAGCCCAGTCCTATAGGCTCTTCGACTCACCCCAAAAACATGTTCAAGCATTAAAGCTAGGATTTTTAAAGATTTAACTTCAAAACACCAAAAATTGGAATATTCATAAAACCAATTCAAATCGTAAGCAAATGAACATGAATAGATATTAGGAATTCATACCTAACATCAAAGATAGATATAGACATAGATGTGAGATAAAAATCTCACCTTTAAACCCAAAAACAATGAAGGAGAAGCTTGAAAACAAAGGAAGATCAACTATTCATCAATTTCAACTCTAGAAACTCCAATCTAAGTCTAGAAGCAATGATTTCCCAAATTAGGTTATAGGAAATTTCTGAAATGGAGAGAGATTGAGATGGAGAAGAAGAAGGAGATGCTTACATAAGCTTCTCTTTGATTTTGGAGCTAAAACTTGGATTTGCTAAAGAAACTAGGGCTTAGGATTTTAGTTTCCAACCTCCTCCACCATTTTTGCTAAAACTTGGGTTGTAGGAAATATTATAAAGGAATGAAGAGGAGTGGAGTGGAGTTGGGTTGATAGGTTAGGTTAATGGGCTAAAACCCAAACCCAAAGCCCTAAATGAAAAGGTCGAAATTATAGCTAGCCCCAAACATATCGATGTTTATACTCAAAAAGGTCGCAAATGCCATTTTGAACTAAATGGAAGTGGTCTTGAGTCCTAATTTAACTGTTTGCAAAAAGTAGCTTTTCGGACACGAAAGATAAAAATCGGGCACAAGGATATATGTGTGTGTGTAGAAGCAGATAAAATGTAGCGACTCACGAAAGTACATGAAACATGAAAGAAAGAGATAAAATAGGGCACGTAAGCTCCATACATGAAATATATATATATATATATATATATATATATCTGTGTGTGTGTGTGTGTGTGTGTGTGTGTTTATATGTGTGTGTGTATCACACGAAAGAAAAAAGAAGGGACAACTCATAAGTCACGAAGACTAAAATAAAAATAAAAGAAAGTTTTAATAAAATAGAACGCATGAAGGTAAGGCTTCAGCATGGACATCTCATGAAGAACCCATCATGTATTATTCAACGCGAAGGCTCATAAGGGTTATTTAACGTGACAACTTTAATAAATCACGACGTCCCAACATGGATTATTTAATGCTAAGGTCGCAAAGGTGATAACACATGAAGGCTTAAAAAACAAGCCACATGAAAGGAAATGATGAAATCAAATTACACGAGATGGCTCCAGATAGATGAAGTGGTTTGGCTTGGATTAAAATATGGCAGTAGTACGTGTTAGCTCAGAATTTGCACGTGACCATTACTAACACTTTTTATTAAATACGACAGCTATGGGATAGCCAATATAAAACAATTAAATGCAACTTGTAATAGCTTGAGAAGCTATATTTTTCTAAGTAAAATAACGGGTACTTAGGGCACTTTGGAAAACAGTTTCCAACTATTAATGAATTATTTCATAGGGATGAAATAAAGAAAAGTTTTATAAGTTAAAATTATGTCATCTTACTTTTGAAATTAAGAAAGATCAGAGAAGCTAATAAGTGATATGGTATCATTTAAAAAAAGGATAAAAATATTTTATCTAAAGAATGTGTAGGGTACATAACTAATTAATGAAAGGAAAGGGTTGAACGATGATCGCAAACGTATAACAACTCATAGAGTTATTGGATGGTAGAGTGCCTTGGCTGATAGTCTAATGCCCAATGGTATGTGGCAGTGATCCGTGGTAGGGTTCAACCTAAGAACATTATAAAACTCTACCAAAAAGTTAAGGTTGGGTACCATGGCAGAGTGCCAAAACATCCAGGAGTGTTATAAATTAATCGGCAATGTGAAAAATAGCGGTACAGGGACTAAGAGAGGCTATTGATGCTAAGTAGGGACACTTACTGGAATGTATTCAGAGTGCTTACGTTCAACCTCTTAGGAGAGTTTGGGGGACTCTAGTCAGTGTGACTCCTATGGGGAAACAGGTCAATGGTTTCATTAGAGACTTCGTTCGAGAAAAACAATAAAATTAGTGAAAAACAGGCCAAGGGATGTAATCACTAAAATAAGTTAATGACGACTTAATGATGAACGCCTAAAACAAGAAATAGGATGATGTTTGAATAGATGATTAATGTTTGTATGACTTAGTTTGTAATTGGATATTAAGTGTAGGGTACACTTCATGATTTGATATGTGCACATGTTTGCTTTCTATCTACTGTTGCTTACATATATGTTGTATGTTGATGAATGATAAAGTGAGGAGAAAACTCAATCCTTGTTAGCGGCGTGGTCTCACTATGGATGACTAGGGTAGATGGTGTTTACTCACATTGGACTTTTTGTCTAATCGGTATTTTTATTATTTTTCATAAATTCGTGAATACTCATTCGAGTTAGCTAAGTTTATGGATTAGATCGGTATCACTTTTGGAAGGACGAATAAATAGTTCGAAGGTGAAGTAGAATGCTTGCTATTTAAATAAAAGTATTTTGCATTTCCATTGTGTAAACTAGGATTTATAACTGGTTAGGTGTGGTGTTGGCATCTTCATATGTCGGACACACACTACTCTGATTTTCTTATTATATATTTACCCTTCCATAGGAACGATTTAGGTTTAAACTGTTGTAATGAATTATGCAACCCAAATTGATGTAATAGGAAAAGATATATTTAGCTACACACTTTACTTATGTTATGTAAAATAATATTGAGCTCACTGTATCATTAAAAAATGATTTTGGTGATGACTGCAGCATCATCGATGTCTATTTTCAAGCCTTGGAGTGGGGGATGTTACGACTTCATATCAGAGCTTATTTTAGAGAAACTCCTAAGTAAAACAGAGCTAAATAGGAGTTACATATAGAAATAAACACCTTTGGGAAAGGTAAATGCTATATACATATATGTATGTATTTATGTATGTATGTATATACATATATAACAATAACAACTCGCCCTTCGTAGCATGCTTAAATCAACATCGAATGAAAAACGTCTAACTTTCGAATACCACAAAAGGCATATTGTCAAAAAGGAATTAAAATAAACATTTTACTATGATAAAGGTAACCCAACATCCAAAAGTAGGGTGATCATAATATACGTCTATCGCGAAGTACCAACTGACAGCAAATGCACCAGCAACAATGACAACAGTCAACTAATAACACACTCAACAACAAATAAAAGATAACCAAGAAATATAAATCAATGCCTTCCATTACCATGGCTGGCGTCAACTATGGACATCTATCGCGATCCAATAATTCCCTTCATGAGCTCAAGATAAATAAAGTCAGCACCCCAACATACTATAGACCATGAGCCACATCCTCAAAAATGGGTCTTGTGTAGACCTCGCCGTACCAATATAATGAGCGAAAGTTAAGATCTACTATACATACTTGAAATCTGGTCCCAAAAGTACACAAAATTACCGTACCCCTATAATGAGCATGAGTGTTATCCATTCTATTCTAAATATAAGACCTTTACGGATCACACCGTATATAACGACCCACCCTTTGTATCCACAAAAGTTGACACTATTACATCCACGATATTCACATACCAAGCATCCAAGTACTGGAAGGATATATTGTAGGGGCGAAAGAAAAACAAAAGGCAAAACAGGATCTTATATCATGACAAGCAATATATAATATACACAAAATCTTTACAAAAAGTGATTGTTATCTCGCATTTTGGACAAGGCCTAGATTTCAACAAATTGGCTAAAAAGGATGGATATTAGGATTGGAGATCAATCGGAAACAAGGCTATGATCGATATGCCAAAATTGGACCAAGCTCCAATTAAGGTAGGATCTATTGGGAATGATAAATAAGGCTAGGTGAGGCTACCTTTCAAATTTCAAGACAATCGGAGTTTGTATGCTCAAGTTATGGATGGATCAATATTCATGGAAAATCAATTGTTATCGATACTTTTGTATCGATCGAAGTAGACTCGGCTGTTTGCTTTAGATCGATGAATTTTGTATCGATGCAATGTGCATCGATTGGATGGATACGGCAAGGCATGTTGGCACGCTTCATATCGATCAATGCTTGGATCGATACGAAGGAAGCAGGACTTGGATGGATACAGACTTGGTAGATACGAAGTCATAAGCTCCACCAGGAACACAACATCGATATGAAGATAGGTGTAGTGGATGGAAACAAAAGGCAGCGGGCAGTCAGGGATCGATATGAAGGAAGGCTTGTGTGGATTGGATTCGAAGAACAAAGCTCTGGATGGATATAGAAGATTCAGGATCCATTTTCGTATCGATTGAGTTCATATCTACCGATACGAAGGAAACAGCCAAGATGGAGCATGAAACATGGATCACAGCATGAGATGTAGATCAATGCGAAAGCTATGGACACAGGACGATGGATATGAAGACTTGGATCGATGCAAAAGTGATGGATACGAATTATGGATATGAAGTCATCAGCTAACACTAGAAGGTCAAAACTTGGATCGATCATATCTCACAAAATACACACTGGAATTTCATGAAATTTTGTAGAGCAAGAACTTTGAACTATCATCTTTCACCATGACCGATTTGAGCTCATTTGAAGTGATTCTTAATCGATATGAAATCCATATAGATCGATCCCAAACCACTCTTGATCGATCATGTGGGCCCACCTGCATGTGAGAAAAGTATTATTGGTTTTGGGATAGATATTTCCATTTCTACTCCTATAAATAGAAAATCTATGGCAACTTAAAAGGGGGGTTTTCTTCTCTATTGGTGAAACTATGCCATTTTGGTTATTGATTTCAAAGGCTTGTAACTGTAATCATATTATAAATAGAAATAAAAAGGATCAATTCAAAGTGGATGTAGGCTGGAGATAGCCGAACCACTATAAATCTTGTGTCTCCTCTTGTTTTCTTTCATTTGAATTCTATTATTTCTTCATTTTTATTCTCTAAATTATCTAGACTCGAGATCTGTATTTGGATTTTGAGGATTTGTGTGTAAACACCGGTGCTTTCACTATTCTGAGGTTTATGATCATTTTTGGCGCAAACACTTTGGTGCTTTCACTGAGGGCTGAACTCAGGGATTTGAAAGCTTGGATTTTGGATCTGAATGCTTAGAAACTCGAATTCTGGGAAGTATGGCTAAACAATCGAAAAGAAAATAGAGAACGGAGAGGAGTCGGCATGAAGGAAGTCAGGAGGCTTCATCAGGAGCTAATCAGGCCTCAATCTATATTACTAGAGATGAGATGGAAAAAATGATGAAAAGGCAAGAGGACCTGATACAGAAACTACTCCGACAAGTTGGACAAGCTAGAGTGCGAAGTCAAGGGAATGGAGTTGTAGGGAATGCTGAAAATGAGGATCACGAAGCTAGAGCAGTAGGAACAGAGGAAATTCAGAATCAGGACCGAAGAAAAGAAACAAATTGGATGTGGGACGGCGTAGAACTACTGGAAGCGACCCCTGAACTAGAGCGAATGCCCCCGAATCATGTTGGCTCAATTCCAGGAAAAGTACCAGGCGACGCTGTGCAGTTAGGCATTCATCAGAATATGGATGCTCGTCCAGAAGGACAAGTTTCAAGATTCCCTCGTGGACTCGGGGGGCAGGATGGAGATAGCAGACAGAGGCTACCATTTGAAGACAATGACATGTTAGCGGACATGATCAGATAGGCTATGAGGGAAGGATTGATGAATAGAGATCTGGAGGATGTGTATAAAAGCCTCTTTACTCCTACCATCAAGCAAGCTAGGAATCCACCTGATTTCAAACTACCAACGCTGAAGATGTATGATGGAAGAATGGATCCCGATGTTCACTTGAAAAGGTATATGAGGCACATGGAAGTACTGGGGGTATCGGGGGAAGTCACGGCATGGTGCTTCCCTTTATTTGACATATATAGCAGCTCTATGGTTCAGACAACTAGAAATCGGTTCTATTAGCACATGGACGGAGTTGACTGAGAGGTTTATGAGGAAATTTCGGTTCCACATCATGAGACCCAAAATTTGATGAATTTAACATCGATGAAATAATGAAAGGGAGAATCACTTAGGTATTTCTTAACCAGATTCAATGCGGCAGCGGCGACGGTGGATCGACCCTATCCGTCAATGGTTTTTGATGGCAACAGTCTCAGGGTTTGCAGATAATTTGGACTTTAGGATATCGTTGGAGCGGGATCCACCAATGGATCTTGGGGAGTTTTACCATGAAACAAAGTGGTTTCTACTAAAGGAAGATGCGAAGGCTGAAAAAAAAAGGGAGAGAGGCTGAAGTTTATGCGAAAAAGGGTAGAGGTTTACTAAGGGAGGATTCAAACAAGGATGATTGAAGCAAAAGGAAAATGAATGACAACGGTAATACATCGAAAAGGAAACGGAGGGAATCAAAATTTTCTTCTTATACGGATTTGACTAAAACTCTGGAAAGGATTTATTTGGATACTCGAGGATGCCTCCAGTATCAGAGGCCAACAAAAAGGGAACCATCTAAATTTGAATGGGCATCAGGAAAGCATTGCCTATTCCATGAGCTAGATGGGCACAACACAAACGACTGCAGGCATCTGAAGAATATTATGGAGGAACATGTGAGAGACAGTCATTTGTAACAACACATAAGGAATTGAGTTGTGGCAGTGGAACAGGGGAAGCCACCGCCCCCTCAAATGAAGATGGCACTGGATCTAGGCATCGTCATCGCCTTATTATCAACTGATTGGATTTATGGATGGAATAAGTAATAAACCCCGAAGTGATGCGGCTAAGTCACTTACACATGTACGGGATCGAGGATGGTGCCTAGGCATGCTCCGAGATGATGATAAACCGTGATGTTCGGGTTTATAAATTCTTGTTTTTTTGTTTTCTGCAAACTGTGGTTTCCTTTTTGGTACTCTGGTTATTTAGTTTTCTTGGTTGTATGGATATTTTACCAATTAAAATATGCGATGATTGGATTTCAATTAACATAATAAATACTACAAGTCACACGGTTACGGTCCCAACCGAAGAAACAGGGCAATAACCATGAGTTACGAGTCCCTTCGTCGGAGAGAGACGAGATGGACTCGAACTCGAATTAAGTCCTCGACCGGAGAGTATAAGTCTATGACCGAAGAGTTGAGGTCGGAGAATATAAGTCCTCGACTGGATAGTCAAGGCCGGAGAGTATAAGTCCTCAACCGAAGACTCGAGGCAGGAGAGTATAAGTCCTTGATCGGAGAGTCGAGACTGAAGAATATAAGTCCTTGATCAGAGATTCTAGGCCAGAGAAGGAAAACCATGGATGAGCCCTTGACCGAAGATTCGAGGCTGGAATAGGATGAAATGACTTGGCAAGGTCTATGGACCTGGAGAGGTCTCGGTTTTGGCTGACGATCCAACGGGGTCTCATATTTGGATTACAAGGCCCGAGGAGGTCCCGGATTTGGATGTTGACCCTGAGAGGTCATGGATATGGTGATTGGATGTTGGACATGGATCGATCATAACTCTGTTGTCGGGTTTGAATGGATATGGAATTGGCTGAGGATTTGATAACTGGATTCGGAATCAGATATCAACTCAGTATAGTCATGGATTTGGATAAGGATATAGCTATGGAATGGCTTGGTAATGGATTGGATTATGGCTATGGGTAGAATATGGACTTTGGATTCTAGATTTAAAGCTATTCAAAACAAGCCTTTCCACTACAAGGATGTTTTCGGGGGAAAATGTTATTCTACCTTTAGGGTGTAACAACCCTGTATTTTGTAATTATTTTAATTGAATTTTGATTTTAATTTATTTTATTTTATTTATTCAATGTAGATAATTTTGTTATTTCAAATATAAACTTTGATTTTGATCTGAATTAGAATTCCAAACATGATTTAACAGAATATTTTACAAAAAAGTGTATTTTGGTCAATATGGTCCACTTTGACTTTTAAATTTAAAATTTGAAAGTTTAAAATTTGTAATTTTATCTTTTATTATGAAAGTAAATAAGATTTTAAGAACACTGCTTTTCGTTTCGTTGAAATCTGATTTATAATGTGAAAGTTATGCCTTTCTAACTATTATGTGAAATTTGTTGTATTTAACAAAATTGTTTATTTTAAATTATATAAATAATATTTTATTGGTCATGTAATGTTCTAATTTATGTTTATATGGGTAAATAACATGTATTTTATATATTTTGTTTTAAAACATTTTTAAAAGTGCAATTGACATTTTCCAGTCTCAGTTGTATTTTTTCTTAAAATTTCTAATTTCCAGTTTCAATTAATTAAAGAAATTCCTTGTTTATTTTTCTACTTTCTCAAGATCTTATTTTATTCTAATTCCCACTTTATTTTTTCCTCATTTATTTTAATTATTTGACATTTTTTTTAAAGTGAAGTAGGAATTTTCTAGAGTCAATGGTAATTTTGTTGTAATTTTCATGCCCTGTTTTCAATTTTTAAACAATTTCTTTAGTTCTGTTTCTATTTTTCTCCAATTTAATCATTTATTTCATTTTGGAAATGATAAATAAATTATTTTATTTCAAATTTTTGCTTTATAATACTTTTAAAATGAAGTGGATATTTTACCAAAGCCATTGATGATTTAATTGAAATTTTTGAACCATGTTTTGAATTTTTAAGCAATTTCCTTAATTCTTTTTATATTTTCTTTAAATTTAATTATATATTTTAATTTTATTTCACTTTTTTTGTTTTTTAAAAGTATTTTCTGAATTTTATTTTGTTTTAATTGAATTAAGAAAAAAGAAATGTGAAGAGTTTAAAAAGCTTTAAAAAATTAAGACCTTTCGTTGCCAAAACTTTTCATTTTCCCCATGACCTTTCCTTTTCTTTTTTTAGCCGTGTAATTTGTGTTGGTAGCCATGACTTGCACTTCTCATTTCACGCAAAAACTCATATCTCACTTCTTCATTCATGGCTTCAAATATTTTGGTAATGGCTCCTTCTTATTTTCTTCTTTTTCTTATTTTTCATATGTTTTTTCCTTGATTCTCTAGCTTGTTTGCTTGGCCTCCACTCCACAGCCATGGCCACCACCTCCTACACCTCTTTCCTGTCATCATCACCAGCTACTCCTCTGGTCTTAACCAAGGCCGAGCCCACCATAGTGCCAAAACTCCAAAAAAAATGCAACAATGTCCTTGAACCATGCTAGTTTGACCACCATTTGTTCACCACTTCCATTTCCACCACCACCATCACCTTAGGCCGTCATCACCACCTCTGTCTAGACCTTCCCTCACCACTCTAGCCACTGATCTGACCCACACTCCACTGGCCGAGCCTAAACACCCCAAGGCCGAGCCCTTTTATTGACCAAAATCACAGTACATTGCCTAAAACCCCTTCACCTTCTTATGTTATAAACTTCCCTGCATGTTCTAGCATTTAGGCCATGCATTTCTGTGCTTATACCTGAGCCTAATCATGTCCAAACCCAAGCAAATCCAACCCCTAGGCCGTGCAAAATAATATAGGAAGGAAGGCAAAAATTGTTGCATTCAAATTGCTTTTGATTTCAAAGTTATTCAATTTCAGTGTTGTATTGAATTATAATTTTATTATATTTTGTTTTGGGTTGTAACACAAGATCTATAGCTTGGATCTTGCTCTCCACTCGAGTCCGCAGTCTTGTCATTGTGTTTTGGAATCCGTTGTGTCATTTGTATTAATATCTCCAGCAGAAGAGGTGAGTAAATCTCACACGACACTATATACTTATGCAATTGTGAAGCAACAACATTTGAATGTGTAGAATTATAAGTGATGCTATAACTGCCTGTGATTATTTATGTATGATGTTAAACCTGTTAATTTACATGTCATCTCATCTATTACTGTTATACATTTTTAAACTGTTCATTTATATCTGTTCAAACTGCAAGTTTCTTGTAGATTAGAAATTACTATGGGTTGAAATGATACATACCCGAACGGACTTTAGGACATGGTAAAATCGTTATGGGCTGAAATGATAGGCCTGAATGGCTTTTATTTATTTTGTTTTAACTTAGGATTGCGGGTTTGAAATGATAGAACCCGGATTTTCTTTGTAAATTGCGAATTGAAATGATATATATCCGTATCACTTGACCTAGGTTAGAAAATTTTATACAGGCCCGTGGTTATTTCATAAAGTATTTTAAATATTTTTAAAAGTGTAAAATTTTGAAAATTTGATTTAAAACAGATTTATATATTTTAAATAAAGAAATTTTGATTTTTCTAGAAGTTAAAAATGTAATTTAAATGAATGGTAAAAATTGAATTTTTGAAATATAACTTAAATTTGGAAATTTGGACTTTGGCCTTTAAAATGACATCTAAGTTATATAAATAAAATCTTAAGTCGTTTAAAATGTAAATTTATGATAGCTTGATTTAAATAGATTTTTAAAGTGTTCTAAATAAAGGATTTATGATTTTTCTATAAGTGGAAAATGTTAAATAACTAAATGGTTAGATTGAATTATTGAAATATAACTTAAGTCTGGAAATTTGGGTTTTGGTTTAAAAAGGAAATTTGAGTTATATATATAAATAAAAATAGAAATTAAGTTATAGTTGTAAAAATGGTGATAAAAATTTAAGTGTTAAGTTTATTTATTAAAAATGTGAAGGCTAGAAACTTTTACACTTGAATTTATTAAGTAATTTGTTGAAATTGAATTAGTTATGAGAAATTTGTGTTATAAAAATAATATGTTAATGAGCATTTTTAATGTTAAAATATGATTTTTGACAATGTTTAAAGGGTTTAAAATGAAGTTGATTAATTGCTGAAAATACACTAAAATCTGGAAATCACTTTTAATAGTATTCAGAAGTGCTATGGTTTTCGGAAATGAGCTAAAAGAGCTATTATAGCATTTCTAAAATGCTGTAGTTGCTGTAGTTGAACTTATAGGCTAAAAATTTAACTCAGGTCTATTATAGCATTTCTGTAAATGCTGTACTAGGCTACTGTCTTTGCTGAAACCAATTAAAACCTTTGTTTTGAAACCTGAGCTATTACAGCATTTCTGGAAATGCTGTCTTTGCTGTTTTAAACTAAAAATTCAACTAAAATGAGATTTAACAGCAGTTTTAAATGCTGTCTTTGCTGAATAAAAATGTTTTCAAGGATAACTTATAACAACTTTTTCTAAATGCTGTGAAAGGCTGAAATTTTTAATGTTTATGGTTTTTAACTAAGTAAATGAGCTCAGAATGGTTTGAAATCTTGAAATTTGAATACATGATTTGAATGAATAATAACGTCACTTTTTAAATGGTTTAAATGAATTAATTTAATTGGAACATAAACTGTTTAAAAGGTGATTTGAAATGATAATAAACGAATGATATCTTTGAATTTAAAAGGTATCTAAAGTTGAATATTTGGATTTGCATTCAAATGATGATTTGATATTAGTGTTTTGAAAAGATACGATGTTTTGATATTAAAATGATTTGAAAATGAAGTTCTGAAAGATATGATATTTTGATATTAAAATGATTTGAAAATGAAGTTCTGAAAAATATGATACTTATGTGTTAAAATGATTTGGAAGGAAGTTTTGAAAGGATATGATAATTTAATATATTGAAATGGTTGGAAATGACTTGATATTTATTTTGATAAATATTTGAATTTGAAAGATATGGTATGTTGATATATTGAAATGGTTTGGAAATGATTTAACCTTTATTTTGATAAGGATTTGGATTGAAATGATATTTTATTTTGAAGTATAAAATATTATTTTAAAGTTATAACCACGGGTTATGATAACGATTGGTTGGCAAAGAGACTGGGATCGGATATGGGCACTCTCTGTCGATACCGAAAACCACTTTGACAACCATGTACGGTGGAGATTCCAGAATGAAGTAGGATGGTGGCGACGTTCTTGAGGTATATTACGTAACCCGACTCCCGTGAGTTGGCTTAAGATGGCTAAAACAGGAGCGATCTCAGGCCAAAAGGGGTAGCTCCTCTGGTCGGACGCATTTCTTCGATAACATTCTATTACTTTTGTGACTGTTTGGGCGCCCCTCCGATTTTGGGAATGTGTTCCGAGGTGGACGTATGTGGCTGCTGCGTTACTACCAGCCCGTGTGTGTAATTGGTATATCTATCCTGACATTGGCTTGTGTACGGTGTCACCTGCCCTATCGAGCCTTTACTACGAGTTTGGTTTTCTCCCTTTACTACGAGTTTGGTTTTCTCCCGTAGCCCATGTGTATCTTCTCGTATTATTCCGATCAGGAGATACGCAAATATTGGATGGACAACTGGGACTTTTATGTGTTTGGGGCTATATGGGTAACCCCGTGATACTATTTTAAAGTAAGTTTATTTTACTATAGACATTATTATAATAGCACAATATTACTATATAGTAAATAATTTAACGGATCCTTAGAGGATGGGCGGTCCCAAGCATCCTTTAAGTTACTTGTACCTTTACTACAGTTCACCTGAGTTGGTTTACATTGTGTAAGTATGTATGTCCAGACTCGAGTGTTTGTATTTTTATTTACGCTCGGGTCAGTCTGAGTATTCACGGGTTTGGATTTTCACTTTCTGAAGATTGGAATCGCTGGAGATTATCTACTTGTCTAGTTTTATCTTTTTCAGTCTGTTGTTCCTTTTCAGCTCTTGTATTAGTAGACTTCTATGTATTGAGACTTCTGTTGTACTCTATTTCTTCTGTTGTATTTTATGTAACTCTGATATATTTATATAGTAGCTTCAGAACTTCATTTTCAAATCATTTTAATATCAAAATATCATATCTTTCAGAACTTCATTTTCAAATCGTTTTAATATCAAAATATCATATCTTTTCAAAACACTAATATCAAATCATCATTTGAATGCAAATCCAAATATTCAACTTTAAAAACCTTTTCTATTCAAAGATATCATTCGTTTATTATCATATCAAATCACCTTTTGAATAGTTTATATTCCAATTAAATTAATTCATTTAAACCATTTAAAAAGTGATGTTATTATTCATTCAAATCAAGTATTCAAATTTCAAGGTTTCAAACCATTCTGAGCTCATTTACTTAGTTAAAAACCATAAACATTGAAAATTTCAGCCTTTCGCAGCATTTAAAAAAAGCTGTTATAAGTTATACTTGAAAACATTTTTATTCAGCAAAGACAGCATTTAAAACCGCTGTTAAATCTCATTTTAGTTGAATTTTTAGTTTAAAACAGCAAAGACAGCATTTTCAGAAATGCTGTAATAGCTCAGGTTTCGAAACAAAGGTTTTAATTCATTTCATCAAAGACAGTAGCCCACTACAGCATTTACAGAAATGCTATAGTAGACCTGAGTTAATTTTTAGTATATTAGTTCAACTACAGCAACTACAGCATTTCAGAAATGTTATAATAGGTTCATTTCCAAAAATCATAGCACTTCTGAATACTATTAAAAGTGATTTCCAGATTTTAGTGTATTTTCAGCAATTAATAAACTTCATTTTAAACCCTTTAAACATTGTCAAAAATCATATTTTAACATTAAAAATAATCATTAACATATTATTTTTATAACATAAATTTCTCGTAATTAAATTCAATTTCAACAAATTACTTAATAAGTTCAAGTGTAAAAGTTTCTAGCCTTCACATTTTTAATATATAAACTTAACACTTAAATTTTTATCACCATTTTTACAACTACAATTTAATTTCTATTTTTCTTTATTTACATAACTCAAATTTCCTTTTTAAACCAAAACCCAAATTTCCAGACTTAAGCTATATTTCAATAATTCAATTTAACCATTTATTTATTTAACATTTTCCACTTATAGAAAAATCATAAATCCTTTATTTAGAACACTTTAAAAATCTATTTAAATCAAGTTATCATAAATTTACATTTTAAACCACTTAAGATTTTATTTATATAACTTAAATGTCATTTTAAAAGCCGAAGTCCAAATTCCCAAATTTAAGTTATATTTCAAAAATGCAATTTTTACCATTCATTTAAATTACATTTTTAACTTCTAGAAAAATCAAAATTCCTTTATTTAAAACATATAAATCTGTTTTAAATCAAATTTTCAAAATTTTAAAGTTATAACCACGGGTTATAATAACGATTGGTTGGCAAGAGACCGGGATCGGATATGGCATACTCCCTGTCGATACCCAAAACCACTTTGACAACCGTGTACGCGGTGGAGATTCCAGAATGGAGTAGGATGGTGGCGACGCTCTTGAGGTATATTACGTGGACCCGACTCCCGTGAGTTGGCTTAAGGTGGCTAAAACAGGAGCGATCTCAGGACAAAAGGGGTAGCTCCTTTGGTCGGACGCATTTCTTCGATACCATTATATTACTTTTGTGATTGTTTGGGCGCCCTCCGATTTTGGGAATATGTTCCGAGGTGGGCGTATGTAGCTGCTGCGTTACCACCAGGCTGTGTGTGTAATTGGTATATCTATCATGGCATTGCCTTGTGTACCATGTCACCTACCCTATCGAGCCTTTACTACGAATTTGGTTTTCTCCCATAACACATGCATATCTTCTCGTATTCTCCCGATCAGGAGACATGCAGATATTAGATGGACTACTGGGACTTTTATGTGTCTGGGGCTATATGGGTAATCCCGTGATGTTATTTTAAAGTAAGTTTATTTTACTATAGACATTATTATAATAGCGCAATATTACTACATGGTAAATAGTTTAACGGATCCTTAGAGGATGGGCAGTCCCAAGCATCCTTTAAGTTACTTGTACCTTTATTACAGTTCACTTGAGTTGGTTTACATTGTGTAAGTATGTATGTCCTAACTCGAGTGTTTGTATTTACGCTTGGGTCAGTCTGAGTATTCACAGATTTGGATTTTCACTTTCTGGAGATTGGAATCGCCAGAGATTATCTACTTGTCTAGTTTTATCTTTTTCAGTCTGTTGTTCCTTTTCAGCTCTTGTATTAGTAGACTTCTATATATTGAGACTTCTGTTGTACTCTATTTCTTCGGTTGTATCTTATGTAACTCTGATATATTTATATAGTAGCTTCATGAACTACTATCTCTTTTACTTCCGCTGCATTATTATTACTCTGTGTCTGTGATCTATGATTATTTATTTACTGTATATTCTGAGATTTTCCAAATTTTTATTTACAATGCGATATTTTGAGCAATTCAAGTCCGACATATGCGGATGTGAATCGTTTAAAATATCGGGTTTTACATGGGACAAGGCCAGGATATCAACAAATTGACTAAAAAGGATGGATATTAGGATTGGAGATCGACATCAAACAAGGCTATGATCAATACCGTCAAAATTGGACCAAGCTCCAATCAAGGTGAGATTGATCGGGAAAGATAAACAAGGCTAGGTGAGGCTGCCTTACAAATTTCATGACAGTTGGAGTTCGTATGCTACCTTTTTAAAACTTTCCTTATTTAAAACAAAATTTCTTTAATAAACTTTTATCAATAAACTTCATTTGATATCTTCAATTATTTAAGCACCTTCAAATAAACAGTTATTATTTAAACATTCTTTATTTAATTCTCTTCAAATCATATTAACAAACTAATGATTTTAAACGATCATTTAAAAAGTATTAAATTAACTTCAAACGTTTTAAATAAAATAATTCCTTAGTTATCCTTTAAATATCATATATAAAATGATAATAAACATTAAGCGTCATAAATAAGTAATAACTTTGCTTTGAAATCCTTTAAATAACATAATTCTTGTAACAATTTTGAAAATACGTTTAAAATGATTAACTTCACAAAATTAGAAAGAGGCATAGTGACCACAATGGTTCTAATTTAATTCAATTTAACTTTCCAGTTATAACATGGGTATTTACATAACAAGCAGATATGTAAAGCAAATCATCCAATAACAATCAATCAACACATTGGTAATGTCCAAATTACCATAATAGCGGCTTTTTTACCTTATTATGATGTCAACATAATCTACTTGGAGAATTATAGCAGAACGTGATTTATTCTGCTAACACTTGTCAGCTATAATTTAATTAGCAGATTGATGTCTTATTCTGCTAAACATAGGGCATTAGGTTTTGTATTCAATTGGCGTTACTTAAGAGTGATTGGTAAAGAAGTCCCTTGGTTTTCAGAAAACATTCTATTATAGAGAGTTACTTTTCAAACAAAACACATCTTTTCTAACCAAAGCCTAGGTGTTTGCTAACCTAAGCTCTAATACCTACTGTAACGACCTGGAGTTTTCGAACTAGTCAAAATTGCAGAAAACCCATCCGTTCTAAAACTACGAATGAAAACCCTCAATTTAATATATGTAACCAATATTATTTCATAAATATACAACAATACTAAATGTATAGGATACGATTTTAATAATACAACTTATCATAGTACATAAATAAATAATCATCGGCCTAGACAGTTATAACAATCTGTCCTCATAAATACTGATAAGTGAAATAACCAATGTAGTGGAAAATACACATATACGTGAATACGACTTGAAGTCCTCCATCTCGTCTTCGAAGGCTACAAAGCATCCAAACTGAATTTGTAAGTACTCGGTCTAACCTAAGCATTGGAAGTGAATAATGCCCAGATCAGTCTGGTAAATCAGTATGAGAAAACACATCTCAATTGGATTTTAAATTTATAAAAACCTCTCAAAACAAAGGTATCTCATAAGACCACATCGCACATAAACACAGACGGCTCTTTACCTTACGATAACCAAAACACTTCATATCCAATCCTTTGATATTATAATAGTCATGATACAAATACAAATTAATCATAGCAGAAATTGTTACATTATTAAATTCCAGCATAATAGGTTTACTACCAAAACCGCAAAGGCTCGTATTGGGGAATGGATTCCATACAATAGAAAGTAAGGAACTACCTTCCATACATTACATCTCCGGAGGGATGTACTGAGGATCAATATCTTTGAAAACTCTACACCTGGTAAGACTAGCCTACCCGCAGACCCATCCTGTGGCGGATAGAACCGAATATGACGTCAGCTCGGTTGTTCTCGACCTATCCAAAGCACTCGTAACATACAAAACATACTCGACATATATAGATTAATCTAGAAGCGTGATGACCATACCCTAATTGTTGCAAACCACATAGCAATACGACATGCCCTGTTGATGCAGCCCGAAGTAATGATTACCTTTGACATAACACTTTACACTTTAAACGCCACTTTGCCAATTCCACCACACACTATTGATTTCCACAAATGTGCAACCTATGAGCTCGTATTTCTCTGAAAAAGGTGTTAAGTATAGTAGTGTTACCTCTTACACCACCAAACAGAAGTACATTTGTAAAAATCACTATACGTGCATTTTAGAAATGCAATGTCAGATATTCGTCCATACAAGCTTTCCAAGAATAGGACAAACCAAAAGCACTCTCCTACTACATCCTGTCGGGAATCAACCGTAGGATTAGTAGCGAGCAGTCCTTGCATCGAAAATTTCCAAAATGAAGCATACTGGCACCATATCTTTATATAATATGGAATCGCAGGGCTAGTGGCAAGCATCCCTACATCATGAAGATCTCCGTCTTCAAAAATCATCATCTTCAACAAGTATGCACTTTCGAATGCATAAGTTGGTCAAATGTGGTTTTCTAATAAGTTCGATCTCTTTCTCTCTAGACCAACAATCGATAAGAGGCCCTCAATCTCATACGCAAACCAAGTCCCACAGACTTATCACGTTTCCAACTCTCAACTTGCTATCCTTCGGCTAAGAAGGAAGCTCAGTTGATTAGAGTACCATAGTCACTCCATTCTACTTGAATCATCATTCTTAACACCCAACGATAATCAAGCCTACTCAGTTGGCCGCATACTAAATGCATGACTAATCAATTCCCACATCAAGTAAAGGAAACAAAAATAGTCAAAAATAAAATATAGCACACAAGCAGTCACTAGGCTTATTTAATTAATCTTTTGTTAATTAAATCACTATCCAAATATTTATCTCAAAATATCTTTAAATAGATATGTTCTCAAAACCATTTTAATCTTTTGATATTTGAAAAACAATTCCATACGCATACTTCAACGATATAAGTATTTTCACAAACCATTTTATTTTCAACACTTAGAAATTATATATATAATACTTAAATTCAAAATAAGCATATTTGCAAATCTTTTGAGGAAAAACTTTATATTTTCGAAAATACGCTTTATTAGGTCAAAATGAATGCTGCGTAATACATCGCAATGATAGCCCAAAACAATAGTATATGGATTCGACTATTTATATTTATATATATATATATATCCCATATACTATATAAAATATACCTTTCGGAAATCACTTACTATAACAATAGTGTTATAGTCTATGCCTTCCTCGCTTTCTCAAAAACAGCCATCATAATAGTAAATGTTGAAATCGATATCTTCATCCCTTAGTACATTTTAAATCATCTTTCAAAACTATTTAACTCCATCTGGAAATATCACTTTCAGAACATTCCTTTAAAAGATTATTTTAACCTTTAAAACATGAATGCGCTTCCTTTATAAAAATCCATATTTAAATCTCAACATAAATCATTTCCATAGTTAGAAAACTATGCTTATAAATCTCCACTCTATTTCATAAAACTTCACTTTATAAATCGTATTTATAAAATTTCTTTGTTTGATAAAGAAAAGTTTTCATAACTTTAAAATTCGTTGAGAAATCTTTTCTCATGTTGGTTTAGGGCGCTCTTCCCTTTCAATGCTCGGATCAGACGAGCATATTTACATATTTAGATTGGATGCTTTGGAGCTTTAGAAGATGAGCTAGAGGTCTCCAGGTCATATTCACGTATATGTTTATTTTTTGCTGCATTGTTGTTTAAATTATCAACATTTATGAGCATAGGTTTTTATAACTGTCCAAGATGATGTTTAGTGATTCGATTGTTGTACTCTCATGGATGTATGTAAATTACATTACAATTTCTCTATTGCAAAGCTCATTGATATTACATTATATGTTGTTCCGTTGCAATTATGAGATTCTGTGTTGTTTTTAGTTTCTCTTTCTCTTCTTCTTTTCTTCTTTCTTCCCATAACTATTCGCATCTTCATTCGATTTGGGTTGCATATGTGTGGTTCATTGTCAGCTTAAATCGGTTGGGAGCAAGTCTTTTCAGCTGGAGGCACCAAGGGGTTGCATATTAATAATTATTAGATAACCGTGGAATGACTCACTTGATAGTTTTCTATTGGTTAATATAACTAAGGTCAAATAGAGAATATCGATGTGACTAATTTACATAGTTCTCTCAACATGAGAATATTGTTGATCTTCAATGTCGAAGCTCAGTTGATTATGGTTAAATCGTGGAAGGACATCCATCGAATGACTATTGTTGGGTCGAGTTGAAGCATTGGAAATGAAACACCATTCAAGAGAGGATTTGTCTCCTCGATTATATAAGGTTAGTATCATGGTCAACTGAAGTCAACTCAAAGTCAAAGTCTCTAGCAAGCATTTTGGTTAATAATTATTATTATTGAACCAAGGACTTTATGTTTGGACTATAAAGTTGAATGTGGATGATATTGGAATTTTGACTATTACCAAATTCTATAAGTCCTAATGTGATATAGTTTTGACAAAGAGAATTGGTGTAAATAATTGTCACTACCAGGTACCATTTATAACAAGTAGAAATGGATTTTACCAAAAGATTTGTAAGCGATAAATTCAGCCAAAATGTCACACCATCGGCTAGTGATATATGAACGTTAATATTCCAATACTTCCATATCAATCATTGACTGAATTTACACCTTTGATTCGTACAACCGTAGTGAGGAATTCTCCAAAAATCCACATTATCTAATTATATAAAATGTTGTAAATTGATTAAATTAATTGATATTTGAGAAATATTAATTATTATTTATTTGATGTTTTGAGGTTTTTGTAATTATTTTAATGCATTTATAAAAGTTGTATTTGCATGCATTGATATAAGATATTGATGTAATTTAAAGATAATTACATGAAATGACTTATGGAAATTTTATGTCATTTGATAACATGATTTATTGAAATTTTATATCATTTGATGACATGATTTGTGGAAATTTTATATCATTAGATGACATACAATGTGAAAAGAAAGAATTGGAGAGAGAGAAATAATCAAGGAAATTATTTAAAGAAGTTTTAATTAAAGAATGAAAGCAGTTTTATTTTTTTAAATAAAACATATTCTCTAATACATTCTATACATACAATTCATTCTTTCTCATTATTTCTTTTGCTTTCTCTCCTCCTAACCTTTCATGGCAGGGAAAAAGTCAATTTTCCAAAAAAAAATTCAAATCCAAATAAAATATCAAATAAAAAAACGGTGGTTCATCCACCTCTTGCAAGGATAGGATGGGAATCTTATAGATCTGAGGTGATGCCATCATTTAAGGTGCATTCTCTTGGCAACATCTTATGGTAATAATTCTAATTTTTTTATTCATCATTCACCTTGTTTATATAATTTGGATTCATTGCATATTTCATGTCATCCGAGTATCTGTTTATTTGATCACATAGATTAGATCCCTTTTTGCTCCAACTTAGTTAATTATATGTTCACCATTGTAACGATACATCACTTTAAAAAAATTGAAATATTCAAATATAAGATTTTTTAACATAAATGATAATGGTTTGAACAATAAATAATATTGGTATTCTTATTTTGAATAAACATTTACAAAAATATATACTTTGGAAGATATATCCATGATATATCCAAAAACCAATTTATCAATGAACAGCTCTTGGACCATCCGACATCATGCACAGAGCTGGATACATACACTCATTTATATATTACTAAGAATATGCAATAAAGTTATTTATTTTATTTTTGAAAATAAAATCTCTTTATGACATCACCGCTGATATCACTATTTTTGAATAAATGATTTTCAAATTTGAATTGAGTTTAAATGATTTATTAATTATTTTAATTATTAAATAAGCCCTTTTAATTATTAAATAATGATAGAAATATTATTATCAAACTTTGTTTACAACATATATATATATATTAAATAAGAAGTGAAAATATGACTGGAAATCGAAATCGAAATCCGTAACGATTCAACACAGAAAGTTGTGCAATGTTGTGAATCATTTGATATATATATATATATATATATATATATATATGCACACATATATGAAAACATTCACATGCACATGAACACATATATACATACAAATATGCTTATACATTTAAATATATGTGTTACAAAATATCCAAGAAATTTCCCTAAAACTTAACACTTAAGTAAACCAAAGTCAACCACTTTTACCTAAAGTACAAGCATATTGGTACAAACACATGGGGGGAAGGGATCGGCCGAGCATCATAATTTGGGAGGGGAGTGTAGTGATGATGAGATGGTGATGTATGTGTGTGGAAATATTATGATAGTTTCCTCCATACTTTTGCCTATAAGTAGCACCCATCTCTCTTTACTTCATTCACACTTCTTGTTCATAAAATTCCTAGGCTTATTCACTTCTTAAACTCAATATTAGTGGCATCTTGCCTAAACAAGTTATGTCAAAAATTATGGCATAAAGAAATGAAAATTATATGGTAAATATATATTATCAAAACTCTTTAAAACAAAAGAAAATCCACTCCTTCTCTACCTCTAAACCCACGATCACACCATCAACCACACAAGGCCAAGCCCACCTCCATTAGCAAGCATAGTCGAGCCTTTCCAAAGGTCCAAGGCTCGATTCCAGAGGCTCCAATGCAATCGTAGCAGAGTTATAGCCATTTTAAAGTTAATTCAATCGAAATCAAGTGAGAAACTATATATATATATATATATATATATATATATATATATATATATATAATGATGTGATATGATTGTTATGGTCGTTTACTATGTTTGATCATCAAATTTGGATGTTGATTTTATGTTTATTTTGATGTTGAAATGATTCACGTTTAATACACGTCGAATATCACAAACGAAATCACTTTTTAATAAACGAAATTGTGTATATGAGATCGTTAAACCTCTTTAAAATGGTTTTTAAATGATTTTCTAAATGTACTATAAACACTAAAATCCAATTAGTCGAGTTTTGATAAGTTATGAAAATTGAGTCAAAAATAGGCGTGTCGTGTAACGGAAGTTCGCGATTTCGCACCGTAAAAAGTTAAATCCATTTATATAATGGATTCAGAGTCGGAATTATTTGTAATAAGAATTTTCTAATGTTTTATAATCATAGTTTTCAGAAAAGAGAAAAGGATCGAGATTTTACTCAGTAGGTTTTTAAATATGAGCAAATCAAGTTTTCAAAATAGTCACGGTTTGACAGTTTGGAAACTAAAACGACAAATTCTTTAAAAATGATATTTTTAATTCTTTAAAAATATGGAATAAATTCTGTAAATATTTTAAAATAGTTTTTCTCTGTAAAAATAGACTTCTAAATGATAGAAAAGTTATTTCGATCAAATAAGCTTTGAAAACACTATTAGCAGCACTAGTCGCAGTACTTTTTGTAGCACTTTTAATAACTTTTAAAATATGGTTTTAAACTTAAGTATTCTTTTCCAAATCTTTTATAAATATTTCCAAATAAATAATTAAGTATTTTAAAGATGATATGAAGGTTTTATAGTTTATTTAGAAAGTTATAAATAAATGATTTAAAGAAAAGTTGTTAAAATCAAGTGATTTAACCTTGGCTCTAAAAGCCGACGAGTGGACTGGATTTTTCTATTCGTGAGATCCGGATGTGAGGTGCTTAAACTATGAAGATGTTCGGGAGAAACTGGTGCCATGGCTCACCTGGACTTTTTCCTAGGCGAGGAATAGATAAGGTCGAAAATGTCGAAAACGAGACAAGTATAAAAGATTCAGTTTTTCTAAATTTAATACGACATGGATTCTATAGAAATAATATTCTTATACTTGGCATGAAATTTCGAGGAGGGAACCCATACTATCCAT
The DNA here is from genome assembly GCA_030765085.1 of Allium cepa. Taxonomy (NCBI): domain Eukaryota; kingdom Viridiplantae; phylum Streptophyta; class Magnoliopsida; order Asparagales; family Amaryllidaceae; genus Allium; species Allium cepa. The sequence continues at coordinate 641,102,218 of CM060939.1, read as the reverse complement.
GTGAATTTAAATTGTGATTTCACCGTTATTTGATGGATAGTAAAGGTTGAAAATAGTAATTGGCATTGAGTAGAATTAGCATAATTTCAATCGACCATTTTTACTCAATATGGTTTTGCAATGTGATTTATAAGAAATGATTTTGATTTGTTATTTCAAAGTTAAAGAGAAGTTTAATGATTCTGTACACATAGCAAAGAAATGTTTTAAAGATTTATATCTCAAAAGTGATATTTTATTTGATAAAAGATATTAATAAATGAAATGATAATCACTCTCAAGCTTAACATCTTTTATCGATAGTTGGTTCGAAGGAACCAGGATCAAATTTGAGTGATGCTTGTCTGAAAACCACTTTGAAGCAATTTACGTATTCGAAGTGAGAAAAGTGAAGACATGGAATGATAATTAATGTAATGAAGGGTTGCTTGTCGCCAACCATGGGGGGAATTTCTCATATCTTATATATGTGGCAGTAGTATCTTCAATTGATCTTTGATGCAACAGTTGCTCGCTACTAATCCTAGGGATGATTTCCAATAAGGCGTGATATAAGAGTTCCACTAGTTTTCCTATTCTTAGACAACTTGTATAGACGAATGTTTGACATTGCATTCCTAAAATGCCCATACATTGACTTTTACAAACGTACTTCTGTTTGGTGGTGTAAGAAGCAACTCTCTTACACTTAACACCCTTCTCTGAGACGTACGAGCTAAAAGGTTGTACATTTGTTAAAATCAATGGTGTGTGATGGAATTGGCAATGTGCATTCAAAGTGGAATGTGCTATGAGAAAGATAATCATTACCTTAGGCCTCATCCGCCAAAATTAGGTTAAATAAGGATGTCATAAGGCTACGTGGTTCGCAACCATTAGGTTATGGTCATCGCCTTTATATATTACTCTATATATGTCAAATATGTTGTGTATGCTTTAGGATCTCGGATAGGTCGGTTACGACTGGGGTGACGTCATATTTGGTTTCATCCACCAGCAGATAGGTCTGTGGGTAGATCGGTCTTGCCAGGTGCAGAGGTTTGAAAGCTATTGATCCTTGGTACATCCCTTTAGAGATGTACTATACATAAGGTAGTTCATTTTCTGCATTGTATGGAAATCCATTCTCCAATAAGTACCTTCGGACTTGATGTACAACCTAGTATGCTGGAATTCAATAATGTAACAATTTCAGCTAAGATTATGTATATTTACTTGAAAAGTGTTTCCAAAGGAAAGTCATTAAAAATAATATCCCTAGATTATGTATAGCAAATGATTTAGTTATCATAAGGTAAAAACTCATTCCGTGTTTATGTGCGATGTGGTCTTATCAGATACCCATTATTTTCAATATCCATAATTTGAGTTTCTCATACCAGTCCCATGAGTGATCCGGAGTTTATTTTCTTCTCCCCTTAAACTCTGGGTGTCCTATTTTTCCAGGTAGCCAAATAATTAGGTAACTTGGAGCATTTTGAGTGGTGCATAGAGCATGGAGCATTTTGGATCCTTTGTAGAAGTTATCTATTAATTCCACTGTATTTTGTTTGACGTATCCACCAGCACTTATGAGAATAAGTAGTTATAACTACCTTGGCTGGATTAGTACTTACTAGAAGTCTGATGGAGCAATTTGGAGTAATTGCATGTATTACTCATATGTATAATTAAATGTTGAATGTGATGTGAGATTCTACGTTTCTTTGTCTTCTATCTTTATTTTCTTTACTCCATGATAATCTGTCTCTCTGGCAATTGGATTTGTGGCACGTGAATACAGAGGATGTATTATCGTCGATTTCGAATGGTAGAGGAGGCATGTCGTCACATTTGGTATCCGAGCTTATGGTTAAGTGGATACCTAAGCCTAGATGGGGTCGACTCATTTGAGATAGGGTTATTAATACCTTAGAATGAGTTTAGTTAGAGAAAGCACATATTTGAAATTTTATCCGAATAAGTATTTTCGAGTTTATACCCATTCCCTAAGTTAAATTCGTCTGTATTTCTAAAGATATTTCCTTACTATATGTAGACAATAGGAGATGAGTAATAAAAGAGGACGAAGGGGAGGTAGTAACACTACGGCCACAGTAGTCAATCAAATGCTACAGTAATTGAGGAAGTGGTAATCCGTATGCAACCTGAAATTAACTCTGTTATTCTGTGCAAAGACTACACCAGTTTGGACGGTAAACCATTCAAAGGAACGGAGTCCATTATTGAACTTCAGGCATGAATCCGCTCTTGTGAATGAATTTTTAAAGGATTGAATATCAGGAATGAGAAGAAAAAGTTCTAAGCTTCTTAGCAGTTACAAGAAGGGGCTCTAGCGTGGTGAGAGTCCATACTTTTGAATGATTCAGAAGATAATTTCTCTTGGGAACGATTCAACGAATTCTTCGAAGAACAGTATATGCTAGCTACAGGAAAATCCTGCCTTTATTGGAGTTTTATAGATTTAAAGCAAGGAGAGATGTAGGTAGAAGAATTTCAACAAGTTCGGTGAATTGTCCTATTTTGGGCCAGGTCAGATAGACACTTCTTTAAAGAAATGAAATGTTTATCGCTGGGATGACGGGGAAATATCAGGACATGATGATCAGGCATGTTAAGAGAACCTTTGTAGATTTGGTGGACATGGGTTTCCAATATGAAACTCTACAAAAAAAGAATCTGCCCACAACTCAAAGCAGTTACAATAACTAGAAGAAGAGGGAGTTCAACCATTCTGGAAAGAAGCCATGGCAAGGCAACCCAGAAGGAGGTCCGTCAGAATCTTTTTTGAAGGATATTACCTATTATAACCGCCAACAGAAAGGTCATTTTGCCACAATCTATAAGAAACCTAAGGCTCGGGATAGGAATTGCTACAATTTTCACAATCCAAGGCATCAAAAGATGGATTGCCCATTGATAAAGAGAGGAGAACAAGTCAGAGTTTTTGCCATCAAAGATTAACCCTCAACTTTGACGGATGCGAAGGTAAGAGAGTTTTAGGAGGTAATATTTGCATTAATGAAAATCTAGTTAGATTATTATTTGAAATTGGGGCTTCATACTATTTTATTTCTAACAAATTAGTTGATAAGTTGGAACTTACCACAAAGATATTTCTAGAAGTAATATCAGCATTAATGAAATATTCAAATATAAGATTTTTAACATAATGACAATGGTTTGAACAATAAATAATATTGGTAAGCTTGTTTTGAATAAATATTTACAAAAATATATACTTTGGAAGATATATCGATAAAATGACCAAAAACATGCTCTTGGACCATCCGACATCATGCACGGAGCTGGATATATACACTTCTTTATATATATAAGTGAGAATATGTAATAAAATTATTTATTTTATTTTTCAAAATAAAATCTCTTTATGACATCGTCAATGATGTCACTATTTCGAAAAAATTATTTTTGAATTTAAATTGAGTTTAAATGATTTAATAATTATTTTACTTATTGAATAAGCCCTTTTAATTATTGTATAATGATAGAAATATTATTATCAAACTTTGTTTACAAATACACACACACATACATATATATTAAATAAGAAGTGAAAATATGACCGGAAATCAAAATCGGAATCCATAACGACTCAATGTAGAAAAGTTGTGCAACGTTGTGAATCGTTTGAGATATACATATGCACACATACATGTACAGATACATGAACACGTGCACATGAATACATATATACATACAAATATGTTTGTACATATATATATATATATCAAAATATCCATGATGTTTTCCTAAAACTTAACACTTAAGAAAACCAAAGTCAGCCTCTTTTACCCAAAGTATGAGCACATGGGTACACCCATATGGAGGGAGTTCAAATGAGCAAGATGACATGGGAAGGGAGTGTGGTGATGTGTGTGTGTGTGTGTGGAAATATCATAATATTTTCCTCCTTATTTTTGCCTATGAATAGCACCCACCTCTCTTCACTTCATTCACGCTTCTTCTTCATAAAATTCCTAAGCCTCTTCACTTCTTAAACTCTACATTAATTGCTTATTGCTTAAAGAAAGTTATTTCAAAAGTTATGGTAAAAAGAAATTAAAATTGTATAGTAAATTTAAATTATTAAAACTCTTCAAAACAAAAGTAAATCCACTCTTTTTCCACCTCTAAACCATAACCACACCATTCACCACCCAAGGTCGAGCCCACCTCCATTACCAAGCATAGGACGAGCCTTCCTAAAGGTCTAAGTCCTGGTTCCATTGCTTCAGTTCGATCCTAGCGGAGCTATAGCCATTTTAAAGTTAGTCCGGTCGAAATTCAGTAAAGAAACTCTCTCTCTCTATATATATTTATATATGTATGTATGTATGTATATCACGATGATTTGATATTATTGCTATGGTTGATTACTATATTTGATCATCAAGTTTGGATGTTGATTTTATGTTTATTTTGATGTTGAAAAGATTCACGTTTAATACATGTCGAATATCACAAAAGAAATCACTTTCTTTTAACAAATGAAATGGTGTATATGAGATTGTTAAACCTTTTTAAAATGATTTATAAATGTTTTATAAAAACTAAAATCCAATTTTTGAAGTTTTGACAAGTTATGTAAATCGAGTCAAAAATAGGCGCGTTGCGTAACAGTAGTTCGCGATTTCGCGCCATAGAAAATTAAATCCATTTATATGATGGATTTGAAATCAAAATTCTTTGTAATAAGAATTCACCGTGCTCTTATAATCATAGTTTTCAAACAAACGAAAAGGATTGAAATTTCGTTTAGTATACTTTAAAATATGAGCAAATCAAGTTTTCACAATAGTCGGGTTTGATAGTTCGAAAACTAAAGCGATAAATTCTTTAAACACAATATTTTTGATTCTTTAAAAATATTAAATAAATTATATAAATCTTTTGAAATGTTTTGAAAGTGATTTGAGTTAAAAAATGGATTTCTAAATGATAGGAAAGTTGATCAAATAAGCTTTGCAAATACTATTAGCAGCACTATCACAGCACTTTTTGCAGCACTTTAGTTAACTTTTGAAATATGGTTTTAAACTTAAGTTTTCTTTCCCAAATCTTATATAAATGTTTTCAAATAAATAATTAAGTACTTTAAAGATGATATGAAGGTTTTATAATTTATTTTAAAAATTACAAATAAATTATTTAAAGAAAAGTTGTTAAAATCAAGTGATTTAATCTTGGCTCTAAAGGCCAATGAGTTGACCGAATTTTTCTATTCGTGAGATCCAGATATAAAGTGCTTAAACTAAGGAGATGTTCAGGAACAACCAGTGCCCTGTCTCACCTGGCTTTTTTCCTGGGCTAGGAATAGATAATGTCGAAAATGTCGGAAACGAGGCAAGTATAAGCGATTCAATTTTTCCAAATTTAATAAAAATTAGATTGTATAGAAATAATATTCTTATACTTGGTATTAAATTCCAAGGAGGGTAACCGTAGTATCCTTGTGAATCTAAAAGTTGATTTCAATGTTATTCGACGGATAGTAAATGTTGAAAACGAAAATTGACATTTAACATAATTAGTATAATTTTTATCAACCTTTTTTACTCAGTAAGGTTCTGCAATGTGATTTATGAGAAATGATATTAGTTTGGTATTTCCAAAGTTAAAGAGAGATTTAATGATTCCGTCTATACATGAAAGAAATGTTTTAAAGATTTATATCTCTAAAAGTGAAATTTTATTTGATAAAAAACATTAAAAAACAAAATGATAATCACCCTCAAGCTTAACATCTTTTATCGACAGTTTTTTTGAAAGAACCAAGATCGTATTTGAGCAATACTTATTTGAAAACCACTTCGAACCAATTTATGCATTCGAAGTGAAGATATTGAATGATAATAAATGGAATGAAGGGCTGCTTGTCACTGAACCTTGGGGGTAATTTCCCATATCATATATATGTGGCAGTAATACCTTCATTTGATCTTCGATGCAAAGGCTTCTCGCTACTAATTCTAGGGAAGATTCCAGATAGGATGTTGTAAAAGAGTTCCTTCGGTTTGTCATGTTCCTGGACGACTTGTACGGATAAATGTTTGACATTGCATTTCTAAAATGCATATACATTGATTTTTACAGACGTACATCTGTTTGGTGGTGTAGGAAGTAACTCTCTTACACTTAACACTCTTCTTTGAGACGTACGAGGCCAGAGGTTGTACATTTGTGGAAATCAATAGCGTGTGAGTGAATTGACAATGTGGCATTCAAAGTGAACTATGTTATGTGAAAAGTAATCGTTACCTCGGGCCTTATCCTTCGAAAATAGCTTAAATAGGACATGCCGTAAAGCTATGTGGTTTGCAACTATTAGGTTATGGTTATCGCCTTTCTAGATTATTCTATATATGTCGAGTATGTCATGCATTATATGGTATTACAGATAGGTCGGTTATGACCGGGGTGATGTTATATTCGGTTCTATTCGCCACCAAATGGGTCTGTGGGTAGGCCGATCTTGCCAGGTGTAGAGGTTTCAAAGTTGTTGATTCTCGATACATCCCTCTAGAGATGTACTGTAGAAGATTGTTCCTTACCTGCCTTTGTATGGAAATCCATTCTCTAGTAAGTGCCTTTGGAAGATAGTTCCTTATCAAATTAGGTTATGGCAATCCATTCCAGTATACTGGAATTTAATAAGGTAAGAAATTCGGCTAAGATTGTGTTTATTTATTAGAAAAGTGTATTCATAAGAAAGTCATTAAAAATAATATCCCTAGATTTTGCATAGAAAATGATTTGGTTATCATAAGGTAAAAACTCGTTTCGTGTTTATGTGAGGCGGGGTCTTATGAGATGCCTATTCTTTTTCAAATATCCATAATTTGAGTTTCTCATACCAGTCCTATGACTGGCCCGCGGTTTATTTTCTTTTCCCCTTAAACTCTGAGTGCCATATTTTTTTAAGCAGCCAAATAGTTAGGTAACTTGGAGCATTTTGCATGGAGCATGGAGCATTTTGGGTCCTTTGTAGAAATTATCTATTAATTTCGTTGTATCTTGTATGCTGTATCTACCAGAACTTGTGAGGATAGGCAGTCATAACAATTCTGGCTGGATTAGTACTTACTAGAACTCTGATGGAGCAATTTAAAGTAATTGCATGTACTACTTATACATATAATTAAATGTTGAATGCGATCTGAGATTCTATGTTGCTTTGTCTTTTATCTTTATTTTCTTTAACCCACGATAATCTACCTGTCTGTCACTTGGATTTGGGACGCGTGAATATCAAGGATGTATTAGTGTCAATTTCTAAGGGTCGAGGAGGCCGATCATCACAACCATGTTATTTTGATTTGGATCCATTTCAGGATAAATTTTGATTGCTTACATATCCATATTTTCATTATTATATCTACCTCATATGATTCCATATTTTATTAATTGTTCATATTGACTGTATAGTTTAGATCTGAAACATTTGCAACATATACATATGTGTCTGATTGTCCTATCTATTTTACTATTGTTTCAAATTTGATGTTTAAAAGGAAAAAATCATTTTTGATTGAAATTCAAGTCTTAATTAATGTAATATTTCTATTATTGATTCAGATAGAAAACATATGTAGTTTACTAATGTTTATATGTAGGTTTTGTGTTCGTTATTTTAAATTCAGTCTTTTGATTTTTGCATACTTCTGTTTAAAGTTTAAGAAAAGGTTTTCTTAATAAACAAAGTGAAATTTATTGCAAAATATCACAAACCCTTGGATTTCCTTTTCAATTAAAGTTAGTCTTTAATTTGTTATTCTATTTTAAAGCATACATTTAGTCATAAATTTTAACATAAAGATGTTGTATTAAGTTTAAAACATTATTTACAATGATTTTTTTTTGTATGTGTGTTTGTATGTGCGTATATGTGTGTCTGTTAATTGGACTGAAGATTTACAAGACGGGCTTTTATGTAAAATCATAATTTTTTAATCCTAAACCTTTTTAGTGTTGAAACTATGTTCAAAATTGTTGTCTTTAATTTTAAACTTATAAAACAGTGAAACTTAATTTTAACACATTTATATGTATAAGTCTACTATGTGCGTGCGTGTATGTGTGTGTATATATGTATGTATGTATGTGTGCGTGTGTATATATATGTATGTATGTATTTTATATAATACTACGGACAATAAAGACACATATGAAGGAAACATCATCTTTGTACACAGTCTAATTTGTTGCACTTACATAATTTACTGTAGAATACATTTGGACATAGTTACATTTCATGTCATGTCATGATTAAATTGCTAGTTAATGGCATTTAATGAATCAATCAATTTAATTAGAGAGAGAGAATGAAAGGTTTCTCTCTCCATATAATGCAAATTAAGGTCTTAATTAATTACCTATTTTTAGGGAAAGAAACAAAAGGTTTCCTTCCCTAGATTAACTCTTATAAATGATTGTTGGTTTTATTTGATACACTATTCATTTAAGTTAAATTAATTTTAAACTTGCCTTTAACTAATTTAAATAAAATACACGATCTTACTTAAACCAAATTTAGAAAAGTTCAAAATGAATTTTAGACTTTATAAGCCCATTAAAGATCCAAAATGGTTAAACAAAATTGAAATTTACCCATTTCTTCTGCTGTAGGCTGCCTAGTTCCAATAATGATATCACAGCCCAATAGCCTATGCAGTCTAAATTAGACATATTAGGGCTAACTATTTAAGCTTGCCCACTTAGCACAATATCTAGAAATGTAATGTATAGGATTGGAATTGGGTAATCAAGTACCATGTTCTACCATGTTACCAGCCTTGCCTAAAGGTGAAGTGAGCCCAAATGTTGCCTCCAATAGAAAAGACCTATTTTGAATTGGGCCTTGAGCTAATTTTCAAAATTGTTTTGAAAATAAAATAAAATATTTTAAATTTAAAAGTTAAGTTTAAAATAAATACATGTTTATTATAAAAGTTATAATACAACATAGGTTTTCAAAATGTTGAAAAGACAATTGTATTTTCAAAATGTTTGAGAATGTTCAAATACTAATTTCAAGTTTTAAAAATTTACGAATAAGATTAATAAAATAAAATAATTAAGCGAATTAATTAGTTAATACTTATATGCATGTATTATATATGTTATGTTATTTTAAAGTTTTTAAGATAACGTAAGTATATATATATGTATACATGATAAATTTTCGAAATTAATATAATTTAATTCAAAAAATAATCAAAAAAGTTAGTTAAAGTTTAATTGATTACACAAACATACGCATATATAAGATATATATGTTACACTATAATGGTTATAGTAGATATGTTAAATAAAAAAGCTGTATTGGAAAGTAATTTAAAATTAAGTAAAGAGTAATTAATTAAATAAAATTTAATTAATAAAATATTATACATAAGACTATTATATAAGTTATATGAAATATAAAACATATACAATAATAGAACTTATATGATATGAATGTATAAACTAAAAGTGGAACATTAAAGAAATCCTAAATAGACTTGAGGAATAAATACATATGTAAATGTACGTATACCATGATTTCTGATGTGTACGACACTTGAATTATAAGATTATTTCATAAGAAATACATTATTCCGTAATTCGATATCACTCAATATAATATATTGAAGATTATGAATCTTTAATATAAAGTTGTCCTCTATTATTATTTATATATTAATAGATTTATTACATACTCCCTAGTTGTGAGCTTTCCTCAAGCTAGGGTGTTATATGTAGTACTATTAAAATATTGAATAGATAAGGAAAGATAACTTCATGTATTTATTGAGCTGTCCTCAATATATGTGCATTATACTTAGGCCATCGTGAAATGATAGGTTCAAGTGGATTGTCCTAATTTACTTGGTGAGTTTTCCTCAAGGTAAAGGTGGAATTATGAAAGGGTACCAAAGGTTAGGAGTTGTATGTGATACGACCGATAAAGAGTCATCCATCGTATGTGGTACTATGATTTGTTGAGCTTTTTTTAAGGTTGGAATCTCAAGGCATACGAGTCCTAACACCCACCAGTGAAGTTGAAATACTTCTATGATTCGCTTAGGATTTGGCGAAACATAAAAGACTAGTGAGGGCCTTATTAGAAAAATGAAATGATAACATTTAACCTTTATAATATTGTAAGAACATATGCTATATAATGTTATAGCAATCTATAATGGAAATTTGTGCATTTAAAAATGATTGATAAAACGTTTATCAATTAAGATATACAAATGCACTGAATTGAAAATTGACAAATAAAAATATGACATATACTTACTAATAAATGATTATTGCATGTGAACGTTTCTATACCCATGCAAGTGCCTAGTTTTACATTTACTTGATATTTTTGTAATTTGGTCGCATACGTGTTTATTTGATTGAGATCATGTATTGTATTATATGAGCTTTGAAATCTAAAATCAATACAATACTATGGATATTTGATCCATATAAAATCGCATATAAATGTTATATGATGAATGGTCGAAATTAGTAATGTACAATGTTTGATGAAATTAGTTCATCCGAAAAATCAAATAAATCTTAGTGCAAGATCAAGTATTTAGCTTGATCCATTAAAAAAAGGATAGTATCGTGTTAATGTAACACTGTGCCAAAATTACAATGTAAATCAAGGAACTTGAACACTAAAATGTAAGTTTGATCGGTTTACGCGAAGCGCAACTTATATGATGTCTTTAAAAGTTAAGGATAATCGAATGCGCTTTTGTAAAGAGTTTATTATGATATTGTAGTAAGAGTTTTTCTTTTGAATGGTTTTACCATTTAGAAAGGTTAACAAATGTACAAGAGTAGCTGTGATTTAAGGTATGGTTGGGAAGAAGAAAGTGAATGGTCACTTTTGCTTCATAAAGAAACATCGAAGACAAGAATTGTAATAATAATATAAGATACTTAACATTGGAATAAGAAATATGATTTTTATTTTTAAATGTATTTTTGTATAGAAAATTGTTTTATATGAGATATGTTTCTATGGGTTTAAGATAGTTGATCAAAGAACTCTCCACGGTAAACTAGTTATAGAACCTGAAATAAATACGGTATATTAAGTGAATAATTGACCTCCAAAATTAAGCATGCTGTTGCAGTAATGGTAGAAATAGTGGAAGCATTCTATATAGCACTTATTAATTGCACCAAAGTATGAAAATTGTTTTCGTAAAACGTACTACACGTTATTTATGAAATAATGATTATTTTTTTAGTGTCGACTATAAAGTAGACATTGCTATATTTCAATATGAATATTTAACATGGAATAAAATCATAATATGGTATTTGTTATCATAAAAAAGTAATGCATTAGTAAATACATAAGTATTTAATATTGTTTACAATAATTATGGAATTATAGACTAAGTTGTAGTTTTAAGAGATAGTATTGTTATATGACTGTGAATCATACGATACTAGTTTATTATATCACAAAAGATTAAGAGCTATGCACTAGTGGAGTATCATTAGAGTTAATGAACTCTATGGATTGACCCATATTGATGTATGCAATCATAAGCCTATTAATACCAAAATGGTTCTATATACTTCATCATATTCATCGATAAGTTATCACTGACATGGACATGTGTATTTGATACACATGTAGCATGTCTATGGTAAATTCATTAAGTATAAAACAGAAGTAAATAAAATAAAGCGCGATAGAAATGATTTGATTTGATCGAATGAGTAAGTATATTGGAAAAGGCTCCAAACGTACCTAAATATGAATAAAGATTCAATCTCAAAAGTCACTCCTCCATGTGATACATAATGATGTATCGATAAGGAGTAATCGAACTGTGTTGGACAATGTACGATTAATTGGGAGTGAAGCTAAGTAAGTTTCTTTCTATAAGGTCATGTAATTAAGAACTGTGCATAAGCTTAATATTATTTCATCTAAATAACAGTTTACAAAATCACACAAGATGATCGTTTATAAGAAACCCCAACATATCCTAAACCAAAGAGTTGACAGGTTGTGTGAGTCAAAAGGTTTCATGTAATAATGTTCGTAAGGATCTAGTACGAATCCCCCTAAAAGAATATTTTAAAGACTGTCATAAGATGACAAATTTATGTTTTGAACATAAGTTTTGTAAACTAAAATCAAATCATTTTTATAAATAAAGAAATTCATAAAACGTTTATGAATATTCTTATTCTATTACACTGAGAAACAATTATTGTTTCAAGAAATACCGATGTCATTGTGAAGGAATTTCTTTAAGGAATTATTGGTAGTAAAATGGAATTGGATACGATCAATGGATAGAACTGATTAGATGAGATGAAATTGACTAATCCAAACAAAAACATCACATTAGAGTGCGTATAAGTATTCTCACACATTGAAGATAAACTATGAGTTTCTTATCAATGCTGAAAATATATATTCCTCAGTTATTTAATCAAATCATTAAAAGTATCGAATCTATGATATGATATGATGCGCAAATTTAAAAGAATTCCATGTACACTATCAAAATATGATTTTGGTAATTGTAACCGAACGGATGTGATCTGTCGACCACGATTGTAACTTTATGAGCAAGACTAATGTAGTTGGATTTAAATGTGCAATATTGATAAGGATAATATCACAAATTTCAATTGTTGAAATTGGCATAATATATGCGGTATTCAACATGCTCTAGTTAATTCGGATTTACTCACAAAATTACCATATAGTATGAATTTATGTTTGGTACATATGTACTGAAACAGAAATTTCTAAATAATGATTTAGAGTAAACTGTTTACACATACTAACCAAATATGTCTCGATGTCAGTGGGAGCTATACTGAGTTTTGAGTCTTTGGGTATGATCCAAGAAATGATAGAAAGTATCATTTTATAAGCATCAAAATTGAAAAAAAATATTTTGATAGAAATATCAAATGGTTCAATTATCAATCAAAATGCAGAGGAAGCATATGTTCATAAGAAAGAATGTTAAATTGTACACTGATATTTCTAAACTTTAAGTAAACAACACATTGTTTATTTTAACGATGTACTTGCGTTAAAATTAAACTTAGTTGTTTTAATACTCAACTTTGGATTGCAATGATGTCTTTTATAGTGAGTGTAAAAGATATTGGGAATGTCCTAAGTCGATATACAAAGACACCTTATTAAATTGTTTTAATACAGAACATGTGAGATTAGTTCCTTATGCATTGACAGTAGGAATTATCATACAAGTTATGTTATCTACAACAACATGATTTGTTTATGTATTTGATACATGAAATAAATATCAAATCCAAATTAATACACTAAATGGTTGTTTGAAATGTTCTCGTTTATTTATGAAATACTAGAAAATTCTTTACGGAAACAAAAGACTTTATGAAAGAGTGTTCGGACTCAAAGTTCATAAGTGATGTTGAGTATAATATGTCAATAATATATTCAAGTTAAGAATCTTTAAGTTGGAAATGTTCCAAATGAAAGGCCGTGGCTGATTTGAAAAAATTAAGTACATCGTCTTAAATAGCACCGCAATAATTGTAATGTATATACAAATATAAGTGCATAAATTTATAACCGAGCCAATTCTAAATGTTGGGAATCTCATAACATTATTATATGATAACAATGTCGCGATATAGTTCATAACAGAACTTAAAGCCCTCTGGAAGTCAAGAGACATACTCTGAATTGTTCCACATGATAAAATAGTTTGTTACATTGAATTGAGTTAATTGACAGAGTAGATAACTGAAACACAATAGTATACCTGTTCATAGAGAGAATGACCTAATCGGTTTTGAGAAAATTTATTGGAGAAGTTGGAATAAGATTTTGTATGTAACGACCTACAAATCCGTACCTCTTGAGTCATCACTGTTCTATATAAATCAACTCAAGTTGTACAGAAATACAAACTATTTGGCTTATAGAAGAAGAGGTAGAATAAGAAAATAGAAAACAACATCAGAATCTAACCATCGCAGTGGAATAAAATATAATAGATAATAAATGATCTTTACTCAAAATCAAAAATATCTGTTTATATATTACTTCATCAGAGTACATCAATCACAGTTCAACATCAATAACATACAACTGGATAAACAGCTACTCAGCACAGCGGAATATATATAAAACAAGTATGAAAGTACGTATCGTCATCCAGCTTGTCTCCTGAGCTCCACGGCATCATATCATGTATCCTATAATACTCGGTCTGATATAATACTCGGTCTGACCCGAGCATTATAGCTAAATAACACCCGAGTCAGTCTGGATATACCAGCGTGAGAAATCACACTCAAATTGATTATTAAAGTTTCAAAATCCTTTGAAAACAAAAGCATCTCGTAAGACCACGCCACAAATAAACATGTCGGGTTTTTACCTTACGATAGCTTAAACACTTTTCATTAAAATCCTTTGATATTATAATAAGGTCTATATACAGATACTTATAAAATAGCCAAAATTGTTACATCTATTAAATTCCAGCTACTAGCTATAGAGTGGGTAATGCAAACAAAACTCGTAAAAGGCTCGTAGGGAGAATGGATTTCCAACTAATAACTAGGCACTGGGGTACCACATGTCACGGTACGTGGCCTAGATCACTGTACCGAGGATCACTCCCGACCCCCTGCAACACAAGACCGGGACTACCCCTTACTGGATAATCCCGAGCAAGATCACCTCACGGTTGGGATCAGCAACCGCTCACTAAGCTGAAATAAAAGGGACATCTAGACAGGGATGACCTCACCCTGAATGGGTGCTACCCACTTAGCCTTGCTGCATAACCCCTGATTTTCAGTCATTCCCCATTGATGAGGCTTGAGGTTAAGCGTTACCTTTTAGATCGTTTCACATAGAATGCTCATCGTCCACCTGACGATGTTCCAAAAGCATTCATCCATACAAGTCCGTCCCGGATTCGAATGGAACCGAAGACACTATTCCTACTACATCCATTTTGGAAATATTCTCAGGATTAATAGCGACTAGCCCTTACAGTTCACTGCTCCATCTTCGAATCCAAACTCATTTTTCCACAAAACGTACAAACCGGATCGAAGTGGTTTTCGAGAAATAAATCTCGATCCCGGTCTCTTCGAAACGACCAACGCATTTGTCCAATATTGATAGTCAGTTATTTAACTATCAATTACATTCACAAACATCCATCCAATATAAATAATTTCACATAATTATTTATAAATCTCAAAAATATCTTCACAAGATATATTTCCACTTTTCTAACCCTTTTTGAAAACAGTTTCAAACCATCTTCCATTTTCAGAATAAGCCTTCCCAAATATTTTCTATCTCCACTGAAATCACCAAGCACAAAACACTTAGATTTTAGAACAGTTTCAAAAACACTTTATTAGAAAATATACTTTAAAATATTTAAATTAAAAATTACATCAATATTTTTTTAAAAATATATACTTTAGGAATATTTAAAAATGAGGTTAGTTTTATAAAATATAAACCTAGATTTTCTCTTTAAAACAAACACCAAGTCATTTTAAAATAATTACTTCCATATTAGATTAAAAGAAATACTTACTTTAGAATTTAAATATTTAGAAATAATAAATTTTTCAAAACTTGCTTTTGAAACAACTTTAAAACTTTTAACGTATATTTAAAAATTTACTTTGAAAACGTACTTGGTTATCCAGGGAGAATTTCCAATTTCAATCACTTAAATCAATTTTCTAAATTGATTTCCCATTTACTCCATTTGAAATAAATTTCTTTGCTTACTCAATTCATTTCAAATCCGTTAATTATGGACTTTATTTTTTTTTGTTTGATTTTAAATCTTTTAACCGAAGCATACAAATTTCAGACTTTTCCCAATTTCTTCTTATTCTTTTCAAAATTTAAATCTTAAATTTAAAATAAATGCTTTGTTCTTTTAAATAATAGCACTGAAGTTTAAAACTCATTATCTTCATGTTTATTCAAAATTCCTTTCCATACTCGAAATTTATTGATTAGAATTTTAAAACCACTTTATTTCTTTTCCAATTCATTCTTAAATTTATTGAAATTTTCTATAATTTTTTTACTTAAAAACGCACTCTTTATTCTCTTTTCAAAAATCCAATTCTATATAATTTGATGACTCGGAGTACCAAAATATACTCAAGCAACTATAGAATTCAATATTTCAATATAATTCATCACAGAATATCCAAATAATCATAACGGAGAATAATAAACAATTTAAATATATGTTGAGGAATCTAGCTGGATCCCTCCAACCTGTTTCCCTGCATCCACAGGTGTTAGCACAACATAAAATACCAATTCCACTTCGAGGTTGAATATCACGGTATACGGGTTTTAAATATAAAATCATCCGCTATTTAATGCGGGAAATCAAGCATTCTAAGATATACTCTATACTACTATATATAATTTATCACACCAAATCGAATCAAACAATCAATTTTTAACGACCCGTAAATTTTGATTAATAAATTTGTTAGTTTAATTTAAATTTTGAAATTAAATTTAGGAAGAAATAAGAATCTTAGAAGTAATGAAGCAAATGTTAGAAATTTAAATATAACAATTGAAATTAAGATTTACAAATTCAAAATGTAATTGCAATCAATTGAAATTGTGAAATTTGCCACACTTGGTTATAAGTTTAATAAAAGAAACAAACGGGAATATTGAATTAACTAATGAAATGTTATAATCAGAAGTAAAATTGAAACGCTACTAATTTAATATAATAAGAAGGTAAGTAATATAAATAAATGATTGTAAACTTTAGTAAATGAATTAGTGTGCAAAGGAATTGAATTAAACATGAATAACATGAATATTAATAAATGAAATTATGTAATAATTGGTAAATGATGGCATTCATGAGTGAAATAAGGTTTGTAAGTAATAAAGGAATAATTAAAATAAACATTAAACCAATGAATAAAAGAAAAGGTTGTAAGAAGTAAAATGTAAAGTAAAAGGATAAAATATAAGTGAATGCAATCAGTAGTATGAAAATAAATGCCAACATTGAATTGTAATAAATGTAATTAAATGTTACATTTGTGTGAAATGTAAAGACAATGGTTAGGAGTTGTTAAAAGGGGTATATTAAAGTAATGAATGAGAAAAACGAATCAATTAATATATGTATTTATTTCTTTAGTATGTTGCATAAGGTTTGGAAATCAAATTGCAATTAAAGGAAATTAGGTAGTATGATATTTGGAAATAAAGTTAAGGGTACAACTATTATAAATTACCTAATTAATTGGTCAATGAATTTATTTGAAATAAAGTTCAAATTATGTTAATTAATTAATACGTAAAGTGTGTAAAGAAATTAATAGAATGAAACTTTTAATGTTGAAAATTTCATAGAATGTAAAGTATTTAAAAACCTTAATTAATGTGTTCAATGGATAGAAGTACACATTTAAAAACGTAATATTCATTCAAATTAAAATGTAAATAGGCGTATATTAATGTAATAAAATAAAATTAGCATTGAATATGGAATACCTATTACCTGGAACCAAATTGTAAAGTTGTAATTGATTTGAAATCTGTAAAATGGGAATAAATTCAAAGTTACAATTAATTGATGGAATAATAAGGGATAAACTGTAATTTGATAATTCAATGTGAATTATACCCATAAAATGTCAATTTATTGAATTGCAAGATTTTAAATAAATAAACGGTTTTATTGAGATTTCTATTGATAATTAATGAAGTAATGTGAAATCAATTGCCATTAATTGCCCTAATTTGTGCAGTTATGGTATATTTGATTTGTCATTTAAAAATGGTTAAATTATATAAGATGTAATGAATGTTAGTTTTATTTATAATATGAGGACTGGTTGATTTAAGGAGTGAAAACCAAGATTTATTAATTTATTTATACTTTGAAATCTAATAAGTGGATTTATTGCAATTAAGTGGAATATAATATTAAAACATTACATAAATGCGGATTTAGATGGAAATTGAGAATGTTAATATAATGGATTTTGATTCCAATATTTATTTCATCTGATTGTAATAATGAATTTGAATAATATGAATGAAAATTTAATTCAAAGGAATTATTGAAATTTTAATTTATAATTTCTAAATTTAACGAAATTGGAATTTAACGCTAAAATTGATGATTGAATCGACATTTAAGTGACATGTAAATTTGTTTAAAGCATTGTAAATGTTTGGGAAATATTAAGGTGATAAATTTGGTCAATTTTAGAATTGAAAATTAAAAATTGGATTTTATTTATTTAATTTTTAAATTATTTAACTAATAGATAATAGCCATTTTGGCCACTGACTCGGATTTCGACGAAACCAGTTTCATTGGATCCGTATCGATGAATTATTGTAGGATTTCAAGTTTCGTATTGATCTGACTTGTCGTTTGATCGTATGGGGTTGAAATGCCTTGTAATCAATGAAATTGAAATCAATTTGAAATCGATTTGAAAATATTGTTTTCAGCAAAACTTCTTCATACGATGCAATTTGAACCTGAAACTTCTTCCATTGAGTTTAAAATATTTTAAAACACCTATTTTGATGTATGGGTTTGCCCAATTTCGTTCCGGGGTCAGAACGGGCTTTTTGGGCCGCTTTGTCGTTAGCGCGTATATCTGTTCTATCCATCTATTCTATTTTCAATTCTGCCTATAAATAACCTGCTATAAACCCTAGCCTCCCTAAAATTTCATTTGTCTATACGTACAACTTAACTATCTCCTCCTCAATGGCAGACAAACAATTTCCAGATCCAATCCCAAATCAAATCAAAAGCTAAAAATTCAAAGTCCCCAAAAAAATTTGAAAAAAATATACATTGAAGTTCTTGACTAGCGTAATTCATGGGTGGTGTTCGTTTTCCATTTTGGTTCATCGTCTGGTCAGTAAAAATCGAAGAAGTTTCGGCCGTTCATCGCTCGACGATGAACTTCATCGGATCGGGAAGTCCTTTCTGGGTTTTGCAGAGGGGACTAAGGGGAGTCGATCTATGTGGTTTGTTTCGAGAATCAACGGTTAGATCATCGAGAATTTGTGGATTAGGGTTTCGAAACACTTAGGAATAGGTGGCGGCGCAACGATTCTCGGCCACCTGGGCCTTGCGCGCGGCCAGGAGGATGTCGGCATGGGGAGAGGGTGCGAACGACAGGCTCTGATTTGGTCGATGGTGGTTGCGTTTGGGGCGGAGTGCGTTCGATCGAGGAGGTTTCATGCGTGCTGGGGCAAAATTCGCGTGCGCGTGCTGGTTTCAGGGGTGATGACATGTTGTTAGAATTTGCTTGATGACGTGGGATATGAAAGTGTTCTTTTTTTTTCTTATTTTAATTATTGAAATTCAATCGAATTGATTGTCATAACTTATGCATACGATATCTGTTTTACGCGCGGTTTCTTTTATTAGGATCATATTGAAATTCCGGACTTGATGATGCTGATTTGGACGAATTCCAAGATGGTCAAATTTTTGGGTTTAAATTGGATTTAAATTCAATTTAAATTTCAAAGGTGAGTGTTTTAACCCACTCACAACTTCTAAAATTTCTTATGTTTGTTAAATTGATATATTATGTGATTTTGAATTTATTTATGGTTGTTTGGCATATTTTAATCATCATCTCAGTTAAATTGCATTTATTCAAATTAAATTGTTGTTTAATTTTATTCTTGCATATAAATTGACAGTTGAATTTATTTAGTATTTCATATAAATTGCTAGTTAAATTTATTTATTATTGCATATAAACTTCCAGTTAAACAGTTATTAATTTATTATTGAATATAAACTGTTAGTTAATACCTGTTATTTATTACCTTTTATATATTAATGTACCGTTTGAATTGGGATGATGATTTTGATAAATTGTTGATATTGGATGAATGGATGTTGTATTTTATATTGTTATAAAGTGCAAGTTATTATGCCTTTTCATTTCATTCGGGATTGTGGTTTGAAATGATATATAACCGTAATTTTTATTTTAAATTACAGACTGAAATGATAAATATCCGTATCACTTGACCATATGATAGAAAATTTGATACAGGCACCGCGGTGTGTGTGTGTATATATATATATATATATATATAATTTTGAAATGATTTTCTATGGTTTTGGAAAGAATATGGTTTAATGAATATTGATTTTTGATATTTTCAAATATTATTTTTATACATAGTTAAACGCTTGAATTTATGCTATGTATAAATTTGGTTTAAAGAATAAAAGAAGTTTAAAGATAAAAGTTAAATTTTATTTAGATATAATACGGTTAAATTTTATGTAAATTTATTGATGGAGTTTATAATGTCTTAAATAAAATAAACGTTGGAAGATAAATATGGATTTTCTTTGAATTAAGGTATTTAAGAATTTTCCTCGGATAAAATTTATTTGGAATTTAAATTAATTTGGGATTTTAAAAGGTATGATCTTTATAACTTGATTTTTGTTTAGAGAACTTACATGAATATCAAGTCGATTTAAATGAGTATTATCAAGTTAATTAAATTGAGAGAATATCCTGTTATTTGAAGTTTGAAGGTTTTACTTAAATGACATTTGATTTATTAAGTAAACATTTCAAAATCTAAATAATAATAATTGAATTTGATACATATAGAATTATCAAAGAATAAGTTTTGAAATGATGGAATAATTTAAAGCTTTGAAATATATGGAAATTGAAATGGTTTATTCGGGAATTTAAACCTATATTTGGAATTTATTAGTGAAATTTAAAAAGATATTTTGGTATGCAAAGGGTTTAATACTTAAACCATTTAAGTATTAGAAATTTTGTTTTAAAGCTATGGGATTTAAAATATATATATGAAAATATTATGATTTTGGGAAAAGGGATATTTATAAATAAAATGATATCATATTGGTTTGAGGTTTTTAAAAATAATAATAATAATAATAAATGATATCGTATCCATATGGTTTTGAAAGGGATATTATATTCTGGTTTTAAAGTATAAATTATTTTGAAATAACCGCGGTGTTATAATAACGTTTGGTTGTTGAAGAGACCGGAATCAGAAGTTGTCATACTCTCTGCCAACTCCGAAAACCACTTTAATAACCGTGTACGCGGTGGAGATTCCAGAATGAAGTAGGATGTTGGAGGCGTTTCCTTTGAGGTATATACGTGGACCCAACTCCCGTGAGTTGGCATAAGGTGGCTAAAACAGGAGCGATCGACGGGTTAATTGAGGTAGCACCTTTGATCGGACACATCCCTTCGATATTCTACTCTGACTTTGGTTTTATTCGGTGGCCACTTTTGATTTCTTTGATTTAGGGGTGTGGCTCGAGGTGGGCGGTAGCTGCGGCTACGCGTTACGACTGACCCGAAAGCGTAATTGGTATATCTACCATGGCATTGCATAGTTTTGCCGTGTCACCTACCCTATCGCGCCTTGTACGAGTTTAGTTTTCTACTGTAGCCCATGTGGTATCCTCTGGTGGCTTCCCATCAGGAGGGACTATGATTTTGGATGGACTACCATGACTATTACGTGTTAAGGGGAATATTGGGTCACTCCTTAACGCTATTTAAAAGTATGTTTATTTTACTATAGACACTATTATAATAGCGAAATATTACTACATAGTAAATAGTTTAATGGATCCTTAAGAGGTGTGAATCCCGAGCATCTTTTAAGTTACTGCACTCATATTTATTTCTGTTGATTTAACTCACATAAGATCTTTTAGTTCTGACTCGAGTTTTTGTTTTTTTTCAATTCGCTCGGGTCAGTCCGAGCATTTCAGGATCGAAGACTTTATTTCTGGACGACGAAGACGGAGATTTCAGTATTATTATTAATATATATTATATTGTTCCACTACACTATTGTATTCCGTTGCATTATTGATATTCTATGGTATGTATAACTCTGATATATATCGTAAGTATAATTAAATATTTTGAAAAACAACTTCATGAACTGTATATTTGATTATTATACTTTACCCTTCCGTTGTGAGATTCTGTTTGTTTTATTTCTTTCTGGTTTTTCTTATTTACCCCATAACAAAGCCGCCCTTCCATATAGTTTGAATTGGCACGTGTGTCGCTTTAAAGCGTACGAAAAGGCGGGATGTTACACAATTGTTTCAATTTAACTATTTAAATTAAAATTAAAATTCAGCTGAGTGAGATTAACTCACCTTTGATTTTAATTATGCAATCAACTCCAGACCAGCTTGTTTCTTCACAGTACTTGACCTTGCATCATAATTTATACAAATTTACTAAAGTATTCAATTGACTAAAAATTCATTCAACTGATCATTTTCTTTTTAATAAAAATCCAATCAACTAATAATTTAGTTTTAAACTAGTGATTTAATTTGAATCAAGGGATTAAGTTTTAAACCAATTTCCTTTCAAATAACTTCCTTAGTAACTAGAAAAATTTAGATAAGTTAATTAAACTGATAAATCAACTAAATCCATTATTTTAAAATTAAATGGTAAGTATATTTACTTTATCAACTGTTTTAATCTTTTTGGTAATTCACTGATTGAAATCGACAACCCTAAAGATTACTGTTTTAAATCAAAACTTCAAAATCAAAAATAAAATACCTTACAGAAAAAAAATGAACTAGGGTACTGCAGATCTCCTTACCATCGTGAAATCACCCCATCTCTCCACCGACAGCTACACAGCCCCTACCCTCCCTGCAAATCTTGCTCGCGCGCGTCCCTTCTATACTCGTCGAGCCAAAGCTCTGCTTGGTTGACCAAAATATGCCGACAAAGTACAACTCAGGTCGTCGAATCTCCCCCATGTCGTGCTTGCCCACGCGTTCACTCTGGGTGCCGCTTCGCCTTGCCAAATCGTGCCCGCGTGATACTCAAGTTCCCTATCACGAATAGTCGCATGCCCTGCTTATCACCAATTCGATGTCAAGACGAGTCCCTTCGGCCATTTTATTTTGAAAAGAACTGATTGATTTTTTTTAAAAAGATTTCATTTGTGAAGGAAGGGGGACGAGATATCTAAAAGAAATAGGAACGAGATCTCTTATTTTGTTTCGTTCGACATGGCTTTGCGTTGTAAGGAGGAAGCGTGATAAAAGTAAATGAAAGGGAACAAAATGTGATGTCGATCGGAAAGTGGTTTGCAAAAGAAGGTTACGGCGACAGCAAAAAGTTTAGATGCAACAGAAATACGGCTAAAGAAGGTGTATGTTATTTTAAATTAAATTAAATTGTCCCGAATTTGCCCCTTAAATTCTTGACATCGTATCGAGACGTGCCGCTTGGCGTTTATAATATTATATGCCTATTCCGGACGCATTTGAAAAGGTTACGACTCCTAATTCGATCGCATGGAGAAGATAGCTTTCCGAATCGATTATTATCAATTAAAATTTCAGCGCATTTATATATCGTACGCTCACACAACAACTCCGATCACTACGAAAATTGAAATTCGATAGTAATACAATATTACGGATCCAATGGAATTGGTTTCATCGAATTCCGAGACTGTGTCTCGAAAGGCTATTTTTAAATATCGATTTAAACGATATTTTATTAAAATTTAACAAAACATTCCAAATTCAATTTCAACATTTTTCTATCTTCAGTATTATCAATATAAATTTTATAAGCCTTCAAATTATTTTTAACAGGTTTAAAACTCCAGATTCAACATTTTACCCCACTTTAAATTATTAAATTCAATAGTTCGATTATCAAACAAATAGTGATATCTGAATTCAAGTTAAAAATTAACTTTTAAATATTTAAAATTAATTTAAATATTCCAATTTTTAAATGCTTAAAAATTTCGGGTCATCACATTCCTCCCCCCTTAAAAGAATTTCGTCCCCGAAATTACTAGTTAGGAAGAATGATCCAATACCCATTACTATTTTCCAAAACAAAACAGTTTAATTAACTTGCCATAACATATTCTTTTATTAAAGACCCACTATTACTTTAACCAACTTCCCAAAAGATTCCATAGTTTTCAAATAACTTTACTTATTTAACCATTCAAATTTAAATTTAAATCCAAATTTTAAATTATCAAAATTTCTCAAAAATTTTCTAGCTCCCTAAATTGTCGAAAAATTTCGCAAGCGTCTCCTTTGCGCGGCTAGCTCGGTACAACTACAAAATGGCTCTACGGGCTCCCAAATTCCAAAAGAAAAAAAAGCCAAGAGGCTAGATCCAAAAACCCAATCAAATTTCACAGAAATTTAAACACATACCTTTTTGTCGTGCAATTCAAATTTATCTTCTGAAATCAAAACCAATTTTCCTTTTCCTTTATAATACCTGTATATCCTACATAGCAATAATATTCAATCACAACATTCCAAAAACATTTTATCGACTTCCTTACAAAATGTCAATATTTATTCATTGAAATATTAACTTAGAATATATTTGTAATATCAATTTCCAATTAAGAATTTACCATTCCTTTCTTAAGTTTAGTAAAAGCATTTTATATGCTTCTTTATTTATTTTCACCTTACCACTTTAGTTTATATTTATTTCCATTCAAATTGATTCTTTCATTTCCATATGAATTCAATTTATCTTTAACACTGAATATTTGAATTTTATTTTTCATTTATAACCATTTCACATCATTATTTTAAATTAGTTTCATTCACTAATTTGTTTCAATTTCTAGTTTGAAATCGTTTTGTCGTTAACAAAATTTTCCCAAAAATTTTCAAAAATTTTCTAACTTCCAAAATTTTCGGAAAATTTTGGCAGTCTCCTTTGTACGGAGGAGCTTTTTCAATTTGACAAAAGATATAAATATATATACATCGACTCACACGGTCGGAAAAACCAAAAAAGTTCATATTTCCTATTTTTATTTGGCAACAGTCTCAATTATATTCAATTTGTTAACACTTCAAGTCGAATTTTTAATTTATAACTCAAGTTCTGATTCTACCATTCACATTTAATTTACCATCCAATTTTATTACTCACAATTCGATTTCTAATTAACCAATTTAAATTCCATTAACAAATTCAATTAACTAATTTTATTCCAAATTAATTCTCCCCATATTTATCATTCAATACTTGATTTTTAATTTCAAAAAAAATCATTTCATTTAATTTTCTTAAGTTTGATTTATTTTATAATTCAAGTTTGGATTTTTGTTTTATTTTTCAAATCATCAGACAATATTTATTTTGGGTTTTTCTATTCCACTTTTAAATTTTATAAGTTGCCACTTATTATTTTACACATTTCCATTCATTCTAGGCTTGAATATACTCTTCTCTTATTTTTAACTCAAGCCTTATGCTTATTTATAACCCAAGCATATTTTATTCCAAGGATTTTTTTTATTCTTTTATAAGTTACTTTGATTTATTTATTTCAACTTATTTCTTATCCAACTTACTTCTATTTATTCAGGTAGGAATCTAATTCCATTCAATATCACCTATAACTCAACTGAATTTTATTCTAATTCGATTCTATTTGAACTCTGATTTATTTAATTCAATTCAATTTCAACTTAATTCAAATACAACTGGATATTATTTTCAGCCTATTCAATTAATTTCAATCCGGTTAAATTTTATTCCCCAATCCAAGTTAATTTCATTTTTAACTTTTCACTTTAAATTTAAATTTCCAACATTCAAAGCTTATGTTTCCTTCCTGATTTAAAAATCATCTCAATTTATAAGCTTACAACCTATCCCATCAGGATTTTCAAACACCCGGCTTTTGGTTTCAAATCATTTTGAAATCTCCAACATCTCAAATCACACTTCTCAAAAATTTAAACCAATCCTGGTTTTACACTCAATAAATTTCCTTTGAATTTTTCAAAAACAAACTAGTTCTTCTGAACAAATCAATTTGGCAGCAATCCATCACTTAGAAACTCGAAAATGAACATCGATGAAGCTACATTCATCACCGAAATTATTTTCTAGCAACTGAAGTGAGTTCATTGTTATATCCCTTCCCAAAATTTATTTGAAATAATTTCCTTCAAGAAATACTTTTAAAACAATAATGCTATTATTTGTCTTCAAAACACTTCGAAAACACTTTCCAAGATCTCCGGAATTTTAAATTTTCTAATTCAGTTTAAATCAAATTTTAACTATAATTCATTTGCATAGTTTATGCTCATTACCAATTCCCATTTGTCTATATTTCAATTTATAATTCACATAATAAATTTCATTTTATAAATGAATTTATTCCTTAATCTTTGGTTATATTTTCAATCTTTAGTTAAATCTCCGCTCAACAATGATAATAATTTAATATTATTCTTTCTAACATCCAAGCAACCATATATTAGATAAAATAGTTTACAAAAACTTTTCTTTATATCAAAATATATTTTTGGGTAAAATTATTTCATTCACCTACATTTAAAACAATACCGTGTCAAACTGTTCTATTTAGGTGTTTAGAAACCCCTTCGATACAGTTGTCTAGACTGTGCCCGAAGGTTCATATGCCACTCAATAAACCAATCAATACAATATTAAAATAATTTATACTCACTAAAAAATACGCACTCATATCTATTAACATGCTCAAACTCATTCTAGAGTACTACGGACTCTAATTTAAATGAGTAATTCCCACCATAGCCAAGGTTATCACCAACCTAAGCTCTGATACAAAGTGTAACGACCCGCAAATCCGTACCCCTTGAGTCATCACTATTCTATATAAATCAACTCAATTTGTACAGAAATACGAACCATTTGGGTTAAAGAAGAAGAGGTAGAAGAAGAAAATAGAAAACAACATCAGAATCTAACCGTCGTAGCGTAATAAAATATAATAGATAATAAATGATCTTTACCCAAAATCAAATATATCTGTTTATATATTATATCATCAGAGTACATCAATCAAGTTCAACATCAATAACATACAACTAGATACACAGCTACTCAGCACAACGGAATATATATAAAACAAGTACGAAAGTACGTATCGTCATCCAGCTCGTCTCCTGAGCACTACAGCATCATATCCTGTATCCTATAATACTCAGGCTGACCCGAGCATTATAACACCCGAGTCAGTCTGGATATACCAGCGTGAGAAATCACACTCAAATTGATTATTAAAGTTTCAAAATCCTTTGAAAACAAAAGAATCTCATAAGACCACGCCACAAATAAACATGTCGGGTTTTTACCTTACGATAGCTAAAACATTTTTTATTAAAATCCTCTGATATTACAATAGGGTTTATATACAAATACTTATAAAATAGCCGAAATTGTTACATCTATAAAATTCCAGCTACTAGCCAGAGAGTGGGTAATACAAACAAAACTCGTAAAAGGTTCGTAGGGAGAATGGATTTCCACTAATGACTGGGCACTGGGGTACCACCTGTCACGGTACGTGGCCTAGATCACTATACCTAGGATCACTCTCGACCCCCTGCAACACAAGATTGGGACTACCCCTTACCGGATAATCCCGAGCAAGATCACCCCGCGGTTGGGATCAGCAACACTAAGCCGAAATAAAAGGGACATCTAGACAGGGATGACCTCACCCTGAATGGGTGCTACCCACCTAGCTTTGCTGCATAACCCCTGATTTCAGTCATTCCAGGTTGATGAGGCTTGAGGCTAAGCGTTACCTTTTAGATCATTTCATTTAGAATGCTCATCGTCCACCTGACGATGTTCCGAAAGCATTCATCCATACAAGTCCGTCCCGGGTTTGAACGGAACCGAAGGCACTATTCCTAATACATCCATTTTGGAAATATCCTCAAGATTAGTAGCGACTAGCCCTTGCACTTCACTGCTCCATCTTCGAATCCAAACTCGTTTTTCCACGAAACGTACAAACCGGATCGAAGTGGTTTTCGAGAAATAAATCCCGATCCCGGTCTCTTCGAAACGACCAGCGCATTTGTCCAATATTGATAGTCGGTTTTTTAACTATCAATTACATTCACAAACATCCATCCAATATAAATAATTTCACCAAATTATTTGTAAATCTCAAAAATATCTTCACAAGATATATTTCCACTTTTCAAACCCTTTTTGAAAACAGTTTCAAACCATCTTCCATTTTCAGAATAAGCCATTCCAAATATTTTCTATCTCCACTGAAATCACCAAGGACAAAACACTTAGATTTTAGAACAGTTTCAAAAACACTTTATTAGAAAATATACTTTAAAATATTTAAATTAAAAATTACTTCTATATTTTGTTAAAAATATATACTTTAGGAATATTTAAAAATGAGGTTACTTTTATAAAATATAAACCTAGGTTTTCTCTTTAAAACAAACACCAAGTCATTTTAAAATAATTACTTCCATATTAGATTAAAAGAAATACTTACTTTAGAATTTAAATATTTAGAAATAATAAATTTTCCAAAACTTGCTTTTTGAAATAACTTTAAAACTTTTAACGTATATTTAAAAATTTACTTTGAAAACGTACTTGGTTATCCAGGGAGAATTTCCAATTTCAATCACTTAAATCAATTTTCCAAATTGATTTCCCATTTACTCCATTTGAAATAAATTTCTTTGCTTACTCAATTCATTTCAAATCCGTTAATTATGGACTTTATTATTATTATTATTATTTCCATTTGATTTTAGATCTTTTAACTGAAGCATACAAATTTCAGACTTTTCCCAATTTCTTCTTATTCTTTTCAAAATTTAAATCTTAAATTTAAAATAAATGCTTTGTTCTTTTAAATAATAACACTGACGTTTAAAATTCATTATCTTCCTATTTATTAAAAATTCCTTTTCATACTCGAAATTTATTTATTAGAATTTTAAAATCACTTTATTTCTATTCCAATTCATTCTTAAATTCATTCAAATTTTCTATAATTATTTTACTTAAAAATGCACTCTTTATTCTCTTTTCAAAAATCCAATTCTATATAATTTGATGACTCAGAGTACCAAAATATACTTAAGCAACTATAGCATTCGATATTTCAATATAATTCAACACAGGATATCCAAATAATCATAACGGAGAATAATAAACAATTTAAATATATGTTGAGGAATCCAACTAGATCCCTCCAACCTATTTCCCTGTATCCACAGACGTTAGCACGACATAAAATACCAATTCCACTTTGAGGTCGAATATCATGGTATATGGGTTTTAAATATAAAATCATCCGCTATTTAATGTAGGAAATCAAGCATTCCAAGATATACTCTATACTACTATATATAATATATCACATCAAATCGAATCAAACAATCAATTGTTTCAATTTAACTATTTAAATTTTAAATTAAAATTCAGCCGAGTGAGATTTACTCACCTTTGATTTTAATTATGCAATCCACTCCAGACTATCTTGTTTCTTCATAGTACTTGACCTTGCATCATAATTTATACAAATTTATTAAAGTATTAATTGACTAAAAATTCATTCAACCGATCATTTTCTTTTTAATAAAAATCCAGTCAACTAATAATTTAGTTTTAAACTAGTGATTTAATTTGAATCAAGGGATTAAGTTTTAAACCAATTTCCTTTTAAATAATTTCCTTAGTAACTAGAAAAATTTAGATAAGTTAATTAAACCGATAAATCACCCTAAATCCATTATTTTAAAATTAAATGGTAAGTATATTTACTTTGTCAACTATTTAAATCTTTTTGGTAATTCATTAATTGAAATCCACAACCCTAAAGATTACTGTTTTAAATCAAAACTTCAAAATCAAAAATAAAATACCTTACAGAAAAAAATGAACTAGGGTACTGCAGATCTCCTTACCATCGCGAAATCACCCCATCTCACCACTGACAGCTACACAGCCGCTACCCTCCCTGAAAATCTTGCTTGCGTGCGTCCCTTCTATACTCGTCGAGCCAAAGCCCTGCTTGGTTGACCAAAATATGCCGACAAAGTACAACTCAGGTCATCGAATCTCCCCCATGTCGCGCTTGCCCACGCGTTCACTCTGGGTCGTCGCTTCGCCTTGCCAAATCGTGCCCACGTGATGCTCAAGTTCCTTATCGCGAACAGTCGTGTGCCCTGCTTATCACCAATTCGAAGTCAAGACGAGTCCCTTCGGCCATTTTATTTTGAAACGAACTGACTGATTTTTTTAAAGTTTTCGTTTGTGAAGGAAGGGGGACGAGATATCTAAAAGAAATAGGAACGAGATCTCTTATTTTCTTTCGTTCGACATGGCTCTGCATTGTAAGGAGGAAGCGTGATAAAAGTAAACGAAAGGGAACAAAATGTGATATCGATCAGAAAGTGGTTTGCAAAAGAAGGCTACAACGACAGCAAAAAGTTTAGATGTGATAGAAATACGGCTAAAGAAGGTGTATGTTATTTTAAATTAAATTAAATTGTCCCGAATTTGCCGCTTAAAATCTTGACATCGTATCGAGATGTGCCGCTTGGCGTTTATAATGTTATATGCCTATTCCGAACGCATTGGAAAAGGTTACAGTCCTAATTCGATCGCATGGAGAAGATATCTTTCCGAATCGATTATTATCAATTAAAGTTCCAGCGCGTTTATATATCGTACGCTCACACAACAACTCTGATCACTACGAAAATTGAAATTCGATAATAATACAATATTACTGATCCAATGGAATTGGTTTCATCGAATTCCGAGACTGTGTCTCGGAAGGCTATTTTTAAGTATCGATTTAAACGATATTTTATTAAAACTTAACAAAACATTCCAAATTCAATTTCAACACTTTTCTATCTTCAGTATTATCAATATAAATTTTATAAGCCTTCAAATTATTTTTAACAGGCTTAAAACTCCAGATTCATCATTTTACCCCACTTTAAATTATTAAACTAGTTTGATTATCAAATAAATAGTGATATTTGAATTCAAGTTAAAAATTAACTTTAAATATTTACAATTAATTTAAATATTCCAATTTTTAAATGATTAAAAATTCTAGGTCGTCGCATTGTAATTGACCCCAAGTGCAAGTGGGATATTGATGAAGTTAGGATATGTCCTATGGGCAATTATGTAATTTGTTACATATAGCTTACTCGTTGACCAATCTTGTTTGAATTAAAGGTGTTTTCTTTCTATTATATACTTGATATAATGTGATTATATTGATTAATCAATTTAATTAAAAGTATATTTAATAAAAAAATCGATAAACGGTATGTTTTATAATAGTAGTTACAACGTTCTGTAACTATGAGTAATTTATCATAATGAAAACAAATATACTATTTTAAATATTCCTACTTGAGATGTATCGATATTGGACATCAATACATCCATTGAGACTAGTGTATGTAAAGCTCTCCAAATGTTAGGCAGTTCATTACTCATGGCTACTGGGTGCACCATTGGGTTGCATATTGATAGTTATGGGATAAATATGAAATGACTCATTCGATAGTTTTCTGTTGGTTAATATAAGTAAGGTTGTTAACCGCCTTTTGACAAGGTAGTACATAGGCAGATTTTGGCTTCAAGGTTCCAAATCTGGGTTTTGAGCGATTTATTTTTACGTCTTCTCCTATAAATACAATGGACATGGCATCAACAAAGGGATCTTCTTTCTGCTTCGTTTTATCTTCTACCTAGGCTGTACTCTGCCATTTTTATTCTGGGATTTCATGGATTTGTAATTGTAACAGTAGCATAAATGAATGAAAGAAAAATCTTAGGGTGGGCGTAGGCTGGAGTTAGCCGAACCACTATAAATCTGTGTCTCTCTTTACTTACATTCTATTTTAATTTTATTATTCTTCAATTTATATTCTCTATATTATATTATTTGAGATTTATCACTATATATTGTTTCTTTCACACAATTGGGTATTGGTGGCCATTTTTTAGGCCAACATTTTGTTGCTTTCATTAAGAGAGCTAGCCCCCACGGATTTGGAATTTAGATTCAGAGTTTGGAAAAGATCTAAAGCTTAGATTTGGAGCAATGATGAGATAATCAACAAGGAGAGCGCCACCGAAAAGAAGCCATCATAGAGTGAGTCAGGAGGCTTCCTCTAGAGCTGGAGCTAATTAAGCATCTATCTACATCACCAGGGATGAAATGGAAATGATGATGGATGCTATGCAGTAAAGGATGCTGAAGAGACAGAAGGAGACGGTTTAGAATTTACTCAGATAGATTAGACAAGTTAGAGTGTAGAACCAAGGGAATAGAGTAGCAGGAGTTAATGACAACTTAAATTAAGGAATTAAAGCAGCAAGAATCGCTGGAAATCAGAACATAGAACGTGGAGACAAAGCTATTGGACAAAGGAATGGAACAGAGCAGCTAGAGGCAGTCTTGGCCATCTTAGAGGGATCGGCCCTGATCCCTCAAGAAAGATCGGCCCCAATCCCCAAAGGCTTGGGGGCATGCCCCTAGGGTCTAGTCAATTGCAATGTTGAAGGACCTGTAGTTGATCCTTAGAGCTTGGTGTGAATCAAAATTTAGATGCTCATCCGGAGGAATACACTCTGGAATTCCCTTGTGGACTAAAGGGAAGTTTGAAAATGATAATAGGAGACTACCGTTGGATGACAATGACAAATTTTCAGAGATGATTAGGCAAGCTATGTGTGGAGGATTGGTGAACATGGACCTAGAGGATGTAAATAGAAGTTCGTTCACTCCTAACATCAGGAACGCTAGGAATCCACCAGAGTTTAAACTATCAATGCTGGACGTATATGACTGAAAGTCGCACCCAACTATGCATATGATGAGATATATATGGCACATGGTAGTACTAGGGTCATCAGAGGAAGTCATGGCACAATGCTTTCCCCTGTATCTAATGGATATAACTGCACCGTGGTTCAGGAAGTTGGAGAGTGATTCATTGGCATATGGACGGAATTGGTTGAAAGATTTATGAGGCAATTTAGGGTTCACATTTCAAGGCCCAAAAATTTGATGGGTCTAGAAAAACTAAAACAGAAGAGTGAGGAGTCTCGAAGGAGTTTTCTAACATGATCTAACGTTGTGGCGATATCGGTGGATCGGCCAAATCCATCCATGGTTTTGATGGAAGTTGCACCAGGAATTACAAATTGCGTGGATTTTAAAGATTCAATGGCGTGGGATCCACCTATGGATCTTGGGGAGTTTTATCATGAAGCAGAAAGGTTCATACAGTAGGAAGACGCACGAGCTGACAAACCGGAGGTGAACCTTGTGCAAAGCAGAGGATTATCAAGAGATGGAAACAAGAATGATAAAGGCAAGCAGAAAATGGATGATGTGTATGATGGGCAAAAAAGGCGATGCAAAGAGCGGGAGCCAAAGTTCTCTTCCTACTCGGATCTAACGGAAAGCCTAGAATGGATTTATCTAGACACCAGAGGGAAAGTCCCCCATTGGAAACCTGCAAGGAGGGACCTACAGAGCGGGAGCTTAAAGTACAATCTATTCCATGAATTGAATGGGCTCGCTATAGATGAATTCGGGCATTTACAGGACGTGATTTAGGAGTACGTTAGGAATAACAGACTACCGCATTATGTGAGGAATTGGACAACGACGGTGGAACAAGAGCAGCTAACGCCCGCATCAAATGGAAATAGGAATGGTCATGGATCTGGGTAACAGATCGTTATCGTTTAATCGTGATTGTAAGGGCTGAGTTCAGGACTTGGAATCTAGCCATAATAATAATAATAAACTCTTTAATAAGGCAGCTAAGTCACTTACACATATATAGGATCGAGGACGGTCCCTACGCATGCTCTGGATGATGATGAACCGTCGTGCTTGGGGAGGCACCCTTTGGCTTTTTTATTTTTTTTCTATTTCTCGATGTACCAACTCTTATTCATTAGGTTATTTATGATTTGCATTTCTGCGATGAATAAAACAGGATGCGATTATTGTCTCGACCAGAGTGATGGGACAATAACCGCAAGGTGCGAGTCGCTTCATCAGAGACCGACAGAATGGACTCATACATGGATTAAATCCTCAACCGGAGAGTCGAGGCCGGAAAATAAAACCTGATAGGAAGTCAGCTATGGGTTATTCCTGGCAAGAAGTAGGTCGCTTCGTCAGAGAGCGATATGATCGACCTACTCAAGTCGTCGAGTATGGATTATGCACGACAAGGGTCCATAGAGACTACGATCGGTCTAGGACTTAGGCCAAGATAGCACTTAATGTTTAGGGACACTGAAAAAGAGTACTAGAAGTGATGCTGCTTCACCAGAGAGTGACAAGATCGGCTTACTCGGTCATCGAGTATCGATTGTTCCTAGCAAGGACTCAGAGAGGTCATAGATTTGGATATCAACTTCGAATAGCTTTGAATTTGGACATTGACCTATATTGGTCGCAGACTTGGTATGTGCCCAAAGCGGTCCTAGATTTGGCTAACGACCCAGCAGGTCATGAATTTGGACATCAGCATTGAATGGCAATGGATTTGGCCTCAGATGGATAAGAATTTGGATTAAACGATCTAGAGAGATCACGGATTCAGAATAGGATATCGACTCAGAATGGTCATAGATTTCACTAACGATCCGGAGAGATCATGGATTTGGATTGGCAACGGATTGGATTCAGATTGGATAAAATGGCTATTGATGGATTATGGACTTTGGATTTTGGATTTATTCAAAACACACCTTTATATCACAAGGCATGTTTTAGGGGAAACTATTAACTTGCCTTTTGGAAAAGCAGTATACAAGCGGATTTAACCCAACAGACTTCATGATTATTGAGCCAGAAAGCCCAGAGAGATGGTTACCAGGATTAGAGATTGATTATATTTGAAACTGTGGACTATAGTTGAATAGATTTGGATGGACAACACTAAAAAAATGGCTAAGTATGGAGCTAGCACTCCCCATACGAGAGGGATCAGATCAGAATATTCACTTTATAAAAGGGGATTGGAGTAGCGGGATAGGATTAAACAGGATACACACAAAACAACTCAATGATGATCACTCCATAACTCAATAACCACAATGCAGATTGAAGTGAAACTTTGGGAACAAGAAGAAGGGACCCTAGGGAGTCTACCCTATCGATCATGCATCAAATAGAGAAAATTTGAGGGATTGGCCCTCTCCCCTCCATACGGATCGGCTATAATCAGCTTTCGCAATGTATTGCAACAAAGATCGATCAATAACTTAACATTTACAAATGCAATCAATATGAAATTTAGAGCATAAGACATTACAACATGGAGGACCCATCATAAGGATCGCATTCCGTGCATCCACCCCAAAATAGGGATCAGCCCCAATCCCTATTATGGGCTACGGTGGACCCTAAACTTTCTGGAAAGGCTTGTCATGGCTTTAGAGTTCCAGATTCGAGTTTTGAGCGAAATATTTTCATATCTTCTCCTATAAATACATCGGACATCGCATCAACAAAGGAATCTTCTTTATGATTCGTTCTATATACTCTACCAATTTTATTATGGGATTTCACTGATTTGTAAATATAACAGTAGCATAAATGAATAAAAAGAAAATCTTTGGAGAGGACGTAGGCCGAAGTAAGCCGAACCATTGTAAATTTGTGTCTCTCTTTACTTTCTTTCTGTTATAATTTTATTATTCTTCCATTTATATTTTTTATATTACATTATCTAAGATCTGTGATTGGATGTTGGTGCTTTCACCTAACTGGTGTTGCTGGCCATTTTTTAGCCAACAAAGGTCAAGTAGAGAATATCGATGTGACTAATTTACACAGTTCTCTCGATTAAAGAATATTGTGGATCTTCAATGTCAAAGCTCCACTTTAATTATAATTAAATCGTGGCATGGCGTTCATCGAACGACTATACTCAGGTCGAGTGGAAGCAATGCAAGTGAAACACTATTCAAGAGAGGATTTGTCTCCTTAATTGTATGAGGTTAGTATCACGATCAATTGAAGTCAACTCAAAGTCAAAGGCTTTGGCTAGAGCATTTTGATTAGTATTAATTGTTATTATTAAACCAAGAACTTTTTGTTTGGAATATAAAATTGAATGTCGATGATATTGGAATTTTAACCATTACAAAATTCTGTTAGTACTAATGTGATACAGTTTTGATGAATATAATTAGTGTAAATAAATGTCATTATCGAATACCACATATAATAAGTAAAACTGGATTTTACCAAAAGAACGGGTAGCCATAAATGTAGCCAAAATATTACACCACCTGCTAAGTGATGCGTGAACGTTAATATTCGAATAGTTTGATATCAATCACTGATTGAATTTACACCTTTGATTCACACAAACATAATGTTGAATTCTCTAAACAACCACATGATTTAATTAATTTAAAAAATATTATAAATTGATTTAATTAATTGATATTTGAGAAATAATTATGACATGTGTAAAGAAAGAATTGGCAGAGAGAAACAATCAAGGGAATTAATTAGGGAAGTTTTAATTAAAGAAAGTAAACAGTTTCATTCTTTCAAATAAAACATATTCTATAATTCATTTTGTACGTATAATTCATTCTTTCTCATTCATTCTTTTTACCTCTCTCCTCTAAATTGTCATGGCAGAAAACAAAAATCAAATTTCCAAAAATTTCCAACTTCAAATAAAATAAAAAATAAAAAAAGGTGGTTCTTCCATCTCTTGCAAGGAAAGGATAGGGATCTTGTAGATCTGAGTAGATATCATCATTCAAGATGCATTATCTTGGCAACATCTGAAGGTATTAATTCTAATTTTATTTATTTATCATTCGCCTTGTTTATATAAATTGGATTTATAGCATATTTCATCTCATCGGAGTATTTGTTTATTTGATCGCATAGATTAGATCCCCTTTTGCTCCATCTTAATTAGTTATATATGTTCACCATGTTATTTTGATTTGGATCCATTTTAAAATACATTTTGATTGCTTACCTATTCATATTGTATTATTAACACATCATATGATTCCATATTTAATTAATTGTTCATATTGCCTATATAGTTTAGATCTGAAACCTTTGCAGCATACACTATGTGTTTGATTTGTCCTATCTATTTTGTTGTTGTTTCAAATTTGTTGTTTAAAAGGAAGAACTTTTTTTTGATTGAAATCCATGTCTTAATTAGTGTAATATTTCTATTATTGATCGAAATAGAAAACATATGTAGTTTATTAAAGTTTGAATGTATGTTTTGTGTTCGCTATTTTAAATCCAATCTTTTAGTTTTCGCATACTTCTGTTTAAAGTTAAAAAAGGTTTTCTTTATAAACAAAACTGGACTTTATTGCAAAATATCACAAACACTTAGATTACCTTTTAAATTGAAGTTAGACTTTAATTTGTTACTTTATATTAAAGCGTATATTTAGTTACAAATTTTAACATAAAGATGTTGTATTAAGTTTAAAACATTATTTACAATGATTTGTATATGCATATATGTGTGTGTATGTTAACTTCACTTAAGATTTATAAGATGGACTTTTAGGTAAAATTGTAATTTTTTAATCTTAAACCCTTTTACTTTTGAAACTAGGTTCAAAATTGTTGTCTTTAATTTTAAACTTATAAAATAGTGAAACTTAGATTTAACACATTTATTGTATAAGTCTATTGTGTGTGTATGTATTTTTAATAATATTATGGACAATAAAGAGAAATATGAAGGAAACATCATCTTTGTACACAATCTGATTTGTTGCACTTACATAATGTCCAGTAGAATACATTTGGATATAGTTTCATTTATCGCCATGAATAAATTACTAGTTAATGATATTTAATGAATCAATTAATTTAGTTAGAGAGAGAATGAAATGTTTCTCTCTCCATATAATGCAAAATAAGCTCTCAATTAATTACCTACTTTTAGGAAAAGAAACGAAAGGTTTCCTTCCCTAAATTAACTCTTATAAATAATTTTTGGGTGTATTTGATATGCTATGTATTTAAATTAAATTAATTTTAAACTTTCCTTTAACTAATTTAAATAAAATATATGATTTTATTCAAAACAAATTTAGAAAAGTTATAAATGAAATTTAGACTTCATATGCCCGTTAAAGATCTAAAATAAAAAAATTGAAATTCACCAGTTTCTTCCACTCTGCGCTGACCTAGCCCCAATATATTAGTGTGAAAATTTTCTCATGATTGGAACACATTGTAATTACTATCACACTATATAGTTAAACCCCGCTAAAGCCCTACAAAATCCCCGGTATCCAAAATCATAATAAAAATTAGAGATTCGCCAATTTCTTCCACTAAGGGCTGGCCTAGTTCCAAGTATTTTAATGTGACAAATTTCTCATGATTAGAACACATTGCAATTACTATCACACTGTGCAGTTAAAGCCATGCGAAACCCTAGTATAGCTCATATTGCTCTTCTACCGCTATGCTTTTTTAGTATAACGCTATTAAATAGTAGATCCGCTTTAAGCCCCATTATTTTCCATTACGCCTTGTAAATCAAGGCTTTTAGCACCCGCTAAATATGGCTTTTAGCACCCGCTTTAGGTCCTCAACATAGTCGGGATAAAGACTAATTTTAAGACATAGTGCTCAATATAATTTAGAAATCTATTGCAGCTACCAAATCTGGACTGCATAAATCAATTATTCTATGGTTTTTTTATATAAGATTAAACAATGTTTCTTTTTCTTACACAAAATGTGAGACCGAGAATAAATTAACTTTAAATTTGTGGTTTGATTTTTAATGAAGCTTTTTATACCTCTGTTATTTTCTGTTATATCATTGCTTTATCCCTGCTATAACTTTTGCACCTCCAACACTATGGAACCACTAAGCGCTTTAACTGCACAACTATCACATAACATATCATTTAAGGATTTTCTACATAATATACATTAAATTAATTACTTAACTAATTATATCATAGTTAATTATATCATCATAATATAAAGTATATTATAAAAATCAAAGGCTTATACTATTAACAAGATCGGTTATCAAGTTAGATATATATAAGATATTACATAATTGACCCTAGGGCATACTCTTAACTCTATCAATCTCTCACTAGCACTTGGAATCAATTATGGAATCTTATTCCAACTCCTTCAAACAGTTTTCTCAAAAACTAGTCGGCCCAGTCCCTTAGTGAATGAGTTGATGAATTTCCTTTACTATGTGAAACCTTCGGAGTATATCTTTCGACCTCCAGTGAATTATACATTTTTTATGTACTCTGTCACATTGTTATGACATAATAGTGTAAAGTGATTCTAAAATTTAGAATCACCCTTAGCTCAGTATTAAATTCGTGTATTTATTTGTACTTATTTTACCTCAGCACTATTCAGGGAAATGTACTCAGTCTTTGGTTAAATAAGCCAATACTTATTATTTGGAACTTTGTAACATAAAGTTCTCAACTGAAGATTGAATATGAATTTAAGATTGACATACTATACTCGATATCACTTATGAAGTTCGAGTCCATGCACTATTTCATAAAGAGTTCATTGATTCTATAAATAATTCTCAAGTATTTCATAAATACTTAGAATACTCTAAAATGTCATTCAGTGATCTACATTTGAATTTGATACTTTCCACGTGTATCAAATACAAATCAAAATGTGATATTGTAGATAACACAACATGTATGATAATTCCTACTATCAATGCATAAAAATTTCATTTTAAACATTCCATATTAACCATCTTATATGGTGTCTATGTATATCATTTTTGAGAAATCCAAACATCTTCCTATATTGATTATAAAAGATGTCAATTTCAAATCCAATATCGAGAATTAAATAACCAAACTAAAACAAGTTAACAATCATAGGCTTTATGTTTACTTATAGTTATTAAAATATTTTGGTACATTTATAGTGCTTTCTGACAAATACATACTTCTCTTCTATTCGTTAAAACTCAAATTATTTGATTTTTTGATCAAAATATTTGCTCAACTTTGATGCTTGTTAAATGATACTTTTATATTAGTTTCTTGGATCCTATGCAATAACTCGTAAACTCATAATAAATACACTGACTTCGAGACACTTTGGCTACTAAGCGCAAACAACATATTCTAAATCATTGTTTAGAATTTATGTTTCAACATACATGTACCAAAATGAAAATCATATCATGAGGTAATTTCATGAGTAAAATCTGAATTAACTTAAGTGAGTAGAGTGATGAATCTATTGTGTTAATTTCAACAATTAAAATTTACAAAATTATTCTATTGACACAGCATATTCCAACTGCATTGGTCTTTTTTTCGAAGACAATTTTGTGGAAATAGATCATATCCTTTCAGCTAAAATTATCAAAATCATATTTTAATAATATAATTGGATTCCCTTTCAGATTTTTGCATTATGTTTTATGGTAGAATCAATACTCTTAATTGCTTATTAACAACTGAGGAAATTGTTTTCCTGAAATTGGCAAAAAAACCATAGTTTTTTTAATATGCGAGATTCCTATTAGACATGTTAATTAGTTGAGTCTGTTTATGCTTAGTCAATTTTTATGCTTTAGATGGAATCAAATTTAACCTATGTACTTAGGCTCTTAAAGAAAGAAATTAACTCAACTTCACTCATCATTAATCGTACTTTTTCCAACGAAATCTAATTATTTCTTGTCAGTACATCATTACATCATTATGTACATACGGAAGGGTGAATTTTGAGATCGAATCTTATTCATTTTTAGGCACTATTATAACCTTTTTCAATACATTCACCTATTCTATCAAATCGAAGAGTTATTTTCTTTACATGTTATGTTTTTTATTTTTATCTACTGAATGGGTAGGCTTTAATAAGTTAGTTGTTTGACACTTTTATATGGGATTAGAGAAGCATAAATTAAAAATTATACTGCAAGCACACATGTGTGGAGTATGCAGGTCGCACATAGGGAGGAAAATTAAATTCTATTATTTT
Source organism: Allium cepa (assembly GCA_030765085.1). Lineage (NCBI taxonomy): Eukaryota > Viridiplantae > Streptophyta > Magnoliopsida > Asparagales > Amaryllidaceae > Allium > Allium cepa. The sequence continues at coordinate 641,061,234 of CM060939.1, read as the reverse complement.
TGTAATTCGTAGGCGAGTAAGACGAATTTGGAGGTGATTTCTAAACTACAAAAAAATGCAGAAAAATAGACAGATAAAGAAATATTGATTTAAACTCTAATCATTTTCTCACAGAAGGAGCCAACTATTTGTCACGGAAGAGTTTTTAGAGTTAAATCAGAACTTCTTCACAAGTTCTTAACAATGGAAAAAAACAAACAGAAATTCAGATAAAAATAAAATAAAATCAGGATAGCCGCTAAAACTAATTAGTGGTCTATCACTAATGAAAAAGGAAGAAAAACATAGATAATCATGTCTAACAAAACTAATTGATAGGAGCCGCAATTATCTAAGTGAAAATAAAAAACAGAAAATAGAAGAAGATGTAGAGCCTTATTCTACACTGGAAATTATGAGATATGAGATATCTTTTAAAATGAATATACCTGAGTATTTATAGAGTACAAGTTGCTTCCCATCAAAAATTTACAAATATGTTTCCATAAAAATTAATATCTTCTCTTTGATCATGTGAATATAAATATTCATGAGAGATAGCTTGTCTTCAAATTTTTGACACGTGGCATGATGGGTGATTGAGATTTGAGGATGATTTGCTGTCAAATCCATGATAAATTGGCATAGTCATCTAAATGTGATTGTGATTGCTTGATTTGATTGGAAGATTTTGGTTGATTGTGATTTGACTGGAAGAAGATTTGTCATTGATTGGGAGATGATTGATTTGTATGTATATAATCAATCACAAGTATGTTCATATGTATACAAACATCTTCTCAAAATTCGTCCGTTTTCATATGCAAAAGTTATGTGCTTTCCAGGATTTGAACTCAACTCCTTTCGCCATTTAGGAGATGCCTTAACCACTCAGCTACAACTTCTTTTTTTCAATCATCTCAAAGTAGCTGGTATAATTCAATGCAAATCTCCCTTTTTCTTCTCTTTTGCTCTATTTAACATGAAGGCTCCTCAAATCTATATATCTGTAGAAATACTCAAAATTACCCATTGTAGCATTTATTTATATACAACAAAGGTAAGATATGAGTGCAAAAATAAACACTTTTACATGTCAATCAAATACCCACATACTTATCTTTTACTTGTCCTCGAGTATAACAAAAATAAAAACTAAACTATGTAGGTCACACTTTCGTAGGAATCACGATTGCATTAAGCATATGCAACAAGCCGTTAAACCTCTAGGTGTCCCTAGTAGGATGAGTGGTGTCTCGTAAGGGTTTTCAACGGATAATACCCACAAAATCCAAATGCAATATATGATGATTCTAATGCAGTTACATGTATGCGATGAATATATACAAATGACAACATGGCTTATTTCATACTAATTGCAACATAGTAATGTATACAAGTCTAAGTCATTTTCTAGAAATTTTTGTTCCTCAACTAGTCATAATTTTCAAACATAATTAAAGATTTCATACGTTAAACACTAGTTTGGCTAGTTGATTCGGTTGACAACATAATGCAGCCATGAAATATGTTCTTTGTTTGCTTGGCACAGTTTGCAAAGTGGTATTACTATTTCCTTTTGTATAACTAGTCAAATCAATAAAGTCAACAAGGTACTTGGGTTTCAATTGCTTACTCTCTCTTCATTTGTAAAAATAAAAATATATACACCTAACTTAAAAGACCAAGGTATACCACTCATGCACTGCCTCGTGGGTTTACATGAGAGTCAGGACAGAGCTAGGTGGATTGTGCACACCGACGCTGACTATGTCAACAAGGTGTCGGTAATCCTTAGGTGTCCAACTCATAAAATGAGACCAAGGTATACCACCCATGCACTAGCTCGCGCGATTATGTGAGAGTTGGAAAAGAGCTTGGCGGATTTGCACACCAATGCTAGATGCACTAGCAATGTCGAATATCCTTGGAATTTTATTATTATGTTTTTTTAAGAGAGAGTTATGTGAAACCATCTTAGTACTTGTTAACTTTACTGAAAAAACAAGTGCCAATGCAAGTTCTTTAAAGCAACGACTTTTTAAACAAAGACTGCAATTTAGAATAGATTACATAACCATCACCTATGAGTCTCCCTATATACTAGTTGTATCGACCCACCTTTTTTGACAGTTTAGATCGGCAATAAACCACACATGTCAACTCAAACCATCAAAAGGGAGGATTGTTGATGGGGTAAATAAGAAAAGAAAAAAAAAGGGAGAAGGAAAAAACACAGAATCTCGCAGTGGAACGAAAAAATATAATAATCAAATAAACAGTTCATGAAGTTGTTTAGGTAATACATTTGATTATAATCTATACAACATTTATCAGAGTTATATATATACATTAGGGATAAATAAATAATGCAGCAGACAACATGATGTAGGACTAACAATAGTACTAATACCAAATCTTCATCTTCGTCCTCCATAATAAATCTTCAATAAGCTGAAAAACCCAGGGCTGACTCGAGCGTAATGAAAAGACAAAACACTTGAGTCAAGACTAAAATATCCATATGTAAGTCAAATTGATATCGCATATCACAGAAGCGTAACGGCTCGGAAATGTTTACGGGATTCAACATCTCCTATCCAGTGTATTACGTGTGCGTAATAACTAAAGAGATGTTACGGGAATTACCTTCTCTTAAGGATCCATCAAAATATTTTTATGTAGTAGAATATGCTATATATATAATGTCTAATTAGTAAAATAAAAATAAAAATAGCGTTAAGGCTTTACATTGATCCCCTTTAACGCATTTTAATCACTGTCGTACAGTTTGCATATAAAACGCCGTTTAAACGGTCCGTGGATAGGGATGCGCCGTGATAAGACAATATTAAACCAAAATCGTATGGGTCTCGTTTAAGGATAACAGTATGACAAGGCACATGAGGAAATGCCCAAGGCAGGGTGCTACAAGTTTACCCTTCCCTGCTATTGGTAACGCATCATAGCCATGATCGCCTACCGCGACCAACACTCCTATAATTCGGAGGGTGTGCACCAATCAATCACAACGTAAATGATGGTAATACGAAGAAGCGTGTCCGTTCGGGGTAGCTAACCCACTTGGCCGGTACGGCTCCTGCTTTAGTCATTTCAAACTGGCAAAAGTGCCAGGCTAATCCATCATCGTAATCTTTCTTCAAACCCAGCAGGCGCTAAATCCAACCACTTCGTTCTGGGTCATCATTCCACGTACACAGTTGTTAAAGTGGTCTCGGTATCGACAGAGAGTATGCCCATATCCGGCTCCAGTCTCTTTAAAAACCAAATGTCGTTTTACACACCGGTTGGTTCTTTTACATTTCAAGAACAGTTCATACTTGATATCAAAATATCATATTCGCTACGAAATCAAATCCATTTCAAGATCATCATATTTACTCGAAATATAATATTCCAATTCAAAATCATTTTCGTCTCAATATCGCAATTTCGATTCCAAAATGGTTTCAAAATTACATTTGGATTATAACTTCATTTAACCTCATTCGTATTTAAATCCATAATTTAAAATAAACATTTCACCCTTGACCAGTTTGAATCTTTGAAAAATAGTTTGAATAATTTTAAAATAGTTTAAAAAATTAAAATAGCTAAAACGATTAAAATGGTTAAAATAGTGAAAATAGTTAAAATAGGTTAAATGGTTAAAATAATTTAATATAAAATAGTTTAAATATTAAAATGGTTTATATAGGAAAATAATCTGGAAACCAAAATAATTTGTATATTTAAGAAGATAGCTTTTAAATAGTTTTATATTAAGTTATTTAATTGAAAATAGTTTCAAAGTCAAACCGGTCCTATTCCAACTTCCCAATCCAATCAATTTCAATTTCCATTCAATCGGTTGAATTTTGATTTCAATTCATATCGATTTCAACTTCAATTTCAGAAGCTCCATTTCACATTCAAATCCAATTAATTCAACTTCAATTTATATTGATTTCAAGCTTGATCTTCAAAATATCGATTCCAAACACTTAAATCAATTTAACCTTCAATACCCAATTTGAAATCCAGTTTTCAAATACTTTTACTTAGCAAAATTCAAAGTTTGAATAAAATTCCCATCCTTTAAATCAAATAAATTTTTGAAATTTAAATCATAATTCGATAATAACTTGAAAATCCTAAATCAATTATTTAAAATATTTCTTTTACCAAATTTAAATTTTAACATTCCGAGCTCAAGTTCAGAAATAATTTGATTTCTATACATTTGGTTTTTATTTCTTTTAAATCAAAATCATTTAAATAATTTTCAAATCAGAAACTTTAAAATTATGTAATTTAACCAATTCGGTGTCTATATATAATTTTCTATCCTATGGCCAAGTGATCAGTTATTTCAATTTAATTTCAGGGATGGATATATATACTTTCAATCCAAATCACGATGTCATAGGTATATATCATTTCAAACCATTTCTTAATTTGTTCGAAATAGTTAAATTTGCAGTTTATATACTGTAAATAATATGCAGGGTTATAACAGGATATATATAAACAAATAAACATCCAAACACCTAAATATCAATCAGTTGGAATCCATCACAATCAATCATCCAAACAGTCAATATAATTTACAGCAATTTCATAGTTGTCAATATCAGGTTATTTACTGGCAATTAAATCCCAATTTCAATTTGACTGTCAGTTTTAATTTTTAGCTGTTAATTCAATGATGATCTAGATGAAAATTAAATTTATCGAACAACGACCAATAAAATCTACATCACTTCATGATATCAACTTTAACTAGTACAAAATATTCTAGTGCATTGTGAGCGTTATAAAACACTCACCTTGAGTTTTCAATTTTAAATCAAATCGAACGACGTTCGATTTAACCTAAAATTTTAAGTAGCTCCAAACGACTCCAAATCAGCTCCATAACGTAGTGCTCAACGCCATGATTCCAATGCCTCTCGTTTTGTCCAATTCCGACCTCGCATGACCAAGATATACATTTTATAAGATTTGCATACAATTTATAAAACAAATTTATTTTTTTAGCAAATCCCATTACCCATGCACACCCAAACTCGACCCAAGAACATTCATCTTCTTCCTCAATTTACGAAATGCCTGAAACCCATTCTTGCTTTGCACGAGATATTACTGACATGGCCAAAACGTCGACGAATCCACCAACCAAGGCCACCATCGAATCGCTCGCCTCGAGTGCTTTGCTCTCGACCCAATGTCGCTTCGCCCCGGTCTCTTTATAAAAAAGCGATAGTTCCTCTCCCTTACGACCTAAACCAGGTACCATGCCTCACTAAAACACACGTATGACTGCTATTTGACGAGGTAAACCCATAAATGAACTCCATTCCTTGAATAGTTGGGCCAATTTCAAGAGAACTTGAACCCTAGTCGAACTGCTCTCCACTGTATAGCCTCGACCCCTCCCTAACTGATGCCGCACTTTGCAACACCCCTATCGGTCGAAGTAAATGCTAAAACTTGAATTTAGAAATTGGTTTGGGATTTTTATGTTGAGTAGTTTGTGAGACTTTTAGTTTTTAATTTCATTTGCTCTTTTTTTTGCTTGGCTGTTATTCAAATATGAAGAGAAGGAAGTGTGTTGCAGAAGGAATAGGCACTAGGTTGGCTGATGTGAGAGATGAGGGATGAGGTGAAAGGATGGTCAAGTCAAATATATATATATATATATATATATATATTATTTAAATTACAAATATCTCGTTTAAAAGCAACTTAAAATTTCGAACTCCTATCGAAACGTGCCACTTGGCGTTCATAATGTTATACTCCTATTTAGAATGCAATGAAAAAGGTTTTGAGTTCTAACTCGATCATATAGAGAAGATAGCTTTATGAACCCAGTTATTATATTGAATTTTCGATATTAAATTCAACGCGTTTCTATACCGTACCACTAAACGATAACTCCAAACGCTACGAAAATTGAAGTCCAATAATAATACACTATTACAGACCCAATGGAACTAGTTTTGTCAAAATCTGAGACTGCGCCCCGGATCGCTATTTTAACGTCTCGATTATAATATAAATTTCCAATTTTTAAATATCCACTTTTAAATCCAATTTTAAATGTTAAAATCTCCATTGTTGTTTCAAAATTTAAATCAACTTTCAATATCATTTTCAATCACGTTAAATTCAGATTTCAATTATTCAAATAATGGCAATATTGAATTGTAAATAATTTTGATTGTTCAATAAATCGCTAACTTTTAAAATATAAGTAAATGAATTGATACGATTTAACCTTTAAAATGAATTCAATTTATAGAACAACTATTTTTATTTTACAGTTATTTAATTCCTGTTATTCAATTATTCAAATAATTACAATATTAATTTTAAAAAATTTAATTGTTCAATATTTAACAAATTTCAATATTGGATTTTAAATGAATTTTAATTATCAATCGATTACTTTATTCACATCTAATGAATTTAACATTTATTATTTAATCAACCATTGATTGTAAACACATTCTACACATAGTATTACCTTTCAATGCTTGTTATTACTTAAGTCTTCGAAATTAGTTTATTTCAAAATTTTATCCAAGTTCATATCCAATAATTTACATTCAAATCAATGAATTTTATTTTTAACCATTTTAATTTAATAATTACATTAATTTATTAATTTAAAATAGCTAAAATATGGGTCGTTACAATCTCCCCCACTCAAAACTTTTCGTCCTTGAAAAGTCGTTAAGTAGAGAATATAACATTAGATATATTTTATCCAAAATAATCAAACTTATAAATCAATAAAATCTTATTAGAAAACTTTTACTACTCTTCACTTACGCCCCTTTGATCGGCTTATGGAAATCACTATTTAGTTATCAAAACAAGTTATAAAAATTTAAAACTTCAAAAAATTTCTAACATCCGGATTTACGGAATTTTCGGCAGAGTCTCCTATGCGCGGCTCGATCAGAACAACTACAAAACGCCTCTATGGGTCCCAAACCAACAAAAAAACCAAAAGCCAAGTGGCTCAATAAAAAACAATCACTAAACACGTACCTTTTTGTCGGGCATCCAAATTTTCTTGAATTTCAATACCTGCATCTTAATTCCCAATGATATCCAATCATATAATTTAAATCATTTATATTTTGCATCTTCAATTTCCACTAGTTGCTTTACTTAAGCCTATGTGTTGTACATATATCATTCATATGCAATATCAAATCTAATGGCTCATTCGATCAAACAATTTCACTTTGAAACTAGTATTGTCCATACGATTCTCTAGTGCGAACTCAGATTTGGTTCCTTGATCAGAAACTGTTATTCTCCTTGCATAGCCACATACTATGATAGAGAATTCCAGAATCAATCAAAAATCCATATTTAGGGTTCGCCGTTGAGAATCGAGTGAAAAATTCTACCTTGGATCGATATAATTTATCTCGAAATTCTGTGCTCGAATCTTGATCAAATCATTTTGCGAATAAAATAATATACGTACAACTTACGTATTACTTTCAATAGATTTCTATCGAATTCATCTATATTAATTATCTTTCACTTACCTTCATTTCATTTACAATCAAATATTCACATTCCGTTATTCATATCATTTGTTTACTTAGTATACATCTCTTTACATAGCATATTTTTTTAATACTATCATTTCTTAAACATCATTCAACAGAATTCGCTTACTTAAGTTTGTTTTTAAACATTCTATAGAATTTAATTAAATTCAATTTCCTTTTCCAATTGATACTTTGCTATGCCAAATTCTTTTGTGTACATCTACCTCATTTTCATAATTTCAGTTAATAACAAATTTATTTGTGAAACATTTTATAAATCATCACTTTAGTTTATAATCATTCTATAAGTGTCTAACTTCTTATATATGACTTTCCTTAGTTTATAGTTATCTCAAAAGTTACAAATTCAATTTCGCAATTTCTTTGCAAATTTATGTTTAATTTTATAACCAATTTACGAAGATATTATTTGATTCATCTGTCTTCTTTCTTAAGTTCACTTAATTATTCCATTAGTCATTAGTCATTTCATATTTAAGTATATAACATTTACTATTACAACTAAATTTCCATTTATATACCTTTTGATTACTTTTAAGTTTGTTTACTTATATAGTATCCCATTACATATCCAAATCACCATTTTAGCTTTTAACATTTGGTAAGTCTTATTATATGTTATTAGAATGCAATTTGGTATTATACAAATTAACCTGACTCATTTACTTAATTAGAATGTTCACTATTTTAATTTGTTTAAATTTCCTTTACTTTCAATTTTACTTTAAATTTGCTTAAATATTTGGCTTAGATTTCTTAATCCACTTATTCTATAAGTTCTAGTTATTTAAATATTTCATTTCATTCAATTAATTTGAAGATTATTAATTAACAGAACCTAAAAATTTAAACACCCGGTACATTTCAAATCATTTGGAATAAATATATATACTTATATCTTTTGTATCAAATCATACCTTTGGAGTTTAATCAAAATCTATTTATCGAAACAATATCGAAGCAAAGCTCCCTAGAAGTCATCCCACTTTGGGATTCGAAAATGAATGTTGATGATGTTGCGCAGTCATCACTGAAATTATTTTCCAGCGATAGAAGAGGGAAGTACTAAATTCATTCCTTTTAAAAATTATTTGGAAGCAATTTGTATTCTTATATACTTTTAAACAATACTAATATTATTTTCCAAACCTTGAAAACCTTTTTCAGAAACACTGAAATTTAAATTTCTCAAATTCTCAAATTTATATTCATTTTCTTGCAATTTATATTTTACAAATCACATTTACAAAATTATATTTTCCTTAAAACATATAATAGCTAATAGTTTAGGAATATTGACTATTCAAACAATAAAAGATAATGATTAATATTATCATTTCTAAATACCAAACACCTATATACTATAATAATTTCTGAAAATTATTCCTGTATATATAAAATATAAATAGGGTAAAATTATTCCATTTATCTAATTTTAAAATAATACTATGTCGATTTACCTTGTCTAAGAGTTTAGAAACCCCTATCGATACGGTTGTACTTCAGGTATTGGCCAGAATTATGACGACCCTGACTCAGCCTTCGAAAATCGATATCGAAATACATCACCCGTATTCGAATGCCATAGATTCAAACGTTGAGTCTGGTTCGTTGGAGCTTATAACAACATTAGGTAAATACAACACAGCGGAAACAGAAGAAATAATTTTATTGATACACAACATTTGATACAGATGAAATGATCAATACTATCAGGGATAGATACAACAGCGGAAATAATAGGACAGCAACAACAACAGAGAGATAATGTCTTCAATGCCAAAGCTCCAAACCCGAAGCGAGAACCACTATCATGCTGAAGTTAAGCAAACTCGCTCCACAATGCGATTTCCAAAATCCAAAGACTTCAAAGATTGCCAAAAGCTACACCTACTAGCCGACTATCTGATATTCTGATTCTAAGCTGCCCGTGTAGAAAATTATGGGCATCCAGAGTTTAGAAAGGGAATAATAAACTCCAGGTCAGTCATGGGACTGGTGTGAGCAAACAAAAATAGTTTATGTTTGAACAGAAGAAAATAAAAAGAAATTCGCTATGCTTTCTGGAAAATGGAATTACCATAAGGCGCCATGCACACACACAATGCAATCGCACACTTGGGAGAGATTTCTCCTTACAATAGTCAAACAAGCTTGATATGTGAAAATCTTTTTGATATTATTATTAGTGCATAGTGTAGAAAACATTTCGAAAGTATAATATTAATCTTAGCCAGCATACGTACCATTATAGTATGCCTACTATAGCACCATGTTAGATGGCTGTTCTACAACTAAAACCGCACAAGGCTTGTATTGGATGATTGGATTTCCAACAAATGGTCATGCTAAGTAACTTCCATCACCAAATGGGTATGCCTCTGGAGGGACGCCCCGAGAACCTAACCAGCTCGCTGCCAACACCAGGCCAGATTACCTCTATAACTAGGTAACTACTGACACGAGTATGTCATCCTTCGACAGTCACCGACCTTTATCCGAGGATCCTCAACACCAACAAATTCCAACAACCACATAAGTTAAGTACCTGGGCTCCATACCATGATACCATTTTTTATCCAAAAGGAAATGCACATACCCTAAAGGGCGCGACCCTCATAACCTTGCTGCATCCTTCCTGTTTTGACCATTTTCGAGTTGTGAGGTTCGATGAACTCTCGTCCACAAAGGTGCGATTTTCACAAAAGCCATGCTTCGATCAACAATGATCAGCTGCACTTAGCATGCCACATTACCAAATTAGGAATATATCACTATTGAATATCAACTACATAACCTCTGAGCTCGTATATCTTAGAGAAGGGCGTTAAGCTAAGAGAATAAATTCTCCGCCACCAAACAGAAATGTATTTGATAGAAACCAGCTTTACATCTCAAAGTATAATGTCAGACATACATCTATATAAGTCCGTTCTGGGTTCGAACAGAACCGAAGGCATTTCAAAGAAGCCCTTGCAAATCCAGGTATTCACAATCCCGATTGGACTCCCCATCAAATATGGAGATCTCTATATCGGAGCAACTCAGTGCAGAGTCATTCGATAGGTTATCCTTTCATTCTCGAAAATACCCGGTCTTCCCCACCAACTTCAAATGCTATCCATTTCGTCGTATCATTAATTCGGAATGGGTTTTATGACATAAAGTCCTCTCCCGGCTAAACCGAATAGTGAGCGCTTGTTTTAAAAAGCATATGGATATACGGGGATCTTAGTTAAGTCACATTTTTCAACACATTTTTCCCAAAATCTTTCCTTCAAATGGTTTAAACAAATTTCCACTTTAATCTTTTAAAGAAAAGATTCACCTTGGAAGATCCTCTTCAATTAGAAAACAAAGTTCACCAATTTTTAACAAAGATTTATTCATTGTTTTCAAAACTATTTTCAATTTGATTCACCCACAACTTGAAATCTTTTCAACAAAAACTGGAAATCCTTTCGCTATATGAAAGCCATTATCATTTGAAAACAAATGCTTTTCATTTCGAAAAAATCCTTTTAAATTTGCTCAAGATATAACCTTTCAAAATATACATTGAAAAATCAGGGAACTGCCGTTTTCTGGCAAGTTCTATTTGAATTAAATTTAAATTCCCAAAATAATTTATTTAAAATGTTTTTAAATCCATATATACATATATATATATTGTATAACTTGTATAACCCTTTCAACCTGTAGATTCCAAAATAATTTCAAAACTTAAACAAGATATATTATATTCAAGCTAAATTTCAATTTCAAACTTCCTTTCCAAAAGCTTTTCAAATTTATCTCAATTTCACTTTCAAACCATTTGGATTCAAAATTCAACTTTTAAACAAAATAATATTTAGATTTAAAATATCTATGACTTAACCAATTTTCCATGAAATCCTTATTTTTGTGTATGTGGTGTGATTCAAGGGTTTCATAGGCAACAATAAAATATCACAACCATCATCAATTCAAACACTACAATATCGATAAGCAGTATACACCTATAATGCTTATCTTTAGTTCATTGATAAAAATAAATTTGTCACAGATAAATAGATCACAGTTCACAGCTCGATTCAAAGCAATCACATCAAAGAATATCACACATCAGGGATATCAAACAATTCAAAGCATTCAATAGAATCCAATCATCCATAAGTAAGATCAATTAATCATCTGATTATAATTAATTTAAACCAGATTAATTACTTATGAATAAATTACTAATCTTGGTTAATTAACATTAATTAATTACAAACCATTGGCTATTATTTTAATTAATTAACGAAATTAATTAATCAATCCCTTAAATACTTATATTGATTAATTATCCTTAATTAATCTTAGATAAGTTAATCCTTGAGTTAATTACATAATTAATTAATCCTTTAATTAATTATCATTTAAATAATTATCCTTAATGAATTATAATAATTAACCAACCTTTAATTACATTAAAGTAATTAACCTTTAAATAATTCACCTTTAATCATTAATTAATTAACTTTTAATTAATCACATTAATTAATTAATCGCATTGGTTAGTTCTCCTTTAATTAATCATTTTAATTAATTAACCTTCAATTGTTAAATAATTAACCTTTAATTACTTAATTAACCTTAGATTACTTATATTAAGTAATTATCCTTTTAATTAATCACATTAATTAATCATCTTAATTGATGCCATTAAGTAATTAACCTTTAATTACTTATATTGATTAACCCTTAATTAACCACATTAATTAATCACATTAATTAATATCCTTTAATTACTTTCATTACATAATAAATCATTAATAACTTAAGATCTTAATTAATTAAAAGATAAACAATTTATCTTAACTAATTACTTTAATTATCATTTAATTAACTAATTACTTTAATTATCATTTAAACCTTGTTTAATAAATCTTGTAATTAATTATCATTAACCGCTTAACTTAAACCTTTAAGTTAAATTAAGAATTAAAACACCTTATCCCTTTTAATCATTTACTTAATTACAATATTAAGATTATTTTCAAAAACAAAGGTTATATATACTAAAACACATTGAAACTTAGTTAATTTTAAAATAATTTTATTTTAAAACCTTTAATTAATTTCGAACATAAACAACTTTTATTATTTAGAAAAGAAAAGTGTTTTTGAGAAACTTGTTAGAGAAAATTTAATTTGTTTTAAAATTTTAAAACCTGTTATATTTTTTTTTCTTTAAAACTTAATATCACACAAAAACCAAAGCCAAAACCTAAATCCCCCGAGTTCAACCCCGAGCAACTTGCTTCCCTATTTTCTTCGAGTCAAACCCAGTTCGAGTTCGAGTTCGACTACTTCGAGTTCGACAGGATCTGGCCACCTCCGGTCGATGCCGTGACCATCGACAAGTCGGCAACAACCTCCCCTAAGACTCCGACCACCCAGATCCCCTCAACAACATCGAACTCAAAATCGAGCTACCCAACACATCCTGGAGCAATACTCTGATCAAAACAAATGATTTTCCCCGCCACCTCAGGCCACCAGAGGCCATGCAACTTCGGTCAGAGCTTTGTCGAACTCCTATGCTTCAATTCCACCAGCCCCAGTCAAGACCGATTCGATGCTGATGACGCATTTGCCTCAAGAACACGGTCAACCAAAATCTGGGTTTAAACCCTAAAACCTCGTCGCGCCACCACCAATATGATCGAAAAAATCTCCGATCATTTTTCCCTAGCTCGACAACCACCTAAGCAACTCCAGAAGCAACCCCGACCCCTGACAATTCACCGATCGCTTGAAATTTGCCAAAACCCAATTCTCGTTCATCTTGCAAATTCTCGTGATTTACTAAACTAAAATTCATGATTTTTCTTTTAAAATTTATAATTTTTAGAAGCAAAACATATTATATAAGCAAATCAAGTAATTAAGATACTTGAATTTCGATATGTATTTGGGTTTACTTTTTATCTTCTTCCCAGACAAAAATTACTTTCAGTTTCAACTTTAGATTATTTTTAAAACTTCAATCTTGATTTTAAAAACAAATTTTGTTTTTACTTTTAAGCCTAAAAAGATTTAGAGGGAGATTTTTTTAGATTTTGAATAGGTTTAATTCTTGTAAACCTGAAAACAGTGATGTATGCCTGCACAAGCAGACATGCACAGCTAAATATTAACATATTTGCATGTGTACAAACATATTTACATACATTACAAAAATTCTCACAACTTTACTTCACCAAACAACAAATTATATACCAGATTAAAAGATTTTACTCACCTGTTTGATGTTGAACAGAGAAGCAAAGCCTGAAATTGCTTTTTTTGAATTTAAAAACTGGGGGTTGATTTGATCCTATGTTTAAGTTGAACTAAGTCTACTGCATGCTTGATCATGAACTGATGTATATTGAGTCGAGCTTGCACTTGTTTAGCTGCTTTAAATCTTGAATCCACTATGTTTCAGATGATGTTATTAGAATCTGTTACTTTAATTTTAATTTATGTTGGCTTTAAAACTTGAAGCTGTTTGATATCCTTTTGTTTCCAGTTGAATTTGAACTTTGCTTCATTTTGTTTGAAACTGAAGTTTGATTCAGTTTTTTTCAGGTTTTTATTTTCTTTAAAAAGATGAAAAGAAGATTGAGGAGTGAAGAAAAAATGAAGCCTGGTTTTCTTCTCTAATACATGTTTATATAATCCTAATTTTAAAAGAAAAATAATCATTTGCAACTTATTAATTATGCTAACACATGTAATATGCATGTTGTAATTATTTTACAAGTGTTAATACATGTATTCTATAATTTACAAATGTTCATACATGAATTTAAAAATTTACAAATGTCATGTGTAATATAATTTTTGTTTATGTCCTTATGTTATTTATTTATAAATGATGTTTTAAACCCTTAAGTACTTATGTTTTATATCTTAACATATGTTTATGTTTCAAATTATTATGTTTTAAATATATTTTTATGTAATTTCTATTTATATTTCCTTTTATAACTATTTATATATGTATATTTTCTTTCATAAATATTTATAATTTTAAAGAAATTGATTTTAAAATCTAATTATACCTAAGTAAACAACACATGTATATTATATATATAAGCTTTAAAATATAGTATTTTAAATTTTAAATATCTTTTGAAAATTATTATATTAATTACCAAATTAAATTTGACTCAAAACCGGAATCATTACAGATTTCCCCCTTAAGAAAGTTTCGTCCCCCAAATTTGCTAGACAGGGAGACAACTAAAGAATAGATGAAAAAATGTTTTACCAGATCAAAGTGAATATCTATTCTTTATTTAGCGTACCAAATCAGAATATCGTCAATAGATACGAGAACAAACTTCTTCAACACTTCATGAAATATGCTCGGGTCATTAGGTCTACGAAATATGCAGGGGCATTGGTTAGTCAAAGGGATAACTAACCGTTTGTAGAATATATCGGGACCCCCAAAGAATAAACAAATGGATACAATCCAATTTAACTTCATATTTTGTTAACCAATTTATTCCAATTAAAATTTCAAATTTATTAAAGTTAAAATCGAAAAGTTGATAGAAAACTGATGAAGAGAGTACGAAATAGGAACTTATCTACAACGTAGACAAAATTCGCAGGGCCACTACCATACCAAAGCTTCTTCTTGGAGCTTCTAGGAAACCATCAAAGAATTGAAATTGGATGATGAACAAAAGAAATTGGTAGAGGAAGTTGTTCCTTGTTGTTGCATGGCATCGACCATTTGTAGTGGTACTTCCCTGTCCCCTATCTCGTCCACTTCTTGCACTCATACTTACGATCAGTGAATAGTAAGAGAATTTACTGATGCATACGGACGGATATCTTAGGGATATACACATTCTAGGGTATTTGTTACCCTATCTCTAATGAGTCTCCTAATGTGTTATACTCCAAAGCTAAAGTTCTTACTCAACCTTTAGCTCTAAAACCACTATAACGATCCTGACTTGACCTTCAAAAATCGACACCCGAATACATCACTCGTATTCAAATGTCGTAGATTCAAACATTGAGTCTGGTTCGCCGGAGCTTATAACAACATTAGGTAAATACAACACAGCAGAAACAGAAGAAATAATTTTATTGATACACAACATTTGATACAAATGAAATGATCAATTCTATCAGGGATAGATACAATGTGGAAATAATAAGACAACAACAGCAGCGGAGAGTTAATGTCTTCAATGCCAAAGCTCCAAACCCGAAGCTAGAACCACCATCATGCTGAAGTTAAGCAAACTCTGTCCACAATGCGATTGCCAAAATCCAAAGACTTCGAAGAGTGCCAAAAGCTACACCTACTAGCTGACTATCTAATATCTTGACTCTAGACTGCTTGTGTGGAAAATTGTGGGCACCCATAGCTTAGAAAGAGAACAATAAAATCCAGGTCGGTCATGAGACTGGTGTGAGCAAACAAAAACAGTTTATATTTGAACAAAAGTAAATAAAAAGAAATTCGCTATGCTTTTTTGGAAAATGAAACTACCATAAGGCTTCTCGGCGCATACACAATGCAATCGCACACTTGGTGAAGATTTCTCCTTCTGATAGTCAAACATGCTTGATACGTTAAAATATTTTTGATATTATTATTAGTGCATAGTGTAGAAAACATTTCAAAAGTATAATATTAATCTTAGCCAGCATACGTACCATTACAGTATGCCTACTATAGCTACCATGTTAGAAGGCAGGTTCTACAACAAAAACCGTATAGGGCTCGTATTGGGTGATTGGATTTCCAACAAATGGTCAGGCTAAGGAATTTCCTTCACCGAATGGGTACGCCTCTGGAGGAACGCCTCAAGAACCTAACCGGCTCTCTGCCAACACAAGGCCGGGGGACCTCTGTAACTAGGTAGCCACTGACATGGGTATGCCCCCCCGGTCGTCACCGACCTTTATTCGAGGATCCTCAACACCAAAAAATTTCAACAACCACATAAGTTAATTATTTGGGATCCATACCATGATACCTCTTTTTATCCAGAAGGAAATGCACATAGCCTAGAGAGCGCGACCCTCATAACATTGCCACATCCTTCCTGTTTTGACCATTTTCGGGTTGTGAGGTTCGACGAACTCTCATTCACAAAGCTACGCTTTTCACAAAAGCCATGCTTTGATCAACAGTGATCAGCAGCACTTAGCATGTCACATTACCAAATTGGGAATATATCACTAGTCAATATCAACTACATAACCTCTGAGCTCGTACGTCTTAGAGAAGGGTGTTAAGCTAAAAGAATAAATTCTCCGCCACCAAACAAAAATGTATTTGATAGAAACCAGCTTCATATCTCAAAGTGTAATGTCAAACATACATCCATACAAGTCCGTTCTGGGTTCGAACGGAACCGAAGGCACTCCAAAGAAGCCCTTGCAAATCTAGGTGTTCACAATCCCGATCGGACTCCCCATCACATATGGAGATCTCTATACCAGGGCAACTCTGTGCAGAGTCATTCGACAGGTTATTCTTTCGTTCTCGAAAATACCCGATCTTTACCACCATCTTCAAATGCTATCCATTTCGTCGTATCATTAGTTCGGAATTGGTTTTATGACATAAAGTCCTCTCTCGGCTAAACCGAATAATGAGCGCTTGTTTTAAAAAGCATATGGATATATGGGGATCTTATTTAAGCCACAACTTTCAACACTTGTTTTCCAAAACCATTCCTCCAAATGGTTTAAACAAATTTCCACTTTAATCTTTTAAGCAAAAGGTTCACCCTTGAAGATCCTCTTCAGTTTGAAAACAAAGTTCACCAATCTTTAACAAAGATTAATTCATAGTTTTCAAAACTATTTTCAATTTGATTCACCCATAACTTGAAATTCTTTTAACAAAAAATGGAAATCCTTTCGTTATATGAAAGCCATTATCATTTGAAAATAAATGCTTTTCATTTCGGAAAAATCTGATTAAATTTACTCAAGGTATAACCTTTCAAAATATACATTGAAAAATCAGCAAACTGTCGTATTCTCGACAAGTTCTATTTGAATTAAATTTAAATTCCCAAAATAATTTATTTAAAATGGTTTTAAATACATATATATTGTATAACTTGTATAAACCTTTCAACCCATAGTTTCCAAAATATTTCAAAACTTAAACAAGATATATTATATTCAAACTAAATTTCAATTTAAAACTTCCTTTCCAAAAGCTTTTCAAATTTAAATCAATTTCACTTCCAAACCATTTGGATTCAAAATTCAACTTTTGAACAAAATAATATTTAAATTTAAAATAACTGTGATTTAACCAATTTTCCGTGAAATCCATATTTATGTGTGTGCGTGGTGTAGTCCAAGGGTTTCACAGGCAACAATAAAATATCACAACCATCTTCAGTTCAAGCACAAAAATATCGATAAGAGGTATACTCCTATAATGCTTATCTTTTATTCATAGAGAAACAAATAAATTTATCACAGATAAATAAATCATAGTTCACAGCTCAATTCAAAGCAATCACATCATAGAATATCAAACATCAGGGATATCAAACAATTCAAAGCATTCAATAGAATCCAATCATCCATAAGTAAGATCAATTAATCATCTGATTATAATTAATTAAACCAGATTAATTACTTATGAATAAATTACGAATCTCGATTAATTAACATTAATTACTTACAAACCATTGGCTATTATTCTAATTAATTAATGAAATTAATTAATCAATCCTTAAATACTTATATTAATTAATTATCCTCAATTAAACTTAGATAAGTTAATTTTTAAGTTAATTACATAATTAATTAATCCTTTAATTAATTATCATTTAAATAATTATCCTTAATTAATTGCAATAATTAACCAACCTTTAATTACATTAAAGTAATTAACCTTTAATTAATTCACCTTTAATAATTAATTATTGACTTTTAATTAATCACACTAATTAATTAATCACATTGGTTAATTCTCCTTTAATTAATCACTTTAGTTAATTAACCTTTAATTGTTAAATAATCAACCTTTAATTACTTAATTAACCTTCAATTACTTATATTAAGTAATTATCCTTTAAATTAATCACATTAATTAATCATCTTAATTAATGCCATTAAGTAATTAACCTTTAATTACTTATATTAATCAGCCCTTAATTAACCACATTAATTAATCACATTAATTAATTATCCTTTAATTAATTTCATTAAATAATAAATAATTAATAACTTAAGATCTTAATTAATTAAAAGAAACAATTTATCTTAACTAATTACTTTAATTATCATTTAAAGCTTGTTTAATAAATCTTGTAATTAATTATCATTAACCACTTAACTTAAACCTTTAAGTTAAATTAAGGATTAAAACACCTCATCCCTTTTAATCATTTACTTAATTACAATATTAATATTATTTTCATAAACAAAGGTTATATATATATGTATATTAAAACACATTTAAACTTAGTTAATTTTAAAATAGTTTTATTTAAAAACCTTTAATTAATCTCAAACATAAACTACTTTTATTATTTAGAAAATAAAAGTGTTTTGAGAAACATATTTGAGTAAACTTAATTTGTTTTAAAATTTTAAAACCTGTTATATATTTTTTTCTTTAAAACTTGATATCATCACAAAAACCTGAGCCAAAACCTAAATCCCTCGAATTCAACCCCGAGCAACCTGCTTCCCTGTTTTCTTCGAGTCAAACCCAGTTCGACTTCGAGTTCGACTCCAATTAAACTTTCCTCCTCGGTAAAACAATGTTTCCAGATACACATATTTGCTCGTGCACGTGTACCAGGACTCCGTCCCCCTTCGGTCGATGCCGCAACGATCGACAAGTCGGCGACAACCTCCTCTAAGCCTTCAACCACCCAGATCCCCTCACTAACGTCGAAATCAAAATCGAGCTACCCAACACATCCTGGAACAAAACTTTGATCAACACAAATGATTCGCCCCGCCACCTCAGGGCCACCAGAGGCCATGCAACTCCGGCAAGTGCTTCGTCGAACTCCTATGCTTCGATTCCACTAGCCTAGGTCGAGACCGATTCGACGTTGACGACGCACTTGCCTCAAGAACACGAATGACCAAAATCTGGGTTTAAACCCTAAAACCTCATTACGCCATCGCCACGATGATCGAAAAAATCTCTGATCATTTTCCCTAGCTCGACAACCAACCAGGCAACTCCAGAAGCAACTCCGACCCCTAACAATTCACCGATCATGTAAAATTTGCCAAAACCCAATTCTCGTTCATCTTGAAAATTCTCGTGATTTACTAAACAAAAATTCATGATTTTTCTTTTAAAAATCATAGTTTCCAGAAGCAAAACATATTATATAAGTAAATCAAGTAATCAAGATACTTGAATTTCGACATGTATTTGGGTTTACTGTTTATCTTCTTTCCAGACAAAAATTAGTTTCAGTTTCAACTTTATATTACTTTTAGAACTTCAATATTGATTTTACAAACAAATTTGGTTTTTACTTTGAAGCCTAAAAAGATTTAGAGGGAGACTTTTTTTAGATTTTGAACAGGTTTAATTCTTGTAAACCTGAAAACAGATATGTATGCCTATATAAGCGGACATGCACAGCTAAGAATATACATATTTGTATGTATGCAAACATATTTACATATATTTCAAAAAATTCAAAGCTTCACTTCACTAAAAAACAAATTATATACCAGATAAAAAGAGTTTACTCACCTGTTTGATGTTGAACAGAGAAGCAAAGCCTGAAATTGCTTTTTTTTGAATTTAAAAACAGGGAGTTGATTTGATCCTATGTTTAAGTTGAACTAAATCTATTGCATGCTTGATATGGAACTGATGTATATTGAGTTGAGCTTGCGTATGTTTAGTTGCTTTAAATCTTGAATCCACTATGTTTGAGATGATATTGATTTGAATCTGCTACTTTAATTTGAATTTATGTTAGCTTTAAAACTTGAAGCTATTTAATTTCCTTTTGTTTCCAACTGAATTTGGACTTTGCTTCAGTTTGTTTGAAATTGAAGTTTGATTTTGTTTGTTTCAGGTTTTTATTTTCTTTGAAAAGATAAAAAGAAGATTGAGGATTGAACAAAAAAATGAAGCCTGGTTTTCTTCTCTAATACATGTTTAATAATCCTAATTTTAAAAGAAAATGAATCGTTTGCCACTTGTTAATTATGCTAATGTAATATGCATGTTGTAATTACTTTACAAGTGTTAATACATGTATATAATGTACAAATGTTCATACATGAATTTAAAATTTTATAATGTACAAATGTTCATACATGAATTTAAAAATTTACAAATGTCATCTGCAATATAGTTTATGTTTATACCCTTATGTTAATTTATTTATAAATGACGTTTTAAACCCTTAAGTATTTATGTTTTATGTCTTAACATATGTTTATCAAATTATTATGTTTTAAATATATTTTTATGTAATTTTCTATTTATATTTCCTTTTATAACTATTTATATATGTATTTTTTCTTTCATAAATATTTATAACTTTAAAGAAATTGATTTTAAAATCTAATTATACCTTAATAAACAACACATGTATATTATATATATAAGCTTTTAAAATATAGAATTTTAACTTTTAAATATATTTTGAAAATTATTATATTAATTACCAAATTAAATTTGACTCAAAACCGGGATCATTACAAGAATTCATAAACATTCAACTCTAACGATACCAACTCTAACAACCCACTTTTTGGACAGTTTAGATCGTTAACAACATGTCAACTCAAATCATCAAAGGGAGGATTATTGATGGGGTAAATAAGAAAATAAGAGAAAAGGGAGAAGGAAACAAACACAGAATCTCACAGCGGAACGACAAAAAATAATAATCAAATAAACAGTTCATGAAGCTGTTTTGGTAATACATTTCATTATAATCTATACAACATTTATCAAAGTCATATGTATACATCAGGGATAAATAAATAATGCAATAGACAACATGATGCAGGACTAGTAATAGTAGTAATACCAAATCTTCGTCTTCGTCCTCTAGAATAAATCTTCAATAAGCTGAAAAAACAAGGGCTGACCAAAGCATAATGAAAAGACAAAACACTCGAGTCGGGACTAAAATAACCTTATGTAAGTCAAATTGATATCGCATATAACATGAGCGCAACGGCATCAGAGATGTTTATGGGATTTCACATCTATCCAGTGTATAACATGCGTGCAATAACTCAAGAGATGTTATGAGATTTACCATCTCTTAAGGATTTGTAAAAAAATTATATGTAGTAGAATAGGCTATATATATAATGTCTAATCAGTAAAATAAATATTAAAATAGCGTTAAGGCTTTACATTGATCCCCCTTAACGCATTTTTAAGTATTTTCGTACAGTTTGCATATAAAAAACCAATTAAACGGTCGGTGGATAGGGATGTGCCGTGATACGACAATACTAAACCAAAATTGTATGGGTCTCGTTTAGGGATAAAAGTATGACAAGGCACGTGGGGCAATGCCCAAGGTAGGATACTACCAGTTTACCCTTCTCGGCTAGTGGTGACGCATCATATCCATGATCGCCCACCGCGTCCAACACTCCCATAATTCGGAGGGTGCGCTCCAATAAATCACAATGTAAATGATGGTAGTACGAAGAAGTGCGTTCGCTCGGGGTAGCTAACCCACTTAGCCGGTACGGCTCCTGTTTTAGTCATTTCAAATTGGCACCAGTGCCAGGATAATGCATCATCATTCTCTTTCTTCAAACCCAACAAAAGACGCCAAATCCAACCACTTCGTTCTGGATCATCACTCTACATACACAGTTGTTAAGTGGTTCCGGTATCGACAGAGTATGCCCATATCCGGCTCTGGTCCCTTTAACAACCAAACATTGTTTTACACACCGATTGGTTCTTTTACATTTCGAAAACAGTTCATACTTGGTATCAAAATATCATATTTGCTTCGAAATCAAATCCATTTCAAAATCATCATATTTACTCGAAATATAATATTCCAATTCAAAATCATTTTCGTCCCAATATCGCAATTTCGATTCCAAAATGGTTTCAAATTTACATTTGGGTTATATCGTCATTTAACCCCATTCGTATTTAAATCCATGATTTAAATAAACATTTCATCCTTGACTAGTTTGAATCTTCGAAAAATAGTTTGAATAGTTTTAGAATAGTTTGAATAATTAAAATAGCTAAAACGGTTTAAATGGTTAAAATAGTTAATATAGTTTAAATGGTTAAAATAGTTAAAATAGTTTAAATGGTTAAAATAGTTTAATATAAAATAGTTTGAATATTACAATGGTTTATATAAGATAGCTTTTAAATTGTTTTATATTAAGTTACTTTTTTGAAAATAGTTTCAATGTTAAACTGTTCCTATTCCAACTTCCTAATCCAATCAATTTCAATTTCCATTCAATAGATTGAATTTCGATTTCAATTCAATTTCAACTTCGATTTTAGATTAGTTCCATTTCATATTCAAATCCAATTAATTCAAGTTCAATTTATATCGATTTCGAGCTCGATTTTCAAAATATCGATTCCAAACACTTAAATCAGTTTAACCTTCAATACCCACTTTGAAATCCAATTTTCAAATACTTTTACTTCAAAAAATTCAAAGTTTGAATAAAAGTCCCATCCTTTAAATCAAATCAATTTTTGAAATTTAAATCACAATTCAGTTATAACTTAAAAATCCTAACTCAATTATTTAAAATATTTCTTTTACCAAATTGAAATTTTAGCATTCCGAGCTCAAGTTTGGAAATAATTTGATTTCTATAAATTTGGTTTTTATTTCTTTTAAATCAAAATCATTTAAATAATTTTTAAATCAGAAATTTTAAAATCGTTTAATTTAACCAATCCGGTGTTCGTATATAATTTTCTATCCTATGGCCAAGTGATCAGTTATTTCAATTTAATTTCAAGGATGGATATATATACTTTCAATCCAAATCACGATGTCATAGGTATATATCGTTTCAACCCATTTCTTAATTTATTTGAAATAGTTAAACTTACAATTTATCTATTGTAAATAATATACCGGGTTATAACAGGATATATGTAGGATCTAGATTAACCCTAGAGGGGGGGGGTGAATAGGGTTATAGCAAATTTTTGCGAATTAAACACAGAAGCAAACTGCAGAAATAAATATGCTGAAAAATAAATCACACACAAAATTTACCCAGCTTCGGCAACCCCTGCCTACTGCTGCATTCCCAGATTTCTATTAGAATTAAACAGTTTCCTGCTTACAAACACTCTAACAGACTTGCAAACCCTACTGCCGCCTATAGAGTTTTGCAAACTTGCAAACCCTGCTAACTGGTAAACCCTAAGTGATGATTTACCATGTTTTGTTTTGAAAAGAACAGACAAATAAACCAAATTATAAGAGCAAGCACTAAATTTAAAACAATTTAAATTATCTTGCCTTTATAATAAAAATAAAGATACCCTAACCCAAAACAAACAAAAAATATGTGGTCACTTCCCTTTATCTTATTTCACCCGGTCCATTGTCTTTTGTTTGTGAAAAAAAATGGCGGCCCTCTGTTTATTCGATCTGAATTAGGGCTTCTGTTTCTTTCTCGAATTTGGGGCTTCGGCTTCTTTCTGATGTCTGATTAAGCTCTTGCTTGTCCTCTGATGATTGATGCTTGTTGCTAGCTCGTTCTCTGTTGATCGAGTTTGTTGATGGTTCGGTATGTAATTTCTTTTGTTGCTTGTTTGATTGCTTGCTTTTTAACTCGATTGTTCTGTGTTCTATGATGATTTCTTGGGGTTTATTTATAGGGTTGAAACCCTAATAACCACTGTCAGATTTGATTTTTTGCACGTCGTTGATTATTTTCCTGAAATTGTTCTGGATTTGGAGTATTCCTTTCTTGATTTGATTTCGAATTATTGCTGTCCATATTTGTTTTTGAATTAATTAATTCGAAAATTTCTTCCTATATTTGTTGTCTCGGCCCCTATTTGAATTAATACTGACCATATATGAATTCGAGAAATTTGCTGCAGAGATTTCTTTCCAAATTAGAAATTTTTGACTTAATCAAAGACTTAATCAAAAGATACGAATTTGTTCTTTAACTTCGGCTTGATTTCTGCACTGCCTTGTACTTGCCACTGTCTTGTGTTCCCTACTGCACATTCACCTGTTTACTATATATGTGCATATATACATTTGTATGTGTGTATGCATATATTCTTGGGTTTGTACTTGGATTTGAACTGCTTCATGTTCTGTTGATCTTGATTTTGGAGCTGCCACTGACTTCTTTGTTGTAACTTGAAACTGTTTTGTCAATTCGAATTTCACTTGCATACTCCATGTTGCATTATCACTGTGTTGCATTGTAGCTCCATCTTGACTTGGACTTTTTCACTGTATCAGATGCTACACTTGTTCATGTATTCAACTGTTGCACTTGAGTTTGTTTCCACTGCTTCATCATGTTGTATTCATCCCTGTACATGTGCACAGAGTTTGTTGTTGCACTCGATGTTTGTAGCTTCACTGTGTTTGCTGTTGCAGTGGTTTGTCTGACCTTGTATGCTTCAAGTTGCCTTGAGTTGAACCTATCTTGGGTTTGACCTTGTTTGTGACTTTTGTGCATTGTGCTATGTTGTTGTATTTGCATTGTGTTACTGATTTTGGTCGAGACTTTGTTTGTTGCAGTTTGTCACTGCATTTGGTCTGAGTCACTTGTATCCATTCTCGAGTTGCACACTTTAATTTACTACTGTTTCACCTTGTTGAATACCTGTAATTGCTGTTACATCACTTCACACTGTTGCATTTGTTCATGTAGCTCACTGTGTTGCATTGTACTGCCTTTGTGTTGCTCACCATGTTGCATACATGTTTTTATGCTTTGTGACATTCGGGTTTGTTGTGTACTTGTCTACTGCAGTTTCATTGTTACTTGACTGTGTTGTTTTGTCTCTGCCCAGTTGATGTTCTGTTCATGTGTGTCTGGTCGTGTTCATTCAATTCATTGATCCTCGTACATGCTGTGCTGTCTGGTCTTTGTTTGCTTGGTAGCAGCTATGTAGTTGCTATGCATCACTATATATATATATATATTCTCTGTTTGGCATTGGTGCAGTTTTCATCACTGTTGTGTCTTCGGGAGTTTGCACTGCTTCATGTTGAATTCATTGAAGTATTGATTGCTCTTGTTGATAACGCACACGAGTTGGCGAGGCAGTGCACACGTGTATACATGTACACGTGTGTATTGCAGCCACTCACGATTATCTGTAAGAACACTGATATGCACAGATATTACACAATCAAAGATGATGACAATAACCCATGTATCTGAGACACAAACAAATTTTTAATTTTGCAAATTCAAATTTGTTTGTTTTCAGATTACTGTTGTAGTTGCTAATTATACAGGTACACAGGAGACAGGACAAGAAGTGAAGCTGGATAATGCAGATAGATGTAGATGTGCAGACAGAGTGAAAAACTGAGTGTTGAGTGTTGTAGTGTAAAATGTAAGAACTGGTGTATGTATATATATAGAGAGAGCTGAAAACTTTGTATTGTTTAAGTGTTGTAATAAAATATTATATTGAATAAAAAAATACTGGTTGAATTATATAAATTCTATGCAATAGTATAATTATTCAATATGAATATTTCTTCCTTTCTGTATATAATCCAAACTGCAAACACATATATATATTGATATATATTTTGTTATCATCAAACAAAAAATCACATCAAACAATCTCCCCCTTTTGATGATGACAAACATATATATTAAAGATTTTGAAATGCTAATACATGTGTTTGAGCATGAAATGTTTTAGCTCCCCCTATTTGAATGCTCCCCCTACAATCAAGACCACTCCCTATTTAGAAGATAACAAAATTACTGATGAATAAACGAACTAAGGAAAATTATCTAACAGCATTAAACAAATATTGTTGAAGTATTCCAAAAAATATATTTACTTCCTTATCAATCAAAATCTAGTTCTTTTCTCCCCCTTTTGGCATTATCAAAAGACTGACAAAAAACAATGGAACGGTAGGAACAAAAAATAATATATCATAACGAGATAACAACTTCCACATTGTAGGGAATGGATCGATGATTGGTTTAAGAAGAGAGATATTTTAACATTAATTTGACATTTAAGCACAAAAAAAAACAAAAAAAATAAGCACTTACTAACCACGCATAACCATAAGGACTTTTAAATGGGATTAGCAGTTACTTACTAGTCTAAGCATCCGGACTTTTAAGTGAGACCAGAATACTTAGTTACCATACTCCATCCATGCATAACCATAAGGACTTTTAAATGAGAATGGAGTAATGATAAAAATAATTCACTCACATGCTCCATCCATGCATAACCATAAGGACGTTTAAATGAGAATGGATGCATGAGAGTTATTATTATTTATTATTATAATTGTATTTTTTTTATTTATTATTATTATTATTATTATTATTTATTTAAAAATAATTCACTCTTCTTATTTTACAAAACCATTATGAATGATAGAAAGATGGTAGAAATAGAAATGATCGTGGAATAAGTTACCAAGTTAATTATATTATGTAATATCCAGTACTGAATACCATATTCGAATCAATCTTTGGATAATATCCAAAACTGGTTTGAATCCTAGAAATTTAAGTTGAAAGTATATATCCAAGAATATTTCAACAAAGAAAATGAAAAATGGTTAGTCAATTTCTATAATCCCCAAATCCAAACGTAATCTGGAAAATCTTTCTTATGGGAGGGGTTTTGTGAAAATATCAGCAAGTTGAGTCTCAGTTGAAATATATTCAATGCAAATGTCTTCCTTAGCAATGTGATCTCTAAGAAAGTGGTGTCTCACATCAATGTGTTTTGTGCGTGAATGATGAACAGGATTATTTGATAAGTCTATTGCACTTTTACTGTCACATTTTAATGGAACTTGTTTATAAACTAAGCCAAAATTAGAAAGAGTTTGCACCATCCATAAAATTTGAGCACAACAACTCCCCAAAGCAATATATTCTGCTTCAGTGGTGGATAATGCAACACAGTTTTGTTTTCGACTTGACCATGAAACTAACGAGTGTCCTAGCATAAAGCATGTTCCACTAGTGCTTTTCCTGTCAACCAATGAACCAGCATAATCAGCATCAGAATAGCCAACTAAATCAAAATTTTCACAAGAAGGATACCATAACCCAAGTTTGTTTGTGTGTGAAAGATATCTCAAAATTCGTTTAGTGGCTTTCAAATGAGATTCTTTAGGATTAGATTGAAAACGTGCACACAGACACACAGAAAACATAATATCAGGTCTAGAAGCAGTAAGATAGAGAAGTGAACCGATTATCCCTCGA
The DNA here is from genome assembly GCA_030765085.1 of Allium cepa. Lineage (NCBI taxonomy): Eukaryota > Viridiplantae > Streptophyta > Magnoliopsida > Asparagales > Amaryllidaceae > Allium > Allium cepa. The sequence continues at coordinate 641,033,212 of CM060939.1, read as the reverse complement.
TATTTCTTTTGATCAACAGCACTTCCTTTCTCATCTTTGTCCAACTTTGTTGATGGGCTCATAGGAGTTCTCAATGGTTTGGAGTTCTCAACTCCAAATTTCTTCAACAGTTCCAACACATACTTGGATTGTGAAATGAAAATGCCATCACTGCTTTGCTTGATTTGAAATCCAAGAAAATATTTCAATTCTCCAACCAAGCTCATCTCAAATTTAGCCTGCATGACTTGTTCAAATTTCTCGCACAAGAGTTCATTAGTAGCGCCATAAATGATATCATCTACATAAATCTGAACAATCAAAAAATCACTTCCTTTATGTAATAGAAACAATGTCGTGTCAGCACTCCCCTTTTTAAAGCCATTTTCCAAAAGATATGTACAAAGGCAGTCATACCAAGCTCTAGGAGCTTGCTTAAGACCATATAATGCTTTTTCAAGTTTATACACATGATTTGGAAAATCGTGATTTTCAAAACCGGGGGGTTGTTCAACAAAAACCTCTTCTTTCAAATCACCATTTAGAAAAGCACTTTTTACATCCATTTGTTTAAGTTTGAAACCTTTATAACAAGCAAAGCTTAGCAAAATCCTAATGGCTTCTAACCTAGCAACTGGAGCAAATGTTTCATCAAAATCTATGCCTTCTATTTGGTTATATCCTTTTGCGACCAACCTAGCTTTGTTTCTAATTACATTTCCTGATTCATCAAGTTTGTTTTTGAACACCCATTTAGTTCCTACAATTGGATAGTCATTTGGCCTAGGAACTAATTTCCAAACTTTATTTCTCTCAAATTGATTAAGTTCATCTTACATTGCTAGAATCCAACTTTCATCATTAAGAGCCATTTCAACAGAATCAGGTTCAATTTCAGAAATAAAACCACTATGACAACAAAACGCACACAAATTTTTATCAAATGAAGAGCGAGTGCGTATACCTTCCGTAGGATCTCCTATAACCAATTCAGGAGGATGATTGGTTTTGAACTTCAATCTATCAGCATCAACAGTCCTACTTTCATCTTTCTCACTAGATGTCCCTTCTTTAATGCCTTCATGATCTACCCCATCATCAATCGTTTCTTCAGTCGTCCTTTCCAGATCAGATTCATCAAATTTCACATTGATTGATTCAACAATTGTCTTTGTTCGTTTTTTGTATATCCTGTAAGCCTTGCTCCTGGTTGAATAGCCCATGAAAATTCCCTCATCCGCCTTTGATTCAAATTTTCCAAGTTGATCACCTGTGTTAAGAATGAAACAAGGGCATCCAAAAACACGAAAGTAAGAGATGTTAGGTTTCCTTTCATGCCACACTTCATAAGACGTTTTGCCAAGTATTGGTCTAATCATTACTCTATTCATTACGTAGCACGAAGTATTCACCGCCTCTGCCCAAAAAGTTAGAGGTAGTTTATACTCACTCAACATGGATCTAGCCAATTCTTGCAATGTGCGATTTTTCCTTTCAACCACCCCATTTTGTTGAGGTGTTCGTGGAGCAGAAAATTCATGTTTTAAACCATTTTCTTCACAAAAGTTTTCAAATTCCGAATTTTCAAATTCGCCTCCATGATCACTTCTTAAAGTTTTAATTGAAACTCCTTTTTCATTTTGAACAAGTTTAGCAAATTTTGAAAAATAATCAAAAGATTCAGACTTTTTGGCTAAGAAATAAACCCATGTAAATTTAGAATAATCGTCAACCAATACATAACAATAACGTTTTCCATTCAAGCTTGCAATTTCATTTGGTCCAAATAAGTCCATATGAATTAATTCGAGGACCCTTGATGTGCTAACAATGTTTTTAGGGCGAAATGATGATCGACTAAGCTTGCCCAAGGAACATGCTTTACACACTTTGTTATCTTTAAATTTCTGATGTGGTAACCCTCTGACTAATTCTTTCATTTCAAGATTTTTTAAGAGACTCATGCTAGCATGTCCAAGTCTCCTATGCCATAAAGATGCCTCTTCGTCAGTGGCTACCAAACATCTGGAAAGATTTAGATTGTCAAACGAAAGCGAGTAAACATTTCCTTTTCTTTTGCCCATAAAAACTATGTTATTAGAAGTTTTATCAACGATCTTGCAAGTATCACTATCAAAAACCACATTCATACCTTTGTCACATAGTTGGCTAATAGAAATGAGATTGTGATGCAAATTATCAACGTATAAAACATTAGTCAATGAAAAAGTACCGTTACTTACTTCACCTTTCCCAATAATCTTACACTTGCTATTGTCTCCCATGATCACATTTCCACCTCTAAAATTCTCTAGGCTACGGAACTTAGATTTATCACCTGTCATATGTCTAGAACAACCTGAGTCTAGAAACCATTCTTGTTGCTCCTTAGCCCGCCAACAGACCTACATAAAGAGAGAGAAGGATGACCTAGAGAAACTCTTAGGTCCAATGATATTAGTAACTGAAGCATTGTGAATAAACAATCCCTTTGGAACCCAAACTTGTTTTGTCCTTTCATTTTTGTTCCTATAGACATGAAATTTGTTTGTAGAATTCTTAGGAACCCAAACTTGTATAAATTTTGTGTTCTTGTTCCTATGACTACAATTTTCAACACGATGTCCAATTTTACTTCTAACAAAGACACTCTTACCTTTTGCATAATCATCAACCTGTGTTTTCCCAAAACCTAGTCCTTTTCTGTTATTAGCAAAGAGTTGATTTCTCAATAACATGTTAAATGATTTTTCTCCTCTTGAAAAATTATTCAGAGATTTCTCAAGATTTTTGATTTTGTTTTTAGTGTTGTGTTTTCAGTTACAAGTGTGGTGCATCTATTTATAAAATCCTTTTTCCTAGTGTCAATGGTTTCCTTAAGACTTGAGTTTTCTTTTTCAAGATTGTCGAAGCTATTCTTAAGTCTTGATATCTCTGAATCTAAAATTTTACATTTTTTACAGTCTAGGTTTTGAATATTTTCAAGTTCAGTTTCTAACCTAGTATTCTCATGAACAAGTTCTCTCCTGTCAGACTTCAATTTTTCAATTTTAGTTTCAAGAGTATCAATTGTATTAGTAAAATCATAACACATCAAAACAAGTTCTTTATAAGAATAGTCACGTACCTCACTGGATTCCTCTGAACTTGTTTCTGAATCTGATTTTGCCATAAGGCATAAGTTAGCCTCTTCTGAGCTATTATCCGAAACTTCTTCTCCTTCTTCATCATCCCAAGTTGCTGCAAAGGCCTTCTTCTTCTTTTTCTTTCCTTTGTTGTTTTTGAGAAGTGGACATTTTTGTTTGAAGTGGCCAGGCTTTTTGCAGTTAAAGCATGTCAATTCATTATCGGAATCGTCAGCATCTTTTGACCTATTACCACTTGTTTTCTTCTTGCGTGGTCTGAATTTTGACCATTTTCTAAGATTATTGACAGCCATCGCAAGCTCTTCAATTGGATCTTCTTCTTCATCGCTTTCTTCTTTGCTCTTCAAGGCAATTGTCTTCTTTTTTGATTCGGAGTTGTTACGTTCCTCCTTTGCCTTTAGCTCAAGCTCATATGTCATCAAGTTTCCGATCAACTCCTCCATGCTTATTTTACTCAGATCTTTCGATTCTTGTATTGCCGTGACTTTTGCCTCAAAGTTCATTGGTAAGACTCGCAGTATCTTCCGCACAAGCTCTACTTCAGTGAAGACCTTCCCAAGCGCTCTAGCATTGTACACCAAAGTTGAAATTCGTCCAAACATATCCTTTATGCTCTCGCTCTTTTCCATCACAAAGTTTTCGTATTCATTGCTAAATAGAACTAGACGTGACTCCTTGACTTGAGAAGTTCCTTCGTGTGTCACCTCCAAAGTGTGCCAAATTTCCTGTGTTGTTGTACAATGAGAAATTCTATTAAATTCATTTTTATCAAGAGCACAGATCAAAGCGTTCATTGCTTTGGCATTTGTAGTTTTTAGTTTCTTATCGTTAGCATCCCACCTATCCTTAGGTTTAGGAATCTCAGTATCACCAATAACTATAGTGGGAGATTTATAGCCAGTTTCAATAATATCCCAAACATCATAATCGACAGAACTAAGATAAATACTCATCCTAACTTTCCAATAAGCATAATCATTCCCATTAAACATGGGTGGCCTAGCAATAGACTGCCCCTCAGAAAAAGCATTATTTGGTGGATTCATGACTCTAGAGTTAAAGTAAAATACCTAGCTCTGATACCACTTGTAGGATCTAGATTAACCCTAGAGGGGGGGGGGGTGAATAGGGTTATAGCAAATTTTTGCGAATTAAACACAGAAGCAAACTGCAGAAATAAATATGCTGAAAAATAAATCACACACAAAATTTACCCAGCTTCGGCAACCCCTGCCTACTGCTGCATTCCCAGATTTCTATTAGAATTAAACAGTTTCCCGCTTACAAACACTCTAACAGACTTGCAAACCCTGCTACCGCCTATAGAGTTTTGCAAACTTGCAAACCCTGCTAACTGGACTAACTCTAACTAGACAATCTGACAACACCTAAACCCTAAGTGATGATTTACCATGTTTTGTTTTGAAAAGAACAGACAAATAAACCAAATTATAAGAGCAAGCACTAAATTTAAAACAATTTAAATTATCTTGCCTTTATAATAAAAATAAAAATACCCTAACCCAAAATAAACAAAAAATATGCGATCACTTCCCTTTATCTTATTTCACCCGGTCCATTGTCTTTTGTTTGTGAAAAAAATGGCGGCCCTCTGTTTATTCGATCTGAATTAGGGCTTCTGTTTCTTTCTCGAATTTGGGGCTTCGGCTTCTTTCTGATGTCTAATTAAGCTCTTGCTTGTCCTCTGATGATTGATGCTTGTTGCTAGCTCGTTCTCTGTTGATCGAGTTTGTTGATGGTTCGGTATGTAATTTCTTTTGTTGCTTGTTTGATTGCTTGCTTTTTAACTCGATTGTTCTGTGTTCTATGATGATTTCTTGGGGTTTATTTATAGGGTTGAAACCCTAATAACCACTGTCAGATTTGATTTTTTGCACGTCGTTGATTATTTTTCCTGAAATTGTTCTGGATTTGGAGTATTCCTTTCTTGATTTGATTTCGAATTATTGCTGTCCATATTTGTTTTTGAATTAATTAATTCGAAAATTTCTTCCTATATTTGTTGTCTCGGCCCCTATTTGAATTAATACTGACCATATATGAATTCGAGAAATTTGCTGCAGAGATTTCTTTCCAAATTAGAAATTTTTGACTTAATCAAAGACTTAATCAAAAGATACGAATTTGTTCTTTAACTTCGGCTTGATTTCTGCACTGCCTTGTACTTGCCACTGTCTTGTGTTCCCTACTGCACATTCACCTGTTTACTATATATGTGCATATATACATTTGTATGTGTGTATGCATATATTCTTGGGTTTGTACTTGGATTTGAACCGCTTCATGTTCTGTTGATCTTGATTTTGGAGCTTCCACTGACTTCTTTGTTGTAACTTGAAACTGTTTTGTCAATTCGAATTTCACTTGCATACTCCATGTTGCATTATCACTGTGTTGCATTGTAGCTCCATCTTGACTTGGACTTTTTCACTGTATCAGATGCTACACTTGTTCATGTATTCAACTGTTGCACTTGAGTTTGTTTCCACTGCTTCATCATGTTGTATTCATCCCTGTACATGTGCACAGAGTTTGTTGTTGCACTCGATGTTTGTAGCTTCACTGTGTTTGCTGTTGCAGTGGTTTGTCTGACCTTGTATGCTTCAAGTTGCCTTGAGTTGAACCTATCTTGGGTTTGACCTTGTTTGTGACTTTTGTGCATTGTGCTATGTTGTTGTATTTGCATTATGTTACTAATTTTGGTCGAGACTTTGTTTGTTGCAGTTTGTCACTGCATTTGGTCTGAGTCACTTGTATCCATTCTCGAGTTGCACACTTTAATTTACTACTGTTTCACCTTGTTGAATACCTGTAATTGCTGTTACATCACTTCACACTGTTGCATTTGTTCATGTAGCTCACTGTGTTGCATTGTACTGCCTTTGTGTTGCTCACCATGTTGCATACATGTTTTTATGCTTTGTGACATTCGGGTTTGTTGTGTACTTGTCTACTGCAGTTTCATTGTGACTTGACTGTGTTGTTTTGTCTCTGCCCAGTTGATGTTCTGTTCATGTGTGTCTGGTCGTGTTCATTCAATTCATTGATCCTCGTACATGCTGTGCTGTCTGATCTTTGTTTGCTTGGTAGCAGCTATGTAGTTGCTATGCATCACTATATATATATATATTCTCTGTTTGGCATTGGTGCAGTTTTCATCACTGTTGTGTCTTCGGTAGTTTGCACTGCTTCATGTTGAATTCATTGAAGTATTGATTGCTCTTGTTGATAACGCACACGAGTTGGCGAGGCAGTGCACACGTGTATACATGTACACGTGTGTATTGCAGCCACTCACGATTATCTGTAAGAACACTGATATGCACAGATATTACACAATCAAAGATGATGACAATAACCCATGTATCTGAGACACAAACAAATTTTTAATTTTGCAAATTCAAATTTGTTTGTTTTCAGATTACTGTTGTAGTTGCTAATTATACAGGTACACAGGAGACAGGACAAGAAGTGAAGCTGGATAATGCAGATAGATGTAGATGTGCAGACAGAGTGAAAAACTGAGTGTTGAGTGTTGTAGTGTAAAATGTAAGAACTGGTGTATGTATATATATAGAGAGAGCTGAAAACTTTGTATTGTTTAAGTGTTGTAATAAAATATTATATTGAATAAAAAAAATACTGGTTGAATTATATAAATTCTGTGCAATAGTATAATTATTCAATATGAATATTTCTTCCTTTCTGTATATAATCCAAACTGCAAACACATATATATATTGATATATATTTTGTTATCATCAAACAAAAAATCACATCAAACAATATATATATAAATAAATAATCATCCAAGCATCCAAATACCAATCAATTGGCATTCATCACAATGAATCATCCAAGCAGTCAATATAATTCACAGCAATTTCATAGTTGTCAATATCAGGTAATTTGCTGGCAATTAAATCCCAATTTCAATTTGACTGTCAATTTTACTTTTTAGCAGTTAATTCATTGATAATCTAGATGACAATTAAGTTTATCGAACAACGACCGATAAAATCTATATCACTTCATAATATCAACTTTAACTAGAATAAAATATTCTAGTACGTTGTGAGCGTTATAAAACACTCATATTGAGTTTTCAATTTTAAATCAAATCGAACAATGTTCTATTTAACCTAAAATTTTACTAGCTCCGAACGAGTCCAAATCAATTCCATAACGTAGTGCTTGACGCCACGATTCCAACACCTCTTGCTTTGTCCAATTCCGACCTCGCATGACTAAGATATACATTATATAAGATTTGCATACAATTTATAAAACAAATTTCTTTTTTTAACAAATCCCATTACACATGCGTACCCAAACCCGACCCAAGAACATTCATCTTCTTTCTCCATTTATGAACTGCCTGAAACCCATTCTTGCTATGCATGAAATATCACTAACATGGGCAAAATGTCGACGAATCCACCAACCAATGCCATCATCGAATCCTTCGCCTCGAGTGCTTCGCTCTCGACCCAACGTCGCCTCTCCCCTGTCTCCTTGTCAAAAAGAAACAGTTCCTCTCCCTTACGACCTAACCCGGGTCACTACCCCACAAATGCCACTGCGCCTCACTAAAACACATGCCTGGCTGCTATTCGATGAGATGAACCCACGAATCAACTCCATTCCTCGAATCGTTTGGCCAATTTCAAGCGAACTTGAACCCTAGTCGAACTACTCTCCACAGCCTAGCCTCGACCCCCCTTAACTGATGCCACACTTTCCAACACCCATACCCAATCGAAGTAAATGCTAAAACTTGAATTTAGAAATTAGTTAAGGATGTTTATGTTGAGTAATTTGAAAGATTTTGATTTGTGAATTTCGTTTGCTCTTTTTTTGTGCTTGGCTTCCATTCAAATGTGAATAAGGGAAGTGTGTTGCGGAAGGAATAGGCACTAAGGCGGCTGATGTGAGAGAATGAGAGCTGAGGTGAAAGGATGGTTAAGTCATATATATATATATATATAATTTAAATTAGAAATATCTTGTTTAAAAGCAGCTTAAAATTTTGAACTCTTATCAAGAAATGCCACTAGGAATTCATAACGTTATACCCCTATTCCGAACGCAATGGAAATGGTTTCGAGTCTTAACTTGATCGTATGAAGAAGATAGCCTTTTGAACCCAGTTATTATATTGAATTTTCGATAGTAAATTCAACGCATTTCTATCCCGTACGACCGAACGATAACTCCAAACGCTACGAAATTTGAAATCCGATAATAATACGGTATTACTGATCCAATGGAACTTGTTTCATCGAAATCCGAGACTGTGCATTGGATCGCTATTTTAACGTCTCGATTATAATATAAAATTTTCAATTTTTAAATATCCACTTTTAAATCCAATTTTAAATGTTAAAATCTCCATTGTTGTTTCAATAAAATTTCAAAAAACTTTCAACATCATTTTCAATCATATTAAATTCAGAGTTCAATTATCTTTACTGCTAATAAAGAGAATTCATTAGATAACTTTACTCGGTGTCTTTTTGAAATAGCAAATATACCCTTGCTCTCAACTTGCCGCATCTTTTGTAACCATAAAGTGAAAATAGTATCAGCAAAAGAGATAATGAAAATAAATATACAACAAAACACAAAACCCAAACCGTTAACACTTGGCCTTACTTGCAATTACATTAACTCAGCCTATGCCCAAATTTTCACTCACGTATAACAATTTTTTTTTTGAAATAAACATAACAAATATACTAATGCACATACTGACACTACACAACCCAACACACATACCTCAACACTATCTTCCATGCGAAAACTCTGCCTATAAATATAAAATTTCACATACTCACTCACTAACTCATACCAAAACAAACACACAAATCCATACCCCACTCACTTGTTCGATCTTAAACAACCACATGAAAGCAACTACTAAAACATAAAATACACGGTGATTCACTAACAAGGGTCCTAAACATGCACCGCTGCTTTACATCTCTACTACCAATAAAGAAAATTCGTTGAACTAATTTACTCGTTGTCTTTTTGAAATTCCAAAAATGCTCTTACTTTCCATTTACATATTTGCACTCAAACAAAATATCAATGTATAGAATAACATAAACAACCCGTGCGTGAAGCACGGGCCCATACTAGTTCAAATAATGGTGATATTGAATTGTAAACAATTTTGATTATTCAATAAATCACTAGCTTTTGAAACATAAGTAAATGAACTGATAAGTTTAAACATTTAAAAGAATTCAATTTATAGAACAGCTATTTTTATTTTACAGTCATTTAATTCCCGTTATTCAATTATTCAAATAATTACAATATTAATTTTAAACAATTTAATTGTTCAATATTCAACAAATTTCAATATTGGATTTTAAATGAATTTTAGTTATCAGTCGATTACTTTATTTACATCTAATGAATGTAACAGTTATTGTTTAATCAACCATTGATTGTAAACACATTCTATACATAGTATTACCTTTCAATACTTGTTATTACTTAAATCTTTGAAATTAGTTTATTTCAAAACTTTATCCAAGTTCATATCCAATAATTTACATTCAAATCATTGAATTTTATTTTTAACCATTTTTATTTAATAATTACATTAAATTTATTAATTTAAAGTAGCTAAAATACGGGTAGATACACTGGTTATACTTTTATCATTCATAATTCAACTTTTTATTATGTTTTAGATTCGATATTAGTGATTGATAAAATTTTCCATCCCATGAATAAAACTATTTAACTTACTGTGTCGTGACTATTTAAAATAAATAAAATTTTGGGAAATGAGATGAAAATTTAAAAAAATTGAGCTGAATAAAAAAAGTTGATGTATTTTTTGAAGAAAGAAAAAAATGAACGAAAAAGATGAAATGCAATGCAGATCCTCCCCCACACTTAGTTGAGACAGTGTCTAAATGGTAAAAATGTTTCCTAAATTTGAATGAGAGTACCTAAAGATGGATGTGCAAAATAATTTGTAAAATGAAATGCAATTTAATAACTAAATGCGGACATGGATCATATAGAAAATGTGATTTGTGCAAATGATGAATGAATTATGATGAACACCTACATCTTTCTTCCCCACACTTGTTTTTAGCACTAATTTTAGAGTTTGCACTGAAATGGAGAATAGATTTGAAGAATGGTTAGTCGTTATGCTTAGATTTAAATCAGGTGTGTCCCACAGTAAAACTCTACCTATAAAGATTTTATTAACTCAAAGGTTCATGTGTTTCAAATATTAGTCATTGTAATCCCATACATTTATGTGACTAAGCACGATTTCATTTAAAACACTAGAGTTTGTTTGTTCATTATCAATCATCGGTTCTGTTTATAATTCAAAAATCAAATCTAGTGGTGAAGTGTGTGAATCAAGAATGTTGTTTAACTCAGAAATAAATTCGTATTCACCGAAGTCGAAGTTAAAATGGTTTAAGCATGCATTTCATGCTTTAGTAGTATCACTAAACTTATCGTTTCCAACCGTTTCATTCACGTTGATTTCTTCTAAGTTTGAAAAGTTTAAGTAAAAATGGTTTTTTACTTCAAAATAGTAAAAAAAATACTAAATTGTACCCTACTAAATGACTGACTCAATTAGAAAGTGGAAGAACGAAACAAATAAATTACACAAAGCTCAATTCACAGACAGAATATTACATTCCAAAGATAACAATCAATTCAAGGCATTTCATACAATACAAACATTCATAAGCAATCAAAGCATTCAATGATCATTTATAAACAGGATCGATTAATTGTTTAATCCTAAATTAATTAAATTAAATTAATTACTCATGAATTAATTACTCAATCCTGATTCATTAATTACAAATCATTTACTATTAATTAATTAATAAATTAATCCTTAATTATCCATCTTAATTAATTACCTTTAATTAATTAATTAGTCCTTAATTAATCACATCAATTAAACTAACTTTTAAGTTAATTACGTAATTAATTAACCATTAATTATAAATAAATCAACTTTAATTAATAAATTAATCAATCCCCTAACCATTAAATAATTAACCCCTAATTATTTACTCTTAATTAATTAATGAACCTTTAATTAATTACCATTTAATTAATTATCCATAATTAATTAAATTAATTAATTACTCCTTAATTAATTATCATTCCTTAATTACCTACATTAATTAATTGACCTTTAATCATCAATTAATCAACCTTGATTTATAAATAAATCAACTTTAATTATTTGAATAATTAACCTTAAATTATTTAATTATCCTCTAATTAATTAATTAATTAATTAACCCTTAATTAATTACCTTAATCAATTAATCCTTAATTTGTGATGATCCTGACTCGACCTTCGAAAATCGGCACCGAATATGTCACCCATATTCTAATGCCGTAGATCCAAACGCCGAACCTGGTGCGCCGGAGCTTATAACACCATTAAGTAAACAAACAGCACAGCGGAAGAAATAATGAATATCAATATACAACATCTGATACAACATCCTGATACAACAGATGATACAATAGATATCGATATACATCAGAGATATGATACAATAAAATAGTAGCGGAAAGAAAATAGATAACACTAGCAGCGGAAACAAATAACTCCAATATAATCTTCAAGAGAGAACTCCAACAGCAGCTCGAACCAACATCACGATAGACTAAGACAAGCAAGTCTCGTCCATATCCAAAGACTGAACTAGCTCCAGATAATCTACCAAACCTAACTATCTAAAAAAAAACCAACTCTAAACTGGTCGTGTGGAAAATAGTGAGCACCCAGAGTTTAGGAAAGGAACAATAAACTCTGAGTCAGTCATGGGACTGGTGTGAGTAACAAAAACAGTTTATCTTTAAAATAAAATAACGAGAGAATTTTAAAGTAAATTCGCAATGCTTTTAGAAAATGAAACTACCATAAGACCTCCCGCCACACACACAATGCAAACGCAGAATTGGAGGAGATTTCTTCTTATGATAGTCAAACATGCTTAATACGTAGAAAGTTCTTTGATATTATTATTATAAGTGCAAAGTGCAGAAAACATTTCGAAAGTAGAATATAAATCTTAGCCAACATAGGCATTCCGCACTATGCCTACTATAGCTACCATGTTCAATAGCAGGTTACCACCACATTCCATGGCAGGTAATACAACTAAAACCGTACAAGGCTCGTATTGTTTCTTTGGATTTTCCAACAAATGGTCAGGCTAAGGAACTTCCTACTGCCACATGGGATCGCCTCTGGCGGGACGTCCCGAGAACCTAACCGGATCTCTGCCAACACAAGGCCGGGTTACCTCTGTAACTAGGTAACTACTACTCGAGCAAGCCATTCCTCGGTCCTTTGGGACCTTTATCCGACGCGCCTCTAAGCAACAACCACACAGTAAATGAGATTGGAGCTACCACATAGGTAAATATCTGGGCTCCATACCATGATACCACCCTTTACCAGAAGGGAATGACACACCCTAAAGGGCGCGACCCTCATAACCTTGCCGCATCTTTCCTGTTTTGACCATTTCCGGGGTGTGAGGTCCTGATGCAGTCTCGTCCACAAAGCTACGCTTTATACAAAAGCCATGCTCTGATCACAAATGATCACCAACACACAGCAGCACTCAGCATGCCACACTACTAAATTGGGAGTATATCGCTGATAACCTTCAACTACATAACCTCTGAGCTCGTATGTCTCAGAGAAGGGTGTTAAGCTAAGAGAATAAATTCTCCGCCACCAACAGATATGTATTTGAAAGAAGTCTGCTTTATATCTCAAAGTGTAGTGTCAGACATACAACCATACAAGTCTGTTCCGGGTTCGAACAGAACCGAAGGCACTTCCAAAGAAGCCCTTGCAATCCGGCTATTCACAATCCCGATCGGACATCCCATCACTTAGGGAATCTCTATACCGGCGCGACTCGGTGCAGAGACAATCGATAGGTCATCCTATCGTTTTCACAAATACCCGGTCTTCACCATCGATCTTCAAATGCTATCCATATACGTCGTATCACATATTCGGAATGGGTTATATGACACAAAGGTCCTCTCCCGGCTAAACCAAATAGTGAGCGCAACATTTAAAACATATGGATATGAGATTTCAATTAAGTCACAACTTAATGATTCAAAACTTTCTATCAAATGGTTTAAACAAATTACCATTTTCAAATCTTTAAACAAAAGATTTATTTCACTAAGTTCACCCAGCTTCACAAAGACTCATTTATGGATTCCAAATCAATTCCCATTTCAATTGGATTAACTCGTTTAAAATCTTTAAATTAAAGATTTAACTAATAGCTTTCAAACCGTTTCCATAACTTGGAAAATCATTTTCATTTTTAACTTGAAATCCTTTTAACACAAATTGGACGTTCATTACTTATATAAAAGCTTTTATTATCTGAAAACAAATAGTTTTCATTTTAGAAAGATCCAATTTTTACACGAGTTAAAGCCTTTGAATTTAAATTCAAATTCCCAAATCAATAACTTTAAAGTAGTTTAACTTATATAAACTGGTATAACATCTTTAGTCCCTAGTTTCCAAATCATAGAATTCAATTTCAAATATTGAATTCAAATTTAAATCAAAATATTTAAATTTCAAAACTCCACCGAGTTATACGAAATAAAGTTCGTCTTTGAAATTTCATTTCAAAAGCCTTTTACTTTAATCCCAATCCATCTACAAAACATTCGAATTCAAATTGTCTATTTAAAAAAAACACTTCAAAAATCTGTGACTTAATCGATTTCCACGTGAAATCCATATTGGTGTGTGTATGAGTGTGGTCCAGGGGTTTAACACAATAGTGCAATATCATTCAATCATCATAGATCAAATACATAAATATAGTTGATAAGAGGTATAACTATAACGCTTATCTTTTATTCACAGATCACAGGTATAAATATATCACAGATAATAAATTATATCACAAATAATTAACTACATTACAGATCACACACAAATCAGGATATATCACAAACAGTTCAAGGCATTTCATATAGTATAATCATTCATAAGTGAGGTCAAGCATAAAAAAATTACTCATAGATATGATTAATTAATTGTTTAATCCTAATTAATCCAATTTATTTCCAATTAAATTAATTGTTTATGAATTAGTTATCCAATCCTGATTAATAAATGACAATTCATCTGATATAGATTAATTAATCAATTACCTTAATTGATTTAATTATTTTTAATTAACCTTATTAATTAAATTAACCTTTAAGCCAATTACATAATTAATTAACCCCTTAATTAATTATTTTGAGAAATTTAACCTTTAATCATTTTCATTAGTCAATTTACCTTTAACTTAAATTGACTAATCTCAAATTAATCATCTTAATCAATTGATCACATTATCTTTGAATTAATCATTGCTTAATCACTTGATTAATTCATTAATATTAAATTAATAATCCTTAATTAACAATTAATCAATTTTTTTAACCTTAAATTACTTCATTAATCATCCATATCATTAATTAATTAAATTAATTAATTGTCCATTCTTAATCATCTTCATAATTTAATGAATCCAAATCATTAAATCCTAATTAACTTTTAAGATAAAAACGTTATCCTTAATTAATAACTTAATTGTTATTAACGAATGCACTTGAAACCTTTTGCTTTAAATTTCATTACATTACATTCTAATTTACAAATTCAAGTTTAAAACAAACATTTAGCCTTCCAAAAAGAAAAATCTTTTATAAAAGAACTTTATCAAAAATCAAGTTTAATTATTTGTTTGAAACAAATTTACCTTTTTTTTAAGAGCTAGTTGATTTAAACTTGTTTTGAAACACTTAAAATTTGGAACTAAACTTAACTTTTAAAATTTAAACCACTGTTTAAATCTTGTTTTCAGACTTTAATTTTTTTTTTTTTTTTAGTTTGAAACCATCAAGTTTAAGACCTGAAAACCCACCTTCTAAATATTAAAACTTTGATTTAAAATCCAAATTCCCTTTTTAAAACTTTTAAATTCAAAGTTTATTTGAACTAAACCTAAAACTAGATTTAAACTTTGTTTAAAACTTGCTCACAGATTTGAATTCATTAAATTGCTCTAGATTTGAAACTTGCAGACAGGTTTACAAAAACCTGTACAAACCAACTAACCCGAAGGTATACCCGAGCCCATCTTCCTTTTTCCCCGCGTCGAACTCGAAGTAAACCAATGTCGTTCCCAAACCCAAACAATGGTGTACAGAGCAACTCGTGCACCTGCACCGCTCATCGACGAGACTCCGGCATCAACGACCACCGTCAACAAGTCATCCACGATCTCCTAAAGCCATCAGCCCATCCAGCTCCTTCAAATGATCACGAGATTAAAATTCGACATAAGCGAACCCATCAGAACAAAATGCTCCGACCAAAAGTCGTTCGCCCAGACAACACCGATCACCAGAGGCGCCACCCTTCCGGCCCCAGCTGCATAAACCTTCCCCGCAGCCATCCTCCAAACCCGCTGCGACTCGATGCCTCGTAGGTACTGCAGCAACCCAAACTACACTCTCGACCAAATTTAGGGTTAAAAACTACTCCGATCACCTGCCGCCACCATGGTGGTTAATGCATCCACCTACCATTTTTCCCAAGCTCGCTGAACAACCCTCTGACTCCAGAAGTAGTTCCGACCCTCCACGTCACTTCGATCACCCACAGTAGAGCAAAACTCATTTTCTGGTTAACTCAGAATTTCACCCGAGATTTCAAACTAAAAATCATGATTTTATTTTTAAAAATCCTATAATTTGATAACTGATCTGATTATCATCCTAAAACAACAAATTAAACATGTTGAGATTTTGATATATAAAAGTTTTACTGTTCTTCCTCCTGCTTGTTTAATCTAGCTGTATATGAATCATTGAAATATTTTAAAATTTATATTTTGATATTACAAACAAATTTTGTTTGTATTTTGAAGTCTAAAAGGATTCAGGGAAGAGGATCTTGAATTATTTTCAGTTTTGACACCAGAACAATCAAGAACAGAGCCAACAGTTCATATAGCATGCACATTCAAATATACAGAGACTTTACTTATAAACATACGTGCAACGCAAACTTCATTCAACACAGAATTTTCACAAGCAACAGAACTTAATTTACTTAAGCTTTAATATAAATGTTTACTCACAGTGCTTAAAGAATGAACAGAGCATTCTTTTGAACCAAGCTTTGAAAACTGGCAAGCAGGAATCTTTCTTGATCCTCTAGTTGAATTGAGTTTGTATTGTTGGATTTGTTGCTGTTTACATTGAAGTTTTTTTTTGTTTAAGTTTTGAATGGTGCGCATTTCAGATTTTTTTTTTTGTTTACACAGCCCTGAAGATGGACCAAATGAGATAATGGATTGATGTATATAAGAAGAAATTTACAGGTTGATAATTATTATGTTTTGTACAATACAAGAGATACTTTCTTGTTTTGGTGGCTAAGCAAAAATAAATCTCGGCTGAGAGTTTATTTTGGTGGCTATAAATCTTGTTTTGTATGCTTGCAATAATTACCATTTGTCTTCTTAAGCAAGCTTCCTTATATATATGCTTTTGTTTCCTTTGTATTTGACTATGCTGAGAAATTTTTATATGTTGTGTACTCAAGATCCCAACATTAATTGCTAAGGATCTATTTAGTGTGCTACATAAATTTTGTTTGTTTGTTTTCTCAAGTCTTTATTTTCTTTGTGTTATAGATATTTTATTTTATTCTGTTTCTATACTTACTCTTTCTTTCCTGCATACTTAGGAATATAAGTGAAGTCCTATTGTTTGTTTATAAATATGAATGTAGTTGTACTGTTTGTAAATATTATGTTCACTTATTTACTTGCATTCTTTTTTTTTTACAGGCAACATACCTGTTATATATAAATATTTTGTTTTGTCTTTGTCTTTGTTTTGTTACTTTGTATTGTAAATAAATTTCTATTTTAATTATGTTGTTTGAATTCAGCTATATGTTACTTTATATTTTATAATTTATCTTATCATATATCTATTTGATTTGTCAAATTTATTTTCTAACTTAAATATTTATTTTAACTTTAATTCTAATTGTTTTAATTTACGTTTCGAATTTAAATTTCAAGAATCCAAAGTCAAATTCCAAAGCCGAATTCAAATTTTATCCCAAAATTTGTTCAAAATTTACATTAACTATCAATTTAAATTAAATTCAAAATTGGGGTCGTTACAGACTTCCCCCCTTAAAGAAATTTCGTCCTCGAAATTTGCCAGAGAGAGATAACGAAGATAGATGAAAGATAGAGAAATATCTTTCGAGGTCAACTAGATATATTTATTCTGCATTTGGCTTACCAAATCAGAATATCAATAATAGATACGAGAACAAATCTATTTAACACTTCACAAGATATTCGGGTTATCCAGATCTACAAAATATGAAGTGGCATTGGTTAGTTCGAAAGGATAACTAACCATTCGTAGTATATATCTCGACCCAAATATTGACAGATATATGGATACAATTTCAAAATATTGAGTTTAAAAAACCAATTTATACCTATCAACCATAGCAACCAAAGCAAATAAAACAACCAATACATCCAAACAAACAATTTGGTGTATCCGGAGTTTGTGTCCCATACTAATATATCAAATCTTCTTCCTGGATCTACCCGGAACCTTTAAAGAATTGAAAAGAGATGCTGGATAAAAGAGATGGATTTAATCTTCTATAATTTTTCCAATACTAGAAATGGATTCCAAATTCAAGTCGGAACATCTCAAAGTATACCTCAACTTGTCCCTCTTCGGACTTCGATCAACCCAAGAAATTATAATAGAATTTCAAGTTTGGTTTTACACGAAATCGATTTATCGATATAGTTCAAATTATCCTTCATATTCTATTAATCAATTTAACTCAAATTAAAATTTCCAATTTATTTCAATTTTCAATTCATATTCATTAAAGTTTAAATCAAAAACTGATAAGAAACCAATAAAGATACGAAGTAAGAATTTCTTACAACGATTCGTAGGGCCATCATCACACCAAAGCTTCCTCTGGAGCTGTCACGAAGAAATCAAAAGAATTTGAAAACGAATCAAAGGAAATTGATAGAGAAAGATTGTTCCCACTGTTGCAGGGCATTGACCATTTATAGTCGTATTTCCCTGTCCCCTATCTCGTCCTCTTCTTGCACTCATACTCACTATCAGTGGATAGTAAGAGAATTTACTGAGGCATTCAAACAGATATCTTAAGGATTACTCATTCTACGGTATACTTCACCCTATCTCTAATGAGCTACTTAATGTGTTATACTCCTGAGCTAAAGTTTTAACCCTCAGCTCTGATACCAAATGTGACGATCCTGACTCGACCTTTGAAAATCGGCACCAAATATGTCACCCATATTCTAATGCCGCAGATCCAAACGCCGAACCTGGTGCGCCGGAGCTTATAACACCATTAAGTAAACAAACAGCACAGTGGAAGAAATAATGAATATCAATATACCGCATCTGATACAACATCCTGATACGACAGATGATACAATAGATATCGATATACATCAGAGATATGATACAATAAAATAGTTGCGGAAAGAAAATAGATAACACTAGCAGTGGAAACAAATAACTCCAATATAATCTTCAAGAGAGAACTCCAACAGCAGCTCGAACCAACATCATGATAGACTAAGACAAGCAAGTCTCGTCCATATCCAAAGACTGAACTAGCTCCAGATAATCTACCAAACCTAACTATCTAAAAAAACCAACTCTAGACTGCTCGTGTGGAAAATAGTGAGCACCCAGAGTTTAGGAAAGGAACAATAAACTCCGAGTCAGTCATGGGACTGGTGTGAGTAACAAAAACAGTTTATCTTTAAAATAAAACAACGAGAGAATTTTAAAGTAAATTCGCAATGCTTTTGGAAAATGAAACTACCATAAGACCTCCCGCCACACACACAATGCAAACGCAGAATTGGAGGAGATTTCTTCTTATGATAGTCAAACATGCTTAATACGTAGAAAGTTCTTTGATATTACTATTATAAGTGCAAAGTGCAGAAAACATTTCGAAAGTAGAATATAAATCTTATCCAACATAGGCATTCCGCACTATGCCTACTATAGCTACCATGTTCAATAGCAGGTTACCACCACATTCCATGACAGGTAATACAACTAAAACCGTACAAGGCTCGTATTGTTTCTTTGGATTTTCTAACAAATGGTTAGGCTAAGGAACTTCCTACTTCCACATGGGATCGCCTCTGGCGGGACGTCCCGAGAACCTAACCGGATCTCTGCCAACACAAGGCCGGGTTACCTCTGTAACTAGGTAACTACTACTCGAGCAAGCCATTCCCCGGTCCTTTGGGACCTTTATCCGAGGCGCCTCTAAGCAACAACCACACAGTAAATGAGATTGGAGCTACCACATAGGTAAATATCTGGGCTCCATACCATGATACCACCCTTTACCAGAAGGGAATGACACACCCTAAAGGGCGCGACCCTCATAACCTTGCCGCATCTTTCCTGTTTTGACCATTTCCGGGGTGTGAGGTCCTGATGCAGTCTCGTCCACAAAGCTACGCTTTATACAAAAGCCATGCTCTGATCACAAATGATCACCAACACACAGCAGCACTCAGCATGCCACACTACTAAATTGGGAGTATATCGCTGATAACCTTCAACTACATAACCTCTGAGCTCGTATGTCTCAGAGAAGGGTGTTAAGCTAAGAGAATAAATTCTCCGCCACCAACAGATATGTATTTGAAAGAAGTCTACTTTATATCTCAAAGTGTAGTGTCAGACATACAACCATACAAGTCTGTTCCAGGTTCGAACAGAACCGAAGGCACTTCCAAAGAAGCCCTTGCAATCCGGGTATTCACAATCCCGATCGGACTTCCCATCACTTAGGGAATCTCTATACCGGCGCGACTCAGTGCAGAGACAATCGATAGGCCATCCTACCATTTTCACAAATACCCGATCTTCACCACCGGTCTTCAAATGCTATCCATATACGTCGTATCACATATTCGGAATGGGTTATATGACACAAAGGTCCTCTCCCGGCTAAACCAAATAGTGAGCGCAACATTTAAAACATATGGATATGAGATTTCAATTAAGTCACAACTTAATGATTCAAAATTTTCTATCAAATGGTTTAAACAAATTACCATTTTCAAATCTTTAAACAAAAGATTTATTTCACTAAGTTCACCCAGCTTCACAAAGACTCATTTATGGATTCCAAATCAATTCCCATTTCAATTGGATTAACTCGTTTAAAATCTTTAAATTAAAGATTTAACTAATAGCTTTCAAACCGTTTCCATAACTTGGAAAATCATTTTCATTTTTAACTTGAAATCCTTTTAACACAAATTGGACGTTCATTACTTATATAAAAGCTTTTATTATCTGAAAACAAATAGTTTTCATTTTAGAAAGATCCAATTTTTACACGAGTTAAAGCCTTTGAATTTAAATTCAAATTCCCAAATCAATAACTTTAAAGTAGTTTAACTTATATAAACTGGTATAACATCTTTAGTCCCTAGTTTCCAAATCATAGAATTCAATTTCAAATATTGAATTCAAATTTAAATCAAAATATTTAAATTTCAAAACTCCACCGAGTTATACGAAATAAAGTTCATCTTTTAAATTTCATTTCAAAAGCCTTTTACTTTAATCCCAATCCATTTACAAAACATTTGAATTCAAATTGTCTATTTAAAAAAAACCACTTCAAAAATCTATGACTTAATCGATTTCCACGTGAAATCCATATTGGTGTGTGTATGAGCGTGGTCCAGGGGTTTAACACAATAGTGCAATATCATTCAATCATCATAGATCAAATACATAAATATAGTTGATAAGCGGTATAACTATAACGCTTATCTTTTATTCACAAATCACAGGTATAAATATATCACAGATAATAAATTATATCACAAATAATTAACTACATTACAGATCACACACAAATCAGGATATATCACAAACAGTTCAAGGCATTTCATACAATATAATCATTCATAAGTGAGGTCAAGCATAAAAAAATTACTCATAGATATGATTAATTAATTGTTTAATCCTAATTAATCCAATTTATTTCCAATTAAATTAATTGTTTATGAATTAGTTATCCAATCCTGATTAATAAATGACAATTCATCTGATATAGATTAATTAATCAATTACCTTAATTGATTTAATTATTTTTAATTAACCTTATTAATTAAATTAACCTTTAAGCCAATTACATAATTAATTAACCCCTTAATTAATTATTTTGAGAAATTTAACCTTTAATCATTTTCATTAGTCAATTTACCTTTAACTTAAATTGACTAATCTCAAATTAATCATCTTAATCAATTGATCACATTATCTTTGAATTAATCATTGCTTAATCACTTGATTAATTCATTAATATTAAATTAATAATCCTTAATTAACAATTAATCAATTTTTTTTTACCTTAAATTACTTCATTAATCATCAATATCATTAATTAATTAAATTAATTAATTGTCCATTCTTAATCATCTTCATAATTTAATGAATCCAAATCATTAAATCCTAATTAACGTTTAAGATAAAAACGTTATCCTTAATCAATAACTTAATTGTTATTAACGAATGCACTTGAAACCTTTTGCTTTAAATTTCATTACATTACATTCTAATTTACAAATTCAAGTTTAAAACAAACATTTAGCCTTCCAAAAAGAAAAATCTTTTATAAAAGAACTTTATCAAAAATCAAGTTTAATTATTTGTTTGAAACAAATTTACTTTTTTTTTAAGAGCTAGTTGATTTAAACTTGTTTTGAAACACTTAAAATTTGGAACTAAACTTAACTTTTAAAATTTAAACCACTGTTTAAATCTTGTTTTCAGACTTTAATTTAATTTTTTTTTTTTAGTTTGAAACCATCAAGTTTAAGACCTGAAAACCCACCTTCTAAATATTAAAACTTTGATTTAAAATCCAAATTCCCTTTTTAAAACTTTTAAATTCAAAGTTTATTTGAACTAAACCTAAAACTGGATTTAAACTTTGTTTAAAACTTGCTCACAGATTTGAATTCATTAAATTGCTCTAGATTTTAAACTTGCAGACAGGTTTACAAAAACCTGTACAAACCAACTAACCCGAAGGTATACCCGAGCCCATCTTCCTTTTTCCCCGTGTCGAACTCGAAGTAAACCAATGTCGTTCCCAAACCCAAACAATGGTGTACAGAGCAACTCGTGCACCTGCACCGCTCATCGACGAGACTCCGGCATCAACGACCACCGTCAACAAGTCATCCACGATCTCCTAAAGCCATCAGCCCATCCAGCTCCTTCAAATGATCACGAGATTAAAATTCGACATAATCGAACCCATCAAAACAAAATGCTCCGACCAAAAGTCGCTTTGCCCAGACAACACCGATCACCAGAGGCGCCACCCTTCCGGCCCCAGCTGCATAAACCTTCCCCGCAGCCATCCTCCAAACCCGCTGCGACTCGATGCCTCGTAGGTGCTGCAGCAACCCAAACTACACTCTCGACCAAATTTAGGGTTAAAAACTACTCCGATCACCTGCCGCCACCATGGTGGTTAATGCATCCACCTACCATTTTTCCCAAGCTCGCTGAACAACCCTCTGACTCCAGAAGTAGTTCCGACCCTCCACGTCACTTCGATCACCCACAGTAGAGCAAAACTCATTTTCTGGTTAACTCAGAATTTCACCCGAGATTTCAAACTAAAAATCATGATTTTATTTTTAAAAATCCTATAATTTGATAACTGATCTGATTATCATCCTAAAACAATAAATTAAACATGTTGAGATTTTGATATATAAAAGTTTTACTATTCTTCCTCTTGCTTGTTTAATATAGCTGTATATGAATCGTTGAAATATTTTAAAATTTATATTTTGATATTACAAACAAATTTTGTTTGTATTTTGAAGCCTAAAAGGATTCAGGGAAGAAGATCTTGAATTATTTTCAGTTTTGACACCAGAACAATCAAGAACAGAGCCAACAGTTCATATAGCATGCACATTCAAATATACAGAGACTTTACTTATAAACATACATGCAACGCAAACTTCATTCAACACAGAATTTTCACAAGCAACAGAACTTAATTTACTTAAGCTTTAATATAAATGTTTACTCACGGTGCTTAAAGAATGAACAGAGCATTCTTTTGAACCAAGCTTTGAAAACTGGCAAGCAGGAATCTTTCTTGATCCTCTAGTTGAATTGAGTTTGTATTGTTGGATTTGTTGCTGTTTACATTGAAGTTTTTTTTTTTGTTTAAGTTTTGAATGGTGCGCATTTCAGATTTTTTTTTTTTTTTTTTACACAGCCCTGAAGATGGACCAAATGAGATAATGGATTGATGTATATAAGAAGAAATTTACAGGTTGATAATTATTATGTTTTGTACAATACAAGAGATACTTTCTTGTTTTGGTGGCTAAGCAAAAATAAATCTCGGCTGAGAGTTTATTTTGGTGGCTATAAATCTTGTTTTGTATGCTTGCAATAATTACCATTTGTCTTCTTAAGCAAGCTTCCTTATATATATGCTTTTGTTTCCTTTGTATTTGACTATGCTGAGAAATTTTTATATGTTGTGTACTCAAGATCCCAACATTAATTGCTAAGGATCTATTTAGTGTGCTACATAAATTTTGTTTGTTTGTTTTCTCAAGTCTTTATTTTCTTTGTGTTATAGATATTTTATTTTATTCTGTTTCTATACTTACTCTTTCTTTCCTGCATACTTAGGAATATAAGTGAAGTCCTATTGTTTGTTTATAAATATGAATGTAGTTGTACTGTTTGTAAATATTATGTTCACTTATTTACTTGCATTCCCTTTTTTTTTTTTACAGGCAACATACCTGTTATATATAAATATTTTGTTTTGTCTTTGTTTTGTTACTTTGTATTGTAAATAAATTTCTATTTTAATTATGTTGTTTGAATTCAGCTATATGTTACTTTATATTTTATAATTTTTCTTATCATATATCTATTTGATTTGTCAAATTTATTTTCTAACTTAAATATTTATTTTAACTTTAATTCTAATTGTTTTAATTTACGTTTCGAATTTAAATTTCAAGAATCCAAAGTCAAATTCCAAAGCCGAATTCAAATTTTATCCCAAAATTTGTTCAAAATTTACATTAACTATCAATTTAAATTAAATTCAAAATTGGGGTCATTACATAATTATAAATTAATTAACCTTTTAATTAATAATTAATTAGTTAATCATCACTAACACTATACAGTAGCTTAAATTTTAAGTTAACAATTAAGAAAATATTTGATTAACTCTTTAATTACATTGTTAAGTTTTATTTAAAATAAACTCTTTTAAAATAAGTTTAAAACATTTTAAACTTAACTAATTTTAAAAAAATTTATTTCAAAACCTTTAACTACCATTCCTACTTAACATATAATCATCATTTTTAAAAGAATAAATTTATAAATAAATTTAACTTAAATTGTTAAAGTTTTACAACCAATAATTATAAAACCCGAGACTCCCCCGAAACCATCCCGAGATAAAACCTTAATTACTTCGGGTTTTCGCCCAAACTACCCGAGTGCCTCCCTAAAATATCAAGTAATAAAAATTTTGTTTAAATTTTTATTACTCGATACCATAAAAAAATACACTAGCCAGTATTCGAGCCATCCACCCAATTCCCCCGACCTTGCTTCGAGATCAAACCCTTCTTCTCCAACTCCTTTCCACTGACACAAACTACAGGTTGTGCACGTGCACCACAAAGAGGCTCACCTCCGACCAAGGTTCTAACCACCATTGAGTCGCCAATCCTCCCCTATAACACCACGACCACTTCAATCAACTAACAAATTTGAAATTGAGTTTAAGCCACCTCGACAACCTCTTGGAACAATAACTCCTCCAAGAACTACCTCGCCGGACCACCTCTGGCCACCTGAAAACGTGCAATTTCTTCCAGAGCTCCGCTATAGTCCAATACTTTATTTTCCCTGGGTCTGAGGAACTCCGGTGAGCTATCGTTGATGAACTCAATTCAAAAAGTCACCTCAACCAAACTGCTTGTTAAACCCTACCCCTATGTCGATACGCCACCATGATGAATTATAAATCCATCCAATATTTTTCTAGAGATTGCCAGATACCCTACTGCCTTCAGTCATGAGCGCGACACCCTACCACTTCCTATCACCGAGAAATTGACACAAGTTCGATTCACGTTCATCTTTCGACTTCGCAATATTTACAAACCTAAAAATCTTAATTTTTATGTCAAAATTCATCATCTTGCAATTCAAATATGCCTATAATATCAAAACATAATTTCCTGATATTCAATTTTTCCTTCATATTGAATTATCACGGTAATTTCTTAATTTTGGAATAAACATTCCATATTTTTTTAAACTATTTTTATTTTATTTTACATATTACAGTCATTTTTCATTAAGAAATCAAAGCCTAAAATCAATTATATGAGGAGCGGTTGAAATTTTTGTTTTGGTGGCTTTAACCCTGTAGAACAACAAAACAGTATATATTGTACATATATACTTACACGCAGACAAGTTTACACACATGCAACATATTCCACCAACATATATTCAATGCTTGATCATATGCAAAACAATACAGATATAGGTTCAAAATTTGCTCACCTGGTAGTTTGAAAGCAGAGAACCCGACAGAGGACAGGTTTTTGAATTTTTCTTTTAAAATCTGGATCTTTGAATTATTTTTGATGCTTGATTCCTGTATTTCATTTGAATTTGTCTATTTTTGAGTTGCTTCTTGATTTTTGCCTTTGATTTCTTTCTGGTTTATCGTAAAAAATCTGGAATGCTTTGCCTTTATTTTATTTCTTCTCATGAAGACATTGATTTTCCAAGTTTGAAGATTGCTTTGATCTTCAGGCTTGCTTCAGTTTCTGATTTACCGAGTTGCTTCTTGGTTTTGAATTTAAACTTGCTTTCAATTACTAATTTGATTCTAGGCTTGATCAGGTTTGAAATGTTTGAAACAGATCTGGTTATTGATTCCAGGTTTCTGATCTTCTTTTTCTTTTCCTTACTTTTGTTTGTTGTTTTAGATTTTAATTCCTAATTTGTTTCTTAGGTTTGAAGTTTAACTGAGATTAAGTGTCCAGGCTCCTTCTTTTTTGTAAAAAAAAAACTTATGTATATGTTTTCCATATTTAAAATTAAAGAGAAAGAAAAATTGTTTTGCCACTTGTTCTCTTTATTAACACTTGTAAGTTTATATCCTACTTATTAAACATCTGTCACAACATGATTTTTAAAATTTTTACACTTGTTAAAATTATGTAGATTTATATTTAAATCCGTTTCTTTATTTTATTTATAAATTATGTTTTTAACCCTTTCACTTATTAATATTTCATAAATGTCTATATTATGTTTTTCTTATTTATACTTTTATACATTTACAAACAAAAATTTTAAAAGAAAATTTTCTAATCTTTACAACCAATACTATTTTAAACTTAATTTATTATACTTTTAATTGTATATGTATACATACATATAACATTATTTATATTGATATAGATTTTCAAAGAATATGATTTAGAATCAAATTATACACAAAAATCATTAGTTTCTTAAAATATAACTTTTAAATCATCATATTCTAAATACAAAATGAATTCTTTTCTATTATTAAAATATAGAGTTTTATTTTCAAATAACTTTTTGGAAATTTTCCTATATTAAATTCAAATAAAATTTTCAAAATGCATATATTTATACTTTTTAAAATTAGAAAATTAGTTTCTATAAATTGCA
The DNA here is from genome assembly GCA_030765085.1 of Allium cepa. NCBI lineage: Eukaryota > Viridiplantae > Streptophyta > Magnoliopsida > Asparagales > Amaryllidaceae > Allium > Allium cepa. The sequence continues at coordinate 641,006,117 of CM060939.1, read as the reverse complement.
AAATCTAAAGTTTTAAATCCAATTTATGTAAAAATACTTATATTTGACTTTCAAATCCAATATGTTATTTAAAACATTTATTTCTGAATTTCCAATTAGAAATTCTATTTTTAAAATCATATTCATATTAATAAACAAATATTTGTTTAATTTGGAAAATACTAATCCACAATTTAATTTCAAAAATTAAATTAATTATCAAATTAAATTTAGCTTAAAAATCAGGATCGTTACAAAGAGGGTTTTATGGCTGTTCACGTATATTATAAAATACTAAGAGATACGACCAATGTTTTACGGGTGGTATGTACCTCTTTTGCTAATAGTTCAATAAATTGAACTACCATATATCTATGATCTAACTGTTCGAGATAGTCAATTTCACAATTACAATTTTTTTGATTTTGATTATTTTGAAATTCAATTACAAGTTCACGACCAATTTAGTGAAGAAAAAGTAAATTACAAATAAAAAATTGTACAAGCATCGTCGATTTGCAATTTGCAGCAACCTGTTTTTACAAGCAGTTTTTCACAAAAGCATCGTACTTGTAGAGAAAGGAAATACTTACAAAATTAAACTTGATGTCCAATGTTTCTTGATGGTGCCAAAAACTTGATGGCCTCGGAGTGTTTGTAGGTTGGATTGGCGATCATGATGTTGTGATGTTGTTTGGTGAAAGTGACGGTCTGTAGACAGAGTTTGAAGAAAGGAATGTTTAATTTTCTACTTTTAAAAATCATCGTTTTCGAAAACAAACAAGATGGTTTAATTAAAACAAGAAATCTTGACTCTCGAATTTTTGATTTGTTTTGTGTTCATCTGTATTTCTTGATATTCCAGGAAACTCAAACTTATTAACTTAAAAAATGATTTTTAAAATTAAAATCTTGTTAACTTAAAAACTTTTTGTTTAAACATCATACTCTAAAGAGGATTAGGAGATGAGGATTTGAAATTTGAAAGAGTTTTTCAAACCTGTATGTTTAGAACAGAGGCAAACAGACATGCACAAGATCAATCTACATATTTACATACATGCAGCCATATTTTCATCTATACTGACATTTTTCACAACATATTTCTAAGCATTAATCACATGTAAACAAAATATAACAGATTCCAAATTTTATAGAGGTAGTTTGCTCACATGTATTGAAGGAACAAAGAGCTTGGAAAAAAAAATTTGAGCTTGAAAACTGAAACTTGTTTTGATCTTTCAAAACTGGAGATGACATTGACGTGTTTGTTGTTTGTTGAATTGATTTTGATCTGAACCTTGATTAATTGCTTGATTAACTGAGTTGATCTGAACTTTGTTTTCAGGTTTGAAATAAATTGAAATTGTTTTTATATATTTATTTCTGGCTTAAGTTTTTGAACAAACATCTGTTTTGTGTTTACTCATACCATTCTCATGACTGACCCAGAGTTTATTGTTCCCCTTCCTAAACTCTAGGTGCCCTTAATTTCCACACGGGCAGCCTAGTGTCAGGTTATCCGTGTTCTGGAGCTAGTTCAGATAGTAGACATAGATTCAGAAATCTTTGAAGTCTTTAGTTTTTAAGCTGTTGGGTTTTGGAAGCTTTTGGTTTGGAAGTCTTTGGAGCTTTGGAGCTTTTGCATTGAAGTCGTAGCATGTTGGATTATTTTAAAGACCCTGTTGTTGTTCCGCTATTATGTTATTGTTCTGTTGTTGTATCATATATGCAGTGCTCTGATGTTAGTGATCATTTGTATCAGAATATTGTATCAATGTTGTATCTGTGTTGTATGTCAACGAAATTATCATTTTGTTTCCGCTGTGTTATTATTCATCTAATGTGTTATAAGCTCCAGCGAACTGGACTCCAACGTTGAATCTCCGGCATTCGAATATGAGTGATGTATTGGATGTCGATTTTCGAGCGCTGGATTCTGGATCGTCACATTTGGTATCACATATATTATGCATATACATACATATAATAACAAACTATATTTTAAATTCAAAATAACATATATACATAAAACTTAACTTTGTATGTTTTGAAATGTAAAATTAACAATTTGAAAACTATCTCTAATATAGGGAGTCCAAATTAGATTTATAATTTTACACAAAATTCCTCTTATAAATCTTGAGTTAAAATAATATATATAAATATATGTAAATAATAATTAAAATTATTTTATACTTTGAAAAAAACATATATGCATAAAACTTATATTCAATGTCACAAAATGATGTTAAGTAACTAACATATGTAGGCCACTTATATTTGTATATATAAATGTTACAAAATTATTTCAACTATTAGAAAATAGTTTTAAATATGAATTTTTATTATTATTAAACATTAATTTGAAAAACAAAAGTAAATAATAGATTGGACAACATAGGCATATATAAATTCTTTGTATAACGTATGTAATCTAAACAATATAAACATTATGAAACATATAAGCAAATGAGATGTATAAGATCCGAGATCCAACTATAATAAAATGATATAACATATAATCAAAATGTGATTGAATATTTACCTTATGATATAGCCTAAAATTCACACTTTAAACGAAGAATTTTCCTTAGATCTCCAAGATTCACACCCAATTTTTGGAAGAGATTAATAAACCTTACGTTTATTTTATTCGATGTTTGCATTTGATTTGGAGTTTAAAACTTTGAAAATCTTCATTTATTTAGCCACGGAAGGTAAGGAGAAGAGAATAAAAAGGTGAATAGAAAAATGAATGTCTACAAGGATTGAATTAGTCAATTTATTTCAATTGAAAGAATGAAACCTTTTCATTCTTTTAATTAAAACTTCTCTAATAATTCCCTTAATTTTCTCTCCATCCCTCACTTTTCACTTGGTATAACCAAAATTACATATCATCAAATGGCATAAAATTTCCATAAATACTTTCATGCAATTATCTTTTATTTAAACCCGTTTAAAAATACACCGATATCGTAAATCGATAAGCGCAAATATAAATTTCATACATGCATTCAAATAATTACAAACAACTTTCAAACATCAAATAAATTAAATGATAATTATTTTTTCTCAAATAGCAACTAATGTAATTAAGTTACAATATTTTATAAATTAATTAAATCATGTGATTTTTTGGAGAATTCATCATTACGATTGTGTGACTCAATGACGTAAATTCAGTCAGCGATTATTGTCAAACAATTCCAATATTAACGTTCACACATCACCTTTGCTATTGATGCGACATTTTGACCAAATTTATAGCTTGCACATCTTTTTAGTAAAATCCAATTTGACTATTTTAAGCGGTATGTAGTAGTAAAGATTATTTATATCATTTCTCTCCTTCAAAACCATGTTACTTTAGAACTTATGGAATTTGGTTTTGGACAAACTTCAGTACCGTCCACATTCAACTAGGTTTTTCCAAATACAAAATCCTTGGTTCAATAATAATATTTATTATTGACCGTACTACTCCGACAAGTAACTTTGATTTTGAGTTGACTATAATTGACCGTGATGCTGATGCTTTATAATCGAGAAAATTAATTTTTGATTGAATAATATTTCACTTATAATGCTTTAACTTAGACCTAACATTGGGAGAGCTTTAACTCTAGTCTCAATGGATGAACCGATATCTTTTCTCGAAATATCAAAGTGGAGTATCCACACTAAATTTCCACAGTGTTCTCATGTTGAGGGAACTATGTAACATTTTTACTTCGAGATTCTCTGTTTGACCTTACCTGTATTAACCAACAGAAAAATATCATGTAGCGGCTCTAATCCGTCCTTCGAAAATCGGCACCAAATACGACACTCATATTCAAATGTCACAGATCCAAACATCGAATATGGTTCGCCAGAGCTTATAACACAATTAAGTACAACACAGCAGAAGAAAATGAATATCGATATATATATATAACATTGATACAATGATATATACAATATCTGATATAATATGACACAACAGAATGATACAATAGATATCACTACTATCAGAGATACAAGACACCGCGGAAAGAATATCTTCAATAGAACGCATCTCCAAATCCAATGCTCCAATCCAAAGCTAGCTTGAACCGCCCATCATGTTTCACCAGATGAGAAAGGACGGTCCGTGATCCAAAGACTGGACTAACTCCAGATAATCTGCTAAACCTGACTATCTGAAAAACCCAACTCTAGACTGCCCGTGTGGAAAATTGTGGGCACCCAGAGTTTAGGAAAGGAACAATAAACTCTAGGTCAGTCATGGGACTGGTATGAGTAAATAAAAACAGTTTATCTTTTAAATAAACAACAAAAGAATTTAAAATAAATCCGCAATGCTTTTTGAAAAATGAAACTACCAAAGGCCTCCCGCCATACACACAATGCAAATGCAAAATTGGAGGAGATTTCTCCTTATGATAGTCAAATATGCTTGATACGCAAATTCTTTTCAATATTATTATTAGTGCATAGTGCAAAAAACATTTCGGAAGTATAATATTAATGTTAGCCAGCATATAACGATTATTGTATGACTACTATAGCTACCATGTTCAATAGCAGGTTACCACCACATTCCATGGCAGGTTATATAACTAAAACCGTACAGGACGCGTATTGTTTAGATTGGATTTCCAACAAATGGTCAGGCTAAGGAACTTCCTACTGTCCATGGGTACGCCTCTAGCGGGATGTCCCGAGAACCTAACATGATCTCTGCCAACACAAGGTCGGGTTACCTCTGTAACTAGGCAACTACTACACGAGCATGCCATCCCCTAGTCCTTTGGGACCCTTATCCAAGGCGCCTCTAAACCACAAAGCAACAACCACACAGTAAATGAGATTGAAGCAACCACATAGTTAAATATCTGGGCTCCATACCATGATACCACCCTTTACCAGAAGGGAATGACACACCCTAAAGGGCACGACCCTCATAACCTTGCCGCGTCTTTTCTGTTTCGACCATTTTCGGGGTGTGAGGTCCAGATGCAGTCTTATCCACAAAGCTACGCTTTACACTAAAGCCATGCTTTGATCACAAATGATCATCAACACACAGCAGCACTCAGCATGCCACACTACCAAATTGGGAGTATATCACTGATAACCTTCAACTACATAACCTCTAAGCTCGTACGTCTCAGAGAAGGGTGTTAAGCTAAGAGAATAAATTCTCCGCCACCAACAGATATGTATTTGAAAGAAATCTTCTTTATATCTCAAAGTGTAGTGTCAGACATACAACCATACAAGTCTGTCCTGGGTTCGAACAGAACCGAAGGCACTTTCGAAGAAGCCTTTGCAAATCCGGGTATTCACAATCCCGATCGGACTTCCCATCACTTAAAGAATCTCTATACCGTAGCTACTTGGTGCAGAGACAATCGATAGGTTATCCTATTGTTCTCACAAATATACGGTCTTCAAATGCAATCCATAACGTCGTATCATTATTCGGAATGGGTTATAAGACACAAGGTCATCTCCCGGCTAAACCGAATAATGAGCGCAATATTTAAAAACATATGGATATAGGATTTCAGTTAAGTCACAACTTAAAAATCCAAAGCTTATCTTTCAAATGGTTAAACAAATTTCAATTCAAATCTTTAAACAAAAAGATTTATTTCAAAAAGTTCACCCGATTTCACAAAGATCCATTTACGGATTTCAAAACAATTTCCATTTCAATTAGGATTAACTCATCCAATCTTTTAAGTCAAGATTTAACTTATAGCTTTCAAACTGTTTCCATAACTTGGAAATCATTTTCATTTCAAATCAGAAATCCCTTTTAATACAAATTGGAAGTTCATTTCTTAGGTGAAAGCTTTTACTATTTGAAAACAAATAGTTTTCATTTCGAAAAAATCCAATTATATTTGCATGAGTTAAAGTCCTTGGATTAAATTCAAATTCCCAAATTAATACCTTTAAAATAGTTTAACCCATATATAACATGTATAACATCTTTAATCCCTAGTTTCAAATCATAGATTCAGTTTCAAATTTTGAATTTAAATCAAATTATTTAAACTTCAAGGCGTAATCAAGTTATTCAAAAATAAATTTTATCTTTGAAATTCCTTTTCAATAAAACTTTTTACTTTAATCCCAATCCATTTGCAAAATTATTTGGATTTAAAAATTCAAACTCAGACTATTTCAAAATCTGCAACTTAACCAATTTCCACGTGCAATCCATATTTGTGTGTGTGTTGTGTAGTCCAGGGGTTTCACATAATAGTGCAACATCATCAATCATCATAGATAAAGTAAATTTATCAATCACAAAGATTCACCATTACGATTCGATGTGGGTTTCGGATAACCAACTGGAATCCGACTCCCTGTCGCATCGAAATTTAAATGTCATTTCCGGGCAAAAAGGGTTTTCACATACACATAGAAACAAATCACAAATCACAGTTCAGCAGAATGCAATTCACATTACATAGCATCACAATCACATACCAGAAATATCAATCCAGTACACAATATTTGACAATTAACTTAAATTAATCAAATTAAACTCAATTAATTACAATGAGCAATTAATTTCTTAATTACTTTCATCAAGTAATTACACTTACACAATTTCATAAATGATTACTATTAATTAATTAATCTAATTGATTGTTAAAATTAATCACATTAATTAATTATGTAAATAATCTTAGTCATTGACCTTCATTAACTAATAACAATGCTTTAATTACTTTGCTAATTAATCTCTAATTATAAATTAATCTAAATCATTAATTTATAAATTAAATAAATAAGTCATTCCTTAATTATCTTATTCATTAAATCATTTTAATACCTTAAGGTAATCCATTTCCTTATTAATGACTTCATAAATATTAAAGTGTATTTAAAACATTACAATTCTAAATTTAGATTCGAATTTCATTTTGAATTTAAGATTAGAATGATTATATATTTAAACATTAACCAAATTTAAAAATCAACTTATAAACCTATATAAGAAAGTTCTAACTAAATTACTTAAATTTTTGTTTAAAAATTAAGCTTTAAAATAGATTACATTTCAACTTGGAAATTCAAGTTAAAACAAATTATTTAACTTTTCATTCAAAAATCCTTTTTATAAAAGAACTTTTTCAAAATCCAATTCAAACATTTATTTGAAAACAAATTACTTTTAAAAAAACTATTTGATTTAAATTTGTTTAAAACATTCAGATTTAAAAACTGATTTAAATCTCAGATTTGAATTCAAGAAACTTGAATCCATATCTAAACATTTGATTTAAACTTGGCTTTAAACTTTAATTTAAACTTGCTTTTAATACCTTGATTTAAAACTTTGATTTAAAATCCCAATTCATTTTAAAAGCTTAAGATTCAAAAGTTTATTTGAAACTAAACTTAACTTTTGAATTTAAACCCAGTTTAAATTCTTTTTCCAGATTTTAAATTAAATTCTAAAATCTGAAAACTGTCAGGTTTGTTTTTAAAACCTGAAACCCACTTTTTAATATTTTAAAACTTCAAAATTTCAAAGCCATTTTGAATCTAACTTCATCTAGAGTTAAACTTATTTTTAAATCTATCTCACAATTTAAATTCTATTTAAATTTGCTTTAAATTCAAAAAAAAATTACTGTCAGGTTTTCTAAAACCTGTAGCAAGACAAAACAACCCGAGGCAACTTTTTCTTTACTTCGAGTTCAACACTTAAAAACTTCGAGTAGATCACTCGAGTTACTCGAGAAAATCTCGAGTCTAAATCTTCCGCACAAACAACAGCTCACCAGAAACATAAAATGCACAGTGCACATACATCGTGGCTCTGGCCAACTTCGGCCAACCACCTGACCTCCATCTCATCAACGACCATCACCTGACACCATCACGGCCTCCCAAATCCACCATAGTTGCTCGAATCAAAATCGAGAAGCAAATTCCCAAACCTGGAACGCAACCTGCCAACCAACATCCAAAACCTGGAACTTCGCCGTACTCCAAATTCCGACCACCTGAGAGCCATCACCACCGACTATGGCTTCGACTACCACCCCTTTACCAATCCCCAAAAGCACATTGAACTCGATGCACTATGGAGTTCAAACCGACCCAAATTCCAACCCAGGCAAAAACTAGGTTTAGAAAATTCAAATGACAATCATTGCCACCACCATGCTCAGACCGACCACCGGTCAATTTTCCCGTTACCTCCGGTCACACTCCTACCTCCAGAAAGAATTCCAACCTTCCAGATCAACAGGATTGCCAGAGGCAACCAAAAATCCCCAAAACAATCAACACAGAAGTTCCTACTCTAGACTCAACTAAAAAATGTGAAATTAGTTTTAAAAATATAGATTTCAGATAATAATTCAACATATAAACCTGAATTAATAATTTAAGATGATTGAAATTTCACTCATGTTAGTCATTAGTTGTTCTTAGGTATTTACAGAACAGTTCTATTCTATTTAACTAAAATATAAATTTTAAAATTTACTTTATGATCAAACAAACACATTTGTTTGAATACTGAGTCCTATCAACCAATAGATTAAGCCGAGATGATTTTTGGTTTAAATCTGAGCTTGAAATTTTATAAACAGAGATGTTTCCAGATCATTGAATATGCACGCATCATATATACACAAAATTGCATAAATATATATATATATATATATATATACACATATAAACATACTCATTTCAGACATAAGCAACATATGTGAATATACTTAAGCATGTTTTAAATTTAAGTTACTCACCTTGATTCCAAAATTAACAGAGTTTCCTCAATTTGAAACAGGCTTTTAAACTGCAAGCCGATTCTCTTGATTTCTTGTTTGAATTGATTTGTATTGTTGTTTAAGTTGAGATGATGCTTACTTTATATTTTCTCAGCTTGGAATGAACGAAATTGGGATGAAGAAGGTTGATACATATAAAAGAAGTGTACAGGTTGATATATTTTTCTTGAAACAGGGTGATTATATTGTTTGCATAGGGTGAGATATTTTCATTTGTACAATATAAGTCAGGGATTTTTTTAATGTTTAGAGGCTGATGGATCTACTTTGGTGGCTGATAGATAATAATTTATGTGCTGCATTAATTTTCTCTGTCTTCTTTTTATTTTATTTTAAATCTACATACTTGAAATACATTACTGTCTTCCTATGCAAGCCTTTCATATACATGTTTACTTGTTTCATATTTATACTTTATTTGTTTGTATGTAGTTGAATGTACAAAAAAATTCTTGTCTTATGGCTCTATAATATAAATAAATTTCTATAGTCAATATGTCGTTATAATTTTCGAATGTATTCACTTTATATTTTAATTTATCTTATATATATCTATTTATATTTCTAATTTAAATATTTATTTTTAACTTTAATACTTATAGTCTTATTTACATTTGCATTCCAATATATATAATATATATATATATATATAGATATTCAACTTTTAAAGAAATGGTTTTTAAAACTTTATTATACTTTAATAAAATAAACACAAATATGATATATTATAAAATATAGAATTTAACTTTAAACATCCTTTGAAAATTATTTTATATCAATTTCAAAATATAACTTTCAATAGATTCATTTGTATAAATACAGGCACATCTAATTTAATCATATCCAAAATCCAAATACAAATTTATTTTCTAAGATATTTAATTTACATCCCAATTTCAAATTCTATTTTCAATCCATTTTATATACATATTTATTTTCAAATATCCAAATTAATTCACTATTTAATTAAAACCTTATATTAGTTACCAATTAATTTCACCATTTTTATTCAAAAATTAAATTAATTATCAATTTAAACTTAGTAAAAATCCGTGATCGTTACAGATTCCTCCCTTAAGAAATTTCATCCTTGAAATTTGCAGGCACGGAAAAACCAAAGATAGATACACAAAGATAGAGAAACAGTTTTCTAGGTCAAACTAGATATCTATTCTGTATTTGGCTTACCAAATCAGAATATCAACAATAGATATGAGAACAAGCTCATTCAATACTACACAGGATACTCGGGTCTCCAGATCTACGAATATGCGGGGGCACTAGTTAGAACGAAGGGATAACTAACCATTCGTAGAATATATCGGATCCCAAAGAATAGATATATAGATAGATAGATAGATTCAATCCCCTGCAATTTCTCAAACACAAGATATGGATTCCAAACTCAAGTCGGAATACCCCAAAGTATATACCAACTTGTCCCTCTTCGGACTTCGATCTACCCAAGAAATTACAATAGAATTTCAAATTTGGTTTTAAACAAAATCTTTTTATCGATTCAATTCAAATTTAGCCTCATATTCTATTAATCAATTTATTTAGAATTTTCAATTTCAAATTCGTTAAAGTTTAGATCGAAAAGCTGATAAGAAACCGATGAAGATACTAAGTAAGGATTTCCTACAACGATACGTAGGGCCACCATCACACTGAAACTTCTTCTCGTAGCTATCACGAAGAAATCAAAATTTTTGGAAACGAATCAAAGGAAATTGATAGAGAAAGTTGTTTCCACTGTTACAGGGTATTGACCATTTGTAGTGGCACTCCCTTGTCCCCTATCTCGTCCTTTTCTTGCCTTTATACTCACTATCAGTGGATAGTAAGAGAATTTACTGAGGCATTCAAACGGATATCTTAGGGATTGCTCGTTCTAGGATATACTTCACCCTATTTCTAATGAGTTACTTAATGTGTTATACTCCTGAGCTAAAGTTTTAACCCTCAGCTCTGATACCAAATGTGATAGTCTAGGCTTTTCAACCATCGACAGCGGCCAATCTCGACTGGTAGGCTTTTCAACCATCCCAGCCCCGCCGTGGCTCACAATGGTCCCCGAAACTTGCTTTTACGGCCAGCCTTTCGACTGTCACAGCTTACGCCTAACCAACCCCTTTAAGAGGACGTGTGGGGGTAAGAGTCTCATGCTCGCCACTAAACAAAAAGTGAGAACCCCCCATCACGTTTCTCCTAGATAAGCAAATCTCGTCCACAAAGCTACGCTTTACACTAAAGCCATGCTTTGATCACAAATGATCACCAACAAACAGCAGCACTCAGCATGCCACACTACCAAATTGGGAGTATATCACTAATAACCTTCAACTACATAAACTTTGAGCTCGTACGTCTCAGAGAAGGGTGTTAATCTAAGAGAATAAATTCTCCACCACCAACAGATATGTATTTGAAAGAAAACTGCTTTATATCTTAAAGTGTAGCGTCAGACATACAACCATACAAGTCTGTCCCGGGTTCGAATAGAACCGAAGGCACTTCCGAAGAAGCCCTTGCAAAACCGGGTATTCACAATCCCGATCGGACTTCCCATCACTTAGGGAATCTCTATGCCGTAGCTACTCAGTGCAGAGACAATCGATAGGTTATCCTATCGTTCTCACAAATATTCGGTCTTCACCACCGGTCTTCAAATGCAATCCATAACATCGTATCGTTATTTGGAATGGGTTATATGACATAAGGCCCTCTCTCGGCTAAACCGAATAATGAGGCAATATTTAAAAACATATGGATATGGGATTTCGGTTAAGTCACAACTTAAAAATCAAAAGCTTTTCTTTCAAATGGTTAAACAAATTTCCATTTCAAATCTTTAAACAAAAAGATTTATTTCACAAAGTTCACCCGATTTCACAAAGATCCATTTACGGATTTCAAAACAATTTCCATTTCAATTAGGATTAATTCATCCAATCTTTTAAGTCCAGATTTAACTTATAGCTTTCAAACCGTTTCCATAACTTGGAAATCATTTTCATTTCAAACTAGAAATCCTTTTTAACACAAATTGGAAGTTCATTTCTTAGGTGAAAGCTTTTACTATTTGAAAACAAATAGTTTTCATTTCGGAAAAATCCAATTATATTTGCATGAGTTAAAGTCCTTGGATTAAATTCAAATTCCCAAATAAATACCTTTAAAATAGTTTAACCCATATATAACCTGTATAACATCTTTAATTCCTAGTTTCAAATCATAGAATTCAGTTTCAAATTTTGAATTTAAATTTAAATCAAATTATTTAAACTTCAAGCCGTAATCAAGTTATTCAAAAATAAATTTTATCTTTGAAATTCCTATTCAAATTTTTTTTTACTTTAATTCCAATCGATTTCCAAAACTATTTGGATTTAAAAATTCAAATTCAGACTATTTGAAAAATCTGCGACTTAACCAATTTCCACGTGCAATCCATATTTGTGTGTGTATGGTGTGTCCAGGGGTTTCACACAATAGTGCAACATCATCAATCATCACAGGTAAAGTAAATTTATCAATCACAAAGATTCACCATTACGATTCGATGTGGGTTTCGGATAACCAACTGGAATTCGACTCCCTGTCGCATCAAAATTTAAATGTCGTTTCCGGGCAAAAAGGGTTTTCACGTTCACATAGAAACAAATCACAAATCATAGTTCAGCACAAAGCAATTCACATTACATAGCATCACAATCACATATTCGAAATATCAATCCAGTACACAATATTTGACAATTAACTTAAATTAATCAAATTAAACTCAATTAATTACAATGAGCAATTAATTTCTTAATTACTTTCATAAACTAATTACACTTACACAATTTCATAAATGATTATCATTAATTAATTAATCTAATTGATTGTTAAAATTAATCACATTAATTAATTATGTAAATAATCTTAGTTAATGACCTTCATTAACTAATAACAATTATTTAATTACTTTGCTAATTAATCTCTAATTATAAATTAATCTAAATCATTAATTTATAAATTAAATAAATAAGTCATTCCTTAATTATCTTATTCATTAAATCATTTTAATACCTTAGTTATCTCTAAGGTAATCCATTTATTTATTAATGACTTCATTAATATTAAAGTGTATTTAAAACATTACACTTCAAAATTTAGATTCAAATTTCATTTTGAATTTAAGATTCAGAATGACTATATATTTAAACATTAACCAAATTAAAAATCAACTTATAAACCTAGATAAGAAAGTTCTAACTAAATTACTTAAATTTTTATTTAAAATTTAAGCTTTAAAATACATTGCATTTTAACTTGCAAATTAAAGTTAAAACAAATTATTTAACTTTTCATTCAAAAATCCTTTTTATAAAAGAACTTTATTAAAATCCAATTCAAATATTTATTTGAAAAAAATTACTTTAAAAAAAACTATTTGATTTAAACTTGTTTAAAACATTCAGATTTGAAAACTGATTTAAATCACAGATTTGAATTCAAGAAACTTGAATCCATATCTAAACATTTGATTTAAACTTGGCTTTAAACTTTGATTTAAACTTGCTTTTAAAACCTTGATTTAAAATCCCAATTCATTTTAAAAGCTTAAGATTCAAAAGTTTATTTGAAACTAAACTTAACTTTTGAATTTAAACCCAGTTTAAATTCTATTTCCAGATTTTAAATTAAATTTTAAAATCTGAAAACTGTCAGGTTTGTTTTTAAAACCTGAAACCCTCTTTTTAAATATTTTAAAACTTTAAGATTTCAAAGCCATTTTGAATCTTACTTCATCTAGATTTAAACTTTTTTAAATCTATCTCATAATTTAAATTCTATTTAAATTTTCTTTGTATTCAAAAAAAATTTACTGTCAGGTTTTCTAAAACCTGTAGCAAGACAAAACAGCTCGAGTTAATTTTTTTTACTTCAAGTTCAACACTTAAAAACTTCGAGTAGATCACTCGAGTTACTCGAGAAAATCTCGAGTCCAAATCTTCTGCACATACAATAGTTCGCCAGAAAAATAAAATGAATGGTGCACATACACTATGGCTCTGGCCAACTCCGGCCAACCACCAGACCTCCATCCCATCAACGGCCATCACCTGACACCATCACGGCCTCCCAAATCCACCACAGTTGCTCGAATCAAAATCGAGAGGCAAATTCCCAAACCTGGAACACAACCTGCCAACCAACATCCAAAACCAGGAACTTCGCCGTACTCCAAATTCCGACCTCCTGAGAGCCATCACCACCGACCATGGCTTCGACTACCACCCCTTTACCAATCCCCAAAAGCACGTTGAACTCGATGCACTATGGAGTTCAAACCGACCCAAATTCCAATCCATGCAAAAACTAGGTTTAGAAAATTCAAATGACAATCATTGCCACCACCATGCTCAGACCAACCACCGGTCAATTTTCCCATTACCTCCGGTCACACTCCTACCTCCAGACAGAATCCCAACCTTCCAGATCAACAGGATTGCCAGAGGAAACAAAAAATCCCCAAAACAATCAACACAGAAGTGTCTACTCCAGACTCAACAAAAAAATATGAAATTAGTTTTAAAAATCCAGATTTCAGATAATAATTCAAGATATAAACCTGAATCAATAATTTAAGATGATTGAAATTTCACTCATGTTAGTCATTAGCTGTTCTTAGGTATTTACAGAACAGTTCTATTTTATTTAACTAAAATACAAATTTTAAAATTTACTTTATGATCAAACAAACATATGTGTTTGAATACTGAGTCCTATCAACCAATAGATTAAGCAGAGATGATTTTTGGTTTAAATCTAAGCTTGAAATTTTATAAACAGAGATGCTTCCAGATCACTGAATAAGCACGCATCATATATACACAGAATTGCATAAATATATATACATATAAACATACAAATTTCAGACATAAGCAACATATGTGAACATACTTAAGCATGTTTTAAATTTAAGTTACTCACCTTGATTCCAAAATGAACAAAGTTTCCTCAATTTGAAACAAGCTTTTGAACTACAAGCCGAATCTCTTGATTTCTGGTCTGAATTGATTTGTATTGTTGTTTAAGTTGAGATGATGCTTACTTTATATTTTCTTGGCTTGGAATGAACGAAATTGAGATGAAGAAGGTTGATATATATAAAATAAGTGTACAGGTTGATATATTTTTCTTTAAACAGGGTGATTATATTGTTTGTATAGGGTGAGATATTTTCATTTGTACAATATAAGTCAGGGATTTTTTTATGTTTGGAGGCTGATGGATCTACTTTGGTGGCTGATAGATAATAATTTATGTGCTGCATTAATTTTCTGTCTTCTTTTTATTTTATTTTAAATCTACATACTTGAAATACGTTACTGTCTTCCTATGCAAGCCTTTCATATACGTGTTTACTTGTTTCATATTTATACTTTATTTGTTTGTATGTAGTTGAATGTATAATAAATTTCTTGTCTTATGGCTCTATAATATAAATAAATTTTTATAGTTAATATGTCGTTATAATTTTTCTAATGTATTCACTTTATATTTTAATTTATCTTGTATATATCTATTTCTATTTCTAATTTAAATATTTATTTTTAACTTTAATACTTATTGTCTTATTTTACATTTGCATTCCTATATATATATATATAGATATTCAACTTTTAAAGAAATTGTTTTTAAAACTTAATTATACTTTAATAAAATAAACACAAATATGATATATTATAAAATATAGAATTTAACTTTAAACATCCTTTGAAAATTATTTTATATCAATTTCAAAATATAACTTTCAAAAGATTCATTTGTATAAATACATGCACATCTAATTTAATCATATCCAAAATCCAAATACAAATTTATTTTCTAAGATATTTAAATTTACATCCCAATTTCAAATTCTATTTTCAATCCATTTTATATACATATTTATTTTCAAATATCCAAATTAATTCATAATTTAACTAAATTCTTATATTAATTACCAATTAATTTCACAATTTTTATTCAAAAATTAAATTAATTATCAATTTAAACTTAGTAAAAATCCATGATCGTTACAGACTCCCCCCTTAAGAAATTTCATCCTCGAAATTTGCAGGCACGGAAACAACAAAGATAGATACACAAAGATAGAGAAATAGTTTTCTAGGTCAAACTGGATATCTATTCTGTATTTGGCTTACCAAATCAGAATATCAACAATAGATATGAGAACAAGCTCATTCAATACTACACAGGATACTCGAGTCTCCAGATCTACGAATATGCAGGGGCACTGGTTAGTTCGAAGGGATAACTAACCATTCGTAGAATATATCGGATCCCATAGAATATATAGATAGATTCAATCCCTTGCAATTTCTCAAACACAAGATATGGATTCCAAACTCAAGTCGGAATACCCCAAAGTATATACCAACTTGTCCCTTTTCGGACTTCGATCTACCCAAGAAATTACAATAGAATTTCAAATTTGGTTTTAAACGAAATCTTTTTATCGATTCAATTCAAATTTATCCTTAAATTCTATTAATCAATTTATTTAGAATTTTCAATTTCAAATTCATTAAAGTTTAGATCAAAAAGATGATAAGAAACCGATGAAGATACGACGTAAGGATTTCCTACAACGATACATAGTGCCACCATCACACTAAAACTTCTTCTCGTAGCTATCACGAAGAAATCAAAAAATTTGGAAACGAATCAAAGGAAATTGATAGAGAAAGTTGTTTCCACTGTTACAGGGTATTGACCATTTGTAGTGGTACTCCCTTGTCCCTTATCTCGTCCTTTTCTTGCCTTCATACTCACTGTCAGTGGATAGTAAGAGAATGTACTGAGGCATTCAAACAGATATCTTAGGGATTGCATGTTCTAGGGTATACTTCACCCTATTTCTAATGAGTTAATTAATGTGTTATACTCCTGAGCTAAAGTTTTAACCCTCGGCTCTCATACCAAATGTGATAGTCTAGGATTTTCAACCACCGACAACGGCCAATCTCGACTGGTAGGCTTATCAACCATCCCAGCCCCGCCGTGGCTCACAATGGTACCCGAAATTTGCTTTTACGGCCAGCCTTTCGACTGTCACAGCTTACGCCTAACCAACCCCTTAAAGAGGACGTGTGGGGGTAAGAGTCTCCTGCTCGCCACTAAACAAAAAGCGAGAACCCCCCATCACGTTTCACCTAGATAAGCAAGCCTCGTCCACAAAGCTAATCTTTACACTAGTGCCATGCTTTGATCACAAATGATCAACAAATGACCATAAAAAAACATCAACACTCATCATGCCACACTACCAAATTGGGAGTATATCACTAATAACCTTCAACTACATAACCTCTGAGCTCGTACGTCTCAAAGAAGAGTGTTAAGCTATGAGAATAAATTCTCCACCACCAACAGATATGTATTTGAAAGAAAACTGCTTTATATCTTAAAGTGTAGTGTCAGACATACAACCATACAAGTCTGTCCCGGGTTCGAACAGAACCGAAGGCACTTCCGAAGAAGCCCTTGCAAATCCGGATATTCACAATCCCGATCGGACTTCCCATCGCTTAGGGAATCTCTATACCGTAGCTACTCAGTGCAGAGACAATCGATAGGTTATCCTATCGTTCTCACAAATATTCGGTCTTCACCACCGGTCTTCAAATGCAATCCATAATGTCGTATCGTTATTTGGAATGGGTTATATGACATAAGGCCCTCTCTCGGCTAAACCGAATAATGAGGCAATATTTAAAAACATATGGATATAGGATTTCGGTTAAGTCACAACTTAAAAATCAAAAGCTTTTCTTTCAAATGGTTAAACAAATTTCCATTTCAAATCTTTAAACAAAAAGATTTATTTCACAAAGTTCACCCGGTTTCACAAAGATCCATTTACGGATTTCAAAACAATTTCCATTTCAGTTAGGATTAACTCATCCAATCTTTTAAGTCAAGATTTAACTTATAGCTTTCAAACCGTTTCCATAACTTGGAAATCATTTTCATTTCAAACTAGAAATCCTTTTTAACACAAATTGAAAGTTCATTTCTTAGGTGAAAGCTTTTACTATTTGAAAACAAATAGTTTTCATTTTGGAAAAATCCAATTATATTTGCATGAGTTAAAGTCCTTGGATTAAATTCAAATTCCTAAATCAATACCTTTAAAATAATTTAACCCATATATAACCTGTATAACATCTTTAATCCCTAGTTTCAAACCATAGAATTCAGTTTCAAATTTTGAATTTAAATTTAAATCAAATTATTTAAACTTCAAGGCGTAATCAAGTTATTCAAAAATAAATTTTATCTTTGAAATTCCTTTTCAAAAAAAACTTTTTACTTTAATCCCAATCCATTTCCAAAACTATTTGGATTTAAAAATTCAAATTCAAACTATTTCAAAAATCTGGGACTTAACCAATTTTCACGTGCAACCCATATTTGTGTGTGTATGGTGTAGTCCAGGGGTTTCACACAATAGTGCAACCTCATCAATCATCATAGATAAAGTAAATTTATCAATCACAAAGATTCACCATTACGATTCGATGTGGGTTTCGGATAACCAACTGAAATCCGACTCCCTGTCGCATCAAAATTTAAATATCGTTTCCGGGCAAAAAGGGTTTTCACATACACATAGAAACAAATCACAAATCATAGTTCAGCACAAAGCAATTCACATTACATAGCATCACAATCACATATCAGAAATATCAATCCAGTACACAATATTTGACAATTAACTTAAATTAATCAAATTAAACTCAACTAATTACAATGAGCAATTAATTTCTTAATTACTTTCATCAAGTAATTACACTTACACAATTTCATAAATGACTATCATTAATTAATTAATCTAACTGATTGTTAAAATTAATCTCATTAATTAATTATGTAAATAGTCTTAGTTAATGACCTTCATTAACTAATAACAATTCTTTAATTACTTTGCTAATTAATCTCTAATTATAAACTAATCTAAATCAATAATTTATAAATTAAATAAATAAGTCATTCATTAATTATCTTATTCATTAAATCATTTTAATACCTTAGTTATCTCTAAGGTAATCCATTTCTTTATTAATGACTTCATTAATATTAAAGTGTATTTAAAACATTACATTTCAAAATTTAGATTCAAATTTCATTTGAATTTAAGATTCAGAATGATTATATATTTAAACATTAACCAAATTTAAAAATCAACATATAAACCTATATAAGAAAGTTCTAACTAAATTACTTAAATTTTTATTTAAAATTTAAGCTTTAAAATACATTGCATTTTAACTTGCAAATTAAAGTTAAAACAAATTATTTAACTTTTCATTCAAAAATCCTTTTTATAAAAGAACTTTATTAAAATCCAATTCAAATATTTATTTGAAAAAAATTACTTTGAAAAAAACTATTTGATTTAAACTTGTTTAAAACATTCAGATTTGAAAACTGATTTAAATCACAGATTTGAATTCAAGAAACTTGAATCCATATCTAAACATTTGATTTAAACTTGGCTTTAAACTTTGATTTAAACTTGCTTTTAAAACCTTGATTTAAAACTTTGATTTAAAATCCCAATTCATTTTAAAAGCTTAAGATTCAAAATTTTATTTGAAACTAAACTTAACTTTTTAATATAAACGTAGTTTAAATTCTGTTTCCAGATTTTAAATTAAATTTTAAAATCTGAAAACTGTCAGGTTTGTTTTTAAAACCTGAAACCCTCTTTTTATATATTTTAAAACTTTAAGATTTCAAAGCCATTTTGAATCTTACTTCTTCTAGATTTAAACTTATTTTTAAATCTATCTCATAATTTAAATTCTATTTAAATTTGCTTTAAATTCAAAAAAAAATTTACTGTCAGGTTTTCTAAAACCTGTAGCAAGACAAAACAACCCGAGGCAATTTTTTTTTACTTCGAGTTCAACACTTAAAAACTTCGAGTAGATCACTCGAGTTACTCGAGAAAATCTCGAGTCCAAATCTTCTGCACAAACAACAGTTCACCAGAAAAATAAAATGCATGGTGCACATACACCATGGCTCTGGCCAACTCCGGCCAACCACCAGACCTCCATCCCATCAACGACCATCACCTTGACACCATCACGGCCTACCAAATCCACCACAGTTGCTCGAATCAAAATCGAGAGGCAAATTCCCAAACCTGGAACACAACCTGCCAACCTACGTCCAAAACCTGGAACTTCGTCGTACTCCAAATTCCGACCACCTGAGAGCCATCACCACCGACCATGGCTTCGACCACCACCCCTTTACCAATCCCTAAAAGCACGTTGAACTCGGTGCACTATGGAGTTCAAACCGACCCAAATTCCAATCCATGCAAAAACTAGGTTTAGAAAATTCAAATGACAATCATTGCCACCACCATGCTCAGACCAACCACCAGTCAATTTTTCCATTACCTCCGGTCACACTCCTACCTCCAGACAGAATCCCAACCTTCCAGATCAACAGGATTGCCAGAGGCAACCAAAAATCCCCAAAACAATCAACACAGAAGTGCCTACTCCAGACTCAACTAAAAAATGTGAAATTAGTTTTAAAAATCCAGATTTCAGATAATAATTCAAGATGTAAACCTGAATTAATAATTTAAGATGATTGAAATTTCACTCATGTTAGTCTTTAGCTGTTCTTAGGTATTTACAGAACAGTTCTATTTTATTTAACTAAAATACAAATTTTAAAATTTACTTTATTATCAAACAAACAAATTTGTTTGAATACTGAGTCCTATCAACCAATAGATTAAGCGGAGATGAATTTTGGTTTAAATCTGAGCTTGAAATTTTATAAACAGAGATGTTTCCAGATCACTGAATATGCACGCATCATATGTACACAGAATTGCATATATATATATATATATATATATATATATATATATATATATATATATACATACATATACATATAAACATACTCATTTCATACATAAGCAACATATGTGAATATACTTAAGCATGTTTTAAATTTAAGTTACCCACCTTGATTCCAAAATGAACAGAGTTTCCTCAATTTGAAACAGGCTTTTGAACTGCAAGCTGAATCTCTTGATTTCTGGTTTGAATTGATTTGTATTATTGTTTAAGTTGAGATGATGCTTACTTTATATTTTCTCGGCTTGGAATGAACAAAATTGAGATGAAGAAGGTTGATATATATAAAAGAAGTGTACAGGTTGATATATTTTTCTTTAAACAGGGTGATTATATTGTTTGTACAGGGTGAGATAATTTCTTTTGTACAATATAAGTCAGGGATTTTTTTTTATGTTTGGAGGATGATGGATCTACTTTGGTGGCTGATAGATAATAATTTATGTGCAGCATTAATTTTCTTTGTCATCTTTTTATTTTATTTTAAATCTACATACTTGAAATATATTACTGTCTTCCTATGCAAGCTTTTCATTTACATGTTTACTTGTTTCATATTTATACATTATTTGTTTTATGTAGTTGAATGTATAAAAAATTTCTTGTCTTATGGCTCTCTAATATAAATAAATTTCTATAGTTAATGTGTTGTTATAATTTTTCTAATGTATTCACTTTATATTTTAATTTATCTTATATATATATCTATTTCTATTTCTAATTTAAATATTAAATTTTAACTTTAATACTTATTGTCTTATTTTACATTTGCATTCCAATATATATATATATATATATATATATTTAACTTTTAAAGAAATCGTTTTTAAAACTTAATTATACTTTAATAAAATAAACACACATGCGATATATTATAAAATATAGAATTTAACTTTAAACATCCTTTGAAAATTATTTTATATCAATTTCAAAATATAACTTTCAAAAGATTCATTTGTATAAATACAGGCATGTCTAATTTAATCATATCCAAAATCCAAATACGAATTTATTTTCTAAGATATTTAAATTTACATCCTAATTTCAAATTCTATTTTCAATCTATTTTATACACATATTTATTTTCAGATATCCAAATTAATTCATAATTTAACTAAAATCTTATATTAATTACCAATTAATTTCACCATTTTTATTTAAAAATTAAATTAATTATCAATTTAAACTTAGTAAAAATCCGGGATCGTTACATCTCAAGTGAGTCATTCCATTCCATAGTTATCCGATAAAGTACATAACCTCTTGGCTCCCCTTACAACCATGAGTAATATACTATCCAACGTTTGAAAAGTGTATGTACTCTAGTCTCAGCGGATGAATCAATATTCTTTTTTGAAACATCTGGACTAGGAATATTTGAAATTTAATCATGAAAAAATCATAATCTCAGAAATACACAATAGTAAAAAACACATTAAATATAAACATATGTTTGTTAACATCAAACTGAAACTGATTGTAATATTTTACATTTTCTACCTTTTGACAATAACAAATATATGTTATGATTTACAAAAAAAGGCGCAGATATATTTAATACGTGATACATGTCTGTTAAGCATATAAACAGTAAAAAATAACAAGTTGATTGAAGATAAAATTGTGCTTTGTTGATATTTTATCTATAACACACTCTATATAAAAAATCAAATATAAATATGTAGCAACCCTGAAATTCAAACACTTCATCTTCGAATATCGAAACATTTTGAAATATAATTAAGTGTTATAAATATTATTTTATAATCTTTTTAAACGTTATTTAATTAAAAATAATGATAATAAACTTTCTTTTGGAATTCGTTTACAAATTTATATTCTTCGAACAAAAATTGATAATGCGACCGAAAATCAGTTTATCAGTAAACAGTTTTTCGATCGATATAAGTTGTCCGAATTCTTGTTTACTTGACTAATGATCAAATGAACACATTAGCAACTAATTAACATACATGCCTCTCATAAAGCTTGAAATGTTCTAAAGCTTCTACGAGGATAAGAGATATTAACATAAGAGGGGTAAAATGGTAATTGGCATAAAAGAGAAGTAACTTAAATGATAAGTTATGGGAGGTGAATCTTCCATGGCATGAAGGGGAGGTGAAGGAAAGCTTAAAGAACACCACTCTTAGCCTATATAGGGCGAGACATACCCTTAGAATTCATTCACAAATTCACAAAGATTTAAGTTGAAAAATCCATGTCTTCTTCTTCCTCCTCTTCATAATTTTCTAAAGCAAAATATATGGAAATCAAAACCAAATCACTTCAAACTTGGAGTGAAGTCTTACCACCACATAACAATACCTTCTATCCTAGTTAGAGTTGAAAAGTGAAGCATGTCAACCACCATCAATTTAGGCCTCGAGCACTTGAAGTAATAAGGAGGAGCAAGGCAAAAGCAAGGGTGGAAGGGAAGGAAAAGAAGTTGCTGGCTTGGATTTGGACTTGGGTTCTTGAATCTTAGTTGTTTTTTGGATAAAAGGCGAGCTAACTCACCATGTTGATTGGAAAATATCACATATATATGATGATGTTTTGTTGTATTAATGTTGATATGGGAATATGTTAAAACATTGATATTAATTCTTGCTTTGAAAGAAAGTGGCATATGCATGGATTTAAGTGGACTTGAATGAACCTATATGCCATATAACAAAGTCTTGGAACAAAGCACATGGGTTGTAGTTGAACATAAGTTTGAATATAACTTAGATTTGAAAGTGGACTTATAGTGACAGTCACTATAGATGTAGTAGTGAATTACCTTGTTTTTGGAGATTTTTATGGCATTTTGTAGCAAGATACTTGGGGTTTTCTCATCATATTTATAATACTTTGTATGTATTTTGTTTCTATTAAAAGTTTGGATAGTAAAAGGTTAAGTAACGTCGCAAAAATGACCAAAACATCACTAGTGCAAAACTGCCCCCATTTAGCCTTGATTTTTGGACTTTAAAGGTTTGAAAAGATATTTAAATCTAAGTATTTTGCTTCATTCTTTTTAAAAGTGTTTACTAACTCATATTAGAGTATTTCAAAAGCAGTTTGAAATATTTATGAATTATTTGTGAATTTTTAAAGATCAGGTTTTTGATATTTTGGATAAATGTTTTAAAACCTATGATAAATATTTTAAAGTATATTAAAAGTATATACATATGCCTTTGAAAAGGGGTTAGAATTTATTGGTGGCTAAATGGATAATTATTCGATTACTTGTTTGAAAAGGAATTAACTATGCTTAACATTAAAAGTCGACGAAGTAAGTCTTATCTATTTGTAAGAGTTAAGATCGATGTTGAGTAGGGACGGGGCAATAGAGCTCTAACCTACCGATTTTCCTTTTGATCGAGAAATAGTTAGTCGGATAATGTCGAAAATGCGTTAATCGTGTTGATTTCTTATTTTTTATGGAAATCATTAATACTATACTTAACACTAAAAGCCCACGAGGTAGACCTACCTATTTGTGAGATTCAAGAACGAAGTGTCTAGGCAAGGTTTGATGCAACCAGGGCTCAAACTTACTTGGCTTCACTCTTGGATGAGGAATAGTTAAGCTGGAATGTCGAAAATGAGTTAAGCATATGAATACTGATTTGTATAAGCAATTGTTTTGATTAGATAATTGATTAGTCGATTATCGAACTTGACCTAATATTGACTTAAGAAGTTATCAAAAGGCTTCATGATTTTATACCAATAAGAAACCCCAAAGAGGATTATTTTTACATAACATCTCTTGCTTTTGCTTAGTTTTAAAAAACCAAAATTGAGTTAGTCGGAAATTCATCGATTGGTTTCGAAGAGTTTGGGATTGGTAAGTGTTTTACTTACCGAATACCACTTCAAAAATAGTATACGGATTCTATGTTTTGAAAGCGGTTGAGAATGGGAATACATGTGTGGATTTGAGATCTGCTCTAGGTGTTCGAATCCATGTAGTGATTTATGATCTGTTCGAGATGTGGGAATACATTTGGGGACTCGTATTCTGTTCGAGTGATTATGACTCATGTGAAAGATATGTCGAACATAACCTTAACATCGGGAATAGCTAAAGACATAGTAGACTACACAATCTAGGTTTTGGCTAATTGACGACAGGATATTATCAACTCTGTATCTAGCGTATGTGTATCGATATATTGGTACCAGGGATTGATTATATCTAGTACCATATAGTTCATGTTTATGTTCAGACTTGGGCCTTTGTATTTTCCTTATGGTGTATTTTATCTAGAGATATATGAAGCTCAAAAGGTGACTTCTGATCCTTATGCATGGATATTGGACTTAGGCATGACCAAAGGGATCTCCGTGGGAAATCCATTATGCGAGTATACCTTAGCGGCTTTGAGTGTAACCTAAATATGTTGCGGTGTGAGCAATGTAGCATCACAACTATTTGCGATGATTTATATTCTATACCCTAGACATTATCTATCATATCACTATATTAGACTTAATAAATGGTTGGTTTCTATTGAGGGGAAACTGTTACGGGAATTCGTATTCAAGCACCCCATACCAATTAGAATATCCAAAAATGGCACACCAAAAGATATGGTGCGTTATAGGTATAACTAAAGCATCATAGAGACTAAGATTCACAAGGCAAATAAATGTAAACAGCGGAAACATTTAAATGGTAACTCATTATTAAAAAATAAAACTTCATAAATAAGTTTGGAAAACATCACATGTCTCAAATACCAGATAAACATGTCTTATGAAAAATACATCTCACTCTCATTAAATCAAAGTACAATAAAATAATCATCCCTCTCATAAGTATCAGTACCTCAAAAACCAAATGAAAAGAAAATTGAAAATAAGTAGAATACGTAAAGGGCTCTGGAAAGTATCTCCAAGAAATCTGAATTAACTATCCTTGCCTCTGCTGGCCTATGGAGGGGAAATGGGAAATAGAGGAGTGGGTTGGACTACAAGTCTGGTGAGTGAAAGTAACTACTAGTAATTTTAAGCTAGATAAAGATAATAGACTTAGCAATGTTCTAGTATAAAAGGAAATAAAGATAAGGTAAAACAGGGATAAAATATTGTTTAACTGTTTGCTTTGATTGTGATTGTTTGCACTTGTCTTAGATTGCTGTGATTAGGTTGAAATCTTAATCCTGTTTTAATTGGGCTCAATCCTAATTCTACCCGTTGATTGACATTATATCTCTATTGTGCCACTGTGAGCTCGTCCTATCCTGTGTGTCCCGCAGTAAAAGACACATGTTTAGCGCTTGGAACGCAGTAACGACTTATTGATGTCGCACGCTCGGTCATTGCCGATATACACTAGTTATCGCTCCCTCTTGTGACCTCTTATCTACCCTAATCAGCATAAGTGTGCCCAACCTCACCTAATCTGTTAAGAGACCATCGGTATTAGTTTGATAGGGACCTGTCCAGCCTCACCTAAGTGTTTTGTGAGACCATCAGTCCTAGTCTGAAAGGAAATATTGTTGTTGTGGGTCCTATCAAACAAAATATAGTTGCGCTCCTTACCCAAATTTCCCGATTTGAGTTTCTATCTATTGGCCCCTTATTTACCCTAGTTAGCATAAGCATGTCCCAACCCCACCTAACTACTGTGAGACCATTGCTCCTTTTCTGAAAGGGTCCTGCCCAGCCTCACCTAATCTATTGTGAGACCATCGGTCCTAGTTTGAAAGGGAATGCTGCTGGTATGGGCCCTATTTCTATTCTTGCTTATTAACTTAGTGTAAGTTTTGAAAATAAGCCTCTTCTGTTATTTCTGCTATATTTGCTTATTAACATAATCTAAGTCTTAAATAAGCCTTTTTTGTTATTTCTAATTATAACCTATGTTATAACTTACTTATTAACTTAGTCAAAATTTTAAAATAAGCCTTTTTGTTCTTTCTGCTTAATTATAACCTACGTTATAGTTGTTACTCTTTTGTTTATCTTTTTAGTTATAACCACTAGTTATAAACATGCTTGTAAATGTCTCAAATTTGCCTATTTCATCCTATCATCCTGTTATTATAGTTTTTCTTATTTTACATCTAATTTACGTAAATTTAACGTTTTCTATTTTAATTCATATTTGCGAATTATTCTCTTTTTAAATATTCTTATATTTTATTCACGTAAGGAATTAAAAGAAACTAAAATTTACAAGCTAAATTCTAATGTAAAACAGATTTAAATAAATGCAAATAACAGTACATAACTGTAAATAACTGAATAAAATAACTGAATAAAAATAACTAAATAAAATAGCTGAATAAACATAACTGAATAAAATAGACAGAAAGGAACTTTAAAAACAGTCTGTAAATAACTTATATACAAATTGTCTCAAAATTGCAAGAAAACTACAACTATTAAGAACCCTATTATTTTAAATTACTTAAAAATCTAAAATAATTGCTAAACACTCACTTGTGGTCCTTGGCTCTAGTCCTTAGTCTTCCTTGATCCACTTCTAGAGCGTATAATAACTTTATCAAAAAGATTTCCTCCTTAGAAAAATATTCTATTTAGTGTCCTGCGTCTGGCAATGAACCTAAATTGGAGAAAATCTGAATGAGAAAAATAGCTAGGCCTAGGGTCTTATTTATAGTGTAGTTTAGGGATCTCAGACCATTGGATTTGAAGATTAAATCTGGTGTAACCACGTCATAGGCTTATTGGAAACCGTCGGATGGAAGCACGGGCGCACAGGAATGAAGAAAATTGGAAAAACACGTCATCGTTTAATCTGGACGAATGGTCGTCCAAATACAGAGGCGGGTCAACCTGGGTGTCGACCTATGTATGTTGAGGGTCGACCTAGCTATGGTGAGGGTTGACCCTAGGGTCGATCTGATCTTATGTGTGTGTGTCTATATATATAGACATACACGCACACACACGCGTGCGCGCGTGCACACACATACACATGCATATATATATAAATATATATATATATATATATATTTCGTTTTCTTTCTTTTTTTTTATTTCGTAACTTCTTCATTTTTGCGTGGATTTTGACAAATTATATATGGAAATTGACCAAAAAAATATCATGGACACAATGGTGCAACTCCCGTGGCTCAATTCAGATTATTTCACAAACCTATTTTATTATTTAATTAATTTATTAATAATAATTTATTAATTAATTATTATATCTTAAATTTTGGGTTGTTACACGTACGGTCTCAATAGTTATTATTACATGTTGCATGTATCTTGGGTTTTATCATACTAGACTTATGTCTGATGCTTGGTTTTTATTTCCCTAACTTCCCCATGTACTCTTTTGAGTAGGCTGAGTATGGCAAGTTTTAACTTCGATCCTTCAATATTTAAAAGATGTGTCGTAGGCTTCCATTATCTATCTATTTTTATTTATATTATTTTGTATTAGCTATGTACATATATCAGCAATGTAAAGAAAAGCAGTTATAACTGTCTAGGCTGATGATAGTACTTAAGTTTTGCAACTTTAAAATCCTGTATTCATAGTTACCCTCTGTACTGCTCTTTTAATATTATATATTATCGTTCTTTGGGTGATTCTGATGTTGTCTTTTTGTAACGACCCAGAATTTGATCATTTAATTTTGAATATTTAACTAATTTTAATTGTTAAAATATTGGCTTAAAAGCTTTAAAACTCGAATTTAAATACAGAATTGTTTAAAACCTTTGAATTGTGAATAAATATTTTAATAGTGATTTATATATTGGAATCGTGGACTTAATATTCGAAATGATGATTTAAAATGAATATAAATTCTATGGATTAAATGGACCTGTTAATTCCTTTTAAATTATAAATAGTAATACTGAGTTGATTTTTATTTCCGGTAATAAACTATTCCGATGAATAATCAGAAAATATATTTTTATTTTTACGATCCAATTCTTGTTAACATCTTTTTAATTTAATTTATTTGATTTTTCCATTATTTTTAATTTGGAAAATACTGAAATTGTCCGTTTGACGATTTATCGACAGACGGTAGCATTTTGTGATTTTATAGAACTCAATAACCGATGCATATTTTTACAATTTTGAGATCATAATACCGTTCGGATAGTGACCGTATTTTTGTTTTGTCGATTCAAAGTCCATGCGTGAATGAAAAATGATACAACGTGATGTCGGAAATTTTAGTTTTAAAACTTAATTCATCTCAACATCTCTTACAAACTAGCAACGATTCGGTCTCCTTCTTTTCGCCCATTCATTTTTCATTTGAAACAAAAAAACAGTTCATATAAAAATTTGAAAAGTTGGAAACTTGTATCTTTGTTTCGTTGAGTAAAGTCATTCTTTAAACATGAGTTTTAAGGGTGTGCAGCAGCTATAAGGGAGGTTCAACAGTCTACAGTAATGGCGTGATAGAGTTTCGAACTAGGGTTAGCGTTTTCATAAGCCGTGGTCATCTTTTGGGGTTTTGGTGAGTATGACGGTGGTTCTCGGATCGAGGAGCAGGTGGAGTGGGGTTTTGGGAGGGTGCATTCGCATTTTGGTGGAGGCGATAATCGCATGTAGCTCGGTTAGGAGGAGAAGCCGCGATTCTCTAAGGAGGTGCGAATTCGACTTTGAGGTTATGAACGTGTGAAGCTCACAACTTGGAGAAAATTGGTGGCGGCTACGGATTCTTTGGTTGACCGTAGGAGGAGAATGAGGCGGAGCAAGTTCGCCTATGGTGAATGTTGAAGCAGGCAGTAGCGGGAGTATTTGGGGAAGATGGAGTTTGAATTATGAAGGGTAATTAATTTTAGAGTGTAATTAAGTATTAATTAATATTATTTAATTTATAAATCTTCTAATATTAATAATGTTTTCACACGAGGTCCAATCGAAACGAAACTTTTTGCGTTGCGCTCGTTATGACAATAGTATCACGATGAACTTTGTTGGTTCAATTTGGAGCAAACTGAAAATTTGAGCTAAAATCGGACATCGTTTGATTTAGTCCAAAGGAGAACTCCAGTGTGTTAAAACTCACCTTTTTGGTTAATTAGCATGTTTATAATTAATAAAATTTATTTATGCATGTTTGGATTGTTGAATTGGCTGGTTGATTGGATTTGGTCTAGGATCATGATATAGCATCAAGAAACGCTATTAGATTGGTTGAATTTTATCTAAGATCGCGATATAACATCTTAAAATGCTATTAGATTGCTTGAGTTTTAAATTTGTACTTGAACTTTCTTTGAGTAATGGATCATATATGAGGTGATAAATTGATATTGATTTTGATCCATATAATTACGTTGTTTAAAATTATAGCGTAGTTAATATAAGCATGTTTCTTGGAGTTATCTATTTGGCCAAATAAACACCATTTAATAAATGTAAATTGTGCATCTTTGAATTACATTGGTTAGCAAAATAAATCCCCATTCTGCGAATATATTAATTTTGACATTTATTTAAGTTTCAATTGATTGTTAATTATGGATTTTTTACATATATGTTGGATTATGTAAATACCGCCAAACTTGACTTGTGAAGTTTTTGGAAGAAAATGGTAGCTTATTAAGTACCAATGGGATTGCTAAGCCTTTAATATATTTGAAAATTGTGGATTTGATTAACATCTAATTTTATAAATTGGAATAAAAATGTTTTTAATTATTCCATATATACAAGGTGTTTTTTATATAATTAATTATAAATGTTTGTAAAAGCTATTTTTTGTAAATTAACTACTGAATTGTCTATAGTGTTTTGAAATAAATTATTTTATTAATGATTTTGAAGATAATAATTATCTATTATTAGTTATTTAAAACTAGATGATTATTTCATTATGTTGTAGATAATTAATTTTATTTAAAAAGGTTGTTTAAAGTTTTTGAGAAAAATGTGTGATCCACAAAAATAGAGGCGAGCACACATGTAAAAATGTATATATCACAAAAGACAAGGTGCTGCCAACATGCCTGACACGTAGCTAATCATAGTATAAATACAAAGAAAATAACTCAGGTACCCCTAGAATGAGCTTCGGCAAGGCCATCACCTATTACACCCCAATAATGAGCTCCGGCAAGCCCACCGTCGGTACTGAGATGTTAGAAGTGTCTAGGGAACTATGGAGCATCTCAGCGCCAGAGATACTACAAGACAACTCCATCAAAAAAGGAAACACCATGCCGCAGACTTGAAAGAAATGGAAATGTGAATGATCTGGACTGGAAAGCGCCACTCTATATACTCGATAGACCTGGAGAAAGCGCCTCATTGAAAAGAGAATCAAGCAGAAAGTAAAACGCCATAATGTAGCTAAAGAAAAACTGAGAAGAATTCCTCACTGCAAATAGCAATCCTGCCATCAGCAAAACTGTGAACCTATAAAATGAATCAAACAGCATTTCTAGCCAAAACCTGTATTTACAAAAGGAACTAGAAAAATAAAAGAATAATACACGTATATATATATAAATGAAATATATATATATATATATATATATTAAAAAAATAAAAGTAAAGAAACAAAAGGTAAGATAATAGGACATAATACAATAAAGATTAGAAAAGTAGACTAAAAATCCATGATCAAAATGAGTTAAAGATCTATACACTAAAACAAAAACAAACTAAAACTAAAAAAATAAAGCAAATTAAAATTTATCCTTATGGTCCATTGATCAAAAGGATATTATGATGCACAGTGAAATCATCATTTGAGTTTGAAAAAATGTTAACACTACAATTATTAATGTCGAAAATATTGTTTTTATGCTTAAAAAACTTAATATTATTACTAACCTTATTAAGATATTCTTTGAACTGATTATTTTAGTTTTATATTTTGGATTTGAGATCCAATTAAAACAAAATAAAGAAATTATAAAGATCAATTTGTTAAAATGACTATTATTGTTATTAAAAATTCTCTGATTTCTCTCAAAACCAAATATACCAACAAATTGTAATAAATAAAATTTCAAGTAAATATCTATTTTCCATTTTAAACTTAAACCTAAAATTATTCCAATAATGACCGCAATCGGAAATTTTAGTTGTAAGACTAATGTTAAAGATTTTGATAGTATTATTCAAAATGAAATAAGTATGTACAGAATCATAATATACATGTTTTATATTTTCAAAATTCATATTACAAAAATAACATTTATTATCAATTTGCATATTTTTTCTTTTTAAAAATTCTATAGTATTAAGTTTATTGTAACAACCCAACGCTATGTCCAGTTTAGCAAAGAACATTACAAGTAATGTCGTCTGCTAATCCGAAGAATACGGCTTGTTAAGGGCAATTGAATGTGAATATATCTTTATACTAATACCGACAATCATTTATACCTTTTAACTAATATCTAAATTTAAATTTGACGTGTACGGTATTAGTATAAAGTAATAAACACACCGATTTAATAATATTCAGAGCATAATAAAATATGAAACAAATATCAGAGATACAAAGGTCACAACGGAACAATAATTTTCATAACTTATACAAATTTCGAGTCTACAACATTGAATACTAGACTCAAATAATATA
Source organism: Allium cepa (assembly GCA_030765085.1). Taxonomy (NCBI): domain Eukaryota; kingdom Viridiplantae; phylum Streptophyta; class Magnoliopsida; order Asparagales; family Amaryllidaceae; genus Allium; species Allium cepa. The sequence continues at coordinate 640,973,828 of CM060939.1, read as the reverse complement.
CCGGTGACAATTCTATAATCTCGACTATACAAAGTCCAAATGGCTAAATGAGATAAACTAGAAGTCTAAATAGTTATCTCCCCAACTAGCCCAATCATCCAAAAGTCTACCTATAACCTGAAAAGTCTCGGCCTGGCCCGAGCAAAATAACACTCGGGTCAGCCTATCTCTAAATATCAAAAGGGTGAGATACTGATAACAAGTATATATGACTTAACCATATAAAAATAAGTCATATCAATTAAGTATGCTCAAACACACACACACACACACACAGAGATATATATATATATATATATATATATATATATATGCATGTTAACAAAATTTATGACCTGATCATAAGTCATATTGAATAGACATGCCCAAGCACCATATATAGGCCAAATTCAATTTAACAATAATCAGACATATTAAATTAATATATACAGGAATCAAATTATGACTTAACGATCCAAATAAGTCATAACAAAAATATGCCCAAATCAATAATCATCGAAATAAGGCATATAACACAAATCACCATTTCACAAATTCATATCAAGTCTCTAATGGACCATCTTCTAAAATATGGCGATGATAAATTCAAAAAATTTCAGAGCCAAAATGAAAGGATACTAAATATCCATGCCAAAATCTCTAAATAAATAATCAGCAATAATGAAATAATAATGGTAGTCCACTATCATTATAACACAGTGCGACACGGGATCTAATCAGTCCTAAACTATAGAAAAATAAACCCCGCCACTTACCTAACTACAGAAATAGGATGCAGTCTAACCAAAGAAATGGACTGTATATGTGAATTTACCTAACCACAGAAATAGGTAAACACTTTCCATTGGCGAGAAAAGCTGAAAGGGCTGCAATATAACACCTGTCCAAAATAAAAAGGGCAGTTGTGCAATACCAGAACGGGCCTAACCACAAAAATAGATCTGCCTATCCAAAATCTAAATAAGATCAACTCTCAGGTCGCTGGAAAAATAAGCTGTTGCCCCTTAGGGATCTAGCGCCATACTAAAAATTCGAACACCTCAAGATATACAACTCTAAAGTGTTGATTACTATCACTTAGATAATCACAAGAATTTAGAAAACTGTTCCATACCAGATAGCAAATTCAAGTATTTACTAAAGCTAGTAATTTCCACTTAAACTCTATTTAACAAATTATAGTAATAAACGAAGGAAATGTACAAAATGTCCCATACCACTCTGTAAGTTCAATCGCTTATTAAAATTCTTTGTCGCATAGAAAAGCATGAAATTCCATAAGAATATAAATGAAAGCATAAATTTCCCAAAAGCAGTGGCTCTAAAAATCATCGAAGAAATACCGGAATGACATGTAACTAGCCGAAGGCTAAACACAATAAAATACAATAAGGGTTCATAGTTTGGAAGTAAATAATATTAATTTACCATATAGGAGTTAGTTCTAAATTATATATATATACACATACTTTCAAACTTCTTATTTTAAAATCTATAAATTCATTTATTATTCAACTACATATTTTTATTCATCATTTAATGAATATACCATAAATCAAAGTATGAAGGTCCAGAAATTTAGAACCCACATAGAAGTCAAAATACATCATAATCGATCAACCAAAGATAGATCAAATAATCCCAACAACAAGGGACAAAATTTATTCCAAAAAATATCCATTTTGAAAAAAATCATATAAATTCGAAATTTAATCATTTTAGCTTAAACTTTTTACAATAACTTTGAATATCAGTCAAGTTTATGTGTATAAAATTTCAAAGTTAAATTCCAAACCAGTTGTTACATATTTATTATTCTTTAACAACCATTTGCAGCTCAGGTTTGTAAATCTCAATTTACGTATATCCATAAAAAATCATATAAATTCAAAATTTAATCTTTTTAACCCAAACTCTTTACAATAAATTTGAATATCAGTCTAGTTTACGTGTACACAAATTTCAAAATTAAATTCCTAACCAATTGTCACAGATTTTATGATGGCCCATTTTTCTGTACCCTTTGAATCGACAATAAATCGCACATGTCCAACTCAAATTGCATGAATAAGCGGATCACTAAGGGTAGAAAAAAATAAAGACAGAACAGAATCTCACACGAACGGAATAACATATATTATTTCAATAATAATCTTTACAGCGAAATTTTTTAAAATACAATATCATATTCTAACCTAAATTCAGCCTGGACAGTTATAACACATGACCTTACAAATGCTAACAAACAACAAAACAAATGCAATAGATGTAGCGGATAATGGAACACGTCCATACGATGATGAAGATATCCAGCCCTCCTCTAGAAACTCCAATCGTCTTCAGCTCAATATGAAACTGCTCGGATCTGATCCGAGTATTAAAAATACCCGGATCAGGCTTGATAAACCAGCTTGAGTTACTCGAAATTTAAAATGATTATGTTATCAAAACCTTTGAAAAGAAGGATATCTCATAAGACCACACCCAACATAAACACAGGCGGGTTTTTACTTATAATAACCAAACTCTTTATACTAAAATACACTTTTATTTTTAACGACATTCCTTTAAAAACATTTTCAAATAAACTTAAATAAGGTATCAATATCAGGACTAATTATAAGGTATTATATCTGGACTAGGTCAACGAAATATACTGAATGGATATATGATACAAAAAAGGGGTACCTGAAATGTTTGCAAGTCATTACAGCTATTTTGGAAATAAAATAAAAACTGTAAATCTCGTATTGGGATTGGATTTCCAACATGATAGGGAACTAGTGGCCTTTATCTCCGATCCACGCACAATAAACATAGTTCCCATGGTGCCTTAATTGCTTTTCTCAAACTAGTCATTTGGAACTGTACTTGCTATACTACCACTGATAACTGGTACTTACCTGCTTTTCTTAAGATAATTACTTTATCCAAATGGGTTAATAAATGCCTTGAGGGATGTATCCCCCAAAAGGCCCAACGTATTGGACACCACCATACATACGCACTTATTCCAAATTTGTGTTTGCCAGACCACATAATATCCCATATCTTCTTCTGGGATGTGAGGCTAGTGAGGCTACGCTCAATTTCTTCAAAGCCACGCTTCGTTTTTCACAAAGCCACGTGTTAGATCATAACATGTTCCACTTTGAATGCCACATTGTCATTCCACGTCACAAGACTAATTTCTAGAAAACTAAAACTTCTCAAGCTCGTATCTCTCGGAAAGGGTGTTAAGAAAAGAGAAGCTGCCTTCTCCGCCACCAACTGATATACGTTTATAGAAACCACTCAAATTTGATTTAGAATACAATGTCACACAAACGTCCATACAAGTTCGTTCTGGGATTGAACGAAACCGAAGGCACTTTCATTGGCCATTACTAGGTGAGAAGCCCTTGAAATCCGAAAAAATCTCCACAACGAGAAGACCACTGCTATAAATAACTCTATAATGGTAGCGACCCAGGGCATGTGAACAAGTAATCCTCACGTTATAAAGATCCTCGGTCTTTGATAATCATCATCTTCAACATGTCTTCACTTTCGAACGTACACATTGGTTTGAACTGGTTTTGGGATAAGGATCACCCAAATCCGACCTTGATTCCTTCGAAGCCAATCATCACTTCAAAAGATGTTAAGTTTATTTGTGGATATCAATCATCAATCAATTACTTCATCTTTCATAAAATATCTTTCTTAAATATGTTCTTTTCAATTTATTCCATTTCTTTTCAAGAGTATATGGAATCATTAAGCCTAATTTATTAAATCATTTATTTATTTAAACCTTTCTTCAATCCTGGAATAATTCCAAATCATTTTCTCTTTTACTTAAGAAACCCTTACCAAATCATTCGTTTAAATCTTAGTCAAATATTTCTTATATTCGGGTTATAACTTTTACCTTAGGGAATATATTCCCAAATCATTCATTAAATACTAATCAAAGATTCTTTCTTAGCTTCAAATTATTTTCTTGCAAATAGAAAATTTTCATAATAAAACACCACTACCACCTTAAATACTGTAAATTTCACCTCCAGGAACTAATGGCAAGTAATCCTACATCATGATGATCTTTGTCTTCAATACATTTTATTTCAAAAATTAGTTTGAAGGGGTTTTCGGATAGGAATCCCCCAAATCCCATCTCGGTTTTTCGAATAGGAACCACCCAAATCCGATCCCAATTCCTTCGCGCCAATCATCAAATAAAAGGTGTTAAGTTCATATGAGGTTTCGAAAATTAGTTTGAAGTGATTTTCGGATAGAAATCACCCAAATTTGATCCCGGTTCTACGGATAGGAATCACCTAAATCCGATCTCGATTCCTTCATACCAATCATCGAATAAAAGATGTTAAGTGGTTAATTAATATTCAAAGAATTTTGTTTCTTTTCTTTTGTCTTGGAAAAACTTAAATGTGATCTTTTAGAGCATTCGGGCTTTCCTTTCGATATATTCCACCCCTCGCCTAAAAAAAGAAAACATAGGCCAGGTATGTTCAGGGTACTGGTTGCTCCATCCCTAAACTTAGTTAAACACCATGTTTTATCTTCCCAGATCTCACAAGTAGGACAAATGTACCATTCGTTTCCGCATACTCAGTTATTAACTTTATTTTGGAAATTGATTATAAGATTCCAAATTATCCTTTAAACTCTTTTTTTTTAACATTCATAATTGATTCTGGGAAATATCCTTACGTTAAAACTCATATTCAAAAGGTTATAGAATTCGTAGCACAAAAACGTTAGGTAAAGTGTTATATAAGCTTATTTTATTTAAACAACCTTTTAATATTTGAAAATTTATATTTTTCATTCCAAATCTCTTTTAAATCATTTTGATAGATTTATCAAATTTATTTCATATTTTTAATCATTTTAAAATATCATTTATAAAGAAATCTCTTTTTGGATTCCAAACTGCAAAACTGCGATATTTTAATAAAAAAAATTTGGACATATTTCAAAATCTATTAATGAAATCTTGGTTTTATTTCTTCCTTTGAAAAATATTATCATTATGGACCAAAGAATTTTTATTTCGAATAAATCCGACTTATAAATCATTCTCTATGTTAATTGAAGTTACGGGTCGAAATTTACGAACTGCCGTTACACAACGAGCTCGATTTTTGACCAATTTTATGAATTACTTTGGAACGTGTCCGAAACACTTCAAATTTGTTTTAAACCATATTTAAACTATTTTAAGTTATTTAAAATCATTAAGAGGCTAAATAATTTCCATATACACATTTGTATGGATTTAATTAACTATGCTTAAGTACTAATCATTTCTCTTAACATTTATCAAACGAAGTTATCATCCATGTCACAAACATATAATCAACCATAATATCAACCAAGTTATCAAACATTTAATCATCCAACATATGCCAAAATTCATGTAATTAACTTGAAATATATTTAGATATTAGTAACTAAATATGAGTAATGACGAGTAGTTCCACTCCACTAAACTTTTCTGTAGACTTTCCTTTTTGATTCCAGCAGCACCTCCTTCTCTTTTTCTTGCTCCGAAGCTCCTTGAACTTGCTCCTCCTTCTTAATGTTCTTGGCCTCCCTTTGATCTTCCTGTTCCTCCATCATTTCTTCACTTCTTATATGCTAAACCATGTTTTAATTGTATTCTAAGGTCTTTGGCAAAGTTTGGTGGTGTTTGGAGTTGATTTGATATGAATTTAAGAAAAGTTAGTAAGGGAAAGGAAGATAAGAAGCCATTAAAGAGTGGAATAAAAGCTTGAAAAAGGAAGAAGAAGAAGTGTAAAAGAATGTGAAAAAAATGGAGAAAATGGATGCTTATTTAAAGAAAAAGTTTTGGATTAAAATAATACTTTGTAAAAAGACCAAAATACCCTTCACTTACTTTTTAAGCAACCTTATTTTCATCACATTTCAAATCATTACTTTATGTTATTTTCACTTAAGTATTAAGTAAAAAAATTAATAATTAAGTTTGTTTGATTTGATGTTTTACCTTTTGCTTTGAAATGACATTTTTGTCTTTCTGTGCTTACTTTTTGTTTATTGCATTGTAGAATTTTCTAAGTATGTTTAGTAAAAGTAAGCTTGATTACTGAATTAATTAATACTTACACTATTTAAATATATGTTTCTATGTAAGAAAATAAAAGTCCATCAACGTTGCGACAATTTTTAATCGGCAAAACGTTGATTTTTGACAAAATGTTTTACGATTATATTTTGGCGTTTTAGTTAAACTATTTATTTATGTAAATCAAATTTAAAAATAAACTTTTTACTTCTTTAAATAAATTAAAACATGTCCCTTTATATTTAAAATTATATTAAATAATATCAAAATCTCAAATTTTATAGTATATGTAAACTTGACAATATGCGACAAAATTTGATTATTTTTCTAAAACGATTATTAACATACTTTTACTGTTTTTATTAAATGTTTTCAATAAGATTTATCTTTTTAAATAAATATTAAATCCTATTTATAAGCATTTATTTATTTTTAATAAAACTTAACTTTTGTTTATTTGTTCTAAAATCCAAATTTATGCTTTTTAAATTATCGACTATAAGAATAAATAATATCTCTATTATTATTATCTATTATATATAATTTATTTATTTAAGTTTTAAACCTTTTTAAATTTAAAACAAGTGATATCTCTCATTTACGTAGTAATGAAATCACGGGGCGTTACATTCTCCCCTAGTTAAAAGAATTTCGTCCTCGAAATTACCCAAAACAAAAATTTGCCTAAAACATTTATCTTAAAATTCCATATAATATATACAGATCATCCACATGAAATATTTTATTCGATCTCCTATTCGAATACACAACTTTATTTTCGAACTAGTATCGATCCCCTGATCCTCTAGTGCAGACTCTGATCAAGCTTCTAGATCAGAACCTTAGCTTTTCTTGCATAGTGCTAAACTATGATAGAAAACTAAAGTACCTAACCACAAACCCTCATCAATTTTCGTCATCAAGAATTGAGTGATAAATCCTTTTTCGGACCAGTGTAAACACCTCAAAGTTTCGAACTCGAATCTTAGATCAAAATTTGTGTGACGAAATGATCTACATATAACTTATGTATTTATTCCCATTGGTTTTTTTCTCAATTATATCAAATTCTCATTATTCACATCCTTTATTTTTCACGTTCATTTTTTTAAGTATATTCTTTTTGACACTAATATTATATATGAATCATTTCGTAAAACTATTACTTAAGTTTATTTCATTTTATAATTATGCAAATCAAATGCATTTTAAAAACTTTAAGTCCCAATCCTTAATTAATGCCAAAATTCATTAATAAAACATTTTCTAGGTTATAACTACCTTTTTAAATAGTCATTATTTTACTTAGTAGTTCATGGCTTAAATCTGTATTTGTATGATATACCTCAACATCCTAAGAGTATATACAAATCCTAAATTTCAATTGGTTTTACTTAAATCTGTCTGTCTAACAAATATTTAAACCACCCATATTTAAATCCAAAAACTCTTAACTCTTAAATCTTTTTTTCTTTATAAATCAAATTTATAAATTATCCTTATCTTATTTCATTTACTCAAAGTATTTCACAATCTTTTACCAAAAGTTTTCATAAATTTCATAGCTCCGAGTTAGGTAGATTTGGAAATTTTCGACTTTCCAAAATCGTTGGAAATTCCGCTTTATTTTAGCAATTAGCGATCCTAATTATCTTTAGTTTAAACACTTTTATAAAGATTACTAATCAATGGTTCACATTATTTCTTTAACTTAAGAAAATTATATAGATCGAGTAACTCCAAAACAATCCAAGGAACTAAGTACAACCAATAGTATCATACATCCTCTTAACAAGAACAGTAATACTTAAGAAAAGTGCTTACCATTCGAACACATCGCTTGCCCATTTTTAGTTTATCTTCGAGTCAATCGAATTAGTTATCATAAAATACCTCTTTTTATTTGAAATAATGCAATTTTCAAAATCCTTTAGAGATTACTTTATAAAATCTATTTTATAAATTCATTTTATAAATTTATCTTTTTACACAATCATTTAAATACATTTTTATCTTATGTGTTCATTCCTTAAACAAATCTTATTATCAAACACCTTATAGTCAAATCATGAAACTCAATTCATAAGGTATTTGTAATCAAAATTTTAAATAAAACAATTGATCAATTTAATATTTGAAATAAGTATTAAAGATCTAAATTACCTTATCAGATTTCTTACTTATCGATTATCTTTACGAAATATCTTATAGTCAAACTATGAAACTCTAATCACAAGATGTTCATATTTAAATTTCACTAATCCTGATTTCTAACTGTACAACTTTTCAAAATATATACTTTATATTCAAAATATAATCCGAGGTAAAATTATTTCATTTACCAATTTTTTTCAAAATCAGTATGTCGACATGCCTTATTAAGATTTTAGAAATACCTATCGATACAGTTGTATTTCCCATTTCGAACAGAATTTATAAACCACTCAACTGATAATTCAACACAAAACATGTCATTAGTCACTAACAAATACGCGTTCATATATGTAATACTCTTAACTCATTCTAGGGTGTGACTAACCCTAACTCTAATGAACTACTCATCTTAGGATATTAGTAACCCTATCTGTGATGAGAATTACCCCAACAAAGCCAAGGTTCTCGCTTAACCTTCAGCTTTAAAACCAAATGTGATTGCCCGTTTTACCATACTCTTTAAATCGACAATAAACCACATATGTCCAACTCAAATTGCACGAATAAGCGGATCATTAAGGGTAGAAAGAAAAAAAAAGACAGAACAGAATCTCACACGAATAGAATAACATATATTATTTCAATAATAATCTTTACAATGGAAAATTTTAAAATACAGTATCAGAGTCTAACATAGATTCAGCCTGGACAGTTATAACAAAATAAATGCATAGATATAGCGAATAAAAGAATATGTCCATACGATGATGAAGATCTCCAACTCTCCTTTGGAAACTCCAACCTTCTTCAACTCAACCTGAAAGTACTCGGATCTGAACCGAGTATTGAAATTACCCAGATCAGGCTCCGTAAACCAGCATGAGATACTCGAAATTTAAAATGACTATGTTATCAAATTTTTAAAAAGAAATGTATCTCATAAGACCACGCCAACACATAAACACAGATGGATTTTTACCTTACGATAACCAAACATTTATACCAAATACACTTGATATTACATTCCTTTGAAAGAATTTCTAAACTTATTCAAAAAAGGTATCAATATGTGGACTAAGTCCAAGGAAATATATCCGGACTAGGTCAACGGAATATACCGAATGGAATATATGATACCATAAAGCGGTAGCTGAAATGTTTGCAAGTCATTACAGCTATTTTAGGAATACAATCAAAACCGTAAATCTCGTATTGGGATTGGATTTCCAACATGATAGTGAACTAGTGGCCTTTTTCTCCGATCCACGCATAACAAACATAGTTCTAACGGTGCCTTAATCGCTTTTCTCAAACTAGTCACTTGGAACTGTACTTGCTATACTACCACTAATAACCAGTAGTTACCTGCTTTTCTCAAGCTAACCACTTTATCCAAATGGGGCAATAAATGCCTTGAGGGATGTATCCCCCAAAGGGCCCAACGTATTGGACACCCCCGCACATACTCACTTATTCCAAATTTGTGTCTGTCATACCACATAGTATCCCATATCATCTTCCGGGATATGAGGCTAGTGAGGCTACGCTCAATTCTTCATAGCCACGCTTTGTTTTTCACAAAGTCATGCTTTATATCATAACAAGTTCCAATTTGAATGCCACATTTTCATTCCACATCACATTACTCATTTCTAAAAAATTTTAACTTCCCGGGCTCGTATGTCTCAGGAAAGGGTGTTAAGCTAAGAGAAGTTGCCTTCTCCGCCACCAACTGATATATGTTTATAGAGACCACTCTAATATGATACAGAATACAATGTCAGACAAACGTCCATGCAAGTTCGTTCTGGGACTGAACGAAATCGAAGGCACTTTCCTTGAACATTACTAGGCGAGAAGCCCTTGCAATTTGAAAAAATTTCCACAACAAGGAGACCGCTACTATAAATAACTCTATAATGGGAGCGACCAAGAGCATGTCAACAAGCATTCCTCACATTATAAAGATCCTCGGTCTTCAGTAATCATCATCTTCAACATGTCTTCACTTTCGAATGTATACATTGGTTTGAAGTGGTTTTCGGATAGGGATCACCCAAATCCGACCTAGGTTCCTTCAAAGCCAATCATTGCTTTAAAAGATGTTAAGTTCATATGTAGATATTAATTATCAATCAATTACTTCATCTTTTATAAATTATCTTTCTTAGATATATTCTTTTCAATTTATTCCATTTATTTTCAAGAGTATATGGAATCATTAAGCCTCATTTATCAAATCATTTTATTTATTTAAACCTTTCTTAAATCCTGGAATAATTCCAAATCATTTTCTCTTTTACTTAGGAAAACCTTTCCAAATCATTCATTTAAATCTTAGTCAAAGATTTCTTATATTCAAGTTATAACTTTTATCTTAGGGAGAATTTTCCCAAATCATTCATTAAATACTAATCAAAGATTCTTTCTTAACTTAAAATCATCGAATAAAAGGTGTTAAGTTCACATGGGGTTTCGAAAATTAGTTTGAAGTGATTTTTGGATAGGAATCACCCAGATCCGATCCCGGTTTTTTCGTACCAATCATCGAATAAAAGATGTTAAGTGGTTAATTAGTATTCAAAGAATTTTGTTTCTTTTCTTTTATCTTGGAAAAATTTAAATGTGATATTTTAGAGCATTCGGGCTTTCCTTTCGATCTATTCCACCCCTCTCCTAAAAAGAGAAAACATGGGCCAGGTAAGTTCAGGGCACTGGTTGCTCCATCCCTAACCTTAGATAGACACCTTGTTTTATCTTCCTAGATCTCATAGGCGGGACAAATGTACTGGTCGTTTCCGCATACTCAGTTATTAGCTTTATTTTGGAAATTGATTATAAGATGCCAAATTATCTTTTAGACTCATATTCTAGGAAATATCGTTACATTTAAACTCATATTCAAAAGGTTATAAAATTCGCAGCATAAAAGTGCTACGGAAAGTGCTATATACACTAATTTGATTTAAAAAACTTTTTAATATTTGAAAATTCATATTTTTCGTTCCAAATATTTTTTTAAACATTTTAATAGATTTATCAAAGTTATTTCATATTTTTAGTCATTTAAAAATATCATTTATAAAGAAGTCCCCTTTTGGATTTTGAACTACAAAACCGCGATGTTTTTTAGAAAATTGTTTTGAACATATTTCAAAATCTACTTGATGAAATCTTGATTTCTTTCTTCCTTTGAATACAATTATCATTTTGGACCAAAGATTTTTTATTTTGAAGAAATCCGACTTATAAATCATTCTCTATGTTATTTAAAGTTATGGGTTGAAATTTACGAACTGCTACTACGCGACGAGCTCAATTTTTGACCAATTTTGTGAAATTCTTTGGAACTTGTTCGACACACTTCAAATTTGTTTTAAACCATATTCAAACCATTTTAAGTTATTTAAAAACATTAAGAGGCTAAATAATTTTCATAGACACATTTATGTGGATTTAATTCTCATTTAATTAACTATGCTTAATTACTAATTGTTTCTCTTATTATTTATCAAACGAAGTTATCATCCATATGAAAAACATATAATCAACCATAATATTAACCAAGTTATCAAACATTTAATCGTCCAACATATGCCAAAATTTTCATGTGATTAACTTGAAATATTTTTAAATATAAGTAACTTTAAATATGAGTACTCACGATTAGTTCCACTCCACCAAACCTTTTTGTAGACTTTTCTTTTTGATTCCGGCAGCACCTCCTTCTCTTTTTCTTGCTTGAAGCTCCTTGAACTTGCTCCTCCTTCTTGATGTGCTTGGCCTTCCCTTGATCCTTCCCTTCCTCCATATTTCTTCACTTCTTAGATGCTAAACCATATTTCAATGGTATTCTAATGTCTTTGGCAAAGTTTGGTGGTGTTTGGAGTTGATTTGATATGAATTTAAGAAAAGTTAGTAAGGAAAGAAAAGCGAGGAAGCCATTAAAGAGTGGAAGAAAAGCTTGAAAAAGGAAGAAGAAGAAGTGTAAAAGAAAGTGAAAAAAAGTGAGAAAGTGAATGCTTATTTATAAAAAAAGTTTTGAATTAAAATAATATTTTATAAAAAGACCAAAATACCCTTTACTTACATTTTAAGCAACCTTATTTTTTTCGACGCTTAACATCGCATTTCAAATCATTACTTTATATCATTTTCACTTAAGTATTAAGCAAAGAAAGTAAGGATTATGTTTGTTTGATTTGATATTTTACTTTTTGTTTTGAAATGACATGTTTATCTTTTGTGCTTACTTTTTGTTAATTACTACCTAGAATTTTCTAAGAATGTTTAGTAAAAGTAAACTTGATCACAGAATTAATTAATACTTACACTATTTGATTATATATTCCTATATAAGAAAATAAAAGTCCGACAACGTTGCGACAACTTTTAATCGATAAAACGTTGATTTTTGACAAAATGTTTTAAGATTGTATTTTGGCGTTTTAGTTAAACTATTTATTTATGTAAACCAAATTTAAAAATGAACTTTTTAATTCTTTAAATAAATTAAAACATGTTTCTTTATATTTTAAAATTATATTAATAATATCAAAATCTCTAATTTTATAGTGTATGTAAAACTGATAAAATGCGTCAAAATTTGGTTATTTTTTGTAAAACGATTATTAACTTACTTTTAAATATTTTAATATACTTTTATTATCTTTATTAAATGTTTTCAATAAGATTAGTCTTTTTAATAAATATTTAAACTTATTTATTTAAGCATTTATTTATTTTTAACAAAACTTAAATTTTGTTGATTTGTTCTAAAATCCAAATTTTTGCTTTTAAATTATCGACTATAAGAATAAATAATTTCTCTCTTATTAAATATTATATATAACTTATTTATTTAAGTTTTAAACCTTTTTAAATTTAAAGCAAACAAAATCTCTCATTTTCGAAGTACTGAAATTACGGGTCGTTATAGATTTGTTATTCTTTAACAACCATTTTCAGCTCAGGTTTGTAAATCTCAATTTACATATATCCACTTTGCCAAAAAAATATAAATTCAAAATTTAATCTTTTTAATCCAAACTTTTCACGGTAGCTTTTAATGCTAGTGTAGTTTATTGTACAAAATTTCAAAACCAAAATCATAACCAATTGGTATAGATTTCATATTCTTTAAAAGCGATTTCTGAACAATTTAATGAACCTAAATTTGACATAAAATTAAGCAACAAATTCAACTCTTATGCCAATATATAACAATAATAAAATAAATTAACATACAAACAAAAATCATTTCAGCATAATTTTCTATATTTTAGAGACAGTTGTGAGAATGAAATTCTAACCTTATAGCCTTGCTATTACACTAGTTTGAGTTTCCTAGCTTGCTATTACTCTTCTTCTTCCTCAATTTTTACCCTAAAACTCAATTTACCCAAAAACACAAAAAATGAAATTGCCCACAACAATCAAACCTACAAATTCAGAATTAGATGAGGATATTGTTGAGAAGTTTACCTGGATTTTACCAGATTGTATTTCAATTTAATTGATTTTAAAACCATAATCTTTGCTCTCAACTAGGGTTGCATTTGGGAAATTTATTTTGAGAAATGTTTACGTTTGTGATAATTTATGAACGTATAGGAGAAGGAGTTGTTTCTCCTACTTAGCCAATTCACTAAGTGTCTAAATGGGTTGCTATAAACTTAAAGCTCAAAACCCTCAATTTAAATAAACCAACTTGTAAACCAACCATTCTATAATCACATTTTATACCATTTTAAAACATCGTTATCTCAAGGGTTAAGACACTTAAAAATTAACGCGAGCACACTAAAAATAAATTTGTTAACTGATATTTCTAATGAACCAAAAATTACTAATTTCCGAGGTCATTTGACCCTTCAAATGATTTATTGAAAATTGACCTTTTCATGTTTTTACTAAATTGCAAAACATGTCAAAAATGGATTTTAATCCTCCAAATTGTAATTTCTTCAAAATAAAAATCATGAATAACTTTTAAAGCATAAATAAGATTTTTACATAAGTTCTCATTTGGAAGTTTACACAAAAAAAGCCCTTATTATCATTATTTTCACTAAGAACCAATATTAAGGAAAATATTATTAATTCAAATCATTCTCTAACTTATTTAACCTTTATAAATAAGTTGAAACACTTCAAAATTTTCCACATGAATCTTTAAAAAGATCGCACTCTCAAATTTACGTAAATACTCATTATTAATCTTATTTTTCAATTTAAACTCAATTTAAGTCTAGTTTACTTAACTAATAATCGCTAATCAAGGTGGATAAAAATCAGGTTGTTATATAACTCCCCATCTAATAAAATTGCATCCTCGTAATTTGACTCAAAAAGAAATTCCCTAATCGGTTATTACTTAGCTCTATTGTTAACAAATTTTAGTAATAACCATGAACCCAAACAACAAATAAACCCAAAAGACATATTTATCCAACTCATATGTTACGAGAAAATATATTTGGAGTTCTATTTTCTCTCAAAAACTTATTTCTAATCAAGATTTTTCTACTAAACTTTCAATTTGCACTTACTAATAGTTGTTTCTAATTAGTATTTCCAATCTATTATCAATTATGATATTTATTCTCCATGCCACCAAAAAGTTATATCATGCCAAACAATGACAATTATTTCAAATACGGTGAATACTAGTTTCATAACCACAGAAAACTAATACGAAGACTAACAAAATAAAACAATATCATGAAAATCATCAAATCATACGACTGCATAAAAGGAAGTTACTAAGAAATTGCACAAAGGAAAATCAAGTACAAAGAATGAATTTTATAGTTTCTTCTACTAAACAAATATTCTTAGAATTTTCACTAAAAATCCATTATCTTTCATAAACAATTTCAATATTTGAAAATTTTCAAAGTTTCTTACTTAAGTTTTCAATTCAATCCCATTTTACTTTTTATTTAAAATAAATCAAATTAAAGTTGTTTCATACACAAATTCTATAATAAATATACTATGGTTTGCAATATATTTTTCTATACAAATAATCGATCTCAAAACAATTCCATACTAAACTCGAAAAGCACAACTATTAGATCCTTCATCCATGGCTACACAATTTAATAATTATCTTCAAATTCCAGTTATCTACAATTATGGACTTTGAGTCTTTTACAACTCATTTAGAAGATACTATATTCACACAAAACTAAATTGTCTAAATTTAGTTTTTATCACTCGAAAATTTTCTTAGTGTCAATTTGTGACGCCCCACCTCTATACCCACGCTAGCCAAGAATATTACGGTGAATGCTGTCGACTAGCACGGAGAATAAGGCTGTTGAGGAGCGACCATCCATGTAATTTCTTTGCGCGAGCACCGATATGTCAGATAATATGACATGCATTCTATTTCCAAGAGGAAATCCGACATACCGACACAACCCAAAGCTACCACACGGTGGCTATATAAATCCTTCGGAAAACAAATATAGAAATAAGCATAACACCAATCAGTCACAGACAATTCATATCACAAAGGCGGAATAAGATATGAATATTACACTAGAAAGTGTACATCAGAGTAGTGGTCTAAAGAGATCCACAATATCACAAAAGAATAGTTACACGAACTACACAAAAGAATAAGTATACATTAAGGAGTCTATATCTCAAATATATACAACAAAATAACTACTAATCTAAGTAGTTAACCCAAAAGTCAAGGAGTTAATCCCGGATGAGAAGTCAAGCAGAAGCACCTGTAACATCTCGGTCTGACCCGAGTATTATTTAATAAGAAAATAATAAACGGATCAGTCTAACTATAAATATCAGATGAACGATATAGAATAAGAGATATGACTAAACACATAATAATCACAATGCCAAGCTGTGATATATATATATATATATATATATATATATATATATATATATTCTTAGTTGATAATCATCAAGAGATTAATCATTGTCACCAGATCTACACAAGAATCAAAGAAACGTCATACTCCTTATTTCGTTCACCATACCATAAATATTGACGATAATATCAATGTTAATCACAAAAGTCAATGACACACAAATTCCAGAAGACAACACAAGAAATCCAGAAATCACAAAAGTCAATGACACACAAATTCACCAATGCACAAATATTGATAAAACTTATCAATGGAAATCACGGAAATTGGTGAAACACAAATTCTAGGAATCTACACAAGAAATCCAGAAATCACAAAGGGGGGGAGGCCTATCACAAACGGGGGCATAAAGCCCACCAACACGTGTATCACAAACGGAACGCTAATTCCATGGTCGCTAACCATCACAAATTGAGCCGAAGCTCCACAAACGGCCCGAAGACCATGGGTTGCTACCCCATCACTAATTGAGTCGAAACTCCACAAAACGGGGTTTAGTCTCCCTCGCAGACAAAGAGACATCGCACATTGCTAGTCTAAATCACAAAGATGATCGTCATGATCAGCGAGAAGTGTCAATTACACTAAGCTAGTAAATATATGAGTTTAGCTTCATGTCCCATAACCACTTGCTTAACTTAAATATTTACGAACAAACTGTAAATTTCCACTAGAAAATTGTCACAAGAGGTTCAATCGAACAAGTCCAAGAATTAACCGACAAAGTAAACGCAAGCGTTTCATACCACTAGTTTTACTAAGCCGTTTAATTAGATTTCTCATACGAGTGAGGTAAAGGTTTGTATATACTAATAGATTGGAAAACGGTTTTATAAACGAATTTGGTATTAAAATAGTATTGAAATCATTTGAGGAAAGAGTTTTGATATTTACTACTAGTATAGAAAACCTTTATATTTTTAAAGTGACAAATCACGAAGAAGATTGTAAGAACAATCAATCACAAATATTCACATACGAAGACGTGAATAAAATCCAACGAAATCGATAAAGGATCCATCGAAATGGATATTCAAAAATCCCTAAAAAGAGTCATCAAAGTCATAATAGATGATAACAACAAATAGGATTATCACGAATCGATTTAAATTAGAATTTCAATCCAAAAAGGCAAATTGGACTCAAACAGCAGGTTCAGTCGACTGAACAGAGTTTTTCAGTCGACTGACCCTGTACATGGAAATTTTCCAGGTTCAGGAAACTTTCTGTTTCCAGTTTCAGTCGACTGTGCAGAGTTTTTCAGTCGACTGAATCATGCCTGAAAACTCTCGGGTTTCAGGTTCAGTCGACTGAACAGAGATTTCAGTCGACTGAATCATGCCTAGGCTGTTTCTCAGCCTTATACAAATAAAGAGCAAACTCTTCCAAAATGCAATCGGACGAACATTGGCTCTAAGGGTTTATGCCAATCGGCAACCCGGCCCTATATGCTCCTCGATGCATCACCAAAAGCATGATCAAACATCCATAAAAGGATTTTACACAAATTTGACTTAAAAACCCAAAAATTGGAATATTTACAAAACCAATCCAAATCAAGAGCAAATTCTCATGAAGAAGTGTTAGGAATTCATACCTAACAACCAAAGATAATTATAGTCATAGATGTGAGATAAAAATCTCACCTTTTCACAAAATCGAACAAGAAGAAGCTTGAAAGCAAATGGAGAATCAACCTCTCTTCAACACAACCCAATTGAGCTTGAATCTAAGCTTAAAAACAAGAACATTCCCAAAATTAGTTTTAGGAATTTCTGAAATTGGTATGAGAATAAGTTGGAGAAGAAGAAGAGAAGCTTACCAATGGGTTCTTCTTGAGTTTGGAGCAAGGAATTTGATTTGCAAGAGGAACTAGGGTTTTGGAAATTTTAATTTCCAATCTCTCCCACCATTAACACTCTAAAAACTGAAATGAGAAGAGAATGAGGGTGAGTGGGGAAGAGTGGCTCAGATTTTAGTATAAGTTAACATAGGGTTGAGCCCAAAAACCAAACCCAAAGTAAAAAGTAGTAGAAATCAACTTTCTCCAAACATATCGAAGCTTATACTCAAAAAGGTCGCAAACTGCATTTTAAACTCAACGGAAGTGGTCCCGAGCCCTAGTTCGACCGTATGCAAAAAGTAGCTTTTCGGACTAAAATCCGACTAACGATGAAATATTTAAATAAAATATTTAAATATAAAATTGATAAATATGCGGGTTGTTACAGACTCCCCTCCTTAAAGAAATTGCGTCCTCGCAATATTACAAGAAGAAGATATATAGTAACAACCATAAAAGCATATTCAACACAAAAGAAGTTTGAAATAAGAAGTTCACCTCAAAGAGCATGAGAAAGTAAGTCCGGATGTGTACGCTTGATGTACTCTCTAGATTCCCAAGAACAATCCTTAGGATTTGAAGTCCATTGAACTTTAACAAGCGGAACATCTTTATTTCGAAGTCGTTTGACTTCCGAAGCAATGATACGAATAGGATGTTGCTCATAAGTTAAATTAGGCGAAACTTCAATCTCTTCCACAACACCGGGCTCAAGAATAGAATCGGAATCTCGAAGACATTTCCGAAGTTGAGAAACGTGAAACACGTCATGCATAGCAGAAAATTGAGCCAGTAATAAAAGGCGATAAGCCATGGAACCAATACGTTCAGTGATAGGAAATGGCCCAATATATCGAGGCGCTAGTTTTCCCGATCGACTGAAACGTACAACACCCTTCATTGGTGAAACACGAATAAACACAAGATCTCCCACAGAAAACTCTAACTTCCTTCTCCGGTTATCGGCATAGGATTTTTGTCTACTCTGGGCTTCTTTCATCCTATGACGAATAAGATCAATCTTTTCTGTGGAATCACGAATAAGATCTGGACCAAAAACTAGCTTCTCACCGGCCTCAAGCCAACAAGAAGGAGATCGGCATGGCCTTCCGTAGAGTGCCTCAAAAGGTGCCATACCAATACTAGATTGGAAGCTATTATTATAGGAAAATTCAACAAGTGAAATATGATCTTCCCAACTTCCACCAAAGTCAAGAACACAAGCACGAAGAAGATCTTCAAGAGTTTGATTCACACGCTCGGTTTGTCCATCGGACTAGGGATGATAAGCGGTGCTAAAATTAAGCTTCGTTCCCAAAGCTTTTTGAAGACTCTTCCAAAATCCACTAGTAAACAATGGATCGCAATCACTAACAATAGAAGTAGGAACACCGTGCAATTTAACAATTTCTTTAATAAAGAGTTTGGCCAAAAGAGGAACGGTTCGATTAGGAACGGGAATAAAATGGGCAGATTTAGTAAGCCTATCAACAATCACCCATAAGCTATCATGACCTGAACGAGAACGGGGAAGGCCATCTATAAAATCCATGGAAATTTGGTCCCACTTCCAGACTGGAATTTCTAAAGGTTGCAATAACCCTCCGGGCCTTTGATGTTCGGCCTTAACGAGTTGGCAAGTCATGCAACGTTTAACGAAGTTAGCGATGTCAAGTTTCATTCCCTCCCAATAATAAAGTCGCTTCATATCCGCGTACATTTTACTACTACCGGGATGAACGGTAAATTTAGAGTGATGAGAATCTTCTAAAATATCTTTACGAAGATCACTAATATTTGGCACGACAAGTCTACCAAATTTCCGAATGCCGCCACGAGAATCGATATCAAAGTCTTTCAAACCTTCAATATCAATTTTATCCTTAATATTTTGGCCAAGAAGAGCCAAGTCGGGATCTAGCCCTTGAGCTTCAAGAATGCGGTCTAAAAGAGATGGATGAGCCTCAAGGCTACATAAAACAAATGATGAGCATAAATCGGAAACACGGTCTCGAATTTCGCAAGTGGATAAAATCCCAAGATAGTTCCATTCGGATATCATCATAGAAACAACAGCTTGTTGTTTACGGCAAAGAGCATCGGCGACAAGATTACCCTTACCGGGAGTATAAAGAATATCAAGATCATATAGTGCAAGAAATTCGAGCCAACGCTGTTGACGCAAATTAAGTTCCTTTTGAGAGAATAAATATTTCAAAGACTTATGATCTGTGTAAAGAACAAATTTCTCTCCTAAGAGATAATGACGCCAAATCCGAAGAGCAAAAACAATAGCCGCGAGCTCTAAATCATGAGTGGCATATCTAGTCTCAGCAGGCTTTAATTGCCTAGAAGCATAAGCAATAACGCGTTCCTTTTGCATAAGAACGGCACCCAAACCAATGCGACTAGCATCGGTATAAACAACGAAATCTTGATTCCCATCGGGAATAACAAGAATAGGAGCATGAGAAAGAAGTTCTTTTAATTTCTGAAAAGAAGCTTCACATCTGTCCGACCAAATGTATTTAACACCTTTCTTCGTCAAGCTAGTGAGAGGAACGGAAATCTTAGAAAAGTCTTTAATAAAGCGACGGTAATAGCCCGCCAATCCGAGAAAACTACGAATCTCTGTCACACTCTCCGGTCTCTTCCAATCTTGAATCGCTTCAATCTTTGAAGGATCCACGGAAATTCCGGATTCAGAAATAATGTGACCGAGAAACTTCACACGAGATTGCCAAAAGTGGCACTTAGAAAATTTTGCCTTTAATTGATTACTCCTAAGAGTTTCCAACACAATCCGAAGATGTTTTTCATGCTCCTCCTCGGTTTTAGAATAAACAAGAATATCATCGATAAAGATGAGAACAAACCGGTCGAGAAAGTCTTTAAAAACTCGATTCATTAAGTCAACGAAATAAGCCGGGGCATTTGTTAACCCAAATGGCATAACAAGCCATTCATAAGATCCATACCGAGTACGGAACGACGTCAAAGGAATGCTATCCTCTGCAATACGAAGCTGATGAAAACCGGTAGCCAAGTCCAATTGTGAAAAGACTCTAGCACCACTAAGTTGATCGAATAGATCATCAATCCGAGGTAAAGGATATTTATTTTTGATTGTAAGATCATTAAGCTTGCGGTAGTCAACGCAAAGCCTAAGTGTACCATCGGATTTCTTCACGAAAATAGCCGAAGCTCCCCAAGGCGAGGAACTAGAGCGAATAAATTGCTTCGTTTCCAATTCAGATAATTGTTTACGCATCTCCTCGTTTTCTTTATTGGACATACGATAAGGAGGACGAGTGATAGGTTGAGCTCCCGGAATAAGATTAATTCTGAACTCAATTGCTCGCTTAGGTGGTAATCCTAAAACGGGCTCGAATATGTCGGAAAATTCACAAACGACGTGAATAAGAGAAATAATATCACCCTCATCATCATCATCGTCATCACGAGGATTTAAAGAATATAAATATGCAAGCAAAGCAGAATCTGAATCTTTAAGAACAACAGAAACCTGATTAACAGATTGAGGATGTCGAAGATGAATAGTCCGCTCAGGACATAGGATACGAGCTTCATAATGGTTAAGCCAATCCATTCCCAAAATCATTCCAAAGCCTAAATAATGCATGACATGCAAATCGGCTCGGAAAGAAAAATCACACAAAATAATCACGACATCTTTACACAATAAACTGATTGTTGCGGATCCCCCAACCGGATTTGCAATTCTCAAAGAAGTCATTAAACACAAAACATCCAAAGAAAGAGTATCAACAAGTTCTTTTGATATAAAAGAATGGGACGCACCCGTATCAAAAAGAACTCGAATAGGATGATCACGAAACAAAATAATTCCATCTAGAATAGAATGAGAAATACCTTGGCCACGAGATGTGTTGCCAGGGGCTTGAGCAACATTTAACTTTCCCTCCTTCTTGCCCTGAAGCTTGGGGCATGAAGATAAAACATGACTGGGAACTTTGCAGTAGCGACAAGAAAGAGACTTTGGGCACTTGTTCGCATAATGGTCCTTCGAACCACAATTATAGCATTCCCCACGACCAAAGGAAGAAGTCTTTGCCACGGAGGTTGCTTGCTTCCCTTTCTTATTGGGATAAGGGCCTTTAGATTTGTTCGGCCTCTTACTGTTGTTGAAGGTTGGTTTGGAACCCACCACTTCAACGTCATTCTCTCTATCCGCCTCTTCAAGACGAAGAGCGATATCAACGAGTTGGTCGAAAGAAACTTCTAACTTTAGAAGTAATGGCTTCTTGAGACTTTTGTTTAAGCCATAAACAAATCTCTGATTCTTCTTCAGAGGGGTGTTGATGTATTCAACCCCATATTTGGAAAGCGACTCGAAGGAGGCGACGTAATCAGTCACGGATGACTCACCTTGAACAAGGTCTATAAATCGTCGAGCCAATGTCACTTTTTCTGCTTCCGGTACAAATTTCAACTCGAAGCGTTCTCGGAATTTCTCCCAGGTGAGATCCGCTTCATTAATCTCAGAAATAAGAAGCTCGTACCAATCCAATGCTCTTTCTCGGAGCATACTAGAGGCCACCTGAACTCGGTGGAGGTCAATAAGATTCATGCGCGAAAAGATGTGATCGCATGTTCTTAGCCAAGCCTGTACTTCAATAACAGTTTCGGAACCTTTGAATGGCTCCCCACCCAAATTAGTGTAATCGCTACACAAGCGTGCAAATCCCGACTTTGGGTGAGTAGGTTCCGGGTTAGCTCCAACTGCTTGAGCATTTGTTACCAAATCAAGAAGCTGTTGAGCAGTCATAAAAACTCCATCTTGGGGCGGAGTGCTAGATGGCACGGCTCTGGGGCGGCCAGATCTAGACATTTCTCTTCCTTTAGAAAGAAAGAAGAAGAAGAAAAGGTTATTCACAAAATGAATATCAAGCAATCTTGATAGATAAAACAAGGAATCATAAAAGAAAATAGGATAGGACGGTACGAAGACCCGAATAAAATCCTAAAGCACGACTCCTAAGATGGACTTAGGACGATGATCCTTGTTATAATATTCCATATTGTTCCGAAGTTTGGCTCTGATACCAAGCTGTGACGCCCCACCTCTATACCCACGCTAGCCAAGAACATTACGGTGAATGCTGTCGACTAGCACGGAGAATAAGGCTGTTGAGGAGCGACCATCCATGTAATTTCTTTGCGCGAGCACCGATATGTCAGATAATATGACATGCATTCTATTTCCAAGAGGAAATCCGACATACCGACACAACCCAAAGCTACCACACGGTGGCTATATAAATCCTTCGGAAAACAAATATAGAAATAGCATAACACCAATCAGTCACAGACAATTCATATCACAAAGGCGGAATAAGATATGAATATTACACTAGAAAGTGTACATCAGAGTAGTGGTCTAAAAAGATCCACAATATCACAAAAGAATAGTTACACGAACTACACAAAAGAATAAGTATACATTAAGGAGTCTATATCTCAAATGTATACAACAAAATAACTACTAATCTAAGTAGTTAACCCAAAAGTCAAGGAGTTAATCCCGGATGAGAAGTCAAGCAGAAGCACCTGTAACATCTCGGTCTGACCCGAGTATTATTTAATAAGAAAATAATAAATGGATCAGTCTAACTATAAATATCAGATGAACGATATAGAATAAGAGATATGACTAAACACATAATAATCACAATGCCAAGCTGTGATATATATATATATATATATATATATATATATATATTCTTAGTTGATAATCATCAAGAGATTAATCATTGTCACCAGATCTACACAAGAATCACAGAAACGTCATACTCCTTATTTCGTTCACCATACCATAAATATTGACGATAATATCAATGTCAATCACAAAAGTCAATGACACACAAATTCCAGAAGACTACACAAGAAATCCAGAAATCACAAAAGTCAATGACACACAAATTCACCAATGCACAAATATTGATAAAACTTATCAATGGAAATCACGGAAATTGGTGAAACACAAATTCTAGGAATCTACACAAGAAATCCAGAAATCACAAAGGGGGGGAGGCCTATCACAAACGGGGGCATAAAGCCCACCAACACGTGTATCACAAACGGAACGCTAATTCCATGGTCGCTAACCATCACAAATTGAGCCGAAGCTCCACAAACGGCCCGAAGACCATGGGTTGCTACTCCATCACAAATTGAGTCGAAACTCCACAAAACGGGGTTTAGTCTCCCTCGCAGACAAAGAGACATCGCACATTGCTAGTCTAAATCACAAAGATGATCGTCATGATCAGCGCGAAGTGTCAATTACACTAAGCTAGTAAATATATGAGTTTAGCTTCATGTCCCATAACCACTTGCTTAACTTAAATATTTACGAACAAACTGTAAATTTCCACTAGAAAATTGTCACAAGAGGTTCAATCGAACAAGTCCAAGAATTAACCGACAAAGTAAACGCAAGCGTTTCATACCACTAGTTTTACTAAGCCGTTTAATTAGATTTCTCATACGAGTGAGGTAAAGGTTTGTATATACTAATAGATTGGAAAACGGTTTTATAAACAAATTTGGTATTAAAATAGTATTGAAATCGTTTGAGGAAAGAGTTTTGATATTTACTACCAGTATAGAAAACCTTTATATTTTTAAAGTGACAAATCGCGAAGAAGATTGTAAGAACAATCAATCACAAAAATTCACATACGAAGACGTGAATAAAATCCAACGAAATCGATAAAGGATCCATCGAAATGGATATTCAAAAATCCCTAAAAAGAGTCATCAAAGTCATAATAGATGATAACAACAAATAGGATTATCACGAATCGATTTAAATTATAATTTCAATCCAAAAAGGCAAATTGGACTCAAACAGCAGGTTCAGTCGACTGAACAGAGTTTTTCAGTCGACTGACCCTGTACATGGAAATTTTCCAGGTTCAGGAAACTTTCTGTTTCCAGTTTCAGTCGACTGTGCAGAGTTTTTCAGTCGACTGAATCATGCCTGAAAACTCTCGGGTTTCAGGTTCGGTCGACTGAACAGAGATTTCAGTCGACTGAATCATGCCAGGGCTGTTTCTCAGCCTTATACAAATGAAGAGCAAACTCTTCCAAAATGCAATCGGACGAACATTGGCTCTAAGGGTTTATGCCAATCGGCAACCCGGCCCTATATGCTCCTCGATGCATCACCAAAAGTATGATCAAACATCCATAAAAGGATTTTACACAAATTTGACTTAAAAACCCAAAAATTGGAATATTTACAAAACCAATCCAAATCAAGAGCAAATTCTCATGAAGAAGTGTTAGGAATTCATACCTAACAACCAAAGATAATTATAGTCATAGATGTGAGATAAAAATCTCACCTTTTCACAAAATCGAACAAGAAGAAGCTTGAAAGCAAATGGAGAATCAACCTCTCTTCAACACAACCCAATTGAGCTTGAATCTAAGCTCAAAAACAAGAACATTCCCAAAATTAGTTTTAGGAATTTCTGAAATTGGTATGAGAATAAGTTGGAGAAGAAGAAGAGAAGCTTACCAATGGGTTCTTCTTGAGTTTGGAGCAAGGAATTTGATTTGTAAGAGGAACTAGGTTTTTGGAAATTTTAATTTCCAATCTCTCCCACCATTAACACTCTAAAAACTGAAATGAGAAGAGACTGAGGGTGAGTGGGGAAGAGTGGCTCAGATTTTAGCATAAGTTAACATAGGGTTGAGCCCAAAAACCAAACCCAAAGTAAAAAGTAGCAGAAATCAACTTTCTCCAAACATATCGAAGCTTATACTCAAAAAGGTCGCAAACGGCATTTTAAACTCAATGGGAGTGGTCCCGAGCCCTAATTCAACCGTATGCAAAAAGTAGCTTTTCGGACTAAAATCCGACTAATGATGAAATATTTAAATAAAATATTTAAATATAAAATTGATAAATATGCGGGTTGTTACACAATTTTTTTTGAAAAAGTCAATGGTGTCACCTTTGTATGGAGAGCCATTTACAATTTCATAATATTATTTATACAATCTACATCAACCATACGGTCAGAAACACAATATATATCAATATTTATCATTTCTAAATTTAATCTGAAAACATACATTTATTATTAACATTTTTAACGAGTTCGCTTAACTTTTTACATGCTTACGTGCAAAATATAGTCAAATTATTCTCATGCACCTGTACTTAACTTAAATGAATCATATTCGATTGCATTTATGAATATATGAAACAATACATTTAATTATTATGGATGACAGCTTTCTAACATATCACTTTATTCAATCTCAGACCTACGGCAAAGAACCCAGGTTTTGTCATAGTAAAATTCAAAATATGCTAACACCTATAAAATTAAGTTGTTCTAATAAGTCTAAGATTTCCAGCAATATAAAGATCATCAAAATCGAATTTATGGTTTGAAAGTTATGTTCAATTTACTTTCAAATTCAATCTCAGAAATTTTTGAGAGGACAGAGATGTCCGTTCATTTTCAAACCTACATTAGACTGAACAAAATGCAAAATGTTCCAAAGTGGTAAAAATAAAACTAATGGCTTACTGAAAGAAATTTCATTTACAAAATCATTGAATTCATTTGGAGTTATAAATCTCAAGTTATCGTTGTTTTAGTACAGCACTTTCCAACATAAATTTTCAGCACTAAAATCAATTTAAAGTTACCACCCTCAAACCATTTTTAAATCCAAACTAGATATTTTCTAGACAAATATTTATACTAATTTATTTATTACATAATCCACTTTTTGGGAAGTTAAAGACTTCAAAATTTACAACTTCATGCAATTAACTTTCACAAATCAAGTTATTCAATAAAACATTTTCACAAATTACACAAACAAGTTTTTAATGAAAACTCATTTTTAATTGAAATATTTAATATCTTCTACTAACAAGTAACAATTATTAATTCAAAATAATTTTGGAAATACACATTAATTTAAATGATATTATCTCGTTGCCTTATGCATTTACTATTTCTTGCACTTATCATTCAAATAACTGTGTCTAAACTAAGTTTCCATAATCCTCAATTATAACTTTTTACTAAATATCCTTTTTGATAAATATTTTAGATTTTTAAACAATGCATTTTCTTATTTTAAATACATCGTTCCATTAATCAATGCATTACATGATATATATTTTTTCCAGTTAAGGTATCTCCTTGATTAGAATTATTTGCTATACTTACCAAAATTACCATATGATATCATTATTTAGATTCATATAAGTTATACTTATATAAACAATTAAAATCATAACCACATTCAATTTCACAAATATCGAATCATAAAATGACATTGCCCCGCCATTTATTTACAGTGAATGACTTCATCAAATGGCTGCAGAGTTGACTAAATGATCAAAACTGCCTCGCCACCGATCTCAACAATCACTAAGGTTCAATAGCTGCATTTGTCATCTAAAATAAAATTAATATTCAATCTCGTATTAATTTACGTCCAACTTTTATTTATTATAACTCAGTTTACCCTGTCTAGTTGTCTCGTTTTAGTGTTTAGGAAATTCTTATCAATAATATTGATCAGGCACATCGATCAGAATTCTTAAAGCACTTAACGGGAAATTTAACACAAAAATAAATTTTTATATGATATACATATTTATTTTAGTACTCTGCACTTCTATCAATTTATTACTTGCTTAAAATAAACATAATCAGTTATTATTCATATGTATATCTTTTACCACAATTTCAATCTAAACAGATGCTTATCTTTTTAAAATCCTTTATATCAATCTCAAGATTTTAAATAAAATAATTCTGTATAGATAATACTTCTATTATATCTTAACATTGGATTGGTGGCACCAATAGTTTAATATTCTATTTTATACAAAAAAAAGTTTTCGATTTCCTCTACAGTAGCTACACTAAGGAAGATATCACAAAGTCTTATAATTAATATCGAGTAGGTTACCAATTTTTCAATAATGATTCTTACTCAATATTAATTCCAACAATTAAATTCAATTTCAAACTAAGCAAGCATCCATCAACCAATCAAACATATTGATTTATAATTGTTTAAGATTTTCAGCGGAAACAGTCCATTAGCTCCCGCTCTGCAACTCTGATCCATATTTAGATCAAGATACTACAATTTAACTTTTAAGCCATCTAAGGTCTAATTTTTATGCTATACTATAAATATCACTTCTTAACAAAAGTGATATTCAAAATATTTATCAATTAAAACTAAATAGTCACCATCAGCGGAACAATTTAACTTCTAAAATTCCACTATGCAACTCTGATTATTCCTAAACCAATTAGGTTTTTAAATTGATTTATTTAATTTTTCCAAAATTACAAAATAAATCTCCAAATTCTAAATTAGAACCAACTCCAAATATTATATAATAATATTTTCATACTTAAGAAATCTTAAAACATGACCTAATTGATTACCCAGTAATCAATTATATCCCTGTCCCTAATGGTTAATAAAAATTACTAACTACTACACACCAAAGGGATAGGATTTCTAGATCATCTAGGTTAAGATCTGATATCTAAATCAATTTATATTCTACAATATTCTAAACACAGCTCTGATACCAACTGTAACGACCCCATCGATATGCCTGGTTTAGCGAATAACATTACAAGTAATGTCGTCCGCTAATCCGAAGAATACGGCTTGTTAAGGGCAATCGAATATGAATATATCTTTATACTAACATTGACACGTCACATATACCTTTTAATTAATATCTAACTTTAAATTTGATGTGGACAATATTAATATAAAGTAATAAACACGCCGATTTAATAGTATTTGGAACAGAATAAAATATGAAACAAATATCAAAGATACACAGATCACAGCAGAACCATAAATTTTCATAACTTATAAAAATTTCGAGTCTACAACATAGAATGCTAGAATCAAATGATATACTGTGACAATTCTATAATCTCAACTATACAAAGTCCAAATGGCTAAATGAAATAAACTAGAAGTCCAGGTAGTATATCTCCCTAGCTTGCCTAATCATCCAAAAGTCTACCTGTAACTTGAAAAGTCTCGGGCTGACCCGAGCAAAATAACACTTGGGGCAGACTATCTCTAAATATTAAAAGGGTGAGATACTGATAACAAGAATATATGACTTAACCATATAAAAATAAGTCATATCAATTAAGTATGCTCAAACAATACACACACACAAATATATATGTATATGCATGTTAACAAAATTTATGACTTAATCATAAGTCATATCGAATAAACATGCCCAAGCATCATATATATGCCAAATTTAATTTAACAATAATAAGGCATATTAAATCAATGTATACAGGAATAAAAATATGACTTAACGATCCAAATAAGTCATACCAAAAATATGCCCAAACAAATAATCATCGAAATAAGGCATATAAGACGAATCACAATTACACAAATTCATATCAAGTCTCCAATGGACTATCCTCCAAAATATGGTGAAAATCAATTCAAAAAATTTCAAAGCCAAAACAAAAGGATACTAAATATCCATGCCAAAATTTCTAAAGAAATAATCATCAATAATGAAATAATAATGCAGTCAACTATCATTATAAAAAACAGTGCGACACGGGATCTAATCAGTCCCAGACCATAGAAAATAAATCCCACCACATACCTAACTATAGAAATAGGATGCGATCTAACCAAAGAAATAGATTGGATATGTGAATTTACCTAACTATAGAAATAGGTAAACATTGTCCACTGGTGAGAAAACCTGATAGGGCTGTAATGTAACACATGTCCAAAAGAAAAAGGGCAACCTTGCAACACCAGAACAGACCTAACCACAGAAATAGATCTGTCTATCCAAAATCTAAATAAGATCGACTCTCAGGTCGCTAGAAAAATAAGATGTCATCTCTTAGGATCTATCAACATACTAAAAATCCTAACACATCAAGATATACAACTCTAAGGGTTGATTACAAAATGTTCCATACCACTTCGATAGTTCAGTCGTTTTTTAAAATTCTTTGTTGCATAGAAAAGCATGAAATTCCATAAGTATATAAATGAAAGCATAAATTTCTCAAAAGCAATAGCTCAAAAAATCATCAAAGAAATACCAAAATGGTATATAATTAGCCAAAGGCTAAACACAGTAAAATTCAATATTGGTTCATAGTTTGAAAGTGAATAATATTAATTTACGATATAGGAATTGGTTTATAAATTATTTAATTATATATATATACACATACTTTCAAACTTCTTAACTTAAAATCAATAAATTCAGTTATTATTCAACTATATATTTTATAAATCATTTGGTGAATAAACCATAATTCGAATAAGTATAAAATACTTATTTATATATATAATTAGGTAAATATTTTGTAAAAGATTTATAAAAATCAATTTGATATAAACCTATAAATCAAAGTATTGAGGTCCAGAAATTTAGAACCCAATAGAAGTCAAAATCCATCATAATCGATCAACCAAAGATAGATCAAATAATCCCAACACCAAGGGATGGAATTTATTCTAAAAAATACCCATTTTGAAAAAATCGTGTAAATTCGAAATTTAATCATTTTAACTCAAACTTTTACAATAACTTTGTAATCAGTCTAGTTTATGTGTATAAAATCTCAAATTTAAATTCATAATAAATTGTTACAGATTTGTTATTCTTTAACAACCATTCAGCTCAGGTTTGTCAATCTCAATTTACCTATATCCACTTTGCAAAAAGTCATATAAATTAGAAATTTAATCTTTTCAACCAAAATTTTTATAATAACTTTGAATATCAGTCTAGTTTATGTCTATAAAATTTCAAAGTTAAATTCCTAACCAACTATTACAGATTTGTTACTTTTTAACAACCATTTTCAGCTCAGGTTTGTAAATTTCAATTTACGAATATCCACATTGCAAAAAAACGTATAAATTCGAAATTTAATCTTTTTAACCCAATCCTTTTAAATTAGCTTTGGATATCAGTGTAATTTATATGCACAAAATTTCAAAACCAAAATAAAAACTAATTGGTACAGATTTCATATTCTTTAAAAGCGATTTCTGAACAATTTAATGAACCTAAATTTGACACAAAATTAAGCAACAAATTTAACTCTTATGAAAATATATAACAATAATATAAAAAATTAACATACAAACAACAATCATTTTAGCATAATTTTCTATATTTTAGAGGCATCTGTGAGAATGAAATTCTTACCTTATAGCTTTGCTATTACACCAGTTTGGCGTTCATAGCTTGCTATTTCTCTTCGTCCTCCTCAATTTTTACCCTAAAACTCAATTTACACAAAAAAACACAAAAAATGAACTTTCCCTCAACAATTAATCCTACAAAGTCATAATTAGATGAGGATATGATTGAGAAGTTTACACGGATTTTACCAGATTTTATTTCAATTTATTTGATTTAAAACTATGATCTTTGCTCTCAACTAGGGTTGCATTTGGGAAGATTACTTTGAGAAACGTTTACGTTTGTGATAATTTATGAATGTACAGGAGAAGGAGTTGTTTCTCCTACTTAGCCAATTCACTAAGTGTCCAAATGGGGTGCTATAAACTTAAAGCCCAAAACCCTCAATTTAAATAAACCAACTTGTAAATTAACCATTCTCTAATCTCATTTTATACCATTTTAAAACACCGTTATCTCATAGGCAAAGACACCTAAAAATTAATGTGATTGCACTACAAATAAGTTCGTTAACTAATATTTCTATTGAACCAAAAATTGCTAATTTCCGAGGTCATTTGACCCTTCGAATGATTTGTTGGAAATTGACCTTTTCATATTTTTACTAAATTGCAAAACATGTCAAAAATGGATTTTAATCCTTTAAATTTTAATTTCTTCAAAATAAAATCATGAATCACTTTTAAAACATAATAAGATTTATACATAAGTTCTCATTTGGAAGTTTGTACAAAAAAGCTCTCATTATCAATTATTTTCACTAAGAACCAGCATTAAGGAAAATTTATATTTTATTAATTCAAATCATTATCTAACTTATTTAACCTTTATAAATAAGTTGAAACACTTCAAAATTTTCCATATAAATCTTTAGAAAGATCACACTCTCAAATTTACACAAATATTCATTATTAACCTTATTTTTCAATTTAAACTTTATTTAAATCCAGTTTACTTAATTAATAATCGCTAAACAAGGTGGTTAAAAATCGAGTTGTTACATTTTCCATGCATGATTAACCATAGACGAATTTTAGATTTAGGAGGAGCATTTGTTTTCCAAATGAATTTAAAAGAGTTATTAACTACACCCGAGAAGTTAAAAAATTTATAAAAAGAATTAGAAGTATATTTCTTACTCTTATCTCATTCCCAACTAATATTATCATTTTCATTATCAATATTATAAAGACTCAATCTAGCATAAAGTAAAGAAAGCTTCCTAAGAGTTGTACCTGCTAGAATTCTATTAAAATTAAAATTCCAAGGGCGTCGTTTCAGGTGGAAAAACATCCAAAATTAAAGCATTCTTAAAGTTACAAATATTTTGTAGGTCCTTAAATTCAATCCTAAGAAGGATAACAGAAATCAACGTTCATGCCAAAAAAAGTATTATTTCCTGAATGAACTATTATATTAGTACCTAGGTCTAAAATCTCATGACATTTTAAAATTGATTTCCAAAAGTTAGGCAATTTACTTATAACTGTAGGAGTAACCTGATGTAAATTATTACTACTATTATAGTAATATTTGGAAATAATTTCTTTCCAAATAGGATTATCGTTAATATCCTTAATTTCCATAATCATTTTCTTAACATAGATAAATTCATGTTACGCAAATTAACGACTCCCAAACCACCTTCCTTTTTGGATTTACGAATAGTTTCCCAATTAACCGAGCATTTAATACTGTTGTTAGAGTTTTCCCCACTCCATAAGAAGTCCCTTCTTATTTTATCAATTTTGTTAATCACCCATTCTAAAAAAGATGCACAGACATCCAATTGATCGGGAGAGCAGATAAAACAGAGTTTATAAGAACTAATCTACCTGCTCTCGATAAAAATCTCCCGTTCTAATTAGAAATCCTATTATTAATTTTATCTATGATAATAAACCAATCATCATGTTTAAGTTTAGTTGGCCTAATCAAAAAACCAAGATAATCAAATGGAAAATTCATAGTTTTACAATTAAATGTATTAGTAACTAAATTTTCAGCCTTTGCAAAATCATTTAAAAGTAAAACCTAAATTTTTATCAAAATTTATTATTAAATCCGGTAGAAGTTCAAAACTATATAAAATAAATTTAAGAGTAATAAATGCCTAGGCAAATGAGAGGAAAAAGTAAGGTATCATCCGCAAATTGAAGGACAGATATACCATTACTTGAGATTTCGTTACCAACATTCCCAAGGATCCATTATCAACCGCTTTTTTAATTATCTTAGCAAAAACATCTACGGCTAAGTTAAACAAAAGAGGCGATAAAGGATCACCTTGCCTTAAACCTTGCTTAGATTGAATTTTATTACCTAAAATACCATTAACTATAATACTAAAGTTAACAGTTCTAAGTAAATTCATGATCCAGCTAATCCATCTATGACTGAAACCTCTAGCATGAAACATATCAACTAGAAAATCCCGATCTACTGAATCAAAAGCTTTTGCGAAGTCCAATTTTAAAATCGCACAAGTAATATTATTTTTACAATAGTGGTTAATGTATTCTTGAACAACAACCACACCATTAGTGATATTTCTCCCCTTAGTGAAACAGTTTGTGAACAGTCAATTAGATCGTTCATTCCTATATTACGTCTATTAGCTAAAACTTTTGAAATAATTTTAACGAAACAATTAATTAAGGAAATAGGTCTAAAATCTTTTAAATTGTTAGCACCTATTTTTTTGTGTAATAAAATAACATTTGCAAAATTAAATCTTCCTAATTTCAATTTTCCATTATAGAAATCGTTAACCATGCTAATTAAATTGAATTTTAAAACATCCCAAAATATTTTGTAAAAGAAAATAGAGAACCCATCCGGTCCCAGGGATTTAGCACCAAGCATGTCATTAATAGCTTTCAATATTTCCTCTTCGGAAAAAGGATTATCTGACTCAGAAAGGTCAGCGCTAGAACCAGAAGGATAAAAATCATTCTATATAACATTAATTCTATGCTTATTTTTATTACCGAAAATATCTCTATAATATTTGGTAAAATCCTTATTAAGATTTCTTCGGTCGACCAATCCTTCGTTATTCATAAAAATAGAATTAATTGTATTGCAATGTTTTCTACCATTTGTCGTATTATGAAAAAAAAATTATATTATTATCACCTTCATTAATCCATTGAGTTCTAAATCTCTGTTTCCACATAACCTCTTCTTTTTGCAAATAAAATTAAGCTCTACTTTTATATTAGCAAGGATGTTATGCTCACCTAGATTTTGTTGTCTAGTTTCTTCTTTCTTGTTAATCCTAAACATTTCGGAAAGAATGTTTTCTTTTTTAATTTTAATACTACCAAAAACATTTTTACTCCAATTTTTTATAAAATTTGAAAGACCCCTAAGCTTTGAAATAATTTTTTTTGCAGAATTCTCCATATTTCTAATATTATAAAAGCTCATAGAAATCCATTTATTTTTACTTAAATTCGAAAAATTGGATTCTAATAACCATATTTTTTCGAATTTAAAAGATCTATTAATAACTCTACGATGATCATATGTAAGAATTATAGGACAATGATCAGAATAAGTGTAAGGCAAACCAGTTACCCTACATATAGGAAATTTATCCTCAGTTTCATCACTAATAAAAAACCTATCAAGAATAGCCATAGATGGTGAATCTGTAGTGTTACACTATGTAAAAGCTCTATTAGAAAGAGGAATTTCAATCAAACTAGAATTAATAATAAATTGATCGAACTCCTCCATAGCAAACAAATCACCTTTCCATGGCGAACGCTCATCTAGAAAATACGTAACATTGAAATCACCTCCCAAAATCCAAGAACCAGGATCAAAAGATCCAAATTCTAGACATTCATTCTAAAGAATCCGACGACTATTTTTTGAGTTTGGTCCATAAATATTAGAAATATTTAAAATAAAATTATCACCTAGGTTAATGAGAATAATATGCAGTGAGTGTTTCTTAGGAATACATTGGATCAATTTAAATGAATTACCCCCTCCCCCGCCCCGTCCAATAAGTAAACCCCCAAAGGCGCCAACAGATGGTAAATAAGCCTATTTCCTAAGATGAAAACCGCCTAAGCTTCTATAAAAATGAATATCAGGACATTCGATTTTAATTTCCTATAATAGAGCGATGTCAATATAATAGTCTTTAAAAAAGCTCTTATTTTATCTAACTTATTTAAATCATGAAAACCTCTGATATTCCAACTAATAATCCTCATATACCAATAGATCTAGCCCTATCAAATTCTCTACTTCTAATATAAACTAAATCTACTTTAACATCCATGAAAACAAAAGCTGTATCTTTAGCTAACTGATGAAACTTAGATGAAGATAAACTACCTAAAGCATATGAAGAGAACATACTATCCAAAACAGACTTTATACCTGAGCCTGAATTCATAGCACCACTCGTGGCACTCGAATCAGGTAACTCACCCGTAGACTGAGACTGATCACCATGGATCCAAGCGCTATCAATAACTGACCGACTAATAGCAAAAGATTTCCTATGCCTAACTCTCTTGGTCTTTGAAGAAATAGAAGAGGCTTTTCTATCTTTACCTCCTTTATATTGAGTGATAAATGTTGATTAAATACCATCATTAATCAAAGCAACTTCTGATGATCCAGTACTTGTATTGCAATGTTCAATAGACAAAGTACCCCGAAGCATTATTACACCTCATTCTTTACCAAATTAGAATTCACCACCTTATTACATTTAGACCTCTCATGCCCACATTCATCAAAATATGAATCTCTTGATACATTAGCATTTTTTAACATTTGGAGATAAATGGAATTCATATCAGTCACAAAATAATTCACACCAACAAATTTAACATCTACAACCTCTTTACCATTCACAATCATATTTAAACAAGAGAAATCACCATGATCTTTCATATATTGGACATCCTCCATTGCAACAGGTTGAGAAACGAGATTAGTTTTAGAAATTTATTCAAACACAAGACCACCATGAGATGCCATGCCTGTAAAAGCATCATCAAAACTAAGTTTAACCATGCCTCACTCAATCTGCATATTAACATCAACCAACCTATTCGAAAATTTAATAATGGCATCACTAACCTCATTTAAATGAGAAGCAATTCCAAAATTTTCAAACTGGCATCTACATTCCTTAACAGTGCAAATACTCTTGTAAGTTTCAGTAACTTCAGTGTGCATGTTTTTGTGCACCACCATCTTGTGCATATCTCCACTATTTATATTAGTTTCTGAAACTATAATGTTTAGATCTGAGTTTATCCCTCGATTTCCTACATTATCACCTTCAACAACATAACGAATCACCCCATCCTCCTCAATTTCAAATAAAACATTACTTTAGAATGTGCTTTCGTACACATCACCATCACTGTGTATTTCATCACTGACAATATTGATATTGCAGATACTACTATTAACTTCAGATACATTAGTAACATTTCTCAAATCAGAACCCCTTTCAATATGATCAATAGAAACACCCTCATTGATAAATAAAATATCCCCAAAACCAATGCTTTTACCATTATCAATTAACAAAGAAGCATAACCATCCAATCCAACCTTCTCCTCACTTATATGTAACACCTTACTCTGACCAATACCATTTTTAAAATTACTTACAGAATTATCTACAATATTTATTACGTTAATCACACCTCCTTTAAAATCATCCCATAAATTATCAGAATTAATATGGCAATCAAGAGAACTATTATCTTGCATCAATGACTTTGAATCCTTGTCAGAAGACACCTCAGTCTCCAAACAATCAAAACTATTAGCACTTTCTATTTCAAATCTCTCCACTACATAAGGATGAGCTCTGGATCTATTATTTATTAGAACAAAATCATCTTTTGAAATAGACGAAGAAACCATACCCTTCTTCGGATTAACAGCATAACTGAAACCAATTGCTACAGCATTATTGGCAGAAGAATAGTATTTAAATAACAATGGATCACATCGGGATCCAAAAGCAATGGATCAAGAAAGTAAGAATCAACCCTTTGAGCAATATCAAAAGAATCGGAACCTTTTACAACCTCAATTGGATCCTTGGAAATATACAGTCTATCTACTGTCGATTCCTTTTTAAACTTAGAAAAAACATCATCCCCAAAATAATCTCTTGCATCGCCAAATTTTTTCTTGTAATTCTTTCCTACATTCACTGCATTAATAACATCAAAGTGACAGAACAACTCCTCTAAGAGCCTAATCCCTTCCTTCCTTTATACCCGTAACTAATCTAGCAAAATTCTTTTAAGAAACATACATTTCAAGACGAATTGAAAACCATGGTAATGTTAGAGGAAAAGCGACTCTTTTTAGAATTAAGATTAGATTTCCTCGAGCATTCGAATCTTCTATAACCAAAATATCCATAGTCGAAACATCTTATGGGATCTCTACAAGTCTTTGCCATGCATGATAAATCCCCACATTGATAACAAAATTTTCTTCCTATGCTAGATTCTATCCATTTCTTGCGAATTGATGGTTATGTGACGATCCTGACTCGATCTTCGAAAATCGGCACCAAATACATCATCTGTATTTAAATGTCGCAAATTCAAACGTCGAATCTGGTTCGCCGGAGCATATAACACATTAAGTAC
Source organism: Allium cepa (assembly GCA_030765085.1). Lineage (NCBI taxonomy): Eukaryota > Viridiplantae > Streptophyta > Magnoliopsida > Asparagales > Amaryllidaceae > Allium > Allium cepa. The sequence goes on along the minus strand of CM060939.1, from coordinate 640,935,892 downwards.
AACAACACAGCGGAAAAGAAATGAATAATATCATTGATACACAACAGTTGATATAATATGGATACAACAATATCAGAGACAATATACAACAGTGGAAAAGATAACAATGGAAGAGATAACTCCAACATGATCTTCAAAAGGGAGTGTATCCACAAACTGCATCTCCAATCTGAAGCTCCAAAGCAAACAGCTCACAAACCAAAAGCTCGAACCATTATCATCGTTGTAATGAAGCAAACTAAGTAACGGAATGTTGAAGTGAAACAAATGCGATCGCCAAATCCAAAGGCTTCAAAGACCAAAGACTGAAGAAGATTTCCAATTGCTACACCTACTAGCTGATCATCTGAAAATCTAACTCTAGGCTGCCCATGTGGAAAATTGTGGGCACCCAGAGTTTAGAAAAGAAACAATAAACTCTAGGTTAGTCATGGGACTAGTGTGAGCAAACAAAAACAGTTTATTTGAACAAAAACAACAAAAAGATTTTAAAATTGAAATCCGCAATGCTTTTTGGAAAATGAAACTACCATAAGGCCTCCCCCCATACACACAATGCAAGCTCACAATTGAAGGAGATTTCTCCTTATGATAGTCAAACATGCTTGATACGCGAAATTCTTTTGATATTATTATTAGTGCATAGTGCAAAAAACCTTTCGAAAGTATAATATTAATCTTAGCCAGCATAGGTACCATTATACTATGCCTGCTATAGCTACCACCTGAGGTGGCAGATTATACAACTAAAACCGTACAGGGCTCGTATTGTTTGATTGGATTTCCAATAAATGGTCAGGCTAAGGAACTTCCTATGCCACGTGAGTACTCCTTTGGAGGGATGCCCCGAGAACCTAACCGGATCTCTGCCAACACAAGGCCGGGTTACCTCCGTAGCTAGGTAACTACTGGCATGACTATGCCATCCCCCGGTCGTTACCGACCTTTATCCAAGGCGCCTATCAACCAACAACCAAAAAGCACAAATTTGCAGTAACCATATAAGTTAAGTATATGGGTTCCATACCATGATACCACTTTTTTCCAGAAGGAAATAGACATACCCTAAGGGGCGATACCCTCAATAACCTTGCCGCATCCTTCCTGTTTTGACCATTTTTGGGTTGTGAGGTTCTGATAAAGTCTCGTCCCACAAAGCTACATTTTTCACAAAAGCCATGCTTCGATCAACAAATAATCAGCAACACTTAGCATGCCACATTACCAAATTGGGAATGTATCACTAGTAACCATCAACTACATAACCCTTGAGCTCGTACGTCTCAGAGAAGGGTGTTAAGCTAAGAGAATAAATTCTCAACCACCAAATAGAAATGTATTTGATAAAAACCAGCTTTACATCCCAAAGTGTAATGTCAGACATATATCCATACAAGTATGTTCCAGGTTCGAACAGAACTGAAGGCACTTCAAAAGAAACCTTTGCAACCCGTATATTCACAATCCCGATCGGACTCCCTATCACATATGGAGATCTCTATACCGGCGCGACTTAGTGCAGAGACATTCGATTGGTAATCCTTTCATTCTCGAAAATACCCGGTCTTAACCACCGGTCTTCAAATGCTATCCATTTCGCCATATCATTATTCGGAATGGGTTTTATGACATAAAGTCCTTTCCCGGCTAAACCGAATAATCAGCGCTTAATTTTAAAACCATATGGATATACTAGGATCTTAGTTAAGTTACAACTTGAATTCCAAAATCCTTTTCTTTTAAATGGTTTTAAACAAATTTCATTTCAAATTTTTTAAACAAAAGATTCACCCTTTTAAAATTACTTTCAAATTGAAACAAAGTTTCACCAATCTTTCACAAAGATTCATTCATAGCTTTCAAAACAATTCCATTTCAAATTTGAAACCCTTTCAACATTAATTGGAAACCCTTTCTTTATTTGAAAGCCATTACCATTTGAAAACAAAGAGTTTTCATTTTGGGAAAATCCGACCACATTTGCTCAAGTTATAGCCCTTAAGGTATAAACTTAGGTTAAATTCAAATTCCCAAAATAATACTTTTAAAATGGTTTAAAACCCATATAAATACATTATATAATTTGTATAACCTTTTTAAACCATAGTTTCCAAAGATACATTCATAGAACTCAATTTCAAATCTTGAATTCAAATTCAAATCAAGCCATTTAAATTTCAAAACTTTAACAAGTTATTCAAAATAATTTATCTTCAAAGCTCCTTTTCAAAAGTTTTTCAAATTTAACCCAGTTCCATTTGCAAACCATTTTGGATTCAAAATTCAACTTTAAAACCATTTCATTATTTTGGACAAAATAATATTAAATTCAAATGTCTGTGGCTTAACCGAATCCTCATGAAATTCATATTTCTCTGTGTATGGTGTAGTCCAGCGGTTTTACACAATAGTGCAATATCATCAATCATCACAATCCACACACAGCAATATTGATAAGCAGTATAATCCTATAACGATTATCTTCATTCACAGATTCATAGATAAATATGTAAATTCATCACAGATAAATAAATCACAGTTCAATCATATCACAGCAAATCACACATTAGGGATATCAACAATTCAAAGCATTCAATACAATCCAAACATCCATAAGTAAGATCAATTAATCATCTGATTAATTTAAATCAGATTAATTACTTATGAATAAATTACTAATCCTGGTTAATTAACAATAATTAATCACAAACCATTTTAATTAATTATTCTTTAATCATTTATTGATTAACCTTTAATAATAAATTAATTAACATTTAATTATTAATTAATCTTAATTAATTAATAAATAAATATTTAATCATTAAATAATTAACCTTTAATTATTTAATTTATCATCCTCAATTAATTATATTAATTAATTAACCCTTAAATAATTACCATTTAATTAATTATTCTTAAATAATTACAATAAGTGATTATGCCTAATTACTTAATCAACTTTAACCATTAATTAATTACTTTTAATTTAGTAATTATCTTTAAGTAATTAATTACCTTTAATTACTTACATTAATTAATCTTAATGGATTAATTATCCTTTAATGTAATTACACAAAGTAATTATCTCTTAATTATTAATTAAATAACCTTTCATAAATTAACATTAAATAATAAATTAACCTTTAATTAATTGTTAATTATCCTTTAACTAATAAATTAACCTTTTAACTAATCACATTAATTAATTAATCACATTAATAAATTTATTCACCTTGATTTAATAACATTAAGTAATTAACTATCCTTTAATTACTCCTATTAATTAATCAATCCTTAATTACCTTAAAGTAATAAACCTCTACATGATCACATTTAACTCTCATTAAATAAACCTTTACAATAAATTACCATTAACACATAACTTAACTTGAAACTTTTAAGTTAGTTAATAATCAAAAACATTATTTAAGATAAACCTGTTATCTTAAAAATCTCATTCAAATAACTTTTGGAATTAACTCATCATTATCCATAAATTAACTTAAACATTTTAAGTTAATTAAAAACATCCTTATCTTCTTAATTAAGCTACTAAATTTTATTTAAAATAAAGTTAAGAATTTATTAGAATAAAGGATATCTGTTGAAACTTAATTAATTAAAATAATTATTTACAAACCTTTAATTAATCCCCAAAAATTAAATACATATCATGTAAAAGAATTTGTTTAAGAAAATTATTAAAACTTGATTAATTAAAACTTTTAAAACTTGCACATATACTCCTAGCCTTCTGACCCGAGCAACAACCCGGGTCCAAACTCCAGATCCCTGAGTCAAAACCCATCTTCTTTTTTTTCCTTTTTAAAATAATCTTTAAAATAAAACTGCTGCTCTGGGTAAACACATGCGAACCACCCTATACAAAACTCGAGTCAAAAACCCAAGTCCCCGAGTATTCCTTTGAGTCTGTTGCTTCTTCTACAACTTCGCGAACACCCAGATATCCATGTACACATGTGCACATGCACTGATCATCTAATGCTTTCCGACCATCACCAGGGCCTTCAACATGTTGCTGCTGACCTTCTCACCTCAAGTGAACACCCAGGTCAACGAGTTCGACCGAAATTTGAGATTGAACACACGAGCCTCTTCCTAGAATCAACTCGATCAACAAAACCACCTCCTCACCGACGATCTCAACCGCGATCATCCATGCCATCCCTATCGAAGCTTCGTCTCGACACTACGCATCAAACCCCCTAGTCTAATCCACTCAGTTTCACCAACAACGATGAAATTGCCACTCAACCCGTCGACGACCAAACCCGACCTTAAACCCTATTATCACCTCGCCGCGCCACCCCGGCGAATGCTAACCCCTCCGACCATTTTTCCTACTGCCCTCGACCCTCGAACTACCTCCAACAGGAACACTGACCTCACCGAGCCTCGCGTTCGCTTGATATCGAATGAAGTTCCAATTCCGATCAACTCGAAAATTCACGTCATCTAAAAACTTAATAATCTAGATTTATATATCAAAAATCATCAATTTTCCAATTCGATTTAGTTTATATAATTAAATCTTGATATTTGGATACTAGATTTTTTGACAATAATTGATCATTACCGTTAATTTCTCATTTTTTAATCAATTACTTGTTATATATACTTGAAATAACTTTTAAAATTGATGTTACATTCGTACTAACAGTTTTCATTTAGAGATTATAACAAGAAATAGTTTGAAGAAGGAGGATTGGGTTTTTGATTCAGGTTTGATCTGTTAAAATCAACAGAGCTTGAATATATATCCATTCATACATAGGTTTCGCTCATATTAATATACATATAAATATCTTAATTCATCCATGCAAAGTTGTTTCACAACATCTCATCTATAATCCATCACATGCATCATGATAATCAAAAGTTTAATCTTTTAAAGGCAAGTTTACTCACCTTGCTTTATAGTAGAGAACTAGAACCTATCTTTGATAATTTGATCTGAAGGTTTGATTGATTTTGAAATGCAAGTTAAGTCGATCTTTGTTGCTTCATTTTTGATTGTTTTAAACTTTGCTTTGCTCCAGTCATTGAATCAGGTTTTCGCATTTCGAATTTGAATTTGCTGCTAGACCTTACTACATGCTTTGGTTTCCAGATTTGAACTCAAGTCATTATTTGAATTTTTGAACTTGAATCTATTTTCATTTGCTTCAGATTTGATTTTATTTTGATCTTCCAGGTTTGAAATTGTATGAGGTAGTTGGTTTTCAGGTTTTTCAAATGAGAGAAAAATGAAGCCTGATTTCTTTCTCAAATATACTTTTATAAAATTCAAATTAAAAAGAAAAAAATATGATTTTTCCACTTGTTAATTCATAAGATGAAATGGCTACACTTGTTAATACATGATATTATATTTTTACAAATGTCATATGTGATTAAATTATGTTTAACCCCTTACATGAATTTATTTTTAAATTATATTTTGAACCCTTAAGTACTTATGTTTATACCTTTAACATTTGAAATTTTCATGTTAATAATATTTAAATATAACTTGATATTATATTTTCTATTTAAATAAATACATTTCCTTTGTTTTATATATACAATTTAAAAGCGGATGATTTAAAACTAATGTATATATTTATGACTTATAAGAAATTGATTTGTTAAAACCTAATTATACTTTAAATAAATAAACACACACACACACACACACATATATATATATATATATATAAGTTTTAAAATATAGAATTTTATTTTAAACAACTTTTGAAAATTATTTATATTAAATTAAAACTATAACTTTCAAATCAGTATACATATATATATATTATAATATTTTTAGAAAAAAACTTTTGCTAATTTAAAATGTAGAGTTTTTTAAATCCAATTTATTTTCAATACGTTTATATTTGAATTTCAAACCAAATTATTTCTACAATATATATAAACAAACAAATCTCTTATTAAATTTTGGAAAAAATTCAAATGAATTCTCAATTTACTTCAAAAATTTATATAAATTACCAATTTATATTTGGCGTAAAACCGAGATCGTTACAGATTCCCCCTTTAGAAAATTTCATGCCCGAAATTTGCTAGACAGGGAGACAACAAAGAACAAATGGACACACAAAGATAGAGAAACAGTTTTCCAGGTCAAACTGAATATCAATTCTATATTTGGCTTACCAAATCAGAATATCATCAAAAAAAAGAGAACGAACGCATTCGATGCTTTATGAAATACTCGGGTCACCAGGTCTACGAAATATGCAAGGGCATTGGTTAGTCCGAAGGAATAACTCATCATTTTTAGAATGTATCCGGACCCCACAGATTAGACAAACAGATATAATTCAATTTATTTTCTATTTCGTTAACCATTTCATTTCAAATATATTTTCAAATTTATTAAAGTTTAAAACGAAAAGATGATAGAAAACTGATGAAGAGAATACGAATTTGGAATTAGAACCTTTTCTATAATGCAAACAAAGATTCGCACGGCCACCACCACACCAAATCTTCTCCTTGCAGTTGCCACGAAGCCATCAAAGAATTGAAAGTGAACGATGATCAAAGAGATTGATAGAGAAAGATTGTTCCTTGTTGTTACAGGGTATTGACCATTTGTGGTGTTGCTCCCCTGTCCCCTACCTCATCCTCTTCTTGCACTCTTACTCACTATCAATGGATAGTAAGATAATTTATTGAGATATCTTGGGGATATACTCATTCTAGGGCAATTGTAACCCTATCTCTAATGAGCCACTTAATGTGTTATACTCCTGAGCTAAAGTTCTTACTCAACCTTCAGCTCTGATACCAATTGTGACGACCCTAACTCGATCTTCGAAAATCGACACCAAATACACCACTCGTATTTAAATGCCGCAGATTCAAATGTCGAATCTGTTTCGCCGGAGCTTATAACACGTTAAGTACGACAACACAGCGGAAAAGATATGAATAATATCATTTCTACACAATAGTTGATACAATATGGTTACAACGATATCAGAGAAAATATATAACAGCGGAAAAGATAACAATGGAAGAGATAACTCCAACATGATCTTCAAAAGGGAGTGAATCCACAAAATACATCTCCAATCCAAAGCTCCTAACCTAAAGCTCACAAATCAAAAGCTCAAACCACCATCATCGTTGTAATGAAGCAAACTAGGTAACGGAATGTTGAAGTGAAACAAATATGATCGCCAAATCCAAAGGCTTCAAAGACCAAAGATGGAAGAAGATTTCTAATTGCTACACCTACTAGCTGATTCTCTGAAAATCTGACTCTAGACTGCTCGTGTGGAAAATTATGGGCACGTAGAGTTTAGAAAGGGAAGAATAAACTCCAGGTCAGTCATGGGACTGGTGTGAGCAAACAAAAAAAATTTATTTGAACAAAAACAACAAAAAGAATTTAAAATTGAAATCCGCAATGCTTTTTGAAAATGAAACTACCATAAGGCCTCCTACACACACACAATGCAAGCGCACAATTGGAGGAGATTTCCCCTGATGATAGTCAAACATGCTTGATACGCGAAATCCTTTTGACATTATTATTAGTGCATAGTGCAGAAAACCTTTCGAAAGTATAATATTAATCTTAGCCAGCATAGGTACCATTATATATGCCTGCTATAGCTACCACCTGAGGTGGCAGGTTATACAAAAAAAACCATATATGGCTCGTATTATTTGTTTGGATTTCCAACAAATGGTTAGGCTAAGGAACTTCCTATGCACATGGGTACGCCTCTTGAGGGATGCCCCGAGAACCTATCTCTGCCAACACAAGGCCGGGTTTCCTCTGTAACTAGGTAACTACTGACATGACTATGCCATCCCCCGGTTGTTACCGACCTTTATCTGAGGCACCTCTCAACCAACAATTACAAAGCACAAATTTTCAGTAATCACATAAGTTAAGTATCTGGGCTCCATACCATGATACCACTTTTTATCCAGAAGGAAATTGACATATCCTAAGGGGCGCTACCCCCAATAACCTTGCCGCATCCTTCCTGTTTCGACCATTTTCGGGTGGTGAGGTTCTGATGAAGCCTCGTCCCACAAAGCTATGCTTTTCACAAAACCCATGCTTCGATCAACAAATGATCAGCAGCACTTAGCATGCCACATTACCAAATTGGGAATGTATCACTAGTAACCATCAACTACGTAACCTCTAAGCTCGTACGTCTCAGAAAAGTTGTTAAGCTAAGAGAATAAATTCTCTACCACTAAACAAAAATGTATTTGATAGAAACTGGCTTTACATCTCAAAGTGTAATGTCAGATATACATCCATACAAGTCCGTTCCGGGTTCGAACAGAACTGAAGACACTTCAAAAGAAGCCCTTGTAATCCGAGTATTCACAATCCCGATCAGACTCCCCATCACGTATGGAGATCTCTATACCGGCATGACTCAATGCAGAGACATTCAATGGGTAAAGCTTTCATTCTCGAAAATACTCGGTCTTCACCACCGGTCTTCAAATGCTATCCATTTCATCGTATCACTATTCGGAATGGGTTTTATGACATAAAGTCCTCTCTCGGCTAAACCGAATAATGAGCGCTTAATTTTAAAACCATATTAAAATATTGGGATCTTAGTTAAATTAAAACTTAAATCCCAAAAACCTTCTTTTAAATGGTTTTAAACAAATTTCATTTCAAATCGTTTAAACAAAAGATCCACCCTTTTAAAATTACTTTTGAATTGAAACAAAGTTTCGTCAATCTTTCACAAAGATTCATCTTTCAAAACAATCCATTTCAAATTTGAAACCCTTTCAACAAAAACTGGAAATCCTTTCTTTACTTGAAAGCCATTATCATTTGAAAACAAAGTGTTTTCGCTTTGGGAAAATCCGATTACATTTGCTCAAGTTATAGCCCTTAAAGAATAAACCTGGGTTAAATTTAAATTCCTAAGATAATACATTTAAAATGGTTTAAAACCCATGTAAATACATTATATGATTTGTATGACCTTTTAAACCATAGTTGCCAAACATATATTCATAGAACATAATTTCAAATCATGAATTCAAATTCAAATCAAACCATTTAAATTTAAAAACTTATACAAGTTATTCAAATTAATTTTATCTTCAAAACTCCTTTTCAAATGTTTTTCAAATTTAACCCACTTCCATTTCCGTACCATTTTGGATTCAAAATTCAACTTTAAAACCATATCATTATTTTAGATAAAATAATATTAAATTCAAATGTATGTCACTTAACGGAATCCTCGTGAAATCCATATTTTTGTGTGTATGGTGTTGTCCCGGGGTTTTACACAATAGTGCAATATCATCAATCATCACAATCCAAACACAGCAATATTGATAAGTGGTATTCCTATAACGCTTATCTTCATTCAGAGATTCACAAATAAATATGTAAATTCATCACAGATAAATAAATCATAGTTCAATCATATCACAGCACATCACACGTCAGGGATATCAACAATTCAAAGCATTCAATACAACCCAAACATCCATAAATAAGATCAATTAATCATCTGATTAATTTAAATCGGATTAATTGCTTATGAATAAATTATTAATCCCGGTGAATTAACATTAATTAATCACAAACCATTTTAATTAATTATTCTCTAATCATTTATTGATTGACCTTTAGTAATAAATTAATTAGCTTTTAATTATTAATTAATCTTAATTAATAAATAAATCAACCTTTAATCATTAAATGATTAACCTTTAATTATTTAATTATTCTTTAATTTATCATCCTCAATTAATTATATTAATTAATTAACCCTTAATTAATTATCATTTAATTAATTATCCTTAATTAATTACAATAAGTGATTATCCCTAATTACTTAGTCAACTTTAACCATTAATTAATTAATTACCTTTAGTTACTTACATTAATTAATCTTAATGGATTAATTATCCTTTGATGTAATTATACAAAGTAATTATCCCTTAATTATTAAATAATTAACCTTAAATCATTAATTAACCTTTAATTAATAATTAATTATCCTTTAACTAGTAAATTAACCTTTTAACTAATCACGTTAATTAATTAATCACATTAATCAATTTAATCACCTTGATTTAATAACATTAAATAATTAACTATCCTTTAATTACTCCTATTAATTAATCAATCCTTAATTACCTTAAAGTAATTAACCTTTACATGATCACATTTAACTCTCGTTAAATAAACCTTTATAATAAATTACCATTAACGCATAATTTAACTTGAAACTTTTAAGTTAGTTAATAATCAAAAACATTATTTAAGATAAAACTTTTATCTTAAAAATCTCATTCAAATAACTTTTGGAATTAACTCATCATTATCCATAAATTAACTTAAACCTTTTAAGTTAAATAAAAACATCCTTATCTTCTTAATTAAGCTATTAAATTTTATTTAAAATAAACTTAAGAATTTATTAGAATAAAGGATATCTGTTAAAACTTAATTAATTAAAATAATTATTTAGAAACCTTTAATTAATCCCTAAAAATAAATACATATCATGTAAAAGAATTTGTTTAAGAAAATTATTAAAACTTGATTAATTAAAACTTTTAAAACTTGTACATATACTCCTAGCCTTCTGACCGAAGCAACAACTCGGGTCCAAACTCTGGATCCCCGAGTCAAAACCCATCTTCTTCTTTTCTTTTTCTTTTTAAAAATAATTTTTATTCTGTTTTTAAATTTAAAATTGCAATACCGGGTAAACACACGCGAACTACCCTATACAAAACTCGTGCCAAAAGCCCAAGTCCCCAAGTATTCCGTCGAGTCTGTTGCTTCTTCTACAACTTCGCAAACACCCAGATATCCATGTACACAGGCGCAAGTGCACCGATCATCCAATGCATTCCGACCATCACCAAGGCCTTCGACATGTCACTGTTGACCTTCTCACCTCAGGTGAACAACCAGGTCGACGAATTCAATCGGAATTTGAGATCGAACACTCGAGCCTCTGCTTAAAATCAACTCAATCAACAAAACCACCTCCTCGCCGACGATCCCAACCGCAATCACCCATGCCATCCTGATCTAAGCTTCGTCTCGACACTACGCATCAAACCCCCATAGTCCGATCCACTCAATTTCAACAACAACGACAAAATTACCACTCAACTCGTCGATGACCAAACCCGACCTTAAACCCTATTATCACCTCACCGCACCACCCCGGCGAATGCTAACCCCTCCGACCAATTTTTTACTGCCCTTGACCCTCGAACTACCTCCGAAAAGAACACCGACATCACCGAGCCTCGTGTTCGATTGAAATCGAATGAAGTTCCAATTCCGATCAACTCGAAAATTCACATCATCTACAAACTTAAAAATCTAGATTTATATATCCAAAATCATCATTTTCCAATTCAATTTACTTTATATAATTAAATCTTGAATTTGGATATTAGATTTTCTGACAATAATTGATCATTACTGTTAATTTCTCATTTTTAAATCAATTACTTATTATATATACTTGAAATTATTTTTAAAATTGATGTTACGTTCATACTAACACTTTTCATTTAGAGATTATAACCAGAAATAGATCGAAGTAGGAGGACTGGGTTTTGAATCAGGTTTGATCTGTTAAAATCAACAGAGCTTGAATATATATCCAGTCATATGCAGGTATCGGTCATATTAATATACATATAAAAACCTTAATTCTTCTATGCGTAGCTGTTTCACAATCTATAATCCATCACATGCATCATGATAATCACATGTTTAAGATTTTAAAGACAAGCTTACTCACCTTGTTTTAAAGCAGAGAACTGGAACCTGTCTTTGATAATTTGATCTGAAGGTTAGATTGATTTTGAAATGCAAGTTAATCTGATCTTTGTTGCTTCAGTTTTGATTGCTTAAAACTTTTCTTTGCTCTAGTCATTGAATCAGGTTTTTAGATATGGAATTTGAATTTGCTGCTAGACCTTACTGCATGCTTCGGTTTCCATATTTGAACTCAAGTTATTGTTTGAATTTTTGAACTTAAATCTATTTTCATTTGCTTCATGTTTGATTTTATTTTGATCTTCCAGGTTTGAAATTTTACGAGGTAATTGGTTTTCAGGTTTTTCAAATGAAAGAAAAATGAAGCCTAATTTCTTTCTCAAATATACTTTCATAAAATTTAAATTAAAAAGAAAAAATGTTCTTTCCACTTGTTAATTCATAAGATAAAATGGCTACACTTGTTAATACATGATACTATATTTTTACAAATTTCATATGTGATAAAATTATGTTTAAACCCTTTAATTAATTTTTAAATTATATTTTAAACCCTTAAGTACTTATGTTCATAATTTTAACACTTGAAATTTTCGTGTTAATAATATTTAAATATAACTTGATATTATATTTTATATTTAAATAAATACATTCCCTTTGTTTTATATATACAATTTAAAAGCGGATGATTTAAAACTAATGTATATATTTATAACTTTCAAGAAATTGATTTTTTTAAACCTAATTATACTTTAAATAAGTAAACACACATATTTATATATATAAGTTTTAAAATATAGAATTTTATTTTAAACAACTTTTGAAAATTATTTATATTAAATTCAAACCATAACTTTCAAATCGATATACATATATATAGATTATAATAATTTTTTTATAAAACAAACCTTTACTAATTTAAAATGTAGAGTTTTTTAAATCCAATTTATTTTCAATACATTTATATTTGAATTTCATACCAAAATTCTTTCTACAATATATATGAAGAAACACATTTCTTATTAAATTTTGGAAAAAATTCAAATGAATTCTCAATTTAATTCAAAATTTTATATAAATTACCAATTTATATTTGGCTTAAAACTGGGATCGTTACAGGTTAAGAGAAAACTTGAGAATTCGATATTATAGAATTGGATCACCTAATAACCTACGCGTAAGAACATGATGTAGAAGCATCGATCGAAAGAATAAGAATGAAAATGACGATGTTGAGGAAAAGTAGACGAGTAAAGAGCAGAGGATTTTGGCACTAAGTAAGAAACAGATGCCATTTTTTCCTAATAATGTTTAAATGTTATTGTAAAAGTAATTTTATTTTATTTGATTTATCTATTGGAGTTGTTTAAAAGTTTAAGAGTTTATTTATTATATTATTTTAAAAAATTAGTTATATTTCTTTTATATTATTTAGAAATATTAAAAGCAAAGTTTATTATGTTGTAGTTTATTTATTATAAAATAAATAAATTGTTATAAAAGGATTTCTATTATAAAAAGAATTTAGGTAAAGGAGTTTATAAACTTGGGAATTTATATGGAATTCTATAAATAGATTGTGGGAGTGTATTAAGAAGATATTTTAAGATAAAAAAGTAGAGTTAAAGGAAGGGAGGGTATTTTGAGATATTTATACCTTTGTTTAAAGGATCCTCGTGTCTTATCATTTTAAAAATAAAATCTTGAAATAAGTAAATCATTCTAAGTGATTAGTTAAATACTTATATCATTTTGTAAATATATGGTAAAGGTACTTCATGTTTCGAAATGAATGATTTGAAAATTTACTTATATCGTTAAGATAAGTATATGGTTATATTTTCTAAACATCGAAAATATTGCATTCGTGAATATACTTATTAAGATAAGTATATGGAAATGATTTCCAAGTATTTGAAAAAGGGTTTTAAATTTATGAATGTGATGCTCAATGGGTCCTATGGGTAATGAAATCTATAATTTGAATGTTTGTTTATTCGATGGTTAAATAACCGACTATCGAATATGGACCCAAAAGTAACTGTGGAAATATCTAGGAGAGACACGTGAGTTATATGGCAAAGTCATCTTCGATGATGTTATATTGTGCGTAAAAATCTCATTTCGTTCTCTTATGATAAAAATAAGGAAATCGGTCCACTAACGGTTAGGAGTTGATCTCCGATCTTATCTTCGACCGTTTATTTCCTAAAGAACCAAGGTTGAGTTTACCGAAAATTATCGAACGTTATTTCAAAGTGACCGGGATCAGATTTGTTATCTGAAAACCACTTCGATCCAATGAATGCGTTTCGAAGTGAGGACATCGTGAAGAGCATGGAACCAAAGATAGAGATGTCAAGTGCAAGGGGTAATCGCTACTAATCCAGAGGGTGATTCCAAAATGGATGTAGTAGGAATAGTGCCTTCGGTTCCGTTCAGTCCTAGAATAGACTTGTATGGATGGATGTTATTAGCAAATTGTCACTGGAGGGCAATAAACATTCTAAGTGTAAATGTTCTTGAAAAGTAATCGTAGCCTCAAGCCTCATCAATCAGGAATGACTAAAACGGATAAGATGCAGTAGAGCTAATTGGGTCACTCCCAAGTAGGGTATAATCATCCCTATCTAGAGTCGTTATTATCTCTCATTTGTACGCACGGGGCCCATTAACTAAGGGGTGATCATATTCGATACTATCCAGTAAGGGGTAGGTCGGTCCTGTATTGGCAGGGGATCTAGGCGAGGTCCTCGGTGTTATTTTATCTAGAGATGCACCATGATAGGCGGTACCTTAGCAGCCCAGTCATTGTATGGAATACAGTCTCCAAAAAGCGCGTACGTACTTAATTGTATACCTATTATGCTGGAATTTAATAATGTAACAATATCGGCTATGATTAATAAGTATTTGTATCTAGATACTATTATAATATCAAAGGATTTCATATGAAATGTTTTGGATATCGTAAGGAAACCTGTCTGTGTTTATATGCAGCGTGGTCTTATGAGATATCTTTTCAGACGAACCGAATTTTTGACCCTCGAAAATAGACACTAATACGTCCACTGTATAACATGCCAAACGTTCAAGTGTCGGAAAAAATAATTTGTTAGGGTGAAAGAAGAAGCTAGAAGGTAGATGAAAACTAAATAACACACAATATCACAACGCAATGGAATAACATATATTAATCACATAATGTTTTACAAAGTCATCTCAAAACTAATACATCAGATTTACACTAATACAATTCTAACCTAGGAAATGTTATAAAAGTCTGTCCTTATACATCAGATATAGAGTAGATGATATACAGCAGAAACAAGTAATAACTATCTTTCGATGAAGCCTCCTGCTCCAAGATCCTCTAAGTGCATCCGTAGAAAACCTGGACTGCTTGGCTGCTCATAAAAATTTGAGCACCCCAGAGTTTTAGGTAAAGAAATAAAACTCCAGGTCAGACATGAGTCTGGTGTGAGTAAACTCAAAGAAAATGAATTATTACTTTTCAAAACCCTTTTAAAATCAAAGATATCTCGTAAGACCACGACTTGCATAAACACGGACGGGTTTTTACCTTACGATAACTAAAACCACTTTTATATAAAAATCTTATAATATTATAATAGTGTCTAAGTACAAATACTTATTAAAATAGTCGCAATTGTTACATTATTAAATTCCAGCATACTAGGTTCTAAAATCAAAATTGTAAGGCATGTATTAGAGACTAGATTTCCTACTATGACATGGTAAGGACCTACCTTCCAAAGGTACAACTCTAGATAAATGCACCGGGGTCTGACAAGAACATCTTGTACTCCTGCCACATAAGACTGGCCTACCACTTGACTAGTAGTACCAAATATGATCATCCCTCCATTAATGGGCCCTAAAGCATACAAATGAGAGATAATAACCGATCCAGATTTGGTATGACCATACCTTACTTGGGAGCAACCCACTTGGTCCTGCCGCATGCTCGATTTTTTTCATTTCTCGGCTGATGAGGTTCGAGGCTACGTTTTAACTTTTGAATAGCAATCCCACTTGGAATGCTAATACAGCCTTCTAGGCAATAATGCAATACCAAAATTCATCCATACAAGTTCATTCTGGGACTGAATGAAACACTTGAGAGCTCCATCTCCAAAATTCCATCATTTTCAAGACGTCTTCACTTCGAAACGCATTCATTGAATCGAAGTGTTTCGGAAAACATACCCGATCCTGATCTCTTCGAAACAACTTTCGAAATTTCCGGTAAACTCAACCCCAGTTCTTTACCAAATAAACAGACAAAAGATAAGAGTGGAGTTCACCTCCTAACCGTTTATGGAAGGATTTCCTTATCATTTATCCTAGAGGAACGAAACGAGTTTATACGTACAGTATAACACCTTCAACGGTAACTGTACCATAAAATTCTCATGATTCTCTTAGATATTTCCAAAGTTAGGTTTTGGTCCGGATTTGATAGTCAATTATTTAATAGTACAACTTTTAAACATTTTTGGTAAGACACACACACATATATATGTATGTATATGTATGTATATTAAGAATGTAACTGAATGCTACATAAATTTATCTTATTCATTTTAGTTAACAAAATATTCAATAATTACATCTTCTAAATTTTCATACCTATTGATTTACAAGTTACAAATTTCTAATTTCTTACATATTTCCAATCATTTAGCATCCAATTTCTTATTTTTCATTTTAGAAGTTTACAACTGTTAAAATATTTAAGATTTCATTTCATTACAATAATTGAAATCCTTAATGTATAGAAACTTAAGAACTCAATGCCGAGTTCATTTCAAATCATTTGAAATAATATATATATTCATAACTTTTATATATCAAATCATATTTAGAAATTAAAATTTAAGATTTGTTTATCATAACAAATGTGTAGCAAAACTACTACAGGGTCTTCCCACTTTGAAATTGGAAAATGAAAGTCGATGATGTGGCCTTCATCATCGAAATTATTTTCCAACGATAGAAGAGGGAAGTACAAAACTTATTTCCTTTTAAAATTCCTTGAAAACATTTCTTTTAAATTGCATTGAAATATTAATATTCGGAAATACTTCTAAATAATTCTAATATTATATTCCAATATGGTCTAAAAACCAATTTCAAAACCCAAAATTTAAGTTCTCAAATTCCAATTCCTATTCATTTTTATTTGTAAGTCCTATTCTACTACCAATATTTTATAAAATTTCACTTCCTAACGAAAAACATATCAAATACAACTATATCCATTTATAAAATTTATTCTTTTATATACAAAATACAATACTAGGTAAAATTGTTTCATTTACCTATATTTCAATATAATATTGTGTCGATCTGCCCTATTATGTATTTAGAAATCACTATCCATGCCATAGCATCCTATGTATTAACCAGAATTTGTAAATACTAAACAGAACAAATTAACACAATATAAGACATTTTATAACACTAACAAGTACGCTCTCTCATGTATATACACTTGGACAAATTCATTCTAAGGTTGTAACGACCTGCTATTTCATGCCATTCGAATTGACGGTCATCCACACATGTCAGACTTGAATTGCTCAAAACAATAGATTTTTAACTTATATTTGGCAAAACTCAGCATATACGGTAAATAAATCAATCACAGAATCACAGATATAGAGTAATATAATAATAAGCAGTGGAATAGATAAGTAGTAGTTTTATTTGTTTTAAACCCTTTAACCTAAATAATGTTTTAAAGAATAAAACTAATGCTTTCGAAAAGGGTAATTTTATTTGTTTCGAAGCTATTTGTAAAGGACATTTCGATACCATCGAAATGTGTATTTGATTTTGGAAGAGAATAATTATCAAGGGTTTCGAAAGGAATATTTATTATGTTTTAAAAAGAAGTTTTTCTTTCGACGGAAGTCATCCAGAGGTTTCGAAAGAGATGTTCTTAAGATTTCAAAACATAAACACAATCTCAATTTAAAGGAATAACCATGGCATAAATAAACAAAAGGGTTTAGAAACGAAGAAGTTTTCATTGTATAAAGATTAAAGGGTTTTATATATACACACACACACACATATATAAAAGAAAATAAACCACAGGTGCTGGTATTAATTATTGTTATGCATACTTCTTCATATATTTATTCACATAGTTATTAATCCAGGTATTTTGTTAAAGGCAGAATAACAAGCTAGGTTGACCCACAGTGAATATAAATTAAAGATATTGGCAGGGGCCAATAGGTTCATAGTAAGCCCATGAAAAATGTGTATATGAAAAGATATTAGCAAGGGCTAATAGGTTCATAGTAAACCCATGAAAACTATGTAAAAGTGAAGATGTCAGAAGGAAGGGTTCCTAGCCAGCCCATGAAAACTAGGATAAAAGAAAAGATATTGGAGTTACTAGGTTCATATTAATAGTAATCCCACGAAAGCTATGTAATTGGATAGGGAGTTCTTAAACATTTAATCGGTTATTAGTTAGCCCATGAAAACTATAAGGTTAATAGTAATCCTAAAAACTATAACTGATACATATGTCAAAATGAATTGAAATGGATAATCTAGAATTTTTTTTTTACATATCATCATAGTATATTATTGTGAGATGTTTTAACCATTGTGGATGTAGGAGCATAGTATATGGTTTTATAAATGTTTTAGGATACTAGTGAGGGGAAAACTCGTTCCGCTAAGCGGTGTGGTCCCACTAGATACCTAAATGATTTGAGATGGTAGATTATTATTCAAACCAGGCTTTATGTTTGGCTCGAAGTTTTTGTTTTCCCTTTATACTCTCGGGTACTCGATTAATTTTGAGTATACTAAGGGTTGAGGTTTTTAGGTATCTCATTGGATGAATAAACTTCCGGAGACGTGTAGAAGGCATTATAGCTATTTTAGTTCTTGTTCAATTTGATTCCGCTATGATATGTTTTGTAAAGGCAAATTTGTCAGTTTCCTATTATATACTCAGATCACCAAGGGGGCATCTTCATATATCGCTCTTGGAGCATGTTGTAATAAATATATTTACCTGAACGTGACTACCTTATGAGATTATGTAAAGAATGTTGAAAACATTTTGGAATGGAATATGAATGTTATTTTGAAATTTTAAATTCTTCCATATCCATGTATTTCTGATATATCAATGTAATTAACATTACCATATTTGGTCGTCGAGGATTAATAATTATGGATGACTGCAACATCCGTAGCCGTTAGTTTTAGGCCTCTAAATGGGGGATGTTACAAAACAACACAAATTTCATAATGCAATAGAACAGTATATATTACTCAACATAACATATTACAAAGTCATTACTAAAATGTTACATCATAGCCGTGCTATTATAAATTCTACCATAGGACAATTACACTGAATACAATATACATATAATATAGCAGAAAATAAGAAAAATAACTGGTTGTCGATGAAGCCACCTGCTCCAAGCTCCTTCTAGTAAATCTGCGGAAAAAACCTGGACCATTTGTCTGCCCATTCAAATTTGAACACCCAAGAGTTTAGGGAAAGAAAATAAACTTTGGGTCAAACATAGGTCTGGTGTGAGTAAACTCAGTCAACTTTATTATTACTCCAAAACTCTTTAAAATCAAAGGTAGCTCATAAGACCACGCCTCACATAAATACGGATGGGTTTTTACCTTACGATAACAAAAACATTTTTATATAAAACCCAGTGATATTACAATAATGTCTAGAGTGCAAATACATATCCAATATAGCTAAAAAAATTACATATTAAATTCCAGCGTACTAGGCTCTAAAATCAAAACGGTAAAGCACGTATTGGAGATGGATGCCATATTATGGCAAGGTAAGGGACTACCATCCAATGGTATAGCCCTAGAAAATGTACTGGAGTTTGACAAGAACTTCTTGTACTCCTGCTATACAGAGCCAGTTGCCCATTTAACATGGCAAACTGGATTACCTCATCCCCTTTGACACAAAGGCCTTATACTACCATCTTAGAATGCTAACAATGCCAGCAGAGATATAATGCCTGTATTCATGCATACAACTTTTTCTGGGATCAAACAAACATTCCATATTACTATCTTCTATTTTGGGATCACTCTTAGGAAGAATATATAACTCCACAATATACTTTAATATGATTTAACATTGTTCGTTATTTGTTTGGAGTGGTTCAGATAAATACGAGAACCGCTATCCACAAAACTAAGCGATAATTTTCGGCTAAATCAATTCTGGATTTTTCGGAAGCATGCACTAAGTAATCGGCCTCACTGAGAAACTCGAATATACGCAATATGCCTCCTGATTTAAAATGGGTCCGAAAACGATAGTCGGTTATCTAAAAATAAAATAAACAAACAACAACCAATTCCATCTGAGATTTATTTATCCATAACAACCATTAAGCCTCAAAACAAATCTTTATTTAATAAATTTCTTTTCAAAACGTTTGTCCAAAACATTCGTATACTTATCTATCTGACATAAGTATATTCACAAAACATTTGCAAATAACTTCTTACTCCCAAATCGTGTTAAAAAGGATTAAACAAAGGTTACTAAATTTGGAGGTAAGGACAACCCTAAACACTATTTTCATGGTGTTAAGTACGGAACGGATGTTCAAGACTACCCTTTTTCAAAGATCATTTTAAAGAAACCCAAACCTCAAAAAAAAATTATATTTCTTTTGATAAATCCTCTTTAATCAAATCTATTCCGTTCATGAAATCTGTTTTACTTGAAATCTAAATCCATCTCAAAATATTTTCCAAACTTCCAAATTCATTTATAAAACCCTTTTACAAATATTCAAAACAATTTATAACCCCTTTATAAATAACCAAACCATTTATAAATTCATTCAAACCCTTTCCAAAAACTTCTTTTATGAATATTCAAAACATCTCTAAAACTTCCTTAGGAAACCCCAAACTGCTCGTAAAATTAGTTTATTATCCTTTTATATTTAAACAACTTCTTTAATAAAACCTTATCAAAAAAGTTCATTTTTATAAACCTACCCATTACTTAAATATCTTAACTAAAATCATTGCCAAAATCATCCTTGACTGCCTTATCTAAAATGGAATAACTTTGAAATCATTATCAAAGGAAAATGAAAACATTTAACTTCACAAAATTCAATGCAGGCTTAGAGACCACAAGGAATCTTTTAATTTGGTTCTACTTAACAAGTTAACAAGTATATTTGCATGAGAAAGCGGTAAGTAAATGGAATCAGTCAATCACAATCAATCAATCAATCCATTATATGGGTAAATATCACATTATTTATAATAACAGAATGGTGTTTTCTTCTACCAATAGATGTCATTTGGTTTCCAAGGCAGAAAGGTTTAGTTAAGGCTTGGGCAAGAGATCCTTCGATTTTAAAAAAAAATTCACTCAGATAGGAAAAATAGTTTAAAATAAATAACCGATAGAATTTTAAAGAACTTTTAAAATGAATAAACCTCAATTAAATCATAAGTTAAAACTTAACTAAACCTTAATAAATCTTAATTAAATCAAAAATTAAATCATAATTAAACTCTAACTTAGCTTAATTTATTTAACTAAAACTTATTCTCTATTAAGCTTGGTTAAGTCTGAATTAATCAATAATTAAATCTTAATAACTTAAAAATTAATTAATAATTAAACTTTAATTAAAAAACATTCATTCATAATTAAACACTAAATAAGTAATAATTAAGTAAATAATTAACCTTTAATTAAATAATCATTAATAAAAAAATTAACTCTAATTTTGATAATTAATAAAATAATTAAATTCGATTAACTAAATAAAAATTAATTACCTTTCACCTTAATTAATCCTTAGTTAAAACTTCCTTAATTAAAATAATTAACTTGGTTAATAATTTCTTAAACTATAATTACTTAACCTAATATTCAATAAATAATAATTACACTAATTAATAAATTAAATAAATAAATTATTAAATAATTTTAAACTTAAACTTTTTACTTACTTCATTAGTTTTGAAATGAGTTTTCAAAACAATTCAAAAGAAAACACTTTAAAACTTAAAATCATGAAATTTTTTGAACTGCATCCATAACAAGTATCGCTATAAGCATAGTTTGCTAGAGTTGATTTCTAGGTGAATTCTTCACTTTAACTCTAATGATCGTGACTCGACCTTCGACAATCAGCACCGAATACGTCACCCGTATTCAAATGCCGCAGATCCAAACATCGAACCTAGTTCGCCAGAGCTTATAACACATTAAGTACAACACAGCGGAAGAAATGAATAGAATATATCATGTACAACTCCAAGGAATACAATATCCAGAATGATATACAATAATGATATCAGTAATGCTCAACAAATATCAGAGGTATGATACAATGCTACAGCAAAAAAGATATCAATAGAAGAGATAACTCCAAGTGAACTTCAGACAAGAATGAATCCACAACTCCATCCTAATCCAAAACTCCAAGCCAAAGCTCCAAACCACAAGCTTGAACCACCATCAAGTTGCACAAAGCTAAGTAATCCAGGTCAGTCATCCTAACCAAAGACTTCAATATCCAAAGTCTCCAAATAATTCCAAAGAGAAAGCTGAAAGCTACCGAATCAATATCTACTATCTGAAAAACCCAATTCTAGACTGCCCGTGTGGAAAATTGTGGGCACCCAAAGTTTAGGAAGGGAACAATAAATTCTGGGTCAGTCATGGGACTAGTATGAGCAAATAAAAACAGTTTATCTTTAAAACAAACAACAAAAGAATTTTAAAATTGAAGTCTGCAATGCTTTTTAGAAAATGAAACTACCATAAGGCCTCCCGCCACACACACCATGCAAACGCAGAATTGGAGGAGATTTCTCCTTTTGATAGTCAAAAATGCTTGATACGCGAAAACCATTTTAATATTATTATTAGTGCATAGTGCAGAAAACATTTCGAAAGTATAATATTAATCTTAACCAGCGTACAACCATTATTGTATGTCTACTATAGCTATTATGTTCAATAGCAGGTTACCACCACATTCCATGGCAGGTTATATAACTAAAACCGTACAGGACGCGCATTATTTCTTTGGATTTTCCAACAAATGGTCAGGCCAAGGAACTTCCCATTACCACATAGGTACGCCTCTAGAGGGATGCCCCGAGAACCTACCCGGATCTCTGCCAACACAAGGCCGGTGCGCTCCCTTCCCGGGAGTATCACCTAAAATATGTCACCTCCGGTCGTTTGCGACCTTTATCTAAGGTACCTCTACACCAACAACATCACACAGTAATAAATATACAATGTCCACATGAGTAAATATCTAGGCTCCATACCATGGTACCGCCCTTATCCAGAAGGAATGGATATAACCTAGGGGTGCGACCCCTGAAACCTTGTCACATCTTTCCTGTTTCAACCATTACCAGGTTGTGAGGCTCGATGAGGTCTCATCCACAAAGCTACACTTTTTCACAAAGTACATACTTTGATCAAAAAATGATCTGCAGCACTTCGTACGCCACATTACCAATTTGGAAATGTATCACTAGTAACCATCAACTACATAACCTCTGAGCTCGTATGTCTCAGAGAAGGGTGTTAAGCTAAGAGAACAAATTTTCGCCACCAAACAGAAATTTATTTGATAGAAACCGGCTTTACATCTCAAAGTGTAATGTCAGACACACATCCATACAAGTCTGTTCTGTGTTCGAACAGAAAAGAAGGCACTTCCAAAGAATCCCTCGCAATCCGGATATTCACAATTCTGATCGCTCTCCCCATCACATAAGGGGAACTCTATATCGTAGCTACTCAGTGCAGAGTCATTCGATAGGTTATCCTATCTTTCTCGTAAATACCCGGTCTTCACCACCGGTCTTCAAATGCAGTCCATAACGTCGTATCACTATTCGGAATGGATTCTATGACATAAAGTCCTCTCCTGGCTAAACCAAATAGTGAGCGCAATATTTAAAAACATATGGATATGGGGTTTTCAGTTAAGTCAGAACTTTAAAACCCAAAACTTTCCTTTCAAATGGTTTAAACCAATTACCATTTCAAATCTTTAAACAAAAGGATTTATTCCACAAAGTTCACCCAGTTTCACAAAGATCCATTTACGGATTTCAAAACAATTTCCATTTCAATTGAATTAACTCATTCAATCCTTAAATCGACGATTTAATAGCTTTCATACTCGTTTCCAATTCAAATATTTTATATAAAAGATACACCATTTAAAATCCCTTTCTATTTCAAGGTTTAATAATCTTTCACAAAGGTTCATCCATAGCTTTCAAAAATAATTCACAATTTTATTTCAAACTTGAAATCTTTTCAACACAAATTGGAAATCCTTTTTTCATATGAAAGCTTTTATTATTTGTAAACAAATAGTTTACATTTTGGAAAAATACGATTACATTTATACAAGTTAAAATCTTTGGGTTAGATTCAAATTCCCAAATCAACACTTTTAAAATGGTTTAAAACCCATATAAACTTGTATAACCTTTTTAAATCAAAAATCATAGAATTCAATTTCAAAATTTTGAATTCAAATTTAAATCAAATTTCAAAACTAAATCAAGTTATCCAAAAATAACTTTTACCTTTGGAATTCCTTTTCAAAATCTTTTCACTTTAAACCCTATCCATTTCCAAAACCATTTGGATTCAAAAATTCAATTTTAAAACTATTTCAAAAAACTGTGACTTAACCAATTTCCCCGTGCAATCAATATTTTTGTGTGTATAGTGTAGCCCATGGTTTTTACCCAATAGTGCAACATCATCAATCATCACAGATACAATCACAACAATATCGATAAGCGGTATATCCTATAACGCTTATCTATATACACAGAATCACAGATAGATAATATAAATGCATTATAAATAAATAAATTACATTCATCACACCTTGAATTCACAGCATTCAATAGAATATAATCATCCATAAATAAGGTTAGTTGATCATCTGATTAATTAAAATCAGATTAATCACAAATTCTGGTTGATTAACATTAATTAATTACAGTTTATGTTAATTAGTTATCCTTTAATTATTTATTAATTAACCTTAATTAATGAATTAATTAACCTTTAATTATTAAACTAATAATTTTAATTCATTAATTTACCTTAATTAATTATCCTTAATTAATTAATCATTAAATTAACCCTTAATTAATTATCATTTAATTAATTAATCCTAATTAATTTAAAATAAGTAATTATCCTTAATTACTTAATTAACTTTTACCATTAATTAATTTCTTTTATTAATTAACTAACCTTTAATTAATTATCATTTATTAATTTATTAATTTTTTTAAAATATTTAAGCTTTAAACCTTTAATCTTTGAAATAAAATTTTCATTAATCCATTACTAAGTTTATTTAAAATTAACTTTTAAAATAAAGGTTACATAAGATTAAAACACTTTCGAATTTATTTCATTTTTTTTCCAGCCCTTAGTCAAACAACGAAATACCCGAGCCAAATTCCTATCTCCCCGAGATCTACCTCGAAGCAACCACATAACTTTCCTGAGCCACCTTATATTTTCTTTTTCAAAACCTTGTTTTACCTTTAGCATTTTCAAAAGTTGTTACAAACACGCTTACATCCTTTCCCCGAGTTAGACACGAGAAAACTTCGAGTCGACCCTCCATTTCCTCGTGCTTGGACACGAACAATCTTCTTCCCCCAAACCATTGACACCATGGATATGCCATGCACATGTACAAGCAAGCTGGCCATCTTCGACCCAAACTCCGATCGACGAGTCATCAATAACAACCTCCACCGTCCTCTCAAACACCCAGACCGATGAGATCACCCACGAAACTAAAATGAGCTGATCAACAGAAACTGGAACCCAACTACCATTCAAATTTCGCCTCAACGCCGACTACCTAATCCACCAGAAATCGCGTGGGTTCGTCCAAAGCTGCACACACCTCAGAGCGACAATTTCCCAAACTCCAGTCCATTCCGATCAATTCCCGATGCCGTAATTTTCCTCAGAAGACTCGCGACCTAAATTGTGTATAAAACCCTAAACCAACACCGATCAACTACCTCGATATAGTATAAAAATTTCCCCCTTCTTCCGACAACCACCATTACATCAGCCATCTCCTACTTCAAACTCGAGACTCCTAACCACCGCGATCACTCGGACTAGACCAATTTCACATTTTCGATCAACATGAAATTACTCAACGATCAGGGATTTAAAAATCTTGAAACTTCTCTTAAAAATCATCATTTAGCAAAACGAATCTGATCCAATGATCAGAATTTTAGAATTAAAATACTTGAATTTTACTGTTTCGAATATTCTCTCTGTAAATTCTAAATTTTCGAATTATTTATCACATATTTTTACCTTATGTTATTTTTAAAAATAAATGTACAATATTATGAACATTTTTCTTTCAGGGATTAAAGCCTAATGCTAATTTGTTTAGGTGATATAGATTTTTTTTCTTTGTTTGTTCTTGGGTCTGGAAACGCTACAGAGGTGTGTTCATATTTACTGGCATGCATATCTACCTACATACATATACATTCAACATGGAAGCAAAATATTAACAGATCATTACATGCAATCAAGATGTAAGCCAGATTATGGTATATATGGTTTGCTCACCTGACACTGAAGAACAGAGAACAAAGAGAAGTTTGAGCCTAAAATTTGATACTTGAAAACTGGACAGTGATTCGAACTTGCGACTTTGAATTTGCAACTTTGAATTTGCTGCATGATTTTGAAACTGAAATGAATCTTGCTTTCAGATCTTATATTGTACTTTGATCTTGCTGCTTTTGTTTTTGAACAGAGGCCTTACTTTTGTTTTCAGGTTTCCTGAACTTTGCATTTAAACTTGAACCAAATTTGCTTTCTGATTTTTGTTTTTCCTAATCTGTATTTTGTTCAGTTGAATCCCTGCCTAGCTTGATTCCAGATTTTGATTTGGTTAATGTTTGAGATGAATTGAACTTTGCTTTGCTTTGAATTCATACTGAGATGCATTGCATTTTATTCTCAGGTTTTCTTCTCTTTTTTCTTTCTTCTGATTTGTTGTTTTGTTTCTGAATTTCAGGTTGAAGATGTTTGATAAATTCTCTGTTTTTGAGGAAGAACTGATTTTCAGATTTGAGAAAAAAGAGTTGTTTAACTTTCTTAGCTTTTGATTTTGAAAAAAAAAGAATGGAAGAGGAGAAGTATAGGTACTATAGGCTGAAAATCATTTAGTAAAAAATAAAAGAAAATCAAATCAAAAAAATGCCACTTGTCGTAAAGTTTAACATTTGTCATTTGATGTTGTTTATTAGTTAACATTTGTTACTTATGTCTCTAAATTTTAACACTTGTAATTTAAGTAATACTTATTTATTTTAAAGTTAATAAAAAGCCCTTTTTACTTAATTAATTCATTCTTATGTAAATGTATATATAATTTTAAAAGAAAATATTAAATTCTTTTATTCATTTTCAAACTATTGTATCTTTAAATAAATATTTATTTATACAAATAAACAAACATGTATACATATATGTATATTATAATTTATTCTTTAAATGGCTTTTGTTTAGAAACTTAAATTGCATTGAATTTAAATCATAACTTCACAAAATACTTATATTAAAATTAGAAAACAATTTCTTATTATCTTTAAAATATAGTTTATGCCCAATTTATTTTCTAATATATTTATTCTTGAATTCCAAACTCACAATTCAATTAAAAGTTAACTTATATACAAATATTTTATTAAATTTGGAAAAATTCACATTTATTCACAATTTGATTCCAAAATTAAATAAATTGTCAAATTAAACTTGTCCAAAATTCGGGAATGTTACAGATTCCCCCCTTAAGAAAATTTTGTCCTTGAAATTTGCATGGGAGACAACAAAGAATGGATACACAAAGATAGAGAAACAGTTTTCCGGGTCAAACTGAATATCCATTCTGCATTTGGCTTACCAAATCAGAATATCGACAATAGATATGAGAACAAACTTATACAGCTATTTCACAAGATACTCGGGTCACCAGATCTACGAAAATGTAGGGGCATCGGTTAGTCCGAAGGATAACTAACCATTCGTAGAACATATCTGCACCCAAAGAATAGATAGATATATGGATACGATTTTATTCAGGTTGGAATATCCCACTATATACCGACTTGTCTCTCTTTGGACTTCGATCCACACAAAAAATCACAATAGAATTTCCAATTTGGTTCTAACCGATATCAATTTATCGATTCAATTCAAATTTAGCTTCATATTCTATCAACCAATTTAACTCAATTTAAAATTTCCAATTTATTTAAAATTTTCAATTTCAAATTCATTAAATTTTAAATCGAAAAACTGACAAGAAACCGATGAAGATACGAAGTAAGGATTTTCTACAACGATTCGTAAGGCCACCATCACACTGAAGCTTCTCCCTCAAGCTGCCACGAAGCAATACAAAGAATTTGGAACTGGATCAAAGGAGATTGAGGAAAAAAGTTTTTTCCGTTGTCGTTTTCAGGGTATTGACCATTTGTAGTGGCACTCCCTTGTCCCCTATCTCGTCCTCTTCTTGCACTCATACTTACTATCAGTGGATAGTAAGAGAATTTACTGAGGCACTCGGACAGATATCTTAGGGATATACTCATTTTAGGGTATACTTCACCCTATCTCCAATGAGTTACCTAATGTGTTATACTCCTGAGCTAAAGATTCAACCTTCAGCTCTGATACCAAATCTAACGACCCTGACTCGACCTTCGAAAATCGGCACTGAATATGTCACCTGTATTCAAATGCCGCAGATCCAAACGTCGAATCTCAATTCGGAATGGGTTATATGACACAAAGTCCTCTCCCGGTAGTGAGCGCAATATTTAAAAATATATGGATATGGGATTTCAGTTAAGTCACAACTTTAAAACCCAAACTTTCCTTTCAAATGGTAAACCAATTACCATTTCAAATCTTTAAACAAAAAGATTTATTCCACAAAGTTCACCCAGTTTCACAAAGATCCATTTACGGATTTCAAAACAATTTCAATTGAATTAACTCATTCAATCTTTAAATCAAAGATTTAATAGCTTTACAACTCGTTTCCAATTCAAATCTTTTATATAAAAGATGTACCATTTAAAATCCCTTTCTATTTCAGGGT
This sequence comes from Allium cepa, assembly GCA_030765085.1. Taxonomy (NCBI): domain Eukaryota; kingdom Viridiplantae; phylum Streptophyta; class Magnoliopsida; order Asparagales; family Amaryllidaceae; genus Allium; species Allium cepa. The sequence continues at coordinate 640,906,855 of CM060939.1, read as the reverse complement.
TTAATAATCTTTCACAAAGGTTCATTCATAGCTTTCAAAAACAATTCACAATTTTGTTTCAAACTTGAAATCTTTTCAACACAAATTAAAAATCCTTTTCTTATATGAAAGCTTTTATTACTTGAAAAGAAATAGTTTTCATTTCGGAAAAATCCGATTACATTTATACAAGTTAAAATCTTTGGGTTAGATTCAAATTCCCAAATCAACACTTTTAAAATGGTTTAAAACCCATATAAACTTATATAACATTTTTAAATCAAAAATCATAGAATTCAATTTCAAAATTTTGAATTCAAATTTAAGTCAAATTTCAAAACTAAATCAAGTTATCCAAAAATAACTTTTATCTTTGGAATTCCTTTTCAAAAGCTTTTCACTTTAAGCCCAATCCATTTCCAAAACCATTTGGATTCAAAAATTCAATTTTAAAACCATTTCAAAAATTTGTGACTTAACAAATTTCCACGTGCAATCCATATTTGTGTGTGTATAGTGTAGTCCATGGTTTTTACCCAATAGTGCATCATCATCAATCATCACAGATGCAATCACAGCAATATCGATAAGCGGTATATCCTATAACGCTTACCTATATACACAGAATCACAGATAGATAATATAAATGCATTATAAATAAATAAATTACATTCATCACAGCTTGAATTAAAATAATTCAAATCACAAAGCATTACACAGCAGAGATGACCAAACAATTCACAGCATTCAATAGAATACAATCATCCATAAATAAGGTTAATTGATCATCTGATTAATTGAAATCGGATTAATCACAAATTCTGGTTGATTAACATTAATTAATTACAGTTTATGTTAGTTAATTATCCTTTAATTATTTATTAATTAACCTTAATTAATGAATTAATTAACCTTTAATTATTAAAGAATTAATCTTAATTAATTAATTAACCTTAACTTATTATCCTTAATTAAGTAATCATTAAATTAACCCTTAATTAATTATCATTTAATTAACTAATCCTAATTAATTTAAAATAAGTAATTATCCTTAATTACTTAATAACTTTTACCATTAATTAATTTCTTTTATTAATTAACTAACCTTTAATTAATTATCATTTATTTGTTTTTTTTTTAAACATATAAGCTTTAAACCTTTGATCTTTAAAATAAAATTTTCATTAATCCATTACTAAGTTTATTTAAAATTAACTTTTAAAACAAAGGTTACATAAGATTAAAACACTTTCAAATTTATTTCATTTTTTTTCCAGCCCTTAGTCAAACAACGAAATACCCGAGCCAAATTCCTATCTCCCCGAAATCCACTTCGAAGCAACCACACAACTTTCCCGAGCCACCTTATATTTTCTTTTTCAAAACCTTGTTTTACCTTTAACATTTTCAAAAACTGTTACATACACGCTCACATCCTTTCCCCGAGTTAAGCAAGAGAAAGCTTCGAGTCGACCCTCCATTTCCTCGTGCTTGAACACGAACCATCTTCTTCCCCCAAACCATTGACATCGTGGATAAGCCGTGCACATGTACAAACGAGCTGGCCATCTTCGACCCAAACTCCGATCGATGATTCATCAACGACAACCTCCACTGTCCTCTCAAACACCCAGACCGATGAAATCACCCACTAAACTAAAATGAGCTGATCGACAGAAACTGGAACCCAACTACCATTCAAATTTTGCCTCAACGCCGACTACCTAATCCACCAGAAATCACGTGGGTTCGTCCAAAGCTGCACAAACCTCAGAGCGACGATTTCCCAAACTCCGGTCCATTCCGATCAATTCCCGATGCCGTAATTTTCCTCAGAAGACTCGTGACCCAAATTGTATATGAAACCCTAAATCAACACCGATCAACTACCTCGACGTAGTATAAAAGTTTCCCTTATTTTTTCGACAACCACCATTACATCAGCCATCTCCTACTTCAAACTCGAGACTCCTAAGCACCGCGATCATTGGGACTAGACCAATTTCCCATTTCCGATCAACACGAGATTACTCAATGATTGGGGATTTAAAAATCATGAAACTTCTCTTAAAAATCATCATTTAGCAAAACGAATCTGATCCAATGATCAGAATTTTAGAATTAAAATACTTGAATTTTACTGTTTCAAATATTCTCTCTGTAAATTCTGAATTTTCAAATTATTTATCAGATATTTTTACTTTATATTATTTTTAAAAACAACTTTACAATATTATGAACATTTTTCTTTCAGAGATCAAAGCCTAGTACTAATTTGTTTGGGTGATATGGATTTTTTTCCTTTGTTTGTTCTTGGGTCTGGAAACACAACAGAGGTGTGTTTATATTTACTAGTATGCACATCTACCTACATACATATACATTCAACATGCAAACAAAATATTAATAGATCATTACATGCAATCAAGATGTAAACCTGATTATGGTATAGATGGTTTGCTCACCTGACACTGAAGAACAGAGAGCAGAGAGCAGTTTGAGCGTAAAATTTGATACTTGAAAACTGGACAGTGATTCGAACTTGCGACTTTGAATTTGCAACTTTGAATTTGCTGCATGATTTTGAATCTGGAATCGAATCTTGCTTTCAGGTCTTATATTTTACGTTGATCTTGCTGCTTTTGTTTTTGAACAGAGGCCTTACTTTTGTTTTCAGGTTTCCTGAACTTTGCATTTAAAATTGAATCCAATTTTCTTTTTCATTTTTGTTTTGCCTGATCTGTATTATGTTCAGTTGAACCCCTGCCTAGCTTGATTCCAGATTTTGATTTGGTTAATGTTTGAGATGAATTAAACTTTTCTTTGCTTTGAATTCATACTGATATGCATTGCATTTTATTCTTAGGTTTTCTTCTCTTTTTTCTTTCTTCTGAATTGTTGTTTTGTTTTTGAATTTCAGGTTGAAGATGTTTAATAAATTTTCTGGTTTTGAGGAAGAACTGATTTTCAGATTTGAGAAAGAAGAGTTGTTTAACTTTCTTAGCTTTTGATTTTGGAAAAAAAAAGAATAGAAGAGGAGAAGTATAAGTATTATAGGCTGAAAATCATTTAGTAAAAATAAAATCAAATCAAATCAAAAAAAGGCCACTTGTCTTAAAGTTAAGATTTGTCATTTGATGTTGTTTATTAGTTAGCATTTGTTACTTATGTTTCTAAATTTTAACACTTGTAATTTAAGTAATACTTATTTATTTTAAAGTTAATAAAAAGCCCCTTTTACTTAATTAATTCATTCTTATGTAAATGTATATATAATTTTAAAAGAAAATACTAAATTCTTTTATTCATTTTCAAACTATTATATCTTTAAATGAATATTTATTTATATAAATAAACAAACATGTATACATATATGTATACTAGAATTAATTCTTTAAATGGATTTTTTTAGAAATTTAAATTATATTGAATTAAAATCATAACTTCCTAAAATACTTATATTAAAATTAGAAAACAATTTCTTATTATCTTTAAAATATAGTTTAATCCCAATTTATTTTCTAATATATTTATTCTTGAATTCTAAACTCGCAATTCAATTAAAAATTAATTTATATACAAATATCTTATTAAATTTGGAAAAATTCACATTTATTCACAATTTGTTCCAAAATTAAATAAATTGTCAAATTAAACTTGTCCAAAATTCGGGAATGTTACAGATTCCTCCCTTAAGAAAATTTTGTCCTTGAAATTTGCATGGGAGACAACAAAGAATGGATACACAAAGATAAAGAAACAGTTTTCCGGGTCAAACTAAATATCCGTTCTGCATTTGGCTTACCAAATCAGAATATCGACAATAGATATGAGAACAAACTTATACAGCTATTTCACAAGATACTCGGGTCACCGGATCTATGAAAATGTAGGGGCATCGGTTAGTCCGAAGGATAACTAACTATTCGTAGAACATATCTACACCCAAAGAATAGATAGATATATGGATACGATTTCATTCAGGTTGGAATATCCCACTATATACCGACTTGTCTCTCTTTGGACTTCGATCCACATAAAAAATCACAATAGAATTTCCAATTTGGTTTTAACCGATATCATTTTATCGATTCAATTCAAATTTAGCTTCATATTCTATCAACCAATTTAACTCAATTTAAAATTTCCAATTTATTTAAAATTTTCAATTTCAAATCCATTAAATTTTAAATCGAAAAACTGAAACCGATGAAGATACGAAGTAAGGATTTTCTACAACGATTCGTAAGGTCACCATCACACCGAAGCTTCTTCCTCAAGCTGCCACGAAGAAATCAAAAGAATTTGGAACTGGATCAAAAGAAATTGAGGAGAAAAGTTTTTTCCGTTGTCGTTTTCAGGGTATTGACCATTTGTATTGGCACTCCCCTGTCCCCTATCTCGTCCTCTTCTTGCACTCATACTTACTATCAGTGGATAGTAAGAGAATTTACTTAGGCACTCGGACGGATATCTTAGGGATATACTCATTTTAGGCTATACTTCACCCTATCTCCAATGAGTTACCTAATGTGTTATACTCCTGAGCTAAAGATTCAACCTTCAACTCTGATACCAAATCTAACGACCTAGACTCGACCTTCGAAAATCGACACTGAATACGTCACCTATATTCAAATGTCGCAGATCCAAACGTCGAATCTCAATTCAGAATGGGTTATATGACACAAAGTTCTCTCCCGGCTAAACCGAATAGTGAGTGCAATATTTAAAAATATGTGGATATGGGTTTTCAGTTAAGTCACGACTTTAAAACCCAAAACTTTCCTTTCAAATGGTTTAAACCAGTTACCATTTCAAATCTTTAAACAAAAAGATTTATTCCACAAAGTTCACCCAATTTCACAAAGTTCCATTTACGGATTTCAAAACAATTTCAATTGAATTAACTCATTCAATCTTTAAATCAAAGATTTAATAGCTTTCAAACTCGTTTCCAATTCAAATCTTTTATATAAAAGATATACCATTTAAAATCCCTTTCTATTTCAGGGTTTAATAATCTTTCACAAAGGTTCATTCATAGCTTTCAAAAACAATTCACAATTTTGTTTCAAACTTGAAATCTTTTCAACACAAATTAGAAATCCTTTTCTTATATGAAAGCTTTTATTATTTGAAAACAAATAGTTTTCATTTCAGAAAATTCCGATTACATTTATACAAGTTAAAATCTTTGGGTTAGATTCAAATTCCCAAATCAACACTTTTAAAATGGTTTAAAACCCATATAAACTTGTATAGCCTTTTTAAATCAAAAATCATAGAATTCAATTTCAAAATTTTGAATTCAAATTTAAATCAAATTTCAAAACTAAATCAAGTTATCCAAAAATAACTTTTACCTTTGGAATTCCTTTTCAAAATCTTTTCACTTTAAACCCAATCCATTTTCAAAACCATTTGGATTCAAAAATTCAATTTTAAAACCATTTCAAAAATCTTTGACTTAACAAATTTCCACATGCAATCCATATTTGTGTGTGTATAGTGTAGTCCACGGTTTTTACCCAGTAGTGCAACATCATCAATCATCACAGATGCGATCACAGCAATATCGATAAGCGGTATATCCTATAACGCTTACCTATATACACAGAATCACAGATAGATAATATAAATGCATTATAAATATATAAATTACATTCATCACAGCTTGAATTAAAATAATTCAAATCACAAAGCATCACACAGCAGAGATGACCAAACAATTCACAGCATTCAATAGAATACAATCATCCATAAATAAGGTCAATTGATCATCTGATTAATTGAAATCAGATTAATCACAAATTCTGGTTGATTAACATTAATTAATTACAGTTTATGTTAATTAATTATCCTTTAATTATTTATTTATTGACCTTAATTAATGAATTAATTAACCTTTAATTATTATAGAATTAATCTTAATTAATTAATTAACCTTAATTTATTATCCTTAATTAAGTAATCATTAAATTAACCCTTAATTAATTATCATTTAATTAACTAATCCTAATTAATTTAAAATACGTAATTGTCCTTAATTACTTAATTAACTTTTACCGTTAATTAATTTCTTTTATTAATTAACTAACCTTTAATTAATTATCATTTGTTTGTTTTTTTTTAAACATATAAGCTTTAAACCTTTGATCTTTGAAATAAAATTTTCATTAATCCATTACTAAGTTTATTTAAAATTAACTTTTAAAACAAAGGTTACATAAGATTAAAACACTTTCAAATTTATTTCATTTTTTTTCCAGCCCTTAGTCAAACAACGAAATACCCGAGCCAAATTCCTATCTCCCTGAGATCCACTTTGAAGCAACCACACAACTTTCCCGAGCCGCCTTATATTTTCTTTTCCAAAACCTTGTTTTACCTTTAACATTTTCAAAAACTGTTACATACACGCTCATATCCTTTCCCCGAGTTAAGCACGAGAAAGCTTCGAGTCGACCCTCCATTTCCTCGTGCTTGAACACGAACCATCTTCTTTCCCCAAACCATTGACATCGTGGATATGTCGTGCACATGTACAAGCGAGCTGGCCATCATCGACCTAAACTTCGATCGACGATTCATCAACGACAACCTCCACTATCCTCTCAAACACCCAGACCGATGAGATCACCCACTAAACTAAAATGAGCTGATCGACAGAAACTGGAACCCAACTACCATTCAAATTTCGCCTCAACGCCGACCACCTAATCCACCAGAAATCACGCGGGTTCGTCCAAAGCTGCACATACCTCAGAGCGACGATTTCCCAAACTCCGGTCCATTCTGATCAATTCCCGATGCCGTAATTTTCCTCAGAAGACTCGCGACCCAAATTGTTTATGAAACCCAAAATCAACACCGATCAACTACCTCGACGTAGTATAAAAGTTTCCCTTATTTTTTCGACAACCACCATTACATCAGCCATCTCCTACTTCAAACTCGAGACTCCTAACCACCGTGATCACTCGGACTAGACCAATTTCCCATTTCCGATCAACACGAGATTACTCAATGATTAGGGTTTAAAAATCATGAAACTTCTCTTAAAAATCATCATTTACCAAAACGAATCTGATCCAATGATCAAAATTTTAGAATTAAAATACTTGAATTTTACTGTTCCAAATATTCTCCCTGTAAATTCTGAATTTTCAAATTATTTATCACATATTTTTACTTTATATTTTTTTTTAAAATAACTTTACAATATTATGAACATTTTTCTTTCAGAGATCAAAGCCTAGTACTAATTTGTTTGGGTTATATGGATTTTTTTTCTTTGTTTGTTCTTGGGTCTGGAAACACAACAGAGGTGTGTTCATATTTACTGGCATGCACATCTACCTACATACATATACATTCAACATGCAAACAAAATATTAAAGATCATTACATGCAATCAAGATGTAAACCAGATTATGGTATAGATGGTTTGCTCACCTGACACTGAAGAACAGAGAACAGAGAGCAGTTTGAGCCTAAAATTTGATACTTGAAAACTGGACAGTGATTTGAACTTGCGACTTTGAATTTGCAACTTTGAATTTGCTGCATGATTTTGAAACTGGAAACGAATCTTGCTTTCAGGTCTTATATTTTACGTTGATCTTGCTGCTTTTGTTTTTGAACAGAGGCCTTACTTTTGTTTTCAGGTTTCCTGAACTTTGCATTTAAACTTGAATCCAATTTTCTTTTTCTTTTTTGTTTTGCCCGATCTGTATTTTGTTCAGTTGAACCCCTGCCTAGCTTGATTCCAGATTTTGATTTGGTTAATGTTTGAGATGAATTAAACTTTTGTTTGCTTTGAATTCATACTGAGATGCATTGCATTTTATTCTTAGGTTTTCTTCTCTTTTTTCTTTCTTTTGATTTGTTGTTTTGTTTCTGAATTTCAGGTTGAAGATGTTTGATAAATTTTCTGGTTTTGAGGAAGAACCGATTTTCAGATTTGAGAAAGAAGAGTTGTTTAACTTTCTTAGCTTTTGATTTTGGAAAAAAAAAGAATTGAAGAGGAGAAGTATAGGTATTATAGGCTGAAAATCATTTAGTTAAAAATAAAAGAAAATCAAATCAAAAAAAGGCCACTTGTCTTAAAGTTAACATTTGTCATTTGATGTTGTTTATTAGTTAACATTTGTTACTTATGTTTCTAAATTTTAACACTTGTAATTTAAGTAATACTTATTTATTTTAAAGTTAATAAAAACCCCTTTTACTTAATTAATTCATTCATATGTAAATGTATATATAATTTTAAAAGAAAATACTAAATTCTTTTATTCATTTTCAAACTATTATATCTTTAGATAAATATTTATTTATATAAATAAACAAACATGTATACATATATGTATACTAGAATTAATTTTTAAATGGCTTTTTTTAGAAATTTAAATTATATTGAATTAAAATCATAACTTCCCAAAATACTTATATTAAAATTAGAAAACAATTTCTTATTATCTTTAAAATATAGTTTAAGCCCAATTTATTTTCTAATATATTTATTCTTAAATTCCAAACTCGCAATTCAATTAAAAATTAATTTATATACAAATATCTTATTAAATTTGGAAAAATTCACATTTATTCACAATTTGATTCCAAAATTAAATAAATTGCCAAATTAAAATTGTCCAAAATTCAGGAATGTTACATTAACTCTAGCTATTGTATATTTGAAAACACAAACGGAAGAGTTTTGAAAACTTAAACAAAAAGTAAAAACTTGGATAACATCTACTAAATTCAAGAACTAGAAAACAAGCTTTGTTTTCAAATCAGATCTCAAATCCTTTGTGACTTTTGTAACGACCCGCCGCTCTGACCGCCTCTAGTCGGTAATTAAACCAACTAGAAACGTTCAAAATGACGGATGGTTATTTAGTTTATGACGCTTAAACAGAATCAGCTACAGAATCACAGAAAACAATAATATATTTTATAAATAAACTTTTCTTTTATATACAAGTATCAGAGTTATACAATAGATTACATTTTATACAGCGGAAACAATTTATTTTATTAAGTACAAAAAAAGAAATTTCTGAAAAGCTTTAGTGGAGTGCTTTAATCCCCCTCTCTCAAACTTCGCTGCCTGAAAATCTTCAAGCTGTAAAAATACTCGGTCTGACCCGAGCGTTTATTGCAAAACACAAAAACACTCGAGTCAGGATTAATCTTAATTCAAGTAATTAAATTTGCAATGAACTGAATAAAATGGTAACAGAGATGATGAAACAAATGAATCAATTTAAATCTATTATGGGTTTTCATATTAACAACTTCAATTTTTTTTTTAAATTCTGTCGGACGTGTATGGCTGCAGTACACACGTGTACTCATACCCATGTGCACTGCCTCGCCAACACATGTGTGCACCAACAAGAGCAAGCGTGCAAGTGCAAATCACAAAGATCACAAAGGAATGCTCAAAGCAAAACTAGTGCCAACTTGAACAAAAACATGAAGCAAACAAACATGCAGCAGCCAGCATGCAACAGGGGTCTAACAGTGAAACAAGTACAGGGAGCAGCAGAGGTAACGAAATAATTCTACTTAAATTTTTAAATTTATGATGGTTACTCTCAACATACATATCAACATACAACCAGATATGCACAAGTCATCAATCAAGCAAAATTTAATATTAAGTTTTTTTTTTAAACAGAAAGTGTTACTCATAAACACACTATTTAACATACTATCAGGTATATAAACACAAGCATATTCATTTCAGTCATAAAACAAGCAACAGCTTATACTTAAATTTTATTTTGAGAAAAGAAGTTACTCACATTGTTAACAGGAAGACAGTTTCTATTTCTAAATCTGGGATCTTGCTTGATTACTTAATCTTTTGCTTCAATAAATTTTTTTTATATTGTTACAAGCATATTCCTTTTAAAATTTATAACTTAAATTCATTTAAATGGGAAGATACTAATTTTCCTATTTAGTTTGAGTCTGCAATTTTTAAAACAGAGAGGAGCAAAAACATGATACAGGTGAACAATGCAACTAAATGAAACAGCGGACAGGACAAGTACAGTGATACTTAATGCTACCAAAGACCAACAGCAAAATGGACTGCAACAATCATGTATGCAGACCAGACCAGACCAAACAAAGCATACATGAATGTATGTATAAGAATGAACAGAAATTACAAAGTGCAGTGGAACTACAGAAATGCACCAATGCAACAAAATTTGAAAACTCTTAATGACAATCTTAATGATGCCATATATGGTTGTGCAGACAACAATACAAGTACACCAAAAAAAAAACAACATGATCAGTACCCAAACAAGCAGCTGCAGTAGTGTGGAAGTTGAAATTTCATGGAAGTATGCCAGAGAACTTAAAGCAATGAATCAAGTCAAGACCAATGAGACTGGGTTCAACACAGTGACCCAAACAGTTTGAGAAAACAAGTGTAAGGCAGCAAAAACATAAGCAACTTGGGTGAACACATTTCCATGTAACCATCTAGTTTACAGGATCATAGCAATAAGTAAATGAGACAAACCCAGTCAATCTTTTAAAGCAAAGTAGGCACCTAACCAAAACAATACATCTCAACAAAATAATTCTCAGGTTCGCGAGCATAGGAACTGGGTTTAAAAATTTAAAAATTTGCTTACATATTTGATGATTTATATGATGTTCCTGATTCTTCATATTTATTCATAAAAACTTCAGACCCCAAATGTTTCAAATCCTTAAAATTTTCCCCAAAACCATCTTTTAGCCTATCACAGCACTACTTCCCAAATTTACAACTAAATATTATGTCTCCTGATCTAAAAATCATGTTTTCAAGACATTTTGATTACAGAGAAGTTCCTGTTTCCAATTCACCTTATTTTAATTCCTTATGCTTCAGTTTATCTTTAACAAACACATTTGTTTGTAATCCATTTCTCAAAAATGGTTAGGTTATGAAACTACTAAAAGTTGGAATTTAAATGCCTAAGTCAGATACATCAGCAATTACTGATACAACCCAAAGCTTACATACTTATATAAGTATATAGTAATCACTTTGTAAACATTAAAATCTGGAAACAGAGATATAAGCTCATGCACAGTAAATGCAAGCATATTTCAACAACTAAACAAACATTTCAAATGTAAATCCAAAGCATTTAAACCATAAAAGCAAGTTCAAGGGGAGTTTGCTCACCTATTTTCTTCTAGCTGTTATTTTCTTATTTTCCAGTAAACTAAAGTTTCTTTTTAACTTAACAAAATTTTAAACCATATATATATATATATTTTTTTTAAAACATACTTTGTTCAGGATTCATATACTATTAAAGATTGATTCAACAGCACTCAAGTTTTACTAAATTTTGGACCTGAAATTTAGAAAGACTGTCATAATCATAAAACAGTAACCTATACTCATAAACTAATACATGCAAAACTATATAGTATATTGCAAATCTGTATATTTAAACTAACCCAGATACATATTTACTTCATTGTATACACAGAATATCATCATAAAACAGCCATACAAAACATACACTTTTAAATTGAAACTTGAAATATACAGATAAGTTTTATTTATAGCAGTTTTAAATTGAAACTTGAAATCTAAACTGTTAATTCAAAACAGAAAGGAGCATCTTCACTATACAGGCATGCATCCATAAATTTACACATATATACTTGCAAATATATTCCATCCAAGATCATCACATGCAGCAACAACAAGCAAGCAAAGTTTTGATATAGCATCTGTTCTTATCAATTTAAATCAAGTACTTGGTAGCATCTGTTCTTATTAGTTTAAAAACAAATTTCACATAGTATCTGTTCTTATCAGTAGAAAAAAAACAGTTTCAAATAACATCTGTTCTTATCAGTATAAAAAATCAAAATATCAGAGCAAATGATAGCGAATAACAACCAACAACCAACATGCAGTGTGTTATCTGTTCCTATCAGTTTAGAATTCAAAGTAGCCGAGCAAATGATAATGAATAACCCCCAAATCATAGCATGCAACCAAGCATTCAATTCAAACAGATCTAAATACTTGAATCAAAATTAATCGTGAGAAAACTCACTGTTTCTAGCTGGGGTAAAAGACGATGCAGCCGGCAGCAATGGTGTTGCACACTGCGATTTCGAAAGCGCTTGTGTGATTCGAACGGCGGTGCTCCAAGGCTAACACGATGGACAGCTAATAGCATTAACGTGGGTGGCGAAAGCATCGACAACAAATTTGAGGAGCAACCACGCTTTGATGAAGAGGCAAATCGATTGACGAAGCTTGAAGTCGCGCCTTTGAATTTTTTTCTCAAAACCCTAATTTAATTTAGAGGAATGAAAGAGGATTCGTGGCCGCCATTGTTATGTTTTCTTAGAATTTTAGGGTTACGAATGAAATAGAGAAGGGATCGAGTATAGCCTTAGATAATATTGCAGCACTTAAGCAAAACCATGGGCTAAGAAAGTTGTAAAGCCCACCTAATTCCTTAAACAAAAATTTTGAAGGGAATTTAAATAAATTTACAAACTTCAAGCTCAAATTTTTAAATTCAAATATGTTCTTCATATTAACTTGAAAAATTCAAATAGCCTCATAGTTTCAAATCCAAATTTTAATTCAACTATTAATTTACATAAGAAATAATCCTTATATCCAAGTTTTTTTTTTTTTTCTTAAGTCATTGGTTTAAATTTATAATACAAATTTAATATTCAATTTCAACTCCAAAGTCAAGTTTAAATTTTTATTCAACTCTTTATAGATTAAATTTTAAAATTTAATCACCAATTTCATTGTTATATTGGAAATTCAATTTAAATTATCATTCAAATATTTAAAATTAATTAAATATTCACAATTTAAATTGTTCAAAATTTAGGATCGTTACAATCTCCCCTCCTTAAAAGAATTTCGTCCCGAAATTACAAGTAAGGAGAAATGATTGTTGAAATTTCACTAATATTTATATTTTAACAATTTTATCTAGTTCGAAACTTATTAGAAATAAATGAATATAGGATTCATTCCATTTGTTTTATCTCACTAGCTTTGTTTATTAACTCATTTGTCTATTATTTTTCTACAATCAAGACACAAAAATCTTTACTAAAATTTTCAACTTACAAAACCCAAATTTTAAATTTGAACTTCTTCATTTAAGAAATTTACATAGTATAACTTTTCCAAAGCTGTGGACCTTTCAAAACATTCCAAAAATCCTCTTCCTTAATTTATTAGGTTGGAATTTATGTCACTTTAATTTCAGATAATTGATTTTCTATTTAAAGTTTGAAAATACTTGCTAACTCGAAATTTAACAAGTCTACTGTCGTTCTTAAAGACATTAGGCATACGCTGGCCAGGCGCAAGTCTAACAATCTCCAAGTACTAAATATACTTGCTTCAATTCCCAGTGAAAATACCTTTTTAAAAATTCTTTTAAAAATGGATATGGAAAGCACATTCCCCCATGGATCACAGTTTACTCGGCGGTTCCGCTACTATCCCAGTAGAGTCGCTTGTAACTGTGGATATCTCATCCCTTGAATTTCGCCATGGTTGTTGCCAAAGATCGCGGTTCACACGGCGGTTACGCTACTATCCCAGTAGAATCGCTTGTGACCGTAGGCATCTCGCCCCTCGAATTACGCTTTGGTTTGTAGATTGCAGTTTACACAGCGGTTACGCCACTATCCCAGTGGAATCGCTTGTAACTGTAGGCATCACGCCCCTCAAATTACGCTACCACCCGAGTGTAACTAGATCGCGGTATACACGGCGGTTACGCCACTATCCCAGTGGAATCGCTTGTAACCGTAGGCATCTCGCCCCTCGAATTACGCTAGCACACTATACCAGTCCAAAAGGACATTCCAACTAATGGAAATACTACGTAGCTACGATTTTCAAATGGACACTCTTCTCGAGTTCCAACAACCTTCACAAATGTTTAAATGGAAGGTACTTTTCCATATCCTCAATTTGGAAAACATAATATTATACATACATATATAATATTTCATTTCACATTTTTGTACATATCATACTCATGTACTTACATAAGTTTTCCACAACAATTACTTTTCCAAACTAATTGGTTTTCAAATTAATCGTATTCACAAATATACGTTATGAAAACCACAACATTTCATACCCATAACAAATAGAGGTTTCACAAATTTTTTCATTTCATCATCCATTTAAAATTTTCCTCTAAGTCGATTTGGAAATTTTTAAGGTTATCTCAAACCAAATTCACATTCATAATCCAATTTATTATCGACTTCACACTCGATTTGGATTTCACGTTACATCGTCAATCCTCAACACATAATTGATGTCTATCGATATATAACCTCTGAGCTCGTACGTCTCAGAGAAGGGTGTTAAGCTAAGAGAATAAATTCTCCGCCACCAACAGATATATATTTAATAGAGATCAATTGATATGTCGTCAATTCACGACGTTAGACATACAATCCAAATCATCCATTTAAAATTCAAAGTTCAACTTACATTGTTTTTGTGTGTCAAAGTTAAACTCAATTTAACTCAAAATTCAATCACTTTGAATTTTTTTTTTTTTTTTCTCCAAGTTGAACTAAGTGTTCAAATTTCCCAAAAATAATATCTTTACAAGATATAAAATTTTTCACACTTAACCATTTGAAACAAATTCAAATATTCACTTTTCAATTTATCTTTAAAAGATAAAATCTCAAAACATTTACTTTTCACTTTATCTTGAAAAGATAAAATTTCAAACCTTTCATTTCATATTGGAAAATATTTCCATACTTATTCAATAATAAGTAATTTACAAATCCATTTATTTTCAACATTTTGAAAATATTTGATATACTTAAACCAAAATCAAATATATATTTCATTCTTAAAAGAAATCATTCTTTTAAACACATTTCAAAACAACTTAAAATGAATTTACTTCATTTCATAGTGTTGCTTCCCAAAAACATTCCCATTTAAGTTTTTCAACTTCAACTTAATTCATAGTTTGAATTCTGCATACATTTCAAAATATTGGTTTTAAACCAACTTCAAATTTCCAATATTAAGTTTTCCACTTAACTTATTTCCATGCCCATTCAAATTCAAATTCTTCATTGAATCTATTTAAATCTCTTATAAATTTTCATTAGATTCATATCTCCTTTTATATCTCATTTATTGTCCAAAACCATAGATATAACTCCTTTAATAAGTTACAACAATTTACTTATCAAAATAAGTCGTTTGCGGAATTTACAAACATCTTTAGAAATTCCATTTCTATTTATAAAACTTCGATTTATAATCTCCTTTACTAATTTGATTTAAACCAATTTAGACCAATTCATTAATTCACTTAACTCATATTTCATTTTCCATAACTCTCAAAAATTCGATAATGAGTTTCCGAATGATCGAAACTCAAGTCTAACGAGACCTCACCGAAGAGAAACGGTCGCAAACCTAAATTTAGAGGGGAATCTCCGAAAATGATTCTAATTTTCAAAATACCCTTTATTTTAAAGAAAACAATTTTAAACTTCTTTAGATTTGAAAACACTTCCTTTAAAGTGATTCTAGTAACTATTTATATTAAACGCCATAAACTAAGCTTTGTGTAAACCAAAGCTCTGATACCACTTTGTAACGACCCGCCGCTCTGACCGCCTCTAGTCGGTAATTAAACCAACTAGAAACGTTCAAAATGACGGATGGTTATTTAGTTTATGACGCTTAAACAGAATCAGCTACAGAATCACAGAAAACAATAATATATTTTATAAATAAACTTTTCTTTTATATACAAGTATCAGAGTTATACAATAGATTACATTTTATACAGCGGAAACAATTTATTTTATTAAGTACAAAAAAAGAAATTTCTGAAAAGCTTTAGTGGAGTGCTTTAATCCCCCTCTCTCAAACTTCGCTGCCTGAAAATCTTCAAGCTGTAAAAATACTCGGTCTGACCCGAGCGTTTATTGCAAAACACAAAAACACTCGAGTCAGGATTAATCTTAATTCAAGTAATTAAATTTGCAATGAACTGAATAAAATGGTAACAGAGATGATGAAACAAATGAATCAATTTAAATCTATTATGGGTTTTCATATTAACAACTTCAATTTTTTTTTAAAAATTCTGTCGGACGTGTATGGCTGCAGTACACACGTGTACTCATGCCCATGTGCACTGCCTCGCCAACACATGTGTGCACCAACAAGAGCAAGCGTGCAAGTGCAAATCACAAAGATCACAAAGGAATGCTCAAAGCAAAACTAGTGCCAACTTGAACAAAAACATGAAGCAAACAAACATGCAGCAGCCAGCATGCAACAGGGGTCTAACAGTGAAACAAGTACAGGGAGCAGCAGAGGTAACGAAATAATTCTACTTAAATTTTTAAATTTATGATGGTTACTCTCAACATACATATCAACATACAACCAGATATGCACAAGTCATCAATCAAGCAAAATTTAATATTAAGTTTTTTTTTTAAACAGAAAGTGTTACTCATAAACACACTATTTAACATACTATCAGGTATATAAACACAAGTATATTCATTTCAGTCATAAAACAAGCAACAGCTTATACTTAAATTTTATTTTGAGAAAAGAAGTTACTCACATTGTTAACAGGAAGACAGTTTCTATTTCTAAATCTGGGATCTTGCTTGATTACTTAATCTTTTGCTTCAATAAATTTTTTTTATATTGTTACAAGCATATTCTTTTTAAAATTTATAACTTAAATTCATTTAAATGGGAAGATACTAATTTTCCTATTTAGTTTGAGTCTGCAATTTTTAAAACAGAGAGGAGCAAAAACATGATACAGGTGAACAATGCAACTAAATGAAACAGCGGACAGGACAAGTACAGTGATACTTAATGCTACCAAAGACCAACAGCAAAATGGACTGCAACAATCATGTATGCAGACCAGACCAGACCAAACAAAGCATACATGAATGTATGTATAAGAATGAACAGAAATTACAAAGTGCAGTGGAACTACAGAAATGCACCAATGCAACAAAATTTAAAAACTCTTAATGACAATCTTAATGATGCCCTATATGGTTGTGCAGACAACAATACAAGTACACCAAAAAAAAAACAACATGATCAGTACCCAAACAAGCAGCTGCAGTAGTGTGGAAGTTGAAATTTCATGGAAGTATGCCAGAGAACTTAAAGCAATGAATCAAGTCAAGACCAATGAGACTGGGTTCAACACAGTGACCCAAACAGTTTGAGAAAACAAGTGTAAGGCAGCAAAAACATAAGCAACTTGGGTGAACACATTTCCATGTAACCATCTAGTTTACAGGATCATAGCAATAAGTAAATGAGACAAACTGTAACGCCCGCGGATTTTCGTTCTTCGGAAATCCGACATCGACACTCACTTTATCGACTGCCGAGAAATCGAAGGCCGAAAACACGGAATGTTATGGGTTTTAAAAAGAAAAGAAAAAGAAAGAAGAGAGAAGAGATAGGAAATAGAGAGAGAAGAAGATAGAGAATTTTTAGAAAACAGAGAATTTGAAAAATAGAAGATAGAAAATTTTAAAAATAGAACGGGACAGAAAGGGAACAACAGAACAACAACAGAATCTCACAATTCGCAGCGGAACAACATATAATAATAAATGAATAATCTTTAAACAAAGAACTATCAGTTATTACATATTATACATTTCATTACATCATATCATCAGAGTGTACAACAACATACAACAACAACAGTGCAGCGGAAAAAGAAATATTATATAAACTAGTAATACGCCATGCCATCCAGCTTGCCTCCAGCAACTCCTGAATATCCAGAATATCCTGATAAACCTTACTCTTAACTGCCCGTGTGGAAATTGGTGGGCACCCAGAGTTTAGGAAGGAAAACAATAAACTCCAAGTCAGTCATGTGACTGGTGTGAGAACTCAAAACAGTTTATTTAACTTTAAAATCAAAATAGAGGAATATTTTTAATCAATTCGCAATGCTTTTAAAAATGAGACTACCATAAGGCCTCCTGCCACACACACAATGCAAACGCAGACTTGGAGAAGATTTCTCCTTATGATAGTCAAAGATGCTTGATACGCATTTAAAATAACATTTGATATTATTATTAGTGCATAGTGTAGAAGAAATTCATTTCGAAAGTAGAATATAAATCTTAGCCAGCATAGGTACCATTATATTATGCCTACTATAGCTACCTCCTGAGGAAGCAGGTTCTACAACTAAAACCGTACAAGTTTCGTATTGTTTCTTTGGATTTCCAACAAATGGTCAGGCCAAGGAACTTCCCATTGCCACTGAGAATGCCTCTGGAAAGACACCCCCGAGAACCAAACCGGAACTCTGCCAACACAAGGTCGGGTTACCCCTAACTGGGTAACTACTGACACGAGCACGCCATTCCCCGGTCCTTTAGGACCTTTTCAACCGAGCGCTCGATATCCAACATCACACCATAATAAATAGAGTGTTTTCAACATGAGTAAGTATCTGGGCTCCATACCATGATACCACCCCTTTCCAGAAGGAAATGCACATACCCTAAGGGGAGCTACAGCAACCCCTAATAACCTTGCCGCATCTTTCCTGTTTTGACCATTTCCGGGATGTGAGGCTCGACGAAGTCACGTCCACAAAAACATACTTTATATAAAAGCCATGCTTTGGGTCAACAAATGATCAACACAATGATCACTAAGATAGACGATCAAATAAATGATCCTATCACAAATAATCAACACAATGATCATTTCAGCATCACTCAGCATGTCACATTACCAAAATGGGATATATCGCTGATAACTTCAACTATATAACCTCTGAGCTCGTACGTCTCAGAGAAGGGTGTTAAGCAAAGAATAAATTCTCCGCCACCAACAGAAATATATTTGAAAGAAATCGGCTTTATATCTCAAATTGTAATGTCAGACATACAATCCATACAAGTCTGTTCCGGGATCGAACAAAACCGAAGGCACTTCTTACGAAGCCCTTGCAAATCCGGGTATTCACAATCCCGATCGAATTTCCCATCACTTAAGGAATCTCTATACCAGGTGCGACCCAGTGCAGAGACAATCGATAGGTCATCCTATCGCTCTCGCAAATACCGGTCTTCAACACCGATCTTCAAATGCAATTCACAACGACGTATCACATATTCGGAATGGGTTATACGACCCCATGGTCCTTTCCCGGTTAACCCGAATAGTGAGCGCTTATTCAAAATAAGTGTGCATTCAATTTCAAACAATTCACATCAAAAACCCATTCAAAGGGAAATACTGATAGTCGGTTATTGAACTATCAATGGATATGCATACATCACTAGATTCCAAATAATTTTCCAAATTATTTATTTTCCAAAATATCTTTATAAGATATATAATTTCAACACTTCAAAAATAAATCAATATTTATTTTCAAACAAATTTCACTTTCACATATAAATTCCATAATGAATTTATATTTCAAAAATATCTATGCATATACAATTTCAACTATCCATTTCAATTTATCTTCAAAAAGATAAATTCTAATTATTTACTTCATTTTGGAAAACATTTCCATACTTATTAAAAATAAGTAATTCTCAAATCTTTTTATTTTCAACACTTAGAAAATATTCAATATACTTAAATCGAATTTAGTATATATTTCATTCTTTAAGGAAATCATTTATTTAAACATATTTATTTGGGCCAAAACGAATGTTACGTAAAACATCGTTACGACAACCCAAAATCACTAGTATAGGGATTCGAAATTAAAATAGATATATAAATCCCAATACTATACAACCCATTTCCTTTCGGAAATCATTTACTATAACAACAGTGTTATAGTCCACCATTTCCTTTTATTTCTCGAAAACATCTATTTCAACAATAAACGTTGAAATCTATTGTTTCGAATCTTAACATGTTTAAAACATTGTTAGATCGTTTAATTCAATTTAAACATCTCATTCAAAACAATTTCTTTAACATATCATTCACTATTCAAAAACGTGAAAATACTTCTTTAACAAATTCCATCCTTTCATTCATTTTAATTCAAAGGATTATTCACTATTCAAAATGTGAATATAACTCTATTTCTAAGTTATAACAATTAACTTATCAAAATAAGTCGTTTGCGAATTTATAAAACAACGTTTATAAACTCCATTTCTATTTATTTATAAAAACTTCCTTTTTATAAATTCCTTTATTAACCTATTCCAGTTTATAATTAAATTATAAACTAAAAGTTCATATTATAAGTTAAATACTTATAAAACGATTATTTTACAAAATCGTTCTTTTTAAAGACTTTTCAATTTATAAACCTTATAACTTATAATATTTATTTATTTAATCAATCTATTCTTCAAATAATTTCACCAAATTTATAAATCTTACTATTTATAAATTTCTTTTATAACTTCACAGTTTATAGTTCTATAAATTTCATTCATTTATGAAATTCATTTTCACTACATTCAAACACTTATAAAAACTCGTTTTATAATGTCTATATTTCAATTTATAAATATCCATTTATAAATCTCTTAATATAAATCAGTTTATATTATTATTCTAAAACGTCTTTAAATTCCTTTATAATTTCATCATTTCGATTTATAAAATAATCAAATTTTATAAATCCTATATTTAAACTTTTATCATATATTCAAAAATCCAATCTAAATTATTTTATAAAATCATTAGTTCATATTTCTCAAAAATCGACTTTTAATCGTATTTCTAAAAATCAGCTTTTTAACTATATTTCACAAAAACCATAATTTTTATAACTTTAAAAATTATAACGTTTATTTATTTATAATGGATCGATTCCAAAAATATAGTATATTTTCAAAATCACTTTTAAAATCATTTTAAAATCCCAAAATCTGGGTCCAATGATGCTACACACCAAATAGTCAATCACGACTAACAACGATATCATATATCGATATGATAATCCATCAAATATCAAAATATCTGAAATAAAATAAATACTGTTGAGGAATCCAGTTGGATCCCTCCAACCTGTTTCCTGCATCCAAAAACATTAGCACAATACCAATTTCGCTCCAGTACGAAATTATCGCGGTATATGTTCTTAATAAATATTATCCGCTTAATAACGGCGTAATAGGGTCTCATCCGCTAAACAAAAATGCGGGAAATCAATCAACTGCAATATATACATATGCCAATATATATATATTGATATTATATATAATACCAATTTCACTGTTTATGAAATATTCGCGGTATATGTTTTTATTAAATAACATCCGCTTACTAACGGCGTATAATGTCTATTTTAACAATCAATAATTTACAGTCATCATTCAAACATGCATTCAAATATTTTAAATCTAACTATTTAAAATAAAAATCGAAACTAATTCGATTGAGTGAGAAATTCTCACCTTGGTTTTAATTTCCGTTTAAGCTTTTATTTCGAATAAAATTAAACGCGCGTTTAATTTTACCCGAAATTCTCACTAACTCCAAACGACTCCAAACCAACTCCATCGCGTAGTGCTCGTCCATACGATTCCAACGCAACTGAGTTTGCATTTTTTCGACCTCGTATGAAAAAGTTATGAATTTATGAAGTTCGTACACGATTTATATACACAATTTATAACATAACTTTATAATTTTAACATACAACCATTTCCAGCCCTTAGATCCCACTCCCACACATCTCCACCGTACCCTTCATCTTCCCAAACCCACGTTCATCTTCAGGAAACTTGCCGCACAACATAACCCATTACCATAGATTTAGGGTTTAAATTTTCTCCTTCGATAATCAACGAAATTCGATCACAACCCCACCATGTCGAAGCTCTAAACCCCAGCTATGTTCGGCCCTAACCCCTTGATGCTCGGCCTCCTCCTCTAGCGTGCGCACGCAAGTGAACGTGGTACGTTCATGCTCAATTTCCCATCGATCCGCTCAACTATTCTCGATCTTGACCGTTGATCTTGTAGATCTTGGGGTGCTCTATAACTTTGTAGTTGATGGCTTCGTGAATCGATGAATGGATTGAGAGATTTTGGGGGAGTAAGGAAGAGCATTTTCGGCCATCCATTATGTAACTGGCGGCTAGGCATATGTAAATTAGGGTTTTGGTTTTATTTTATTTTTATTTGTGAATGGTGCTATTTATAAGAACGAGCAAGCGTAAACACTATTCATTCCGGGAATTCCGAACTCCGATTTAGACGCCGTAACCAGCGTACCTAGGGTTTATCCCGCATTCCGGACACAATGGAACAGGTTTCGGAAGCTAATTCGGAAGTATGTGCGAGTTATGGCTGAAAACGCTCAATTTAAATTAAACCGATTTAAGTCGATTTCTAGGCGTTTTAATTCGTACCGGACAAACGGTAAATCCAAATGACTTGAAATTTGAAACCTTACAATAATATCACATTACAGATCCGATGAAACTGGTTTCGTCGAAATCCGAGACTTTTTGAAAAATGGCTATTTTGACTCGTCAAATTTAAATTAAAAACGATTCGATGCGTTTCGAGCTGCCACGATCAAACGATAGCTCCGATTGACACGAAATTTGAAATCCGGTAATAACTAACTATTACGGATCCAATGAAACTGGTTTCGTTCAATTCTGAGACTGTCCAAAAATTGACTATTTTACAGTCGATTATTAAATATTAAAATATTCAATTTTCACAAATTAACTTTTAATTCGATTTTAAAAGTTCTAATATATTTCTATAACTCCAGTATGATTAAATAAAATTTTCCAAATTATTTTCAATCATTTTTAACTCAATTTTTAATTATTTCCATAATTTAACATATTAAATTATCGATTTAATTATCCAATTAAATCCAAAAATTCAAATAAAAATTTATTTGACTTATAAATTCATTTATAAATATTCAAAATTAATTAAATATTCAAATTTTAATTAAATAAAATTCTGGGTCGTTACAATCTTTCCCCCTTAAAAGAATTTCGTCCTCGAAATTACAAGTAAGAAAGGTTTCAAAATCTACTAACTTTCCAAAATTTATAATTAAATTCCTTACAATACTTTACTAAGTTTTCCAAATCATACTTAGTTATCTTTTCAAAAACAACTACTATTGTTTAACTTTCAATTCCAAAATCAAAGTTAAAGTTTTCAAAATTTTCTAAATTTTCTCAAAATTTTTTCTAACGCCTTAAATTTTCGGAAAAATTCGCCATAGTCTCCTTTGCGCGGCTCGATCCGAAAAAAAAATGACAGTATATATATCACAAATATACATCTCATCAAGTAATGAGGCATCCCGAAGGGAAAAAAGTGTAAAAGTACGATATTTAATCCGAGATATGTACCTTATATTTTATTAGCAAGCATATACGGCTAATATAGCGCTAAAGCGACTCCAAATGCGAAGCAAACGCAATCCGCACCTACTAAACTCAACAAACAACATGAGAATCATGTATATAAAGCATAGTATCGATATACAACATATATCAACATAACTACTACATAATATAGCAAATGCAACTAAAGCAACAAATGCAACCATCAACCAATTAACATTCATAATCAATAAATATTCATTTATATTCTCATTAATATTTAATGAAATGGTTTTCAATTTAAATCACATTTGATTTGTTTACATTGGATTTACTAACATTCATTCTCAATTCAATTAGTTTACATTTACTAATTAAATCTAATTCACATTCAATTCTATTCAAATTTATTTACTTTCTAATTTGAATTTAATTTCATAGCTTTCAATTTCATTAACACTTAATGAATTATATACAATCAACTAACAACCATATAACAACCAATGTTTATATAATACAACCAAATTCCTTTGCTTATATTCATTTTCATTCAATTTTATTCAACTTCTAATAGCATTTGATTTTAATGAATTAACACTTTCATTAATTATTCCTTATCAACTTAATTTACATTCAATTGATTAAACATTCAAGCCATTCATTCAATTCAATTACAAAAGTTGAATTTCATTTACATAACTTAAGTTCATATCCATCACTT
This sequence comes from Allium cepa, assembly GCA_030765085.1. Taxonomy (NCBI): domain Eukaryota; kingdom Viridiplantae; phylum Streptophyta; class Magnoliopsida; order Asparagales; family Amaryllidaceae; genus Allium; species Allium cepa. The sequence continues at coordinate 640,882,755 of CM060939.1, read as the reverse complement.
AACTTAATTAATTTACTTTGATACCAAAATCAACTTAATTCAATATCTCTTAAGTTATATTCCATTTAACTTTAAAGTTACCTCTATTTACAACTCATATTTTATATAGTTTTATATAGTTTCACTTCTTATATATATAAGTTTATTCACAATTGTAAATTACTTTAATTATAACTCAATTCTTATAATTCTATTATTTATACAATTATCCTTTTATATAGATTATTCAAACAACCTAACAATCAACTTATATACACTTTAATAATTCTGAAAAATTATTTCTTTATATATAAAATATAATCAAGGTAAAATTATTTCATTTACCCAATTTAAAATCAATATTATGTCGATTTATCTTGTTTAAGAGTTTAGAAACCCCTATCTACGATAGTTAGCTAGACTAGATCGACGGGAATCTATAAACAATCAACCGATAAGTTAACACAATATAAAACAATTTCATATTCACTAACAAATACGCTCTCATAGTTATTATTACACTCAAACTCATTCTAGAGTACTGCTGACTCTATCTCTAACGAGTTATACCCTACAGAACCATGGTTCTCGCTTAACCATCAGCTCTGATACCAAATGTAACGCCCGCGGATTTTCGTTCTTCGGAAATCCGACATCGACACTCACTTTATCGACTGCCGAGAAATCGAAGGCCGAAAACACGGAATGTTATGGGTTTTAAAAAGAAAAGAAAAAGAAAGAAGAGAGAAGAGATAGGAAATAGAGAGAGAAGAAGATAGAGAATTTTTAGAAAACAGAGAATTTGAAAAATAGAAGATAGAAAATTTTAAAAATAGAACGGGACAGAAAGGGAACAACAGAACAACAACAGAATCTCACAATTCGCAGCGGAACAACATATAATAATAAATGAATAATCTTTAAACAAAGAACTATCAGTTATTACATATTATACATTTCATTACATCATATCATCAGAGTGTACAACAACATACAACAACAACAGTGCAGCGGAAAAAGAAATATTATATAAACTAGTAATACGCCATGCCATCCAGCTTGCCTCCAGCAACTCCTGAATATCCAGAATATCCTGATAAACCTTACTCTTAACTGCCCGTGTGGAAATTGGTGGGCACCCAGAGTTTAGGAAGGAAAACAATAAACTCCAAGTCAGTCATGTGACTGGTGTGAGAACTCAAAACAGTTTATTTAACTTTAAAATCAAAATAGAGGAATATTTTTAATCAATTCGCAATGCTTTTAAAAATGAGACTACCATAAGGCCTCCTGCCACACACACAATGCAAACGCAGACTTGGAGAAGATTTCTCCTTATGATAGTCAAAGATGCTTGATACGCATTTAAAATAACATTTGATATTATTATTAGTGCATAGTGTAGAAGAAATTCATTTCGAAAGTAGAATATAAATCTTAGCCAGCATAGGTACCATTATATTATGCCTACTATAGCTACCTCCTGAGGAAGCAGGTTCTACAACTAAAACCGTACAAGTTTCGTATTGTTTCTTTGGATTTCCAACAAATGGTCAGGCCAAGGAACTTCCCATTGCCACTGAGAATGCCTCTGGAAAGACACCCCCGAGAACCAAACCGGAACTCTGCCAACACAAGGCCGGGTTACCCCTAACTGGGTAACTACTGACACGAGCACGCCATTCCCCGGTCCTTTAGGACCTTTTCAACCGAGCGCTCGATATCCAACATCACACCATAATAAATAGAGTGTTTTCAACATGAGTAAGTATCTGGGCTCCATACCATGATACCACCCCTTTCCAGAAGGAAATGCACATACCCTAAGGGGAGCTACAGCAACCCCTAATAACCTTGCCGCATCTTTCCTGTTTTGACCATTTCCGGGATGTGAGGCTCGACGAAGTCACGTCCACAAAAACATACTTTATATAAAAGCCATGCTTTGGGTCAACAAATGATCAACACAATGATCACTAAGATAGACGATCAAATAAATGATCCTATCACAAATAATCAACACAATGATCATTTTAGCATCACTCAGCATGTCACATTACCAAAATGGGATATATCGCTGATAACTTCAACTATATAACCTCTGAGCTCGTACGTCTCAGAGAAGGGTGTTAAGCAAAGAATAAATTCTCCGCCACCAACAGAAATATATTTGAAAGAAATCGGCTTTATATCTCAAATTGTAATGTCAGACATACAATCCATACAAGTCTGTTCCGGGATCGAACAAAACCGAAGGCACTTCTTACGAAGCCCTTGCAAATCCGAGTATTCACAATCCCGATCGAATTTCCCATCACTTAAGGAATCTCTATACCAGGTGCGACCCAGTGCAGAGACAATCGATTGGTCATCCTATCGCTCTCGCAAATACCGGTCTTCAACACCGATCTTCAAATGCAATTCACAACGACGTATCACATATTCGGAATGGGTTATACGACCCCATGGTCCTTTCCCGGTTAACCCGAATAGTGAGCGCTTATTCAAAATAAGTGTGCATTCAATTTCAAACAATTCACATCAAAAACCCATTCAAAGGGAAATACTGATAGTCGGTTATTGAACTATCAATGGATATGCATACATCACTAGATTCCAAATAATTTTCCAAATTATTTATTTTCCAAAATATCTTTATAAGATATATAATTTCAACACTTCAAAAATAAATCAATATTTATTTTCAAACAAATTTCACTTTCACATATAAATTCCATAATGAATTTATATTTCAAAAATATCTATGCATATACAATTTCAACTATCCATTTCAATTTATCTTCAAAAAGATAAATTCTAATTATTTACTTCATTTTGGAAAACATTTCCATACTTATTAAAAATAAGTAATTCTCAAATCTTTTTATTTTCAACACTTATAAAATATTCAATATACTTAAATCGAATTTAGTATATATTTCATTCTTTAAGGAAATCATTTATTTAAACATATTTATTTGGGCCAAAACGAATGTTACGTAAAACATCGTTACGACAACCCAAAATCACTAGTATAGGGATTCGAAATTAAAATAGATATATAAATCCCAATACTATACAACCCATTTCCTTTCGGAAATCATTTACTATAACAACAGTGTTATAGTCCACCATTTCCTTTTATTTCTCGAAAACATCTATTTCAACAATAAACGTTGAAATCTATTGTTTCGAATCTTAACATGTTTAAAACATTGTTAGATCGTTTAATTCAATTTAAACATCTCATTCAAAACAATTTCTTTAACATATCATTCACTATTCAAAAACGTGAAAATACTTCTTTAACAAATTCCATCCTTTCATTCATTTTAATTCAAAGGATTATTCACTATTCAAAATGTGAATATAACTCTATTTCTAAGTTATAACAATTAACTTATCAAAATAAGTCGTTTGCGAATTTATAAAACAACGTTTATAAACTCCATTTCTATTTATTTATAAAAACTTCCTTTTTATAAATTCCTTTATTAACCTATTCCAGTTTATAATTAAATTATAAACTAAAAGTTCATATTATAAGTTAAATACTTATAAAACGATTATTTTACAAAATCGTTCTTTTTAAAGACTTTTCAATTTATAAACCTTATAACTTATAATATTTATTTATTTAATCAATCTATTCTTCAAATAATTTCACCAAATTTATAAATCTTACTATTTATAAATTTCTTTTATAACTTCACAGTTTATAGTTCTATAAATTTCATTCATTTATGAAATTCATTTTCACTACATTCAAACACTTATAAAAACTCGTTTTATAATGTCTATATTTCAATTTATAAATATCCATTTATAAATCTCTTAATATAAATCAGTTTATATTATTATTCTAAAACGTCTTTAAATTCCTTTATAATTTCATCATTTCGATTTATAAAATAATCAAATTTTATAAATCCTATATTTAAACTTTTATCATATATTCAAAAATCCAATCTAAATTATTTTATAAAATCATTAGTTCATATTTCTCAAAAATCGACTTTTAATCGTATTTCTAAAAATCAGCTTTTTAACTATATTTCACAAAAACCATAATTTTTATAACTTTAAAAATTATAACGTTTATTTATTTATAATGGATCAATTCCAAAAATATAGTATATTTTCAAAATCACTTTTAAAATCATTTTAAAATCCCAAAATCTGGGTCCAATGATGCTACACACCAAATAGTCAATCACGACTAACAACGATATCATATATCGATATGATAATCCATCAAATATCAAAATATCTGAAATAAAATAAATACTGTTGAGGAATCCAGTTGGATCCCTCCAACCTGTTTCCTGCATCCAAAAACATTAGCACAATACCAATTTCGCTCCAGTACGAAATTATCGCGGTATATGTTCTTAATAAATATTATCCGCTTAATAACGGCGTAATAGGGTCTCATCCGTTAAACAAAAATGCGGGAAATCAATCAACTGCAATATATACATATGCCAATATATATATATTGATATTATATATAATACCAATTTCACTGTTTATGAAATATTCGCGGTATATGTTTTTATTAAATAACATCCGCTTACTAACGGCGTATAATGTCTATTTTAACAATCAATAATTTACAGTCATCATTCAAACATGCATTCAAATATTTTAAATCTAACTATTTAAAATAAAAATCGAAACTAATTCGATTGAGTGAGAAATTCTCACCTTGGTTTTAATTTCCGTTTAAGCTTTTATTTCGAATAAAATTAAACGCGCGTTTAATTTTACCCGAAATTCTCACTAACTCCAAACGACTCCAAACCAACTCCATCGCGTAGTGCTCGTCCATACGATTCCAACGCAACTGAGTTTGCATTTTTTCGACCTCGTATGAAAAAGTTATGAATTTATGAAGTTCGTACACGATTTATATACACAATTTATAACATAACTTTATAATTTTAACATACAACCATTTCCAGCCCTTAGATCCCACTCCCACACATCTCCACCGTACCCTTCATCTTTCCAAACCCACGTTCATCTTCAGGAAACTTGCCGCACAACATAACCCATTACCATAGATTTAGGGTTTAAATTTTCTCCTTCGATAATCAACGAAATTCGATCACAACCCCACCATGTCGAAGCTCTAAACCCCAGCTATGTTCGGCCCTAACCCCTTGATGCTCCGCCTCCTCCTCTAGCGTGCGCACGCAAGTGAACGTGGTACGTTCATGCTCAATTTCCCATCGATCCGCTCAACTATTCTCGATCTTGACCGTTGATCTTGTAGATCTTGGGGTGCTCTATAACTTTGTAGTTGATGGCTTCGTGAATCGATGAATGGATTGAGAGATTTTGGGGGAGTAAGGAAGAGCATTTTCGGCCATCCATTATGTAACTGGCGGCTAGGCATATGTAAATTAGGGTTTTGGTTTTATTTTATTTTTATTTGTGAATGGTGCTATTTATAAGAACGAGCAAGCGTAAACACTATTCATTCCGGGAATTCCGAACTCCGATTTAGACGCCGTAACCAGCGTACCTAGGGTTTATCCCGCATTCCGGACACAATGGAACAGGTTTCGGAAGCTAATTCGGAAGTATGTGCGAGTTATGGCTGAAAACGCTCAATTTAAATTAAACCGATTTAAGTCGATTTCTAGGCGTTTTAATTCGTACCGGACAAACGGTAAATCCAAATGACTTGAAATTTGAAACCTTACAATAATATCACATTACGGATCCGATGAAACTGGTTTCGTCGAAATCCGAGACTTTTTGAAAAATGGCTATTTTGACTCGTCAAATTTAAATTAAAAACGATTCGATGCGTTTCGAGCTGCCACGATCAAACGATAGCTCCGATTGACACGAAATTTGAAATCCGGTAATAACTAACTATTACGGATCCAATGAAACTGGTTTCGTTCAATTCTGAGACTGTCCAAAAATTGACTATTTTACAGTCGATTATTAAATATTAAAATATTCAATTTTCACAAATTAACTTTTAATTCGATTTTAAAAGTTCTAATATATTTCTATAACTCCAGTATGATTAAATAAAATTTTCCAAATTATTTTCAATCATTTTTAACTCAATTTTTAATTATTTCCATAATTTAACATATTAAATTATCGATTTAATTATCCAATTAAATCCAAAAATTCAAATAAAAATTTATTTGACTTATAAATTCACTTATAAATATTCAAAATTAATTAAATATTCAAATTTTAATTAAATAAAATTCTGGGTCGTTACACAAACCCAGTCAATCTTTTAAAGCAAAGTAGGCACCTAACCAAAACAATACATCTCAACAAAATAATTCTCAGGTTCGCGAGCATAGGAACTGGGTTTAAAAATTTAAAAATTTGCTCACATATTTGATGATTTATATGATGTTCCTGATTCTTCATATTTATTCATAAAAACTTCAGACCCCAAATGTTTCAAATCCTTAAAATTTTCCCCAAAACCATCTTTTAGCCTATCACAGCACTACTTCCCAAATTTACAACTAAATATTATGTCTCCTGATCTAAAAATCATGTTTTCAAGACATTTTGATTACAGAGAAGTTCCTGTTTCCAATTCACCTTATTTTAATTCCTTATGCTTCAGTTTATCTTTAACAAACACATTTGTTTGTAATCCATTTCTCAAAAATGGTTAGGTTATGAAACTACTAAAAGTTGGAATTTAAATGCCTAAGTCAGATACATCAGCAATTACTGATACAACCCAAAGCTTACATACTTATATAAGTATATAGTAATCACTTTGTAAACATTAAAATCTGGAAACAGAGATATAAGCTCATGCACAGTAAATGCAAGCATATTTCAACAACTAAACAAACATTTCAAATGTAAATCCAAAGCATTTAAACCATAAAAGCAAGTTCAAGGGGAGTTTGCTCACCTATTTTCTTCTAGCTGTTATTTTCTTATTTTCCAGTAAACTAAAGTTTCTTTTTAACTTCACAAAATTTTAAACCATATATATATATTATTTTTTTAAAACATACTTTGTTCAAGATTCATATACTATTAAAGATTGATTCAACAGCACTCAAGTTTTACTAAATTTTGGACCTGAAATTTAGAAAGACTGTCATAATCATAAAACAGTAACCTATACTCATAAACTAATACATGCAAAACTATATAGTATATTGCAAATCTGTATATTTAAACTAACCCAGATACATATTTACTTCATTGTATACACAGAATATCATCATAAAACAGCCATACAAAACATACACTTTTAAATTGAAACTTGAAATATACAGATAAGTTTTATTTGTAGCAGTTTTAAATTGAAACTTGAAATCTAAACTGTTAATTCAAAACAGAAAGGAGCATCTTCACTATACAGGCATGCATCCATAAATTTACACATATATACTTGCAAATATATTCCATCCAAGATCATCACATGCAGCAACAACAAGCAAGCAAAGTTTTGATATAGCATCTGTTCTTATCAATTTAAATCAAGTACTTGGTAGCATCTGTTCTTATTAGTTTAAAAACAAATTTCACATAGTATCTGTTCTTATCAGTAGAAAAAACCCAGTTTCAAATAACATCTGTTCTTATCAGTATAAAAAATCAAAATATCAGAGCAAATGATAGCGAATAACAACCAACAACCAACATGCAGTGTGTTATCTGTTCCTATCAGTTTAGAATTCAAAGTAGCCGAGCAAATGATAATGAATAACCCCCAAATCATAGCATGCAACCAAGCATTCAATTCAAACAGATCTAAATACTTGAATCAAAATTAATCGTGAGAAAACTCACTGTTTCTAGCTGGGGTAAAAGACGATGCAGCCGGCAGCAATGGTGTTGCACACTGCGATTTCGAAAGCGCTTGTGTGATTCGAACGGCGGTGCTCCAAGGCTAACACGATGGACAGCTAATAGCATTAACGTGGGTGGCGAAAGCATCGACAACAAATTTGAGGAGCAACCACGCTTTGATGAAGAGGCAAATCGATTGACGAAGCTTGAAGTCGCGCCTTTGAATTTTTTTCTCAAAACCCTAATTTAATTTAGAGGAATGAAAGAGGATTCGTGGCCGCCATTGTTATGTTTTCTTAGAATTTTAGGGTTACGAATGAAATAGAGAAGGGATCGAGTATAGCCTTAGATAATATTGCAGCACTTAAGCAAAACCATGGGCTAAGAAAGTTGTAAAGCCCACCTAATTCCTTAAACAAAAATTTTGAAGGGAATTTAAATAAATTTACAAACTTCAAGCTCAAATTTTTAAATTCAAATATGTTCTTCATATTAACTTGAAAAATTCAAATAGCCTCATAGTTTCAAATCCAAATTTTAATTCAACTATTAATTTACATAAGAAATAATCCTTATATCCAAGTTTTTTTTTCTTCTTAAGTCATTAGTTTAAATTTATAATACAAATTTAATATTCAATTTCAACTCCAAAGTCAAGTTTAAATTTTTATTCAACTCTTTATAGATTAAATTTTAAAATTTAATCACCAATTTCATTGTTATATTGGAAATTCAATTTAAATTATCATTCAAATATTTAAAATTAATTAAATATTCATAATTTAAATTGTTCAAAATTTAGGATCATTACAACTTTCCAAGATGCTAACTTTACAAAAATTACATAACATGCACTTAGTTTTATTTCACAAAAACACTACCACCATATCGTGATTAATCGTTTATATATCCATGTGCAAACATATCATTAAACATCCAAATCATAAATCCAGCTCAACCATAAACTTAAAAGTGTATGACATCAAAATAACATGAAATTTCAAAGCACTATGCTTTACAACATATAGGTTAATATAATCAAATTAATATCTTTTCCAAAAATGAGAGTTTTACTCACTGTACCTTGCCAATTTCAAACCAACTTTTGTTAAAACTTTGATACAACCCAAGGTCTTGCAAAGTTGAAGACTTTGGATGCCTACACACCCAAAATGGGCTTGGCCTTGGGCAATTTGGGCTCAGCCTTGGGAATGTTGGGTACAGCCATGTGGTGTTTGGGTGGATGTGGGCTTGAGACTTAAATGTGAAGTGAAGAAATGGATGAAGAATAGTTTTAAACAAGTTATAGAAGGAATTTAAGTGGAAAATGTGAGAATTTTATAACACAGAAAATATGTAGGAAGCCACGAAAACTTTCTCAAGCTTTAAGAAATTTGACATGAAGAAGAGAAGTTGTAAAATTGAAATTATGAAAAGGAAGGGGTTCTTATAGATTTAGGAAATTATTAAAATACATAAAGTAACCTTAAATTAAATAATACACATGCATCCACCTCCTCCCCCCTCCTCTTCATCATTTCTGTCCTCCCCTAGTACCCCCATTCCCATCCAACTATTCATGTCATGATCTCATGTCCTTTATGTTTAAAAAGGTATTTAAATATATTAAAATATATACATTTTTGTATAAAAAATCTTACTAATTTTTATATATACATATGCTGAAGTGAAAATATATGCATATGTATATATTCTCATGATAAAATAGTTTGTAATATGCATATATATATATATATATTTACAATAGTGTTTTAACATTTTCGATAATTCTTAACCAATGAAAAATCGAAATTTCGAAAAATGAGTATCGGTCACATTTTCTATTTCTTTATGAACTATATATATTGGTAAACAAAATTTAAAAAAAAATCATCATTAGTTTTTATTTAAAATAATATTATTTGTTGATAAATATTTATTTATTATTTAAAAATATAATTAAATATTTATTTAAATAGTGGTTAAATTGTAGGTTGTTACTCTCTTCTCCCCTTAAAAGAATTGTCACAATCCTAACCCAAAACTATTGTTTAATAAAACCAAATTTATTTAAATCTCTTTATTTGTATAATCTGATTTAACTTCATTTATTAATATTTCCTCTATCCAAAATACCTTATGATAGGTTAACCCTTACCTACTGAGTTGTCACAACATAAAGTCAAGGATCTTATTAGCTCTAGTCCTAGTCTATTTGCAAGGGTAGATGAGATAAAACTATGATAGGAACTAATATCCATCAAGAACAACAGAAGAAACGATACATAGATATAGAATATCATTCAAATAACACACAATCCTAGATAAACACTAAGTGACTCCATCATAGATGGAAAGTACACTTCAAAAGATACATACTACAAAGATACTAACAAGGCATGACTTAGAATATTATTCATAATACTAGTCTCTATCTTGCCAGTGCTAAACTGGTCCTTCCACAACTCCTTTTTCCTTTGCCACTACTAAAGTAGATGGTTCTATGATGATAACAAAGGGTTTAGGCTGCCTCCTTTCTGTGAGCTCAGGACAACTTCTGATGAAATGACCCTCCTCATGCCAGTAGTAGCAATTCTTTGGTGCATTCTGCTTTTCAAGCTTTTGTCTCTTAGCCTTAGCTTTTTCCATTCTCTTTTTCTGACCCTAACTACCTTTCTAAACCAAGTGATCTTTCCCTCCATATCCGAGCCAACCAAAATTAGGCACCTTTTCCTTGAACTTGTGCTACTTATCTTCAATTAGTGCAGCAATAGGTGGTTGCGGCACAAAATCATCAAACCATAGAGCATTACTTATCATCTTCTTGAATGATCCTTGGATATTTTTTATCATGTCATTACGTAGCTTGTCGCACCAGCCCAGCCAATTCTTAACTTCCACGATCGATTCCAAACCCAAGAACTTTTTTTGACTTAAAATCTAAAAATCATGGCATAACGAAGCAAAGTCCATTGAGGTTTGATATTGCATCCCTTCTTCAATAGCCTACCCCTTAGTTCCAAAAACTTTAGGATTCATTATTCTTGGTTATCTGGACTCCTATTAAAACATTTACTTTCAAACTTACTAGATATTTCCTAAGTTTAAAGAATGATTTTAAAAGCAAACAACAATAATTGAATAGCATTCAAAACATCTCCAAGGATATATATTATACATAACTTTCCAAAACACCCTTATAATTATAAGTTCACACCCAAGATACTTATTCCCATCTACTATTCTGCTCCACTTTCCATACACATATCCTCAACTATCTCTCTCAAGGTGGCTTGTTTCTTCTTAATACTTCCTCCATCCTGTAGTGCTCTTTGAATCGTAGGACAATGTTTCTTGATGTGTCCAAGTTGTTAGTAAAAGAAGCAATGTTTTTCCTAAACTTTTAGAACTATTGGTCCCTCCTTTCCTTCTATAAAATAGTCCATAGTATCTCCTGTCTTATGACATAAGTAGAAACTAATTTTCTTTTCTTTTTTGAAGAATTTCCTTTATGGACCACTCTCTTTTGATTTTTCTTCCCAAGCCTCTTCCGACGTGGAAAAAATTTCCTCTTTTGATACCGCCGTTCTTTATTGAAGTTGTCGGCTTCTTTTGAAATTCAACTACTTCTTCATTAGGAATAATAACAACTTTGATGGCTTGTCCATCAATCTTTCCATCCTTTATAGTTAACTTCCTTGATCTCTTTCTCTGTCATCTCCTTCCATGTGTTACCATTCTTTTTAACTAATTATAGTAAGATTCCTTCAAAATACACTTCCAGACCATGTTCTTATTGGGAAAGATATCATTTCCAAATGATGATAGACATATATTATCATTCCTTTTCACCCATTACACCCATAATTTCTATCAACCTTGAAAATATTTTCTTTACATATATAACATACTTCTAAGTAAAATAATTTCATTTATCATTTTAAAAAAATATTTTATTGTTTTGCCTTGTTCAAGTGTTTAGAAAACCCCTATCGATATCGTGGCTCCTACGTATCGACAAGAGTTCTTAAGCCACTCAACCAATAAATCAACATAACATAAACATTTTTATATCACCAACAAATACGCACTCGTATATACAATACACTCAGCTCAAAATAAGGCATTCCATTTCCTTATCTATTAATGAGTTTCCCTACAAAATCCTAGGTGTTCGCTTAATCTAGGCTTTGATACCAAAATGTAATGGTCGAAATTTCGATCCTCGTAAATCAACACTAACAAGTCCATCGTATTTCATGCCAAGTATTCAAGTGTTGAAAAACCGATCATTAGGGTTGAAAGAAAGAAAAGATAGAAGTGAAGAAACAAAACAATGCAGAATCTCAAAACGCAATTGAACAATATATATTACTCAACATAATATATTACAAAGTCATTTCAAAATTGTTACATCAGAGTCATACTAAAACAAATTCTATCCTAGGACAGTTACAATAGTCTGTCCCTACCTAACTGAATACAATATACATATAATACAACAAAAAACAAGAAAAATAACTAGCCATCGATGAAGCCAGCTGCTCAGAGCTCCTCCTAGTAAATCTGCTAAAAAACCTGAACTACTTAGCTGCTTATTCAACTTTAAGCACCTAAGAGTTTAGGAAAAGAAAATAAACTCTGGGTCAGACACGGTGTGAGTAAATTCAAGCAAATTAGTTATTACTTTAAAACTCTATGAAATCAAAGGTATCTCATAAGACCATGCGGTACATAAACACAAATGCGTTTTTATCTTACGATAACTAAAACATCTGTGTATAAAATCTAGTGAAAATATAATAATGTCTAGAGTATAAATAAATATCCAAAATAGCTGAAATAATTATCATATTAAATTCCAGCATACTGCGCTCTAAAATCAAAACCATAAAGTACGAATTGGAGATGGATTCCATACTATGGTATGGTAAAAGGACTACCTTCTGACGGTACACCCCTAAATAACGCATCGGAGCCTGATAAGAACTTATTGTGCTCCTGCTACACAGAGCTGGCTGCCCCTTTAACATGGAGAACCGGATTGCCTCATCCCTTTTCGACACCGAGGCCTTATACTACCAGGTGTTTGCATGCAAAACAACTCGAATATGGAAAATCTAGAATGGCAAAAAATATTTTGTATCATTGAGCCAATGACTATTCATGATTCCATATTGAATCAATTGCATACCGTTTCAAAATAAAATTTAAAATTTTTTTGTCTATAGTATGACCACTTGATGAAATGTGGAGGAAAGTGGGGGAAATGGCCGATACTACTAGAAGGATTCCTCTTTGGCTAATAGGTACTGTAGCTGGTATTTTTGTGATCGGTTTAGTAGGTGTTTTCTTTTACGGTTCATATTCCGGGTTGGGTTTATCATAACTGTTCAGAATCCACAAACTATTCCTACCGACGGGCAGAATTTCTTTGAATATGTTCTTGAATTTATTCGAGACTTGAGTAAAACTCAGATTGGAGAAGAATATGGGCCTTGGGTTTCCTTTATTGGAACCATGTTCTTATTTATTTTTGTTTCTAATTGGTCTGGATCACACCAAAGAAATATTAAATGAATGGAATTGGGATATAGATGGAATATAATGAAATAGAGCCACTTTGAGGTTCCCTATGAAATGAGGCATGGAACAGAGCCACTACGAATAAAAAGAAAAGGAGTCTCCTAATGGTAGCCAACTACATAGCTTTGCCGCATACCCTTTTTTTTTTCCATTTCCCGGTTTGTGAGGCTCGTGAGGTCACGTCTTTACCTTCTTCCTCTTAGTAAACCATCTTAGAATGCTAACACTCCCCTCCAGGTAGAGATACAATGCCAACATTTATCCAACAAGTCGTTCGGGGATCAATCAAACATTCCACATTACTATCTTCCATTTTGGAATCACCCTCAGGAAGAATAGTATAACTCCACAGCATACTTTAATATGATTTAACATCGTTCGTTATTAGTTTGGAGTGGTTTGAATAAGTCCGAGAACCGGTGTCTCCAAAACTAAGCGATAATTTTTGGCTAACTCAATTTCGGTTCTTTTGGAAGTATGGACTAAGCAATCGAGTACTCACTGGGAAATTCGAATATTACCGGACATACCTCCTGAGTGAAAATAGGTTCAGATTCAATAGTTCGTTATCTAACTATCAATCAAACAAACAACAACCAATTCCATCTAAGATTTATTTATCCATAGCCACCATTAGGCCTCAAAACAAATCTTTATTTAATAAATATCTTCAAAACGTTTGTCTAAAACATTCATATACTTATCTCTCTGACATAAGTATATTCGCAAAACATTTGCGAATAACTTCTTACTCCAAATCTTGTTAAAAAGGATTAAAAAAAGGTTGTTTAAATTAAAGGTAAGGACAAACCTAAACATTATTCTCTCGGTGTTAAATATGGAGCGGATGTTCCAGACCACCCTTTCTAAAAGAACATTGTAAGGAAACCCAAACCTTAAATTCTTCTTATATTTCTTTCGATAAATTCTTTTTAATCAAACCTATTACATTCATGAATCTTTTTTTACTTAGAATCCAAATCAATTTCAAAATATTTTCCAAACTTCCAAATTCATTTATAAAATCCTTGTATAAATATTCAAAACCATTTATAACCCCTTTATAAATAACCAAACCTTTTATAAAATCATTCAAACCCTTTCCAAAAACTTATTTTATGAATATTCAAAACATTCCTAAAACTTCCTTACGAAAACCCCAAATCGCTTATAAAATTCCTTTATAATCCTTTCATGTTTAAACAACTTCTTTAATAAAGTCTTATCAAAAAAAGTTCCTTTTTATAAGCCTATCCATTACTTAAATATCTTAACTAAAACCATTGCCAAAATAGTCCTTGAACTGTCTTATCCAAAATGGAATAACTTTGAAATCATTATCAAAGGAAAATGAAAACATTTAACTTCACAAAATTCATTAGAGGCATAGAGACCACAAGGGATCATTTAATTTATTCTAATTAATAAGCTAACAGGGATATTTGCGTGAGCAAGCAGTAAGTAAAGGGAATCATTCAATCACAATCAATCAATCCATTGTATGGGTAAAGATCGCAGTATTTATAATAGCAGAATGGAGTTTTGTTTTGCCAGTAGATTCCATTTGGTTTCCTAGTCATAAAGTGTTACTTAAGGCTTGGACAAGAGATCTTTCGATTTAAAAACAATTCACTTAGATAAGAAACCTAGTTTAAAATAAATAACTGGTAGAATTTTAAAGAACTTTTAAAATGAATAAAACTCAATTAAATCATAAGTTATAACTTAATTAAACCTTAGTAAATCTTAATTAAATTAAAAATTAAATCATAATTAAACTCTAACTTAGCTTATTTAATTCATAATTTATTTAACTTAAACTTAATTTCAATTAAGCTTAGTTAAGTATTAATTAATTAATAATTGAACTTTGATAATTTAAAAATTAATTAATAAATAAACATTAATTAAACAAACATTCGTTCATAATTAAACCCTAACTAAGTAATAATTAGGTGAATGATTATCCTTTAATTAAATAATAATTAATAAAAAACTAACTCTTTTTTAATAATAAATTAAAATAATTAAATTTGATTAAGTAAAAAAATTAACTACCTTTCATCTTAATTAGCCCTATTTAAAACTTCCTTAATTAAAATAATTAACTTAGTTAACAATTTCTTAAACTCTAATTACTTAACCGTATGACTTAATTAATTAAATAGATAATAATTACACTAACAAATAAATAAAATAAACAAATTATTGAATAATTTTAAACATAAACTTTTTATTACTTCATAATTTTTGAAATGAGTTTTCAAACCAATTTAAAAGAAACACTTTAAAACATAAAATCACGAAAATTTCTGAACTGCATCCATAGCAACTGTCGCTATGGATGCAGTTCGTTAGAATTGATTTCTAGTTGAAATCTTCACTTTAACTCTAGATATTGCATTTTTGAAAACACAAATGGAAGAGTTTTGAAAACTTAAATAAAAAGTGGAAACTCACAAAACATTTACTAAATTCAAAAACTAGAAAACAAGCTTTTGTTTTCAAATCGTATATAAAGTCCTTCGCGACTTTTCAAGATGCTAACTTTACAACAATTACATCACAAACACTTGGTTTTATTTTAGAAAAACACTACCATCATATCATAACCAACCATTTACATATCCATATCCAAATATATCATTAAACATCCAAATCATAAATCCAAGCTCAACCACAAACTTATAATTGTACGCCATCAAAACAACATGATATTTCAACACGACAAGCATTACATTTTTACAACATATAGTTCAATATAATCAAGTTAATAATTTTTCCAAAAATAAGAATTTCACTCACCGAAGCTTACTAATTTCAAACTAACTTTTGTTAAAACTTTGAAACAACATAGGATCTTACAAAATAAAAGTCTTTGGAGGCCCACACACCCAAAATGGGCTCAGCCTTAGATAATTTAGGCTTGGTCTAGGGCAAGTTAGGTATGACCATGGGGTGTTTGGGTGGATGTGGGCGTGAAACTTGAAAGTGAAGTGAAGAAATGGATGAAGATAAGTTTTAAACAAGTTACGGAAGGAATTTAAGTGGAAAATGCGAGAGTTTTATAACATAGAAAATATGTAGGAAGCCATGAAAACTTTCTTAAGCTCCAAAAAATTTGACATGAAGAAGTGAAGCAGCAAAGTGGAAATTAAGAAATGGAAGGGGTATTTATAGTTTTAGGAAATTATTAAAATAGATAAAGTAACCTTAAATTAAATACTACACATGCATGCCCCCCTCACATCTTCATGACTTTCGTCCTCACCTGGTATTTCTTCCCTCATCCAACTATTCATGCCATGATCTCATGCCTTTTGTTTTGAAAAAGGTATTTATTTATATTAAAATATATACATTTATATATAAAAAATCTTACTTATTTTTATATATAAGCAACGACCCACAATTTTACAACTTTGAAAATGAAACATTTAATTTATTTTAAATATTCTGATATAGAATTCTCAGACGTAAATAATCATGTTTTATGTTATAAATAAAAATGATAAACTTATTTTTAGAATTTGATTACAAAATCAATGAGTTTGGATTTTCGTCGAAAAGTGACAAAAGTTGGTTTGTAATAAAATTGGATATATGTTTAATTTTTGTTTTAATGATAAATAATTCTTTTTAAATTGTTATAAAATGATGATAAGTGATTGATAAAAGTTTTATAAGTATAAAAATACTAGTTTGATAAAGGTTGACAAATTTTATCGCACGTTGACAAATCGACGTCGTATTTTACAATTGGATTTTAATATTATTAAATATGATTTTAAAACTAAAATAAAGTTTTTTTAATTATTTAAGAAGGATAAAATATCTGTTTTCAAGTTTTGTTTGCGAAAATAAATAGTTTAACAAAAACGTCAAAATGTGACCTAGAACGTTTTGTCGAAAATCGACGTTTTGTTCAAAATAAGTTGTTGCAACGCTGTTGCACCTTTATAACATGTTTTAACACACACATATGTATACATTTTACAAATAATCAAGTTTACTTTTTCTAAGGATCATTAGAAAATTCTAGAATGTCATTAGAAAAAGTAAGTATGGTAATTAAAAAAGTCAAAAAGCAAACATCAAATTAAATCTCACCAAAACCAAGGCAAATCTTCACTTTAATCTACTTTTCCATCCAAATACATTCTTTAAGTATTAAGCGAAAATGACATAAAGTAATGAAGTGATCGATGATGGTAAGTGTTGAAAAAAGTAAGTTTACTTTAAAGTTAAGGAAGGGCATTTTGGTAATCTGATAAGGGGTTAATTTGGTAACTTACCATTTATTTGTTTTTCTATAAATATACATGCTTTCCTCTCATTTTAACACACATTCTCTTCTACTTTTTCCTTTAAGCTATTTTAATGGATTCTTCTTCTCTTCATCTTCCTTACTAATCTTTTCAAAACAATATCAAACAATGTCAAAACGCCTTCAAAATTTGGCAAAGCCATTAGTTCATCGTTAGAAGGTTGTATGCCACGTTTAGAGTCAAGGCAAGAAGGTTAGGAGGTCCAACCACCCATGACAGGGGGTTATGAGGAGAGGAAGGAGGAATTCGGCCTTATTTTGGTTTGGTTTCGAAGCATAGCATGCTGTATGGTTTAGATCTTGAATTACTTGCCTTAAATTTTGATAGAGTGGAATACAAAGTGAGATATTTCTTCCTTTAAGTTCATTAAAATCTTTTCTAAGTTGAAGGAACTTTAAGTATTAAGTCTTGTTTGAAAACCCTTATTAAATGCTTGTTTACTTTTTTCGCTAAAACAATGGTTTGATCTCTTTGTTTGACTATTTTTGGATGGTTTAATTAAGTATTTTAAAATTAAGAAGTTAAATACTTAATAGGGCATGCAGAAACGACTAGCACATATGCTTCGTCTGTAAGATCCAAGAAGACTTGGGTGAGGGACGAAACATGTCAAAGGGAAAGCTCGGATACTCCAAAATAAATACCAAACCAGTTTAACCCAAGATAAAATAAAAGGTGCTATGAATATTAAATAATGAAGCGTTGATTATCATTTATTGTTGTATTTATTTCATTGATTGATTGTTTGAATTAGTGTCGACCAGTTTATGAGCAATTTACCTTTTTATATGCATGAACTGGGTAGACAATTAATTGAGAATGATTAAATACAAACACCTTGTCATTAGAATTTCAAAGTTTGAGTATATGGCGTTCGGTAAAAATATTGGTTAAGTGGTAATTATAATAAAAGATATTTATTATAATTTTGGAAATAAAGATATTTTATCGTTTAAATGAAATGGTTTCTTTTGAAAAGTAATGGAAATGTTTTGAGAATAAATATTTTAAAGTGATAATAAAAGTGATTTATATAAAGATTGATTTATAAAATTGTTTATAGAAGAGAATTGAGAGGACTAAAAACTCAGTGTTTGAAAATGATTTCAAAAGGTTTTGGGAAATGAAAATACTATTGCTGAATGTAATATTGAATATTAGTGAAAATAATTTGTCACTTTGGGATTTAAAATGATTTGTTGTGTTACCGATTCGAGTAACCCGTAACTTAAAAGTGAGCATATGTTTTTGATATAGTCTGTTCATGGGATAGAGGATGTATTTATTTATCGACTGTATGAAGGTTGGGACCCAGTTGCCTTGTTATTGGAAGAAATCTCCCAATCTGGTTGCATATATTTTGATATGCTTTTATAGTAATATTTAGAGATTTGGGAATAAATATTTCAGAAATGATTTGTTTTAAAATCACGAAGTAAAGTATAATTTAATACAGAAGATGTATATATATTATTAAATGTTTTGAAATTAAAAATGGGAGTTTGATCCGATGAGATTATTTTCGATAAGAATTATAGTTTGAAAATAATAAGGTTAATTAGATTTTGAAAATAAAAGTTTGAAGATAAAGCCTAAATGTGTAGTTTTCAGAATTGCATATTTTTTGTTGCATTGTAGGCTCAATGAGTCTTAATTTCGGTATGAGAACTACGTTGACTTGATCTTTTATCTAATTGAGTAACCAGTTAGATAGGGATATGTGAGCAGTCACAAGTGGTGGTGATGCAACCCCAGTCATAACACAAATTTTTTCTGTTATTGTTTGTTGTATGTTGTGTATTGATGTATTTTTTCTGCTTACTATTTTGTTCCACATTTGACATGTTTATTCAGTTAGCAGGAATGGATATTTCTACCTCTCTCATCATATTTGTGCAGCGATAGATTTATTTGTATTTGTATTTGGTATATATTAAAGCATACCTAGTAGATTATATTGATTAATATGATAACTTGTACAATTGAAATTGTATCCTATACATTTAATAGTATTGAATATTTATCAAATATTGTGCACTAAGTTGGTAGTTTTCATTTGTAGTTTTAGAACATACGGGTTTGTCGTTGATTTTGACTAGTTTGAAAACTCAGGTCGTTACATATGGTATCAGAGCTTAGGTTAGGAAATTTGTTTAGGTTAGTAAAATTAACCTTGGAAATTTAAAATGAAAACTACCTTAATTTGAAAATAAAAATGGATAGGGTAAGGAACGGTACCTCCGACCGGGGTTGGTGGGTGATGTTTATTTTCTTATGTGTACTTAATTGTTTGGTTTTGTTATATTTTTCCCATCCTAGGAATTTCGAGGACGAAATTCTTTTAAGGGGGAAGTATATAACGACCCATAATTTACCACTTTGAAAATAAAATATTTAATTTATTTTATATATTCAAATATAGAATTTTCAAACATAGATAATCATGTATTATGTGATAAATAAAAATGATAAACTTATTTTTAGAATTTGATTACAAAATCATTGAGTTTGGATTTTCATCGAAAAGTGACAAAATTCAATTTGCGATAAAATTGGATGCATGTTCAATTTTTGTTTTAATGGTATATAATTCTTTTTAAATTGTTATACATGATAATAGGTGATTGGTAAAAGTTTTATAAGTATAGAAGTACTTGCTTAGTAAAGATTAACAAACTTTGTAGCACGTTGATAAATATACGTCGTATTTTACAATCGCATTTTAATATTATTAATTATGGTTTTATAACTAAATTAAACTTGTTTTAATTATCTAAGGTGGATAAAAAATCAATTTTTAAGTTTTTATTAAATAAATAAATAGTTCAACAAAAAGGTCAAATATGAACGTAAACATTTTGTCGAAAATCAACGTTTTGTTCAATATAAGTTATCGCAACATTGTTGCACCTTTGCTAAAATGTTTTTGCACACATATATATAGATTTTACAAATAAATAAGTTTAATTTTGTTAAGCATCATTAGAAAATTCCTGAATATCATTAGTAAAAGTAAGTAAGGTAATTAAAAAAGGTCAAAAAGCAAACATCAAATATCACCAAAACCAAGGAAAATCTTCACTTTAATCCACTTTTCCATCCAAATACACTCCTTAAGTATTAACCAAAAATGACATACAGTAATGAAGTGATGGATGACGGTATGTGTTGAAAAAGGTAAGTTTACTTTAAGTTAAGGAAGGGTATTTTGGTAATTTGGTAACTTACTACTTCTTTCTTTTTCTATAAACACACAAACTTTCCTTTCATTTTAACACACATATTCTCTTCTTCTTCTTATTCCTTTAAGCTATTTTCGTGGCTTCTTCTTCTCTTCTTCTTGATTACTAACTTTTCAAAACAATATCAAACAAAGTCAAAACACCTTCAATGTTTGCTAAAGTCATTACTTCATCATTAAAAGGTTGTATGCCAAGTTTGGAGCCAAGGGAAGAAGGTAAGGAGGTCCAACCACCCATGGCCAGGAGTTATGAGGAGTGGAATGAGGAATTTGGGTTTATTTTGATTTGGTTTCGAAGCATGGTAAGAGGTCTGGTTTAGATCTTGAGTTACTTGCCTTAAAGTTTGATGGAGTGGAATTCAAAGTGAGTTATTTCTTCCTTTAAGTTCATTAAAATCATTTCTAAGTTGAAGGAACTTTGCTGCAATGCCCCACCCCAAGACCCACCTTAGCAAAGAAAATTAACAAGTAATTCTATCTACTAAAGCGGAGAATAGGGTTGGTTAGGGGCGACCATCCATAATTTTGCCTTAAACATCTATTGAATATGTCGATAGATGCAGTATAATTTTTTCGACTCAAGTGGATCGACATACCCAGTAAATGCTTAATCCAAAACTATAGGTGGCTAATGGATCTATCAAGACAAAATACAATAACTGAACGTGTATCATTGTATATAAGTGTTAAGTGTTGTTTGTAAACACTTGTTAAATGCTTGTTTAAATTGTTTGATAAAACAATGGTTTGAACTCCTTGTTTGACTATGTTTGGATGGTTAATTAAGTATTTTAAAATTAAGAAGTTAAATACTTAATGGTGTATGTGGAAACGACTAGTACACGTGTTTTGTCAGTGAGATCCAAGGAAACTTAGGCAGAGGCGGAACATATCGAAGGGAAAGCCCGGATGCTCCAAAATAAATGTCAAACAGTTTTAACCCATGAAAATATAAGAAGTGTTATAAATATTTGATAGAAGAAAGCGTTGATTATCATTTATTGTTTTGCTTATTAATTGATTGATTGTTTGAATTGGGCTCGACCAGTTTATGAGCAGTTTAGCTTTTTATATGCTGGGCTGGGTAGGCAATAAATTGAAAATGATTAAATACGAACACCTTGTGATTAGAATTTCATGGTTTGACTATAAGGTGTTTGATAAAAATATTGGTTAAGTAGAAATTATAATAAAATATTTTTATTATAATTTTGAAAACAATGATATTTTATCTTTTAAATGAAATGGTTTCCTTTGAAAAGTAATGAAATTATTTTGGAAATAAATATTTTGAAGTGCTAATAAAAGTGATTTATATAAAAAATGGTTTATAAACGTGTTTTACAGAAGAGAATTTCAAGGACTAAAAATCCAGTGTTTTGAAAATGATTTCAAAAGGTTTCGAGAAATGAAAATATTATGGTGAAAGTATTTGTGAATATTAGTGAAAATGATTTATCGCTTCGGGATATAAAAATATTTGTTATGTTAACGATGATTAGGGTAACCCGTAACTAAAAAGTGGGCATATGTTTTTGGTATAGTCCGCTTTTCGAATAGAGAGATGTACTTATTTATCGACTAAATGAAGGCTAGGATCAAGTTTCTGTGTTATTGGGTGAAACCTCTAGATCTAGTTGCATATATTTTTATAATTTTTATAATAGTATTTTGAGATTTGGGAATAGATATTTCAAAAGTGATTTGTTTTAAAATCCTGAAGTAAAGTATATACAAAAGATGTATATATATATTATTTCAAATGTTTTGAAATTAAAACCGCGAGTTTGGTCCGAAGAGATTATTTTCGAAATGAATTATACTTTGAAAATAATAAAGTTAATTAGATTTGAAAATCTAAATTTTAAGATTAAGCCTAAGTGGTAGTTTTGGGAATTGCATATTGTTTGTTGCATCGTAGGCTCTATGAGTCATATTATGGTAGGAGAACTATGTTGGCTTGATCCTATATCTAATTGGGTACCAAGGTAGATAAAGGTACGTAGGAAATCTCAAGTGGTGATGATGCAGTCCCAATAAATGTAAAACATTTTTATATTTATCATTTGCTATATCTCTGTATTGATGTATGTTTCCTACTCACTATTGTATTCCGCATTTGACATGTTTATTGAGTTTGCAGGACTGGTAATTACTATCTCTCTCATCAGAGTTGTGCAGCGGTAGATTATTTGTATTTGGTATGTATTAAAGCATGCCTAGTAGATTAAATTGATTACTCTGATAACTTGTACGATTGAAATTATCCTATACATTTAGTAGCGTTGAATATTAATTAAATATTATGTATTAAGTTGGTAGTTTTCATTCGTAGTTTTAGAATCGACGGGCTTTTCAGGGATTTTGACTAGTTCGAAAACCTAGGTCATTACAGATGGTATTAGAGATTAGGTTAGATGCGTATGTAAAATTTGTTTAGGTTAGTAAAATTAACCTAGGAATTTTAAAATGAAAACTACCTTAGTTTGATAAATAAAAATGGATAGGATAAGACACTGTATCTCTGACTGGGGATATGGGTGATGTTTATTTTCTTAGGTGTTCTTAAATGTTTGGTTTCGTTATATTTGTTCGTCCTTCGAATTTCGAGGATGAAATTCTTTTAAGGGGGTAGTATGTAATGACCCATTATTTTTACCACTTTGAAATTAAAATATTTAATTTATTTTAAATACTCAGATATAGAATTTTCAAATGTAAATAATCATGTTTTATGTGATAAATAAAATTGATAAAGTAATTTTTAGAATTTTATTACAAAATCAAAGATAAATAATTTTGGATTTTCTTTGAAAAGTGACAAAAGTCGGTTCGCGATAAATTTGGATGTATGTTCAATTTTTATTTCAATGATAAATATTTTTTTTTAAATTGTTATGAAATGATAATAAGTGATTGATAAAAAAATTATAAGTATAGAAATACTTGTTTAATAAAGATTGAAAAATTTCGTCGCATGTTGACAAATTGACATCGTATTTTACAACTGCATTTTTAATATTATTAAATATGGTTTTGTAACTAAAATAAACTTGTTTTAATTATTTAAGGAGGATAAAAAATTAATTTTGAGGTATTGTTTACATAAATAAATAGTTTAAAAAAAACGTAAAAATGTGACCATAAAACGTTTTGCTGAAAATCTACGATTTGTTAAAAATAAGTTGTCGCAATGTTGTCGTACCTTTGTTAACGTGCTTTAACACACATATATATACATTTTACAAATAATTAAGTTTACTTTTACTAAGCATCATTAGAAAATTCTAGAATGTCATTAGTAAAAGTAAGTAAGGTAATTAAAAAAAGTCAAAAAGCAAATATCAAATTAAATCTCACCAAAACCAAGGCAAATCTTCACTTTAATCCATTTTTCCGTCCAAATACATTTCTTAAGTATTAAGGGAAAATGACATAAAGTAAAGAAGTGATGGATAATGGTAAGTGTTGAAAAGGATAAGTTTACTTTGAAGTTAAGGAAGGGCATTTTGATAATTTGGTAAGGGGTTAATTTGGTAACTTACCACTTCTTTCTTTTTCTATAAATACACAATCTTTCCTCTCATTTTAACAAACGCATTCTCTTCTTCTTTCATTAAGCTATTTTAATGGCTTCTTCTACTCTTCTTCTTCCTTACTAACCATTTCAAAAACAACATCAAACAAAGTCAAAACACCTTCAAACTTTGTCAAAGTCATTAGTTCAACGTTAGAAGGTTGTGTACCATGTTTAGAGTCAAGGGAAGAAGGTTAGGGGGCCCAAACCCTCATGGCCGAGAGCTATGAGGAGATGAATGAGGAATTTGGGCTTATTTTTGTTTGGTTCCGAAGCATGGTAGGAAGTATGGTTTAGATCTTGAGTTACTTGCTTTAAAGTTTAACGGAGTGGAATCCAAAATCAGTTATTTCTTCCTTCAAGTTCATTAAAATCATTTCTAAGTTGAAGGAATTTTAGGTATTAAGTACTATTTGAAAACCCTTGTCGAATGCTTGTTTACTTTGTTTGCTAAAACAACAGTTTGATTCCCTTGTTTGACTATGTTTAGACGGTTAATTAAGTATTTTAAAATTAAGAAGTCAAATACTTAATGGGGGTACACAGAAATGAGTAGTACACATATTTCGTCTGTGAGATCAAGGATGAAAGTGCGGTGTGTATACAATTATATGTGCTAATATAGTATACACGGATCGTGTAATATGGATTACAATACAAATGCGGAAATAGATGATAATAGCATAGTAAAATAAATAATAGAAAAATCACACCAGAGATTTTTATACTGGTTCGGAGCACCGTCCTACGTCCAGTCCCAGACTTCTATCTGGATTTTCACTATTAACTACCTCGCTTCACCCGGAGGAACAGGTTTACAACACCCGAACAACCGAACGGGATTTCACGCCTCTAATACACTGAGGACTTCAACACTTGCCTCTTACAACACAGAGGACTTCAACAAAAGAACAAATACAATTGTTGTTGACAACTTGTGCTCTTGAAAACACGGATTTGTCACTAGCAGTACACCTTTCCTATAATCTTATCCTCAAAGTATGCGATATGATGTTTTGAAAAGATTAAGGAAAGTATATTATTGAATCAAAGGATATGAAATAGTTTCAAAGATTCAATAAATAATTTAGAGCTTTTATAATGCAGAAATAAGATCAGAGATTAGATTAAAAGAATATGAAATCGTTATTGTTTAATCAATGAATTGGATGAGTTTATATAGATAAGAATGGTTGTAACTCTTTGTCATTAAGAGATATGATCTTTGGTGAAAGGTAAGAGATGCAACCCTTGGAGAAGAGAAGTGTCTTTTGGAAAAATTGTTTTCTGTTCAAAAACGGTCGACAGGTTAAAAAGTGACCAGTAGACAGGAATTTAAAATATATATACGTTATGTGCATGTGTGCACGTTCATTGTGCATTTTACACAGAAACGGTCGACCGTACGATTATTAACCGGTCGACCGGTTCCTGTTAATTTGTACAATGAATGTTCAATGCTTTTAAAACGTATATATATGGTTTATATTGAGGTGCATGATTATTTGAGGATAGATTTTAACAAGTTTATCACTATTACAATATCAAATAATCAACCTATAATCTATAGTAACATATGTAGCTCTAATGACCTTGTTTTGTCGATCGCCTTATTTGTCAGAAATCAAAACTTTCATAAAACTTGTGACTCAACATTCTCCCCCTTTTTGATTGATGACAATATATATCTGCAAATCTGAATCTCCCCCTGAGTACGTGATCTCTTTCTCGTTGAATTCTTATAAATGTATGTTCCTGCAAGCAATTGTTAGCCTTTTCTCCCCCTTTGTCATCGACAAAAAGGAGTAACAGATACTAGAATGAATATAATATGCATAGAAAAAATACACATCAAAAACATAACAGAGTTTACTACAGAACATAATGTCAAATAACGACACTATTTAGTACAAGTGTCGATGAATGTTTTTTAAAGAGCTAAAACATAATAAAATCTAGGATGAGGCAGATCGTATCTCCTCTTCATCATCATCATCATCTTCATCATCATCATCTTCTTCTTCCTCATCATTGTGCCCTCTAGATGATTCACCATGTCCATGACCACTCATTCCTGTAGACTCGTCAGATGATGTCCAGGTGAAAACTGGAGCAGCAGGACGTTTTCCTGGGTCTTGTGCTTGAACAGAGGTGGATGTGGAACAAGATATAGCATCCCATAGCATACCAAAGAATGACTTGACCTTATTGAAGCGCTTATCAATTTTAGAGTCCATGAGCTTGAGACGTGATTCAAGCAAAAATTGGTTACGAGCGGTTGTTTCAAGTGATTCTTTTGTTGATGACTTTGATTTTAAAAGTTTTACTTCATCGGAACGAGGACGAGATGAAGTTGCTCGTTGTTTCCTTGGTCCTCTTTGTTGCCATTCTTCGAAAGGCATAATCTCAAGATAAGGTGGAGGAAGCTTCATTCGCTTGATGGTGATGGAATCAATGCATTTTGGTTTTGAGGTTGCAGATTCAGGAGGATTGACCCCACAAGCTAACAAAAGTCTCATGATATATTCATTGTAAAAGAAATGAGGCCGGGTTGAGTTATTTACCTTGAGAATTTCATCAAAAAGCATGTGAACCCAATTGATTTGGATTTCACCATAGATAGCATAGAGTGCCTTGAAGTTTTCTTTGTACACTGCATCATAATTTCCAAGTCTAGGAAAAAGAGAATGCATCAAGACCCGATGAAGTAACCTGGCTGTCGGGCGAAGTCCAATAGACTTAGTGCCATCACTATCGTCTTCTATGAACTAATGACTAGTATTATTTCGAGTGAAGACTTCGCAGAAGTTAGATGAAAACTCTTCGCCTCGATTTGGTATACCAAGTATAGAGGCAATTCTAGCATGAGTAAGAAAAATTTGCTTCCCACAGACCATAGACCAGATGACGCCGTTTGGATTATCAGGTTGATATTCATCAAGATTCATGTTGGCGTAAAATAATTTGATCATCAAATGATTTATCTCCACACTATTTGCAGAAAAATCTATCAATGGAGTAATGTTGGCATTATTGGCTAACCTCCGAACTCCGTAAGCCGTGAAATCATCAAATTTGATGAAAGAGCCTGGATGAAACTTGTAATTTGTCATTTGATTCCATCTTGTTACAGCAATTGGAGTTTGAAGCCATTTTTTGACGGAGATGGTAAGAGATGAAGTTTCAGAGGTTGCTCCTTTCTTTGATTTCTTTTGAGGAGGAGCCATTTTTGGAGGATTTGTGATTTGGGAATTGAAGAATGGGAACTAGGGTTTGTGATTTGAGGTAAGAGAACAGTTTGAGTAAAGAGTGAATGAGGGTAGAGGGAAAAGTAACGTATTGGTTTATATAAAAAACTGAAAATACGACAACCGGTCGACCTACTGTTTTTGGCCGGTCGACCGTTTTCAACCAGAGAGCAAACGGTCGACCGGCTATAACAGGGGCGGTCGACCGGTCTTGGTCTGTTGTGACATTTAAGTTTATATTTCAAGTTTTTATCATATATCAACCTATATATATATATTATATTTTATACATAATACAAAATATAACCGTCATTACAAGAGATAGATAAAGATATAATAACTATAAATATTAGTCTAATGAGAAAGTTCGTCATTAGAATTATCGTTGTTTTCTTCAATACGTTTCGACCATGGACTCCATTGTTTCTGAGCTCCTTCATTCTTCTCATAGTTCCGATCCCATGAGTTAGGACTTTTAGATGTTGATGGCCTAGATGGCATTGGTTCATGCACGTCATGTTTGTTGGAACCGCAGAAAAATGTTGCCAACTTTTCTAAAACAGACAATCGTGCCGACGTCCGTTGTTGCTCGCGATAAAGTTGACTTTGCCCGTAATGGAGTTGTCTCTGAAGGTCTATCTGATGTTTCTGGTAGTGGTGTATCTCATCGATTTGAGCTTTGGTACAAGGAGAATAGAATAGTGTCCGCTTTACTCGTTTTGAATTTGGAGTTTTATCAGACATACAAGAGCATTGATGATGACAACTTGATTTTTGTTTTGGAGTTGTAGGAGAATAAAATTCCTCCGACTCAGAACTCGTAATTGAAATGTATGATTCTTGAGCACATTTATCACAAATGTGAGCCATAGTGTATGTTGTATAGAATATTATGGTTTGATAAAAAGAAAAGATGAACAAATGAAAGTGTGGTGTGTATACAATTATATGTGCTAATATAGTATACACGGATCGTGTAATATGGATTACAATACAAATGCGGAAATAGATGATAATAGCATAGTAAAATAAAAAATAGAAAAATCACACCAGAGATTTTTATACTGGTTCGGAGCACCGTCCTACGTCCAGTCCCAGACTTCTATCTGGATTTTCACTATTAACTACCTCGCTTCACCCGGAGGAACAGGTTTACAACACCCGAACAACCGAACGGGATTTCACGCCTCTAATACACTGAGGACTTCAACACTTGCCTCTTACAACACAGAGGACTTCAACAAAAGAACAAATACAATTGTCGTTGACAACTTGTGCTCTTGAAAACACGGATTTGTCACTAGCAGTACACCTTTCCTATAATCTTATCCTCAAAGTATGCGATATGATGTTTTGAAAAGATTAAGGAAAGTATATTATTGAATCAAAGGATATGAAATAGTTTCAAAGATTCAATAAATAATTTAGAGCTTTTATAATGCAGAAATAAGATCAGAGATTAGATTAAAAGAATATGAAATCGTTATTGTTTAATCAATGAATTGGATGAGTTTATATAGATAAGAATGGTTGTAACTCTTTGTCATTAAGAGATATGATCTTTGGTGAAAGGTAAGAGATGCAACCCTTGGAGAAGAGAAGTGTCTTTTGGAAAAATTGTTTTCTGTTCAAAAACGGTCGACAGGTTAAAAAGTGACCAGTAGACAGGAATTTAAAATATATATACGTTATGTGCATGTGTGCACGTTCATTGTGCATTTTACACAGAAACGGTCGACCGTACGATTATTAACCGGTCGACCGGTTCCTGTTAATTTGTACAATGAATGTTTAATGCTTTTAAAACGTATATATATGGTTTATATTGAGGTGCATGATTATTTGAGGATAGATTTTAACAAGTTTATCACTATTACAATATCAAATAATCAACCTATAATCTATAGTAACATATGTAGCTCTAATGACCTTGTTTTGTCGATCGCCTTATTTGTCAGAAATCAAAACTTTCATAAAACTTGTGACTCAACAAAGGAGACTTGGCCGAAGGACATAACATGTCGAAGGAAAAGCCCGTATGCTCCAAGATAAATATCAAACCGTTTTAACCAAAGATAAAATAAAAGGTGTTATAAATATTTGATAGAATATAGTGTTAAGTATCATTTATTGTTGTGTTTATTTCATTGATTGATTGTTTAAATTGGGCTCGACTAGTTTATGAGCAGTTTACCTTTTTGTTTGCATGGGCTAGGTAGACAATAAATTGAGAATGATTAAATATGAACACCTTGTGATTAGAATTTCACAGTTTGACTATAAGGTGTTTTATTACAATATTGGTTAAGTAGAAATTATAATAAAAGATATTTATTATAATTTTAGAAATAAAGATATTTTATCTTTTAAATGAAATAGTATCTTTTGAAAAGTAATGGAAATATTTTAGGAATAAATATTTTGAAGTGATAATAAAAGTGATTTATAGAAAGATGGTTTATCGAAGTGCTTTATAGAAGAGAATTTCAAGGACTAAAAACCCTATGTTTGAAAATGATTTCAAAAGGTTTTGGGAAATGAAAATACTATAACTGAAAGTGTTTATGTATACTAGTGAAAATAATTTACCGCTTCGGGATATAAAATGATTTGTTATGTTAGTAATGATTAGAGAAACCCGTAACTAAAATGTGGGCATATATTTTTGGTATAGTCCGCTCTTGGAATAGAGGGATGTACTTATTTATCGACTGTATGAAGGTTGGGGACCAGTTGCCTTGTTATTAGGAGAAACCTCCTGGTATGGTTGCATATATTTTGATATGCTTTCATAATATTATTTTGAAATTTGGGAAAAAATATTTCAGAACTGGTTTGTTTTAAAATCCCAAGGTAAATTATAATTGATACAAAAGATGTATATATTATCTCAAATGTTTTGAAATTAAAACCGGGAGTTTGGTCTGAAGAGATTATTTTCAAAAAGAATTATATTTTGAAAATAATAAAGTTAATTAGATTTTGAAATTCTAAATTTGAAGGTTAAGCCTAAATTGGTAGTTTTGGGAATTGCATATTGTTTGTTGCATTGTAGGCTCCACGAGTCTTATTTGCGGTAGGAGAATTACGTTAGCTTGATCATGTATCTAATTGGGTACTCAGTTAGATAAGGGTTCGTAGGCAGTCATAAGTGGTGGTGATGTAGCCCCAATAATAACATAACATTTTTCTGTTTATTGTTTTTTTTGAAGGTGTTTGTTGTTTGCTATATATCTTGTGTTGATTTATTTTTCTTGGTTACTATTTTATTCCGCATTTAATAGGTTTATTGAGTTTGCAGGAATGGCTATTGCTGTCTCTCTCATCAGTGTTGTGCAACGGTAGATTTATTTGTATTTGTATTTGTATTTGGTATGTATTAAAGCACGTCTAGTAGATTTGTCGCAACTCGTATTTTTCCGATAATTAAAAATTATTAATTAAATAAGATTTTGGATTTAATATTGGAAGAAATTAAAGACTTATGATTTGTTAATGAGAAAACGGTTAAAATAATATTCAATAATGTTAATTTAAGGTAATCGATGACCATATAAATGTAATCTCAAGTAATTGAAATAATTGTAAAGTTAGTTTTGTGATAACCTGAAATAAGGAAATAAATTAAATGTTATATTAAAAGATAAATAATATGTAGTTAATCGAAATTGAATAAAATTAGTGCTGTGTAAGTAGCTATAAGATTTGCTTGTAGATAATAGACTAATAAATGGGATTTAACTAAGTAAAAGGCAATAATTGTTATTTATCACCTATTTATTTAATCTGTTGAAATTAACTGGTAATCAGTTAAATTTTAATGTAAATCAATTATTGTAGTTAATATCAATTAAAATGATAACGGTAGAATATTGATATAATAAATTGTAAACCAATGTTAACTATATCCATAAATTAGTAATGGATCGAAAAATAAGATATAAATCGAAACAAATGAATTTATTGGAAATTAAAATATAATTGACTGGATTTTTATTATAGTTGTAATTGAACGCTGTAAGTTGTGCAATACTTAATATTGAATTGACATAGAAATTTTATTTAAAAGATTATAAATCACTAGGTAATCAAAAATGATCAAATTTGTTAGTTATAAAATTTGAATTTGAAAAGTTATTAAATCAATTTAATAATAATTTTTTTTAACTAACGTGGAAATAGCCATTTTGGTCATTGCCTCAGATTCCCGCGAAACCAGTTTCATCGCATCTGTATAGGTGAATTATTGTAAGATTTCAAGTTTCGTAGCAATCGGACTTGTCGTTTGACCGTGCGAGCTCGAGATGTCTAGAAATCGATTTAATGAAATCGATTTTAAATAAGCTGAGTTTAAAAGCTAACTTCTGTATACAATGGAATTTGGATTTGAAACCTATTCCATTAAGTTTAAAAATATCGAAAACATCTATTTCAATATATTAGATGACCCACTTTCATTTCGGAAGTGGAACGGGCTTTTCAGGTTGTTATTGTCGTTACGAACCAATTCAATATGTTATTCATTTTTATCTGTTTGTATCCATGTAAATAGATTTGGTTCTCAACCTAGTAGTCTTTCAGTTTATTCTGTACATATATCAACTTCTGTCCATTCCTTTCTTCAACAGAAGAAACCAAATTCTAGTTACAAAACCCTAATCCAATTTCAAAATCAATTTCAAAATTCAAACTCTCCAAATTCTAGCAAACTATGTATCATTGAAAAGCTCTCGATGAGTGCAATCTACCGCAGCAACTCCTTTTTCAGTTGGTTCATCGTTTGGCCAGAAATCAAGGTTGAACCTCGGCCGTTGAAATTAGGCTTTCGCGATCGAACGGTGGATCTTCTTCAGATAGACGATCGGGAGGTGACGTTGGGAAGATGGTGTCGAGCAGGTCATGAAAAGGGTATTCGTTCGTCGTAATCATTTGTAAATTCACCAGAATTAGCAATGCAAGGTAAACAGCGGCGGCGCCTCCAAACTGGGTCGGAGGTGGCCGATTGGCAATGGTGGGTGTGGCAAAGGATGAGCGGAGATTAGGTGTTGTCAGATCGTGGGTTGGGTTGGAGGTTGGGTGGCGATAATTGGCTGATGGGTAGTGGCGCTTGGTCTGTAGTTTTTCGAAGCGATCGAGATGGAAGGGCGCTTGAACGATGGTATGACGTGTAATTATTTTCTGTATTTATTTTATTTTTTTAATTTTGAATCATATAATCATTCTATTGTCATATCTTTTGCATACGAGGTCAGATTTACGCGCAGTTTTCTCCATTAGGTTCGTATCGAGATCTCAAATATTATGGAACTAGTTTGGTCGAATTTTGAGACAGTTGAATTTTAGGCCTTTATTTGGATTGTAAATCATCGAAAATTCAAAAGTGAGTGTTTTGACCCACTCACAACTACTAAATTATCTTACGTTAGTTAAATTAAATTTATGATGTGTTTAGAAGCTGATTAATTGTTGTTTGGTATATTAAAATTGTCATTCCAGTTAAATCTGACTTTCATTGAATTTTATCGCCATTTAATTCAATATTGAAGTTTAAATTGCTTGTTAAAGACCTGTTATTGATAATCGGTCAATTGTTGTTATTTGTTGGTTGATTTGAATGGTGATTTTGATGGATGTTTAATTGTTGATATTGGATGACTGGATGCTATGTTTAATTGTTCCCTTAAATAATTTTAGAAAAATCACTATGCGTTGAAATGATATATACATGAACGATCTGATTGATTAGGAAGAAATCGTTATGAGATGAAATGATAGACTCAAGCGATCTTATGTATTTTGAAGATTAATTCGGGATTGTGGGTTGAAATGATATATACCCATAAATTTAAGTTTATTGCGGACTAAAATAGTATATGTCCGTATCACTTGACCATAGAGTAGAAAATTATATACGAACACCAGATCGATTAAATTAAATGATTTTAAATCCTTAAATTTTGAATTCAATTAATTGATATTTTGAAATAGAATTTGATTTATATAAACTAAATTATTATCGAAAATCCAAGCCTTAAATGTTAAAATTGGAATTGGTTTAAATGAATTGTTTAAAGGATATAAATTGAAAATTTAAAGTTGAATTTGAAGTATAAATGAAATTTATCAAAATTGAATTATTGAAAACATTGAAATGTAACTCTGAAATCTATTGAATTTGGAGTAACTTAATTTGATAGTTCAAACATGTATTTAAAATCGATATAGATTTAAATGGTTTTATTGAGAATCTGAATCGAAAGATTTAAAATTGGGTTTTGTTGATTTGGAAACTGCATATGGTCCAGATTTGTTAACATGGAAGATAAAG
Source organism: Allium cepa (assembly GCA_030765085.1). NCBI lineage: Eukaryota > Viridiplantae > Streptophyta > Magnoliopsida > Asparagales > Amaryllidaceae > Allium > Allium cepa. The sequence continues at coordinate 640,848,662 of CM060939.1, read as the reverse complement.
TTTAATTTGATATTAATTTCAAATTAATTATTTTAATGTAAACTATTTAAAGATATATTATTTTAAATTCAGATTTAAAATATTTACTATATAAACCATTTCCAATAATAAAACTATTTTATATTAAACTATTAAAATTGTATTAAATCCATTTTTAAACTATTTTAATCTATTTTAAACTATTTAACTATCTTAATCTATTTTTATACTAATTTAATCTATTTAACCATTTTTATGTATTTTTAAACTGTTTAATCTATTTTAAACTATTTAACCTACTTCAATATATTTTAAACTATTTTAACTATTTAAAACTACTTTAATCTATTTAAACTATTTTAAACCATTTAAACTATCTTAAAGTATTTAAACTATTTATGACTATCTAAACTACATATCTAAATTTCTAACGGTGTAAGGTTGAACTATTTATATTTAAAACCTTGATTTAAAAGCGAATATGGTTAAATGATGTTATAACCTAAGTTGGGATTTGAAATGATATTTTCTAGTGAAATGACAAATTTGAGTAAATATGATAATTTGAAATGAGGATTTAACCTATTTTAGTGAATATGATTTCGAAAGTGATATGATTTCAAAAATGATTTTGAAAATATGATATTTTGATATCAATTATGAATTGATTCTGGAAATCTAAAAGAACCATCCGGTATGAAATAAGCATATAGTTGCTAAAGAGACCGGGATCGGATATTGTCACACTCTCTGCTAATACCAAAAACCACTTTAAATACCGTGTACATGGTGGAGATTCTAGAATGAAGTAGGATGGCTTGGCGAACGATTCTGTATGAGGTATTATCGTAGCGCTAACTCCCTCGAGTCAGCTTGAGGTAACTATAACAGGAGCCATACCGGGCCAAGTTAGGTCGCGCCTCCGATCAGACATGCTTTTTCGATACCATATTATGACTTTTTGGTAGATTTGGTGGCCACTCCTCGATTTGATTATGGAAGTGTGTTCCGAGGTGGAAGGTAATAGCTGCTATGCGTTATCACCACTCCTGTAGTGCAAATAGTAGAATCCTACCCTGGCATTGCCTCGCGTGCCTTGTTATATGCATTATCGCGCCCATTAAGAGTTTGGTTTGTGTCGTACCTATGGAGTCTCCCTGATAGCCCACCAGTTTATGGTGGAGTTTACAGTACTGTATATACTAAAGGCATTTATATATATTGTGTTAAGGGGGATATGGATAACGCCTTAATGTTATTATAATATTTTACTTTACTATAGACATATTATAATAGCGTATTGTACTATGTATGTAGATAGTTTAACGGATCCTTAGGAGATGAAAATTCCGAACATCTCTTAAGTTATTGCATGCACGTTAGACACTGGATAGGAGATGTACAATCCCATAAACATCTCTGACGCCGTTATTTTTATATTTATTTAATGTTGATTTAACTTACATAAGGTCTTTTAGTTCCGACTTGAGTGTTTTGTCTTTTTATCACGCTTGGGTAACTCTGAGCTTTTCAGTCTATTGAAGACCATTTATCTCTGGAGGACGAAGACGAAGATTTGTATGCTATTTATTATATTTATACTACTACATCATGTTGTTCCACTGTAATTTTTTTTATTTATTCCTGTGGTATGTAACTCTGATCTGTATTGTAAAAGTGTAATCAAATGTTATTTGTAAAATAGCTTTATTTACCCCCTAACAATCCTCCCATTTAAATGGTTTAAGTTTGACATATGTGGTTTTTTTTCGATTTTAACCTCCAGAAAGGTTGGTCGTTACATTTAGTATCGAAGCTTTGGTTTGGCGATAACCTTAGCTTTGTGGGGTCTAACTTATTAGAGATATGGTAGTAATATCCTAAAATGAGGTGTTGAGTTTGTATTTATATATGAGAGCGTGTATTTGTTAGTGTTATAAAACATGTTTTATATTGTATTAATTTGTTCTGTTTAGTTTTTGTAAATTCTGATCAGTACATAAGACAATATGGCATCGATAGGGATTTCAAACACTTAATAGGGAAGATCGACACAATAATGCTTTTGAAATATGATTAGATGAAATAATTTTACCTAGTATTTTATTTTGTATATAAAAGAGTAAACATTATAAATGATATAGTTAGATGATATATTGTTTGTTAGGTAGAGAAGTTTTACAAATATTGGATTGTAAAATATGATTTATAATAAAGTAAATATAAACTGGAAATTGGAGAGCTGTTTATAAATGAAATATGTACTTGTATTATTTGGTAGTATTTTAGATATAAATATTTTCAATGCGATTTAAAAGAAATGTTTTAAAGGTAATTTTAAAGAAAATAATTTTTGTACTCCTCTCTCTATCGTTGGAAAATAATTTCGGTAATGAGTACACGTATCATCGGCGTTAATTTTCGATTTTCAAAGTGGAAAGACCGCTGTAGTAACTTTACAGCTAATTTGTTTTGATAAACAAATTTTAATTTTATTTTCTAAGAACGATTTGACATATATAAAAGATATGCATATATATATATATATATATAATTTGAAAAGTAATTCGAAATTTAGTTCTTATGCTCTCTAATAATTAGTAGTTTTCAGCCACTGTAATAGCATGAAATCTTGACTATATTAATAATTGAAAACTTCTAAAATAGAAAATTAGAAATTGGAGGCTAAGTGATTATTGAAATATATAAGAAATTGAAATTTTGTAACTTGTAGATATGAAAATTTAGAAGATGTGACTATTGAACATTTTGTTAACTAAAATAAATAAGATAACTTGTTTGACATTCAATTACATTATAAAAGATATATATATATATATATATATATATATATATAACTTACCAAAATGTTAAAAGTTGAAATGTTAATTGAAATATGTAATGGAATATTATACAAGTAATACTTAAGTAATGAAAGTGTTCAATGGAATTATTTCAATAAATAAGAATTTAGATGTACAATGAATGTTAGAAGCATAAGTTAACGTTTTGAAATGCTAATAATTAGATTTAATAGTAAAGGCAAGCATAACTTAAGTTGAATGATTCATTAGATTAAAGCCAAACTATATAAACAATGAATGTGAATAAAAGGTAGAGAAAATTAAGTAGGAATGGTTCATAATGAATATGTATGTTACATGGAAATCAAGTTATATAAGTAAATAATAAAGGTGAATAAATGATTGTAAACTAATATGAATAAATTGGAAGTAAATGAAATGTATGTTATGCTTTAACAATGCATTCAATGATGATTTCAAGCATTGAATGGGAATTATATTATGTAAATAACTTATGTAAGTAAATGAATGCAAGTGAATGGGAAAAGAAAATATTATATGAATGAATGAAAATAAATAAAAAGTAAACAATAATTTAGAAATAGATCAAATGTTCAATAATGTTATATATGAAAGAAAAACTATGAAAATAATAATAATAAATAATGATGATGAATTAAATTTGCAAAGAGACTTACATAATATTTAAGGGCTGATTATGGATGATTTAATAGTTGAATATAAATAACTTATGTAAGTAAATGGATGTAAAGTAATGAAAAAATGATAATATATGAATGAATGAGAAATGAATTTGTAAGGAACGAACATTAATGAAAATAAGCTTTATATGAATGAAAAGAAAAATGATGAACCGTATATGATGTGAAAGGAAATTTATAAGAATAAACTTAAACGATATTTGAATCATTGGTTGTTTGACTTATGGGATGTTTGAAAAGGATACCTCTAATGGTATAAGGATGCATAGATAATCTATTAAGTTGTTATCAAAGGCTGTTGAGTATAGGATACATTTGATAGTTTATTTATCACCCTTGTATAATTAAAAGTTTCTGAGCTTGGATAAACCATTTGTTTTGTCGTTATGGATGTATAATTGATTCTTTTGTTGCATATAATGGTTGTACTATTTGTTTGCGTATGTTTGTGCGATTTGCAATTGTTATGAAATTGAAACAACTTAAATATTTCTTTTGTACATAATTCTCGCTATTTTGAAATAAGTGAAATACAGGTTATGGAAGCAATAACTACTACTTTTGGTTTTATAAAATAAGGCATTGTTTGCCCGACAAATAGGTACATTTTCGGATTACAGTTTTATAGCGATATTATATTGTTTTCCTGTGGTTTGAGATATTTATATATATATATATATATGATATTATTGATATTATTATTTCTCCCATACCACCCCATATAAAGGAGACTCTGCTGAAATTTTTCGTGAAATTTTGACTTAGAAAATTGTACGAAAGTGGAAAATTTTCAAACTTTATTAGACTTGAATATGAAAGATTTAATTGTTCATAAACTAATATTTTTTTTAATACTTAATTGTAAGTTTGAAGTACTTATAAATTTATTATTTAAATAAGATATATTAGTTTCTTAATTCCTTCTTTTCCCTTTTCGAGGACGAAAAGTTTTGAGTGGAGGAGAGTGTAACGACCTATATTTTTTCGATAATTAAAAATTATTAATTAAATAAGATTTTGGATTTAATATTGGAAGAAATTAAAGATTATGATTTTTTAATGAGAAAACAGTTAAAATGTAATTCAATAATGTTAATTTAAGGTAATCGATGACCATTTGAATGCAATCTCAAGTAATTGGAATAAGTGTAATATTAAAAAGAGAAATAATGTAATTAATTGAAATTGAATATAATTAGTGATATGTAAGTAGTTATAACATTTGTTTGTTGACAATAGACTTATAAATGGGATTTAATTAAGTAAAAGGCAATATTTGTTATTTATCACCTATTTATTTAATCTGTTGAAATTAAATTGGTTATCAATTAAAATTTAATGTAAATTAATTATTGTAGTTAATATCAATTAAAATGAGAATGGTAGAATATTGATGTAATAAATGGTAAGCCAATGTTAACTATGTCCAAAAAGTAGTAATGAATCGAATAATAAGATATAAATAAAAAGAAAAGAATTTATTGGAAATTAAAATATAATTGATTGGATTTTTATTATAGTTGTAATTGAACGCTAAAAGTTGTGCAATACTTAATATTGAATTGACATAGAAATTTGTTTTAAAAGATTATAAATCACGGGTAATCAAAAATGATAAAATTTGTTAGTTATAAAATTTGAATTTGAAAAGTGACTAAATTAATTCAATAATAATTTATTTAATTAACATGAAATTAGCCATTTTGGCCTCTGTCTCGGATTCCAACGAAACTAGTTTCATTGGATCCGTAACGGTGAATTATTATAAGATTACAAGTTTCGTAGCGACCGGACTTATCGTTTGATCGTGCGGGCTCGAAACATCTAGAAATCAATTTATTGAAATCAATTTTAAATAAGCCGATTTTAAAAGATAACTTCTATATATAATGGAATTTGGATTTGAAACCTTTTCCATTGGTTTTAAAAATATCGACAACATTTATTTCAATATATTTAATGACCCACTTTCGTTTCGAAAGCAGAACGGGTTTTTCGGGTTTTTGTTGTCGTTTCGAACCAATTCGATATGTTATTCATTCTTATCTATTCATATCCATATAAATAGACTTGATTTCTCAACCCCAGCAGTCTTTCAGTTTATTTTATACGTATATCAACTTCTGTCTATTACTTTCTTCAATGGTAAAAACCAAATTCCAATTACAAAACCCTAATTCAATTTCAAAATTCGTACTCTCCAAACCCTAGCAAACTGTATATCATTGGAAAGCTCTTGACGAGCGCAATCCACAGCAGCAACTCGTTTTTCAGTTGGGTTCATCGTTTGGCTAGAAATCGAGGATGAACCTTGACCGTTGAAATTAAGCTTTCGCGATCCAATGGTGGATCTTCATCTAATCAACGATCGGGAGGTGGCGTTGGGAAGATGGTGTGGAGCAGGTCACGAAGACGGTATTCGTTCATCGTAATCGTCTGTAAATTTGCTAGAATTGGCAACCTAGGCAAGCGGTGGCGGTGCCTCAAAACTTGGACGGAGGTTGTTGAATGTCCATGGTGGGTGCAGCCAAGGATGAGCGGAGCATAGATGCTGTCAGAACGTGGGTCGGGCTGGAGGTTGGGTGGCGATAATTGGCTGATGAGCGGCGGCGCTTGGTCTACAGGGTTTTGAAGCGATCGGATGGAAGGGCGCATGAACGATGGTATGATATGTAATTATTTTCTATATTTATTTATTTTTTTAATTTTAAATCGTATAATCGTTCTAATGTCATATCTTTTGCATACGAGGTAAGATTTACGCATGGTTTTATCAGTTGGGTCGTATCGAGATTCTAGACATTATGGAATTAGTTTGGTCGAATTATGAGACTGTTGAATTTTGGGCCTATATTTGGATTTTAAATCGTCAAAAATTCAAAAGTGAGTGCTTTAACCCATTCAAAATTATTAAATTATCTTATATTAGTTAAATTGAATTTATGATGTGATTAGAAGTTGATTGATTACTGTTTGATATATTAAAATGGCCATTCCTGCTAAATCTGACTTTCATTGAATTTAATCGCCATTTAATTCAATAATGAAGTTTAAATTGCTTGTTAAAGACTTATTATTGATAATTAGTCAATTGTTGTTATTTATTGGTTGATTTGAATGATGATTTTGGTGGATGTTTAATTGTTGATATTGGATGACTGGATGTAAGTCATTTTATATATACTAATGCCACACTGCAAGTTCCCTTAAAATATTTTAGAAAATCCCTATAGATTGAAATGATATACGCCTGAATGATCCGATAGATTAGGGAGAAATTGTTATGTGTTGACATGATAGACTTGAGCGAAATTATGGATTTTGAAGGTTAATTTGGGATTTTGGGTTGAAATGATATATACCCGTAAATTTAAGTTTATTACGGAATGAAATGATATATATCCGTATCACTTGACCATCGGGTAGAAAATTATATACGGACACCGGATTGATTAAATTAAATGATTTTAAATCCTTAAATTTTGAATTTAGTTAAATGATGTTAAAATTTGAATTGGTTTAAATGAATTGTTTAAAGGATTTAAATTGAAATTTTAAAGTTGAATTTGAAGTATAAATGAAATTTATCGAAATTGAGTTATTGAAAACATTTGAAATATAATTTTGAAATCTATTGAAATTGGAGTAGCTTAATTTGATAGTTCAAACATTGACTTGAAATCAATATAGATTTAAATGGTTTTATTGAGAATCTGAATTCAAAGATTTAAAGTTGGGTTTTGTTGATTTGGAAACTGGATATGGTCCCGATTTGTTGAAATGGAAGAAATTTTTTAAATGTGGTATTAATTTCGATTTAATTATTTTAATGTAAAATATTTAAAGAATATTATTTTAAATTTAGATTTATTTAGATTTTCAAAATATTTACTATATAAACCATTTCCACTAATCAAACTATTTTATATTAAACTATTAAAAGTGTATTAAATCTATTTTTAAACTATTTTAATTTGTTGTTTACTATTTTAATTATTTTAAACTATTTTGATCTATTTTTAAACTATTTTAATCAAAATTTAACTATTTAACAATTTTAATCTATTTTTAAACTATTTAATCTATTTTAAACTATTTAAACCACTTCAATAGATTTTAAAATTTTTAACTATTTAAAACTACTTTAATCTATTTAAAACTATTTTAAACCATTTAAACTATTTTAAAACTATTTATGACTATCTAAACTATATTCTAAGTTTCTAACGTGTAAGGTTGAACCGTTTATATTTAAATCCTTGATTTAAAAGCAAATATGGTTAAATAATGTTATAATCTAAGTTGGGATTTAAAATGATATTTTCTAATGAAATGACATATTTGAGTAAATATGATGATTTTGGAATGAGGATTTAACCTATTTTAATGAATATGATTTCGAAAGTGATATGATTTCGAAAATGAATATGATTTCGAAAGTGATTTTGAAAATATGATATTTTGATATCAATTATGAATTGATTTTGGAAACATAAAAGAACCATCCGGTGTGAAATAAGCGTTTTTTGTTAAAGAGACCAGGGTCGAAAATTGTCATACTCTCTGCCAATACCAAAAACCACTTTAACAATTATGTACGTGGTGGAGATTCCAAAATGAAGTAGGATGGCTTGGAAAACGATTCTATATGAGATATTATTGTAGCCATAACTCCCTCGAGTCAGCTTGATGCGACTAAAACAGGAGTCATACCGGGCCAAGTGAGGTTGCACCTCCAATCCGACATTCTTCTTCGATACCATATTATGAATTTGGGATTGATTTGGTGGCTACCCCTCCATTTGATTATGGGAGTGTGTTCCGAGGTGGGCGGTAGTAGCTGCTATGCGTTACCACCAGTCCAGGGAGTATAAACGGTATAATCTTACCCTGGCATTGTCTCGCATGCCTTGTCACATACCTTATCGCGGCCATTATGAGTTTGGTTTGTATCGTACCTATGGAGTGCTCTCCGATGGCCCATCAGTTTACGGTGGATTTTGTAGTACTGTATAGACTACGACGTTTATATAAAATATGTTAGGGGGGATATGGGTAATGCCTTAATGCTATTTTAATATTTTACTTTACTATAGACATATTATAATAGCTTATTCTATTATATATGTAGATAGTTTAACGGATCCTTAGGAGATGGAAATCCCAAACATCTCTTAAGTTATTGCATGCACATTAGACACTGTATAGGAGATGTAAAACCCCGTAAACATCTCTGACATCGTTACACTCATATTTATTTACTGATGATTTAACTTACATAAGATATTTTAGTTCTGACTCGAGTGTTTTGTCTTTTCATTACACTCGGGTTAGTATGAGCTTTTCAGTGTATTGAAGACCATTTATCTCTAGATAATGAAGAAGAAGATTTGTATGCTATTTATTATATTTATACTATTACATCTTGTTGTTCCGCTGTATTTTTTATTCCCGTGGTATGTGACTCTTATCTATATTGTGAAAGTGTAATCAAATGTTATTTGTAAAACAGATTCATGAATTGTTATTTGATTATTATATTTTATCATTCCGTTGTGAGATTCATGTTTGTTTATTTCTTTCTCTTCTTTTATTATTTACCCATAATAATCCTCCCTTTTAAATGGTTCAAGTTTGACATGTGTGGTTTATTATCGATTTTAACCGTTCAAAAAGGTAGGTCGCTACAAGATTAAATTGATTACTCTTGTAACTTGTACAATTGGAATTATATCATACACATTTAATTGTGTTGATTATTTATCAAATATTATGTATTAAATTGGTAGTTTTCATTTGTTGTTTTAGAACGGACGCGTTTTCGGCGATTTTGACGTGTTTGAAAACCCGTGTCGTTACAATATACATATGCTTAAGTGAAAATATATGCATATATATATATATATATGTTCTCACAACAAAATAATTTTTAATATGCATATTTGTGTTTACAATAGTATTTTAACATTTTTGATAACTTTTAACCAATGAAAAATTGAAATTTCGGAAAATGAATTCCGGTCACATTTTCTATTTCTCTATGAACTATATATATTGGCAAACAAAATTTAAAAATAATTTTATCATTATTATTTATTATTTAAAATAAGTTTATTTGTTAATAAAAATTCATTTATTTATCATTAAAAATATAATTAAATATTTATTTAAATAACGATTAAATTCTAGGTCATTACGAAACCATATAGGAGTATAAAAAATAGCTACCATAGCAGATGTAGACCTTCATCAAGATCGAATCATTTCCAATCTTGTACTTTTTTATCTTGATTGTATTATAGCTCATCACTCCTTGTTTTACATTTCTTAAAAATGGTGTTAATGATTTAACTTTGTTACTATCTACTTCAAATCATACTTCCGATGTAGGCTAGAAATTTAGTTAACATTTTGGCGCTAAAAGGAGGATCTTTCCTAAAAATGTCCTCAACTTTTATCATTTTTCTTCTCCTCAAACCCTACTCTATTCAAAGGTTTGTCATAAAAACATGGGCACCAAATTATAAAATGTCCTATTTTCGAAGAATTTACATATCAAAGTTTAAGTTTTAATTAGTTAATATTAATAAGTTCTCTTCACAAATATTGTAACGATCGCTTTTTCGATCCCCAATTGTCGACACTGATACATCCACAATATTCACATGCCAAGCACCCAAGTGCTTGAAAGACAAACATTAGGTAAAAGAAAAGGAAGAAAAGAAAATGAATAAGGAAAAAGAGAACAAAAACATTTGAATCTCACAATGAAACGATAACATATAGTATCAAAATTATCTTTTAAAAGGAAAACTGTATGGATTTAATAATATAAGCAAACTAACCTAATTGGACAGTTATAACTATCTATCCTCACAATTGTTGATATATAAACAAAGTAATGTAGCGAAAATAAAACAATGGTAGGTAATCATCCAGCTTCTCTCCAGGAGCTCCAATGAACAATAACGGAATCTGGAAATATACACGGGGCTAACCTGAGTATTACAAGAAAAATAACACCCGGATCAGTCTGGTAAACCAGTGTGAGAAACTCAGGTCTATTGAATAGTTTAATGCTTATAAAACCCTTTTGTAATAAATGTATCTCGTAAGACCCCACTGCAAATAAACACGGTTGGGTTTTTTACCTTACGACAATCAAACCATTTTTATTAGAAACTCAAGTGATATTATAATAGTGTCTAAGATATTCAATATAAATATATAACATAGCTGAAATTGTTACATTCATTGCATTAACAGGATATATAGGTATGCAAACAAAAACTACTAAGGCACGTTCGTATAAATGGATTTTCCTAGGGGACTTCCTAGCTAAAGTGAGATCGATCACCTATAACAAGGATCAAAAATACCTTCTAAGCGCCATATATCTCTAGACAAATATAACATAAGGTAAACACAACTGAACCATTGCAACAGTCCTAAAATGAGTTTATGTACATACAAAATTATTCTTAACAGAATACCTACCAAAGACAAACAGATGGAATGGGGATTCTCATTAGATCCTACATGTGTGTTATGTAATTGAGAGCCAGAAAATAGAAATCACCTGTTCTTTCAATGCCCATACTCGGCATATCTCTGGACTCGAAGTAAACTCAAACTAGGAATGAATATGAACAGCTCGATGCTGATTGAAGAGGAAGCGATGGACATTCATGAATCATTCAAAATTGCAAATCAAATCAAAGACCTTGCTTCCTGCAGCTTCGTCACAATAATCTATCATATACGGTTGGAAAGAAATGCCAGAATACATGATGGTAAAGAAACAGACAAATTTCAGCGCTGGAACTATGTGGAGATTGATGTTAAATACTTGCTAACGAAAAGTAAAAGGAAGACAGTGAGATCGAAAGAAAATGAAGAAATTTTACAAAGATGGGGAATCGATCTAGTGGATAACGGTTGATAACCGGTCTTCAGTTATTTTCTTGATATTTGTCTTGTTCAACTGGTAATTAGTTATGTTGTGTACTGATTAGGATCGGGTGTGTTTTCTTTTACCCGATTAGGAGAATCTATGTTGTATACTGTATATTGATAATTTAAGATATATCAATAAAGCACCGCACTCTTTTTTCCTTACCAGATATCACGTTGATATCTAGTAAGGTTTTTAATGAGGCGGTTTACCCATTTTCAAAAAAAAAAAAAAAAAACAACTGACCTATGCCCGAACGAGCGAACCTGAACCAGTGGAACCTAAGCATCACAACTCCTGTTGGCCAACATATCGATAAGCATACTCTAGATAATGGAGTTGGGACACCTGTCTAGGCTTGCAAAACCCCTATATTGTGCATCATACTCTGTCTTTAGTCATTTTTTCGATGTTGAGGCTATATTTGGCATCTTAATACGAGTCTTTAATACTTGAATGACAAATGAATTACGCATAGATTCCACCATCTCAACAGATTTCGGAACCACATATGGATTCCATCAATCCACTTCCAAAATATAGAATTCGTATCTCAGTCTTGAAGTGGTTTTCGATAAGTAGAAAACTTGCAAACTCGGTCTCTCCAAGACTAAATCGATGAATTTGGTCATATCAATAATAATGTAAATGATTACATAAGGGAACTATTTCCTGTATACCCTCTATAAGCAAGTAAACAACAAGTACTATCAATTCATCCAAAGCATGATCAAGTCACATAAACGACTTTTAATCTCTTTTTAATTAATTTATCCCTTTGTTAATTAAAAGCAATTTTTATTAGTAAACCAACTTTTTTCTAATAAACCTTCTTTTATAAATCAAAATTTCATTTATTAATTGATACTCCTTTATTAATTAAAATTTCCTTTATATATACTTGTATGTATATTTAATTTCTCTTTATAAATGGTATAAACTTATTTTCTACTATTTTAATGTTTACCTATACTCTTTTCAATACTTTAAAAAGAATTCATATACTTATCTCAACAATATAGATATATTCACAAATCACTTAACAAGTTTTACTTGCTTTAAAATAAGGCTAATAATAAATGTTGCTAAAATATTCTATTATAAACCCCTTCTCTTTTATAAATTAAACATATAACTTTTTCCTTATCTTTTCATAAAAGATTTAATACTTTTTATTATCTTTAAAATTCCATTATTAAATATACAACTATAATTATAATATTTCCACTTTAATATAATTCAAGGGTTTAAAGACAAATGTTACTAAAACACTGCTTATAACAACCCGAAACATTTCACCCTTAACGATTTCCTTTAAAACTAGGCTTTAAGGATTTAATTACATTTAAGGGTTAAAGATAAGGGTTGCTTAAACATTTGTCATAACAAACCCAAAACCATTTTCTTATATTTATCTTCTAAATATTCATTAGTAAATATCTAATTATATTTCCAAGTAAAATTAACAATAAAGGTTAAAAACAAGTTTTACTAAAACACTGTTTACAACAACCCAAAACCATTCAGTTATCCATTAATAACTTTAAACATTTATTTAAAGGTCAAAGCATATCCACATCTATTAATTAAGGTAATACACTTTTAAACAATTTCCACAAAACCATTTATTTTGAATTAAGTATTAAAACCCAAATCCCTTTTATTATATTTATAAAATACTTAATTTAAAATTTAAGACTTATATATATAGAAATATCTTTAAAACACTTATTAATATATTAAAATAATTTAATTAAAATATATAATAATTTATAGAATATTACATAAAATAAAGAATTTTGAAATAAATAGAAAAATCAAAATAAACATTTTTTATTTTAAAAGCCACTTAGTTTAGAAATTCATAATTAATTGTTAAAAATATATTTAAATTTGAAACCAATTTTAAAACGCTTTCTTATAAGTTAGAAAACAACCTAGAAAGATTAGAGAAAATACAATATTTAAATATCATTTTAAACAAATTATAGTTTCAAACTGAAAAGATAGCGTTTTTTAAAATGTCCAAAATAATTCGCAATAGCTCTAAAGTGTTTCAGAAGCAAAGACAACACTTCAGATGTGCTACTAAAAGTCCAGGATGTCGTTTAATGTGAATTTGCTACAATTTTGCGCCCAGATTTCGATGTCTTTGCAAATGATTTTTAATCTATTATTTTTGTAGTAGTTACTATACTTTAGGTACTTGAAAACCATGAAGAAAAATTTCAAAGAATATCTTTTAATTATTTTATAGAAATTTCAAAAATAAGGTATTTTACCGAAGGACTCATATAGCGACTGTTTCGCTATAACTTTTGACTCTTCATTCAACTAGATGTCAAATGTTTTAAGCTTCAAAAATTTACGATAAGAATAATATATTATTAAATTATTTAAATTTAAAATAAAACCCTAAGAAAGTTTCTAAAAAATAAACGTTATTTTTCAAAAACAAGTTATTTTAAAGTGTCGATATAGCGACCTTTTTGCTTCAATCTTTCTTAGTTTTTGTATACATTTTCTATGACTTTTCAGACATATAGTTTGCTTTTCAAAACAGTTATAGAAGTGTATAAAGCAGCCAAAACAAAATATATCAAAATATGTTCTTAAATCGCCACTTTTCACAAATTAAAGTTAAGGAATTTCAAAGTGCATTTATAGCGATTATCGCTATGTGGACAATATCGTATTCAATTCAATATTTACTGTCATTCCGTTTTATACACAAATATGATTCCAAATTCAAACCATACTACCACTAAACACGTATTAACATATATACTAATCATCATGTCCATTTTAGATGTTTAAATGTGCTTAATTTAAACAACATAATTTCATTCTCTTTAAGGCAACTACTTTAACAAATCATATACTTTTGGAGCATATAACAAAAGGTTATAACTTTAATGTCTATTATTATACATAATAATAAGAAATTTCTACAAATTAATATCAAGTAATTAACTTCATCCAAAGTGAGAATAACTCACTTTTATTTAAACAAAACACTTCCAACTTCCTACCAATATTCAAACAACCATCACAGCACTTCCTTCTCCAAATAAAGGACACGCCCAAACTCCTCCTTTCTTTCTTTGCATACACCCAAAACCTTCGCCCCTCTCTCTTACTCATGGACCAAGGGAATTATTGTCCCTTACTCCATCATCTCTTCAAGTTAAAGTTGATAGGAGATGTTCTCTAGGCCTCCTAAGACATATACATGAGTCCGGAAGAGATTAGAAAAGATTTGATATGAGATTAAGAAAGTTAGAGAGGAGAAAGACAGGATGAAGACACGTTTTAGAAATGAATTTTTGTAGAAATGAAGAGGCATTGCCTTCTTATTTATAGCCTTGAAAAATGAATGGCTAAAGACCCTTAAAACCCTCAACTATCATGCTTGTCCACACCCATACACCTACCTTACCTCTTACACACCATACCCTTAAATCAAGCCTTAAATTAGGGTCCTTTAGTCCTCTCTTCTTTTATTAATTAAATACTTAGTTCAATTAATCTTTTATTATAAATGATAGATGTTTAATTCTTGTTAATGTGTTCATATGATAACATACTAGTTTACGAATATTCGAAACAACTTTTATTCGATAAAAGTTGATTTTTAACAATACGTTTTTCGGTCACATTTTCAGTATTTCTACAAAGTGTATATTTTCGTAAGCACATTTCAAAAAAAGATTTCAAACATTAGTTATTAATTAAAAGTGTTTAATAAGGTTATAAAATCATATTTAATCAGATTAAATCTTAGACACAAATATTCAAATAATTCAGATATTTATATATGAAGCGTTCGAAATTTCAGGTCATTAAATTCTCCGCCCTTTGAATATTCCATCCTCAAAATTCCGACATAAGCAATCATGGAGAAAACCATACACTAAAACCTAACAATCTTACAATCATTAGCAAATAAGGCTAACGGTTTGCCTAGGTACATAACATTCTTATCACATAAGGATGATAAATAAACTTCTAAGCGTACCGTTTTCTCAACGGTCTTAGGTTAATGCTTGGTCAATTATTCGTACTACCTCAATAATTCGAAGAGTATTTTCCTAAATTCTCCTTAAGCTAAACCAACACAGTACATAATTATACTTAAGCTCGTATGTTGTACATATATCATTCATACACAATATCAATTTGACCACTTGCTCAATCACAGAAATTTCACTTCCGAACTAGTTTATCCTATTTGATTTCTTTAGTGCGGAGTTCGATCAAGTTTCTTGATTAGATACTTCTGGTCTCCTTACAAAGCCATATACTATAATAGAAAACTTTAGAATCATATCAAAAATCTGTATCAAGTGTAACGACCCAGAATTTTTATAAATTAAAATTTGAATATTTAATTAGTTTTAAATATTAATAAGTGAATTTATAAGTCAAATAAATTTTTATTTGATTTATTGGATTTAATTGAATAATTTAATCGATAATTTAATACGTTAAATTATGGAAATAACTAAAAATTGAGTTAAAAATGATTGAAAATAATTTGGAAAATTTTATTTAATCATACTGGAGTTATAGAAATATTTTAGAACTTTTAAAATCGAATTAAAAGTTAATCTGTGAAAATTGAATATTTTGATATTTAATAATCGACTGTAAAATAGCCAATTTTTGAACAGTCTCAGAATTGAACGAAACCAGTTCCATTGGATCCGTAATAGTTAGTTATTACCGGATTTCAAATTTCGTGTCAATCGGAGCTATCGTTTGATCGTGGCAGCTCGAAACGCATCGAATTATTTTTAATTTAAATTTGGCGAGTCAAAATAGCCATTTTTCAAAAAGTCTCGGATTTCGACGAAACCAGTTTCATCGGATCCGTAATGTGATATTATTGTAAGGTTTCAAATTTCAAGTCAATTGGATTTACCGTTTGTCCGGTACAAATTAAAACGCCTAGAAATCGACTTAAATCGGTTTAATTCAAATTGAACGTTTTCAGCCATAACTTGCACATACTTCCGAATTAGCTTCCGAAACCTGTTCCATTGTGTCCGGAACGCGGGATAAACCCTAGGTACGCTGGTTACGGCGTCTAAATCGGAGTTCGGAAAATCCGGGATGAATAGTGTCGCTCGTTCCTTATAAATAGACCCCTTGCCTTCATAAATTTGATAAAAAATTATCACTAAACCCTAATATTTTGACCTAGCCGCCACTTATACATGAATGGCCAGAATTCAATTTCCTTTCCCCCTCAATCTCTCTCAATCTACAAAGAATTAGAAGAAGTTGTTAACTACAAAGATGAAGAGCACGAGATGAGCTTTAAATCCATACGGATATGATCGGAAATGGTGCAACGGAGGGAGAGATAAGTGGGGCCGAAACTTGCAGCTGTGCACGCGTCTCGAGGGTAGAGGGGGAGGCCGAGTTGGCCATGGTGGTAGGCGTGGGTAGCTAGCGTCGTGTGCTTCGCGATGGCTGTAGTGTGATCGTGTATAGTCGTGTATGGGTGGAGAACAATTAAACCCTAGTTCAAGCTATGGGTTCGGCCTCAAATTGTGTTTACTGGAGCTTGTGCGTGATGAGGGAGAAGGATGGGGACGGTGGAGATGTGGGGAAGCAAGATCCTGTGGCCCAGATTTGGATAGGTTGAAAAGTTATAAGTTATGTTGCAAATTAGTTAATTAAAATCGTGTAATCTTGTAAAATTCATATCTTTTTCATACGAGGTCGAAAAAATGCAAACTCAGTTGCGTTGGAATCGTATGGACGAGCACTACGCGATGGAGTTGGTTTGGAGTCGTTTGGAGTTAGTGAGAATTTCGGGTAAAATTAAACGCGCGTTTAATTTTATTCGAAATAAAAGATAAAACGGAAATTAAAACCAAGGTGAGAACTTCTCACTCAATCGAATAGATTTCGATTTTATTTTAAATAGTTAGATTTAAAATATTTGAATGCATGTTTGAATGATGACTGTAAATTATTGATTGTTAAAATAGACATTATGCGCCGTTAGTAAGCGGATGTTATTTAATATAAACATATACCGCGAATATTTCATAAACAGTGAAATTGGTATTATATATAATATCAATATATATATATTGGCATATGTATATATTGCAGTTGTTGATTTCCCGCATTTTTTGTTTAGCGGATGAGACCCTATTACGCCGTTATTAAGCGGATAATATTTAATAAGAACATGTACCGCGATAATTTCGTACTGGAGCGAAATTGGTATTGTGCTAATGTTTTTGGATGCAGGAAACAGGTTGGAGGGATCCAACTGGATTCCTCAACAGTTTTTAATTTATTTCAGATATTCTGATATTTGATGGATTATCATATCGATATATGATATCGTTGTAGTCGTGATTGACTATTTGGTATGTAGCATCATTGGACCCAGATTTGGGATTTTGAAATGATTTTAAAAGTGATTTTGAAAATATACTATATTTTTGGAATTGATCCATTATAAATAAATAAACGTTATAATTTTTAAAGTTATAAAAATTATGGTTTTTGTGAAATATAGTTAAAAAGCTGATTTTTAGAAATACGATTAAAAGTCGATTTTTGAGAAATATGAACTAATGATTTTATAAAATAATTTAGATTGGATTTTTGAATATATGATAAAAGTTTAAATATAGGATTTATAAAATTTGATTATTTTATAAATCGAAATGATGAAATTATAAAGGAAATTAAAGACGTTTTAGAATAATAATATAAACTGATTTATATTAAGAGATTTATAAATGGATATTTATAAATTGAAATATAGACATTATAAAACGAGTTTTTATAAGTGTTTGAATGTAGTGAAAATGAATTTCATAATAGAATGAAATTTATAGAATTATAAACTGTGAAGTTATAAACGAAATTTATAAATAGTAAGATTTATAAATTTGGTGAAATTATTTGAAGAATAGATTTATTAAATAAATAAATCTTATAAGTTATAAGGTTTATAAATTGAAAAGTCTTTAAAAAGAACGATTTTGTAAAATAATCGTTTTATAAGCAATTGACTTATAATATGAACTTTTAGTTTATAATTGAGATATGAAATCAAATATGTTAATAAAGGAATTTATAAAAAAGGAAGTTTTTATAAATAAATAGAAAAGGAATTTATAAACGTTGTTTTATAAATTCGCAAATGACTTATTTTGACAAGTTAATTGTTATAACTTAGAAATGGAGTTATATTCATATTTTTTAATAGTGAATAATCCTTTGAATTAAAATGAATAAAAGAATGAAATTGGTTAACGTAGTTTATTCACGTTTTTGAATAGTGAATAACACGTTAAAGAAATTGTTTAGAATGTGAATGTTTTAAACATAATTAAAACGATCTAACGATGTTTTAAAAGGTATTGAGATTCGAAACCATAGATTTTAACATTTATTGTTGAAATAGATGTTTCGAGAAATAAAAGGAAATGGTGGACTATAACACTGTTGTTATAGTAAATGATTTCCGAAAGGAAATGTTTTGAATAGTATTGGGATTTATATATCTATTTAATTTCGAATCCCTATACTAGTGATTTTGGGTTGTCGTAACGATGTTTTACGCAACATTCGTTTTGGCCCAAGTAAATATGTTTAAGTGAATGATTTCCTTAAATAATGAAATATATACTTAATTCGATTTAAGTATATTGAATATTTTCTAAGTGTTGAAAATAAAAGAGATTTGTGAATTACTTATTTTTAATAAGTATGGAAATGTTTTCCAATATGAAGTGAATAATTAGAATTTATCTTTTTGGAGGATAAATTGAAATGAATTATTGAAATCGTATATGCACGAATATTTTGAAATATAAATTCATTATGGAATTTATATGTGAAAAATGAAATTGGTTAAAAATAAATATTGATTTATTTTTGAAGTGTTGAAATTATATATCTAGTAAAGATATTTTGGAAAATAAATAATTTGGAAAATTATTTGGAATCTGGGGATGTATGCATATCAATTGATAGTTCAATAACCGACTATCAATATTTCCCTTTGAATGGGTATTTGATGCGAATTGTTTGAAATTGAATGCACACTTATTTTGAATAAGCGCTCACTATTCGGGTTAACCGGGAAAGGACCATGGGGTCGTATAACCCATTCCGAATATGTGATACGTCGTTATGAATTGCATTTGAAGATCGGTGTTGAAGACCGAGTATTTGTGAAAGCGATAGGATGACCTATCGATTGTCTCTGCACTGGGTAGCTCCTGGTATTGAGATCTCTTAAGTGATGGGAAATTCGATCGGGATTGTGAATACCCGTATTTCAAGGGCTTCGTAAGAAGTGCCTTCGGTTTTGTTCGAGCCCGGAACAAACTTGTATGGATTGTATGCCTGACATTACAATTTGAGATATAAAGCCGATTTCTTTCAAATATATTTCTGTTGGTGGCGGGGAATTTATTCTTTGCTTAACACCCTTCTTTGAGACGTACGAGCTCAAAGGTTATATAGTTGAAGTTATCAGCGATATATCCCATTTTGGTAATGTGACATGCTGAGTGATGCTGAAATGATCATTGTGTTGATTATTGTGATAGGATCATTTATTTGATCGTCTATCTTAGTGATCATTGTGTTGATCATTTATTGACCCAAAGCATGGCTTTTGTATAAAGTATGTTTTTGTGGACGTGAATTCGTCGAGCCTCACATCCCGGAAATGGTCAAAACAGGAAAGATGCGGCAAGGTTATTAGGGGTTGCTGTAGCTCCCCTTAGGGTATGTGCATTTCCTTCTGGAAAGGGGTGGTATCATGGTATGGAGCCCAGATACTTACTCATGTTGAAAACACTCTATTTATTATGGTGTGATGTTGGATATCGAGCGCTCGGTTGAAAAGGTCCTAAAGGACCGGGGAATGGCGTGCTCGTGTCAGTAGTTACCCAGTTAGGGGTAACCCGGCCTTGTGTTGGCAGAGTTCCGGTTTGGTTCTCGGGGATGTCTTTCCAGAGGCATTCTCAGTGGCAATGGGAAGTTCCTTGGCCTGACCATTTGTTGGAAATCCAATTACCAATACGAAACTTGTACGGTATTAGTTGTAGAACCTGCTATTCACTTATGGTGGTCACCACTGTTTGGATAGTAGCTATAGTAGGCATACGATAATGGTCGTATGTTGGCTAAGATTTATATTCTACTTTCGAAATGAATTTTTCTCTACACTATGCACTAGTAATAATATAAAATGTTCTTTTAAATGCGTATCAAGCATCTTTGGCTATCATAAGGAGAAATCTCCTCCGATTCTGCGTTTGCATTGTGTGTGTGTGCGGGAGGCCTTATGGTAGTCTCATTTTTTAAAAGCATTGCGAATTGATTTAAAAAATATTCCTCTATTTTGATTTTAAAGTAAATAAACTGTTTTGAGTTCTCACACCAGTCTCATGACTGACTTGGAGTTTATTGTTTTCCTTCCTAAACTCTGGGTGCCCACCAATTTCCACACGGGCAGTTAAGAGTTAGGTTTATCAGGATATTCTGGATATTCTGGAGTTGCTGGAGGCAAGCTGGATGGCATGGCGTATTATTTATATAGTATTTCTTTTCCGCTGCACTGTTGTTGTTGTATGTTGTTGTACACTCTGATGATAAGATGTAATGAAATGTGATGTAATGTAATAACTGATATAGTTCTTTGTTTAAAGATTATTCATTCATTATTATATGTTGTTCCGCTGCGAAATTGTGAGATTCTGTTGTTGTTCTGTTGTTTTCTTTTTCCTCTATTCTCTTTTTCTTTCTATTTCTTCTATCTTAAAATATTCTACCTTCTTTTCTCTCTTCTCTCTTTTTTTCTATCTTCCTCTCCCTTTTATTTCTGTTATCTTCTTCTACTTCTCTCTTTTTCTTTTCTTAAAATTCTTTTTAAAACCCATAACTTCTCGGTTTTCGGCCTTCGATATTCGGCAGTCGATAAAGTGAGTGTCGATGTTGAATTTTCGGAGATCGAAAATCCGTTGACGTTACATTTGGTATCAGAGCTCTGATGGTTAAGCGACAACCATGGTTCTGTTGGGTATTAATTCATTAGAGATAGAGTCAGTAGTACTCTAGAATGAATTTGAGTGTAATAATAGCTATGAGAGCGTATTTGTTAGTGAATATAAAATTGTTTTATATTGTGATGATTGGTTTATTGAGTGGCATATGAACTTTCGTCAGAGTGGTCCGCAAGACTATGCCGAAGGGGTTTCTAAACACTTGAATAGAACAATTCGACACAATATTGTTTTAAATTGGGTAAATGGAATAATTTTACCTTAAGTACATTTTGTATGTAAAGAAATAATTTTTCAAAATTATTAAAGTGTATATAAGTTGATTGTTTGGTTGTTGAATAAGTTGTTTGAATAATCTAAATTAAAGAATAATTGTATAAGCAAAAGAATTATAAGAATTGAAGTTATAATTAAAGTGTTTACAATTGTGAAATAAACTTATATATATATAAAAGTGAAATTATATTAATATGAGTTGTAAATAAAAGTGAATTTTAAAGTTAAATGGAATATAACTTAAGTGTTGTTGGATGGAATTGATTTTTGGTATCGAAGTAAATAATCAAGTGGATTAAATGAATATGAACTTGAGGTATGTAATAGAATTCAACTTTAGTAATTGAATTGAATTAATGGATTGGACGTTAATCAATTGAATGTGAATCAAGTTGGTATGAAATAATGAATGTTAATTCATTTAAAATCTAATGTTATTAGAAGTTGAATAAATTGAATGAGAATGAATATAAGTGAAAGGAATTTGGTTGAAATTAATATACATTGGGTGTTATATGATTGTTATATGATTGTATAAAAGTCATTAAGAGTTAATGAAATTGAAAGCTATGTAATTGAATTCAAATTAGAAAGTAAATAAATTTGAATAGAATTGAATGTGAATTGGATTTAAATTAGTAAATGTTAACTAATTGAATTAAGAATGAATGTTAGTAAGAACATCCACTGTTAATGAATCAAATGTGATTTAAATTGAAAACCCATTTCATTGAATATTAATGAGAATATGAATGAATATTATTGGTTATGAATGTTAGTTGGTTGATGGTTGAATATATATTGCTTTTGTTGTATATTGATATTATTATCTATATGCATGGTTCTCATGTTGTTTGTTAAGTGTTTAGTAGGTGCGGATCGCGTTGCTTCGCATTTGGAGTTCGCTTTAGCGCTATATTAGCCGTATATGCTTGCTAATAAAATATAAGGTACATATCTCGGATTAAATATCGCACTTTTATACTTTTTTCCCTTCGGGATGCCTCATTACTTGATGAGATGTATATTTGTGATATATATATTGTCATTTTTTTTTCGGATCGAGCCGCGCAAAGGAGACTATGGCGAATTTTTCCGAAAATTTAAGGCGTTAGAAAAAATTTGAGAAAATTTGGAAAATTTTGAAAATTTTAACTTTGATTTTGAAATTGAAAGTTAAACTATAGTAATTGTTTTTGAAAAGATAACTAAGTATGATTTGAAAACTTAGTAAAGATTTGAAAGAAGTTTAATTATAAATTTTGGGAAAAAAAATTAATAGATTCTGTAATTTTCTTACTTGTAATTTCGAGGACGAAATTCTTTTAAGGGGGAAAGATTGTAACGACCCAGAATTTTTATAAATTAAAATTTGAATATTTAATTAGTTTTAAATATTAATAAGTGAATTTATAAGTCAAATAAATTTTTATTTGATTTATTGGATTTAATTGAATAATTTAATCGATAATTTAATACGTTAAATTATGGAAATAATTAAAAATTGAGTTAAAAATGATTGAAAATAATTTGGAAAATTTTATTTAATCATACTGGAGTTATAGAAATATTTTAGAACTTTTAAAATCGAATTAAAAGTTAATCTGTGAAAATTGAATATTTTGATATTTAATAATCGACTGTAAAATAGCCAATTTTTGAACAGTCTCAGAATTGAACGAAACCAGTTCCATTGGATCCGTAATAGTTAGTTATTACCGGATTTCAAATTTCGTGTCAATCGGAGCTATCGTTTGATCGTGGCAGCTCGAAACGCATCGAATTATTTTTAATTTAAATTTGGCGAGTCAAAATAGCCATTTTTCAAAAAGTCTCGGATTTCGACGAAACCAGTTTCATCGGATCCGTAATGTGATATTATTGTAAGGTTTCAAATTTCAAGTCAATTGGATTTACCGTTTGTCCGGTACAAATTAAAACGCCTAGAAATCGACTTAAATCGGTTTAATTCAAATTGAACGTTTTCAGCCATAACTCGCACATACTTCCGAATTAGCTTCCGAAACCTGTTCCATTGTGTCCGGAACGCGGGATAAACCCTAGGTACGCTGGTTACGGCGTCTAAATCGGAGTTCGGAAAATCCGGGATGAATAGTGTCGCTCGTTCCTTATAAATAGACCCCTTGCCTTCATAAATTTGATAAAAAATTATCACTAAACCCTAATATTTTGACCTAGCCGCCACTTATACATGAATGGCCAGAATTCAATTTCCTTTCCCCCTCAATCTCTCTCAATCTACAAAGAATTAGAAGAAGTTGTTAACTACAAAGATGAAGAGCACGAGATGAGCTTTAAATCCATACGGATATGATCGGAAATGGTGCAACGGAGGGAGAGATAAGTGGGGCCGAAACTTGCAGCTGTGCACGCGTCTCGAGGGTAGAGGGGGAGGCCGAGTTGGCCATGGTGGTAGGCGTGGGTAGCTAGCGTCGTGTGCTTCGCGATGGCTGTAGTGTGATCGTGTATAGTCGTGTATGGGTGGAGAACAATTAAACCCTAGTTCAAGCTATGGGTTCGGCCTCAAATTGTGTTTACTGGAGCTTGTGCGTGATGAGGGAGAAGGATGGGGACGGTGGAGATGTGGGGAAGCAAGATCCTGTGGCCCAGATTTGGATAGGTTGAAAAGTTATAAGTTATGTTGCAAATTAGTTAATTAAAATCGTGTAATATTGTAAAATTCATATCTTTTTCATACGAGGTCGAAAAAATGCAAACTCAGTTGCGTTGGAATCGTATGGACGAGCACTACGCGATGGAGTTGGTTTGGAGTCGTTTGGAGTTAGTGAGAATTTCGGGTAAAATTAAACGCGCGTTTAATTTTATTCGAAATAAAAGATAAAACGGAAATTAAAACCAAGGTGAGAACTTCTCACTCAATCGAATAGATTTCGATTTTATTTTAAATAGTTAGATTTAAAATATTTGAATGCATGTTTGAATGATGACTGTAAATTATTGATTGTTAAAATAGACATTATGCGCCGTTAGTAAGCGGATGTTATTTAATATAAACATATACCGCGAATATTTCATAAACAGTGAAATTGGTATTATATATAATATCAATATATATATATTGGCATATGTATATATTGCAGTTGTTGATTTCCCGCATTTTTTGTTTAGCGGATGAGACCCTATTACGCCGTTATTAAGCGGATAATATTTAATAAGAACATGTACCGCGATAATTTCGTACTGGAGCGAAATTGGTATTGTGCTAATGTTTTTGGATGCAGGAAACAGGTTGGAGGGATCCAACTGGATTCCTCAACAGTTTTTAATTTATTTCAGATATTCTGATATTTGATGGATTATCATATCGATATATGATATCGTTGTAGTCGTGATTGACTATTTGGTATGTAGCATCATTGGACCCAGATTTGGGATTTTGAAATGATTTTAAAAGTGATTTTGAAAATATACTATATTTTTGGAATTGATCCATTATAAATAAATAAACGTTATAATTTTTAAAGTTATAAAAATTATGGTTTTTGTGAAATATAGTTAAAAAGCTGATTTTTAGAAATACGATTAAAAGTCGATTTTTGAGAAATATGAACTAATGATTTTATAAAATAATTTAGATTGGATTTTTGAATATATGATAAAAGTTTAAATATAGGATTTATAAAATTTGATTATTTTATAAATCGAAATGATGAAATTATAAAGGAAATTAAAGACGTTTTAGAATAATAATATAAACTGATTTATATTAAGAGATTTATAAATGGATATTTATAAATTGAAATATAGACATTATAAAACGAGTTTTTATAAGTGTTTGAATGTAGTGAAAATGAATTTCATAATAGAATGAAATTTATAGAATTATAAACTGTGAAGTTATAAACGAAATTTATAAATAGTAAGATTTATAAATTTGGTGAAATTATTTAAAGAATAGATTTATTAAATAAATAAATCTTATAAGTTATAAGGTTTATAAATTGAAAAGTCTTTAAAAAGAACGATTTTGTAAAATAATCGTTTTATAAGCAATTGACTTATAATATGAACTTTTAGTTTATAATTGAGATATGAAATCAAATATGTTAATAAAGGAATTTATAAAAAAGGAAGTTTTTATAAATAAATAGAAAAGGAATTTATAAACGTTGTTTTATAAATTCGCAAATGACTTATTTTGACAAGTTAATTGTTATAACTTAGAAATGGAGTTATATTCATATTTTTTAATAGTGAATAATCCTTTGAATTAAAATGAATAAAAGAATGAAATTGGTTAACGTAGTTTATTCACGTTTTTGAATAGTGAATAACACGTTAAAGAAATTGTTTAGAATGTGAATGTTTTAAACATAATTAAAACGATCTAACGATGTTTTAAAAGGTATTGAGATTCGAAACCATAGATTTTAACATTTATTGTTGAAATAGATGTTTCGAGAAATAAAAGGAAATGGTGGACTATAACACTGTTGTTATAGTAAATGATTTCCGAAAGGAAATGTTTTGAATAGTATTGGGATTTATATATCTATTTAATTTCGAATCCCTATACTAGTGATTTTGGGTTGTCGTAACGATGTTTTACGCAACATTCGTTTTGGCCCAAGTAAATATGTTTAAGTGAATGATTTCCTTAAATAATGAAATATATACTTAATTCGATTTAAGTATATTGAATATTTTCTAAGTGTTGAAAATAAAAGAGATTTGTGAATTACTTATTTTTAATAAGTATGGAAATGTTTTCCAATATGAAGTGAATAATTAGAATTTATCTTTTTGGAGGATAAATTGAAATGAATTATTGAAATCGTATATGCACGAATATTTTGAAATATAAATTCATTATGGAATTTATATGTGAAAAGTGAAATTGGTTAAAAATAAATATTGATTTATTTTTGAAGTGTTGAAATTATATATCTAGTAAAGATATTTTGGAAAATAAATAATTTGGAAAATTATTTGGAATCTGGGGATGTATGCATATCAATTGATAGTTCAATAACCGACTATCAATATTTCCCTTTGAATGGGTATTTGATGTGAATTGTTTGAAATTGAATGCACACTTATTTTGAATAAGCGCTCACTATTCGGGTTAACCGGGAAAGGACCATGGGGTCGTATAACCCATTCCGAATATGTGATACGTCGTTATGAATTGCATTTGAAGATCGGTGTTGAAGACCGAGTATTTGTGAAAGCGATAGGATGACCTATCGATTGTCTCTGCACTGGGTAGCTCCTGGTATTGAGATCTCTTAAGTGATGGGAAATTCGATCGGGATTGTGAATACCCGTATTTCAAGGGCTTCGTAAGAAGTGCCTTCGGTTTTGTTCGAGCCCGGAACAAACTTGTATGGATTGTATGCCTGACATTACAATTTGAGATATAAAGCCGATTTCTTTCAAATATATTTCTGTTGGTGGCGGGGAATTTATTCTTTGCTTAACACCCTTCTTTGAGACGTACGAGCTCAAAGGTTATATAGTTGAAGTTATCAGCGATATATCCCATTTTGGTAATGTGACATGCTGAGTGATGCTGAAATGATCATTGTGTTGATTATTGTGATAAGATCATTTATTTGATCGTCTATCTTAGTGATCATTGTGTTGATCATTTATTGACCCAAAGCATGGCTTTTGTATAAAGTATGTTTTTGTGGACGTGAATTCGTCGAGCCTCACATCCCGGAAATGGTCAAAACAGGAAAGATGCGGCAAGGTTATTAGGGGTTGCTGTAGCTCCCCTTAGGGTATGTGCATTTCCTTCTGGAAAGGGGTGGTATCATGGTATGGAGCCCAGATACTTACTCATGTTGAAAACACTCTATTTATTATGGTGTGATGTTGGATATCGAGCGCTCGGTTGAAAAGGTCCTAAAGGACCGGGGAATGGCGTGCTCGTGTCAGTAGTTACCCAGTTAGGGGTAACCCGGCCTTGTGTTGGCAGAGTTCCGGTTTGGTTCTCGGGGATGTCTTTCCAGAGGCATTCTCAGTGGCAATGGGAAGTTCCTTGGCCTGACCATTTGTTGGAAATCCAATTACCAATACGAAACTTGTACGGTATTAGTTGTAGAACCTGCTATTCACTTATGGTGGTCACCACTGTTTGGATAGTAGCTATAGTAGGCATACGATAATGGTCGTATGTTGGCTAAGATTTATATTCTACTTTCGAAATGAATTTTTCTCTACACTATGCACTAGTAATAATATAAAATGTTCTTTTAAATGTGTATCAAGCATCTTTGGCTATCATAAGGAGAAATCTCCTCCGATTCTGCGTTTGCATTGTGTGTGTGTGCGGGAGGCCTTATGGTAGTCTCATTTTTTAAAAGCATTGCGAATTGATTTAAAAAATATTCCTCTATTTTGATTTTAAAGTAAATAAACTGTTTTGAGTTCTCACACCAGTCTCATGACTGACTTGGAGTTTATTGTTTTCCTTCCTAAACTCTGGGTGCCCACCAATTTCCACACGGGCAGTTAAGAGTTAGGTTTATCAGGATATTCTGGATATTCTGGAGTTGCTGGAGGCAAGCTGGATGGCATGGCGTATTATTTATATAGTATTTCTTTTCCGCTGCACTGTTGTTGTTGTATGTTGTTGTACACTCTGATGATAAGATGTAATGAAATGTGATGTAATGTAATAACTGATATAGTTCTTTGTTTAAAGATTATTCATTCATTATTATATGTTGTTCCGCTGCGAAATTGTGAGATTCTGTTGTTGTTCTGTTGTTTTCTTTTTCCTCTATTCTCTTTTTCTTTCTATTTCTTCTATCTTAAAATATTCTACCTTCTTTTCTCTCTTCTCTCTTTTTTTCTATCTTCCTCTCCCTTTTATTTCTGTTATCTTCTTCTACTTCTCTCTTTTTCTTTTCTTAAAATTCTTTTTAAAACCCATAACTTCTCGGTTTTCGGCCTTCGATATTCGGCAGTCGATAAAGTGAGTGTCGATGTTGAATTTTCGGAGATCGAAAATCCGTTGACGTTACATCAAGTGTTCGTCGATAAAAATATAGTGAAAAATCATTGTTCGGACCGATGTATATCACCTCAAAATCTATACTCGAATTCTAGATCAAGTCATGCGAATAAAACGATCTACGTACAACTTCTGTATTTAATTCCATTGGTTTCTTAACTATGCATGTTTCTTTCCAATTTTCATTTATTTTCACAAATAGTATTTCTCAGTTAATACTAACTTCATTTATGCAACATTTACTTTAGTTTATAAATATTATGTAAAGACTTATCTTTACCTATATAATATCACTCAATTACATAATTAATTCAAAAGGCTACATCCTTATTTATAAAACATTTCATTATCTTTATTTCATATTCATTTACCCAAATAGTATTCTCTTTTACTACTCAAATTGTTTATAAAGCATTTCATTAAAATATAAACTAAGTTTATAAACATTTTTTTAACATTTAACTTTGTTTATAAACATTTCTTGAGGAACAATTTCATTTTAAAATATTTTATCAAAACATAATTTCATTTGAAAATATTTCAAGGCTGAAGTTCATTACTCATATAACACTCAACTATATTTGAAGAGTATATACGAACTTTCATATTCATTTAACTTACTATTTCGACATAGGATGAAATAACATTGGATCTTATAATCGAGTCAACCTTCTACACTTCTTTATCCATCTGGTTAGGCAAGTAGCTAGGTAGAGTAGAACTCTGGTATCCAACTCAAAACTACAATCTACTTTCCTTAGACGACCCTAAAGTAAAGATGTTTATTAGTTGGCCCAATAACATCAAGTATTTTTTTTAGCAAGGATGCTTACCAAATTCTAAGCTTATTTTAACTATCTTTTTAGTTTAAGAGACATTAAAATTCAACTTTAATATTTCTAAAAAAGTACTTAGCTTTAATTTCTTTATCAATTCGGAAGTTTTCGACTGTCCAAAATCATCGAAATTTTCGTTTTATTTCAATAATTGAAAACTAAAAGAAAACATATCATAATAAGATGCACAATCAAACTATCAAAATGCACGGGATGCATGCATTTATGATATAACTTAAGAGAAAACTTAAGAATTAAACACCGGGTTTTATTTCAAGTCATCTCAAATAATAATATATACATATATCTTTTGGATATCAAATCATATTTTCCAAATTAGACAAAAATTAGTTTTAAAATCAATTTCCAAAATATTTTCTTTAAAATCCATGGAAAATATTCATATAGATCAAGTAATAACAAAATGATATAAGGAACTGGATCCTACCAATAAGTATCATATATACCCATTATTAAGAAGGGTAACACTCAAGAGAAGTGCTTACCAACCGAACACATCTCTTACCTATTTTTTATTACTTTCGAGCTACTCAAACTAGCTAACATAAAAAACTTTGTCTCGTGAACCGACTTGTTGATTCCGAGAGTAACCTCGAACCCGAACAAATCTAAAAACTCTTTTTTAAAAAAGTTGTCCTTTAAAATAGTTTCCAATATACTATTACCATTATTCCAAACTCTTAGAAACCAATTTCAAAATCATAGGATTTTTAGTTCTCAAATTCCCAATTTAAATTCTTTTTTATTATAAATCATATTTACATAAACCATACTTATGTACACCATATTTGTATAAATCATATTTATGTAAAACATATCTATAACAATTTACTTTCTTATATAGAATCATTCTATATTGTTTATTCTCAAAATATCATATCGTTCTTTTTGATTATGCTAAACAACTTTTATTAAAGTTAACCTTTTTAACCCAATATTTTTTTCTTAATGTCTTATATTCAAATTGTGAACTTAATTCATAAGGTGTTCTTTTTAATATTCCTATAAATTACTATCTACCCAACTCATGTTGTGAAAAGGTAATTTACTTGTAATTTAATAAACAATAGCCAATGCCGATAAACCAGTTGAGCATAATTAATCAAACAATAAATGATAATAATTGAATATTATCATTTCCTAATAACCAAATATATCATAAGTAACTATATCAAATTTATGAAAAAAAATTCTTTTATATGTAAAATACAATCCTAGATAAAATTATTTCATTTACCTATTTGAAAACAATATTGTATAGGTTTGACTTGTTCAAGTGTTTAGATATTCATATCGACAACGTTGATCGGACACGTCGACCAAAATTCATAAGCACTCAACAGACAAGTCAACACAATACAAAACATTGTTATAACACTGACAAATACGTACTCTCCTATGTTTAATACACTAAACTCGTAATAAGGCATTCCATTACCCAATCTCTTAATGAATTATACCCAACCAAAGCCAAGGTCCTCGCTTAACAATCAGCTCTAATACCATGATGCAACGATCACCTTTTCAACCCTTAAATGTCGATACTAATACATCCACAATATTCACGTATCGAGGACTCAAGTGCCGAAAGACAAACATTAGGGTAAAAGAAATTGAACAAGAAAGAGGTGAACAAAAACATCTAAATCTCGCAACGGAACGATAACATATAATATCAAGTAATTAACTTCAGTCAAAGTGAGAATAAATCACTTTTATTTGGAGCAAACACTTCCAGCTTCCTACCAATATTCAAACAACCATCACAACACTTTCTACTTCAACCCAAGCATATGCCCAAACTCCTCCTTTCTTCCTTTGCACACGGCCATAACCTTCCCCCTTCTCTCTTACTCACGGCCCAAGGGCATTAATCCCCATTGCTCCATCATCGCTTCGAGTTAAAGTTGATAAGAGGTGTTCTCTAGGTGTCCTAAGACATATACTTGAGTTTGGAAGAGATTGGAAAAGATTTGATATGAGATTAAGAAAGTTAGAGAGGAGAAAGCCAGGATGAAGACATGGTTTAGAAATGAATTGTGTAGAAGTGAAGAGGCATTGCCCTCTTATTTATAGACATGAAAAATCAATGAATAAAGACCCTTAAACCCCTCAACTATCATGCTTGCCCATACCCTTACACCTACCTTAACTCTTACATACCATACCCTTAAATCAAGCCTTAATTTTGGGGTTCTTTAGTCCTCTCTTCTTTTATTAATTAAAAAATTAGTTCAATTAATCTTTTCTTATAAAACTGAGATGTTTAATTCTTGTTAACGTATTCATATGATTGCATACTAGTGTACAAATATTCGAACAACTTTTATCCAATAAAAAGTTGATTTTTAACAAAATGGTTTTCGTCACTTTTTCAGTATTTCTACAAAGTGTATATTTTGTAATGGGGGAATTAATTTAAAGGACAAAAAATTGTATATTTTTAGCCTCAAGTAGACGACCTCAATTTTTTAACCATAAGGACAAAAATTCTTCCAAAATTATTCATAAGGACAAATCTTCTTTCAAAATTATTCATAAGGACAAATATTCTTTCAAAACTGCTACCAAGCTAAAAACTGATACCTAAAAGCTACTACCGGTAACTACAAACCGATACCTAAAAACTGCTATCAGTAACTAAAAACTGATACCTAAAGAAAGTCGTATTTCATGCTAAAATACCGAAGGTCCGTCTTTGAGGTTAAAACGCTAAGAAATTTTGTCCTTCGAAATAATTTTCTGTTTTGTAAACATATTTGAAAAACAAGTTTTCAAACATTAGTTATTAATTAAAAATTGTTTAATAAGATTATAAAATCATAATCACACTAAATCTTAGACACAAATATTTAAATAATTATACACACACATGAAGTGTTCGAAATTTCTAGTAAATATTACTTTGAAATAATAGTTTAGAAAGATGAAAAATCATTTGGCTAAATCCATTATACCTCGTAAACTACCTTTCCCACCCCTGTAATTTAATTTAACACACTAATTTATTCCAACTCTATCTGTAACATATGTTTATGTACTTCGTTTCTCTTCCTCATCCCTTACGTTTTCTTTTCACATTCCCTCTGTTTTGCTCTTCATTTTTTTTCACTGAATCGCTACACTGCATTCAAATCACCAGACATCAACAGAAGAACAAGATCAAAAACTATAATACATTAAAGTATCTAAAAATTGAAATCTTATTATTTCTGTAGTTTTTAGGGATTTTAGTATTATGCCTTGCAATGAGGAGGTATTCTTTGCGCTTGAGTCATGTTTTCTTACTGTTCTGATGCATCAATTTGGCTTGTGTACTTTTGTTCACGTCTTCACATCTTTCGTACCTTAATTTTAAGCTATCTGAAGCTAATTGCCCTAAATCTTTCAAACTTAGGTGTCCATGTCTGTAATAAAAATGTATTTGTACACATACGCGGAACGTAATGCTTGCAATTTTGTAGGTTCTAGCGAGACGTGTAAAAACAAAAAAACAAAAAAAAAGAAAAAAGAAGCGGAGTAACAGAATTACCCAAATCATTTTACGTGTAAAAATAATTTGTAGTTCAGTTTTGAATATTTCAAATAGTTTATATTTCTTCTAAATTCAAATTATTATACTATCATAATTTTACGTATTAATCAACTAACAGTTAATAATCTTTTAGCACCAAATGTATAAAAAGAAGAAAAAACAAATTAGTTAAAAGGAAAAAGGACATTGCACCCACGTATTGCTTTTAAAATAAACTTTGAGTTGTTATTGTACGACCCGCAACAATACTATATATACTTCCGTCCCCTCCACTAAAACTCCCCTCCAAAATTTTCCACTTGAAATCCGCGGACAAATCAAAACAAAAGCAGAAGAGAATCCCCCAGTAAAAGAAGAAAAAGGCAAAAACCCCAGGAAGCAGTTCAATTAATGAAGTCGCCAAAGCAAATCACAACCCAAAACGCAACCCAAACACCCGCACTCCTATACGAACCAACCTCGGTCCTAGATCACCACCTGACCTCCAGCCCCGCCGCTGCCAACACAGCCCCGACCCTCTTCACCCAAAACCCGACCTCCGACGACAGCTGGGATCCCCTTTCCTTCTTCGACACCCCTGAAAACTCCAACTTCATAATAAACTCCCTCGACCTCTCCGATCTCGACCCCCTTCCCCCATCCACGACCACCACCCCCTTCGACAAATTTCACCTCGATCTCCTGCTCAAAGCTGCCTCCTCCATCGAGTCCAATGACCTCTCTACCGCCCACTCCATCCTCTCCCGCCTCACCCAAACCTGCAGCTTTGACTCCACCTCCAACACTACCATCCTCACCCCCCTCCTCCGTGTCTCCTTCCACTTCAAAGACGCCCTCCTCTCCCTCCTCCCCATACCCAACCCCCCCACCCCGACTCCTTCCGTCTCTCCCTATGAGATCGTCACCCGCATCACCGCCCACAAGTCCTTCTCTGACCTCTCCCCCATCCCTCAGTTCACCAGCTTCACCGCCAACCAAACCCTCCTCGAATCCCTGTTCCAACACCCCTCCCCTCAGGCCATCCACATCGTCGACTTCGACATCGGCCTCGGCGGCCAGTGGTCCTCCTTCGCCCAGGAGATCGCCTCCCGCAGCAAGGCCCTGCACGTTCCCCCTCCCCGTATCCGGATCACGGCTGTCGTCCCCGACGAGACCAACGAGACCGTGCTCGCAGCCGAGAACCTGCGTGAATTTTCACGCGCGGTCGGCGTGCACCTGACTGTCGGGTTCGTGAACGTTAGCACCCTCGGTACGCTGGCCCTCGGCAGAGTGCGCGTGCTGTCTGGGGAGACGGTTGGAGTTGTGCTGACGCCGAACGTGTTCAGGCTCATTGGTGGGACAAACGAGTCCAGGACTGCACTGCTGCGGTTCGTCAAGCAGATTTCGCCCAGGATTGTGGTTTTCGTGGACACAGAGTGCTACGAGGCTTCATGTTCGTTCAGGAGGAGCTTCGCTACAGGGCTGGAGTTTTACTCGACTGTTTTAGAGTCCATTTATGCAGCCGCTGGGAGCGAGGAGGAGGAGGAGGTGAAGAGGGTGGAAAGGGCAGTGATCAGGCCTAAGGTGTTTGGGGCAGTAGTAGGATGGGCCCCAGGAGATATGACATGGTCAGAGGTTTTGGGAAGGGAGGGGTTCGGGATGGTGGGGTTTAGTGAGTTCACGGAGTCGCAGGCGGAGTGGCTGCTTAGACTGGGGCCGGTGGAGGGTTTCCAGGTGATGAGAAAGGACGGGTCCATGGTGCTGAGCTGGCGGGGAAGGGATATTGCTGCTACGTCAGCCTGGAGGTGTTAGATGGTGAATGCGGTAGTTTTTAAAATGTGAATTAAACTGCATCTGCCTTTACTATTGCCGGAGCCAAATTATAAATCTAATAACTGAAGCAAACGTTGTGTATTCGATATTCCGGTTGGGGTAAAATGGGATTGGCAGCATTGGCTATGGTGATACGGATGACTTGGTTATGTTAATTTTAGTATGTTTTATGATAGTTCTTTAGTCTGTATGGGTGCATCTTTAATTTTGTTTCAATGTGCTGACGTAGGTGAATAGAAAAGGCAAATAATGCGTCCGTCGTGATGGGATAATGGAATATTGAATGGAATTTATATAAGTTTGTTTCTAGCTATGGCTATAGTCATTGAATTTGTCACTTTGTAATCAACTTGTGCATAGTTTTATTGCATGCCATTAGCTGGATTGGATTGAATACAACGCATACAGGACTTGTTTAGTGCAAATCAATATGAAAATGATTTAATACTCTTAACCTAAACTTTATGTTGAAAAAAATCTGTAATTTATGTTTTGTGGATGGTACAGAAAACTTTTTAAAGCACTTTTTTTCTCTTTCTTTCTTTGTTTTTTTTTTTCAGTAAAAGATGTCCGTTCATTGAGAGGACTGTTTGGGTTGTATTAGAAATACTCAAAGATATAAGCAATTTTCAGAAGCACTTACCAGTGCAGAGTAATAAGTTTCTGCAACGCCATTTCAGAATAATTAGCTTTTGTCAATGAAGTCGATGGTTCTAAAGTGTTCGTTCTATTATTCTATAAATGAAGAAGCATTTCAGTCTAATTTCTCGTTGCAGCAAACTGTAAAGTTGGGTCACAATAGACATGCTTGTCGATAGATGCAATTTGAACATACTATAAATATTTTGCTGAATTAGGCAATACTGCTGCCTTCCTGAGTAGCCTCTAGAAGGTTAGCACCCAAGCAATGTTCACATGTGTCTCCAAACTAATTTTAAAATATAATTTTTTTTTTTTACGAGGGACCGATGTTAAATTGGTTATGTTGTGCTTATATTATTTATTGATCATAGTAAAGTTATAATATTTCTGTTTATATAATCAAAAAGGAATAAAATTAGAATCTTAGGAAAAAAAAAATTCAAAAGTGAAGTTGCAAAATAAATTAGAAAATAAATTCTAAAGTTAATAAAATCAACTTTTTTGTTTTTAAAAGTTTCAAGTTCTAAAAATAAAGTATTCCAAGAAAAATAAAAGTAATAATAAATAGTTTACAACTTAAGAAAATCATCTTCAATGTGTGCAATTTTCTAAACTATTAAAATTACATATAGGGAATAATGTTTATTTTTTGTTGAAATGACAATATTTTATTTATTTCTTAAAGTGGTAAATATTTATCACTTTCGCTATAAAAAATTATACATTGCACATTTCCCTTATGAATTCGAATTAAAGTTTGTCTTTTATCTAAAATATTTTTCTCTTTAACCGTTCCCTTAAAATTAAATTTTAGTTTGAATAGCGGCAATTGTCGATGTTGCAAACATATCTTCCACTCTAACAAGAGGTGGAGCTCTCCTTATTAGTATTTTGGAGAAAGCTAAGCATTAAGAAAGCTCATTGACAGAATAGAAGATATATTCTTAATTTGTTATATGTCTCCATCAAAATTGTTAAAAAAATTAGCACCAAGACCTTATAAAATGATATTTGACTACGTACATTTATTTTATTAGCATGTAATCATTCAGTAGGTGTTACTATAGATACTTTTTTTAGCAAAGCAGTTTTTATAGTGATTCGTCCAGTATTAATTAGAATCAATAACTTTAAAGTATAGGAGTAGAGCTAAAGTACTCTATCTACGGACAAAACAAAATACAAATTATCCTTCCTCTTCAAAGGCCAAATCAGACTAATTGGGTTCGATAACATCTACGAACCAAGGAAAGAGACAAGCAAGGCCTGGAACGTAGTCTTTAGACTCGGATGAGTAGATTTAACTTCTATCCTAGGAAGTATCTTCAAGTAAAAGCTCGTTATGCTCACCCAGTTCTTCGTTGGTAGTCAGTACAATGGCATCTCCCAAAACATGGCAATAGCGACAATCAATCCTCACCAATCTGATTAGAGATGAATATAAAGTATATGCACTTCGAAGGGCAGTATCACATATCGGAAGCTCTGTGTTCCCAAAATTGCATTATACGAATCCAAGAAATATGGGTCCTGAGCAAGGAGGAATAGTTGTCTCAGAAGGGACGATAAGTTTGTTGAAATATTAAACTTGATTTGTTAATTTCTAGAAGTTTCTTATTATTAAAGTTTCTAGAATCTTCTTGTATTTAATAGAATTTGGAGAGAGCTCTAGAATTGTATATTAGTTGCTAGAAATAAGAATTATATAAAAGTCATGTTTCTAGAGTTGTCTAAAAAGAAAATTCTAGAATTGTCAAATGAGTCATGCTTCTAGAATATTCTATTTCTAGAATGTTCCATTGAGTCATATAAATAGAGGAGATCTCCCCTCATTTTGTAATCAAGCAATCAATAAAGCAAGAAATAAATCATCAATAAAGAAAAGTTTTCTACAACAAAATAAAATAAAAACTCCTCTTTCTTATATTCTCTCCCTTTTTCTCCAAAATATTCAACAAAGTGGTATCAGAGCGAGGATCTTTTAGAAGATAGAGATGGCGAATAATGGCGTTCCCCTACAAGTTCCAATGCTTACCAAGAACAATTATGATAATTGGAGTTTAAGGATGATGGCTCTCCTTGGAGCACACGACGTGTGGGAGATAGTTGAAAATGGCTATACCGAACAGGAGAATGAAGATGGTTTATCTCAAATTCAAAGAGACGGTTTGAGAAAATTAAGGACAAGGGACAAGAAGGCTCTTTGTCTAATTTATCAAGCATTGGATGATGACACCTTTGGAAAAAAATTTGAATCAAAGTCAGCCAAAGAAGCGTGGGAGAAGCTTCGAACGTCTTACAAGGGAGCTGATCAAGTCAAAAAGGTACGT
Source organism: Allium cepa (assembly GCA_030765085.1). NCBI lineage: Eukaryota > Viridiplantae > Streptophyta > Magnoliopsida > Asparagales > Amaryllidaceae > Allium > Allium cepa. The sequence goes on along the minus strand of CM060939.1, from coordinate 640,810,690 downwards.
CTTCAAACTTTAAGAGGAGAGTTTGAAACTTTGCATATGAAAGAAGGTGAACTTGTTTCTGATTACTTCTCAAGAGTTCTAGTGGTTAGTAATAATCTTAAAAGAAATGGTGAGAAGTTAGATGGTGTAAGAATTATGGAGAAGATTCTTAGATCATTAGATCCAAAGTTCGAACATATTGTCACCATCATTGAAGAAACAAAAAACTTGAAGACCATGTCAATAGAGGAACTTCTAGGTTCATTGCAAGCTTATGAAGAAAAGAAAAGGAAGAAGGAAGAGACTGTGGAGCAAATCCTTAAGACAAAGATTGATTCAAAAAAGGAATAAAGTAATCGAAGCCAACAAAGATGGGGTGGTGGCCAAGAAAGAGGAAGAGGTCGTGCATATGGACATGGACGAGGTTGGAGGCCCAACTATGAAAACAATAACAACAACAACAAAAGAGGAGAAAGCTCAACAAGAGGTCGTGGAAGAGGAAATTCAAGGCATGATAAGTCACGTGTTAAATGCTACGATTGTGAGAAATTTGGACATTATGCTTCTGAATGTAGAGCTTCAAAACATAATACAATTGAAGAGAAGACCAATTACGTTGAAAAAATAAGTCAAAAAGATGGTACTTTGTTGCTGACTTATGAGGAAAAGAAAGAAGAGTTAATCTGCAAAGGATTATCAAAGATTGTCGAGAATGATTATGAATGGTCGAATGATTTGGAGAACGTGTCGCAAATTGACAAGAAAGCATTTGCGAAATTACGATGGAATGACCATCGTTCTCATGTTGTGATCAGTGAGAACGTTGATGAAGTAGCTTATGATCATATACTTGGAGAAGATTCCACAAAAGAATCGTTGAATTTATTGAAAGAAGTATATGGAAAGAATGATGCAAAAATAACAGAAGAAAACAATCTGATTCATGAAAAAGAGAAAACAAAGAATAGTGACAATGAGAAAGATGTTGAAAAATTATTGGAATTTGAGAAGTTAGAGAATGATAAATTGGAAGAAGAAGGGAAACGTGTAAATGACGAAAAAGAAGAAGATGAAGAAAATAAAGAAAGCAAAGATGACCCCGATGATGAAAAGTATGAAAGTAAAGGAGATGACAATGAAGAAGGCCCGAATCAAGAAGATAAAATTCAAAAGCAAAGAGGAAATTTAATGTACGAGCAAGAATCTAAAGATATGGAAAAGGAGAATGAAGCCAAAGTGGAAAGCGATTATTTTCATTATGAAAATAAGAAAGTGAGCAAAGCTTATATAATTTTGAACAAACCAAATTTTGAAGTAATGTTTTCAGAAATGACGGACGAAAGTGAAATTTGGAAAGCATACATAGAAATTGGATTGATCAAAAACCGTAAGTGCAAAGTTATGAAAGAATTAAAAGATAGAATATACGACTCGATTAAAATTTATGGTACCGAAACAAGGCGGATGTTGGAACGCTTAGTTTATGGAAAATCCTACTGTAACGAAGAAGGATGATATGAAAGAGATAAAGCAAGAATCTGTGAACTTGTATTGAAGATCTCGACGTTTGGTAAGAAGGTCGATGCAATGAAGAAAGTTTGTATGATATCTCTATTCCTACCGAAGCACGTGAAATACAAAGATTACAAGTACTGCTTAGAGTCACAAATCAAGTTTAAAAGGGGGTGTTGAAATATTAAACTTGATTTGTTAATTTCTAGAAGTTTCTTATTATTAAAGTTTCTAGAATCTCTTGTATTTAATAGAATTTGGAGAGAGCTCTAGAATTGTATATTAGTTGCTAGAAATAAGAATTATATAAAAGTCATGTTTCTAGAGTTGTCTAAAAAGAAAATTCTAGAATTGTCAAATGAGTCATGCTTCTAGAATATTCTATTTCTAGAATGTTCCATTGAGTCATATAAATAGAGGAGCTCTCCCCTCATTTTGTAATCAAGAAATCAATAAAGCAAGAAATAAATCATCAATAAAGAAAAGTTTTCTACAACAAAATAAAATAAAAACTCCTCTTTCTTATATTCTCTCCCTCTTTCTCCATAATATTCAACAAAGTTTTGGAGGGGCTGAAGTGTCCTATGTTTAAGCATCTATATTAAGAGGGATGGTCTTGGAATTGTACATAGGTTCAGCAGATGGAGGAGTATCAGAGTTGGCAAGTCTAAGCTTAGTAACCTATTCCTTTACAAGTTGGCGAGGGAGGGGATTTTGGACGGGATAGGTAAAAGGGGATGCTTAAATATTGACTGGGAAAATGGTAGGTCATGCTTGTAAAAGAAAGTAGAGTGTCCAAAGAAGCAACAAGTAGTGCAAATATCAGACTTCCAATTATACTTCACGTTCACAATTGCTACTTGATCTGAATCCACTCTAACACGTAACATGAGGGAAGCAGATCATCTTGTGTGATTTCTATCAAAGCCCTAATAAACAAGCTTATGCCTAACTACCGTGTTAGCATAAATACATCTCAAACCATCAAATAGATTTGCTAACAAATTCAGACCCGCCATATGTTGAAGAACGTACGGGATATTTGAAAATTATGCCTAAACTGGAATCAAGAGAACTTGCTCCTTAACTAAATCGACAGAAGGAATCCATGAAATAATGATAAATGGCTTGCCTTCAATAAATATAGGCTTGGATTCTAGGATATGAAAGTGCTCTTCCAAGCAAGAGGATTGAAAAAAAACATGGAGTTGTCTTAGTGTACTTTGAGGCTTTAAGCCGACACTTAATCTTCCACACGCCTATAAAAATCACGAACGAGATCATATGAGAGATTAGAGTAAAAAAGAAACCAACTAATAGTATTTCCAATAATCAAATTTGGCATCTATAATTTCTTACGGGGGAACCATCACTCCATCTTCTTTAATAATTTCAAACTTCTCTGAGTTTGTTCACCTACATTTTGGAGAAGTTTAGAAAACTAGGACGACAATTTTAGTGGCTTGTTAAAGGTAGGGGAGGGTTGGCTGAGGATACGGTCTGCATAGTGCCAACCATTTTTCCTTGAATGATGAAACATTATCATACGCAACTTTTGTACAAGAGTCACCGCCTTCATTTGCAGTTCCATCCATCACCTTATTTCCATCACAAGCACAACACAATCCTTCCAATCCATTTCCAACAATAATAGTACCACATACATTACCATCAGTGACAACATAAGAGCCATCGCCACCAACATTAACAACATTACTAATAATACCATCAGTAGGAAAATTCGCGGAACCAAACACTGACTATTACAATAGCGGTAGAATTACTTACAGGCGAGCCAAGGCCGCCTGAAAAGGGAGGCCAAACACTACCACCATTAAGGACAACTGGGTTATCCAATAGAGGCATTGACAAAGTTGAAACTGGATCAAAACAAGGAACCAGAAGCAATAGAGGAAATCAACTAAATTTGGAGGGGCTTGACCAGCTTGATCCAAGTAGTCGAAAGAGACCAGATCTGTTTCTCGAAGAGGATGCATTAAATTACAAACCCAAGCTAAGTAAAAATTTCTTGTTAAGCATAGATGAGAAGAAATGATCGGAGATGAGTAGGCGAAGTGGGAGGGGAAAAGAAGTGTAGCGTAAGAAGGACTTGCGGGCGAAAAAAGGAGAAAGAATGAGCTACACGGTCACCATTTTTTCCTGATTATTTCATGACCTTTGTTATTGTAGATAGTTGCTTGATCTTATATGAAAGGTTATTGTACATTATCGTTATATGTTCACTATAATTGTGAAACGAATGCATATATTAGTTTGACATAGCATTTGTTAGATTTATCTTAGTGATGAACAAGACACAGACATAATAATACTTGCAATTTGTAAATCATTTCACCTCGAACGGTTAACAAAATTTCAACTTTGCTTTCTTTTTGTGCACCAACTACCAAGCATGCCTTTCGCTTATGGTACAGAGAATAAGCGCAGTGGTATCGACATTTTGTTAAATTGTTTGCGTTGAAATAATTTATGAGAAGTATTTTTTTTTTGTAATGGAAAATAGAATGACCAACCATTAAAAAAATTGTCGCCTTGTAATGAAATTATTTATGTTCCATTGTTATGAGATTGTTTGTGAAATTGCTTATTATCAAGTAATTCATTATAAAATATAAGGTATGTTAATTTTCATTAAAAAAATAATGCATGGTATTAATAATAACGTTTAATATTTGTTGAAATATTTATTAGTGAACTTTGACAATAAACATGATTAAAATTGAGGTTAATGAAGTTGTGTTCTCTATTCATGAAAATTCGAGTCGAATGCCAGATGTCATGGGTTCACAGTTCTTCAGAATACACTAGAAGGAGCTGAAGACAAATCTATTGTGACCTATGATAGAAGCGATGGATAATGATAATTTTTAAATAAAATTAATTACACATTCATAACAACGATCTAAAAAGAGCAAAAACTAGGCAAAATAGAAGAATACAAGTCAACAGTTTGTTGTAATATAATATACAAAATTCTTGGCAAAATTCTATATAAAAGAATGAACCTTATATTTCATGATCTAGTTATAGAATGTCAAAGTCAATTTACCAAGGCAGACAAATCCCCAAAAAAATCACTATTGAGTACTGAGACGGTCAAAGATTTTAATAAAAAGAAAGCAGACAAATTATGCATAAGAGTATATCTAATTAAATCATATGATAAGGTCAACAGATAATTTGTACTTCATATGTTAATGTTAAAATGTACGAGATTTCCAGATAAATTTAATACACTAATTGATATGTGTATAAATACTACTAAATTTTTAATTATGATGATTGGCCTGCCTAGGGTAATTGTACATAGCAATAGAGATTTGAGACATGGTAACCCTTTATCTCCATATCTATTTGTTATGGCAATGAAATACTTCACATTTTAAATGGAGTTGGCATGTCATAAAGGGAACGTTAAGCCCGTATACAGCATTCAAACTTTGGTGAGTTACCTCTATATGTAGATGATCTTATTGTCTATATAAAAGAAAATGAACAAATAACATGCTCTATTAAATAGATTTTCTACAATCTTGAGCACTATGCTGGCTTAAAAATGAATGATTTAAAGTCTAAGTGCTATTTTAATAATGTTTTCCAACAAAGAGATAATATGTTGATATTTTTGGTGTAAAAGAGGTGTAATAACCTGAATTTCCTACACATAGCAATTAGGATAATTTAGCGGTTTAGTTAACTAATCAATGATAATCAGCCTTGTTTAACGCTAATGACTTGAAAAGTAGATTTCTAAAGATAAAAAGATTAGGACTTAAGCTTATTCCATTGCACCTATAATTCCAAATACATATGAAAACATATAAAACTTGATACAATCAGAAAACATGATAAATGAGATGAACGGAGGAGTTATGGGCAAAATGGTAAATAAAACAATGTTATCTTTATGATTACGTAATGCACACCCATTCTTCCTTTCTTATTCCTCTTCTCAATACAGAAAACTAGGTCATCAATTCTATCTCTCTTCATAACTTCTACATATCTTAGCAAAAATATCCATATTTCAAAATTCAAGTTAGGAGATCCTACAAACACATCTACTTAATTTGGAAACTTGGTAAGATTTGAGTTTCAATTTACAAGTTAAAAAATTCAAAAGATGATTTAGGGTCGGAGCTATTGATTTCTCCTTGAAATTAGAGACTACGTTGTTAACTGGGTTTTTACCCAAGCAAGAATGCAGACAAGTTAGAACATCTAGGTCAAGCCAAAAAAACTCAAGAATCAACCAAAAGGACCAGAAGAATTGGAAAGAAGGATTCAAGGAGAATTACACAAAAATCCACTAAGTTGATGGATCGCTAGCGATCCATAAGGAAGCTCCATGGATCATTCTAGCCTCTTGCATCATGAACCATTATCTTTTCTAGGGATATTTGCCATGTTTCATAATATTCCAAGCAACCTAGTTTGAGAAGCGAAGACCCATTTGATTCTAGTCATAGATCAATCTAACTCATGAATGAATCATCGTCAAAATAAAGTAATAGCTACGAAAATCACATGGAGAGTACCTAAATAAGACAAGGAGTGCAATCCAAAAGAAGAAGTCCAAAAATCCCCTAAGTACATAGGTTGCTAGCGATCCATGGTATCATGTTGGACCATTATGAAATCTTCAGAGCACCTTTGTATCATCGAGTGTAGGCTTCTAGAAAAGGAGGGAGCAAAAATACTCCCAGCAGTTGGATCTTCTAGCGATCCATCACCTATGGATCACAAACAATCCATCAGTTTAGCTTGGGTTGCTTTCAAACTTTCTAAGCTCCTTCGTGGCATCATGTGCAGGCTTTTGGCAAAGCGGCTAGTCCCATAGCTCTTGAACCTCTACAAATACAATCCTACTTGCAACATAAACAGGATCTTCAGGACTAGCTTCTAAAACTCTACAAAGATCATTGTTCGCTGTTATTCTCACTCTTCTTCTCCCACACAATAGTCGTCTACGCGTTCGCTGTGATTCTCAAGCGATCTCATGTACTTGTGACTTGATCTAACTTAGAAGATTCAATCATATTATAATCCAATTCAACTTGTAACAGCAGTCATTTAATAAAAAGTTATAAAGTGGATGTAGGCTTCATTAACAGCCAAATCGCTATAAAATCTTCTTGTCTTTTTACTATTTCTGTTCTTTTTACATTTATTTTCTATATTATTGTTCTATAAGAACAGGTCTGGTGCTTTAACACTCAATATAGGGTGTTGATCCATTTTTTGGGTTAGCATTTTGGTGCTTTTATCGAGAACCCGACTCAGGCTTAGATCTAACTATCTACTTTGGATCAGATAAGTTTAGAAATTAGATCCCCAATCTCTGCTTAGAAGATTTTCTGTTGAAAATCAATGGCGCCACGAAGAAAGAGAACTACCTTTGGAAGATCCATAGGAGTAACTATTGCCGAAGAAGAAACAAGCCCTCAGCAAGTTGAAGTCAACAACCCTAACAACATGCAAATTAGAGCTAATACTAGAGATTAAGTGCTAGGATCTCCACTCAACATGAAGTTGTGACTAAGTGAGAATAGAACCAAATGGTTATTGAAATTAACCAGAAAAATGGAAAATAGTTAGAAAGCTCTTATGGACAAGATAGATGCTCTCTTAGCATTCCAATCACTAACTACTGCTTGAGCGAAACCTAAAATTGTGGCTGCAGCAGAGCAAGGGAATTCCTCTGTTTCTGGCTCAAGTAGGAGAACCGAAAGGTAGAAGCAAACAGGAGTAGTGGGTGGAGTTCCAGGAATCACCATAGAAGGAAATGCAACACTCCACCAACTGCAAATCAACCTACTTCAAACTTAAATCTAGGGGCGAAAACCCTATGGAAAGATATAACAGTGGATTTCTTCGACTTTTAAGAGGGCGAGCAACTTAATGACGACAAGTTGGGAAAAAATACTAATGCACTCAACAACGACAGGGAGTTCCAATCTACCCCTACTCGAGCAACCGCAAGCCAACAAAAATCCAAGGGAATGGCTCTCCCAAAAACAGGAGAGCCTAGGTATCAACCCACTTACCAAGATCGTTTGCAAAATCAAACACTTGACATAGTCACTGACAACCAACCCGCAGACCATCGGACATCGGACATCGGAGGCATATATCACGGTTATGATTAAGTGCTTGATGGACGAAAGTAAGGATATGAGAGATGATGAATGGTGATTCGCTCCAAGATGGACTCACTTCACTGATGTAATTTTGAATGAACGGTACCTTGAAAAGTTTACAATGTCGACTATTCCATCTTATGATGGAACAAGAGATCTGAAACCTCACTTGTACAAGTAAAGTTCGTACATGGATGGAGTGAATGCTTCAAATGTTGTTCAATGTAGATATTTTTCAATCTTCCTAGAGAGAATTGCCTCTATGTTGTTCACCAGGCTCCCACCAAAATCCATCTCCACTTTCAATGAATCAGTAACAAAATTCATTGATCAGTTTAGACTTCATAGGGCATAATCAAAAAATGTGATGTTCTTATGTGGCCTGTTCTAGGGATGAAATGAATCATTGAAATCCTTCATCAGCCGGTTCAACACCATAGTGATTGAAGTAAGTAACCCAAACGAAGATACAGTCTTCATGGCCTTGGTCTGCGCTATTCATCCTGACACTGAATTTGGAAAATTGATCAAAATTAAACAAACTACCACTAGGAAGGACTTTAACCAAAAGATGAGCCAGCACTTGAGATTGGAAGAGGCGGAAAAGCTAGAAGGAAAACTTGCTAACCTACAACCAGCCAATGCTGGGCAGAATGGTATGGCAGCTAACCAAGGTGCAAACACCTCCAGGACCACTGCTGAAAGTGTGGGGAAAGATGGGAAGCAGAAAAGGAAGAACTAGAATTCCAATAATCCAAATGAATGTAATGAGTGACTTAAAGGCTTAAGGCCCAAAGATTACACCTCCTCAATGATACTCCAAAAAACATCTACCTTTTTACACAAGGGACAGAGGAGTACAAGAAGTCGCCTAAAATGGATGCGATGGAATAGAAAACGAGTTTCGAAAAGTATCGTCACTTTCATGAAACACATGGTCACAACAGGAATGAGCGCCAACACCTAAAGAACCTGATTGAAGAACCGATTCAGGAAAAAAAGCTTCAATAGTATGTGCGGAAACCATAAGATCACGACTAGCCTATTGCACTCCAAGCTCCTAAAGACCGGTGAAACCAAGCTGGAACCGGCAAAGAAGGATCTAGACGGACCGACCAAAGACTCATCATCTGAAAAATACGTGGAGGACCTCATCCCGTACAAAAGAGCTGAGGAGAAATGGAGCAATACGTAAGCTCGTTAAAGCATGCCCCGAAAGATTCATGCTTTGTGATTAAAGACGGAGCTCCTTCCAAGCAGCAGAGAACCCTGAATGGTGATATCGTATTTCAAAAAACGAGATACTGAAGAAATGGATGCTCCAACCCTCGACCCCTTGGTCATGTCGGTAGGAATTAGAACAAATATGGTCTGACGAGTATTATGGATGGTGGCAGCTCTGTCAACATCCTGTTCGGACGCATGTTTGATTAGATGAAGATCATTATGAAACATAATCCGCTTGTCGAACAAAGATCCAAGGATTCACCGATGAACCTATTGTTGGAACATTTGATTAGCCCGTCGAACTTGGGGAAGGCAACCTTTGTGATCACAGATGAAATGTCTACCTACAATGCTCTCTTAAGTCGGCCTGCCTTAGTAGATTTTAGGATCACTTTAGCCCAGTGGTGCCTAACCATGAAATTTCAAACAGAGAATGGAGTTGGAGTTATCACAGAGGCCAAAGTGTCGCAAGAGAATGCTACATCGCAGAACTACGTGAGTGTGATGTCCTAGAAATTTGGGCAATATTTATTTAATAATTTTCATTAATAATTATTTTAAAATGTGAAATGTTGATTTAATAATCTAATTCAAACAAAAAAAATTACCTTTTGAAAACTAATAATTATTTGTTTGAAAAATGATATTCTTTTGCAAAATTTATAATAATGATAACTTTATATTTGAGAATTTTATTCTTTTCAAAAGTTAAAAATATTTAAATGATAAAATTGTCTTTCTAAGCTAATTTAAAGAATATTTTATTTATAATGTATATATGTGTTATACATTGTAAATAGAGAATTTGATTTAATTTAAATTTAAATTTAATAAGAATATTTTCAAATTTATATATATGTATGTGAATAAATTATGAATTGGTTAATTTGATTAGTGTAGATACTTTTCAAAAGTTTGATTTAAAAATCTATCTTATATTTTCAGAAGAAATTTAAGTAAATATTTATTTTGTTTAAAATATAAATATAATAATTTGAATTATATTTTATAATAAAAGTTTATTTTGTTTTATTTTAAAAATTGTTTTGAAATAGACTTAGTTTATTTACATTAAAGTATAATATTTTAGCTTGAAATTTTGAAATAAGACTTAGTTCAATATCCTTTTCTTTTTAAATTTTCTCTTTTGAAAATTTAGTTTTAAAAATATTATTTTAAAAATATTCAAATAAACATTAAGATATGTAATTTTATAAAAAAAATTATATGTAAACATATAAGGCTAAATATAGATAAACATTTAAAACATGTTAAATTAAATAAGAAATTGTTTTAGAAGAATTTAAAAACATTTATAAAATTAAGAAATCTATTTTTATATTAAAAAGAACACGTGTTAAGCTTTTAACTCATAGAGAAGACACTTGTAATTAATCTACAAACTAAAGTGACATGTGGCAATATTAGTTTATTTTTGAAATTTATTATTGTAGATAAGAAAACTTAGCAAATTCATTTAGTTCAAACAATTTTCTTCAAATGAGAAACTAAAATCAGATTTTAGAAGATAAATTCAAACCCAAACACAAATCTGTCTAAAATCTGCAAAACCAATTCATGTTCAAAAATCTGCAAACAAACTCAAAACCCAAATCTGCAATTTTATTTTTCAATTTTCAACATCAAATTGAAGTTCAATTCAACTCCAAATCTAAGCAAAGAAGAATGGGCCAGCATGCAGTTTTAAAAATCTGCAACAACAAGTAAAATCAACTTCAACAGTAGATTAAAAAAAACCCAGATTCAACTAGCACTTAACAGTTCCAGCAGATTCAAATAAGTTCCAGGAAATTGTGGTTTCAACTGATGTCCTCTGTTTCTTCTATAAGGTGAGTAAATTTCTTTATTTTAAAAGCAGTTCTTTCCTTTAAAATCAATGCTTAAGCAAGTATTAGCACTCAAGATTCTAATGCAAACTGTTTTAAAAAAAATGATTGCCTTTATTTTTTTTAAGTGAGTGAACCTTTAAAAAAAACAGTTTACAAATCAGTGATGAAATCTGTTGCATGTGTAGGAATATAGTTTATAATGCTTGCTTGATTTTAATTGTGTGAATATAAGTATAGTATGTCTGTAAAATGGTCCCTGTTATTTTCATTTCCGCTCTGTGTTAGGGACAGGTCTGCTTTCATCATTTAAAAATTTATATCTCACTGGATAATCAAAATTTGAACTTGATTACTAAAAGGAAAATGTTAAACACATTGTATTCTTGATTTTAAAAATAATTTCAAGTGAATGGATTTAAATAATACTCTGAAAAATTCAAGAATACAGTGGAGTTCGTAAAATGGGTAAAATTCAAACATGGCGATTTTCGAATTCACTTATATAGTCTGAATTGCTTTCGAAAACTAGGAATTTTAAAGGCTTAAACATAATTTTTAAGTTAGAATTTGAGAAGATCTTTGGTGTTGAGCAATTTTGGGTATTTTGGCTACCCACGGTGAATGGCATCGACTGGAGCATCAAGCTTTGGCTCGAAGGAGGGTGGAGTATGGCAGAGTAGGGGAAAAATGCTCAATGGATTTTTCGGTCGACGTGGTGATGGCGAATCGATGGGGTAGGGTTTTGGGTAAGTTTTGGTGATCGTAATTCACGAAGGTGGCACGGCGATAGTGGCGCATCGGTCAGGATCGCTCATGGTGGAATCGACGTGTCTCGTCGTGGAGAAGCTCTGGAAGGAAGGGCTGGTTCCCTGGTGGCGTTGTTCATTGACGGCGATGGATTTCGTGATGAATTTCCAGATTTCGATCTGGAAGCTTATTTTTGATTTTCGATTCGATTTTCGTTTCTGAGTGGTTGATAGTGATGTTGTGCTCGATGTCGACTTGTTGATGGTCTGAACGATGATCGGAGGGAGGCAGGGTTGCTGTGCACGTGCACGGTGGCCATTGCATGTTTCTGGGTTTTTTTTTGTGGTTTTAGGAAAGAACGTTTTGGCTCGGGTATTCGTGTTTTTATCTCGGAGTACTTAAGGCTTTTACTCAAAGTAGTTATTGAGGGGTCTCGGGTAAGTATGGGTTCAGGTTTTATAAACCTGAAACTGTGCAGTTTTTTTTAAATTTTGAATGAAATTTAAATTTTTAAGCAGGGTTTTAAACAGGGATTTAAATTCCAAGTTTAAGATGGATTTGAATTCAAATGAACTTTTGAATCCAAAGTTTTTAAAATTAAAATTTTAAATTTAAGTAAGATTTAAATTTAGTTTTTAAAAATCAAGTCTAAAATATAGTTAAAGTTTACTATGCATTTAAATCAGATTTGTGGAATTTTAAATGTTAGACAAATTCAAATGTTTTAAAGTAGATTTAAAAATGAATTTGATTTCAAATAAATGTTTAAACTTGACAAAAAAATTTTCTTTAATATTTGAATTAAAGTTATGAAATGTTTAACTTTAATTTGAAAGCTAAAATAATAAATTTATTTTTAGGCTTGTTTTCTTTTAATAAAATTAAGTAAATTTGTTTTAAAATTTTCTTATATAAGTATCTTATATAAGTAATGATGGTTCTTCACTTTTATTTTAAGGTTTATAATTTATTTAAAATTTGGATAAATGTTTAAATAGTTAAACATTTTAAACCTTAAATTTTAAAATGGAATTTGAATTAAATTTAGAAATGTATTGTTTTAAATACATTTGAATGTTAATAAAGTTATTAATAAGGTGAATGAATTATCTTAGAAATATTTAAGATAATAAAAGAATTTAATTAAGGAATGTCTTAATTATTTGATTTTAATTAATGATTTAGATTAATTTAATTAGAGATGATTAATAATGATTAATCTAAGATAAATTTTCTTAAGTAAGTAATTAATGAAAATGTTGTTAGTTAATAACGATAATTATCTAAGGATAATTAAGTAATTAATTAATGTGATTAATTTTGATAATTAATTGATTAATTAATTGAATATAATCAATTGTAATTTGTTAAGCATAATTACTTGATAAAAGTAATTAAGGAATTAGTTTCATATTGAACTTAATTATGATAATGTGTTTTGTTTAAATTAATTAATTTAGTTTAATTAATTTAAGATAATCATTTGATGATTTAATAAGAGTAATTACGTAATGTAATTAATGGAACATTATTACTAAGAGAAGTAATAAATGATAATTACTGGAATGTAATTAGTAAGAGATGATTTATTTTAATGAAGTAATTTGGGTATTTACTTTTATAATTAATCAAGGGATTAATTAATGAAGATAATTAATTTGTTATGAGTAATTAAGGGTAGTTAATTACTGATTTGATATTAATCAAGGGTGATTAATAATTGTATTTTTAAATTTAGATTAATTACTAAATGTAATTAATTTTAATAAGTAATTTATTAAAATATAAATTAGAGATCATTAATTAATATAATTAATGATGTAATTAAGAATTGTTTAATTAAGGAATAATTAATAATTAAGTGATTAATTAATGTAATTAATTAAGGATAAATGTAATTAATTATAGTTAATTAATAAATGAAGTAATTAAATGTTAATTACTTATGATTAAGGTTAATTAATTTTGTGTAATTAATTAATGACTAATTACTTATCGTAATTAGAGAACGATTAATCAATGGTGTTTAATCAAGTTGAATACTTAGAGAATGATTAATTAACTAGGTTAATTAATTCATGGATATATAAGCAGGATTTATAGATGTGGTAATTAATTTAATTTATTTTAAATTAATTAGAGATAGTAGTAATTAATTTAATTCATTTTAAATTAATTATAGATGGTGGTAAATAAATCATTGCTTATGGATGATACTGATATTTCATTGGATAGTTGTGATCTCAGAAATGAGAAGAGTAGTATCTATATGATACAGATGCTTAGTTAAAGTATGATAATATGGATTATCTTTTTGTGATGATTATCTACTTGTGATTATGATACGGGTTGTCTGTTTATGATGATGAATGTGATTATCTATTGTGATATGTGAACTATCTATCTGAGTGTATATAGATAATGATGAATTGAATTAATTATTCAAACTAAATTCACTTGGACATTAAGATGGCGTTTGGATTTCGATGAGATCGGGATCGGGTTTCCAAATTTGGAATTCCAAAAACCACATTGATCCAAATTAAACGTTAGGTTGTGAATCTCAAGTGAAGAGTGAAGACTCGAGGTGTAAGGACTATTCGTGTTAATACTCTGAGGGTGATTCCAATATGAGTTTAATGGGAGTAATACTTTCAGGTTCGAGATGAAGATTCAGAGTGCAAGGGCTATGGTCGTTGACTTTGAGGGTGATTCCAAAATGAGTGCAACGAGATAGTGCCTTCGGTTTCGTTCGAACCCAGAATGAACTTGTATGGATTGAATGCTTTCAGAATATCGTCAGGTTGATGATGAGCATTCTAAGATTGATATGTCCTATAAAGGTAATCATAGCCTCAAGCCTCATCAACCGGGAATGGCTAAAACAGGGGAGGTGCAGCAAGGCTAAGTGGGTCATGCCCAAGTAGGACGAGATTTACCCCTGTCTAGAGGTTCTTTTTTATTTCGGTTGTGTGGCAGTTGGCGACGGCCAATCTGCGGGGTGGTCTTGTTCGAGACTTTCCATTAAGGGATGGTTCCGGCTTTGTGTTGCAGGAGATTGGGAGTGATCCTCGGTATGGTGAACTAGGCCACGTACTGTGACGGACGGTACCCCGGTAGCCCTGCCATTGATGGAATCCAAAATCCAATAAGTGCCTGTACGGTTTTGATTGTGCCCAACTATGTTGGAACGTGAGATGTAAGCTTTCCAGCTATCTCTGTATTTTATTTTGAAAACCCTAGACACTATTATAATATCATTGGATTTCCTATCAAATGTTTTGGTTAGCTTAAGGTAAAAACTTTTCCATGTCTATGTGTGGGAAGTCTTACGTGATACCTTTTCTTTTCGAAAGATTTTCTAAAGTTAAGCAATTTTAACCCCGTTTACTCACACCAGACCCATGTCTGACCCAAGTGTTTATTTTCTATTTTATTAAACTCTTGGGTACTCATATTATGTATGAGTAGTCAAGTGATTCAGGATTGCTTTGACGAGTTCTGGAGGAGAAATGGAGCAGGAGGCTTCAGCGTGTAGATATGTATTGTGGTTCCGCTGTGTTTGAGTTGTATCTATTTTCTCTAAAGTACTTGAATTGTAATTGCTAGACAGATGTTTATAACTGTCTAGTTTGTGTTTATCAGCTGTATAACTCTAATGTATATAATACTATGTAATGTTTTTATGTGACATAATATAATTTATTCGTTCCGCTGTGAGATTCTGATGTTGTTTGTTTCTTTCTTTTCTATCTTTTCTCTTTTCTATCCCTTTCTTTCTTCTTAATGATGCGTCTTTCTATGGAATGAAAGGCGGGTCGTTACATTGTGGTATCAGAGCGCTAGGTTGAGCGAATACATAGACTCTGGAGTGGTGTCTGTCTTAAGAGAGCGTACTTGTAATTTTGAATATATATATATATATATATATATATATATATTTCTACCTATTAGATTGGGTTACCTGTTCGGGTTTTCCAATATAAGTAATAAAGGTAGATAGGGTAGTGGTGTTTGTAACACAACTACCAATGGTTGGAGTCCGAGTGTTTGTGGTTGGAAGTGAATCTGCTAGGGCAGTATTGGGCATTTTGAGTAGTTTTGCAGTTTGGTATAAAGGATTTCACCGATCTCTGAAAGAAATCTTTTCAAGGTTCGGAGTTCATCTTTGGAATGTAAGCTTGGTTGCATTCGTGCAAATGGATTTTCTTGGACCTGGATCAGTTGGGAGTTCTGAAGCCAGCGATGGTATCTTGGGAAACTTTAGGAAGGAGTTCTGTCTATATTTAAGTTTGAGACTCAGTTTGGCTGAATATTTGTGCTTGGTTGAGAGCGAGTTTCCTAAGGGATATCTGTCTACTGAAGGCTCTATTGTGGAAGTGGCTGATGTAGCTTTGTGATTCGATGAGCTTTTGGATAAGAAAGTCTTTGGCGGCAGTATCAGCTTTGAGGTGTTGTGTGTGCTATCAGAATAGTCTCTTGGTTTAGCTGTATCCTAGAGGTGGAGTCCAGAAGCGGTAGAGAGGCCTGTTTCTTCGTTAGTTAAGAAGTCTCTGTGATTCTTTTGTCAGTAGGCCGAGAAGATGGTGAAGCTTGTCCATTTATTCTGGAAGCTCAGCTAGGTGTGATGCTTGTGGTTGAAGGTGGACCACTAGTTTCTTCTTTAGATTAGAAGGCTTTAGCTGTTCTGATTGTTGAAGGGAGAACGGTTTCTTGGAAGTTGAACTGAGAGGGATCGCAAAAGTGACTTGCGATGGTTCGGAAGTTCTCTTAGTAATCTTTGTTTAGATTGAAGCATCTTTTGAGGATGTTTGAGTTATTGAAGTGGTTGGTATTTTCTGGATATCTTCGAAGGAGTCAAGATTTGCATCTGCATCGTGAGATTGAGTTCTGTTTCGACTTGGTTCTTGGAGCTTACCGGTGGTTCAGCTTAGTAGGAGGTTCTTTGAGAGAGAGGTCTGTTTAAGTTGGAAAGACAGATCAGATCTAGTTTTCTGATAAGAATTTTTGCTGTGGTGTTGTGACCAAATCGGATAGGTCACTGAGATTTTATGGGATTTGATGAACAATGTTCCGGAGTGGATTGATCAAGTTTGTACTTGTGTTCATCAACAGCATTCTCAAATCAGAGTTGTGCAGCGGTAGCATGGTGGCAGCTGTTCTAGATAGAAGCAACACCCAATTCTTTGGGAATTTGTGTTTTGTCTTGGATCAGAGGATTTCTACAAGAAATTCAATTTTGAATCTGGAGGTTGGATTGTCTTGTGCATCTGTTTTGTTTTCCGAATAGGAATAGTATGTTTGAAGTCTTCTAATATTTGTGTAGTAGAGTTTGGGTGGTGGATTTTGATGGATATTGGGAGAACCATTTTGTTGAGTATGATCTGGAGATCGTTTATTTCTTTGTCCAGATTTGTTCCGTGAAGCATCTGCAAAGATTGGATTGATCTTGAAGGTTGAAGGCAGCCTAGGATCGACAGGAGAGATTTGTGGATAAGAGTTTGGATCTTTCTGTTTCCTCTTAAGGGTTAAGTGTTTGGTCTACAGGATTTAATTTCCACTTCGGACGGCTGGAATTTGTTATGTTTTCACATATCTCTGAGGGAATACGTGTATGATCTATCACTGGTTTTAGAATCTGTAGTTCTGAGAGATTTGGAAGTTGATCAGGACTTGTCTGTAGTCGTGTATCCTGTTTAGATTTGTAGATCTAGATACATAGGAGCTCTAGATCCGAGTGGTGTAGCTAGTTTAGATTCTGTAGAGCGAGTGTCCCGGTGTTTGTACCTGGGAAACTATAGGGAATCCTATCCAGAATTTTGTCTGGATAGTTAGAATTGTTTGCTTAAATTGGTTGCTATGATTGCTAGTATTTGGTTGATAGCATATGCTTGCTATTTTAAAAATTAAAATCTGTATGAGATTATTAAATTATCTTTGCTTTTAAATTTCGGGACGAAATTCTTTTAAGAGGGGAGGAATGTGATGCCCCAAAAATTTAGGCAATATTTATTTAATAATTTTCATTAATAATTATTTTAAAATGTGAAATGATTTAATAATCTAATTCAAACAAAAAATTATCTTTTGAAAACTAATAATTATTTGTTTGACAAATGATATCTTTTCAAAATTTATAATAATGATAACTTTATATTTGAGAATTTTATTCTTTTCAAAATTTAAAAATATTTAAATGATAAAATTGTCTTTCTAAGCTAATTCAAAGAATATTTTACTTATAATGTATATATGTGTATACATTGTAAATAGAGAATTTGATTTTAATTTTAATTTAAATTTAATAAGAATATTTTCAAATTTATATATATGTATGTGAATAAATTATGAATTGGTTAATTTGATTAGTATAGATACTTTTCAAAAGTTTGATTTAAAAATCTATCTTATATTTTCAGAAGAAATTTAAGTAAATATTTATTTTGTTTAAAAGTATAAATATAATAGTTTAAATTATATTTTATAATAAAAGTTTATTTTATTTTATTTTAAAAATTGTTTTGAAATAGACTTACTTTATTTACATTAAAGTATAATATTTTAGCTTGAAATTTTGAAATAAGATTTAATTCAAAATCTTTTTCTTTTTAAATTTTCTCTTTTGAAAATTTAGTTTTAAAAATATTCAAATAAACATTAAGATATGTAATTTTATAACAAAAATTATATGCAAACATGTAAGGCTAAATATAGATAAATATTTAAAACATGTTAAATTAAATAAGAAATTGTTTTAGAAGAATTTAAAAATATTTATAAAATTAAGAAATCTGTTTTTATATTAAAAAGAACAGGTGTTAAGCTTTTAACTCATAGAGAAGACACTTTTAATTAATCTACAAACTAAAGTAACATGTGGCAATATTAGTTTATTTTTGAAATTTATTATTGTAGATAAGAAAACTTAGCAAATTCATTTAGTTCAATCATTTTTCTTCAAATGAGAAACTAAAATCAGATTTTAGAAAAGAAATTCAAACCAAAACACAAATCTATCTAAAATCTGCAAAACCAATTCATGTTCAAAAATCTGCAAACAAACTCAAAACCCAAATCTGCAATTTTATTTTTCAATTTTCAACATCAAATTGAAGTTCAGTTCAACTCCAAATCTAAGCAAAGAAGAATGGGTCAGCATGTAGTTTTAAAAATCTACAACAAGTAAAATCAACTTCAACAGCAGATTAAAAAAACGCAGTTTGAACTAGCACTTAATAGTTCCAGCAGATTCAAATAAGTTCCAGGAAAGTGTGGTTTCAACTGATGTCCCCTGTTTCTACTATAAGGTGAGTAAATTTCTTTATTTTAAAAATAGTTCTTTCCTTTAAAATCAATGCTTAAGCAAGTATTAGCACTCCAGATTCTAATGCAAACTGTTTTAAAATAAAATAAAATGAGTGCCTTTATTTTTTTTTAAATGAGTAAACCTTTTTTTTAAAACAGTTTACAAATCAGTGATGAAATCTGTTGCATGTGTAGGAATATAGTTTATAATGCTTGCTAGATTTTAATTGTGTGAATATAAGTATAGTATGTCTGTAAAATGGTCCCTGTTATTTTCATTTGTGCTCTGTGTTAGTGACAGGTCCACTTTCATCATTTAAAAATTTATATCTCACTGGATAATCAAAATTTGAAATTGATTACTAAAAGGAAAATGTTAAACACATTGTATTCTTGATTTTAAAAATAATTTCAAGTGAATGAATTTAAATAATACTGACAAATTCAAGAATACAGTGGAATTCATAAAATGGGTAAAATTCAAACATGGTGATTTTTGAATTCACTTATATAGTCTGAATTGCTTTCGAAGACAAGGAATTTTAAAGGCTTAAACATAATTTTTAAGTTAGAATTTGAGAAGATCTTTGGTGTTGAGCAATTTTGGGTATTTTGGCTACCCACGACGAATGGCATTGATTGGAGCATCGAGCTTTGGCTCGAAGGAGGGTGGAGTATGGCAGAGTAGGGGAAAAATGCTCAATGGATTTTTTTGGTCGACGTGGTGATGGTGTAACGACCCAACTTCCTACGCCCAGGAAGAAGTATCGTTTTTAAGAAAGAAAAGGGTGATAAAATAGAAAAGATAGAGAAGAAAGAACAACAACATCAGAATCTCACAGCGGAACGAATAAAATATATTAATCACATAAGTACTTACATAGTATATAACATCAATCAGAGTGATACATATAGTACATCACATACTAGACAGTTATAAACACCTGTCTAGTTAATACAACTCAATACACCATACATCACAGAAATACCACACAGCGGAACTATATATACATCTACAACGCAGAAGCCTCCTGCTCCATTGCTCCTCCAGAATTCGTCAAAGCTAAACCTGAATCCCTTGGCAACCCGTAAAAAATTGGGTACCCGAGAGTTTATGAAAAACAAAAATAAACTTCGGGTCAGACATGGGTCTGGTATGAGTAACAGGTTAAAGTTGCTTAATTTTGAAAAATCCTTTGAAAACAAAAGGTATCACGTAAGACTTCCCACACATAAACATGGAAAAGTTTTTACCTTACGCTAACCAAAACATTTGATAGGAAATTCTGTGATATTATAATAGGTCTAGGGTTTTCAAGTAAATAGAAAATAGCCGAAATTGTTTCATCTATTAAATTCCAGCTACTAGCCACAAAAGTGGGTAATACAATCAAAACCGTTGGCACTTATTGGATTGTGGATTCCATACAATGGCAGGGCTACTGGGGTACCGCCCGTCACAGTACGTGGCCTAGATCAACGTACCGAGGATCACTCCCGTCCCCCTGCAACACAAGGCCGGAACTATTCCTTATTGAACAGTCCCGAACAAGATAAACCCCTCAGTTGGCTGCAGACCAACCGCCCACACAGCCGAATAAAAAGGGACATCTAGACAGGGGAATATCCTTGTCCTACTTGGGCATGACCCACCTAACCTTGCTGCACCTCCCATGTTTTAGCCATTCCCGGTTGATGAGGCTTGAGGTTACGATTACCTTTATAGAACATATCTCTTAGAATGCTCATCGCCCGCCTGACGATGTGCTGAAAGCATTCAATCCATACAAGTTCGTTCCGGGTTCGAACGAAACCGAAGGCATCATCTCGTTACACTCGTTTTGGAATCACCCTCAGAGTTAACGACGATAACCCTTGCATTCTGAACCTTCATCTTCACTTCAGATTCATGACCTATCGTTAATTTGGAAACGATGTGGTTTTCGGATATTCCAAATAAGAAAAACCGATCCCGGTCTCATCGAAATCCAAAACGTGTCTTTTAAGGCCAAGTTGTCTATTTAGTCTTAACAGTGAATTAAATATTATCAATATGCACAGATAGATAATTCACATCTCATAATAGATAATCACATTATCAATCATAAACAGATAATTAATATCATCATCCAAACAGATAATTAAATATTATCATACTTAAAGCATACATCCATATCAAATAGATATTACTCATCTCATAACTGAGATCACAATCAAACAATCAAATATCAATATCATCCATAAGCAATGATTTATGAATCACAATCTATAAATAATTTTAAAATGAATTAAATTAACTACTTCCATCTTTAATTAATTTAAAATAAATTAAATTAATTACTCATTTCATAAATCCTACTCTCACAATCATTAATTAAATAATAAATCAAATTAACTAATCATTCTCTAACTACAAGAATAATTTAGTCTTTAATTTATTTCTCAAATGAATTATTCTAAATCATTCATAATAGATTAACATTTAATTACTTCCCTATTAATTATTCCTTAATTTACAATTCTAAATTACATCATTAATTATATTAATGATCTTCAATTTATATAAGATTGCTTTATTTAATTTAATTATATTAAGTGATTAAATCTCTATTTAAACACAATTATTAATCACTCTTGATTAAAACAAAACAGTAATTAACTACCTTAATTACTTACAAATTAATCATTCCATGATTAATTATTCCCATAAATTAATCCCTTGATTAATTACAAAAGAAATTACCCAAATTACTTCACTTACAAATCATCTTGTATGAATTTCATCAGGTAATTATCATCTAATTACCATTCTAAGTAATTATACTCCATTAATTACACTAAGTAATTACACATACCAAATCATCAAATGATTTTCTAAACTTAATTTAATCTTATCATCAATTAATTTTATATTCCAATCATCTTTGATTTAAATATCCTTTGCTATCTTTCAGTAGTTTTCCTTAATTAAATTACAGAAATTAAACTTGAATAAATCCATTAATTAATTTCATTTATATGGATTTATTACCATTTAATTATCTTGTTGATTTATTATTCCCAAATAAATCAATCTCTAATCCCATCATTAATTATATTAATGATTTCTAATTACATTTCATTTGTTAACTTTATTAAGAATACAAATCTTCAAATTACAAATATTAATCCTCTTGATTAATAACAAACAGTAATTAATCATTCTTAATTAATTACTTCCCAATAACAAGCTTAATTAATCCCTTGATTAATTTCAAGTAATTATATTTCAATTACTTCCATTAACAACATCATCCAGTTAATTACCTCCAGTAATTATCCATCAATTACTTCTCTAAGTAACTTAATTCCAAAATATCAGTTAATTAATCTAAATTAATTAACTCAAATTAAATCAATTTTCTCAATTAATAAGTAATTAATTTCTTAATTACTTTCCAAACAAATAATTACATTTAAACTAATACAATGATTATTATTGAATTAATTAATCAATTTAATTTATTAAAAATCAACTACATTAATTAATTATAAAATAATCTAGTTAATGATCTTCATTAACACTTATTTAATTATTTTCTTCTAAAATAATTAACTTGTATTAATCATTATTAATTATAAGTTTGATTAACCATTTAAAATTTTACTAATTTAAATAAATATCTAATTTATGGTTCTTAATCTCATATTAGTTAATTAATTCATTAATTAACTTTAATTACTACTTTTAAACTCATACTTACTAAATTAATTAATATCCATCATTAATTATCCTTATCTAATTAACTTAAAGATTAATGCATATAAAATTTTCTAAAACTTCATGAATTAAAGTAAATTGTTCTTATAATTGATTTAAATTCTCACTTCCAATATGTTTAAAACATTTATTTCAATTTTCTTCGTAAATAAATTCAAATTTTATCGTTAATAAAGTTTAAAACTAAATTTTCAAAATCCTTTTAAACTCACGTATTTGATGGCACTTAAAACCTATTTGAATCAATTTATATTATAAAACTTATTTTAGTTCCAAATCTAGAAGTTAAAATCTAAGTTCTGGTTTAAATTGTGGAGTTAACTTGTCTAAATCCTTTCTTAACAATTTATATTTCATTTTTGAATTCAACTCCTTTTTGAATACACTTAAACATTAAGCACTTTTAAGTTATTAAAATAATTTAAATTTTGAAAACTTTATTATTCCCAACTTTATTTTCAAAACTAACTTAAAGTCACCATTTAAACTTGTTTTAAACTAGGTTTAAATCTTTGATTTTAAATTTTAAAACAAAAGTTAAAAACTGTTAAAACCTGTTACAGTTTTAAAACTGTACAACTACAACCCGAGCACCTCTATGTTTACTTCGAGTAAACATGCGAGTTTCCCCGAGAAAACCACAACTTTGCTTCGAGTTTTCCCCAGGCGCGCGCGAAAAAGACTTCGAGAACCAAACCTGGAAAGCACTACCTCACCTTCCCTTCCAAACCTGTCACCGCCACGTGCGCACAGCTCCAAACACCAGAGGCCACCAAACTCCGGCTACCCTACCGACCATCTTCCCTTTACCTCCCCTCCAAACCACGTGCCACTCGATCACCTGCAGTGGCCGCTGCGATCAAATTTCCAAACACAGAAAAATTTTAGGTTTAAAAACTTTAAACTCATGCCGATGCTTCCACCACCCTTTGCGCCACCATCACCTATTTTTCCTAGCTCCACGGCAGCCTCCTCCACCCCTTGTCAGAGGCTCGACCCCCCAGATCAACCCAATAGTCCACGGCCACTCAAAATGCCTAAAATAGATGAACTCGAACTGCACCTCACCCCCTCCACTAAAAATCACCATATTCTTTTTAAAAATCATAATCTGATTTAACTATTCGATTTATGTACCTGAATTGATAAAACAAGATATTCAAATTTTTGATATTATTGAGATGCTCAGTTCTGTTTTTTTTTCTCTTTTTGGTTTCCAGAGTCATATATTCATTGCTTTGATTTAAGTAAAATCTTAAACTAATGTTTGAAATGAAACTTACAGATATCATTTAAATCTTAAGGCTAAACAAGGATTAATTCAAGAATTTGAATTTAAATGGACAATACTGGAAACAGAGAAATTGCAGAGTTTAAATACCTGCACACCATCATACTTCAGGAATTCAGAAATATAAACACACAATCATACTCTACAATACAATATTTATCACTGCAATAACTTCAAACTAATTTATACTTTTAATTCCTTAAAAAAAATGAGTTACTCACAGATATGTGAAAGAACAAAGGCACTTTTGTTGAAGCAGGCTTTGAAATTTACAGGCTTGAATACAAATGAAACTTCTTTTTGGTTTGCTTCCTGAATTTTGTTTAAGTTTGAAATAGTTTTACTTTCATGTGTTTACTTAGTTCGAACTGAATATGCAGATTTATAGAAAAGAAAGAAGACAAGAATATATAATTATGTTTCATAAAACTGTAACAATATTTGTACAATATGGCATACATATCTAGTTTGTACAGATTTTTGAAACAAGATATTTTAGGTTGGAGGCTGATATGAAATATAATGGTGTGCTAAAAAGATTTTTCATTAATTACTTTTGTTTGTTTGTTTGCTTAAGAATATATAATACTGTCTTCTCTAGCAAGCTTCACTATATACATTTGTTTATTTTTTTGTTACTGTCATTAGCTTTATCTACTTAGTTTGGCCTGCACACATTTATATTTTTATATCTTCATTTTGTTTTATTTCAGCCTGCTCACCTTAGATTTGTTCCTAGATTTTTGTTTGTACAATAGATATTTGTCTTGATGCTTTAAACATATACATATACATATACATATACATACATACATACATACATATATATATATATATATATATATATATATATATATATATATATATGCTGCAGTTCATTTTTATGTTGGTTTACAACTTTGAAAATTCTTTTATTTCTAATTTTATTATTGTTGACTTGTTATTATATTTTTGAAATGTATGTGACTTGTTATCATTTTTGCTTTGTTGTTTGAAAACTACATGAACTTGATAGTTGTTATGTTATTATAATTTAACTAATTTACTAACTTATATTTCTTTTCCCAATTTATCTTGTAGGCTTGTATTTTTATATGTGCAATTTTATTTTATTTATTTTATAAAAACACATTTATCACTTTGACATGATAGACAAATTAAATCATCTTTTTATTATAAACTACATATTTTATAATATATGTTAATGTATTGTTCGACAAAATTATATTTAAAACTCATATATCATTTTAAATTCATATTATAAATCAAGCTATACTAAAAAGAAAAGAAAACAAATCTTTTATTAATAAATTTAAAATTTAAACTTAAGTTAAAATAAGTTTCAATCTATTTAAGCATTTATCCTATGTATTTAAAACCCTATATTTATTTATTTATTTATTTAGCTTTGAAAAGTTTATATTAAATAAAGCATAATTTCTAATTCACTAAAATATATATTAGTATTTAAAACATAATTTATTAGTTAAACTTTTTAAAACAAATCTCACCTATTTGCAATGTATACAAATATATACATATATAAATAGTTTAACAAACAATAAATTTTAACAGATATCATTTACCAATTAAATATTTATTAAAAGAAAAGTATCAATTCAAGTCTAATTAATAAAGATATATCAAATCAATTTAATATTTAATGCAGATTATTAAATTGATATTGCTAGAAAATTCCGGGTTGTCACATTCCTCCCCCCTTAAAAGAATTTTGTCCCCGAAATTTAAAAGCAAAGGTAATTTAATAATATATTTAAGATTTTAAATAAATTTTAAATCATACTCATATATCAATCACATGCTAACAATCATCACAACCAATCTACTCAATCAACAAAGCTAACTATCCATACAAAAATTCTGGATAGAGCTCCCTAGAGTTTCCCAGTATAATACCGGAATACTCGATCTATAGAATCCAAAAAATCTATACTACTAATCTACAGAACTCCTTTGAATCAGAGAAATTCATACAAATCAAATCTATGACTCCGAAATCCAAATTCCTTTGTCTCTTATCCACCAAATTCTTCTGATGATCCAGAGCTGCCTTCAACCTACTGATCAGCTCAACCTTTGCTGATAACTCCTAAAACATTCTGAATCCAAAAACAATCCAGTAGAATAATTTTCTCCAAATCAACCAAAACCGAGAACTCAACCTTTACTATCCTCAGTAGAAAACAACTTCTCTTTTTCCCGAAAAGAAAACAAATGCACTCCCAACTGTTTCTGCTGCACAACTCTGATCTGGGGTAGATGAAAATGCTGATGATGCACATATGCACAAACTGGACAACACATTACAAAAATATGATTCAACAGATCCAAAATAAAACTCAGAAGTTCCTTCAAAACTTGAGCTGCTTTACTAATTTCTCTCTCTAGAAACCTTTCTATTACTACTGAACCATCGGCACTACTTCTGAAATCCAGTCGATACCAAACTCAACTCCTCAGATGCTAAGGCAAACCACCGACCTCTTCAAAGATATCCAGAAGAATTTCTGCCATCCCAGAGAATACTTAACTATCGCAAGTCACTTTTGCGATCAACCCAGGCTAATATCCCAAGAAAACTGTTCTCTCCTTACCAATCTGAACAGCTTAAGCTTATCTAGCCAATCCATTGAAGAAATGGATTCACAACTGCCTCTTAACTTCACCTCTAAAGAACTGCTGACAAATGACCTCCTCGCGTGCCGGCAGAATAATCTAAGCTGCAACACTGCTGCTGATGCCAAAAATTTCTTAATCTAAATCTCCTCGAAAAACTCAGGCCTCAAAGCCAAACACAACATTCAGCTGAACTCAATCTCAAAACTAATGCAGACACACTTCCTTATCCAGAATCCTTGAGATCTTCTTCGGAAACAATCCATCGCTACTGCATCTCAACACACAACTACTACTTCTTGAGGTTCCAAAATAATATTCTAGCTTCTGCTCAACTCACAAAAATCCAATTCTACTCATCCAATCTTATACTACAAAAATGGACTCCAAAACTTAATAGTTTCCTCCAAAGATTTGGTGAAATCCTTATACCGTGAATTTACTCGAGACGGTATTAGGTCTACAGTCTCGTCAGATATACTTCTAACCACAGGTAGTCGTGTTACACACACCACTACTCAATCTACCCTTATACTTATATTGGAAAACCCGAACAGGTAATCCAACAAATAGATAGAAATGAATATATATATATATATATATATATATATATATATATCAAAATTACAAATACGCACTCTCAGGAAAGAAATCACTCAAGAGCCTAGGTATTCACTCAACCTAGCGCTCTGATACCACTGTAACGACCCAACTTCCTACGCCCAGGAAGAAGTATCGTTTTTAAGAAAGAAAAGGGTGAGAAAATAGAAAAGATAGAGAAGAAAGAACAACAACATCAGAATCTCACAGCGGAACGAATAAAATATATTAATCACATAAGTACTTACATAGTATATAACATCAATCAGAGTGATACATATAGTACATCACATACTAGACAGTTATAAACACCTGTCTAGTTAATACAACTCAATACACCATACATCACAGAAATACCACACAGCGGAACTATATATATATCTACAACGCAGAAGCCTCCTGCTCCATTGTTCCTCCAGAATTCGTCAAAGCTAAACCTGAATCCCTTGGCTACCCGTAAAAAATTGGGTACCCGAGAGTTTATGAAAAACAAAAATAAACTTCGGGTCAGACATGGGTCTGGTATGAGTAACAGGTTAAAGTTGCTTAATTTTGAAAAATCCTTTGAAAACAAAAGGTATCACGTAAGACTTCCCACACATAAACATGGAAAGTTTTTTACCTTACGCTAACCAAAACATTTGATGGGAAATTCTGTGATATTATAATAAGTCTAGGGTTTTCAAGTAAATAGAAAATAGCCGAAATTATTACATCTATTAAATTCCAGCTGCTAGCCACAAAAGTGTGTAATACAATCAAAACCGTTGGCACTTATTGGATTGTGGATTCCATACAATGGCAGGGCTACTGGGGTACCGTCCGTCACAATACGTGGCCTAGATCAACGTACCGAGGATCACTCCCGACCCCCTGCAACACAAGGCCGGAACCATTCCTTACTGAACAGTACCGAACAAGATAAACCCCGCAGTTGGCTGCAGACCAACCGCCAACACAGCCGAATAAAAAGGGACATCTAGACAGGGGAATATCCTTGTCCTGCTTGGGCATGACCCACCTAACCTTGCTGCACCTCCCCTGTTTTAGCCATTCCCGGTTGATGAGGCTTGAGGTTACGATTACCTTTATAGAACATATCTCTTAGAATGCTCATCGCCTGCCTGACGATGTGCTGAAAGCATTCAATCCATACAAGTTCGTTCCGGGTTCAAACGAAACCGAAGGCATCATCTCGTTACACTCGTTTTGGAATCACCCTCAGAGTTAACGACGATAACCCTTGCATTCTGAATCTTCATCTTCACTTCAAATTCATGACCTATCGTTAATTTGGAAACGATGTGGTTTTCGGATATTCCAAATAAGGAAAACCGATCCCGGACTCATCGAAATCCAAAACGTGTCTTTTAAGGCCAAGTTGTCTATTTAGTCTTAACAATGAATTAAATATTATCAATATGCACAGATAGATAATTCACATCTCATAATAGATAATCACATTATCAATCATAAACAGATAATTAATATCATCATCCAAACAGATAATTAAATATTATCATACTTAAAGCATACATCCATATCACATAGATATTACTCATCTCATAACTGAGATCACAATCAAACAATCAAATATCAATATCATCCATAAGCAATGATTTATGAATCACAATCTATAAATAATTTTAAAATGAATTAAATTAACTACTTCCATCTTCAATTAATTTAAAATAAATTAAATTAATTACTCATTTCATAAATCCTACTCTCACAATCATTAATTAAATAATAAATCAAATTAACTAATCATTCTCTAACTACAAGAATAATTTAGTCTTTAATTTATTTCTCAAATGAATTATTCTAAATCATTCATAATAGATTAACATTTAATTACTTCCCTATTAATTATTCCTTAATCTACAATTCTTAATTACATCATTAATTATATTAATGATCTTCAATTTATATAAGATTGCTTAATTTAATTTAATTATATTAAGTGATTAAATCTCTATTTAAACACAATTATTAATCACTCTTGATTAATAACAAAACAGTAATTAACTACCTTAATTACTTACAAATTAATCATTCCATGATTAATTATTCCCATAAATTAATCCCTTGATTAATTACAAAAGAAATTACCCAAATTACTTCACTTACAAATCATCTTGTATGAATTTCATCAGGTAATTATCATCTAATTACTATTCTAAGTAATTATACTCCATTAATTACACTAAGTAATTACACATACCAAATCATCAAATGATTTTCTAAACTTAATTTAATCTTATCATCAATTAATTTTATATTCCAATCATCTTTGATTTAAATATCCTTTGCTATCTTTCAGTAGTTTTCCTTAATTAAATTACAGAAATTAAACTTGAATAAATCCATTAATTAATTTCATTTATATGGATTTATTACCATTTAATTATCTTGTTGATTTATTATTCCTAAATAAATCAATCTCTAATCCCATCATTAATTATATTAATGATTTCTAATTACATTTTCATTTGCTAACTTTATTAAGAATACAAATCTTCAAATTACAAATATTAATCCTCTTGATTAATAACAAACAGTAATTAATCATTCTTAATTAATTACTTCCCAATAACAAGCTTAATTAATCCCTTGATTAATTTCAAGTAATTATATTTCAATTACTTCCATTAACAACATCATCCAGTTAATTACCTCCAGTAATTATCCATCAATTACTTCTCTAAGTAACTTAATTCCAAAATATCAGTTAATTAATCTAAATTAATTAACTCAAATTAAATCAATTTTCTCAATTAATAAGTAATTAATTTATTAATTACTTTCCAAATAAATAATTACATTTAAACTAATACAATGATTATTATTGAATTAATTAATCAATTTAATTTATTAAAAATCAACTACATTAATTAATTATAAAATAATCTAGTTAATGATCTTCATTAACGCTTATTTAATTATTTTCTTCTAAAATAATTAACTTGTATTAATCATTATTAATTATAAGTTTGATTAACCATTTAAAATTTTATTAATTTAAATAAATATCTAATTTATGGTTCTTAATCTCATATTAGTTAATTAATTCATTAATTAACTTTAATTACTACTTTTAAACTCATACTTACTAAATTAATTAATATCCATCATTAATTATCCTTATCTAATTAACTTAAAGATTAATGCATATAAAATTTTCTAAAACTTCATGAATTAAAGTAAATTGTTCTTATAATTGATTTAAATTCTCACTTCCAATATGTTTAAAACATTTAATTCAATTTTCATCGTAAATAAATTCAAATTTTATCGTTAATAAAGTTTAAAACTAAATTTTCAAAATCCTTTTAAACTCACGTATTTGATGGCACTTAAAACCTATTTGAATCAATTTATATTATAAAACTTATTTTAGTTCCAAATCTAGAAGTTAAAATCTAAGTTCTGGTTTAAATTGTGGAGTTAACTTGTCTAAATCCTTTCTTAACAATTTATATTTCATTTTTGAATTCAACTCCTTTTTGAATACACTTAAACATTAAGCACTTTTAAGTTATTAAAATAATTTAAATTTTGAAAACTTTATTATTCCCAATTTTATTTTCAAAACCGACTTAAAGTCACCATTTAAACTTGTTTTAAACTAGGTTTAAATCTTTGATTTTAAATTTTAAAACAAAAGTTAAAAACTGTTAAAACCTGTTACAGTTTTAAAACTGTACAACTACAACCCGAGCACCTCTATGTTTACTTCGAGTGAACATGCGAGTTTCCCCGAGAAAACCACAACTTTGCTACGAGTTTTCCCCAGGCGCGCGCAAAAAAGACTTCGAGAACCAAACCTGGAAAACACTTCCTCACCTTCCCTTCCAAACCTGTCACCGCCACGTGCGCACAGCTCCAACCACCAGAGGCCAC
Organism: Allium cepa; assembly: GCA_030765085.1. Classification (NCBI taxonomy): domain Eukaryota; kingdom Viridiplantae; phylum Streptophyta; class Magnoliopsida; order Asparagales; family Amaryllidaceae; genus Allium; species Allium cepa. The sequence goes on along the minus strand of CM060939.1, from coordinate 640,779,718 downwards.
CAAACTCCGGCTACCCCACCGACCATCTTCCCTTTACCTCCCCTCCAAACCACGTGCCACTCGATCACCTGCAATGGCCGCTGCGATCAAATTTCCAAACACAGAAAAATTTTAGGTTTAAAAACTTTAAACTCATGCCGATGCTTCCACCACCCTTTGCGCCACCATCACCTATTTTTCCTAGCTCCACGGCAGCCTCCTCCACCTTTGTCAGAGGCTCGAACCCCTAGATCAACCCAATAGTCCACGACCACTCAAAATGCCTAAAATAGATGAACTCGAACTGCACCTCACCCCCTCCACTAAAAATCACCATATTCTTTTTAAAAATCATAATTTGATCTAGCTATTCGATTTATGTACCTGAATTGATAAAACAATATATTCAAATTTTTGATATTATTGAGATGCTCAGTTCTATTTTTTTCTTTCTCTTTTTGGTTTCCAGAGTCATATATTCATTGCTTTGATTTAAGTAAAATCTTAAACTAATGTTTGAAATGAAACTTACAGATATCATTTAAATCTTAAGGCTAAACAAGGATTAATTCAAGAATTTGAATTTAAATGGACAATACTAGAAACAGAGAAATTGAAGAGTTTAAATACCTGCACACCATCATACTTCAGGAATTCAGAAATATAAACACACAATCGTACTCTACAATACAATATTTATCACCGCAATAACTTCAAATTAATTTATACTTTTAATTCCTTAAAAAAAAATGAGTTACTCACAGATATGTGAAAGAACAGAGGCACTTTTGTTGAAGCAGGCTTTGAAATTTACAGGCTTGAATACAACTGAAACTTCTTTTTGCTTTGCTTCCTGAATTTTGTTTAAGTTTGAAATAGTTTTACTTTCATGTGTTTACTTAGTTCGAACTGAATATGCAGATTTATAGAAAAGAAAGAAGACAAGAATATATAATTATGTTTCATAAAACTATAACAATATTTTTACAATATGGCATACATATCTAGTTTGTACAGATTTTTGAAACAAGATATTTTAGGTTGGAGGCTGATATGAAATATAATGGTGTGCCAAAAAGATTTTTCATTAATTACTTTTGTTTGTTTGTTTGCTTAAGAATATATAATACTGTCTTCTCTATCAAGCTTCACTATATACATTTGTTTATTTTTTTGTTACTGTCATTAACTTTATCTACTTAGTTTGGCCTGCACACATTTATATTTTTATATCTTCATTTTGTTTTATTTCAGCCTGCTCACCTTAGATTTGTTCCTAGATTTTTGTTTGTACAATAGATATTTGTCTTGATGCTTTAAACATGTAACGACCCGCTATTTTGGACCATTCAAATCGACACTAAAACCGTACATGTCTTGACTTGAATAATTCAAAATACCGAATTATAAATTTAATTTGGCAAAACTTAAGATATACAGTAAATAAATCAAACACAGATCACAGACACAGAGTAATATAATGCAGCGGAATAGAAAAATAGTAGTTCATGAAGCTACTATATACATCAGAGTTTAAAATAAAATACATCAGAATCTCTTGAATATAGAAAAGTCTTCAGTACGAGCCGATGACTTCTCTGAACCAGTCAACTAGAAAACTGAAAGTTGAAACGATAGTTGGATCTCCAAATGAAGCTCCAATCTCCAAAAGTGAGTCTCAAATGCTGTATTACTCGGTCTGACCCGAGCGTAAAGCAAAACACAAAACACTCGAGTCAGGATTAACATTCTTATATCAATAAATTCAACTCAAGTGAAATTTCAACTGAAATACAATATAACTTAAAAGGATGTTTGGGATAACCATCCTCTAAGGGTCTATAGAACTATCTACAAGGTAGAATTATATACTATTACACCGTGATCATTCACTTAATTTATACTTCAAACCCAAATATCAATTTCACTTCAAATAATAGAATTTATATATATATATATATATATATATAATGTATACAACAAAGTACTTTCAATTTCCCCAACTTACAAATCGTTCACATCAACCCGACCTTCCCATTTCAAATAAATTCAATCAATTTAAATTTTCCAAAAATCCACTTAAATTTTTATAAATCTCACATTTGGATTTGATATCCCAATTACCCCTTTACAATTTCAATATGTTTCCAAACTTTAAGTATCTAATATTCACTAAATTTCCAAATCCAGTTTTATAAATAGAAATCTCCAAATTCCGTTCAACCTAAATTTTCATTTAATTCAATTAGTTATTTAAATAACAAATTCAACTATATCGGTTCCCAAATACATATCCAAATCTCTAAATCATTTAATTTCAATATAGTTCATAGCTTTAATACTTAAATGTTAAATCTACAGTTCCCGATAGATCTCGATTTTCACCTCCTTACTATTTAGTTTTGAACACTCCCGTGTTTGGTTCAATATCATTTTAGTGACCTTAAATTACATTTTACTCAATATTATCTTAAATTTTATCAAACGGGAAATATCCATTAAAGTACTTAAATCAAAAATCCAGTTACAAAAACATACCCTTAAATTTCCATTTAATAATTCCGAATTGATTAAATTAATTAAATTCTTATTTAAATGCCGTTTAAATAAACCCAAATTTATCTCCCAATCTTAATTTATTCAAATTATTGCAAATCTATTCGGAACATAATTCACCTAAATATCTATCAAATTATGTAAATAATCAATCTTGATTAAATTAGATATTATTAACTCTATATTTATCATTTCAATCCGTACACTAAATGTATACGAGTGGATGGCATTCCAACCCGTAACCCAAATTTAATTAAATGAAAAACCGCTTTGGGTCTATCATTTCAACCTATTTCGATTCAAAATCAAACATACAAAGGGAACTTGCAGTGTGATGACAGGGATGGTGTCAAAGTAAATAAACAAGCAATAACAACAATCAATAACAATTCAATAAAATAATCAAATAACCCCGAAATAATCGTATTAATTCGCATCGTTATTTGTATAATTATCTCTAGAATCTGCACTATCATTTCTTGTAGATTAAAGACTATCACATTTCATTTTTCACTTGTCGTTCCATTTACATTTCAGTTTAAAACAACATAATTAATCCAAACTAAGTTCAAAGATTTAAAGTATAATTTATCAATTTCTACGACAATTAATGGGTCAAATTTAACTAATCAAATTTACATATGGCGGGGTCAGGTTTTAATAAATCAAGGTCCGTCATATACAATCCGTTTAATTTGTAAACTATACTACCCCAAATTAAACCAGCAAACTAGTTATCACTTAACAATAATAAATTAACATCCCATTTGAACGGAAATCAATCAATCAGTCAATTATCAACCAAATCTGTATTATTATAAATAATTAACCGATAATGGTGTCAGGTGTCGTAAATGAACAGATCCAGCTAATAGCAGTCATAATAGTAAAACAACTAACAACAGCATATTTCAATTGACGTTTCAATTGAATTTAAATTTAATAAATAAAAGAACGTTAATCGTGAGTGATTGCTCACCTTCCGAGGCTAGAAAGATTTGACAAAGAAATTGAGTTACACATCCAGGCACACACACTCAAAGCGAAGCAAACATTCGGTGGACAAGCTGGTGACAAAGAATTTGCGAGGTCAAATCAAGATTGTATCGATGACGATAGCTGGGCATAAGTGAACTCATATAGATACTAAATCAAATGTACAGTCGTATGCCTTAATATACCAATATATATGTAGACTAAGTTTATAATATGTACAAAATGAGGTTAACTGGACTCAACTAATATCTCTGCAAATGCAGACCTAACTGATAAACTATCTAAAATATGCATCCATACGCCCAGCATAATATGTCTCGACATGTGAAAACTAATGTATATTTATTATTCATCAACATATTATAATACTTACCCTATGAACACTATCATCATATAAATGGCTTATCCTGCAGACAACAAACATCCCTGACAATGTATACTTTTATATACACAAATATGACTATGTCTATAAAATGTTTTACAACATATTAAACTTTATACAAATTTATACTATATATGTATTGGGTACGAATGAGACAAAGTATATAATTATATGGTATAAAAATATATTATTGATGACAAAATGTATTGTGAGCTAAAATAAACTTTGATAAACCTCTGCTTTAAAACCTATCAGCCTGCAGCAAGTATCACACTTTAACCTATGCGACTTTTGGTTTATATCTATTAAGTTTTACAACTTATATACATAAAACGTTTATTTAATAACATGCTTCTGCAACTCGTAAAACACGAAACTCACAACCTATCTTTCATATAAAGTATAAATCGGTTCACATAATATCTTAGACACATATATGTATGAAAACGAAAGAGATGGATCAACCATACATCCAGGCATAGATCTCGATGTACCAAAAATGTTATGCAGACCGAAAGAATGGCACACTACAACATATGTTATATATACTCTGACTTACCCATCATGCGTGTTAAAAATACAAGAAAAATGTACATTTTTTTTTTTTTTTTTTTTTACTGACTTACTTCCTCCACAATTTATTTTAATAGCTTATATAACATATTTAAATACATATACCAATTGCCTAATAAGATGAGTTTGCCTTACCTTTATTTATGTACTGACGTTTTATACCATATCATCTTAACATCTCAACAATCTTTCCTTATAAACTGTGACTACTGCATCTTGTTAACAGTTATGACTCAATAAACTTCAAATTTTATACCTAGGTATCCACTAACAGATCAGTCGAAAATACACATAAGGATTACTATAACCTAACTAATACTAAAACATCTACAGATTGCTATACTCATATATCTCATGTTTGAATATAGACAACAGAGAAAAAGTAGCACTCACCTAGCTATGCAAGGTTCTTCGGTCAGGGTAAGTGCAGCAGTGGGTTATCGGAGGAGATAAAAACTCGGGCTCGACAGATCCGCGGATGAGGAAGACCGGGGCCTGAGTTGTTGAGTGTGGAAATGGTGGCGGCTTAGGCGTATGGTGGTGGAAGGGCAGTTCGGGTCACGCAAGAGGATGGGGAAAACTGATGGGTTTTGGGCATGCGGCTTCGGCATGGGAATGATGGCCACTCGGGTTTGAGGTCTGGTGGTGAAGTTGGGACGCGGAGACGGAACCGGATGATGATGGACGTGGTTGTGTTCGACATGGCAAGAGGAAGTCACGGCCTTGTGTGCACCAAGCGTGGAGGCGGAGATTGGCGGAGGCCGAGGCTGGTGGGGTCGAGTCGATGGCCGTGTGTTTGAGCCGCGTCTTGGTGGCAGGCGGCAGGGAAGATCGGATCTGGGTGCATGAATGTTTGGAGGAAAGGCACAGGCGAGCTAAAAAAATGGGCAAGGAAAAATAAATGAAGGGCCGTGCAAATGAAAGAGATGGCACATGCGGAGGTGCAAATTGCAGAAGAAAGAAGAGTATGTCCATGTGTAAATAGAGATGCAGACATATCCCCCTTTTTTCTTTAGTAAAAGAAGATGAAGAGGAAAGAAAAATGAATCAGTATAGGAAACGAACAACAATATATTGAAGCGAATGTAACGTTACGAGTCAGCACCAATTAAATTCAGGAATAAATAAAGGAACGGTAGACAAATCAAAGGACAACCCGTTTAAATTTGAAGTGGTGGAATAGTGGAAGTCAAAAGCTGAATTCTGAATATTTCAAAAGCCAATGGCTAACGGTTTTTACGGTATATAAATGCAAGGCCATTGAAATACCAAAAAGACTCGTAAGGGTACCGGTACGATTTATCGTTTCGCGGGTTTTGCCGCGTGTCAGACCCCGAAATACAGAAATAAATATACCGCAGAGATCACCATGGCGAGATGATCAAAACGGTATATAGATATCAGTGGTACGATCATCTGACCAAAAGTCGATAATCGGTACCGAAAATGCTGCTATTTTGCAGTAAATAAGGTAAACGGAGCAGTAGACGTCCGAATTTGGAAAAACGAAGGATGACGTCGCACTCAGAAAAGGATTTAGAATTTTTCTATGTGAAAATATTCTGCTTGGAAAATATTTTATTGTCAACAATTATTAGCTAGCTTGAATTGAATAGAATTTCGCAACGAAATAAACTTTGCCAAAATAAATTGAAAAATTAAAACCTGCTATGTTTAATTGGAAGTAATTCAAATATCAAATTTTTATTTCAAAATATTACTATTTAAATTTCTCAAAAATTTCGATTTAATACGTTATAAAACCAATTAAACATTATTAAAACTCTATGGGTCGTTACACCCTCCCCCACTCAAAACTTTTCGTCCCCGAAAAGGAAGGAGGTTGGAGGATGAAAACAATCAGAAAGAAAATGGATTGAATGCCAAGATAAACAATTTATTTTAAACTATATAAATTTTTCTTGAAATATTCAGTTGTAAATCAGTTATCTTTAACACATTATGTTTTGAACCCATTGGAATTAAATATGTTTAAATAACACCTAATAAATATATGAAATTATTATTTGAAAACAGTTTATTTACCCAATTAGTTATAGTTACACGAAAGCTATTGAGACCATAAATTCCTTAATTCAAAATTTTATTAATTTATCTCAAAATACTTTCCAATATTATTAATAAACCAATAATCATTTCTTTACATATGTTGTATTTGATTAGTAATTTCTAAAATATTAAAATTTTCTATTAAACAATGTAGTATACAAATAAGCAAAATCTAAAAGGATCTATTTAACAAGGAAAAGAAGATAGATTTTGAAAACAGAATCGAGGTGAATAAATAAGCTGAGCAGAATAAGGTGGATTCAAAAGGGAGAATCGGGCACGAATTGTTAATTCACCCAAAGGAATTTAAATTTCAAAGATTAATACAAAATTTCTTTGTTGGGAAAATACCTATATAATAAGATACTGTTATATCGAAATAAATTTCCTTTCGAAAATACTTTTATAACTCGATGTTTCAACAAGTTTATTCTCGTTCTTGCAGACTCTGGCCATGCGTTGATCAGGCGCAAAGCTAGAATTCTTCAAGTACTAAGTAGACTTGTTTCAACACCCAGTGAAAATACTTGGAAAAATCTTTTTAAAATCAGATATGGAAAGTACGATCCGAACAAAACAATCAAACCAAAACTTTTGTCCGATCATGGTTCGCAGATACACAATGGTTACGCCTGGTTCCCCCAGGAAACAATCCATATCCGTAAGCTTTCACAGCCCTGCGAGTTACGCCATGATGACTAGTAGGGTGCAGGATACACAATGGTTACGCCTGGTTCCCCCAGGAAACAATCCGTACCCCCAGGCAAGACTCAGCCAGGCACTTGCGCTACTATTCGCGACCTACACAGATTGCAGGATACACAATGGTTACGCCTGGTTCCCCCAGGAAACAATCCGTACCCCTAGGCAAGACTCAACCAGGCAATTTCGCTGTGCATTCACGAGAGAAAAAGAAAACCATGGGTTACGCCACGGTGGGAACACTCGAGTATTACATCCAGAAAACCGAAAATCAGAGAGAATAATATCGATAGAATGAATCCACGATGTGGCCACAAAGCGGATATCAAGCAGAAGGCACTTTCCATATCTTTACTTGGAAATATATATTGTATAGTACCTTTTCAACTACTTCCAAATATCATACTTATATATATAGGATTCCTTTACCAAGTCGAATACTTTCCAAATCAATAGTATATCAAAACATACTTATATGGACTTTGATTATATACAATTCTCTTTCCAAATTGAGTACCTTTCAAATCAATAGATTTCAAATCACTTCCATACTTATACAAATCCATTTTATATACGTCTGACCACTTCCCAAATCAAGTGCTTAATTATACAAGGTTCTCAATTTCAAATTATTCAATATCAAATTTTGTTCCAAAGTCATATATGAATTCACCAAATTTCTTCCAACTTAGATATCCTAACTTCAAAGTTCCCCAAAATAGTAGGTTTAGAAAATTATCCCAGTTTCCAGATTAAAATAATTCAAGTCAAACAAATTCATTTCCAAAATCATCATATAAGTACTGGTTTTAATTTTCAATTAAATTTCAAAACCCAATATTTTCTCACAATCCATTATCCTCAAAATGGTTTCCAACTTTATACTTATCCCTTCTAAACCTTTAAACTATCCATTTCTATGTGAAATATCCAATTTACCTTTTTGAAAACCATTATTCAACTATTTTTCCAAAACATTTCAAAACTAAATTTATATTCTTAATCAGACATTTTATACTCTTCGAAATTTCTTAGTTTTGAAAATTTAATCTCGATTTGGAAGTGTTCGAACATTTAAAATAGTTAGGGAAATCAAATTTTCAATTCAAGAGTTGAAAATCAACAATAAATCAATAAATCCATTATTAAATCTGGAACTCGAGGACCGAACACCGGTCTCATTTTATATTGTTTCAAATATATACTTATATCTTTCTAAAATATCAAATTATATTTCGGAATTTGAAATCAAAAACCGCTTTACAAATCACTCGCATAGCGAAGCTATTAAAGTGGCATCTCTCCCACTCTGAAACTCGAAAATCAATGTCGATGATGCGTGCACTCATCACCGAAATTATTCTCCAGCGACATAAGTGAGTTCTGGACTTCTATTTTTCTTGAAAACTTCTTTGAAATTTCTTCAAATTATTGGAATTCATTTGAACTCATTCGAAACATTTCTTATTTGGAAAAATACTTTTAAATCGTATTATTTATATATATTTTCCAAAATCTTAAAACCAATTCCAAAACATCGGAATTCAATCCTCGAATTTCAAATTTAACAATTTAGTTCTAAATCTTTTTTTTTTATATAGATCAGATTCTTATATTTTTCAAAATTTCAATTCTTTCAAAACCCTCTTATATAGAATGACATATCTTATTTGCTTTACACATATAGGTATATCATCCTTATTGAAAACATTCTCTTTTTATATATAGAAAAATCATAGTTTTCCAAATAATAATTTCGATATATAAAACAATTTTCAAAAATACAAACATACCCGATTTTCAAAGGATAAATTAAGAATGGATTTCAAACAAAGATGGATATTTAAATTAGAGGAACTCTAATAAATAGAATCCTGATACGAAGATAGACTCAACACAGTTGAAAAAATCAAAATACAAAATAGAAGGTGGATATACTTCTATAAATCTCGGGCAACCTTAACCGGGTCAACCATGACTTCCGGAATATAATTGATGCGAAATTCTAAAGCAAATCTACATCCGATCGCTAGAGATAGAATTCGGCATATCAAGAAATAGTAGCATCATAAACCGAGGATTCAGAATCTCCGGTGAATCAATGCCGATTGTAAAGGAGTTCTCACCCCCTTTACAAAACTTTCAGTGGAGTTATGGGATACTCCAGAATCAAACGAATATAAATAGGGAGAGACAGAATATATTTGGAACCGAGGGACATTCCAAAATTCAAAGGAAATCGAGTCAAAAGGAAGAGATTCAACTCGAGCGAAAGTGATTCTGTAAATAAATTTACCATATATGTTAAGTTTTGCCTAGAGCCAAAGCTCTGATACCAGCTGTAACGACCCGCTATTTTGGACCATTCAAATCGACACTAAAACCGTACATGTCTTGACTTGAATAATTCAAAATACCGAATTATAAATTTAATTTGGCAAAACTTAAGATATACAGTAAATAAATCAAACACAGATCACAGACACAGAGTAATATAATGCAGCGGAATAGAAAAATAGTAGTTCATGAAGCTACTATATACATCAGAGTTTAAAATAAAATACATCAGAATCTCTTGAATATAGAAAAGTCTTCAGTACGAGCCGATGACTTCTCTGAACCAGTCAACTAGAAAACTGAAAGTTGAAACGATAGTTGGATCTCCAAATGAAGCTCCAATCTCCAAAAGTGAGTCTCAAATGCTGTATTACTCGGTCTGACCCGAGCGTAAAGCAAAACACAAAACACTCGAGTCAGGATTAACATTCTTATATCAATAAATTCAACTCAAGTGAAATTTCAACTGAAATACAATATAACTTAAAAGGATGTTTGGGATAACCATCCTCTAAGGGTCTATAGAACTATCTACAAGGTAGAATTATATACTATTACACCGTGATCATTCACTTAATTTATACTTCAAACCCAAATATCAATTTCACTTCAAATAATAGAATTTATATATATATATATATATATATAATGTATACAACAAAGTACTTTCAATTTCCCCAACTTACAAATCGTTCACATCAACCCGACCTTCCCATTTCAAATAAATTCAATCAATTTAAATTTTCCAAAAATCCACTTAAATTTTTATAAATCTCACATTTGGATTTGATATCCCAATTACCCCTTTACAATTTCAATATGTTTCCAAACTTTAAGTATCTAATATTCACTAAATTTCCAAATCCAGTTTTATAAATAGAAATCTCCAAATTCCGTTCAACCTAAATTTTCATTTAATTCAATTAGTTATTTAAATAACAAATTCAACTATATCGGTTCCCAAATACATATCCAAATCTCTAAATCATTTAATTTCAATATAGTTCATAGCTTTAATACTTAAATGTTAAATCTACAGTTCCCGATAGATCTCGATTTTCACCTCCTTACTATTTAGTTTTGAACACTCCCGTGTTTGGTTCAATATCATTTTAGTGACCTTAAATTACATTTTACTCAATATTATCTTAAATTTTATCAAACGGGAAATATCCATTAAAGTACTTAAATCAAAAATCCAGTTACAAAAACATACCCTTAAATTTCCATTTAATAATTCCGAATTGATTAAATTAATTAAATTCTTATTTAAATGCCGTTTAAATAAACCCAAATTTATCTCCCAATCTTAATTTATTCAAATTATTGCAAATCTATTCGGAACATAATTCACCTAAATATCTATCAAATTATGTAAATAATCAATCTTGATTAAATTAGATATTATTAACTCTATATTTATCATTTCAATCCGTACACTAAATGTATACGGGTGGATGGCATTCCAACCCGTAACCCAAATTTAATTAAATGAAAAACCGCTTTGGGTCTATCATTTCAACCTATTTCGATTCAAAATCAAACATACAAAGGGAACTTGCAGTGTGATGACAGGGATGGTGTCAAAGTAAATAAACAAGCAATAACAACAATCAATAACAATTCAATAAAATAATCAAATAACCCCGAAATAATCGTATTAATTCGCATCGTTATTTGTATAATTATCTCTAGAATCTGCACTATCATTTCTTGTAGATTAAAGACTATCACATTTCATTTTTCACTTGTCGTTCCATTTACATTTCAGTTTAAAACAACATAATTAATCCAAACTACGTTCAAAGATTTAAAGTATAATTTATCAATTTCTACGACAATTAATGGGTCAAATTTAACTAATCAAATTTACATATGGCGGGGTCAGGTTTTAATAAATCAAGGTCCGTCATATACAATCCGTTTAATTTGTAAACTATACTACCCCAAATTAAACCAGCAAACTAGTTATCACTTAACAATAATAAATTAACATCCCATTTGAACGGAAATCAATCAATCAGTCAATTATCAACCAAATCTGTATTATTATAAATAATTAACCAATAATGGTGTCAGGTGTCGTAAATGAACAGATCCAGCTAATAGCAGTCATAATAGTAAAACAACTAACAACAGCATATTTCAATTGACGTTTCAATTGAATTTAAATTTAATAAATAAAAGAACGTTAATCGTGAGTGATTGCTCACCTTCCGAGGCTAGAAAGATTTGACAAAGAAATTGAGTTACACATCCAGGCACACACACTCAAAGCGAAGCAAACATTCGGTGGACAAGCTGGTGACAAAGAATTTGCGAGGTCAAATCAAGATTGTATCGATGACGATAGCTGGGCATAAGTGAACTCATATAGATACTAAATCAAATGTACAGTCGTATGCCTTAATATACCAATATATATGTAGACTAAGTTTATAATATGTACAAAATGAGGTTAACTGGACTCAACTAATATCTCTGCAAATGCAGACCTAACTGATAAACTATCTAAAATATGCATCCATACGCCCAGCATAATATGTCTCGACATGTGAAAACTAATGTATATTTATTATTCATCAACATATTATAATACTTACCCTATGAACACTATCATCATATAAATGGCTTATCCTGCAGACAACAAACATCCCTGACAATGTATACTTTTATATACACAAATATGACTATGTCTATAAAATGTTTTACAACATATTAAACTTTATACAAATTTATACTATATATGTATTGGGTACGAATGAGACAAAGTATATAATTATATGGTATAAAAATATATTATTGATGACAAAATGTATTGTGAGCTAAAATAAACTTTGATAAACCTCTGCTTTAAAACCTATCAGCCTGCAGCAAGTATCACACTTTAACCTATGCGACTTTTGGTTTATATCTATTAAGTTTTACAACTTATATACATAAAACGTTTATTTAATAACATGCTTCTGCAACTCGTAAAACACGAAACTCACAACCTATCTTTCATATAAAGTATAAATCGGTTCACATAATATCTTAGACACATATATGTATGAAAACGAAAGAGATGGATCAACCATACATCCAGGCATAGATCTCGATGTACCAAAAATGTTATGCAGACCGAAAGAATGGCACACTACAACATATGTTATATATACTCTGACTTACCCATCATGCGTGTTAAAAATACAAGAAAAATGTACATTTTTTTTTTTTTACTGACTTACTTCCTCCACAATTTATTTTAATAGCTTATATAACATATTTAAATACATATACCAATTTCCTAATAAGATGAGTTTGCCTTACCTTTATTTATGTACTGACGTTTTATACCATATCATCTTAACATCTCAACAATCTTTCCTTATAAACTGTGACTACTGCATCTTGTTAACAGTTATGACTCAATAAACTTCAAATTTTATACCTAGGTATCCACTAACAGATCAGTCGAAAATACACATAAGGATTACTATAACCTAACTAATACTAAAACATCTACAGATTGCTATACTCATATATCTCATGTTTGAATATAGACAACAGAGAAAAAGTAGCACTCACCTAGCTATGCAAGGTTCTTCGGTCAGGGTAAGTGCAGCAGTGGGTTATCGGAGGAGATAAAAACTCGGGCTCGACAGATCCGCGGATGAGGAAGACCGGGGCCTGAGTTGTTGAGTGTGGAAATGGTGGCGGATTAGGCGAATGGTGGTGGAAGGGCAGTTCGGGTCACGCAAGAGGATGGGGAAAACTGATGGGTTTTGGGCATGCGGCTTCGGCATGGGAATGATGGCCACTCGGGTTTGAGGTCTGGTGGTGAAGTTGGGACGCGGAGACGGAACCGGATGATGATGGACGTGGTTGTGTTCGACATGGCAAGAGGAAGTCACGGCCTTGTGTGCACCAAGCGTGGAGGCGGAGATTGGCGGAGGCCGAGGCTGGTGGGGTCGAGTCGATGGCCGTGTGTTTGAGCCGCGTCTTGGTGGCAGGCGGCAGGGAAGATCGGATCTGGGTGCATGAATGTTTGGAGGAAAGGCACAGGCGAGCTAAAAAAATGGGCAAGGAAAAATAAATGAAGGGCCGTGCAAATGAAAGAGATGGCACATGCGGAGGTGCAAATTGCAGAAGAAAGAAGAGTATGTCCATGTGTAAATAGAGATGCAGACATATCCCCCTTTTTTCTTTAGTAAAAGAAGATGAAGAGGAAAGAAAAATGAATCAGTATAGGAAACGAACAACAATATATTGAAGCGAATGTAACGTTACGAGTCAGCACCAATTAAATTCAGGAATAAATAAAGGAACGGTAGACAAATCAAAGGACAACCCGTTTAAATTTGAAGTGGTGGAATAGTGGAAGTCAAAAGCTGAATTCTGAATATTTCAAAAGCCAATGGCTAACGGTTTTTACGGTATATAAATGCAAGGCCATTGAAATACCAAAAAGACTCGTAAGGGTACCGGTACGATTTATCGTTTCGCGGGTTTTGCCGCGTGTCAGACCCCGAAATACAGAAATAAATATACCGCAGAGATCACCATGGCGAGATGATCAAAACGGTATATAGATATCAGTGGTACGATCATCTGACCAAAAGTCGATAATCGGTACCGAAAATGCTGCTATTTTGCAGTAAATAAGGTAAACGGAGCAGTAGACGTCCGAATTTGGAAAAACGAAGGATGACGTCGCACTCAGAAAAGGATTTAGAATTTTTCTATGTGAAAATATTCTGCTTGGAAAATATTTTATTGTCAACAATTATTAGCTAGCTTGAATTGAATAGAATTTCGCAACGAAATAAACTTTGCCAAAATAAATTGAAAAATTAAAACCTGCTATGTTTAATTGGAAGTAATTCAAATATCAAATTTTTATTTCAAAATATTACTATTTAAATTTCTCAAAAATTTCGATTTAATACGTTATAAAACCAATTAAACATTATTAAAACTCTATGGGTCGTTACAAAACATATACATATACATATATATGTATATATATATATGCTGCAGTTCATTTTTATGTTGGTTTACAACTTTGAAAATTCTTTTATTTCTAATTTTATTATTGTTGACTTGTTATTATATTTTTGAAATGTATGTGACTTGTTATCATTTTTGCTTTGTTGTTTGAAAACTAAATGAACTTGATAGTTGTTATGTTATTATAATTTAACTAATTTACTAACTTATATTTCTTTTCCCAATTTATCTTGTAGGCTTGTATTTTTATATGTGCATTTTTATTTTATTTATTTTATAAAAACACATTTATCACTTTGACATGATAGACAAATTAAATCATCTTTTTATTATAAAATACATATTTTATAATATATGTTAATGTATTGTTTGACAAAATTATATTTAAAACTCATATATCATTTTAAATTCATATTTTAAATCAAGCTATACTAAAAAGAAAAGAAAACAAATCTTTTGTTAATAAATTTAAAATTTAAACTTAAGTTAGAATAAGTTTCAATCTATTTAAGCATTTATCCTATGTATTTAAAACCCTATATTTATTTATTTATTTAGCTTTGAAAAGTTTATATTAAATAAAGCATAATTTCTAATTCACTAAAATATATATTAGTATTTAAAACATAATTTATTAGTTAAACTTTTTAAAACAAATCTCACCTATTTGCAATGTATACAAATATATACATATATAAATAGTTTAACAAATAATAAATTTTAACAGATATCATTTACCAATTAAATATTTATTAAAAGAAAAGTATCAATTCAAGTCTAATTAATAAAGATATATCAAATCAATTTAATATTTAATGCAGATTATTAAATTGATATTGTTAGAAAATTCCGGGTTGTCACAGATGGCGAATCGATGGGGTAGGTTTTGGGTAAGTTTTGGTGATCGTAATTCACGAAGGTGGCACGACGATAGTGGCGCATCGGTCAGGATCGCTCATGAGGGAATCGACGTGTCTCGTTGTGGAGAAGCTCTGAAAGGAAGGGATGGTTCCCTGGTGGCGTTATTCATCGACGGCGATGGATTCGTGATGTTGGTGAATTTCCATATTTCGACCTGAAAGCTTATTTTTGATTTTCGATTCGATTTTCATTTCTGAGTGGTTGAGAGTGATGTTGTGCTCAATGTCGACTTGCTGATGGTCTGAACGATGATCGGAGGGAGGCTGGGTTGATGTGCACGTGCACGGTGGCTATTGCGTGTTTCTGGGTTTTTTTTTTGAATTTCTGGAAAAAAACGTTTTGGCTCGGGTATTCGTGTTTTTGTCTTGGAGTACTTAGGGCTTTTACTCGAAGTAGTTATTGAGGGGTCTCGGGTAAGTATGGGTTCAAGTTTTATAAACCTGAAACTGTGCAGTTTTGTTTAAATTTGAATGAAATTTAAAATTTTAAAGCAGGGTTTTAAACAGGGATTTAAATTCCAAGTTTAAGATGGATTTGAATTCAAATGAACTTCTGAATCCAAAGTTTTTAAAATGAAAATTTTAAATTTAAGTAAGATTTAAATTTTGTTTTTGAAAATCAAGTCTAAAATATAGTTCAAGTTTACTATGCATTTAAATCCTGAATTTAAATCAGATTTATGGAATTTTAAATGTTGGACAAATTCAAATGTTTTAAATGTAGATTTAAAAATGATTTTGATTTCAAATAAATGTTTAAACTTGACAAAATTCTTTTCTTTAATATTTGAATTAAAGTTATGAATTGTTTAACTTTAATTTGAAAGTTAAAATAATAAATTTATTTTTAGGCTTGTTTTATTTTAATAAAATTAAGTAATTTTTTTAAACTTTTCTTATATAAGTATCTTATATAAGTAACGATGGTTCTTCACTTTTATTTTAAGGTTTATAATTTATTTAAAATTTGGATAAATGTTTAAATAGTCAAACATTTTAAATCTCAAATTTTAAAATGGAATTTGAATTAAATTTAGAAATGTATTGTTTTAAATACATTTGAATGTTAATAAAGTTATTAATAAGGTGAATGAATTATCTTAGAAATATTTAAGATAATAAAAGAATTTAATTAAGGAATTTCTTAATTATTTGATTTTAATTAATGATTTAGATTAATTTAATTAGAGATGATTAATAATGATTAATCTAAGATTAATTTTCTTAAGTAAGTAATTAATGAAAATGTTGTTAGTTAATAATGATAATTATCTAAGGATAATTAAGTAATTAATTAATGTGATTAATTTTGATAATTAATTAAATTAATTAATTGAATATAATCAATTGTAATTTCTTAAGCATAATTACTTGATAAAAGTAATTAAGGAATTAATTTCATAATGAAATTAATCATGATAATGTGTTTTGTTTAAATTAATTAATTTAGTTTAATTAATTTAAGATAATCATTTGATGATTTAATAAGAGTGATTACGTAATGTAATTAATGGAACATTATTACTTAGAGAAGTAATAAATGATAATTACCGGAATGTAATTAATAAGAGATGATTTATTTTATTGAAGTAATTTGGGTAATTACTTTTGTAATTAATCAAGGGATTAATTAATGAAGATTATTAATTATGGGATAATTAATTTGTTATAAGTAATAAGGGTAGTTAATTACTGATTTGATATTAATCGATGGTGATTAATAATTGTATTTTTAAATTTAAATTAATTGCTAAATGTAATTAATTTTAATAAGTAATTTATTTAAATATAAATTAAAGATCATTAATTAATATAAGTAATGATGTAATTAAGAATTGTTTAATTAAGGAATAATTAATAATTAAGTGATTAATTAATGTAATTAATTAAGGATAAATGTAATTAATTATAGTTAATTAATAAATGAAGTAATTAAATGTTAATTACTTATGATTAAGGTTAATTAATTTTTTGAAATTAATTAAAGACTAATTACTTATCGTAATTAGAGAATGATTAATCAAAGGTGTTTAATCAAGTTGAATACTTAGAGAATGATTAATTAACTAGGTTAATTAATTCATAGATATATAAGCAGGATTTATAGATGTGGTAATTAATTTAATTTATTTCAAATTAATTAGAGATAGTAGTAATTAATTTAATTCATTTTAAATTAATTATAGATGGTGGTAAATAAATCATTGCTTATGGATGATATTGATATTTCATTGGATAGTTGTGATCTCAGAAATGAGATGAGTAGTACCTATATGATATGGATGCTTAGTTAAAGTGTGATAATATGGATTATCTGTTTGTGATGATTATCTGTTTGTGATTATGATACGGGTTATATGTTTATGATCATGAATGTGATTATCTATTGCGATATGTGAATTATCTATCTGAGTGTATATAGATAATGATGAATTGAATTAATTATTCAAACTAAATTCATTGGACATTAAGATGGCATTTGGATTTCGATGAGACCGGGATCGGGTTTCCAAATTTGGAATTCCGAAAACCACATCGATCCAAGTTAAACGTTAGGTCGTGAATCTCAAGTGAAGAGTGAAGACTCGAGGTGTAAGGACTATTCGTGTTAATACTCTGAGGGTGATTCCAATACGAGTTTAACGGGAGTAGTACTTTCAGGTTCGAGATGAAGATTCAGAGTGCAAGGGCTATGGTCGTTGACTCTGAGGGTGATTCCAAAATGAGTACAACGAGATAGTGCCTTCGGTTTCGTTCGAACCCGGAACGAACTTGTATGGATTGAATGCTTTTAGAACATCGTCAGGTGGACGATGAGCATTCTAAGATTGATATGTCCTATAATGGTAATCATAGCCTCAAGCCTCATCAACCGGGAATGGCTAAAACAAGGAGGTGCAATAAGGCTAAGTGGGTCACGCCCAAGTAGGCGAGATTTACCACTGTCTGGAGGTCCCTTTTTATTTCGGTTGTGTGGCAGTTGGCGACGGCCAATCTGCGCGGTGGTCTTGTTCGGGACTATCCAGTATGGGATGGTTCCGGCTTCGTGTTGCAAGGGATTGGGAGTGATCCTCGGTACGGCGATCTAGACCACGTACTGTGACGGGTGGCACCCCGGTAGCCCTGCAATTGATGGAATCCAAAATCCAATAAGTGCCTGTACGGTTTTGATTGTGCCCAACTATGTTGGAACGTGAGATGTAAGCATTCCAGCTATTTCTGTATTTTATTTTGAAAACCCTAGACACTATTATAATATCACTGGATTTCCTATCAAATATTTTGGTTAGCGTAAGGTAAAAACTTTTTCGTGTCTATGTGTGGGAAGTCTTACGTGATACCTTTTATTTTCAAAAGATTTTCTAAAGTTAAGCACTTTTAACCCTGTTTAGTCACACCAGACCCATGTCTAACCCGAGTGTTTATTTTCTGTTTTATTAAACTCTTGGGTACTCATATTATGTATGAGTAGTCAAGTGATTTAGGATTGCTTTGACAAGTTCTGGAGGAGAAATGGAGTAGGAGGCTTCAGCGCATAGATATGTATTGTGGTTCCACTGTGTTTGAGTTGTATCTGTTTTCTCTGAAGTACTTGAATTGTAATTGCTAGACAGATGTTTATAACTGTCTAGTTTGTGTTGTATCAGCTGTATAACTCTAATGTATATGATACTATTTAATGTTTTTATGTGATATAATATAATTTATTCGTTTCGCTATGAGATTCCGATGTTGTTTGTTTCTTTCTTTTCTATCCTTTCTCTTTTCTATCCCTTTCTTTCTTCTTAATGATGCGTCTTTTTATGGAATGAAAGGCGGGTCGTTACAGTGAGTCTAAAAGAAAAGAAGAGGAGAAGAATGTGGGGAAAACTTTCCACATTCGTGAACCTACCGCATCGCAATTACAGAGACACCTTTGGCTTAGGGACCATAGCTGTAACAACCCTGGGTTATGGAGATTACCTATTAATATTAAATTATAATGGTAAGTATAATTTAATATTGTACATAAAAATAAAATTGCATATTTTATATTGTTTATTTGAAATAAATAATGAATTTTGGAATTAAATTGTGAAAATACAATTTGGAACTCTATTTTATTTTGTTCAGGTTGATTATAGATGGGAAATGGGTTTAATTTAGTGAAAATGCAATAATTTCATTATTTATTGCCAATTACTTCTTTTAATAATTTTTAAAAGAGGTATTTGTTTTTTTAAAGGGTGTTTATTTAAATAAAAAAGATGGAATTTAGTGTAAAAATGGGTTTTAATTGTAAATTTGATTTTAGAATGGTTATTTATATATTTCTAAGCAGGAAAAATAATTTTATTGAATATTAGAATTTATAAATGTAGACTTTTGCATTTATTTGTGAAAATAGTGCATTTATGTAAAATAAAGATTTTTAATAACAAAAAAGTTTTAGAAATATAAATTTATCTTTTTATATGGTAGAAAATGTTTTATTTTACAACTATACAAACTTACATATTTTTTTATGTAAAACTTGAGGGAAAAGTGCATTTTGTTTTGTGTATATGTGATATATGTACACATTTTTTAGTTAAGTGTTAAGTAGTCTTAAGCCATTTTATTTATTTTTTTGATTTGGGTCCTTTCGCCCATTAGTCTTAGCCTGTAAATGAAGAAGTGAGAAAAAGGAATACCAATACATTCATTTTTCTCAACATCACCTTCCTCTTCCACCTGAAAATAACATACAGTTAACCCACCTTCTCAAAATTAAAAATCCAAGCATTTCTTCAATTAAATTCAACAAATTGCAATCTTTTTCAATCTAGAGTGATAATACAAAGGTAATCAAACTTCAAACATACAATTTCATCAAAAATTTCTGATTTACGGTAGTGGTTTCTAGTTTACAGTAAAATTTTCTTTTGCATGCTACTTCCTATTGCTGTAAAGGTTCCTAGAGGCTATTTCTCAAGCAAAACTTCAGCCTTTCAACATAAATCCAAGTCTTTGCATTCACACAGTAAGGTGAGTTGAAATACTCAAATAATCTTGCTGAGCCAAACTCAAAATCGCCCAAATTTGCTTTGTAATTTGTTTTCATTTTTAATTTTGTTTTCGTGCCAAAACATTCTCTTGTTGATAGTTTGCATGCTAATATCTTTTCATTCCGGCAATGAAATACTACCGAATTTCTTGCATTTGGTAGCTTGCATGTTGTACTTCATTTTTTCAAATTTTGGCTGAAAAATATTGTCATTTGAGTGTTCAAACCATTGCTGCAAAATCAACAAAACACAATTTTTGAGCCTGTAGAAATTATTTCTGAGTTGCTGCAAACATTGTCTGAATCCATATTTGAGATAGCATAACTCTTTCATTTCTAACTGAAATTGCATGATTCTTTTTGGTTTGAAAGACAAAGTTTTGTACTATGTGCATACCAAATTTTAGCTCAATATTCAATCTACCCCGAATCAATGAGGGAGGTGAGTGGAGAGGCAGTTGTCATTTTGTCCTTTGTTTCATGCTTGGAAGTTGAACCCAAGATGGCTTCAGGCCTGTACATTTTTTATTTTTGAACTGTTGCAAACATGGCCTGAGTCCATGTTTGAGACAGCATAACTCATTCATATCTTACTGGAATTCAATGATCATTTTATTGTTTGAAAGATGCAGTTTTCTAGTATATGCATACAAATTTTTAGCTCAGTCCAAGGTAATTTGGTTTTTTGTTTCATGACTTGAAGTTGAACCCAAGATGGTTTCAGGCCTGTACATTTTTGGTTTTTGAACTGTTGCAAACATGGCCTGAGTCCATGTTTGAGGCAGCATAACTCGTTCATATCTTACTGGAATTCAATGATTCTTTTTTCAGATGAAGTTTACTAGTATATGCATACAAATTTATAGCTCAGTCCGAGGTAATTTGGTCCTTTGTTTCATGCCTGGAAGTTGAACCCAAGATGGTTTCAGGCCTGTACATTTTGGTTTTTGAACTGTTGCAAACATAGCCTGAGTTCATGTTTGAGACAACATAACTCATTCATTTCTTGCTGGAATTCAATGTTTCTTTTTTGTTTGAAAGACGAAGTTTTCTACTATGTGCGTATCAAATTTCAACGTAATATGAGATCATTTGTTCCTCTGTTTCATGCCTGCAAGTTGAATGCAAGATGGTTTTCAGGCCTGGGCATATTTGTTTTTGAACTGTTGCAAACATGGCTTGAGCCAATGTTTGAGATAGCATAACGTTTTCATTTTCTCTTGGAATTCATTGATTCTTTTTTTTTGAAAGATGAACTTGTCTATTTGTGCACACCAATTTTTACATCAGAGGTCTTTCGACCATCTGTTTTATGTTCAAAAGTTAAACCTATAGAAAATTTCAGACCTATGTATTATTTTGCCCAAGTGTTTTTATGTTCTTTTTCCGTCCGATTTTAAACTTTTACTTCATGTTTTCGTGATATTTCTAAAATGTTTTGAGGGCTATGATGCTTATCAATAGGCTAGCCAAGTTTTGATGAATCTGGAATTGCAAAGAAACCTACCCGATGGACTGCCGAGCTACAAGTCCTACGACACAGGAGCGGGATTCTCTAAAAATCCAAGGTCGTGGGTGGCCAAGAGGGCCCACTTGGAGACTTAGGATCTCAGCAGGCGAGCGAAGTGAGCAGGGACAACCGGGAGGGACCTTAGATGTGTGTTCGATTGGTTCAATATCGATGAACCTTGAAAGGAGAGTCGAAGGTTGGAACGAACGTACACCAAGAATTCTTGGAATTCCTTGGGGATTCTTAAATTTGACTTTAATTTGAATTTAATTCGAATTTAATATGAATTTAAATTTGAATTTCATTTCGAGTGGAATTTTGCTTGTTTTTGGTCGTTTTCGAGCACGGTTTTCCCCAAATATTTTTTGAAATGATTTTTAAAACTTAGGGGATTTAAAAATAATTATTGTATAATATTTTAAAGTATTTCAAATATAAACCTATTTATTCTTTATAATAAAGGAAATTTCAAATATGGTTTCTAAATGGCTTTTGAAATCGGGTTTTCAAGGCTTATTTTCAAGGTAAATTATTTTATAAAGTATATGTTTTTGCACTATTCGAGCGAATGACAAGGAGAATTAAATGGTTTGGTCAAACACATGGTATGGGACATGTGCGTTATCTTATCGTTTAATTCCTGACTTGTCTGTTTGATCGTTTTGACCTTCGGGTCGAGTTTACCGATGAGATGAGGTAAACTTTTTACTGCTTTGAGTGTGAAATTTACTAGTGGTTAGTAAACCGTTTAGTGCGAACATGTGGTATGGGATACATGTTAACACTGTGTCGGTTCTTATCCGTAAGTTTATGAAACATTTGCCATTGCGGCGTGCCAGTACTGGACCTTCGGGTCATTGCAACCACGACATTTTCCATTGTGGCATATTTGTCTTCAAGACGTTTGCCATTGCGGCGTATTTGCCATTGCAGTGTATTTGCCTTCGAGACGTTTGCAGTTACGGTGTATTTGCCATTGCGACGTATTTACAATTGCGGCATATTTACCATTGCGGCATTTGTCGTTGTAATGTTTTGCCTTCGGGCTAGGTACCTATTTGAGATAACAGTACTTGGCAAGGCTTCGGCTACATGCACGTGCAAACACTTTTGTGATGGTTTCTTTGACTATTTTCCCTAGTGTATCGCTCCTTTTCGAAATTGGTCCTTTGAACCATTCGATATATCTTTGTGGCGAATATCTTTTGGAAATTTAAACACTTGGAGGTTCTATTTTTGAGATTTGCATTGCCTACACTAACGTTATATGAGACTTGCCATTTGATGTTTACTTGAGATTTCTTTTTTCTTTTTCTCCTCTTTGGAGATATATTTTCCTCATGGCGTGTTTGAGATGGGATCTCTTTATGCATGTTTTGGGTTTGCCAAGATTGCGGGTTTAGGTTTTCTCTTAAATCATACTTGATGTTTTATGAATGCCGATGATATAAGGCTCGCTACTTTTAGCGTTTTATGGTTATTTGATCTCTTTTGAGATTATATGTTTGTGTAGAGATACTATTTTATCACTCGATGTGATCTTACACTTTAGGTATTTCCTTCCTATTTGGAATACTATCACATTATTGTAATGTTCATATTATCGCTTATCCTTGTTAACTGATTTTCTTAGCTATACTGACCCGTGTATTTTATACTCGGGTCAGACCGAGGTGTTTCACGTTAGGTACATTTGGACTTAGCCTATTTAGCTTCTCCATGGACTATTCTGCTAGCTCTTTTGTTATAGTATTTTGTATAGTCCTTTTTGGTTTACTACTCTAATATGTGTATTCTTTTGACTAATGTTTGTATTTTGGTTGTCATACCACATATGTGATGTATCATTTTGTATACTCTGTGATGTATCTGTATATGTGTATATATGGGATTATCTGCTTTTCTGTGATGTGTTTTGAATTCGAGTTGTTGTATTTTGTTCTAATAGATCATATAGCCACCTATGGCTTTGTATTAAGTATTCATTGGATATGTCGATCCATAAAAAAATGGCATTGTCGACGTATTCAATTGATAATTAATACAAGGCTATAGATGGTCCCTCCTATCCAGCCCTATTCTCTGCATTAGCAGACAGTATTACCTAGTAATACTCTTTGTTAATGTAGTTCTCGGGGTGGGCTTCACAGCTTGGTATCAGAGCCAAGTTCAGAACAAAATATGATAAACATAGAACCGAAACACATATTACGGTACATCTAAGTGTAATACAAGTGTTACAAATCCCTTTATCATCATGTCCTATACCTTATCATGTCCTTTGAGGCAAAAGTTTGGGATATGTCTAGGAATATATTTTATTCCGTAGTATTCCATAATAGAATTTATAATATCTTATCTTAGGAGTAATCCTAATTATGATTGTTCTATTCGATTTCTCTTCATTATAGGTGCTTCATGCTCATCTTAATGGAGGAATTTGTTGATGCTTTAGGATGTTCTGGTCTTGTTCTTCTGTTAGGATTGTGAATCCAGTTGAGTGGATCCGCAATGCTTGGCAGGATGTATGATGATTTTGGGATAGCGTGGCTTGTATATTATTAAGCCACATTCTGTGAATCAAAGAATCCTATATCTAGGTATTTTAGTTTTGGCTAATTTGTTGTTTTTTCTTTAGAATGTTAATGATGATTCCGAAGTATCTGTATTCACCTTTGAGTTTCGAGATATTGATAATATATCTTGAATTCTAGTCATTGTGACTTTGTTAATTTCTGTGGATCCGTTTGGGTTTCTCACTCCATTAGGCAATGGATTTTTGTATTGACCACCTTTCCAATCCTTAGTCTTTCGGTTATTCTTCCATGAGAACGTCCGCTTAGGAAATGAGGCAATTAATTGAATTTATTCGACATTTGTCATTCATGCTTCTTTCGAAATATCTTCTTTGTGTACTCATTTGTTGATAGGATTTGTGACATTACTTCACTCGAAGTAATGATGTGTTGTTTGTGTTCTTCTTATTATTCGAGAAGATATTTTGCCATTACTCTTATATCTTGTTGATCTTTTTTATCCATTAAGTGGTGTTAGAGTCATTCCTTAACTTGATCGTACACCGATTTTCATGACCTACGAGTTGCGGAGGATAACTTTCCTCTTATCACATTCTACACTCGTATGGTTCTTGTGAGTGGTTCGTTATACCATTCAGAATAAGGAAAGCTCTAGTTTATTCCATCAGTCTTGTGAATCGAGTATTCTAGGAATATCTTGATGAGTTCCTCTTGTGTTTTTGATTTTGAGCATAAGTTATAATTGAGTTTTCAAATCTTTCAAATTGAAGATATTTTTTTAAGTGAAATTGGAATTTTAAGGGAAAAAAGAATATCTTGAGTATTATATATGAGGTATTTTCTTTGAAGAAAATGATTTTTGTGTTGGGTTATCCATCAAGTGCTTTAAGAATACTGGTCGATACGCCTGATCGACGTTATCGATAGGAATTTCCTAAACACTGTGATGAGGCAATCAAACATGGTAAATTGAGTTTTAATAAGTAAGGATTGGAATAAATTAATATCGTTTGAGAATTAAATGCAACCATTAAACCATAGTAATTATTAGAGAGTGGCGAGGCAGTTTTGATCACTAGGTTAACTCTGCAGCCAATTGGTGGGTTCATGTAACGACCCACAAATCCGTACCCCTTGAGTCAACACTATTCTACCTAAATCAACTCAAGTTGTATAGAAATACAAACTATTTGGGTTAAAGAAGAAGATGTAGAAGAAGAAAATAGAAAGCAACAACAAAATCTAATCATCGCAGCGTAATAAAGTATAATAGATATTAACATATCTTTATACCAAACAAATATATCTGTTTATATATTACATCATCAGAGTACATCAATTACAGTCCAACATCACTAACATCCATCTGGATATACAGCTAATCAACACCGCGGAATATATATATAACAAGTACGAAAGTATGTATCGTCATCTAGCTCGTCTCCTGAGCTCCACAGCATCAAATCCTGTATCCTATAATACTCGGTCTGACCCGAGCATTACAGTTAAACAACACCCGAGTCAGTCTGGAATACCAGCGTGAGAAAAACACACCAAATTGATTATTAAAGTTTCAAAATCCTTTTGAAAACAAAAGCATCTCGTAAGACCACGCCACAAATAAACATGTCGGGTTTTTACCTTACGATAGCTAAAACGATTTTTATAGAAATCCTCTGATATTATAATAGGGTCTATATACAAATACATATAAAATAGTTGAAATTGTTACATTTATTAAATTCCAGCTACTAGCCACATAGTGGGTAATACAAACAAAACTCGTACAAAGCTTGTAGGGAGACTGGATTTCCAACTAATGACTAGGCACTGGGGTACCACCTGTCACAGTACGTGGCCTATATCACAGTACCGAGGAGTACGCCCGCTCCCCTGCATCACAAGACCGGGACTACCCCTTACTGGATAATCCCGAGTGAGATCACCCCGCGGTTGGGATCAGCAACCGCCCACTAAGCCGAAATAAAAAGGGACATCTAGACAGGGATGACCTCACCCTGCTTGGGTGCTACCCACCTAGCCTTGCTGCATAACTTCTGATTTTCAGTCATTCACATTGGGTGAGGCTTGAGGCTAAGCGTTACCTTTTTAGAACATATCCCTTTGAATGCCTATCGTCCACCTTACGATGTTTCAAAAGCATTCATCCATACAAGTCCATCCCGGGTTCGAACGGAACCGAAGGCACTATTCCTACTACATCCATTTTGGAAATATCCTCAGGATTAGTAGCGACCAGTCCTTGCACTTCACTGCTCCATCTTTGCATCCAAACTCGTTTTCCACGAAACATACAAGCCGGATCGAAGTTGTTTTCGAGAAATAAATCTTGATCCCGGTCTGTTCGAAAGCGCATTTGGCCAAATATTTGATAGTCGGTGATTTAACTATCAATTAATATTCAAAAACAACCATCCAACAATAAATAATTTTCCAAATTATTTATTTACCTCAAAAATATCTTCACAAGATATATTTCTAATTTCAACCTTTTGAAAACAGTTTCAAACCATCATTCTTTCAGAATAAACTTTTCAAATATTTTCTATCTCCACTGAAATCACCAAGCACAAAACTAGATTTTTAAAATAATTTAAAATGCTTTACTTTGAAATATACTTTATAACATTTAAGTTAAAACTACTTCAATAATTTGTTAAAATTACATACTATATGAATACTTGAAAATAAAGTTACTTATAAAATATAAAACTAGATTTTTACTTTTAAAAACAAAATACTAAATCACTCTTTAAATAATTATTGCTATAATCAATTAAAAGGAAATACTTACTTTAGAATTCAAATATTAGAAATAATAAATTTTCCGAAACTTGCTTTTTAAAACAACTTTGAAACCTTTAATTTATATTTAAAAATTTACTTTGAATACGTACTTGGTTATTCAGGAAGAAATTCCAATCTCAATCACTTAAATCAATTTTCCAAATTGATTCCCAATTTATTCCCAATTTATTCCATTTGAAATAAATTTCTTTACTTACTAAGTTCATTTCAAAATACATTAATTATGGATCTTATTATTATTGTTATTATCTTTCGTTTGATTTTAAATCTTTTAACTGAAATATACAAATTTCAGATTTTCCTAATTTCTTCTTTATTCTTTTCAAAATTCAAATTCTAAATTTTAAATAAATGTTTTGTTCTTTTAAATGATAATATTGAAGTTTAAAATTCATTAACTTTCTATTTATTCAAATTTCCTTTCTATACTCAAGATTTATTTATTAGAATTTCAAAGTCACTTTATTTCCTTTCCAATTCATTCTTAAATTTATTCAAATTTCCTGTAATTATTTTACTTACAAATCCACTTATTTTATTTCTTTCAAAAATCCAATTTATATATTTTTGGTAATTCATTATACCAAATTATATCCAGTCAGACCATAGCATTCAACATTCCAATATAATTCATCATAGAATATCAAATAATCACAACAGATGGTATTAAATAATTTAAATAAATGTTGAGGGATCCAGTTGGATCCCTCCAACCTGTTTTCCCTGCATCCACAGACATTAGCACAATATAAAATGCCAATTCCAAAATATACCATACTATAGCACATCAATCAATTCAACCATTCAAACAATTTTTCAAATTTAATCATTTAAATTTAAATTTAAGCCAGATGAGTGAGATTAACTCACCTTCGATTTTATTTTGCAATCCACTTCCATTCCTGCTTATTCTCTTCACGATTTTGACCTTGTATAAACAATTCACAATTTATTACTATTTGAATTATCAAACAATTTATCATCGTTTACATATTTGATTTTAACTTATAATTTGATTTAAAAATTTTAAACTAATAGTTCCCTTTGACAAATTATTTTTAGCAGCCTAAAAAATAAATAAGTAAGTTAAAATAGCTTAATTACCAAACCCATTCTTTTTTTTAAACAACTGGTAGAATAAAAATTATTTATTCATGTATATTATTCTATATTTTGAACCACATACATGTTTATAAAATAATTCATAGAGACCAAAATCAAACTTTATATAAACTCTCTAAACATTTTTAAAATCCATATATATATATATATATTTACTGTTTATCTATGTATATATATATTTAAATTAACCAGTAAGTTAAGGTCTGTATTATTTATTAAGATAAAAACACAATTGCTTAATATTTTACTGTAACCTATCTACATATTTTTTTTCTAAACCTTACAGTAATTTTGTGTTCACGTATAAATATATAAAATTGAAAATTTCAGTTGTGAATTATAATTTTTTTTTCTTTTTACATCATCCAGCATATATAAATTGAAATAAGATTTAACTGGAAAAAAAAACAACTACCTCTGCATCAAGCTTCAAGGCCTCAATGACGCGAAGATACCCAATGCTTCGCACGCTCTAATTTGCATCGTCGCCGTCCACCTTGACTGCCTTTGGCCAACGTCGCTGCATGATCAGCCTCTTCCTTGCTCGTGACCTCGACCAAGCATGCACTTCCACCCTGTCGACGTCGACGTCGCAAACACTACCCCACGGCCACGAACTCGCGCTCCCCAATACTCATCGCGACCTCGCCTCCATCCTTCCACCGAGCCACCCAAAACGATCGCAGCTTGAAGCCTCAACCATGCAAACCCTAAATCGAGAGATACGACCCCTCTCGTCGTCTCGCGTGCGAGTCCGAGCAAGCAGCCGACGTCGAACTCGTTTCGATATTGCCGTGCGCCCCCTCTTTTTTTTATTTACACGAGAATCGAACTGGTGAAATAGGAAGACGAAAGGGAAGATGAGGGCTTCCGCCATTTTTTGTTAGTTTAATTTAGGGATCGGCTATCATTTCTGAACGAAGGAAAATATCTCCTATTTATTTATTACTAAACGAAGAAACATGTTGGAGAAGGTAAACTAGTTTTTAAACCCCTATACGCGATGCTAGCTACAGTACGCAATGCAATATCAACGCGTTCATATATCATACGCTCACACAACAACTCCAAAAGCTACGAAATTTGAAACCCGATAATAGTTTAACATTACGATCCCAATGGAACTGGTTTTGTCGAATTTCGAGACTGTGCCTTGGAAGGCTATTTTTAAATTCAATTTAAACTATAAAATTTTAAAACTGCACAAATCAGTGTTAAATTCAATTTTAAAACTTCTATTATCCTCAGTATTATCAATATAAATTTTATAGGCCTTCAAATAATATTTTAACAGGCTCAGAAC
The DNA here is from genome assembly GCA_030765085.1 of Allium cepa. Lineage (NCBI taxonomy): Eukaryota > Viridiplantae > Streptophyta > Magnoliopsida > Asparagales > Amaryllidaceae > Allium > Allium cepa. The sequence continues at coordinate 640,749,884 of CM060939.1, read as the reverse complement.
TCCAGATTCGACATTTTACCCGACTTCAAGTTATTTAATTCAATAATTTAATTATCAAATAAATTGTAATATTCGTAATTCAAGTTAAAATTACTCTATTGAATACATAAAATCAATTAAATATTCCAATTTTAAATGCTCGAAAATTCCGGGTCGTCACATTCCTCCCCCCTTAAAAGAATTTCGTCCCCGAAATTACTAGTTAGGAAGAATGGTCCAATACCCGTTACTATTTTCCAAAACCAAACAGTTTAATTAACTTGCCATAACATATTCTTTTATTAAAGAACCATTATTATTCTTATTAACTTTTCAACTTTCCCATGGTTTCAAACTATACTATTTGTTTAACCATTCAAGTTCCAATTTAAAACCAAATTTTGAATTATCAAAATTTTCTCAAAATTTTTCCTATTCTCTAAATTTTCGAAAAATTTCGCCAGCGTCTTCTTTACGCAGCTAGCTCGGTACAACTACAAAAGGCCTCTACGGGCTCCCAAATTTCAAAAGAAAACAAAAAGCCAAGTGGCTATATCCAAAAACCTAATCAAATTTCATACCAAAATTTAAATACATACCTTTTGTTGGGCAATTCAAATTTATCTTTTGAAATCAAAACCAATTCTCCTTTCCCTTTATAAAACCTGCATATCTTACTTAGCAATAATATCCAATCGCAACTTCCCAAAACAATTTATCAACTTCCTTACAAATGTCAATATTTATTCATCCTAAATATTATTTTAGATTATATTTGAAGATCAATTTCCAATTAAGAACTCACCATTTCTTTCTTATGTTTAGTAGAAGCATGTTATATGCTTCTTTATTTATTTTCACCTTACCACTTTAGTTTATATCTATTTCTATTCAAATTGATTCTTTCATTTCCATATGAATTCAATTTATCTTTAACTCTGAATATTTAAATTTTATTTTTCATTTATACTAATTCATGTCATTACTTTAAATCAGTTTTATTTACTAATCTATTTCAATTTTCAGTTTGAAATCGTTTTGCCATTAATAAAATTTTCAAAAATTTTCTAACTCCCAAAATTTTTGAATTTTTTTGGCAGAGTCTCCTTTGTACGGAGGAGCTTTTTCAATTTGACAAAAGATATAAATATATATACATCGATCCACACGGTCGGAAAAAAAAAAACAATTCATATTTCCTATTTTTATTGCGTAGGCGTACCTTATTTAGCATTCTTAAGCAAACAGCTTATTTATTTATCCGTTAGCGTGCCCAAAATCTAGCCACACGGCTTCCCGGTACCTATACTTACTCAATTTAAACATGTAAGTCCAAATATATGAAGTTTAACAACATTCCACTTACTTGCAATAGTTAAACACATGAATTCTAAAAGAAATGCACATTAAACACTTTTCATAAGCAATTTAAATATTCCAACATTAAATTTTATTGCTTACAACCAATCACATGTCGTTTCACTTAATCCGAATAGTTAACAAATTACAAGCTTACATTAATTTATTTTTAAGCAAAACGAACTCATATTTAATTCAATTGATCTCAAAATCAATTTATTTTACTCCTACCAATTCATAGAATTTTAATTACTTCCATTTACATCAAATGACAATTTATTCTATGCAATTTGACGAGATCTATGTGAATAAATAAGTATTTATGTTTCATAACCAATTTAAAGGGATTAAACTCAATTTATACTTAATTCTATTCCATTTTTAAATTTATTCACAATCCATATATTCTCATTTTCATTGCATTTTAAATTTGAATCCATTCACTCGCATTTCATTTTATTAACCAAACTAGTTCATTCAAAACCATTAACACTTGGGTTCATCTTCATTACTAATTACATTTCCTTTTTATTTTAATTCATCCACGACCATTTATTTAGCTCGACCCATTCCAAGCTTGCATATTACTAACTATTCCCGAATTAATTCAAACCAAGCTTTAATTTAATGGTCTTCCATTTTTACTCGTAGTCGAGCTTCTAATTATTCTCAACTTAAGTTAATTTACTCAATTTATTCCACTTCAAACTTAAGTTCACTTCCATTTGATTTTTATTTATTTCATCCATTTATTTATTCAATATAATTTGTTTATCCACCCAATCCATTATGAATTTTCATCTCCTTAAATATTATTTATAACCCACCAAATTCTATTTTGAGTCAAATTTATTTTCACTTGATTTAAATCCAACCCAATATCATTAAACTTAGTTTTAAGTTGAATTCAATTCAACTCCTTTCCATCTTTTTAGCTTAAGTTGATTTACTTTAATTTTATACTTAAGCTCATTTCATCTTACGAGTAATTTTTCTTCTTCTTTCTATTCAACTTAATTCTATCTCAACCAAATCTCATATTAAATCCACAATTTCATTTGATTAGTTATTATAAAATTTAACTTTCCAGATTCAACTCATTCAATTGATTACATGGCCATTTCCAATTTATTTCCACTTATTTGGATTTTATTTGCAATTCATACCATTACTATTTTAATCCATTTTCATTTTTATTCGATACATTTCAATTATATCTAATTTGTTAACACTTCAAATTAAATTTTAATTTATAATTCAAGTTCTGATTCCACCATTCACTTTTAGTTTACCATCCAATTTTATTGACTCACAATTCAATTTCATTAACTTCACTAATAATTCAAATCGAATTTAATTTATAACTTAAGTTTTATTTCCAAACTTCATCATTAACCCACAATTTAGCTTCTATTTAACTACATTAGGTTCCCATTACATATTTCATTAATTAATTCAGTATCTAATTAGTTCTTCCCCTATTTAAAATCCAATACTTGATTTTAAATCTCAAAATCTCTTCATTTAATTTTCTTAAGTTCAAATTTATTTTATAATTCAAGTTTGGATTTTCTTTCGTTTTATTATCCAAAACATCAAACAATATTTATTTTGGGTTTTTCTATTTCACTTTCAAATTTTATAAGCCACAACTTATTATTTTACACATTTCCATTCATTCTAGGCTTGAATATATTCTTCTTTTATTTCCAACTCAAGCCTTACGCTTATTTATAACCCAAGCATATTTTGTTCCATGCATTTTAATTCTTTTACAAATTATTCTAATTTATTTATTTTAATCCAATCCTTATCCAATTTATTTTCCATTTGTTCAGGTAAGAATTTAATTCCATTCAATGTCACCCATAACTCAACTGAATTTTATTCCAATTTAATTCTATTTTAACTCAGATTTATTTAACTCAATTCGATTTCAACTTAATTCGAATACAACTGGATATTATTTTCAACCTATTCAATTAATTTTAATCCAGTTAAATTTTATTTCCCAATCCAAGTTAATTTCATTTTTAACCTTACACTTTAAATTTAAATTCCAACATTCAAAGCTTATGTTTCCTTCGTGATTAAAAAAAATCATCTCAATTTATATGCTTACAACTATCTCAACAGGACTTTTAAGCACCCGGATTTTTGGTTTCAAATTATTTTAAAATCTTCAACATCTCAAATCACATTTCTCAAAAGTCAAACCAATCCTGGTTTCATTCCCAACAAATTTCCTTTGAGATTTTCAAAAACAACTAGCTTTTCTGAACAAATTAATTTTCGGCAGCAATCCGTCACTTAGAAATTCGAAAATGAATACTGATGATGCAGCCGTCATCATCAGTACTATTTCCTAATGATCCACGTGATTTCAATGCTATATCACTTTCAAAATCCATTTAAAACAAATTTCCTTTCAGAAATACCTCTAAAACAATAATATTATTATTATCTTCAAAATACTTCCAAAATCTCCGGGGTTTAAATTTCCAAATCCTGCTTACATCAATTTTAACCATGATTCATTTGTATAGTTTATGCTTATACAAATTTCCATTTGATTATATTTTATAAATTACATTTATAATTCATATTTATAAATTTCATTTTATAATGAAGTTATTTCCTTAATCTTTGGTTATGTTTTAAATTTCTAGTTAAATTTTTACTCAACACTGATAATAATTTAATATTATTCTTTCTAACATCCAAGCAACCATATATTAGCTAAAATAGTTTACAAAAACTGGTCTTTATATTAAAATATATTTTGGGTAAAATTATTTCATTCACCTACATTTAAAACAATACCGTGTCGATTGTTCTATTCAAGTGTTTAGAAACCCCTTCGATACAGTTGTCCAGACTGTGCCGACGAAGGTTCATATACCACTCAATAAACCATTCAACACAATATTAAAACAATTTATATTCACTAACAAATGCGTGCTCATATCTATTAATACGCTCAAACTCATTCTAGAGTACTACAGACTCTAATTTAAATGAGTAATTCCCACGAGAGCCAAGGTTATCGCCAACCTAAGCTCTAATACCAAGTGTAACGACCCGCAAATCCATACCCCTTGAGTCGACACTATTCTACCTAAATCAACTCAAGTTGTATAGAAATACGAACCATTTGGGTTAAAGAAGAAGAGGAAGAAGAAGAAAATAGAAAGCAATAACAGAATCTAACCATTGCAGCGGAATAAAGTATTATAGATATTAACATATCTTTACACCAAACAAATATATCTGTTTATATATTACATCATCAGAGTACATCAATTACAGTCCAACATCACTAACATACATCTGGATATACAGCTAATCAACACCGCGGAATATATATATATAACAAGTACGAAAGTACGTATCGTCATCCAGCTCGTCTCCTGAGCTCCACAGCATCAAATCATGTATCCAATAATACTCGGTCTAACCCGAGCATTACAGTTAAATAACACCCGAGTCAATCTGGAATACCAACATGAGAAAATCATACCCAATTGATTATTAAAGTTTCAAAAATCCTTTTGAAAACAAAAGCATCTCGTAAGACCATGCCACAAATAAACATGTCGGGTTTTTACCTTACGACAGCTAAAATGATTTTTATAGAAATCCTCTGATATTGTAATAGGGTCTATATACAAATACTTATAAAATAGTCGAAATTGTTGCATTTATTAAATTTCAGCTACTAGCCACAGAGTGGGTAATACAAACAAAACTCATACAAGGCTCGTAGGGAGACTGGATTTCCAACTAATGACTAGGCATTGGGGTACCACCTGTCACAGTATGTGGCCTAGATCACAATACCGAGGAGTACGCCCGCTCCCCTGCATCACAAGATTGGGACTACCCCTGCTTGGGTGCTGCCCACCTAGCCTTGCTGCATAAACCCTGATTTTCAGTCATTCCCATTTGGTGAGGCTTGAGGCTAAGCGTTACCTTTTTAGAATATATCCCTTAGACTGCCCATCGTCCACCTGACGATGTTTCGAAAGCATTCATCCATACAAGTCCGTCCCTGGTTTGAACGAAACCAAAGGCATTATCCTACTTCATCATTTTGGAAATATCTTCAAGATTAGTAGCGACTAGCCCTTGCACTTCACCGCTCCATCTTCGCATCCAAACTCGTTTTCCACGAAACGTACAAACCAGATCGAAGTGATTTTCGAGAAATAAATCTCGATCCCGGTCTCTTCGAAACGATCAGCGCATTTGGCCAAATATTTGATAGTTGGTGATTTAACTATCAATTAATATTCACAAACAGCCATCCAACAATAAATAATTTTCCAAATTATTTATTTACCTCAAAAATATCTTCACAAGATATATTTCTAATTTCAACCTTTTGAAAACAGTTTCAAACCATCATTCTTTCAGAATAAACTTCCCAAATATTTTCTATCTCCACTGAAATCACCAAGCACAAAACTAGATTTTTAAAATAATTTAAAACGCTTTACTTTGAAATATACTTTATAACATTTAAGTTAAAACTACTTCAATAATTTGTTAAAAATACATGCTATATGAATATTAAAAAATAAAGTTACTTAATAAAATATAAAACTAGATTTTTACTTTTAAAAACAAAATACTAAATCACTCTTTAAATAATTATTGCTATAATCGATTAAAAGGAAATACTTACTTTAGAATTTAAATATTAGAAATAATAAATTTTCCAAAATTTTTTTAAAACAACTTTGAAACCTTTAATTTATATTTAAAAATTTACTTTGAATACGTACTTGGTTATTCAGGGAGAATTTCCAATCTCAATCACTTAAATCAATTTTCCGAATTTATTCCCAATTTATTCCATTTGAAATAAATTTCTTTACTTACTAAGTTCATTTCAAAATTCATTAATTATGGATTTTATTATTATTGTTATTATCTTCCGTTTGATTTTAAATCTTTTAACTGAAATATACAAATTTCAGATTTTCCCAATTTCTTCTTTATTCTTTTCAAAATTCAAATTCTAAATTTTAAATAAATGTTTTGTTCTTTTGAATGATAATATTGAAGTTTAAAATTCATTAACTTTCTGTTTATTCAAATTTCCTTTCTATACTCAAGATTTATTTATTAAAATTTCAAAGTCACTTTATTTCCTTTCCAATCCATTCTTAAATTTATTCAAATTTCCTATAATTATTTTACTTACAAATCCACTTATTTTATTTCTTTCAAAAATCCAATTTATATATTTTTGGTAATTCATTATACCAAATTATATCCAGTCAGACCATAGCATTCAACATTCCAATATAATTCATCATAGAATATCAAATAATCACAGCAGAGGGTATTAAATAATTTAAATAAATGTTGAGGGATCCAATTGGATCCCTCCAACCTGTTTTCCCCGCATCCACAAACATTAGCACAATATAAAATGCCAATTTCAAAATATACCATACTATAGCGCATCAATCAATTCAACCATTCAAACAATTTTTCAAATTTAATCATTTAAATTTAAATTAAAGCCAGATGAGTGAGATTAACTCACCTTCGATTTTATTTTGCAATCCACTTCCATTCCTGCTTATTCTCTTCACGATTTTGACCTTGTATAAACAATTCACAATTTATTACTATTTGAATTATCAAACAATTTATCATCATTTACATATTTGATTTTAACTTATAATTTGATTTAAAAATTTTAAACTAATAGTTCCATTTGAAAAATTATTTTTAGCAACCCAAAAATTAAATAAGTAAATTAAAACAGCTTAGTTAAAAAAGTGGTAGAATAAAAATTATTTATTCATGTATATTATTATATATTTTAAACTACATACATGTTTATAAAATAATTCATAGAGACCAAAATCAAACTTTATATAAACTCTCTAAACATTTTTAAAATCCATATATATATATTTACTGTTTATCTATATATATATATATATATATATATATTTAAATTAACCAGTAAGTTAAGGTATGTATTATTTATATAAGATAAAAACACAATTGCTTAATATTTTACTGTAACCTATCTGCATTTTTTTTCTCCTTTTTTTCTTAACCTTACTGTAATTCTGTGTTCACGTATAAATATATAAAATTGAAAATTTCAGTTGTGAATTATTATTTTTCTTTTTACATCATCCAACATATATAAATTGAAATTAGATTTAACTAGAAAATAAATTAAAAAACAACTACCTCTACATCGAGCTTCTACAGCCTCAATGACGCGACAGATCCCCAACGCTTCGCACGCTCTAATTTGCATCGTCGCCGTCCACCTTGACTGCCTTCGGCCAATGTCGCTGCATGATTAGCCTCTTCCTTGCTCGCGACCTCGACCAAGCGTGCGCTTCCACCCTATCGACGTCGACGTCGCAAACACTACCCCGCGGCCACGAACTCGCGCTCCCCAATACTCATCGCGACCTCGCCTCCATCCTTCCACCGAGCCACCCAAAACGATCGCAGCTTAAAGCCTCAACCAAGCAAACCCTAAATCGAGAGATATGACCCCTCTCGTCGTCTCGCGTGCGAGTCCGAGCAAGCAGCTGACGTCGAACTCGTTTCGATATTGCCGTGCGCTCCCTCTTTTTTTTATTTACACAAGAATCGAACTGGTGAAATAGGAAGACGAAAGGGAAGATGAGGGCTTCGGCCATTTTTTGTTAGTTTAATTTAGGATCGGCTATCATTTCCGAAAAAAGGAAAATATCTCCTATTTATTTATTATTAAATGAAGAAGCGTGTTGGAGAAGGTAACGCTAGTTTTTAAACCCGTATACGCGATGCTAGCTACAGTACGCAATGTAATATCAACGCGTTTATATATCGCACGCTCACACAACAACTCGAAAAGCTACGAAATTTGAAACCCGATAATAATTTAACATTACAGACCCAATGTAACTGGTTTCGTCGAATTCCGAGACTGTGCCTCGGAAGGCTATTTTTAAATTCAATTTAAACTATAAAAATTTAAAACTGCACAAATCAGTGTTAAATTCAATTTTAAAACTTCTATTATCCTCAGTATTATCAATATAAATTTTATAGGCCTTCAAATTATATTTTAACAGGCTTAGAACTCCAGATTCGACATTTTACCCGACTTCAAGTTATTTAATTCAATAATTTAATTATCAAATAAATTGTAATATTTGTAATTCAAGTTAAAATTACTCGATTGAATACTTAAAATCAATTAAGTATTCCGATTTTAAATGCTCGAAAATTCCGGGTCGTCACAGTTCATTAACTATAAAACAATGGCGAGGCAATATCCTTACAGTATTTGAACTTTTTTCGAAATTGAATATGCTTATTTTAAACTTGTAGCATGAATTTGTGAGCAAATTTTTTTTGATTGTGTTAAAATTTGTTGATATGAATTTATAAAATTCTTTAGAAAACAAATTTGAATTAATTATCAACTTTAATAAAGTTTTATGTTGATAACTAATGTAATTTTTTATTTGTTTTTGTGACAATTGGAATTTTGAATTTGGATTGTTTTGATAAATTAATTCATGTAGTATAATCATTTTAAATTGTGAGAATAATTTTAAACTTTAGATATATATCCCAAAAATTTATTTTGGTACATAATCAATAATCATCTCTTGATAATGGAAGGGATTAATTATCTCTTACAAAATGATTTTTCATACTTAATTGTTTTTAAAGCTATATTTTGGAAGTAATGAAAATATTTCCACTTAATGAATTGTTTTTTATTACATAAAGTTGATCATAATTTTGTATGTCTTTTCTTTTCGGGGAAAAAGAAAATCATTAATAAATGATTTAGCAAAAATCTTGTTTGAAAATGAAGTTTGAGACTAAAATGATTTGTGAAAAATTTCAAATTTCAAATTGATTTAAAACTAAAATCTTGTTTAGAAAAGTGCTGTACTAAAGCAGCAATAACTTGAGATTTATAACACCAAATGAGTTTAACCTTTTGGTAAATGAAAGAGCTTTCAATAAGCTACAAATTTTCTTTTTACCACATTGAAAGATTTTGCATTTTATATAGTTTAAAATGGGTTTGAAAGTGGATAAACATTTTTGTCTTATTATGAAATTTTCTAAAATTTATGTTGATGGTAAATTTAGCATAACTTTAAAACCGTAGATCTAATTTGCATGATCTTTATATTGTCGGAAAGCTTAGACTTAGTAGAATATATTTTGAGTTATGTTGGGTCAAATTTGAGGATCTTTACAGCAGGTTTGTGACTGAAATAACTTGTTTCCTTAATAATTATGTGCATTCTACCCATTTTTGAATATATAAACAGGATGATGATTTGTATAAAATTATATGATTAAACCGATATATATTTTGGTAGAATATATGTGTAAAGCTTTTTTTCCATTTTAATTAAGAGTTTAGAGATTAAATTGGATTTTTGAAAGAAGTTATGAAAATTTTCAAAATATTGAAGTTTTAGAATTGGAGTATAAAGAAATTGGGTTTTTGAAAACCTTAAAAAAAAAAATTCTTTGTAGAATAAGAGCATAGAAATCCATTTCTCGAGTTTGTTTTTTCTTTGTACCATTGTCTAATGACATGCATTATGTGTCAATTGTGTCTGGTGGCCTTTGAAGAAACCACCTATCATCGAATTCTCTTGCCTCTCTTGTTGTCAAACCTTTGTTGGCATGGTTCTTTCCATAATGACATATGGAAAGTCATGTCGATAATCATCCTAGTGATTGGAGTCCGGGATAAAAGTTGAGCTAAATCCGGACTCTATTTGAGAAACTTCTAAGAAATCATTCTCACTTGATTAATCTTTTGGGTAGCATTCTGTATGTGTTCTTGTTTCGAAGGAGTGAAGCCTTTGAAATCATAAGGTGTTGCTTATACAAATTCTATAGCTTGCTAATCCCAATGAATATATTCGGGAAATTATAGAATTTATCAAGCAATTATATCTTGGTCTTTTATCATTTTGAGTAGAGGGAATTTTATTTTTAAACTCAAGCTTGTCTATCTTTCTTCTGATTGATGAAATTAAGACGTTGAATGTAAACACTTCTCTGCAAATTGCAAGGATGCAATTTTAGTTAGAGAGGGTGTCTGTAACAACCCTGGGTTTTGGAGATTACCTATTAATATTAAATTATAATGGTAATTATAATTTAATATTATAATTTAAAATAAAATTGCATATTTTATATTATTTATTTGAAATAAATAATGAATTTTGCAATTAAATTGCGAAAATAAAATTTGGAACCCTATTTTATTTTGTTCAGGTTGATAACAGATGGGAAATGGGTTTTATTTAGTGAAAAAGCAATAATTTCATTAATTATTGCCAATTACCTCTTTTAGTAATTTTTAAAAGAGGTATTTGGTTTCTTTAAATGTTGTTTTTTAAGATGGAATTTGGTGTAAAAATGGGTTTTAATTATAAATTTGATTTTAGAATGGTTATTTATATTATTCTAAGCAAGAAAAATAATTTTATTGAATATTAGAAGTTAAAAATGTAAACTTTTGCATTTGTTTGTGAAAATAGTGCATTTAAGTAAAATAAAGAATTTTAATAATAAAAAAGTTTTAAAAATATAAATTTATCTTCTTATGTGGTAGACAATATTTTATTTTACAACAACACAAACTTACATATTTTCCTTATGTAAAACTTGAGAGAAAAATGTATTTTTTTTTGTGTATACGTGATATATGTACACATTTTTTTAGTTAAGTGTTAAGTAATAGTCGTAAGCCATTTTATTTATTTTCTTGATTTGGGTCCTTTGGCCCATTAATCTTAGCCTGTAAATAAAGAAGTGAGAAAAAGGAATACCAGTACGTTCCTTTTTCTCAACATCTTCTTCCTCTTCCACCTGAAAACAACATATAGTAAACCCACCTTCTCAAAATTAAAAATCCCAGCTTTTATTCAATTAAATTCAACAAATTGTAATCCTTTTCAATCTAGAGTGATAATACAAAGGTAATCAAACTCCAAACATACAATTTCATCAAAAATTTCTGATTTACGATAGTGATTTCTAATTTATAGTAAAATTTTCTTTTGCATGCTACTTTCTCTTGGTGTAAAGGTTCCTAGAGGTTATTTCTCAAGCAAAACTTCAACCTTTCATCAAAAATCCAAGTCTATGAATTCACACAGCAAGGTGAGTTGATATACTCACATAATCTAGCTGAGCCAAACTCAAAATCGCCTAAATTTTCTTTGAAATTTGTTTTTATTTTCAATTTTGTTTGTGCCAAAACATTCTCTGGTTGATACTTTGCATGATAATATCTTTTGATTCTGGCAACAAAATGTTGCCTGATTTCATGCATTTGGTAGCTTGCATGTTGTACTTCACTTTTGCAAATGTTGGTCGAAAAATATTTCCATTTGAGTGTTCAAAACATTGCTGCAAAATCAACAAAATATAGTTTTTCAGCCTGTAGAAACTGTGTTTTCTAAGTTGCTGCAAACATGGCATGTGTCCATATTTGAGATAGCATAACTCTTTCATTTCTAACTAAAATTGCATGATTCAATTTTTGTTTGAAAGATAAAGTTTTGTACTATATGCATACCAAATTTCATCTCAATATGAGGTCATTTGGTCCTTTGTTTCATGCCTGAAAGTTGAACCCAAGATGGTTTCAGGCCTGTATATTTTTAGTTTTTGAACTATTGCAAACATGGTCCGATTCCATGTTTGAGACAGCATAACTCATTCATATCTTACTGGAATTCAATGATCCTTTTTTTGTTTGAAAGATGAAGTTTTCTAGTATATGCATAGAAATTTTCAGCTCAATCTAAGGTAATTTGGTTCTTTGTTTCATGCCTGGAAGTTGAACCCAAGATGGTTTTAGGCCTATACATTTTTGGTTTTTGAACTGCTGCAAACATGGCCTGAGTCCATGTTTGAGACAACATAACTCATTCATATCTTATTGGAATTCAATGATTCTTTTTTCGTTTGAAAGATGAAGTTTACTAGTATATACATTCAAATCTCAATCCAAGATAATTTGTTCCTTTGTTTAATGCTTGGAAGTTAAACCCAAGATGGTTTCAAGCCTGTACATTTTTGGTTTTTGAACTGTTGCAAACATGGCTTGAGTCCATATTTGAGACAGCATAACTCATTCATTTCTTACTAGAATTCAATATTTCTTTTTTGTTTGAAAGACGAAGTTTTCTACTATGTGCATTTCAAATTTCAACTCGATATAAGGTCATTTGTTCCTCTGTTTCATGCCTGGAAATTGAATGCACGATGGTTTTCAGGCCTGGGCATATTTATTTTTGAACTGTTGCAAACATGGCCTGAGTCAATGTTTGAGACAGCATAACTTTTTCATTTTCTGTTGGAATTCATTGATTCTTTTTTTGTTTGAAAGACTAAGTTTTCTACTTTGTGCACACTAATTTTTAGTTCAATTAAAGGTTTTCGACCATCTGTTTTATGTTCAAAAGTTGAACCCAAAGAAGATTTTAGACCTATGTATTATTCTGCCCAAGTGTTTATGTTTTTTTTCCGTTCGATTTTCAACTTTTACTTCATATTTTTGTGATATTTCTGAAATGTTTTGAGGGCTATGATGCTTATCAATAGGCTAGCCAAGTTTTGATGAATTTGGAATTCAAATGGAATTGAATTTGAATTGAATTTGAATTTAAATTTGAATTTCAGTTTGAGTGGAATTTTGCTTGTTTTTGGTTGTTTTCGAGCACGGTTTTCTCAAAATCTTTTTTGAAATGATTTTAAAATTTTAAAGGATTTAAAAATAATTATTATGTAATATTTTAATGTATTTCAAGTATAAAACCTATTTATTCTTTATAATAAAGGAAATTTTCAAATATTGTTTCCAAATGATTTTCGAAATTGGTTTTTCAAAGCTTATTTTCAAGATAAATTATTTTCTATAAAGTATACGTTTTTGCACTATTCGAGCAAATAAGAAGGATAATTAAATGGTTTGGTTAAACACGTTGTATGGGACATGCGTTTATCTTGTTGGTTAATTCCTGGCTTGTTCATTTGATCATTTTGACCTTCGGGTCGAGTTTACCGATGAGATGAGGTAAACTTTTTACTGCTTTGAGTGTGAAATTTACTAGAGGTTAATAAACCGTTTAGTGCAAATGTGTGGTATGGGACACATGTTAACACTGTTCAGGTTTCTATCTGAAAGTTTGTGACACATTTTCCATTGCGGCGTGCCAGTGCTGGACCTTTGGGTCATTGCCATTGCGGCGTTTTACATTGTGGCGTATTTGTCTTAGAGACGTTTGTCATTGCGGCGTATTTACCATTGCAGAGTATTTGTCTTCGAGACGTTTGCCGTTGTGGTGTATTTTCCATTGCGGCGCATTCGCCATTACGGCGCATTTGTCATTGTGACGTTTGCCGTAGAGCGAGGTACCTATTTGAAATAACAGTACTTGCCAAGGCTTTGGCCACTTGCATGTGCAAACACTTTTGAGATGGTTTCTTTGACTATTTTTCCTAGTGTATCGCCCCTTTTCGGAATTGGTCCTTTGAACCATTCGATGTATCTTTGTAGCGATTACTTTTGGGAATTTGAACTCTTGGAAGACCTATTTTGAGATTTGAATTACCTACACTTGCGTTATATGAGACTTGCCATTTGGTGTTTATTAAGATTTCTTTTTTCTTTTTCTCCTCTTTGGAGATATATTTTCCTCATGGCGTGTTTGAGATGGGATCTCTTTATGCATGTTTTGGGTTTGCCAAGATGGTAGGTTTAGGTTTTCCCCTAAACCATACTTGATATTTTATGAATGCCGATGATATGAGGCTCGCTACTTTTAGCGTTTTATGGGTTATTTGATCTCTTTTGAGATTATATGTTTGTGTAGTGATACTATATTATCACTCGATGTGATCTTACACTTTAGGTTGTTCCTTCCTATTCGGAATATTATCACATTATCGTATGTTCACATTATCGCTTATCCTTGTTAACTGATTTGTTTAGCTTGACTGACCCATGTATTTTATATTCGGTTCAGACCGAGGTGTTCTAGGTTATGTACATTTGGACTTAGCCTATTCTGCTTCTCCATGGACTATTCTGCTTTCTCTTTTGTTATAGCTTTTTGTGTAGTCCTTTTTGGTTTGCTACTATGATATGTATATTCTTTTGACTCATGTTTGTATTGTGGTTGTTATACCACATATGAGATGTATCATTTTGTATACTCTGTGATGTATCTGTATATGTGTGTGTATATGAGATTATCTGTTGTTCTGTGATGTGCTTTGCATTTGAGTTGTTGTATTTTGTTCTGATAGATCCTATAGCCACTTATGGCTTTGTATTAAGTATTTATTGGATATGCCGATCCCCAAAAAAATATGGCATTGACGACATATTCAATAGATAATTAAGACAAGGGTATAGATGGTCGCTCCTATCCAGCCCTATTCTCTACATTAGCAGACAATATTACCAGTAACACTCTTTGTTAATGTAGGTCTCGAGGTGGGGCTTCACAATGGCCAATTCGACAAGCCTTTAGACCCTAGAAAGAAGAGTTCAGGGAAGGACCGAGCAACACTGGTAGAATTGACGGTGCCTATCCCAGTCAATATGGATGACCCGGCTCGGGTATTGAAAACTGGGTCACATCTTGAAAACAAGATGCGACAAAAACAAATTGAGTTTCTTCATGCCAAGCTAGATGTATTGCTTGGACGCATTTTGACGTGTGCGAGGTATTTTAGAGATAGCATGCCACACACTCAACATCGATCCTATGTATACACCAGTAAGGCAGAAAAGGCACAGCCTAGGACCCGAACGGTCAAAAGCATTAAGCGAAGAAGTGGATAAGCTGGTGGAAAATGGTCTTATCCACCTTGCAACCTATCCCAAATGGGTATTCAACCCAGTGTTGGTCAAGAAATCCAATGGAAAATGGTGAACTTGTATCGACTACTCTGAACTAAATAAAGCTTGCCCAAAACACAACTTTCAACTGCCGAGGATCGACCAGCTTGTGGACGAAACAACTGGACATGAATTGCTCTCATTCATGGACGTCTACTCGAGATACAACCAGATCTTGATGCATGAGCCTGACCAGGAAAATACCGGCTTCATCACAGATCTGGGACTATACTGCTATTAAATTCGGCTTAAAGAATGCTGGGGCAACTTACCAACGACTCGCGAACGCCATGTTTAATCATAAAATCGGGAAGACTTTGGAAGTCTACGTAAATGGTGTGCTAGTTAAATCACATGTAGCCACAAATTACTTGGATAACCTCGCCAAAATGTACAAAATACTTTACAAGTATAGAATGAAATTCAAGCAACTTAAATGTCACTTCGGCGTAGCCTTGGGAAAGTTCTTAGGATTCATTGTAAGTGACAGAGGCATCGAAGCTAATCCTGAACAAATTACCGCTTTACGAGAAGTTGAGTCCCCAAGGAACAAGAAAGAGTTACAAAGCTTGAATGGAAAATCTATAGTGCTAAGCCGGTTCATTTAAAAAGAAATCGACAAATGTATTCTGTTCTTTGACGCACCGAAGAAGGGAAAGAAGAACCTCGAATGGAATCAGGCTTGCTATATCGCCTTTGAAGAACTGTTGCGACATATGGAGACTTCGCCAATCCTATATAAGTAGGTAGATGGATAATATTTGTTTGTCTACCTAGCAATCTCACCCCATGCATTAAGTGCCGCACTCGTACATGAAGAATCTATGGTCCAGCGACCTATATATTACATCAGCAAACGGTTCACTAGAGCCAAGATGAATTATCCAAGGTTGGGAAAATTAGCATATTGCCTCTTGATTACATCTAGAAAGTTATGACCATACTTTTAGGCACATCCGATCAAAGTACTAACAGATCAACCCTTGAAGCAGATGTTGTACTACAGCGAGACCATTGGATGGCTTATCAAATGGAACATTGAATTGAGTCAATATGAAATTACTTACCATCCACGAAGGGCGATCAACGTGCAGGCACTGGCAGAATTCGTTGTTGAAATTATAATATGAGATAACGAAGAAGAAGTTACTCCAGAGGTGGAGACACACTGGAGGTTGTTTGTCGACAGTGCATCTAACAACTTCTGCTCGAGAGTAGGGGTCATGCAACTTCTGCTTGGGGGAAGGGGTCGTGCTCAAAACTCTCGAAGGACGATCCATTTGCTATGCCTTATGCTTGGAATTCTCTGCAACAAACAATGAAGCAGAATATGAAGCATTGATGGCCATGTTGAAAGTTGTGAAGGAACTTGGGATAAAGTCCATTCATAACTATAGCGACTCTCAGCTAATTGTCTATCAGGTGAGAGTCGAATATCAAACCCAGGGAGAGAACCTCGCCCCGTATCTATTCAAAGTGCAGAAATTGCTAAACAACTTCAAGCATTACACCACAACTCATATCTCGAGGGAATAGAACACGAAGGTAGACTACCTAGCTAAACATGCCTGTTCTGTAGAAGCTCAGTCGATGGGACTTGTCCCAGCTGAAACTTTGACTGCTCCAAGCATTGGCTAGATGGATATCGACTGGATTTTCAAAATGACGGAAGAGCAAAAAATATGGATGACATCGATCAAGGACTATCTTCTCAAAGGAACAATCCCCACATATAAGAATCAACGGAAAAAGCTCCTTCAAAAGGCACCACAATTCGTAATACAGGATGGAATACTCTACCGAAGGGGATTATCCACCCCCTTGCTCAGGTGTGTGACCAACGTTAAGTTTGAAGAATCGTCATGGAAGTTCATGAAGGCGACTGTGGAGATCCCAATAGGGGCCAACCCTTTCAAATAAAGTCCTCCGATATGGGTATTTTTGGCTAATGGTCAACTGCGATGCAGTAGATTTTGCCAAATGGTATAACCAATACCAAAGATTCGGCAAGATCAAAAAACTTCTTCAAAAGAGCAAACGCAGATGGTCAACCTATGGCCAATCACTGTCTAAGAAATTGATTTAATTGGTTTATTGCCAATAGCCAAGGAGGAGCCAAATATGCTATCGTTGTTGTTGATTACTTCACCAAATGGGCCGAAATGGAACCTCTGGCCACTATTACGACAAAGAAAGTTGTTAGCTTCGTCACTAAAAACATTATTTGCAAGTCTGGAGTGCCACATGAAATCATCATGGATAGCGGGATTCGATTGGAAAGTGCTGAACTCAAAGAGTTTTGTAAACGCATTCAAATCGAGAAAAGCTTTTCCACTATCGCACATTCATAGGCAAACTGACAAGTGGAGATAGTAAACAAGATCATCAACCCACCATCAAAAAGTGACTAACTAATGCTAAAGGAAATTGGGTTGATAAACTTCCACTTGCACCATGGGATTACAAAACAACACACAAATCTACAACCGGGCACTCTCCATTTGCCCTAGCATATGGTTCAGAAGAAAAGATCCTAGTCAAACTAGAAGTCCCTTCTCATCGAAGAAAAAATTTGAATCAAAGGAAAAATGAGCAGCTTCTGCTCAAATCGCTTGATATGGTCGATGAGAAGCTGGAAGAAGCTGAGCTAAGGACTGCCGCTCACTAGAAAAGGGCCGCAGGACATTTCAACTCCAAGGTCTGTAACCGTACTTTTAAAATAGGAGACCTTGTCCTCAAAGGAGTCTATTCAATACCAGAAACATTTAGACCAAACTGGGAAGGGCCTTATGTAATCGACTAGATGCTAGGGGATGGCGTGTTCAAGCTAACAACCGTTGATAAAACCCAAATTCCCCGTGCTTGGAATAGCTAATGGCTTCGTTATTACTTTATCAAGGATTGTCTTACGTATTTCCTATTTCTGCAAATAGGCCATCCCGAGATACTGGAGGCGTTATAAATAGGCAGAACTTGCCCAACTTTTATTTCAATTAATGGAATTGCTTTGCTTTCTGAACCAAGAAAACCGTTTTCAAATAAGTAACCTACTGAGTCGACAGGGTCAAATCAACTCAAAACCATCCAATTGCTACTTGGGATAGTGGAACCATGCTCAAGTACTCCCCATCTACCCGCCTAGTCGACGAAAGCAAATCGACTCAAACCATCGATCGATGGAACTCAATCCTGGCCTTCTAAGAACCGGTGTTGCTCCAGCAACACTGGAAAGGTACAAATCAAAGCCATGCATTTTATAAGTCTTACATCGCCTCTTATATTGTGGAATCATGTCCAAACAAACATAATTACTTAAGCCGCGTATCTCGTATGCCGTGCATCGCTTCTGGGTTCACAAAACTGCGACCAAGCAAGTCTCGATCCATGTACACATTTCATAAACCGCGCATCGTCTCTTGGATTGTGGAATCATGTCCAAATGAACACAATTACCTAAGCCGTGCATCTATAAGCTATGCATTACTTTTGAGTTCACATAACTTTGGTCAAGAAGTCTCAATCCCACTGTGTGCATTTCATAAGCCACACACTACAACTTGGATTAGCAAAATTGCTTCCAAAGATAAGGAACTCTCATTTTAGGAGAAGCCATATACTGCCTCCGAAGCCAAGAAAATAGCACTTCAAGGGTGATACGTGTGCGCAATAGCCTGAAAGTCAGCATTATAATGGAATCACTTAACAGAATTACAAGTAATCGGTATTCCTATGACATCACCAATCACTTAGCTCTCGAAGATAGAAGTCGTAGTATAAATCCGACTGGAGGCATCCGAAAGACCATAGGGGGCACGCAGTCTCGTATCAAGTGTTTGGAATAAACAATACCATGAACTAGGGGGAACACACCAAAACTCAACAAAAATTGAAAATACCTTACAATTCTGTTATTCCAAAAAAAAAATTTGGCAGTAATTACGGGACTAAATAAATACACCGTTGAATAAAAAACAGTGCTATAAAAAGGCAATAGTGCATGGAATATAAACAAGTAGACAAGTGTAGTTACAATAAAAATTTCAACAGTTTTATTACTTATAATGTTTTCCATGTACAACGACAAACAATGAGGGCCATACCCGCACAATATCGGCCAATGAAAAGAAAAGTACATATGCTACAACAACAAAAGTAATAAGTGCAGACTTTGCACTGGTACAAAATACATGTCGAACAAATGAAAATGCTAAGATATCTGGCTCCACTTTCACTTGAGACCATCAGTGCTTCTTGCCACCACTTCCATTCCCATCTTTGATCGAAAGTTTCTTCTTCCCCTCAGCATCCACATTGGGAGTCGTATCACTGCCAAAGATATTGACTATAGGCTCCATGCCTATGTCTCCTTCTTGTTATTTGGCCCCTTCGGAAGACTCCAACTTGGTATTATGCTTACGGGACTTACGGGAGTTCCTCGAAGACTTTCCTTCCTCTACTTGTTCCTTCTTAACTGCAACCATTTGCTGCTCAGTCTTACCTAGCAGGCTATCTTGGCCAGTCCTCTCTTGAGTGTCAGCTGCTATTAAATCGCTCTCCAGAGATACCGAGGGTTCGTCTAGGCCAGGCAACACAGTGACCTCATATTTCGACCTTGGTTGAGAGCCAGACACTGGCGTGGTGTCTAAAGCAGCCATAGAAAAAGGCGTTGAAGCAGTCATAATAGTAGTAGGCCCCGGTACTGGAGAAATTGGCAGTTCGAAAAGCAAAGAAGACGAACTGTAAAATCAGAAAAGAAAGCATTCATTTCATCTTTTTCTTGCGACGTGAGTTGGAAGTCCTTAAACTCAGTAGAAATAAGAAAGTTACATGCATTGGAAGTGTGATCATGAATCTCAACCTCGCACTCCTTACTGTTTCTTTCTTTATATTGTTGCATAATCTTAGGTGAAGTTTCAGTACCATCTAAAGCTTCAGAGATAGCTGCCAATGGGGCAGACAAAAATTTTGTACCAGTCGAAGTTGGAATGATTTCTGTTTGATCACGAGGCTGCTTGGATGACTCACCAAGCCTAGAACTTAAAGGCTCTAATAGTGCTTTAGCAACTGCAACTGCGGAAGCATCGACGGCTTCTCGGTCCCATTCAACCCGAATAATCTCTTGGCCCTCTACCAAAGTCTTCTTTGATTTTTCGTTCAAGTAGGCATTCGCCAGCTCTTGTTCAGTTTACACATCTCCATCTTCTCAGAAACGGGACAGGATTTCTTCCCAAACCAGAGCAAGAGTACGTGGGAATTTGGGTCCCAGATAACATAGACTGAACTGATGCAACTGGGAGTTGACGTAGAATTCAAGATGGTGTCATCCATATTCGCTAACTTCTATTTGAAGATATCTTGCAGCTTCAAGTAGTCCACCATCATAGCGGCTTTCTCAACTTCGACTTTGGTCTTTTCAACATCGAGTTGCGCAACTTTTACTCGAATGAAGCAATCACTTGAGCCTGGTTGGAGATGGTCTTTTCTCATATTTCTACCATCCCCGCATAATCAGTAATTGTTTTCTTATGAGCTTCAACAATTTCATCATGACCAGCAATGGTTCTCTTTTGAGTTTCAATGATCTCATCTCGAGTTTCAAGCTCCTCTTTCAGCTTAAATTCATCAACATGGGCTTTCTTGATTTTATCTTTGAGCACGATTTCAATTTTTGCATGAGCCTATTTTAACTCCTTGAGCAAACAGCTATGCTCTTACTATCTTGAATTACAGCATCTCTTTATTTTGTCAATTGATCAAATCTGGCATCATGTTCCATTAGCATCCTTTCATAATCATCCATTTCCGACTCGAAAGAAAGAATCTCTTGATAATTGTTATGGTTTGTGTCCGCTGGTTGCTTACATAATTTCTCCAATCCTTAAGCTTGATCCAAGTCCTTCTGAATTTCCTAGAGATAGAAAATATAAGAATCCTTATGAATTGGACATAGGTCATTGTCGAATTTAACTTCATTCAGTAACCATCTAGGGTGAAAGGCTTCAAGTTTAGGTGGACCAACTGGAGAATATAAGCAGGATTCCTATGAGGGCATGAAAAACCAGAAGTAGGCATGACATGAGTTGACGGAATCTGGTTGATGGAGCGACCTGAATAGCAGAAGACGAAACTCAATTTCGATAGAAATTGAAGCGGGGGCAAATGTATGGTGCTCCAAAGGACGAGGATCACGATTTACTTTTGACTTTTGGATGGCTCTTCCTGATCATCAGGAGTTTCCTATTCTCATAGCTACCCCTATAAACCTTGCTTCGGTCCCAGCCATCCCGATGACGAGCTTCAGGTTCCCAATCTTTTTCTCCTCCTCCATTCTTCCTCGGTTTCTCAGGGCTGGTGACGTCTTGAAGTCCATTTGGACCCACGTTATGCATCCATCAATTATTCTAGATCTTCATAAAGTCCATGACCTCTCATAGTACCGAATAAAAATATATAATGAAGTAACTTTAGCGGCATATTATGAGCTCAAATAATGCATATGTGAGTGTACGTGACCCTAGTGAAGTATGTAACATGTCGTAGGCCCCCTAGAAGGACTTTATAAACCGGGTCGGGAAATGACTACGGGGGGAGCTAGATTAATTCTAGAAACAACATGATTGGGATTAGGAGACAATCCCTCGGGCTCAGAATCACCTCCCATAAGTTCTGTAATGTCCACATAAATGTTGCCCAAATCCCCAAAGTTGATATCAGTTTCCTTAGGTGGAGAACCATGAAGTCGTCCGGTTGTTAGGAGAGCATCTTTAGCGATAACCTCTTGGGAAGGTGAGTCTGGGAGAATAGGACTTATTCCCTCAGTTTTATCACATGATTCAAGATATCCATCGCTGGAACATGCATCAAATTCATCTTCGCTAGAGGAGGGGTCATCGTCACTTTCACTTTCAATTTCGCCTTCCTCTTTTTCTACGAATGTCGCAGCCTTGCCTTCTCGTTGTTTGAACTACTCTTCCCCTTCCTTTGGGATTAGGGGCATCCTATTCGGACTAATTGCTCTGGTCAAGACTCCCATTTCTTTATGAATTTTCTCATTTGATCCATTGGATAGATCTTCTTCTCCTTGTCGACCGCTCTCTTCGGAATCGTGTGATGAAGAAGTGGAGCATGTTCTAATCTTGGAATGGGTAGGGGACGGAACCTCAATAGCAAAGGTAGACCCCCTGGGATGTAACAATCTATACCGATGCAAATTTCTCATCTGTTAGGAAAAGTTTGACCGATCTCTCTTTAGCATCTATGACCTTCACAGTATGGAAGATAGGGTCAAGTGCTAAATCTTTATTTGGCCTTGGATTAAATTTAAGAAGCATTCAGTCTGTTAATACCCAACACCATCGTATTAAGTCTCTATGAGAGAAGAGAAAACTTACACCATGTCATCCAAAGATGATTAAACCTTTCAGGACATCTAACGAAGAAATACTAGGTCTTGAACTGGGATAAGTTGCTTTGGAGTTGCCCCAGTTGCTTTGGAGTTGCAACATTATTTTGTGATCTTTGAGCCTTAATAATCACAAGAGATGGACATTCCTCTCTTCTTGAATGAAAGAAAGTATCTTAATTCTTTGAAGCTGGGGGTACGGTTGAACGTCCGCATAAACAAAACATGAATAAGTGAAACTTGCATAGCGATTGGGATGAACCTAAAATGGAGCTATTGCCAAATTTAGAAGAGTATCTCTCAAGAAATGGTTGAATGGGGAAACTGCACCATTCAAGCACATAAATCAATGGTAGGCGGTATACCCCAAAAGCAGTATGTGTGCAAACTCATTTTTCAATGAAAGGAGCACATCGTATTTCGAAATACTATGCTATAAGAAAATATTGTGTAGAATTTTAGCAGAAATGACAGTAAAAGCTCTCTCCGGAGGGTTAAGTGAAACTCTAAAGTTCAAAGGAGTTTGATCGACGACCTGACCAATTGACCATATTGAGCCTATGGTGCCGAAGAAGTAGCCGTCGTTGGAACTGTTTGCGAAGGCATAACTGATGTCGATTTCGCTTCTAAAAGTACCAGGCTTCCTCCATTGGATTTACGTCGAAATGATGAATGCTCCATTCTATATAACAAAAATTGTATCCAACATGGTCAGGTAACCCTATTTTAACTAGAAATCCCCATATGTTTAACGCTTGAACTTTGAAAGGGCGTTGACTTGTGCCAACTCATCGGATTCCAAGCGATGACTATGGCAAGCGCAATGTGTTATCTATGTGAGTTGGGCTCAATGTCCTTAACACTATGAATGCATTATCCTGTGTAGATAGTTCACTCACGACAAAAAATAAAAATTCATTTCATGTCATTCATTGAAGTTATTCCTTCCACACTTACCCATTATCAATCAACGGTCGATAACAGATATGTTGTCCAAAGCGACACAGAAAGAACTATCCATTCTTAGGTACACCGAATGTATAATAGTAAAACTATTCCAAGATGATCAAGTCCATATTAAACTACCTCATTGGAATCATCGAGGCTATGTGCAGGTCGATTTTTATTTATTGGATGAAGATATCAGAATGTGTCAATTGCAAGACATGACTACACTATCTACCTCCAATAAATAGCAATCAACCCACTTCATTCACCATCCTAATAGATCTTCCTGAATTTACTGGCCATCACTACTAATGCAATAACCATGTCATAATCAACCTTCGATCGAAAGAAAACGAGTTTAATTTTAGGTTCATGGTGATCCAGGCTACGACAAGTGATCTACAAGGTCGGTAAGCATCCAAAAAGCGACGATTCTGGCACTAGGGTTTGGCTTGGGGTGATGGCAAGTGGAAGCAGAGGTTAGCGTCAATAAGCTAGGGCAATAGAGAGCAACATCGACGGTTGCAAAGGACGGTTAGGGTTTGGTCTCGTGGTTGGCTCGGGTCGCAAGAAGAACACGTGAATGAAGGCAAGTGAGAAGGATTGGTTTGAGCAAAGCTAAGCAGGGGACTGCTTGTAAAAAAATTGCTAAGTCTATGGATCGCTAGCGATCCTAGACAATGGATCGATAGCGATCCATTGGGTTGCAACCGATCTTCTCCAAATTTTCCAAGCGTGATCTATATGTTGTTTACAAGCATCACGAAATTATGGGGTCGAAATTGATTTATTTTTACGAGCAATGACCATTCACAACGAAAATTCAATAGACGTTTGAATAGTCAAAGCCTAATTTGCATGATAACCTCAACACAACTAACTAGATTTCGTAGAATGGAGACTCAAAAGAAGATCCAGAGCACACTTTCTTTTCATAGAAGGCATACTCTAGGGCGCAAACTTTCGCTGGGTTTTTACCCAAACCGAAAAGTGGATGAGTTAGAACATCTAGGCCATGCCAAAACAACTCAAAAAATCAACCAAAAGGACCAGAAGAATAGGCCAAGAAGAATTCAAGGAGAATAGGCCAAGATGGATCAATCTAACTCAAGTATGAGTTATCGTCAAAGCAAGGCAACTAGCTATGAAATCACATGGAGAGCACATGCATAAGACAAGGAGCGCAATCTAAAGGAAGAAGTCCAAAAATCCACCAAGTACATGGATCGCAACAATCCATGCCCTATGGAATGCTAGCGATCCATGGGATTATGTTGGATCACTTTGAAATTTTTAGAGCACTTTCGTATCATCGATTGTAGGGTTCTGGAAAATGAGGGAGAAAAAATACTCAAAGTAGTTGGATCGTTAGCGATCCATCACCTATCGTTCTGTAGCGATCCATCGGGTTAGTTTAGGCCGCCTTCAAACTTTCTGAGCTTCTTCGTGGCATTATGTGCTGGCTTCTGGCAAAGCGACCTAACCCAATAGCTCTCCAACTCCTATAAATACAATCCTACTTGCAACATAAATAGGATCTTCAGGACTGGCTTCTGGAACTCTGCAAAGATCATTCTTCGCTATTATTCTTCACTCTTCTCCTACTACACAATGGTCATATAGGGGTTTGTTTTGATTCTCCGGCGATCTCTTGTACTTGTGACTTGATCTAACTTTGAAGATTTAATCATATTTTAATCCAATTCAACTTGTAATAACAGTCAGTTAATAGAAAGTTATAAAGTGGATGTAGGCTTCATTAATAGCCAAACCACTATAAAAATCTTCTTGTCTTTTTGCTATTTCTGATTTTTTGCATTTACTTTCTTTATTATTGGTCTATAAGAACAGGGTTAGTGCTTTGAGACTTTATCAGGGTGTTGATCCATTTTTTGAGTTAACATACGTAAAACTTATTGTACTAAATAATTTTCTTTATGCTCTTGTTTCATGTTTTATGTCAAATGATGGGTTAGGGCATGATGCAAGATAAAGGTAGAATCTTTTGGTAACGAGTTTGCTAATGAGTATTATAATATACTATGAATGAAATAACATATCTTGAAATGTGACAAATATTATAAATTGAATGACTGGATTTAATTAGGTTGTGTACCACTAGTTATGATTATGTTTAAATGGGTAAAAATTATGTTAGGACGATATGAATGAGTTCGGATGATAGTCGGATCATTATACTTGCACGGTTTGTTGATCAGTGTTTGATACCTCAAGTTATTTGTCGATTTATCATGGAAAAGAGGTATTATCTGAATGGTGAATAACTATAACAAAGGCTTGAGCATGTGTAACAAGACATGAAAGAGAAGTGGTGTCTTGACACAAACAAAAGTCAAAGAAATTAGTCAAGAACGAGTCATACATGAGTTGGGGAATAGAGAAAACGAATGAAAATGTTCGAAAAATCCCCTCCAACCCAAAAATGTTGAGTTGCCTTGGTTAGACATAAGCAACTAGTTGATTGGCTAGTTGAACCAATCGAGTGATTTGGGTCAAACCCTTTGTCGAAATAATATAGGCAAATTTATCTTATATTTAGTCAACTAGGTAGGAACAATCAGCCAATTGAATAGGGAATTGATCGGCGAGTTGGAACCAACCAGTTGACTAAATAAGAGATCGATCGATTGGTTGATCGAACTAGTTAATTATTAGCGTGGGCTTAAATTCCTAGTCCATGAGGGTTTCCTTGATGAAATTCGAGAAGTCTTGAATGACATGACGAAGTTCGAGAAGAAAGCGACACTAAATTACATGAAAGCTACGTGTGACGCTAGCGATACATTTCAATTCGTATGAATAGATGGAGTAGTTCGTGGGTTTTTGAGATGAGACGAGTAGAGTATTAGGGATACTGTTTCATACAGATTACTCTATTCATGTGTTTAGAAACCCTATCGCTTTTGTCACGTCCCACTATTTGATCAGAATTTATATATCACTCAATAGATAAATCAACACAATATAAAACAATTTTATATTGTCTAAAAAATACGCACTCATATCTATTATTACACAACTCATTCTAGAGTACTACTGACTATATTTCTAATGAGTAACCTCCAACGGAGCCATGGTTCTCGCTTAACTTTAAGCTCAAATACCAAATGTAACGAACCAGGATTTTCAATCCTCCAAAATCGACATTTACACATTCACTCTATAAACCGTCGAATATTCAAGTGCCGGAAATGCTGGACCATTAGGGTTAGAAGAAGGAAGGATAGAAGAAAATGAAAAAAACAACATCAAAGTCTCACAATCGCAGCGGAACAAAATATAATATATAATAATAGATTTTAATGCAAGATTACATTGTTAATATACATACCATTATCAGAGTACAATAGACAACAATCAATCCAGACAATTTAATAACTTAACCTTACACAGCGGAAATAATAATCAAGTATGGAAGTATGCATTTTGCCATCCAGCGCGTCTTCTAAGCTCCATAGCATCCTATCCTGAATCTGTAATACTTGATCTGACTCGAGCATTATAATAAAACAGCACCCTAGTCAGTCTGAAAAACGAGCGTGAGAAAAACACACTCAATTTGAATTATTATTATTTTCGAAAACTCTTTGAAAAACAAAGGTATCTCGAAAGACCACATCACATGTAAACATGCCGGGTTTTTATCTTATGATAACCAAAACATTTTTTAATCAAAATCGTCTGATATTATAACAGTGTCTAAACCAAGTAAATAAAAAATACCCGAAATGCTTGCATCTCATGTTTTAGAATAGTTGGGCACAATCAAAACCGTACGGCACTTATTGGAGAATGAATTCCATCGAATGACTGGGCCACTAGGTTACTGCCCATCATAGTACACCTCTAGAACAATGTACGGAGTACCTCACCGAGATCCCCTTCTATACAAGACCGGCCTACCCTTAACCTGGATAGACCTAACATGTTATCACCCCGGGTGTTCTCACCCTTACCATCGAGTGCTCCTTCTTTCATGCACAACCATATCCATAATATATAGGTTTTTTCGAGGACATCTAGAAAAGTGATAACATACCCTAATTGGGTGCGACCCACTTAGCCTTGCTGCATCTCCCATGTTTTAGTCATTCTCGGTTGATGAGGCTCGAGGCTAAGCGTTACCTTTCAAGAAACAATTCTTCATAGAATGCTCATCGTCCTCCAATGACGATGTTCTGATAGCATTCATCCACACAATTTACCCAGGGTCTAGACAAACCAAATCATCGTCTTTGTCATCTTCATAGTATTCATTCATTACGTTCAAATCAACTGAAGTGGTTTTGGATAATTAAAACCGATCCCGGTCTCTTCGAAATGATCGGTGAATTTGGCCAAACTTGATAGTAGGTTACTTAGCTATCAATAAAACATCCATTACAGTCACTATGCCTTATATAAATTTTCCAAATTTATTCTAGAATATCTTTATAAGATATATACCAATTTTCTTCAATATTCCAATTGTTTGGAAACAAATTCCATTGGTTAATCCTAACAGGATATTCTTTTCCCAACCATCTCTTCTTCAATCATTTAGAAAATATTTAAATATATTTTCTAAATTCCTTACTTCAACCCTTAGGAAAGTTTCATTCATCTCTTTATTCTCAAAAATCCTTCATAATTTATATTATAGTTTCCTTAACTCGTTTATAACGAATTTTACAAGTTCTGAGTTCCTCAATTAAATTCCTTTATCCAAAATATATGTACTTACATCACTGAAATAAGTCTATTCATAAACCTTTCTTAAAAAAATATTTGAACTTCTAAAGTGAATACGAAAAAGTGCCCCGCGGTATCAACCATGGATTCACAGTTCAATGGCTACGTCTCTATCCTAGAGAAATCCAAGTCTTAACTACAGACAACCTCTGCCTCCAATTTCACTATGAAAGTATACCATTACTTTCTGAAAACTTTATTTAAAAATTTCGAAAAATAATATTTATAAGTTTTCTATAACAGTTTTCCAAGTTTAACTTAGGAAAAATCCTTTAAATATAGGTTATTCTAAAACTATACCAATATTGGAAAATTTATCTTTAAAATAATAATACTAGTTTATTCTTTTAAAAAATATAATTGACTTAATGTTAACTCATTATAACTAACTTAATTAATAATTAAATGTACTTCAACCTTTAAAACAATTTAATAATTACTTTTCTTTTCTAAAATATTTTAAACTCTTTCTATATTGCCTAGTTAATATTTAAAATCCTCCTTTACAAAACTCAACTTCCGATGCTATATCTTCCAACTCCAATATATTTTGTCCAATATTTATAATTCCTTTCGATTTATCACAAAGTTGACTTACGATCCAATCTCGTATATCCACTTTCCCACTTTTAAAAATAAATTCTATTATTTTTTTAACCGATTTACCAATCTCATTTTAAATTCTCACCATGAATTTATGTCTCCAATCTATCACCTGATAGTTATCTCACTTTTATTTATAAGCACTGTTTATAAATCTTACGGTCTCATTTTCCGTTTATAACGATTTATTATCACTTACATTCCAATGCAAATTAATTTCTAAATTAATTTCCCATTATAAATTAATTTCTTATATAAGCCAACTATATTCCACACCAACTAGATTCTGATTCCACTTCATAATCAAGAAATCTTATCTAAGGTCCAATATAACCACTGTTTATACTTATTTCCAAATTTTATTTCTACTCTTCCAATCTAATTAAATCTTGATCTAAAAATCATTTATATTTTGATAGGCATCCATTAGGAATTATTTTTAAAAGTCCTATATATATAAATAATATTCCAACATCTCTATTTATAATATTTCAAAATAGTTAAATATTAGTTGAAGGGTCAAACTTCCCATTGTTCCAAAATTCGTTTCTTTAATTAAATCCATGATTCTCTATAAGATTTCACTTCCTCATTTCCTTTTAAATTTTCCTTCAAAATTCAAACATGCACTATTGGTATTTTAAAATACCAAATATAGGTCAAAAACTATCATAACATCCAATCAGTTTCAAATCACACAACAATCATCACAGATTATTTATATAAGTCATATATCACTATATATGCTAATTCAATCACAAAAATACCAATCTCGCTTCGAGGCAGTACATCATGGTATATAGGGTCATCCACTATTATGTTGGCGCATAGGGTCTCATCCACTCCAACTGTGGATAATATATGTATATATATGTATATATATATGACATTCAACAGATAATAATTCTATAAATTCAACCAAGCATCCAAAATTAATTCTTACTATCTAAAATTAAACTGATAATCCAAATGAGTGAGAATTTTCTCACCTTGCTTTTATTTGCAATCCATTCCAATTTTAAATTATCTAAACCCCAACTGGCTTCGAAAAATTCCGAACCAATTCTGTTTCAAAGATTTCATAGCTACGAACCACACTTGACTTGTTTCATCGTTTTTGGACCTCGAACGAATAAGTTACATATTTTATAAGATGATGATTAAATTAAATAATCATATAACTTAATTAATGTTTAATTAAATAAATTTTCTTTATACCTTCTCTCAGCAACCATGCTTCCACACCAACCGTCACCATCGACGTTGAACGATGCCCCTTCCTGCCGCGTCGCCTCCACTGTCGTGACCCCAATTTCCAGCCACCCATGCGCACAAACCTCATCACGAATTCCATTGCGAGCCACAACCTTAGTTGTCACCACTCGATTTCTTTTTTCAAACGCGACTAAGCATCGACCACTAGCACCTGAATCAAGCATGACATCGCGATGAATCGGCCACCAACCTCCGTGTGGAGTCATTGTGTTCAATCGAAGAAAACATCTTGTCGTTCGCTACGTCCCAATCCTCTAGCATGCACGCCTTGCCAGTGCTGTACCTCCACGATTACCATGCGCTCATGGTTTTGTTTTCCCCCTTTTTTCAATTTCGAATGAAGACAGAAGGGAGAGGTAGGAGCCATGAATTATAAGCAGCGGCACTCTCTTTTTTTATCGAACTAGATTTGATTTTGAAAAGAAGAATGAAAGGGAAAGGGTACGTGATTTTTGAACTGAAAGAAAGGAGGGGGATGCGCATCTAATAGTGATGGTAGCATGTTTCGATGGAAAAGGGGGCAGACTTAATTTTCATCTGATCTTTATAAATATATATATGTGTGTGTGTATGTGTGTGTGTGTATTATTTTATTTGATTGTAAATATCTCGTATTGCATAATACGAACTATAAACCACTATCGAGGCATGCCGCTAGGCATTTATAATGTTATACCACTATTCCGAACACAATGGCAAAGGTTTCAAGTCCTACTTCGATCGTATGAAGAAAATAGCTTTTTGGACTCAATTATTATATTAGATTTCGATATAAATTTCAACACGTTTCCATCCCATACGAGCAAATGATAATTCCAAACGCTACGAAAGTTGAAATTCAACAATAATACACTATTACGGACCCAATGGAACTGGTTTTGTCGAATTATGATACTGTGCCCAGGATCGCTATTTTTAATCGTCGATTTAATTGACGATTTCAAAAATTTACGAAATCGCTTGAAATTTTAGTTTTAAAATCTTACTAACTAAATTATAAACTCCAAATCCAATATTTAAACCCATTTAAATATTCAAAATTAACCGTCGAAAAATTTGGGTCGTTACAACACATCTTCATGAAATTTGGATGAGGAGCAGGATTTTATGAAATGGTAAAACCCACACCCTACGCATTCCATATAACTTCCATCAACTGCTCCATTGTTATCATTACACTAGAACAATCATTTTCCACTAGATTAGCAATTATTAGTTCTAGTCACAGCATTAGCTCTTGGCTTATCAAGCCCTGCCATATTTACTGCCACATAAATTATACACCACTTCATTGGAGATAGATGAGGAGTATAGATATATATATATACATAGTAATCGCTACCAAATACGCAAATTTATATCTATATGACACACTACCCTGATGATCTATCCCATTGACCATCCCCTTTACTCGCATATTACATGTTCAAGTCGCATAATTATGGGTGTGCACATTCTAGTCGCACTCCACTAAGGCCAAAGCATGTACGTATTTTTGAATATTTCTAACCTAGGCTCTAATACCAAATTGTGAGGCATTGGTTTAGTACCATGCGATTAGAGGGAGTCAACCATTCGAAAGCATAGAATAAAGTAAGCGGTAGGAGCAATATGTCATATATGCTCCCTGGGGCCGACATAGGTACTCTTTAATAAAATAATACAACTTAGAAATACATATCTCGTCTTGGCACAAAGTAATGTACACAAGTAGTTTTCAGGACATAATAATGGAGATATAATTCCAATATATAAAAATATCCTAGAATAACAACATTGAAAGTAATTATACATAACTGATGTCAAAGCATATGGACATCACAAAATATACACATTACATCTACCTAAAATGATATACGTATCATCCACCATATGTACATCACATATACATGTCATCATCACAAAATACTAACACCATGAACAAAACACTAGCACCATTGTCATCCACGACACCATTACCAGAATGAGTCCAAAAATGAGATATAAAAGTAGAGATATCACACCAATCAAAACAAACTCAGTCTAATATGTGGTTGTAAACAAATAATGCACCCCAGATCAGGCTAGAATCCAGTTGTGAGTGAAGTGGTGTACATATAATGATAAGAGAGAATGATATGCAAAGAGGCAAAATAAAATACAGAGCAAGTGTCGTACACAATTAGTATTAACCTCAATCTCTATCATATAACATGCACAGTCATAATATAGGTGTCATCTCTGTACATAATGTGACCACAATTGCAATTCCACTCAAATGTGATTCACTCCTAACCACAGTTATTAAGTGTAACTTTTATTACTCATTCGCCTATTTTAAATTGACCATTGTTTATTTATATAATACGTTGAGTGTAGAATACATCATACCAGATGCTTAGTCAACACTTTGTAATACTAGAACATTCCCCTCGACTTAGAGCTGTGAGTGTCCCCGAATGACCTATTTGTTGTACTAATCTCTACTGCATAGACGTCATGGTCTCCATCACATATATTATGTCTTGTCATCATTGATGTGTCTGTATAGAAGGTCCCTAGAGCTATGACTAATGGGCCAGAATGTCATGATTTAGGGTGCGACATAATAATCGGTCCAAACTAGGATGGATCTGGTCTATTCAATATCTCATCTCGTTTGATCAATTCATTATATATTTCATGTTCTCATTTATGACAATAACCCTACTAACTATCATTTAATATAGTATCAGAAAGGGTTATTAATCGTGGTTCATCATTTACAAATCCTCACATAGTGAACTTAGCACCACAGCCATATATAGTGGTTATACTCATAAATCATAAAAAGTGGGTAAGCCACCAAACATTGTCATACGTCATGTTGTAATTCATATAGCATAATTTTAAAGTTCATAAGTAGTATATATTATATGGCAATGAGTAAAACACAATATACCATTCAACAATAATTGTCAATGTTAACAAACATCATTTATGATATTACTTAACTTTTCCAACATATGATTTAAATATAGCACATATATGTGAGCAACATATATATATATATATATATATATAATCCTAATAAATTGTACATATAATACAATTCAATTATAACTCACTAGTAAAAACATTACAGTGCAACTTCATCCATTTTATAATTTTAGTTTAGATACATTCATTTCTTTATAAATCACTGTAATATACAAAATGATTTGTACATGCGACTTTCTATATAAATACCATGATTTAATGAAGTAGATAAGATTTTTATATTACAATAAAAAACTATTATTACATACACAACTTTTTTATGTTATAGCGCTATAGAAAAATGCCCACAACCTTACTCTCTTTCCTCAGGCTTTGGACCAGAGTCCCACAACCGCCATACTGTTGTTGCACAAGCAATAGTATGAAATTGTTGTATGAGTAGCAGTTCCAAGCTACTGCTCACTATATGCAGTAGGATCTATTGCACTTCACACAACAGTTGCAGTTACTTCTGAGGATGGATTCTGACCCACCCCTGACCCTTTCACTAACCATTATGTACATTGTTTACCACTACTCCACCAGAATTTCAATCCCTAACCCCATATTCCAAAATCAAACAGGCGGTGTACACTTTGTATATTCATGGTTTTTTGTTTTTTTCCAATTAACCTTTGCAACAACAATAAGAAAACACCAATATTAATAATAATTTAAGCAAAGCAACACATTATTATACATTCAATCATCAAATAAGCATATAAGTGAGTGATACCGAACTTTACTCACCATAGTCACTCGCAATTAGCTTGAAACGATACCTAAGCCCTTATTTCCTCCTTTACCATTTTTTACCTGCTTTGAAATTGAAACATTTTAATGAGTTTAGTCACTTAAAACTCAAATTGAAGGGCTAGAAAAGATTTATAGGTATCTACCTTCTATTTGGAACCGAAATCAATGGATTTTCTTACTAATTAATAAACAGAATGAGACATTGTTGTTTCTACTTTTCTTTAAGCTTAATTGAAATAAGATGAAGTATAACTACTATTATTTTTTTTGGCCAAGGGCAAAACCCAATTAATCCTTATTATTTAGCCTATTTTAACTTTAAATTTTGTATTTAAAACTATATAACATTAGGTATCATCATTTTCAAACTTTAAAATTCATATATCAATTTAAAAAAAATCAAATGCTTATCTTTATTTCATTTCCATAAATATAAACACTTTAAAACCCATATTTATAATTTTAAAGTTTTGAATTTTGTATAATTTACAGAATTGTTACTTTTAATGTGAAAAATAAATTTAAATCTTGTGTGCCTACAATTAATAAATCCTAACATCCAAACACCACTTATTTCATTCAATAAATAGATCTCCTCCTTTCAAACATCATTTATTTATAAATTATTTCAAAACACATACTTGTAACTTAAAACATTAAATAGTAAATGAATTGCAAATTTATCAATTTAAACCAAAATTACAATTTGAAATTTTTTTTATATAAAATTTTAAAGTCCAATTTTGTCTAAACCATACTTGTTTCCTCCAAACATAATTTATTTTCCCAAACAAATAAATCTTTCACTTATTTTCCCAAATAAATCATTTTACACAAAAGAATTTATTATATTCTCATTGAACAAGAAAGATCGCCCTTTTTACTCCATCAAAATAGTTTTAAATTATCTATTACTATATTCCAAATCATACGGTAGTTTCAAATTAGGTTGCCATTGGGCCAGCAGCTAGACCATCCACTTAGGAGAAATGGAAGGGTGTGGTGCTTGAAGGTACGATTTTGATTTCTAGTGTTTCAACTAGACGTATGTTTACACCAGTGCAATTCCGATTATTACTCCGCTATATCCTACAGTAGATTTCTACCGCTACGATTTTCCTAAATTACCTCAAAAAAAGCCTTTAAGCTATTAGCCCCGCTAATTCCGCTATATCTCATTATTTCCACTATATCTTCTTTAAAAGAAATTAACTGAACAATGACATTTATACATTATACAAATTTTGAAATTAAATTTTTTAACATATTTTATGAAAAAAATACTCTAATATTCTATTAAATTTAATTATGTTGAATTACAGTTTACGTTTATTTACAATATATTTACACATGTTTTTTGACAACCCACCTTTATACTCACACTAGCCAAGGACATTACGGGGTAATGCTGTCGACTAGCATGAAGAATAAGGCTTTTGAGGGGTGACCATATGTGTAATTGATATGAGCGAGAATCGATACGTCAAATAGTATATCATGCATTTCAATTTAAGTGGAAATATGACATATCCAAAAAAATCAATCGACTACATAGTGGCTTAGCGGCCTTTGGAATCAATATAAAATAAATAACATTAAATCAGTCATAGATATTCATATCACTAAGACCAAAAAAGATACAAATACAACACATAGGAGTGAACATCATAGTGCTCATACAAGTTCCACTACATGCCAAAAGAATAGGTATACGTACTACACAAAATAATAAGTATCCATCAAAGAGTCTCTATCTCGTATACATGAAAGACAGAAACTACAAAGCTAAAGTTGTTAGCCAAAAGTCAAAAGCTAATCCCTGCTAGGAAGTCAAGTGGAAGCACCTGAAACACCTCGGTCTGACCCGAGTATTATTTAAGAAGAAAAATAATAAATGGATCAGTCTAGCTATAATTATCATGTAAGATGAGATATAATAAGAGATATAACAGATATATATGATAACAGTAAAAATCATATAATATCTCAAGTTTTCTCAAATACCCAAAAAGAATGCCATATTTTTTTATTTTATTCACCAAATCACAAATATTAATAGAGCTTATCAATGCAAATCACAAAAATTGGTAAAACACAAATTCTAGAAATCCAGAAAACACAATGGGGAAGGCCTATCACAAATAGGAGCATGAAAATTCACCAACACATGTATCACAAATGGACGCTATCCCATGGGTTGCTAACCCATAAAAATACAGGGCACAGTCCCTCTTGAGGATGAATGAGTTGAATATCGATGCACCTAAAAAGATATGCCTCAGCATAGACTTATTGAGAAGATTGCTCCATGAACAGTCAAAAGACCATGGGTCGCTACCCCACCAAATTGAGCCGAAGCTCCATAGAACGGGGTATAGTCCATCACGCGGACAAAGAGGCATTGCATATCACTAGTCTAAACCATAAAATGATCATCATAGATTAATAAGTGTAAATTACACCAAGCTAGTAAATAAATGAGTTTAGCTTCATGTCCCATAACCACTAGCTTAACTTAAATACTTACGAACAAATTGTAGATTTCCACTCGAAAATTGTTACAAGAATTCAATCGAACGTGTCTAAGAATTAACCGACGAAGTAAACGCAAGCATTTCATACCACCTGTTTTGTTAAGTCGTTTAATTGGATTTCTCATCTGAATGGGATAAAGATTGTATATATTGATAGATTGGAAAACATTTTTAAAAAGAGTTTTGTATTAAAAGTAGTGTTGAAATCATTTTTTTGAAAGAGCTTTGATATTTACCACTAATATAAAAATCTTTGTATTTTAAAGTGACAAATCATAGAAATATTGTAAAAACAATCGATCGCCAAGAATCCACATTTCAATAACGTGAATCAAAAGTAGGAAATCGATACCAAATCCATCAAATGGAACGCTAAAACTCCAGAAAAGAAATCATCAAAGTCGATAATGAATGATAATAACTAATCGAATCATTAAATTGATAAAAAATGAAAATCCATAAAAAAAATAGGTAGATATATAGAATTTGGCAGCGCCAGACGTCTTAGGGTTTTCCCAGGTGTCTGAGCTGAAGCTTTGGAAATTCGTTCTAGATCGCTCAGATGTCTGGGGATGAACCTTACACATCCGACCCTCGGTTCTAGAATTTCATTCCCTAAGGCTCAGGCATCTGAGTGTTTTCCTAGACGTCTAAGTTGAAGCACACGGCAGGATTTGCTTAGCCAATGAGGGGCAAACCAATTTGGAAGCGATCGAATGAGTGACGATGGCTAGGGATTTATGCTAAGAAACAACCCAGCCCTATAGGCTCTTTAATACACCCCAAACAACATGTCCAAACATTCAAATTAGGATTTTTATAGATTTTGACTTCAAAATTCCAAAATTGGAAAATTCACCAAACCAATTCAAATCAGAAGCAATTGAATGAGAAATAGATGTTAGGAATTCATACCTAACAACAATCCAAGCTATAGACATAGATGTGTGTTCAAGAACTCATCTTTAAACCCAAAATAGAAAAGACAAGCTTTAAAATAAGCCAAGACCAATTCCTCTTCAACCACACCTCTAGAAGCTCTAATCTAACATCACGTGCAAAGATTTTCTAAGTTAGATTATAGGAAAATATGAAAATGGGAGAGAGATTGAGATGGAGAATACGAAGAGGATGCTTACCTAAGCTTTCTCCTTTATAACTTGGATTTGAATTTCCTAAGAATATAGGGCTTAGGAATTTCTAATCTCCCCATTTTCCCCCATTTTTCCTTTATCTTGAAAGTTAGGAAATTATGAGTGGAATGAGAGAAGAGGAGTGGAGTGAGAGGTATTTTGGTAGAAGGTTTAGGCTATCTTGTTGGGTTAGTGGGCTAGAACACCATCCAAAGCGCAATAAAAATACCAAAATCCTAATCAACTCCATACATATCAAT
The DNA here is from genome assembly GCA_030765085.1 of Allium cepa. Classification (NCBI taxonomy): domain Eukaryota; kingdom Viridiplantae; phylum Streptophyta; class Magnoliopsida; order Asparagales; family Amaryllidaceae; genus Allium; species Allium cepa. The sequence goes on along the minus strand of CM060939.1, from coordinate 640,711,950 downwards.
GTTTATATTTAAAAAAGTTGTAAACATCGTTTCGAACTCAAGGAAAGTGGTCTCGAATCCGGATTCGACTGTTTATAAAATGTCACACTTTGTACTTTAATTCAACTAACGATGCTATTTTAAATAAAACATTTAAAAATATAATCATAAAATATGCAGGTTGTTACAAACACCCTTCCTTAAAGAAATTGTGTTCTCACGATATTTAATAAGGAAATAAAGAATAACAACCACTCTATGGCATAACAACACAAAAGGAAAAATTGAAATGAGAATTCACCTTATGGAGCATGAGAGAGTAAGTCCCGATGCGTTCACTCGATGACTTCTCTGGATTCCCAAGAACAATCCTTAGGATTTGAGGACCATAAAACTTTCACAACCAGAACATCTTTATTGCGAAGGTGTTTAACCTTTGTAGCAATGATATGAATAGGATGTTGCTCATAAGTCAAATTATGTGAAACCATAATTTGATAATAACACTAGGCTCAAGATTAGAGTCGGAATCTCTAAGGCATTTTCGTAGTTGAGAGATGTGAAATACGTCATGAATAGTGGAAAATTGAGCCAGTAATGAAAGATGACAAGCCACGGAACCAATACGCTTGGTGATGGGAAATGGGCCAATATATATTGAGGTACTAACTAACCTGATCGACTGAAATGCACAACACCCATCACAGGTGAAACATGAATGAATACCAAATCTCCCATAGAAAATTCCTTCTTCAGTTATCAGCATAGGAATTTTGTCTGCTTTGATCTTCTCTCATCCTATGACGAATAAGGTCAATCTTTTCTGTAGCATTATGAATGAAATCTAGACCTAAAACAAGCTTCAAGCCGACACAAAGGAGATCGGCATGGCCTTCCGTAGAGTGCCTCGAAAGGTGCCATACCAATACTAGATTGGAAGATATTATTATATAAAAATTAAATAAGGAAAATATGATCTTCCCAACTTCCACCAAAATTAATAACACATGAAGGAGATCTTCAAGAGTTTGATTCACGCGCTCCGTATGTCCATTGGACTGAGGATGATAAGCAGTACTAAAATTAAGATTTGTTCCCAAAGCTTTTTGAAGACCCTTCCAAAATCCACTTGTCAATAATGGATCACGATCGCTAACAATAAAAGTAGGAACTCCATGAAATTTAACTATTTCTTTAACATAGAGTTTAGTCAAAAGAGGTACATTTCGATTGGACCGAACGGGGAGAAAATGGGTGGATTTGGTAAGTCTATCTACAATCACCCATAAACTGTCATGACCAAGTCTTTGATGCTCGGCCTTTATGAGTTGGCAAGTCATGCAATGCTTAATAAAGTTAGCAATATCAGATTTCATTACATCCCAATAATAAAGTCGGTTCATGTTCGCATACACTTTACTACTACTGGGATGAATGGTAAATTTAGAACGATGAGAATATTCTAAAATGTCTTTACGAAGATCACTAATATTTGGCAAAATAAGTCTATCATATTTTCGAATGCCTCCATGAGCATCAATTTCTAAGTCTTTCAGACCCTCAATTTTATTTTTATCCCTACAACTTTGGCTACGATGATCCAATTCGGGATCATGCTTTTGAGCTTCAAGGATGCAGTCTAAAAGAGAAGGATAAGCCTCAAGGCTACATAAAAAAAGAGATGATGAAACACCCTACACCTATTAATATACCCAAAAGGACACATTAAAAGGCATGGTACGTTATAGGTATAACTGAAACTAACAGAGGCTAAGATTCACAAGATAAGTAAAAACAAAGGAAACTAAAATAATAACTTATTTAAAAGAAAAGCTTTATGATTGCTTCATAAACCAAAGTCAAAATCCAAATACAACATACAAATCTCAAAACATAACATGTCACATGAAATAAAAATTCGTAGTCTCAACAAAAATCAGAGTACCAATATCACTCATAATATGCCAGTACATAGAAAGAGCTAAAGCTAGAATAAAAGAAATACATGGTAGGAGTCTTCTCTAAGAATCCTCCGAGTAACCACAATCTACTGTCCTCTTCCTTGATTGCCTATGGGGGAAATGGGAAAATAGAGGAGTGGATCAGACTAAAAGTCTGGTGAATGATATTAACTACTAGAATCTTTCAGCAAAGCAAAACTAATAGACCCTTCAATAGTTCTAGTATGTAAAAGGAAATAAAGGAAATAGGAAAGAGATAAAATGAAAATAGATACGATTAAACTATTACTCAATTAATAAGATAGGTTTACTTTGAATGTTTGCACTTATCTTTGATAGCTGCTTGATTAGGCTGAATTCATAATCCTATAATTATGCTGAAATCCTAATTTTACCCTTTTGATCGGCCTACTACTCCATAGACCTTACTATGGACTGATGCTATATAAGTTCCTACACAGCAGCCAATGGTAACTATAAAAGATACACAAAGCACGCACTATGGACTGGACGATACATAGCTCCCTACATAGAAGGCAATGGTGTCTACGAAAGACACACATACTAAGTGCTTGGAACTCATAACAATCACTGAGCACCGAAATGGAAGTCGCACGTGTAACTGCCACCATGCTTATGTTGCCTATTGCTCCACCTATTGGGTCGTATTATTACCTCGATTCAGCATAAGCGTGGCCCACGCCACACTTTAGGATTATGTGAAACACCATGTCCATAGAAAATATAGCGGAATGTTGCCAGTACTAGTCCGTCATCCAAACAATATCTAATAGCACCTTGTCCAAATCCCCCGCGATTTGAACATCTCTATATTGACCAATTATTACCACTACGAGCATAAGCATTCCTCTCGTCTCACTTCAGGTTTATGTAAGACACCGTACCCATAGAAAATAAAGGGGAATGTTATTTCGTATAGGTCCTAATTTAATTCTTTGCTTATTAACTTAGATAAATTATTTAAATAAGCCTTTACTCTTGTTCTTGCTATATGTGCTTATTAATTTATCCTTATTCTATTATATTTCTTATTATAACCTACGTTATAATCATGCTTATTACTTAACCCAAGGTCTAAGTGTGAAAATAAGCTTCTTTTCTTCTTTTTAGTAATAATTCTAAGTTATAACTAGGCTAATCTATTTAACTCAATCCAATTAGTATCGTAATTAGGCATAATTTCAGTCCAATTAATATCATAGTTAGGCATAATTTCAGTCCAATTTCATTTATATTACGGTCTTTATAGCTTACATCTTATATTTTGTTATTCCAGATTTCTTATAATTTGATCCAGTTTCATGCTAGTTCTATTCTAATCCATATGCGAAGAAGAAGAAGAAGAAGGAATAAAAGAAAACTGAAAATAAAAGGAATTCAAAGGAGTAAGAAGAAGATGTAAATAATGCGTAAATAATTTGTAAATAAATGGAAAAGCTAGAAATAAACTAAAATTTACTGAAAATAATTCTAAAAACTGTAAATAAATTACTAAAAAGGTTTCCAAAAGTCGTAGTAATGTTACAACTGTTAGAAACCCTATTATTTTAAATTACTTAAAAAAAATTAAACTAATTACAATCACTCACCTCCGGTCCTTAGCTCTTCCCTTTGGGCCTTCACGGATCCACTTGGGTTTATTAAATATTTTTATTAAAAATGATTTCCTCCTTGGAAAATTATTCTGCTTAGGGTCCTTCATGAATAGGTGAACCCAATTGGAAAAAATCTTAGAATGAGAAAAAGTGTTAGGCCTAGGGTTCTATTTATATGGGTAGAAGAGTACCTCAGACCGTTGGATTTGGGGATTGAATAGGGTGAAACCACGTCATAGGTTAAATAGGAGTCATCGGATGCAAGAATAGAAGGACTGGATGAAATAAAGAATGCAAAACACATCATAAGAAGCTTCTAAAATGAATAGAATGAAGAAAATTTTTCTTCATTCCTAACACAGGCAGGTCGACCGCCCTTGTGCCCAAGTCGACTGGCCAGTCGACCTGGCCTTTATATATATATATATATATATTGCTTATTTTGTTTAATTCATATCTCATTCATTTTAGCTCGGATTCTGATGTTCTATATATGGAAATTGACTAGAAAATTACCACGGACACAATGGTGCAACTCCCGTGGCTCAATTCTGATAATTTCACAAATTTATTTTAATATTTACTTAATTAATGAATTAATTATCACGGGTGTAATTTTGGCTTGTTACATATGAACACGAATTGGATTTAGGGTCTCGAACTTCATAAGTGGACAAAGTCTTAAGACCATTCCATTCAAATATCATCATGGAAATAAGCTCTTGTTTCTTACGACTAAGGGCATCGACAACATGATTTCCCTTTCTGATTGTATAAAGAATATCAAGATCATAAGATGCAAGAATTTGAGCCAACATTGTTGGTGCAAATTAAGTTCCTTTTGAGAGAATAAATACTTTAAAGACTTATGATCGGTGTAGAGAACTAACTTCTCACCCAATAGATAATGACGCTAAATTCCAAGGGCGAAAACAATGGCTGGGAGCTCTAAGTCATGAGTGGCATATCTAGTCTCGATAGGCTTTAATTTTTTAGAAGCATAAGCGATAGCACGTTACCCTTACATGAGAACGACTCCCAAACCAATACGACTAGCATCGGTATAAACAGTGATGTCTTAGTTTCCTTCGGGAATCACAAGAATAAAAGCATCAGAAAGGAGTTCTTTTAATTTCGGAAAAGCAGGTTCACATTTTTCTAACCAAGTGTACTTTACTCCCTTCTTTGTTAAACTAGTAAGAGGTACAGAAATTTTAGAGAAGTCTTTTATGAATCGACGGTAATAGCTCACCAATCGAAGAAAGCTACAAATTTCTATCACACTCTCCGGTCTCTTCCAATTTTAAATCGCCTCAGTCTTTGATGGATCCACGGAAATTCTGGATTCAGAAAAAATATGTCCTAAAAATTTCACACAGGATTGCCAAAAGTGGCACATAGAAAAATTTGCTTTCAATTGATTGCTCCTAAGGGTTTCCAACACAATTCGAAGATCTTTTTCATGTTCTTCCTCGGTTTTAGAATAAACAAGAATATCATCTATAAAGATGATAACAAATTGATCGAGGAAGTCTTTGAAAATTCGGTTCATAAGGTCAACCAAATAAGCTAGAGCGTACGTTAAACCATATGGCGTAACAAGCCATTCATAAGATCCATAACGGGTAGGGAACGATGTCAAAGGAATAATATCCTCTACAATTCGAAGATGATGAAAACCGATTGCTAAGTCTGTGAAAAGACTTTAGCACCGCAAAGTTGATCGAATAGATCATCATCTGAGGTAAGGAATATTTATTCTTGATGGTTAGATCATTAAGCTTGCAGTAGCCAACGCAAAACTAAGTGTACCATCGGGTTTCTTTACAAAGATAGCTGAAGCTCCTCAAGGAAAGGAACTAGAATGAATAAACTATTTTGATTTCAATTCAGATAATTGTTTACGCATCTCCTCATTTTCCTTACTGGACATACGATAAGGAGGACGAGTTATAGGTAGAGCTCTAGGGATTAGATTAATTCTGAACTCAATTTCTCGCTTAGGTGGTAATCCTAAAACGGACTCAAATATATCAGGAAATTCACTAACAACGTGAATGTGGGAAATGATATCTTCCTCATCATCATTATCGTCATCATCTGGATTTAGAGAATATAAAAATGCTACCGAATTGGAATCCAAATCTTTAAAAACAATAGAAATCTACTTAATATATTAGGGATGTCGAAGATGGATATCCTCTCGGGACATAGGATGTAGGCTTCATAACGATTACGTCAATCCATTCCCAAAATCATTCTGAAACCTAAGTATCGCATCACATGAAAATCGGCACAGAAAGCATAATCACATAGAAAAAATTCAATATCCTTACAAACTAAACTGAGTGTTGCGGATCCACCAACAGGATTCGCAATTCTTAATGAAGTCATCAAGCCCGTAGCATTTAAAGAAAAGTATCAACAAGTTCTTTTTATATAAAAGAGTGAGATGCACTCGTATAGATGATCAGAAACATAATAATGTCATCAAGGACAGAATGAGAAATACCTTGACCAAGAGAAGTACCACTAGAAGCTTGTACAACATTCAGCTTTCCCTCTTTCTTGCTTTGAAGTTTGAGATATGAAGATATATGATGACCCAAACTTTTTCAATAGCGGTAAGTAAGGGACCCTCAACACTTATTTGCATAGTGGTCCTTAGAACCACAATTTTAGCATTCTCTACGATTGGGGGTAAGAGTCTTCGCTATCGAAGTTGCTTGCTTCCCTTTCTTGCTGAGATTTGGTTTGAAATTATTATCGGGACGCATCTTCTTTTTTTATTGAAGTTCTTTTTGGCACCCCCAACATCACCATCACTTTCTTTATCGGCCTCTTCAAGTCGAAGGGCGATATCTACAAGCTGATCGAAAGCATTTCTAGTTTCAGAAGTAAAGCCTTTTTGAGGTTCTTATTCAAACCATAGATAAACCTCTGAATCTTCAATGGGGTATTAATATGCCCGACCCTATATTTCGAAAGCGATTCATAAGATGCGAAATAATCTATCACAGAAGATTCACCTGGAATAAGATCAATAAAGCGCCAAGCTAAAGTTGCTTTTTCTGCTTCGGGCATAAATTTTAACTCGAACCTATTTCGGAATTACTCCCAGTAAGATCAACTTCTACAATTTCCAAAATCAAAAGCTCATATGAATCTAATGCTCTTTCCTGAAGCGTGCTAGAAGCCACTTGGAGTCGGTGTAAATCCAAAAGATTCATGCGAGAAAAGATGGAATTGCGTATTCTAAGCCAAGCCTGAACTTCTATAACGCTTCTGGAACCCTTGGATGGCTTTCCACCCAAATTGGTGTAATCACTACACAGGCGTGTAAACCCAAATTTAGGATATGTAGGCTCAGGAATGGGTCCGGCGGCTTGGTCATTCTTTACAAGATCCAAAATTTATCGAGGAGACATGAATACGCCATCCTGTGGAGGACTACTGGATCGACCAGTGCTAGGACAACCAGGTCTAACCGTTTTTCTTCTTTAAGAAAGAAAGAAAGAAGAGGAAAAAGGTTATTCTCAGAATGAATATTAAACAAACTTGATTGATAAAACAAGGCATCATAATAGAAAATAGAATAGAACGGGTCCTAAGACTGGAATTAAATCCTATGGCACGATTCATAAGAGAGAGTTAGGACAATGATCCTCGCTAGATTATTCAACATTGTTCCGAAGTTTGGCTCTGATACTAAGTTACGACATCCCACCTCTATACTCACACTAGCCAAGAACATTATGGGGTAATGCCGTCGACTAGCACGAAGATTAAGGCTTTTGAGGGGCGATCATATATGTATTTGATTTGAGCGAGAACCAATACGTCAGATAGTATATCATGCATTTCATTTCAAGAGGAAATTTGACATATCCAATCAAAATTAAAATCTACTACACAGTGGCTATGTAGCCTATGGAATCAATATAAAATAAACATGACATAAAATTAGTCACAGATTTTCATATCATTAAGGCGAAAACATATATAAATACAACACATAGAAGTGAACATCATAGTAGTGGTCATACAAGATCCACTACATTCCAAAAGAATAGGTACATGTACTACACAAAAGAATAAGTATACATCAAAGAGTCTCTATCTCGTATACATGAAAGACAAAAACTACTAAGCTAAATTAGGTAGCCAAAAATCATAAGCTAATCCCTACTAAGAAGTCAAGTGGAAGCATCTGAAACACCTCGATCTAACCCGAATATTATTTAAGAGGAAAAATAATGAACGGATCAGTCTAGCTATAATTATCACGTAAGATGAGATAGAATAAGAGATATAACGAATATATATGACAATAGTAAAAATCATATAATATCTCAAGTTTTCTCATATATCCAAAAAGAATGTCATATTCTTTATTTTATTCACCAAATCACAAATATTGATAGAGCTTATCAATGAAAATCGAAAAATTAGTGAAAAACAAATTCTAGAAATCAATAATTAGAAATCCAAAAAACACAAAGGGGGAGGCCTATCACAAATGAGAGCATGAAAACTCACCAACACGTGTACCACAAACGGAACGCTATCCCAGATGTCTCTAACCCATAGAAATACGGGGTGTAGTCCCCCTATGAGGATGAATGAGTCAGACATCGATGCACCTAAAAAGATACGCCTCATGCGTAGACTTATTCAACAGATTGCTCCATGAACGGTCAAAAGACCATAGGTCGCTACTCCAGCAAATTGAGCTGAAGCTCCATAGAACAAGGTATATCCCACATGCGGAAAATAGACATCGCATATTGCTAGTTTAAACCATAAAATGATCATCATAGATCAATAAGTGTAAATTACGCCAAGCTAGTAAATAAATGAGTTTAGCTTCATGTCCCATAACCTCTGGCTTAACTTAAATATTTACGAACAAATTGTAGATTTCCACTTGAAAGTTGTCACAAGATTTCGATCGAACAAGTCTAGGAATTAAACGACGAAGTAAATGCAAGTGTTTCATACCACCCGTTTTACTAAGCTGCTTAACTGGCTTTCTCATCCGAATGAGATGAAGGTTTGTATATACTAATAGATTGGAAAACATTTTTGAAAAGAATTTTGTATTAAAAGTAGTGTTGAAATCATTTTTACGAAAGAGGTTTGGTATTTACTATTAGTATAAAAACCTTTATATTTTAAAGTGACAAATCATAAAAATGATTGTAAAAACAATCGATCACCAAGAATCCACATTTCAATAATGTGAATCAAAATCACAGAAATCGATATCAAGTCCATCAAATGGAACACCAAAACTCTAGAAAAAGAAATCATTAAAGTCGACAATGAATGACAATAACTAATCGAATCATTGTATATCGATGAAAACTGAAAATCCACATAAAAATTAGGCAGATATATAGAATTTAACAACGTCGGACATCTGATGGTTTACCCAGATGTCTGAGCCGAAGCTCTGGATATTCATTCCAGATCGCTCAAATGTCTGGGGAAAAACTTCGGACATCTGACCTTGGGTTTTGGGATTTCATTTCCTAAGCCTCAAACATCTGAGTGTTTTCCCAGACATCTGAGCTGAAGCTCAGGGCAGAATTTTCCTAGCCCAATAGAGGCAAACCAATTTGGAAGCGATCAAATGAGCGGCGGAAGCTAGTGATTTATGCCAAGCGACAATCTAGCCCTATAGGCTCTTTAATACACCTCAAACAACATGTCCAAACATCCAAAATAGGACTTTTATAGATCTTGACTTCTAAACACCAAATTGAAAAATTCACAAAACCAATTCAAATCAAAAGGGATTGAACATGAAATAGATGTTAGGAATTCATACCTAACAAAAATCCAAGCCATAGACATAGATGTGAGTTCAAGAACTCGTCTTTAAACCCAAAATAGAAAAGACAAGCTTTAAAACAAGCTAAGACCAATTCCTCTTCAACCATACCTCTAGAAGCTCCAATCTAACATCACATGCAAAGATTTCCTAAGTTAGGTTATGGGAAATTATGAAAATTGAAGAGAGATTGAGATGGAGAAGATGAAGAGGATGCTTACCTAAGCTTTCTCCTTGATTTTAGAACTTGGATTTGAATTTCCTAAGAATCTAGGGCTTAAGAATTTCTAATCTCCCCTCTTTCCCTCATTTTTCCTTTAGCTTAAGTGTTAGGAAATTATGAGTGGAAAGAATGAAAAGAAGTGGAATGAGAGGTATTTTGGTAGATAGTATGGGTTATCTTGTTGGGTTAGTAGGCTAGAACACAACCCAAAGACAAAATAAAAATACCAAAATCCTAATCAACTCCAAATATATTAATATTTATACTTAAACGAGTTGTAAACACCGTTTTGAACTCAATGAAAGTAGTCTCGAGTCCAGATTCAATTGTTTACAAAATGTCATATTTCAGACTTTAATTCAACTAACGATGCTATATTAAAAGAAAATATTTAAATATATAATCGTAAAATATGCGGGTTGTTACATGTTTTTACTTAATAATAAATGTATTAATTATAATTAAATTGAATCTTAATTTTTCGTTTAATTACTGTTTATATGTTTGAAAAGACATTAAGTATGAGCGTTGTATGCTATTTTAGACTCATCGTTATATCCCCGTTATATCCTCACTGTATCCCAAACCTATGACTTTTTGCACCTCCACCACACTGAATCCGCTATGCGCTTTAACTACACAGATTTACACTCTTTCATTTTGAAGGAAATGGTCGATAGATATGGGTAAGATGTTACCAGCTTAGTTACATCCTTACGTGTGTTTAATCTGATCGATGGGTATACCACTCTGCGAATAAGGTACACTGATGTAGAGTCTTTTTTGGAAATATATTTTCTTATGGCTCATATGTGTTTGACTACGCGTGGGGTTATTTTGGGTATGGATAGGCTAGTATATAACGACTCCAGCATTTGTTGTTCCAATAGATTTATAATTTCACCACACCTTAGAGGAGGTGAAAGGATTATGGTAGTAGTAGATACATCAAGGGAGAAGTTTAGAATTTCCTTATCCACGCTGATGGGTAAGAAAGATGAAACTGGAAAGGTGCTGGCGGTTTGAAAAATTATAGATATTTTTTAATCGATAACAGGATTACCACCTAGAAAAGCAACTGAATTTCAGACATGTTTGATATCAGGTCTAATGAGCATAAGAAATTCGTTAGGCCGAGCTATTCTCTGTTGGAAGCATACGTGTTTTTTGTGAAGGAGTCGGATGGATCACTTCGAATGTTTGTAAAATATCAGAATTGAATGAGTTGACTATGAAAATCATTATCCATTGCCAATAGTAGATGACTAATTTGACTGATGGAGTGAATATAGAGTATTTTCACAACTAGATTTGGCAATGTGGTTCCATAAACTAAGAGTGGCTAAAGGTAATAGTCCTTTGGCCGCATTTAGAACTAGACACAATTCATATGATCGGTTACATGTACCCTTTAGTATGTCCCTGCATTCCCTATAAACCTTATGAGATCTTTCATGATCAGTTGAATAGGTTTATGCTGGTCTTTATAGATGATATTTAAGTGTACTATAAGAATGAGCAAATCCATGAAATCCATCTTAAAATGGTGTTGGAGTACTTAAGACAACACAAGTTAAAGTGGAAGTTTTTCATGTGCATTTGTTGAAACATGAAGTTAAGTTTCTCTGTTATATTATTTCAGAAAATAGAATAGTAGTGGATCCATCAAAGATATAGAACACCAACAATTGGAAAAGACTAGAGACAATGCTGAAGTTAAGAAGTTTGTCAGGATTTAGTAGCTATTATTACAAATTCACAAAATATTTCATATATATAGCAACAACCTTGACTAAGTTGACCAAGAAGAATAAGAAGTTCCATTGACCAACAAGTACGAAGTTCATTTCAAGAGTTGAAGTGGTTATTAATGAATGCTCCAGTTTTGGTTGTACTTGAAGAGAATCAAGATTTAATTGTTTCGCTAAATATTGTGCAGCTATGTTAGGAGCAATATTGATGTAGAAGGGATGAATTATATCTTATGTGTAACGATGAGGATTTTCGACCTTCGAAAATCAACACTGATACATCCACTATACCAATGTCGAGCAATGGAATACCGAAAAACCCATTGTTAGGGGAAAAAGAAAGAAGGAAGAAGATAAGAAGAAAACTTAACAACACAGAATCCCATGGCGGAACGAATAATTTACAATATACTATAAATCTTTGCACAAAAACAAAATTGTAATATATGCATATACAGACATTAATTAGAGTATACTAACCTGTCTCAACCTGGACAGTTATAACAATCTATCCTCACAAATACTGATAACACACCAATGAATACAGCGGAAAATATAACCATCTACATAAATACCTCTCAAGGCCTCTAACTCGTCTCTTGAAATTCCAAGCATCCCAACTAGTTTTTAATATGCTCGGTCTGACCCAAGCATTATAATAAAATAACACCCAAGTTAGTCTGGAAAACCAACGTGAGAAAACACACCCAGCTAGATTTAAAGTCATAAGAAAATCTTTGAAAATCAAAGATATCTCCTAAGACCACGCTACACATAAAACACGACGAGTTTTTACCTTACGATAACCAAAAATTTTTTATGTAAAAATCCTGTGATATTATAATAATGTCTAAGTATAAATACATGCTTGCATCTCATGTTTCATCATAGTTGGGCACAATCGAAACTATACGGCGCTTATTTGAGAATGGATTCCATATAATGAATACGCATTGGGGTACCACCTATCATAGTGCACCTCTAGAAAAATGTATCGAGATCGAACCTATTGATCCCTGCACATACAGGACCGGCCTACTCCTTACTGGATAGTATCAAATATGTCATCACTCCGATTGTTCCCAACCTTTGAGATCTCATGCACAACTAATCCATAAATATGTAGATGTAGGGAACCTAGAAGGTGACAACGTACCCTAATAGGTGCGACCCACTTAGCCTTGCTATATATCTCCTGATTTTCAGTCATTCCCAGTGGATGAGGCTTGAGGCTACGTATTACCTTACACTTAGCATTCATACTTAGAATGCTAACACTGCTTTTCAGGCAACAATACAATGACAGTATTCATCTGTATAAGTTGTTTTGTGTCTAAACAAACCAAATCTCCAAAACCACCGTCTTCATTATCTTCATGATATCACAATGCTCAACGATCAAATCAGATCGAAGTGGTTTTCGGATAATTAAATCTAGTCCCGGTCGCTTCGAAACGATCAACAAATTTGGCTAGATTTAATAGTCGATTATTTAATTATCGAATTACATGCGTAAACAATCACTAAGCCCATATTATAAAACTTCAAACATTTATTTCAAAATATCTTTACAAAGATACACATTCAAATCTCTTCTAGTTTTTCAATATTTAAAACAATTTCAAATTTCTTATATCCATAACATGATATTTCAACCCATATCAACACTTAAAAATATTTCCAAATCCAACTTATAATTCGTTATTGAGAAAAAATATATTTCTATATAAATTATTTTGTTGCTAAAATGTCTCCAAAATCTTTAATTCCAATACTTAGGAAAATATTATAAGTCTATTTTCCAAAATCATTTCTAATATCCATACTTAGGAAATATTCTTTACTTATCTCATAACTCTCCGGAATTTTTATTAATTCCCTTTAAATTTTCAAAAAATTATCGATTATACTTATTTATAATCCAACTAACAATTTATAACTCCTTTAATGAATTCAGATTCATTTTCGAAGTTCCCGTATCTGAACAATTTGGAAATTTTCATTTCTCAAATTTTCTTAAGTTCCCAAATTCCATTATAGAATTTTCTCTTATAAAATCACATCCATTAAATAAAAACCTGTTCACAATTCTCGAGAGCATTTATAAATAAATTGCAATCACTTGCTTTTAAACTATATCTTTATGTATAATAAATTTCAATAACATGGTTAAATAATTATTTAAAATGTCAAAGCACTTTTAAAATAAACGTCAATAACTAATTCCAATTCATTTATAAAATTTCTAATTGATTTTCAAATTTTGTTTATAAAACTTAGAATTCATTTCAACAAATACTAAATATTGAATGACCAATTTTTCAAAATAATTTCAATACAAATAACGGTTTTTAAAACTCTATTGCTTAAATAAAAAATCCATTTTAAAAACAAAACTTAACTTCTTGATAAAAAATTATTTTTAAAATTCAACAAAAACATTCTTATATTTATAAATCTCTCTCGATTTATCCTAAATCGATTTTCGTTTCCAATTTCATAACAATAGCCAAATTATAAAGTAGAATCCACTATTTCTTTCAAACCCGGTTTCCTATCTCATTTTAAATCCGCAATGTGAGTTTATATTCCCAATTTATCAAATGACAATTATTCCACTTTATTTATAAACATTCTTTATAAATCCATAAACTCGCTCTCAGCTTTTGTCTGTTAATAACAGATTCATATTAAACAACCCTAGTTATAAATATAGTTCTTTATAAATTTACCTTATTCTCTAATCTATTGAATTTTTGATTTTTTGAACCTTTTACATTTATTTACCCAATATCGCATAAAATTTATTGTTTAAAAATCCCTTATATATATTATTCAAAATCTCTATTTAAAATATTTCACAAAATAGTTAAGTACAATTTGAAATTAAATCATTATTTTATCCAAATCAATTCATTTTTAATTAATCCAAAATTCAATATAAATATTTAACTTCCAAATTCACCTTTAAATTTCTTTTCAAATCCAAAAATAATATTTTATTTTTTAAAATACTAAAATTAAGGCCAGTGTTACTATAACATCCAACAAATCACATCATATCATAATCTATCACATATTATTCAAACACATCTTATATCATTATATATGAAACTACAATCAATATTTTTGAGGAATCCAACTGGATTCCTCCAACCTGTTTTCCTGTGACCACGGATGTCATATAACACAAAAAATAATCCTGCCTCACAATAAAATGGTCATCCACTATTATGCGAGGGGGCATAGTGTACCATCCGCTCCAATAGGCGGGAATATTCAATCCAACTAATATAAATATAGTAATTCATCCAAACAATCATTCAACAATTTTTATCAACTATAAATCAAACTAGTTGTCCAAAAAGGTGAGTTTAACTCACCTTTATTCCTGTTATAGCTTCCATTTTTTGATTATGACAAAACTCGAATGACGTTCGAAGTTAGATAAAAATTCTAGAACCTCTAAATTAGTCAATCCAATCCCATGTTGAAGATTTCTTCAATATAAACCAACGCGGCTGACCGCATTGAATTTGGACCTAAAACAAACGAGTTATTAATTTTACAAGCTTATGGAATTTAATAATATATAAATTCCTTATTCCTATCATTAAATGTTAAATTAACCTTAATTAAGAAAATCACTTTCCCCTTCTTCTCACGCATTCGAACCCACCAAAGCCACAACCTTCCCTCATCGCCATCGCTTCCACAGGCCACCGGCCACCGCCAAACTCCGCCAGATGATTGCCTTGACTGCCGCGGCCCTAATGAACTTGACCTCACTTGCTAACTCATCCTATATCTCAAGAACGAGCCCATACTCCATTTTTGTTCAACTTCTAATAGCTGTCTCCACAGTTTACCATTCGCCACCATACTTCGACCAAAGGTGACTCCTTTCCCCACGAGCATTTCCCCTTCAGACACCATCGCCCTAAAACCCACTGAAATGCCACAATCGATCAAAAAGGATCTCGCCTTTCATCCACCTCCTATCGCTGCCTCGCTTTGATCCAATAGATCTCCACCGCCAATTACCTCGAGCGTCTCTTGCGCACACTTTTGTACCCTCGACCTGAGATTCCCCAGATCGGCGTCGTTGATGGTGGGCCACTGGATTTGGCTGTTGAAATTTTTTGATCATTTCTCTCTATATTTTTTTCTTGTGTCTTTAAAATGAAGAGGGAATGCAATTTAAATGAAAAGGGGTAGTTATTAACATTGGTAGGGTGGCTGATAATATAAGGTGGCTGATGAGATGTAATAGCGGTTGTGAAAAAAATATTATTTAAAATTACAAAATATCTATATATTTAATTCCAACCCAGATCGAGGCATGCCGCCTGACATTCCTAAGGTTATACCCCTATTCCGCATGCAATGAAACAAGTTTTGGAATCTAGTTTGATCATATGGAGAAGATAACTTTTTTAACCCAATTATTATATTAAATTTTCGATATTAATTTCAACGTGTTTCTATCCTGTACGACCAAACGGTGTATCTAACCACTATGAAATTTGATGGTGTATTATAAGTCATTATTACATTCCAAACGACACTGGTTTCGTCAAAATACGAGATTGTGCCTCGAAAGGCTATTTTACTCGTTAATTAGAACGAGATATTTCCAAAATTAGTTATGTCACCTTCAAATTAAATTTAAAAGTTTTATTACTTTCATTCTTATTAACAGAAATTTAATAAGCCTTTAAAATCATTTTTATCTAACTTAAATCTCAAGATTGCATCATTTAACAAATTTTCAGCTATTAAATTCAACATATAAATTATCCAGTAAGTCACCATTTTTGAAATTCAAGGTTATCTAATTTATAAAATTAACTTTTCAATATTTGAAATTAATTAAATATTCCAATTTCAAACCACTAAAATTCTGGGTCATTACATTCTTTCCCTCTTAGAATTTCATACCCAAAATCTCCAAGGTAGGAAAATTCCCAAACCCATTACTTTTTAAACCAATTAGTTCAAATAACTTACCAAATCCTTTTAAGCCTTTAACTTTCCAAAATCAATTTATTGAAACCTTGTTATTACTTTCACTAAGTTCTTGAATTCATTCATAGATTCTAGCTAATATTGTCCATTTAATCATTTCAAGTTATAACTAAAAATCAAACTTTAGTTATCAAAAATTTCTTCAAAATTCTAGCTCTCTAAACTTTAGAAAAATTATGTTAGCGTCTCCTTTGTGCGGCTAGATCAGAACAACTACAAATCGCCATTACGGACCCAAACCAACAAAAGAAAACAAAAGCCAAGTGTCTCAGTCATAAACCATCAAATTAAGCAATAATATAAACATGTACCTTTTAGTTGGGCAACCTAATTTTCTTATGAAATCAAAGGTATCAAATTAGCTCTTTATTTTATATACCTGCATCTTATTCACTAATGATATCCAATCATATAATTCAAAATCATATTGTTTTGCATTTCAAATTTCCAATATTTGCTTTACTTAAGCCCGTACGATGAACATATATCATCCGTTTGCAATATCAAATCTGATCGCTCACTCGATCACACAATTTCACTTCTGAACCAGTATCATTCACACGAACACTCTAGTGTAGACTCAGATCTGGTTCCTTGATTAGAAACTATCTATCTTCTTGCATTGCCATACATTATGATAGAGAATCCCAAAATTAATTAAAAAAACATATCCAGTGTTCGCTGTCGATAATAGAATGAAAAATCCCAACTCGGATCGATATAAATAATCTCGAATTCATGTACTCAAATCTGGATCAAACCGTCATGCGAAGAAAATAATACATGTACGACTTACCAATTCATTTCAATTGATTTCTTAGCTACACCGATTTTTTTTTTCACATTTATCCTATTCTCATTTATTTTATCCACATATAATTATTCTACATTCAATTATCAAACCAACATCTCTTAGGGATCATTTCATCAAATTTCATGTTTAACGACATTTCATTGTATATTGATTCCACTTATGAGTCATTTCATAAAACTTCCTTAAGTATATAAACATTTCATACAAATTTCTTATGGTTATTTCTACGTTACAACTTAAGCCCTTATCCATTAATCCAATTTCAATTCTGTTCTCCAATTTCAAGATTTGATTTATCAATCAACATTCCAAACCATATCCAATTCACTAATTACTTTAATTAGCACATTTCATTAATTTATTTTGAAATTCAATCAATTCCATCTCACTCAATCCATTTGTTTCAATTTCAATATTTCAACTATATTCAAATTAATATTTACTCACTAATTTGTTCAGCTAGAGCATTTCTTAATTCATTTCCGAAAAATATTTTATTTAACCTAACTTAGGCTAAAATTTCAAATTCCACTTTATTAACTTAAGTTAAACTTTTATTCCACAGTTCAGTTTCAAATTTTTACTTCCCTTGCATTCATAATCAACAATATTAACCATTATTTTAGCTTGCTAATTTTCAAATTTTGTATGTTATCAAACTTATTTTCTCATATTCTCAATGAAACAATTTAATGAAAATCCCAAACTTTAAACACCTTATTCTAAAGTATTTCTAATCATTTTTGAAATCATATACACACACACATAAAATCCCTTGGTATATCAAATCATTCTTCTGGATTTTCAAAAATAAAACTAGTTTTACCAAAGAAAACTCCAATGGTAGCAATTCCTCTCTTGGAAACTCGAAAATGAATGTCGATGATGCTGTAGTCATTACCGAAATTGTTTTCTAACGACCGAAGTGAGTTCAATGCTTTTTGCCTCCTTAAATCCTTTTTAAATATTTATGTCTAGAAGTATTTTTCCAATAATACCATAATTATTTTCCAAAAATTTTGAAAAAAAAAACATTTTAAAACCAACGGGATTTAGATTCTCAAATCCCCAATCCTTTAAAGCCTATATAAATCATTTTTATAAACCATATTTATATAATTCCATTTTGTTATATAAAATCATTCTGTAATTGTTATTCTTACTTGTATTATCAAATCAACCTTTATTCGATCACAAACAACCAACAACAAAACGATAATAGTATAACATTACCATTCCCTAACAATCAAGCACACCATATATACAATAATAATTTTCTAAAAAATTATTCCTTTATATATAAAATAATCATGGTAAAATTATTCCATTTACCTAATTTTAAGGCAATACCATGTTGAATTGCTCTGTTTAAGTGTTTGGAGATCTATATCTATAACGTTAATTACTCGTGTTGACCAGAATCCAAAAGCCACTCAACAAGTCAACCAACACAATATAAAAAAATATCACTGACAATTACGCGCTCATATATACACACGCTCAAACTCATTCCAGGGTGCTACTAACCCTATCTCTAATGAGTTACCTCATCAAAGCCAAGGTTCTTGCTTAACCTTCAGCTCTGATATAAATGTAACGACCATAGGTTTTTCAACCATCCAGTAGTGAGGACCGGTAGGATTTTCAACCGTCCCAGCCCCACCGTGCCATACACTAGTACCTCGAATTTGCTTTTACGGCCAGCCTTGCGATCGTAAGCACCTAGCAAACCAACCCATCAAGGCCTTATACTAACTCTTCAAGACATGTAGGGGTAAGAGTCTCTTGCTCGCCACCAAATAGAAAGCAAGAACCCTTATCACGTTATCCCAACCAATTGAAACAGATCCATCCCGGTCTCTTCGAAACGATCAATGAATTTGGTTAGATTTGATAGTCAATTATTCAACTATCAAAATACAGACATAAGCAGTCACTAGGCCAATATTATAAATCTTCAAACATTTATTTCAAAATAACTTTACAAAGATATACATCCAAATCTCTTCCAATTTTTCAATATTTGAAACGATTTCAAATTTCTTATACCCGTAATAGGATATTTTAGCCCATATAAAAACTTGGAAATATTTCCAAATACAACTTATAATTCATTACGTAGAAAAAATATTTCTATACAAATCATTTCGTTGATAAATGTCTCCAAAACCTTTAATTCCAATATTTAGAAAAATATTATGTCTATTTTTCAAAATCATTCCTAATATCCATACTTAGGAAATATTCCATACTTATCTCATAACTCTCCGAAATTTTTATTAATTCCCTTCAAAATTTCCAAAAATTATCGATTATACTTATTTATAATCCAACTAATAATTTATAACTACTTTAATGAATTTAGATTCATTTTCGAAGTTCTCGTATCTAAACAATTTGGAAATTTCCTTTTCTCAAATTTTCTTAAATTCCCAAATTCCATTATAAGATTTTCTCTTATAAAATCACATCCATTAAATAAAACCCAGTTCACAATTCTAGAGAGCATTTATAAATAAATTGAAATCACTTACTTTTAAACTATATATATATATATATATATATATATATATATATATATATAATAAGTTTTAAAAGCATGGTTAAATAATTATTTAAATTATCAAAGCACGTTTAAAATAAATGTCATTAACTAATTCCAATTCATTTATTAAATTTCAAATCGATTTACAAAACTTGTTTATAAAACTTAGAATTGATTTCAATAAATACTAAATATTGAATGACCAACTTTCTGAAATAATTTCAATACAAATAACGTTTTTTAAAAATCCATTGTTTAAATAAAAAATCCGTTTTAAAAACAAAACTTAACTTCTCGATAAAAATTTGCTTTTAAAATTCAATATAACCATTCTTATATTTATAAATCTCTCTCGATTTATCCCAAATCAATTTTCATTTCTAATTTCATAACTATTTCCAAATTCTAAAGGAGAATCCACTATTTCTTTCTAAACTGATTTCCATATCTCATCTTAAATTCAGATCGTGAATTTATATTCCCAATTTATCAAATGATAATTATTGTACTTTATTTATAAACATTGTTTATAAATCCACAAACCTGCTCTTAGTTTTTCTCCATTAATAACAGATTCATATTAAACAACCCCAATTATAAATATAGTTCTTTATAAATTTCCCTTATTCTCCAATCTATTGACATATCAATTTTTAAAACCTTGTTACATTTACCCAATATCATTTAAATTTATTGTTTAAAAATCCCTTACATACATTATCTCAAAATCTCTATTTAAAACAGTTTACGAAATGGTTAAGTATAATTTAAAATCAAATCATTATTTTGTCCAAATCAACTCCTTTTTAATTAATCCAAAATTCAATATAAATATTTCACTTCCAATTCGCCTTTAAATTTCTTTTCAAATCCAAAAATAATATTTATGATTTTTGAAATACTAAAATTAAGGCCAATGCTACTATAACATCCAATAAATCACATCATATCATAATCTATCACAAATTATTCAAACACATCATATATCACTATACATGAAATTAAAATCAATATTTTTGAGGAATCCAGTTGGATCCCTCCAACCAGTTTTCTTGCAACCACAGATGTCTTATAATATAAAATAATAATTCCGCTTCGAGGCAAGATATCGCAATAAAAAGGGTCATCCGCAATTATATGGGGCGCATAGTATCTCATCCGCTCTAATGGATGGGAATATTCAATCCAACTAATATAAATATATTAATTCATCTAAACAGTCATTTAGCAATTTTTATCAACTATATATCAAACTTTATCCAAAAAGGTGAGTTTAACTCACCTTTATTCCAGTTGTCGCCTCAATTTTCTGATTATGACAAAATTCGAACGGCGTTCAAATTTAGCTAAAAATTCCAGAACCTCTAAATTCAGTCAATCCAATCCCATGTTGAAGATTTCATCAAAATGAACCCAACGAGACTGACCGCGTTGGATTTGGACCTAAAACGAACAAGTTATTAATTTTACAAGCTTATGAAATTTAATAATATATAAATTCCTTAACCCCATCATTAACTTCTAAATTAACCTTGATTAGGCAAATCACTTTCCCCTCCTTCTCATGCATTCGAACCCACCAAAGCCACAACTTTCCCTCATCGCCGTCACTTCCACAGGCTAACGGCCACCGCCAAACTCCGCCAGATGATTGCCTTGACTACCACCGCCCTATTGAACTTGGCCTTGCCCTCAACTAGTCCTATATCTCAAGAACGAGCCCATACTCCATTTTCATTCAACCTCGAAAAGCCACTGCCACAGTCAATCGTTCGCCACCATACTTCGGCCGAAGGTGGCTCCTTCCCCCATGAGCATTTCCCCTTCAGACACCATTTTGCTTGAATGCTTGTGATTATTTTGACTTGTTTATCTTCTGATATATTTGAATATGCTCGACTTTCTTGGTGTTGGTTTCTATGACTTCGGTATTTTGAATTTTAGAGATAATATTTTCTGACTTTTCTTCCTTGACCAGTTCATCGTGTGATCCTCTGTGACTTGTTTGTTCCATTCGTTGCCGGCAGTTTTATGACTTAGACTTAGCTTCATGTAAATTGCTTCTCTTTGCTTTGCTGCAATTGTTATCCGAACTGCTAAGGTCATCTTGTTCTGGTTTGGGTCCTATTGTGTTGATTTCTGATTGAATGTGTGTCGTTATCTTTGACTTGATTTCACTGGCTCCATTCCATTGGAGTATGTCTCGTGCACTACATATATGTATACATGTGTATTCATGCATGTATATATGTGCGTTGTGTGTTTTGTGTGCTTATGCACTTGATTGCCTTTATGTCCCATTGCTTTTGCATTTGCTTATTGACTAGTTTGAATTTACTGTCATATAATTTCTTGTTGCAAATCACTGTGCACTGAGTTCGAGTTGGAGTCTCTTATCACGTGATCTGGTTTACTTCATCTTGCTCATCCATGCTTGAAATGTGACCGGAAGGACTAGAGTCTTGTTGCATCATGGAGTTTTGGTTTGTATGTTTAATGTCTAATTGAATGTATTCCACAGATGCATATTTGGTTCCACTGGAAGTCTGGTCATGTGTGTGCATAGCTTTGAGTCATTTCATGGTTTTGCATGAAGAACTGGTCTTGTGTTCACTGTTCATTGATATGCAGTTTTATGATCTGATCTTATATAGACTAGACATTGCTCTGGTTTGAACTGTTCATTTGTTGGGATTTCATTCATGTGGAACTTGAAATCTTGATTGAGGCTTCACTTCCATGCTTTGTTCTGGTAATTGAAGTTTTATATTAGTGGTTTTGTAGTCTTTTCCACTGGTGTGTGAGTCTGGTGTAGTTTTATTCATGTTGACTTGAGTTCTTCACTTATGCACTAGTCTTGTTACATGTCAGTTTGCATTGATGATGTTTCTTAGACCAAATGAGCATACAGATTCATGTTGCTTTGAGTTGTAGTCATGTGGTCTGAAGCTTTTCGCATATGCACTTTGTACGTTTGGAGTTGAACTCTCCAGTACATCACTACTGTTTTGCATTATGGTTTTGCTTGTGCACTTGAACTCAAGAGCCTGATATATTTGAATTGCTTGCTTCTGAATTGATGTGTGTTTTCATGCATATCCATATATATTCGAACATGTTCACTTTGTTGCTTTCTGAATTGAATTTTGTTTTGTATTTTGGATTGCACCTGGGCTGAATCCAGTCTCGACTTGGGCTTGACCTTTTGCTCATTTGTCCCTGCGATTTTAACAAGCAAGTGCATATCGGTGTGCACGGCCTTGTTGCATGTATAGTAGTACAATGTGCATGTCACAAGTTGTTCGCGTATGATGATGAATGACCCAAATAACCGAGGCAAATAACATTTTCAAAATAAACACTTCATTTTGAACTGCAAAATATTTCTTTTTCAATTTTACCGCGTTAGGGTTAATTTTGTAGATAATTCACATGCTGGATACAAACTGAAATAGCGTTGAAGATCAAATATGGGTGTTGAGTGAATTATGTAATGAGGTGTAAAATGTATGTAAGAATTGAATAGTAAAAATTGTGTCGTAATATGAAATTGTATTAAAATTGAAAATGTATAAATGTAGTGAGAGCTCAAATTTGTACTATTTGAATTTGTAATAAAATATTTGTTTGAATAAAATATTTATTCGAATATGAATTCTGTGTTATTTATTTTATTCAATAAATAATTATTAATTATGTGGAAAAATAAAATAGTACAATAACAAATACATTTAAACGAATATATATGTTTATTATCATCAAACAATAATCATAGGCTATTGTATTCTACAATCTCCCCCTTATGATGATAACAAACACATATTAAGAATTTGACTCTATTAAATGTATTTAATTTTGATGAATCCCATTTGCTCCCCCTATTTGAATGCTCCACCTATAACCAAGCTTCCCTTTCACATATGCATGAAAATAAATAAAAATATGCAAATGAACCTAAATGGGAATATGAAAACAAATATGACTTGACTTTATTTGCCAAAATCTTAACTTCTCTCTCCCCCTTTTATTATCACCAAAAGATTAATAATGTTAGAAAAGTAGAGATAAAGCGATAGACATTAATACAACATTAATACCTAATTGAGTATAAATATTAAATTTTAATAAAAAAATTAAAAGAAAATCATAAATACTCTGGTAGGCGCATATTCCACTTTAGAGTGATAGGGGTGATGTCGGCATATAACACCATATAGTTGTATCTATTTGTGGTATATTTATGATAGAAATTTGAATATTTACTAACCATGGATAATCGTTTGAACTTTTTAATGAGATTAATAGTATTCTCAATTTTTTTAAAGAATGAATTTCAAGTATCTTCTAACCAAGCATAACCGTAAAGACTTCTTAATGGGATTAAAATCAACTCGTTTATTTAATAATCAATTTTGAGTATTTTAAATGAGCATGAAAGAAATAATCAAAGATTCCAAGTAATTCACCTATGCATAACGCTGAGGACTTTTAAATGAGAGTGAATACTTGAGATATTTTCGTTGCTAATTAAATTTAAAAAAATGAACAATTTCCCTTTTAAAATACCATATTTTGACATACTATATTGGTTTTTGATGAGTGATAGTCGAAGAAATATGATAGGAATACAGATGATCATGGAATTTTTACCAATCAAATTTATTATAAATTTTGTTTAAATTTTTAAAGAAATTTACTACGTATACTGTTTCAAGTCAAAATGTATGATTAATATCAACACTCATCAATTATTTTTTCATTCACTGTTTATCTTCTCGATAATCAGTGGGGAGTCAGATTAGTTTATATAGGCATTTAAGATCAAATATAAAATTGAATTTCTAAAATGCTTAAAATGAGATGAAGTCAACAAAAACTATTTTCTGGAAGGGATTTTTAAAAAAAATGTTTGCCAGTTGATAATCAGTTGAGATGAAAATTATGCAGATACTTTCTTTGACAAATGTGATGCAACTAGCAAATGCCTCAATATAAAACACATACCACTGGTACTTTTTTGATCAAATAGACTACCAGTGTAATCTGCATCTGAATTTTTCTTTGACCCAAAGTTATCAGATGGATACCAAAGAAAAAACGGTGAGATGTGTAACAAATACCTTGTAATCCTTCTATAGCTTTTAAAATGTGATTCCTTTGGATTTTACTGAAACCATGCACATAGACAAACCGTTGAACATATTGTCAGGTCTGAAAGTAGTCAGATAAACAAATATATCCACATGTATCTAGAGTAATCATCAACCAATACAAAACAACATCTCTGACCACCTAAACTTGCAATATCATTAGTCCAAACAAATCTATATGGGCTAGTTCAAGGACTCCAGAGGTACTTACGGTGCTCTTGGCATAAAAAGATAATTGGTCAACAATTTTGCATAAATCAGAATCAAAATCAACATTCATTTTCTTATCACATAATTGACTGATTTAAATTAAATTATGGTGCAGATTTTCAACATATAATATATCGTTTAAGATAAATATACCATTACCTATTTTACCTTTACCGATAATTTTTCGTTGTTGCCCATTGTGACTCTACCGCCATTATATTTCTCTAGGCTAAGGAAACTTTGATGTGTCGATCATCTGCTTAGAATAGCTAGAATCTAGGTATCACTCTTGTTGTTCCTTAGCCTACCATCACACCTACACGAGAAAAAAATGTGTGACCTATTTGTTTTTATAGGTCTATGATTGTTAGTGATAGAAGATTTTGAAAAACAAGTTTATGTAGAACCAAAATAGTCTATATTTGTTTCTTTTGGCACCTAGATTTGTCTAACTTTAACGAATTTTATATTTGTGCCTTTAGGGACACAAATTGGTGTGGATTTCACATGTTTGGGTCTATACCAACAATTGTTGTGATTATGTCCAATTTTTCAATAAATCGTGCACTTTGAGCTGACAGGATTAGTTTCACTTCTAGCATTTTTAGGTTGAGTATACACAAGTCCTTGTCTAACAGTATGTTTCCCAAATAGTATATTTACTGATTTTTCTCCTTTGGAAAATTTCCCTAAAGTTGTAGACATTTGTTGGACTTGTGTTTTGAGAGATTCATTTTCATTCAATAACAGAGTGCACTTTTTAATAGAATTTCTCTTCTTCTATTTTCACTTTCTTTCAAAATCAGAATTTCATTTTCAAGTGATTTAATTTGAATTTTTGATTTTTTAATTTCTTGTTAAAGTGATGGACACTATCACACTTAGGGCTCTTATTTCGATAGTTTTTAACCAATTGATCAAGCTGTTCATTTAGATCTATCATACTATCTCTTTATGATTCAATCTTAGCGTACTTCTCCTTAAATCTTTCGAAACGACCATTTACTTCATGAAAATATATAACTAATTACGAGTAAGTAAGTTTTAATACCTTGCTTGGCTCGTCATCGTTGCTATCACTTATTTCTCCTCGAAGACATAGTTTTTGTTTTCATTTTCGCTGTCAATGCTTTCATCTTTAACTTCATCACTTTCATCCCTAGTGGCTGCAAAACTTATCCTTTTCGATTTCTTTCCTTTGCCGAGTCAATTCTAAGGAAAATTTGACTGATATGACCGGGTTTATTACATTTGTGGCAAATGATCTCCTGCTCTTCTAAATCGTCTAGATCTTTGAATATTCTATTCTTCGGTAGTTGATTCAGGGCATGATGTCCATATTTTTGGTTTCAACTTTTGAATCTTCTTATTATCAGTCCCAAATTCAGCCGCTCCTTCATCTTCACTTTCTATTGTACCTTTCAAAGCTATTGATTTCTTTCGCGTATGTCTTCCTTCATGTTCTTCCTTGAATTTGATTTTTAACTCATAAGTGGTGAGATTTTCGGTGAGTACTTCAACTTTAACTTGTTTAAAATCCTTCGTTTCTTGAGTGGCAATCACTTTTGCTTCAAATTTTCATGAAAGAATTCTGAGGATTTTTCGAACAATTTCCAGCTTTGTGTATGGTTTTCCAAGGGATTTTGATTTGTATACAAGATCAGAAAGTCGTCCACACATTCCTCTGACACTTTCATCCTTTTCCATTGTGAAGTTCTTATACTTGCCGCTAAGCATGGCAAAGGGAGATTCTTTGACTTGGGAAGTTCCTTCATGAGTCATTTCAAGCATGTGCCTAATTTTCTATGCAGTTAGACAATGTGAGATACTATTAAATTCAATTTGATCTAATGAAAATATAATAGAATCCAGAGCTTTAGCATTAACATTTTGCAATTTATTTTCCAGATCTGTCCATTGATCAACCGGTTTCTTAACATCTTAATTATCTACCATTATTGTTGGTGTCCTATATCCTGATTCAACAATATTCCACGCATTCATGGTTTTCAAAAAAAAATTCATTCTATTTTTCCAATATGCGTATTCACCATTGAACATGGGTGGTCTAACTATGGACTGACCCTCGGCAAAAGCATTATTAAAAAAAAGCCATTAAAAAAATCAAAATTTTAAAATAAAAATTAGTTTTTGTTCCTAGCTCCGATACCACTTGTAGGATCTTTTTCACCCTAGAGGGAGGGTGAATAGGGTGATACTAATAATAATAAAAATTAATATGGAAATACAAAATAAAATAGAAAGTAATGCAGAAGACATCACGCACAAATTTATCCAGCTTCGGCAAAACCTTGCCTATGTACTGCCCCTAAGGTTTCTACTAAAAATTAAGTAGTCAGATGCTTACACAAGTAAACTTGCGACATCCACTAATGACTAACCGAACTCTACACTCAAAACCCTGCCACAACTTAGCTACTGAGTTGTGAATTCTCGAACTACACCATCGTAGTTCGTAACCTAGTTACATAACTAGAAGTTACACAATTAAAAAGAAAATTACAAAACAAAACTAAACAAAAGAAAAAACCCTAATGTTTCTTTTGTAATTAAGCCCAAATAGAAAAATAATAAACACTGACCAAAATCAATTAGAGAGAAAAAAGATGTCTCCTTTTATTTTATTACGTGCTTATGTCATTCCTCTTGCTCTTCAAAAATGTTGTTCTTTTCGTTCTTCAAAAATAGGGTTTCGTTCGATTGAAGCTGCCGCTTGATTATTGATCGATTGAAGTGATTAATTTTCCTTTGCTCTGCTTTGTCAGTCGCTCCTAGCTATGTTTGGCTTTCGGTCTCTCCAATTGTTGAGCTCGAATGTCTAGAAATTGGATGTGATTACTTGCCACTTTTTTATTTTAATTAAGATTGACTTGATTGCTCTATTGATTTGTTTTGGGGTCGAATTCGAATGCTCTATTTGCCATATATAGAGACGAAAACACCTAAATATACTTTCGTATTTTCGATTTGAATTCTTCAAATAATTTTGTTGTGCCAATTCGATTTTTCTTGAATGCTTGTGATTATTTTGACTTGTTATCTTCTGATATATTTGAATTTGCTCGATTTGCTTTGCATTGGTTCCTATGCTTTGGTATTTTGAATTTTAGAGATAATATTTTATGATTTTCTTCTTTGCCCAGTTCATCGTGTGACCCTCTATGACTTGTTTGTTCTATTCGTTACCTGCAGTTTTTTGACTTCAACTTAGCTTTATGTAAATTGCTTCTCTTTGCTTTGCTGGCAATTATTATTCGAACTGCTAAGGTTAACTTGTTCTAGTTTGGATCCTCTTGCGTTGATTTGTGATTGAATGTATGATGTGATTTCTGACTTGATTTCACTGGCTTCGTTCCATTGGAGTATGTCTGGTGCATTGCATATATGTATACATGTGTATTCATGCATGTATATATGTGTGCGTTGTGTGTTTTGTATGCTTATGCACTTGATTGCCTTGATGTCCCATTGCTTTTGCATTTTCTTCTTGATTGGTTTGAGTTTACTGTCATATAATTACTTGTTGCATATCACCATGCACTGAGTTCGGGTTGGAGTCTCTTATCACGTGATCTGGTTTAGTTTATCTTGCTCATCTATGCTTGAAATGTGACTGGAAGGACAGGATTCTTTTTGCATCATGGAGTTTCGGTTTATATGTTTGAAGTCTGATTGAATGTATTCCACACATGCATATTTGATTCCCCTAGAAGTCTGGTCATGTGTGTGCATAGCTTCGAGTCATTTCATGGTTTTGTATGAGGAATTGGTCTTGTATTCACTGTTCATGATATGCATTTTTGTGACTTGATCATATACGGACTAGACATTGTTGGTCTAAACTGCTCATTTGCTGGGTGTTCATTCATGTTGAACTTGAAATCCTGATTGAGGCTTCGCTTTCATGCTTTGGTCTAGTAATTAAAGTTGTACATTAGCGATCTTGAAGTCTTTTCCACTTGTGTGCGAGTCTGGTGTAGTTGCATTCAAGTTAACTTGAGTTCTTCCCTTGTGCACTGATCTTGTTGCATTTCAAGTTGCATCGTTGATGTTGCTTGGACCATATGAGCATATGCATTCATGTTGCTTTGAGTTATAGTCATGTGGTCTGAAGCATTTTGCATATGCACTTTTTATATTTGGAGTTGAACTCTCGGTTGCATCACTATTGTTTTGCATTATGGTTTTGCTTGTGAAATTGAACTCGAGAGCCCGATATATTCTAATTGCTTGCTTCTTAATTAATGTAGTTTTCATGCATATCCATATATATTCAAACATGTTCACTTTGTTGCTTTCTGAACTAAATTTTGTTTTATATTTTGGATTGCACCTATGTTGAATCTAGCCATGGCTTGGATTTGGGCTTGTGCTCTCCTGTCCCTACGATTTTAACAAGCAAGTGTATATCGGTGTGTATGGCCTTGTGGCATATACAATGGTACACTGTGCATGTCACAAGTTGTTTGTGTGTGATGATTTAAAAGAATATGATGACGAACAACCCAAATAACTAAGGCAAATAACATTTTCAAAACACACATTTCATTTTGAACTGCCAAATATTTCTTTTTCAATTTTCGTATGTTGGTGTTTATTTTGCAGATAATTCAAATGTCGGATACAAACTGGAATAAAGTTGAAGATTAAATATGGGTGTTGAGTGAATTATGTAGCGAGGTGTAAAATGTACGTAAAAATTGTATAGTGAAAATTGAGTTGAAATATGAAATCGTATTGAAACTGAAAATGTATAAATATAGTGAGAGCACAAATTTGTAATAATTTGAATTTGTAATAAAATATTTGTTTGAATAAAATATATGTTCGAATATTGGTTTTGTGTTATTTATTTTATTCAACAAATATTTATTAATTATGTGGAAAAATAAAATAGTACAATAGAAAATACATTTAAACGGATATATATGTTTATTATCATCAAACAAAAATCATAGGCTATTGTATTCTACACCTGCATCTTATTTACCAAAGATATCCAATCATAAAATTCAAAATCATATTAATTTTCATTTTAAAGATCCAATATGTGCTTTACTTAAGCCCGTATGATGTATATATATCATCGTACACAATATCAAATATGATCGCTCACTCGATCACACAATTTCACTTTCGAACCAGTATCATTCACACGACCACTCTACTGCGGACTTAGATCCAGTTCCTTGATCAGAAACTGTCATTCTCCTTGCATAGCCATATACTATGACAGAGAATCCCAGAATCAAACAAAAATACATATCCAGTGTTCGCTGTCGAGAATCGAATGAAAAATCCCAAGTCGGATCGATATAAATCATCTCGAACTAATGTACTCGAATCTAGATCAAATAATCCTGCGAAGAAAATAATATACGTACAATTTACATATTTATTTCAATTTATTTCTTAGCTGCACCAAATTTTCTTATTCACATTTGTCCCATTCTCATTAATTTTATCCACATGCAATTGATCTACATTCAATTATCAATACCAACGTCTCTTAGGGACCATTTCATCAAATTTCATGTTTAACAAAATTTCACCCTATATTGATTCCATTTAAAAGTCATTTCATAAAACTTCCTTCAATTTATAAACATTTTATACAAACTTCTTATAGTTATTGCCACTTCACAATTTAAGTCCTTATCCATTAATCCAATTACAATTCCGTTCTCCAATTTCAACATTTGATTTATCAATCAACATTCTAAACCATATCCAATTCACTAATTACCGTAATTATCTCATTTCATTAATTTATTTCACAACTCAATTAATTCCATTTGTTTCAAGTTCAATATTTCAACCATATTCAAAAATCATATTCACTCACCAATTTATTTAATTAGTGCTTTCCTTAATTCTTTTGCAAAAATTATTTTATTTAACCAAACTTAGGCTAAAATTCCAAATTCCACTTTATTTAACTTAAGTTAAACTTTTGTTCCATGGTTCAGTTTCAAATTTTTACTTCCCTTTCATTCATATTCAACAATTTTAACCATTGTTTTAACTTTCTAATTTTCAAATTTTATAAGTTATCAAACCTATTTTCTCATATTCTCAATAAAACATTTAAAGGAAAATCCCAAAGTTTAAGCACCTTGTTTTAAAGTATTTCAAATCATTTTTGAAATCATATATATATAATCCCTTGGTATATCAAATCATTCTCTTGGATTATCAAAATCAAAACCTGTTTTACTAAACAAAACTCCAATGGTATCAATTCCTCTCTTGGAACTCGAAAATGAACGTTGATGATGCTGTAGTCATCATTGAAATTATTCTCTAGCGGCTGAAGTGAGTTCAATGCTTTCTGTCTCCTTAAAATCGGTAAATTTACCATTCTTCTGAAATGGTATTCGATTAAATTGATCTTGATTTAAGTTGAGAATTTAAAATTGGAATTGGAATAAATACTGTGTACGATTGGTTAAATGAATAAAATTTGAAATATAAATATACAATGGGAATTCTAAACAATTTGGAATGTAATGTAGTCGTTAATATAATAGTGAAAATTTAGGTTTCATAAATTTGAATATTTTACATGAAATTATTATAGAAAAATTTATAGTTAAAATATCGACATTCGTTTCGTCAGATCAAGATTTCGTTGTGCTTCATTTAAATCGATTTATACGATCGATTTACGGTAGCGACTACCGATATGGCATAAACAACGAAATTTCACCCATGAATTAACTAACCAGTTTTCCATCTGCTAATGCGTTCGTATTGACATACTGCATACAATGGTGGTTTGTCTGCATGTTCGGACGTTCGGTTTGTTCGGTGCAGTGTTTGGGCGTTGTAACGTTGGTTGCTATTTTATATAGGGTATGTTGTTACTTAATTTGAATATTAAGTTTTAATTCAACAACTATTTAGAAAAATTGTATAACATGTCTACATTATCATACATGACTAGTAATGAAAAAAAAGATAAGTACACGTTTAAATAGAGATGTGTTGAACTGGTATACCCATGAATAGGTAATCCAAGTCGAAATCTATGCTATCATACCTATCACATGGCCACACCCTTTCCTTTTTCCATTATACTCGGCTGTAAAAATATATATGCAAGCTAGAATTTTCACCGTAGCATCACAAAGTAAAAAAACCGAGTTATGTATAATTCAAACCATCTTTCCACACCAGCCAAGCTCCACCGCACCTCTCCCTGTCGTCATCGCACACCTCTTCGCCACCGCCGCATCCTGCTTGTAGCCCCTGAACCTCTCCCCTTGCCATTTCCAGCCACCGCCACAGTATATAAAAAAAATCATCAACAGCCGAGCCACACCCTCTTCATTCCACTGCCTGCTACCATCGCCTGTCCTTTCCCTTCACCGCCGACCCCAAACCACTGCCACCGAGACCACACAGCGCCTCCTCCTCCTTACCTTCTAACCACCATCACTTTTGTTATTTATAAAAAAATTATACATCGCTGCCCACCTATGCTACAACTGAAAGTCTATATGATGGATCGTGTAGTGTATATATGCAAGTATAGGCGACTAACTATATGATATATCTAATATAAAATTAATAGATGATAATAGCAAAGTAAATGAAAATAAGCACACCAGGATTTTATACTGGTTCGTACCTCCCGTCCTACGTCCAGTCTCGAAGCTCCTCTTCGGAATTCGACTATCAAATACCCTCACTTCGCTCGGAGGAATAGGCTTGAATACAAAAGCTTGTTCTTGTCAAGTGTGTGTTCTATAACACGAATATTGACCATTAAGTACAAATTCATTCCATATATATATATATATATATATATATATATATAGGATATTGATTGAAGAATTATGTGTATATGGAAGAGTGAAATACAAATATATGATCGCTAGAGATCAAGAATATATCAGAGTAAAAGAGTAAAGAGCACAAGTAAGTAAGATAAGATCTTGTCTTGGATTCTTGATGTTATTTATAGTGGTAGAGAGATTCCTTGAGTAGTTGCATCCATTAACAAGTGTTCTATGGTCACTTCTGATGGTGATGAAGAGTTGCAGCGAAGAGGAGCGAAAGTTTCTTTTCAATTGTGACAGTTGTACTTTGAATGTCAACACCCGAGTTCAAAATCAGATGTCTGGAATATGTCTCAGACGTCTGGCTCTTATATATTTTTTGTATATAATAGCTTTTAAGACGTCTGAGTTTATTAACCAGACGTCTGATTTTTTCTGGTTTGTGATCTAGAAGATTCATTCAGACATCTGTCTAGTGCACCAAGACGTCTGAACTTGTGCATGTTGCTTTTCTTGTGTCTGTGTCATTGCTCTTCTGATTCTATCGACTTGTAGCCTCTTGATACTTTATTTGAGTCTTGTTCTTGTCTCTTTAGTGATGTTACTTTAACAATTACCTGTGAATAGAAATATATATGCATATTCGATTTCCATTGTATAGTTGTCGTCATCGAAACCATAGAACAAACAATCTCCCCCTTTTTGATAATGACAACTATTCAATGTACTTATAATTTAAATCTCCCCCTGAATATATGCTTATTCTTAATGTTTTATAATTATACTTATATTTCTCCCCTTTGGCATTATCAAAAATAATTATAAATAATTTAACCAATCGTCAAACAAAAAGGAAATTTTCTTTAATAATTCGAAAGTGATTGCATACATAGATTTTATCAAATTTACAGAAGTTGATATCCCAAAAAACTAAAATCTATGATTCCCAAAATCTATGATTCCTTTGGAGAAGCTTTATCTTGATCATCTTCCTTTGTTTCTTCTTTTTCAGAAGTGCTAGCCTTTGTAGGAGATGTCAAAGCTTGCTTGCGAGGTTCGTCCTCAGAAAGTTTGGAATGTTTTGTGAGAGGAGAAGGTACTTAGGTTGGCCAATCTTCAGAAGGTGGTGTTGGACCGCGTACCCGTTGTAGTACTTCTTTGAGAACCGACAAGACAATCGAAAGAGATTCTTCAACTGTGGCTAGGCATGTGGCAAATGATGTTTCGAAGTTGTCAATCTGCATAGCCAAAAGTTTTTGATTTTGAGACAATATATGTTGATTTCTAAGAGTGAGATTCGAACACTTTCATTTGGATTTGTATCCGTACGAGTCTCCATAATCTCATCATGTCCTGG
This sequence comes from Allium cepa, assembly GCA_030765085.1. NCBI lineage: Eukaryota > Viridiplantae > Streptophyta > Magnoliopsida > Asparagales > Amaryllidaceae > Allium > Allium cepa. The sequence continues at coordinate 640,677,675 of CM060939.1, read as the reverse complement.
ATAATCAAATGGTGCAGGAGGACGTGGAGTTGCTTCTTGACGTTGTTCCTCCTCTTGAGATGGTTCAATGTGTGGTTGAGGTGGAGGCTCAACACGTCTAGATTGACGATTGTGTGTCCAATCTTCGAAAGAGATAAATTCTGGGGGAATCTCAGGTAGGTGCATAAGGGAGAAAAATTTGGTGAAAGCATATTTTGGTGAGATTTCTTCGAAGGTCGATAGGTAGGACGGGATGTTATGTGCACGAAGAAGTCTCATAATATATGTTGGGTAAATAATTGTTGGCCGTGATCGAGTCCAGAAATGTTTGAGCTCGTTGAAGATGAATTTGGTCCAATTCACCCTCGTTCCACTAAATAGAGCATATAGGGCTTTGTGCTCTAACTCGATTATTTGCACATGGCTTTCTACACGTGGAACGATGGTATTGATTATCATTCGAGTTAGGAGTCGAGCTTTTGGACTTAGATATTTGGAGGCAAATTTTGGCATTTCATCCTCCCTAATTTGATGAGTTATACTATTCTGTGACTTGAAGTGCATATCGGGAATGTTGTATAGATCTTCCCTCGTGTCAGAACATCCTAGGGTTCTACCTATTATGACAAGAGTTAGTCTAATCGTGTTGCCATACGCGCTAGACCATAGCCAGTTATCTTCATCTTCAGTGTTCCACACTGAAGTGCTATCCAAATTCGCATAGAAAAGAAATATTGCCAATTGGTCGATTTCGATGTCATTAGGAGTGCGGCATTCTCACACATTTCATCCAAATCATACATTGGAAATTTAAGTAGATTATAGAATGGACCTATATGAAGCCTTTTCTTTTGTATATCTTCATACCTCTTGATTGAATGTGGTGCTTTATTCATCCATCTTTCAATTTGATCATCCGAGAAAACTTAAGGATTTGAAGATGATGTTGGCTGGTCTTGTTTCCATTTGGAAATCATAGGATTCTTAGTTCGAGGAGGCATTGTGATTTGCTTGCAAAACGAGGAATTTTTTGAGAAAAAAGTCATCACTAGGAAAGTTTGAAAATTTTGAGATGAAAGAAAAAATGACGTTATCTGGGCTAATTTAAAGAGTCGATTGAATTTCAAACGTCTGGAATCCAAATCAGACGTCTGGTTTGCCCTAAAATTGAGTACAGTAGATAAATTCAGACGTCTGGTTGTTGGGTTAGACGTCTTGTTTGGTCAAGTTTATAAAATTTGATAGTCAGAGAGCTTTACCAGGCGTCTGGGTTAAAAAATAGACGTCTGAAATAGGTTAATTTCGAAAAACTTTGTGGTAGAGAACTAATTCAGACGTCTGGATCGGATTCCAAACGTTTGGAATTTCCTGATTTGTATTTCGATGAGACAGAGCAAAATTTCAGACGTTTGGGGGATATATCAGACTTCTGACATATGCACGTTGTTTAAAAATTAGACGTATATCAGAGTGTCAGACGTCTGAGTTCCATATCCAAACGTCTGAAATAAGCAGTTTTTCTAAAAATAGCCTCAAATTTGATGGTTTTTCTTATATTTCGATTCTCTATTTTATGAATAAAAAAGTACTATTATTTTTGTGAAATAACAAATAAACATAGATACATATAATAACAAATATAATTTATTTAGAAGGCGATGGAGTTTTATGATCTCCTGACTTGTTATCCTTCCATGGTTTAAGCGGAGACCATATATTTCAACGTTCGTGAGTTCTTGGGGAGCCAGAAAATCGTCTTGGTGAAGGGTCCGAAGGAGTACGATACGAAGACGAGGGATCCAAAGTACTACAAGGTTTTGGAAGTGGTTCATGGACATCTTTCTTCCTTGACGTACAAAACTTCATCGCTACTTGCTCCAAAAGGTTAGCCGTCATGCTGTAACTTTTTGTTCAAAATATAGTTCTCGTTGTAGATCTATCTGTTGTTTCTGATAGTGATGGATTTCATCAGTTTGCTCCTTTGTTTTAGGAGAAACAAACAGAGATCTTTTGGTCTTCTTGCTATCAGGGGTAAATCCCATGTGATATGAGGACCACCTATACATCGGTTCCTGGTTTGGTGTAGGTGTAGGAAGTCGTTGTGGTGTATCAGCCGAGTTATCCGTCGTTGGTGTCGAGATGGATATATAAGAGTTCTCAGAAGACATGTCTATATTTTGTTTCTTGAAGAGAATGCGTATTGAGCGTATATAGTTTTTCTTGTTTTTATAAATGTTTATATATAAGTTGAAAAAATTATTTATAGAAAAACTAATTATCTAAAAAATTAAAGGTTTAGAAATTGTTAATCATAATTTGTGGATAGTAAAATAAATGAATAATCATAGCCTAAATGAAGCAGTGATTATTTTTAAGAGAGGAGACCATGAAGTGAGAAAATCCCTAAACTTCGTCGTCGTCGGAGTTTAATAAAAGTTTGTTCATTTAGTGGTTTTGTAAAGATGTCTGCTATTTGATTTTTGGTATTTACATATTCTAATAAAATAGTTTCTCTTTCAACATTATCTCGTAAAAAATGATGTCGTATATCTATATGCTTAGTTCGTGATTGATTGACAGGGTTTTTTTGATAAATTTATAGTACTTGTGTTATCACAATATATTGGAGATTTTTTGATAATTTTGCCAAAATCCATAAATGTTTGTTGCATGTATATCACTTGTGCACATGCTAGAGCTATGGAGATATATTCGGCTTCGCAAGTAGATAAAGAAACACAATTTTTCTTTTTGCTAAATCATGAAACTAATGATTGCCTCATAAAATGACAAGTTTCACTAGTACTCTTACAATCTGTTTTACATCCACCGAAATCCGCATCGCTATATGAAACTAGTTCAAACGATGATCCTTTAGGGTAAAACAAACCATAATCTCTAGTACTGGATAGATAACGTAAAATACGCTTAACAGCTCTTAGATGAGATTCTTTTGGTTTTGCTTGAAATCGAGCACAAAGACAAACACTCATCATAATATCGGGTCGACTAGCCGTCAAATACAGTAAAGAACCAATCATGCTAAGATATAATTTTCCATCAAAATATTTTCCATTATCATCCTTTTCTAAGTGAATAGTGGTACTCATTGGTGTTGGTTTGCTCGAATTTTTATCCATTTTAAAACGACATAATAGATCCTTACAATATTTTTCTTGATAAATAACAATTCCATTTTCAAGTTGTTTTTTTGTAAACCTAAGAAGAAATTTAGTTCTCCCATATGTGACTTTTCAAATTCATTTTTCATAATATTTGAAAATTGATTACATAGATTTTCGTTGGTTGAACCAAAAATGATATCGTCAACATAAATTTATATAACTAAAATATCATTATTTTCTCCTTTTATAAATAAACTTGTATCTATTTTTCCTATTTGAAAACCAGATGTAATTAAATGATTTTTAAGACGTTCGTACGATGCTCATGGAGCTTGTTTTAATCCATATAATGCTTTGTGTAATTTAAAAACATGATCGGGATATTTTTCGTGAATAAATAATGGGGGCTGTTCTACATATACATTTTCTTTAATAAAACCGTTTAAAAAAAATCACTTTTGACATCCATTTGAAATAATTTAAAATTGTGATGAGTTGCAAAGGCGAGTAATGTACGAATGGCCTCTAATATGGCTACTGGAGCAAAGGTTTCGTCATAATCGATACGTTCTTCTTGATTATAGCCTTGAGCAACTAAACGTGCTTTATTTCCAACAATATTTCCATTCTCGTCTGATTTGTTTTTAAATACCCATTTTGTTCCTATAACCGATTGTTCTTCAGGTCTTGGTACTAATTCCCAAACATTATTACGTTCAAATTGATTTAACTTCTTGCATAGCGATTATTCAAAAATTATCATTTGAAGCTTTTTTATAATTTTTTGGCTCAAAATTTGACACGAATGCTATAAGGCTTATTTGATTAAGTTGATTTCTAGTTACCCTAAAATTGAGATCTCCAATGATATCATCTCTTGTATGATTCTTAAGAATTCTAGGGAATGATATCAAAGTGTTATTTTGCACATTTATTTCAATATAATGGAATTTGTTGATGGAATAATTTCTTCTTCATCATTAGTATGATGATTAAAAAGATTTTTGTCAAACGAAACATGTAAACTTTCTTCAATGGTATTATTTCGTTTATTAAAAATTCTTTATGCTTTGCTACGATCTGAATATCTAACAAAGATACCTTCATCGGCTTCGGGTCAAATTTTCCTAAGTTATCTTTTGTATTTAATATAAAACATTTTGAACCAAAAGTTTTAAAATATGATACTTTAGATTTTCTTCCAAAAAATATTTCAAAACAAGTTTGTTTAGTCATAGGACGTATAGTTACTCGGTTCAATACATAACAAGCTGTAGTAATAGCTTCGGCCCAAAAGTGTTTTGGTAGACCACTACTATTTAATAATGTTCGTACGCATTCTTGTAACGTTCGATTTTTTCATTCTACGACGCCATTTTATTGAGGCGTGCGAGGAAGAGAAAAATAATGACTTATTCCTTTCTTATTACAAAAATTAGTAAATAGATCGTTTTCGAATTCTCCTCCGTGATCACTTCGAATATTTTTAATTTTCAAGTCCATTTATGTTTTAAATCTTTTTGCAAATATCTTAAAAATACCAAAAGTATCGCTTTTATGTTTTAAAAACAAAGTCCATGTATATCTTGAAAAATCATCAACTATTACGAAAACATATTTGTTGTGATTTATAGATCGTATTTGTGTTGGTCCAAATAAATCCAAAAGTAATAATTCTAATGGTTGTTTTGTAGAAATATTATTTTTAGATTTTAAAGAGTTTTTCTTTAGTTTTCCAATTTGACAATCGTCACATAAATTTTCTACTTTTTAATTTATTTTAGGTAGACCTCTAATTATCTCATATTTTGCCAATTTATTAATATTTTTAAAATTGATATGACAAAATCATTTATGCCATAACCATGGATCATCATGTTTGGCGGTTAAACATAAATTTGAATTTTTATTTATATTCATGTTTAATACATAAATATTTTTGTTTTTAAAACCTTCAAATACAAGTTGTTTGTTATTATCGAAAATATTACATCTATCTTTTTCAAAATTTATTTGAAAACCTTTATCGCATAATTGACTAATACTTAGTAGGTTGTGTTTTAGATTTTCTACTAATAAAACATTTGAAATAATATGAGAGTTAGAAATACCAGAGTTGATGACTTCTTCAATGCTCACGACATATCCTTTTGAGTTATCTTGAAAGGTTACCATTCCACCATCGATGCATGTTATATTTGATAACATTTTTGAATTTCCGGTCATATGCTTGGAACATCCGCTATCTAGTTTGAATTTCTCCTTATTTTTTATTTTGGGTACCTGCAAAATAAAAGGTGTTTTAATTGGTATCAATATATTTTGTTAGGGTCCTAATTGTTAGGCGAAGGTAGCCATACCCAAAATGGTTTAGTACCTTTATAAATATAATTTTTATCATAGACTACATTCTCTAAGAAATTATTAATATGTTTTTATCTAATCAAATTATTATTTGTCTTAGGAATCCAAATTTTCATATTTTTGGTATTCATGTTAGACGTAGGTAAACTTTTAGTTTTTTTATAACGAAAATGTTCAGCGTCATTTTCTTTTTGTTTAGAAATATTTTTAAATCCTATTCCATTTCTATTGCCTGATGGTTTTGAACTTTTGATAAGATTTTCCAAATCTTGTTTTCCTTTATTAAATTTTGACACATTATTTGTAATTTTATCTAATTTTTCTTTTAATTCTATATTTTCAATTTTCAATAATTCAATATTGCTCTTTAAATTGACACTGTCTTTTAACAAATTATCCTTCACTATTTTAGTGTTTTCAAAATCGATAGCAATAGCCACACTTTCTATTAGATTATTTTTAATTTTTCCTTGAGATAATTCTAGTTCTTCTTCTAAGATAATTATTTCATCTTTTAACATTCCTACTTCAAGTTCTAATCTATTTATTTTGATTATATATTCTTTTTTCAATTTTTTAATTTGTCCAAATTTATCATCTAATTCCATGCTAAGTTCTAACAATTAGTCATAGCTAAGTTCCGGACATATCCCATTAGTTTGTGGCATAAAACACACATTATCTTGTTCTCCGTCACTATCGCTATCACTTTCAGATGATGAAGAATCCTAGTCATCCCATGTTACTTTGAAAGCCTTCTTCTTTTTGAATTTTTTAAATTTGTTTTTCTTTTTATCATTATTGAGTTTGGGGCAATCCTTCTTCATATGTCAGTACTGATCACATTCATAGCACTTGGTTTGAGATAGGTTTGTTGTGTTGGACTTTCCTTCTTTTTGGAATTTGGTCATCTGTCTAAATTTCTTGAATCTGTTATAATTCTTGGCAACGAAGACTATCTCATCTTCATCTAAATCAGAGTCATCATTTTTTGTTGTTGGGAATGTTATGTTCTTCTTCTTCGAAATTAATTCTTTTTATGCCTGCAAATTAGCTTCATAGGACATTAAATTTCTTATCAACTCTTCAACTTTGAGAGTAGAGAGATCATTAGCTTCTTCAATAGCTAAAACCTTTCTTTCTCAATCTGATGTTAAAGAATTGAGTATTCGAGAAACTAAATCAAAATCAGTAAACTTAACTCCTAATGCCATAAGATCATGTTGGATAACTTGAAATCTAGAATACATGTCAACAATAGTTTCATTTTGCTTCATTTTGAATGACGAGATTGGTTTTGCAAAATTGAAATCTTAGTTTGCTTGACCTTTATTGTACCTTCCTGTGTAATTTGTAAGGTACGCCAAATGTCAAATGCAGTTGTGCATAACATGACACGTGAAAATTCATTTTTATCTAGAGAGCAAAAAAAACATTCATAGCTTTGGCATTGTTTGATGCTAAGGTCTTTTGTACATCGGTCCATGTGTTCATAGCAGTAGTAGGTGCTTTATATTTATCTTGTGTGGCTGACCAAATTTCTAGACCATTAGTTTCCATAAAAATTCTCATACGTGTTGAATAATATGCATAGTTAGATCCATTAAAAAGTAGGGGTCGTGCTGTGGATTGTCCTTCATGAAAAATACTTGCCATATTAAAGTGATTCAAAAATGAGTTACTGTTCTTTGATCAAACCTTGCTCCGATACCAATTGAAAGTCTATATGATGGATCATGTTGTGTATATATGCAAGTATAGGTGACTAACTATATGATATATCTAATATAAAATTAACAGACGATAATAGTAAAGTAAATGAAAATAAGCACACTAGGATTTTATACTAGTTCGGACCTCCCGTCCTACGTCCAGTCCTGAAGCTCCTCTTCGGAATTCGACTATCAAACATTCTCACTTCGCCTAGAGGAATAGGCTTGGTTACAAAAGCTTGTTCTTGTCAAGTGTGTGTTCTATAACATGAATATTGACTATTAAGTACAACTGCTTCCAACATATATATATATATATAGGATATTAATTGAAGAATTATATATATATGGAAGAGCGAAATACAAATATATGATTGCTAGAGATCAAGAATATATCAGAGTAAAAGAGTAAAGAGCACAAGTAAGTAAGGTAAGATCTTCTCTTGGATTCTTGATGCTATTTATAGCGGTAAAGAGATTCCTTGAGTAGTTGCATCCATCAACAAGTGTTCTATGGTCGCTTCTGATGGCGATGAAGAGTTGCAACGAAGAGGAGCGAAAGTGACTTTTCAATTGTGACAGTTGTACTTTGAATGTCAACACCCGAGTTCAAATTCAGACGTCTGGAATATGTCTCGGGCGTCTGGCTCTTATATATTTTTTATATATAGTAGCTTTTCATACGTCTGAGTAAATTAACCAGACGTCTGATTCTGTCTGGTTTGTGATCCAGAAGATTCATTCAGACATCTGGCTAGTGCACCCAGACGTCTGAACTTGTACATGTTGCTTTTCTTGTGTCTGTGTCATTGCTCTTCTGATTCTAACAACTTGTAGCCTCTTGATACTTTCTTTAAGTCTTGTTTTTGTCTCTTTGGTGGTGTTACTTTAACAATTACCTGTGAATAGAAATATATGTATGCATATTCGATTTCCATTGTATAGTTGTCGTCATCGAAACCATAGAATTGATTTCCTAGCAACCACGTCCACTTCCGACCCTCTAATCAAATCCTACATCACTCAATGCCCCTAACCGAGCTTGACCACTCTTCTTCTTTTTCCAGTTCTTGGCTATGCGTTTTTGTGTATTTTACAAAAAAAGAGTCATATTTATTAGAGTGAAGCATAAGTTGCTGGCCGTGCATGTACAAGTTGAAGTTTCACTGTTGAGTCTGATCGTGTTGCACGTTGCAAGCCGTATCATGGATCTATCTCGAGTTGTCGTAGTTGAGGTGAGTGTTTATGCATTCACACCTAACTAATATTGTGATGCAAATTAATAAGAGTTGAATTTTTCACTTTTATATGTTTGTTGCTAATTAGATTAATATATATATATATATATATATAGCTGTTGGTTGAATTGTTGAATTGTTGTGCACATGTTGACACGATATATACGTCATATGTATGTACATAAGTGTACAAAATTTAATTTGGACATGTCAAGTTTCATCCTGTTATTCACATTCAGTATATATGATTTGTTGAAATTTCCCCATTGATATTTGAATATGACTGTATATTCCCATTGTGATATTGGAAAGGGTTGAAATGATATATACCCATACTTTAAAATTTAAATATTCCACTTGGCCTAGGTAGAAAACTTAAATAAAAAACAACGTTTGGTCAAATAAAAATATTTGTAAATTGAGATTGTTTTCTAAATTTATATATATATGATTTGAAATCTTAAATATGTGTATAAAATTGGTATTTATAATTTAAATAAATTTATTATGAAATAAGTGATTTTATAAATATACGATAAATTTATAGATAAATGTTTGAAATGTTTTATTTAAAGAAACTTGGTTTTGGATTCAATTCCATAAAATTTGATCCAGATTATAATTTGTATAATTTTGAAAATAAAGATATTAAAGTTAAGAATTAAGTTATATTTTTTTAGATTCAAACTTAAAATAATAACATGTTTTATTATAACGAGATTTGTGTCAAGTTAAATCTATTGGGAAATAAATTTGTAAATGAATTACAAGGATGATTTAAATTGTTGAATTCGAAATTATTGTAAGAAAATTTGGAGGTTAAATTATAATGGAATTCAAGATTTCACTTCAAATAAATTTGATGGAAGTGATTCTATTTATTAGTTTAAATGGACTTTAAAAAAATTGAAGATTTCAAAGGAGAATGGGTTTTGGAAATCAAAATGTTTGTAATGGAAATTTGGGAAATGTGGAATTGGATTTTGAGAAACTTGGAAAAATTAAAATCCCATTCATTCCTATATGGATTGTTTTAAAACATAAATTGACCAAGTGGTGTGTAAAACACATGTTTGGTTATCAAAGAGACTGGGGCCGGATGTTGACATACTCTTTGTCAATCCTGGAACCACTTTGATAACCGTGTACGTCGTGGATGATATCTAGAATATAGTGATTGAATTGAAAAACATTTACTGGAATGAAGTAAGAGAACGATGATGGATAGCGTTGACACTCGTCTCATAATTAAATGACTAAAACTGGAGCCTTTGTCTGGCCACTGAGTTTAGCAACCTTTAACAACGTTGATTCCTCGTATTCACTATCGTGATTTTGAACTTGATGGGTGCACCCTTCTGTTTGGATTGATAGTCACGGTCGGCTACGGATGGGTTACTACCAGCCAGAAAGGGTAAACTGAAAGAAGCCTACCTTGGACATTGCCTCACGTGTCTTGTCATATTTATCCTTATACGAGCCCATTACGACTTTGGTTTAGTGCTATACCTATAGGGGACTCACTGGCTACTGACGTTGCTGGTTGTGTTCAGGACCTACATAGACTACATGCTATAAAAATGTGTTAAGGAGGATAATGTAAAGCCTTAACACTATTTTGATATTTATTTTACGATAGACATTATCTATTATTACATACACTATTATATGTAGATAGCTTGACGGATCCTTAGGAGATGGAAAAATCCATAACACCTCTTATATTAATTTGCATTGATTTATTATTTTACATAAGGATATTAATTCTGACTCGAGTAGTGTGTTTTCATTATGCTCGGGTCATCCTGAGTATTTCCAGTTTGGAGAGCTTATTGTGGAGACGAAGGTATTGATGGAGATTCTGTTCTGTTTCGGTTATTTTATCAGTTTAGTTCATTATGTCAGTTAGACTTATTTCATTTTGGGTTATTTCTTTCCAATTGTTTAGTGTGAGAATAATGTAAACTTATTTAGAGTTTTCATGACTTGTTTATGTACTTATTAATTTTCGGCTATGAGATTCTGGGTTGTATTTATTTCTGTGTCTGTGTTCTGTGATTAATTCTATTTTACCTTAATAACTATCTATCATTTAAACAAATGTCGTTGTTTAAATTATAGGTCATTATATTTGGTATCAAAGCTTATGGTTTAGCAAACACCTAAGCCTGTGGAGTCAAATCATTATAGATAGGGTAATTGATTACCCTAAAATGAGTAGAATATTTCCTGAGAGAGCATATTTTAAAATTAAAGAAAGAAAAAAAAAATGGTTTAAAAATCTTAAAATGGTTTAAAATTTTAGGTGCTCATCCTTTGTAGATTCCTTTGATTAGGTTCCTTCATTTGATTCAGGTTATAATTTATTTTCCTGCTCATCCCTTCTTTACAAGGTGAGTAACAGAAATACCAGAGGCGGAGGTAGGGGAAATGTTCCTAATGAAGCTGTTGCACCAGTTGTAGTCCTAGAAGTGAGATTTACTACACTCAGTAAGGAGTACACCCAGCTTGGAGTAAAGAAGTTCATAGGTGCTGAGAGCATTGTTAGAGCACAACAACGGCTTAAGAATGTCGAAAAGATTTTTGTTGGACTTGGCATCATCGACGCTCAGAAGCGTCAACTGGCAGCTTGGCAGTTTCAAGAAGCCGCTCTTTGTTGGTGGGATTCCTTTACGGCCTATACCCTAGAGGAAGATATTTCTTGGTCCCAGTTTAGGTGAGATCTATCTAAATGATAATTTTATATTCTTATGATTATCTCAGGGAAGTTTTGCTTATCCTTATATTGTCCAAATTTACAAGGAAGCTTTTATTACTCAGTGGATGCCAGAACCTGGGAGGATGGGTTTGTATAATCAGTTTATGGAACTTAAGCAAGGCTAGATGACTATCGCCGAGTATGAAAGAAAATTCAATGAGCTATTGAAGTTTGGCCCTCATCTTATCGAGATTCCTCTTAAGAAGAATGAGAAATTCATTGCTGGCTTGCATAGAGAGTATAAGAAACAGCTCATTGGTCATATCCATAGGCCATTTTTTGATATCATTGATTTGGCGATCCATTTTGAGAATTTGAAGTTGAAGAAGATTTCAGAAGTTTTAGACATTCCAGCTCAGTCTAGATCTTGTAGCCTTGGTAAGAGAAAGTCAAATTTTAGTAGCCAACAAAAGAAGTGGCAAAGTTGGTAAGGAGTTGGATTTTCTCAAAAGAAAACTGAGGACTTGTCGTACATCACTTGATTTTAGTGCAATAAGAAGGGACATTATGCCAGAGATTGTCCTTCATCTTCGTTAGCAGTTGTCCCTCCAGTCCAGATGACTAGACGTGACCTATGCCATATTTGCTTACAGCCAAGCCATTTCAAGAAGGATTTCCCTACTCAGAAGAAAGGCCAACCATCTGGCATCTTCGCAGTTACCGCTTCCACCCCTCCGGTTGAGGAGACCAATCCCGTACTTCAAGGTACGCTTTCTTTTCATGATATACTTGTTTGTATTCTATTTGATACTAGAGCATCTCATAGTTTTAAATATGTTGATGTTTGTGAGAAATTTGAGCACGATATGAAACCCAAACCTGCTTATAAATCTTTGTGCTCTAATCCCATTAGTTGCCCTACAAACTTAGAAATGATTTGTGATAACATTTGTCTTTTTAAAGACGGACACCGTTTCACTAAAGATTTTTATTTTTCGGGCTTTAGTGGATTCGATTTATTGTTAGGCATGGATTGGCTATCCAAGTTCGATGCTGTTATTTCTAGTAGTGATCGGACAATTTCCTTGGTTGACGATATAGGTTCTCGGCTTGTTATAAAATGCAAGATGCCTTTTGATCTTGTTAAGAGCTTTGTTTTCTCCCTTGATCCACATTCCAATGATCTTAGCACTATTCTAGTTGCTCAGCATTTCCTGATAATTTTTGTGAGGTTACCTATTTACCACCTCATCGAGAAATTAAATTTCGAATCGATCTTATCCCCGAAGCCAGACCTATCGTACTTCCACCTCGAAGGATGTCACCTAAGGAAAGGATGGAGTTGAAAACCCAAGTCGATGATCTGTTAGCTAGAGGTTTGATTAGGAGGAGTTTTTCTGAATAGGGTGCAGCCGTAGTCTTTGTCACTAAGTCAGACAGTTCCTTGAGAATGTCTATGGATTATAGAGTGTTGAATAAGCTCACATACAAGAAATGATATCCTATGCCTCGTATAAATGATATGTTCGATCAGCTTTATTGAGCATAGGTGTTCTCTCAGCTTGATCTCGCTTTAATTTTTCATCAGTTGATGATTTCTAAGGATAGCATTCATAAGACGACTTTCCATACCAAAGATGGTTTCTACGAATGGCTTGTTATGCTTTTGAGTTAACAAATGCACCGGCTTACTTTGTAGATCTCATAAATAGAGTATTCGGGGATATTCTTAACTAATTTGTGTTTGTTTCTATTGATGATATTATGGTTTTCTCTAAAACCAAAGAAGAGCATGAGCAGCATTTGAAGTTTGTGCTTGAAACTATGAGAAGCCATCAATTGAAGGAAAAATTTTCCAAATGTCATTTCTGGCAGGAGGAAGTTCGATTTCTTGGCCATGTGGTTTCAAAAAATGGTGTTTTGGTGGACCCCGCTAAGATCTCCGTAATAAATGTAAGTTCCTATCTTTTACTTTCGATTTGACTATCAAAATTCTCAATTTTGATTCGTACCTTATATCTAATTCCAGGATTGGGAAATTACTAAGACACCCATAGATGTTAGGAGTTTCTTAGGTCTTGTTGGTTACTATAGGAGGTTCATTGAGCATTTCTCCTGAATTGCTTCTCCTCTCACAGCTTTAACTCAAAGGAACATCAAGTTCAATTGGGACGAAAAGTGTCAGAAAGCATTTGACGAACTGAAATAGAAGTTGATCTCCGCTCCTGTTCTTATTGTTTTCAAATGGTAATGAAGGCCTTACAGTTTGCATTAATGCTTGTAGATGTGGGCTTGGTGATGTTTTATTACGGCATGGCAAAGTTATTGTGCATGTTAGTAGACAGTTGCGACCTCGTGAAGTTAAGTACGCAATGCATGATTTGGAGTTGTTGGCTGTGGTTTTTTCTTTAAAGTTATGGTGGCATCATCTCTTGGGTACCAAATTAAGCTTTGTACCGATCACAAATCCATAAAGTATATTTTCTCTCAAATTAATTTGAATCCAAGGCAAACGAGATGGCTGGAGTTCATGGCCGCATATGATCTCGACATCAACTATACCCCGGGGAAAGCAAATGTGGTAGTTGATGCTTAAGTAGGAACAAAGCTATGTTTTGTCAGCTTATTGTTTCATCTTCTCTTATGGATTGCATAGTCGCTAAGCATAATGAAGACCTAAATTTAAAGGCTATTTGAGAGAAAGTTTTGAAGAGAAAGGAAAATTCTAGTAGATGGTGTGATGCAATAGTGGACAAGGATGGTACTCGAAAAATTAATTGTAGGGTTTGTGTTCCAAATGTAGGTGGACTGAGAGAGGAAGTGCTTAGAGAGGATCACAAATCCAAATTTTCTATTTATCCTGAAGTGACAAAGATGTTTCAGAATATGAAAAGACTTTATTGGTGGGGAGGAATGAAAGGAGACATTTCGATGTATGTGAGTAGATGTAGTACCTATCAGCAGATTAAAGCCGATTATCAGAAATAAGCAGGTTTATTACAACCACTTGAGATTTCGAAATGGAAGTGGAATCAGATTTCTATGGATTTTTGGATGGTTTTTTGAGAATGAGAAGGGGTAATGGGAGCATTTGGGTGATTGTTGATCGTTTGACGAAGTCGCCTCATTTTATTCCTTTGAAGTCAACTCGAACTGCCTCGAGTTTGGCCGAGATCTATTTGAAGGAGATTGTCCGCTCCACGAAATTCCTTCTAGTATCTTTTGTGATCATGACCCTATAAATTTTGGAGAGCCCTTTAGGATGTGTTGGTTACATAGTTGAATCTAAGTACGGCCTATCACCCATAGACGGATGGCCAAACCGAACGAATCAAACAAATTTGGGAAGACCTTCTTCGTGCTTGTATTTCGGATTTTGGTGGTTCTTGGAAAGACCATATCCATCTTGTCAAACTCATCTATAATAATAGCTACCAGGTATAATTTCGTTAAATAAATTTGAATTGAAATATGTAAAATAAACCTTTCCGTAATTTGAATCTTTGAATTTAGGCTAGTATCGACATGGCACCATCCGAAGCTCTTTACGCACGTCCATGTAAATCTTCGTCTTATTGGATTGAAACTTGTTAGCACCAAAATTGGTCAATAACACCCTTGAGTAGAGTTATGTAGAGAGATTAATGAAGAGAGTTGGTTAAAACTGAGGAATTATATAGTAGAATGCAATAATAACTGTAAGAAACAAGGACATCAGATTTATAGTGGTCCGGCGTAACTGCCTACGTCAACTTTGAGTTTAATCTTTATTGCTTTTTCAATCTATTGAATATAGATACAATCTGTATACTAATGACTTGATTACAAGTTTGAATCAAAAATAGATGAGTCTTGAAAACGGCAGAGTCTCCCTAGTGTTCTAGCAAAAAGGTCCCATTACACTGTGCCTCTGCCTCTCTATTTATAGGCAAAGATAGAGTGGACTTCCCTCACGGGCCCATGAACAAGGTATCTCAGCCCACAGTAGGTGACTTCTATGCACTGGGCCAGGCATATCGAATGGTATTTGCCGAGCGAGTCGGTTGAACGAAGGTAGCTGAGCAATGCTATGCCGAGCGGTACTTGCCGAACGACACCTTCTTGGACATTTCAACCAAACCGCGTCCTGACCAAACTAACCGAGCCACACAGCCTTTCCTTCATGGCCGAGCGGCGAGTGTACCGTCCAAGTCGAACGATGAGTCCGCCTTCCAGGCCGGACGAGGAGTCTTCCTCCCAGGACGAACGACATTTTAGCAAAGCCGAACGAGAATATGCCGAACCATAATGGTCGAACAAGGCATTACGACCAACTCAAACCAAACGAGGCATCCCCTCCTTTTGACCGAGCCATACAGAAACACCGCCATACATCGAATCCACCAAACCCTTTACACCGCCAGCCTTTCCTTGATTAGGATCTTATATGGTTTCAACTATCACATCTGCAACTATCATCTTGTAGCTGGGCCAAAGTGCCAGGTAACATTCGCCCCTCGAAGTGTGTCGGGTGAAGCAGCACGACACGCTTTGAATCAGCGAGTATTCCTTCTTTCCAGAAAGAAATCCATCATGTTTCATGAATAGTCATTATCCTTCAATTTTATCCTCCCAAGGTGTTTCTTTGGTCGTCATGACGCTCGGTCGATTTCCAATATTATAGATCCAGGATTGTAGTTCATCAGTAGCCATTCGTGTCCGGTTCTACAGGGCTAGTAAGCTTCGGCTATCTGATCTAGTCTTTTCTTAATAACCTTAAGTGAGAGTTCAATTTCTATTGATTTCAAGGAGTCAATCTTTTCCATACGTACACATGCAAGTTCGGGTACATATTTTTGCCAATGGCTCTCGGATGCATCTTATATGCTCATAAGTCATCACCAATTTCATCTAGTTTTATTGCAATTCAATCGCGATTTCTTGTTTGTATTTTCTGTGAAATAAGGGTTGTAATCGGCCACTTGATGAGAGGGAACTTCAAGTTTTACATGGATGACGACCTCTGAGCAGTAAGGAAGGGCAAATGGAGTACGACCAGTCATGGACTCTAGTTCTATAAGCCCATAATGCCATTGGGAGTTCATGCACCCATTTACCTCTAGCCTTTTCCAAACCTCTCTTCAGAACATACTTTATGATTTTTTTCACAGCATCAACCTGTCCATTTGCAGTTATAATGGATTATGGAAGGTCATAAGGACAGATGACGTTACAGATAATGAAGTTGATTATTTTCTTCATCTTGGTCGTGGTTAAAAGTTCTTCGTATGCCCACTCGATGAAGCAATCAACTGCTATGATGGCGTATTTCGCACCATCTTTAGGATTGGTAAGAAGATGATGTCAATGCCCCCAAGTGAAAAATGGCTATGGACTAGCCATTTGAGTAATTTCCATCGGCGGGACTCCTAGATTTTTTGCAAACATCTTGCACTTGTCGTATTGTCTAGCATGATCAACCGCATCTGGATTGATAGTTGGCCAGTAATACCCGTAGTAGAGTATTTTTTATCAGGGTTTTCTCCCTAATGTAATCGCCATATTCTTCTTCATAGACTTCGCTCAAGACTTATTTGATATCATCATGGGTGATACACCGATGCATGGGAATAGATAAACTCCTTTCTACACATGACTTCTTCTTGGATGATTTGGCATGAAGCTTTAAGGATCATCCGTCATTTTCCATTCCTCTGTTCAGTAAGAATTCCTCACTGTAGATAGTCTTTAACAGGAGTCAACCAATACCCCTTTTCTGACTCTGTCTTCAAGATCTATCCGATCTCCATCCGTCAATGCTTGGAATATTGAGTATTTCAACCGAAATAATGTATGTCTGTTGCGCGTCCCTAAAATTGGCTAGCTTGGCCAATGACTAGATTCTTTTCATTTTGTTCTCTAAGTATGTGTGTAATGATGTAATACGTGAAGTTGGCTAGTAGCTCTTGGACCTAGCCGAGATAAGGAGCAAGACAATGTCCCCTAGCAAGATCAACTTCCTTAACTTTACATACTATCAATCAGGAATCACAAAAGATATGTAAAGTTTCCACTCCAAATCCTTTAGCAAGTTTGAGGCTGGCAGTCGAGGCTTCATACTAAGCATCGTTGTTTGTTACAGGAAAATTGAGTTTCAGGACATCTCAGATCGATCGTTCCTCGGGAGTCATTAACATGACTCCTGCGCCACAACACTGGTCGTTGGATACTCCATCCGCATATATTTTCCATCTGTTGGTTGGTTCTCTACTACTCTTCGAGTAGCCATCTAATGTAGTGAATTTGGGTATGAGGTCTACTAATTTCCGTCCTTGGATAGCCCTTCGAGGGAAATAAGTGATATCGAATTGGCTTAGTTCGATATTCTATTTAAGTAGTCTTTCAGATGTCTTGGGTCATTGTAAGCCCGGTCGCAACGGCTAATAGGCATAGACGTTGATGAGGTGAGCCTGAAAGTAAGAGTGGAGCTTTCATGATGAAATCAATAGACATTGTGCTAGTTTTTGTAGCTTCGGGTCGATATCCAATTCATGGCTCATGATAGTTGGTGAAATCACACATGCATGTCAAAATGGGTCCATGGGAACATATCATCATTTATTAAGAAATTTCCAACTAATTCTTTTATCATCATTGCACTAAGCTATGATCCGATATTCAACACCTAAAAAGGGTCGCAATTGCTGGCTGTAATGTCGACTGTCAGCTTAGCAGGTGCAATCCCGGATTCTTTGAGTTCAGATGTAACTATTTTGAATAACATTCAATGTGAAATATGGTTGAGACGGTCAATGTTGATGGTTACTCTTGTTGAATCCTAGAGTATTTCCATGAGTTATTAAGTCTAATAGTGAAGGGCTCTGAATGCTCTAATCGATTATCAGCAAATGGCCAAAGATCGGGCTTAAAAGCACGTTGAAGGAAATGTCGAGTAAAGGTCAGCCTCGAGTTGCGTGCAGCTGCATAGCTGGATCTTGCTATGAGTTTGAATTTGCTTTTATATTCAAGTAACGCACTTTCTATTAAACGAATTCATGATCCTTTACCCATTCTTCGAGTTGGTGTAACGATCAAATTTTTCGACGCCCGAAAGTCGACATTAATACATCCACTATATCAAATGCCGCATAGTCGAATGCCGGAAAACCAAACCGTTAGGATTAAAGAAGAAGAAGAAGAAGAAGAAGAAGATAGAAGAAGAAACAGAAACAATAACAGAATCTCACATTTTGCAGTGGAACAATATATAATAGATAAATGAATAATCTTTAAAACAAAAGCACTATATCAGTTTAAACATCACATTATCAGAGTTTACAACAACACAATTCAACACTGGTAGTTATTTTAACTTGGTTACATAGAAATTTTGACTTGCACCAACCCAAACGCAATGGACACTACATAGTATAAGTGATACGTCTCGCCATCCAGCTTAAACTCTAAATCTCCACAACAACTTCTTGACTTCGCTCTAAAACAACTGATAACCTGACTCTAAGCTGCCCGTGTGGAAAATTGTGGGCACCCAGAATTTAGAAAGGGAACAATAAACTCCAGGTCAGTCATGGGACTGGTGTGAGATCTTAAAAATAGCTATTTTCACAAAGAAAAGGAAAAGAAATCCTCTATGCTTTTGAAAAATGAAACTACCATAAGCCCTGCCGCCACACACACAATGCAATGCAGAATTGGAGGAGATTTCTCCTTATGATAGTCAAACATGCTTGATATGCAAAATCCTTTTTTTATCATTAGTGCATAGTGCAGAAAACATTTTAAAAGTATAATATTAATCTTAGCCAGCATACAACCATTATTGCATGCCTACTATAGCTACCATGTTCAATAGCAGGTTACCGCCACAATTCCATGGCAGGTTATACAACTAAAACTGTACAGGACGCGTATTGTTTCTTTGGATTTCCAACAAATGGTCAGGCTAAGGAACTTCCTACTACCACATGAAAGAACTTCCTACTACCACATGGGTATGCCTTTGGAGGGACACCCCGAGAAATTAACCAGCTCTCTGCCAACACAAGGCCAGGTTACCTATGTAACTAGGTAACTACTACACGAGTATGCCATCCCCTGGTCATTTTCGACCTTTATCCGAGGATCCTCAACCACAAAGCAACAACCACAAAGTATAATAAATTTGCAGCAACCACATAAGTTAAATATCTGGGCTCCATACCATGATATAACCCTTTTCCATAAGGAAATGACATACACCCAGGGGGCGCTACCCCCAAATAACCTTGCCGCATCCTTCCTGTTTCGACCATTTTCGGGTTGTAAGGTCCGATGAAGTCTCATGCACAAAGCCACACTTTTCATAAAGTCATGTTTCGATCAACAAATGATCAGCAGCACTTCGTATGCCTCATTACCAAATTGGGAATGTATCACTAATAACCATCAACTACATAACCTCTGAGCTCATATGTCTCAAAGTAGGGTTTTAGCTAAGAGAATAAATTCTCCGCCGCCAACAGAAATGTATTTGATAGAAACCAATTTTGCATCTCAAAGTGTAATGTAAGACACATATCCGTACAAGTCCGTTCCGGGATCAAACGGAACCGAAGGCACTTCAAAGAAGCCCTTGCAAATCCAGATATTCACTAATCACGTTCGGAATCCCCATCACAAAGGGTGATAAAATCTCTATACCGGAGCAACCTGGTGCAGAGACATTCGACAGGCAATCCTTTCGTTTTCGAAAATACCCGGTCTTCAACACCGTCTTCAAATGCAATCCCATTTAGTCGTATCATTATTCGGAATGGGTTTATGACCCAAAGTCCTCTCCCGGCTAATTCGAATATCGAGCGCTTATTTTAAAAATAAGTGTTACATTCAGATTCAAATAATTCATAACAAATTTCCACTTTGATCTTTTAAGTAAAAGATCAAACACAAAGATTCGATGTGGTTTTCGAATGTCCATTTGGAATCTGACCCCCAGTCGCATCGAAATTCAAATGCCATTTAAAGGGCCAATATTGATAGTTGGTTATTTACCTGTCAATCAATATTCATAATGATCACCAGATTTCAAATAATTTTCCCCCAACTATTTATTTTCAAAATATCTTTGCTAGATATATATTTTCACATTTCAACCATTTGAAAACAAATTTCAAATCACATTTCACCTTTCAATCCTTTGAAAAAAAATTCAAATCACTTTCCTCACGTGGAATAAATTTTCAAATATTTATTTAGTTCCACTGATAATATGTCGAGTTCAAATACTTTAAAAAAATTAAATTACTTATCCAAAAATATACTTGGAAATATTTAAATTAAAAACTATTTCTAGACACTTCTTTAAATATTAGTTATGAAAACATTATACCAATATCTCATAATAAACTTCAAGTCCAAACTATTTAAAAAAATATTGTTAGATGGAGTATAACTATTTAAATAACCATTTTCTAAATCAAATATCAATTAAAACTTTAAATAATCACTTCTGTAATAAATTAAAATAAATCTTTACTTTAAGGATTTTCAAAATAGCCTAAGTAAATAATTTCTCTAAAATATTCTTTCCTTAAAACCATCTTTACAACTTAAATTTATATTTATAAGCTATATTGAAAACATGCTCGGCTTTTCAGGAAAAGTACACTTTCCATTCTAAAATGGTCCATTCAAATCAATTTATAAATCTTTCTGGACTTATTTTAAATTTACGTTCCAAATCCGTAAATTCCTTACCACACTTTTAAAAATAAAACAATATTTATTTTTAAAACAAATTTCCCTTTCTTTTATAAAATTCCCATTGTGAAATTGAATTTCAAATATCCATTGATATACGATTTTCAAATATTCACTTTCAACATCAAATCAATTTCCAAATCGGTTTCCCAAAGATTTATTTTCAAACACTAAATTAAATTACGAATTGATTTCCAAATTTATTTTCTTTTAAAATAAATTCCTTTATTTCTTCCATACTATTTAGAATCTGTATTTTAAATAAAATTTTCAACCTTTGAATAATATTACCCGAAATCCATTTATTACGCTTTTTTCCCATATTTTGGAATATTATTCAATAGGATTACAAAAATAAAACTTTATCCTTTTAAAATTTCATATTTTAAATTTATCCAATTTTCAAAAATAAATTTTCCTATAAACTTTCTACTTAAATTTCAAAAATCAAACTTTATTTCTTTCTGTTATACTATGATACCAAAAATATATTCGGCTAAATCATAGCCTTCCACAATTTCAATCACAAGTATAATCACACACAGATTATAAATAAATCAATACACAACATATGAAACAAATTCAAATGTTTGAGGAATCCAGTTGGATCCCTCCAAACAGTTTTCCTGCATCCACAGATGTTAGCACAACAATTAAATACCAATTCCACTTTGAGGTGGAATATCGCGGTATATGCGATTTATATAATATCATCCACTATTATGCGGCGCATTAGGTCTCATCTGCTATATAATGCGGGAAATCAATCACTCTAAATACATATATACACTTTGAGGTGGAATATCGCGGTATATGGACCGCTATTGTGCGGCGCATAGGGTCTAATCCAATACAACTTATAATAATTTATCATCCAAGCACACATTCAACAATTTAAAATTTAACTATTTAAAATTAAACTGGAAATTTCAATTGAGTGAGAAGATCTCACCTTTGTTTTGCATGCAATCCATTTTCATTCCAGATTGTTTTCTTCATTGTATTAGACCTTGTATAAATAATTATATGATTTTATTAATATTCGAAATAAATCGAACAATTCAATTTGCCATTTTAAAATTCTCATTCAACTAATAATTTAGTTTTGAATTATTGATTTAATTTTAAAAAAATAATTAAATTTTAAACTAATTTCCTTTTAAATAATTTCCTTAGTAACTAAAATAATTTAGATAAGTTAATTAAACAATTTATCACCTTGACAAATTATTTTAACATAACTGAATGAATCAAAAATATATGCATGCGTATTTACATTCCTTTATTTTTTTGAAACTACATACACTAAAAAAATAAAAAATTTATATAACTTTAAGCATGAAAAAAATCTTTCTGTGTATCTATATTTATATAATCTGCATTTAAATACCAATAAAATAACCTTTACAGATTTTAAATCTATTTTTATAACATTCTTTCTGTAATTATATTAAAACAATAGTCTACTATATAAAAAAATTCCAGATCTTATATATATAATTAAATTTAAAATAAGTTTATACCTTCACTGTATGAAATTGTGACCGAAACCCTGGCTCGCATCGCTTACTCCAGCAAATCATGCCCCCTCTCAAACGATCGAACAACAATCTCCACCCATGTCGCGACTCTCCTTCCCATGCTCGACATCGTCGCCATTGTCTTCGTGTGTGCACGACCCTAGCCTCTAGAAACCGACCACCTTGCTCGCCGTCGAGCCCATCTACATCGACACTATGCGTGATGCTGCTGCAAATCGCACGAGCGACTCCTTGCTTACTGTCGTGATGTACCTAACTATCGAAGTCGAGCTACACAACCGAGCCTCCATTGCGAAACCCTCCCCCTAGCAATGATTTTCGATCGGCCATTGATTTAACTAGAAAAGGGGTTTCGATTTCATTTTATTTTCGTTTCCACCATTTTTTCTTTCGGCTTCGAACAAGTTGAAAAGGAGGGATGAAAAACTCGATTTCGTTGATTGAAGAGGAGACAACGGCCATGAATATATTTTTGGAGGAATTGATTTGTTTTGAATAAAAAAACGAAGCTCGTTTTATTAATTTCTTTTCTTTTCCCTTCTGCATTAATTTCTAAAAGAAATACGCGTGTTTTATTTTGGTAGAGCAAAGTAAACACGTGCTAATTTTTCTCAACGTGTCCATTTGCTATAGCATCTATATATTTTATTTATATTCAAAATGCAAATTCAAATTTAAATCGTCCCCGTTTTCGCAGTTCAAAATTTCGATCTCCAATCAAGGCATGCCGCTAGGCATCCATAAGGTTATACCCCTATTCCGAACGCGATGGAAAAGGTTTCGAGTCCAATTTTCGATCGTATGGAGAAGATAGCTTTTTGAACCTAGTATTTATATAGAATTTCCAATTTAAATTCAGCGCGTTTGCTTATCGTACGATCATATGACAACTCCGAATACTACGAAAATTAAATTCCAATAATAATACAATATTATGGATCCAATAGAACTGGTTTGGTCGAATTCCGAGACTGTGCCCTGGAGGGCTATTTTTAAATATCGATTTAAACAATATAATTTCAAAACTGCTCAAAGCATTTTCAAATTCAATTCTGAAGCTTCCATTATCTTTAGTATTCTCAATACAAATTTTCTAAGCCATCAAATTATTTTTAATCAGCTTAAAACTGAAGATTCAATTTTTTTTACCCAAGTTCAATAAATTAAATTAAATATTTCAATTTCAAATGTTTAAAATTCTAGGTCATCACATTCTTCCCCCTTTAAAGAATTTCGTCCCGAAATTACTAGTTAAGAGGAATGATCCTCAACCCGTTTATCATTTTCCAAAATCAAACAGTTTAATTAACTTGCTAAAACAAATATTTTTATTAAAGATCTATTATTACTTCAACTAGCTTTCTAATCCTAGCTATAAGTTCCAAAAAATATTGTTTTTCTAATTAATTCAAATTTAAATTCAAATTTTAAAATTTTAAATTTTCTTAAAATTTTTCTAACTCCCTGAATTTTCGAAAAATTTCGCCAGCGTCACCTTTGCGCGGCCGGCTCGGTATGACTACAAAATGCCCCAACGGGACCCAGATTCAAACAGAAAACAAAATGCCAAGTGGTTGGACAAGAAAATTATCAAAGTTCATACTGAAATTTAAATACATACCTTTTCGAGCAATTTAAATTTATCTTCGAAATCAAAATCCCAATTCCATTTTCCTTTATGACACCTGTATGTCCTACTAGCCATAATATCCAACTAAAATATTCAAAACCATTTTGCACTTTTCTTTTATTGAAGTTTCAATGCTTATTTTTATTCAAGTCCGTACGATATACATACATCATTCATACGCAATATCAAATTCGATCGCTCACTCGATCACACTATTTCACTTCCGATCTAGTATCGTCCACCCAACTTCCTAGTGCGGACTCAGATCTGGTTTCTTGATCAGAAACCGTCATTCTCCTTGCATAGTTCTAAACTATGATAGAGAATTTCCAAAATCAACCAAAAATCCATATCCAGGTTCGTCGTTGAAAATCAAGAGAAAAATTCCAACTCAGATCAATATAACTATCTCGAAATTCTATGCTCGAATTCTTGATCAAATCACTATGCAAATAAAATAATATACTTACATCATACGTATTCATTCATAATTGATTATCAGTTAAATCAATTCTCTTTTCTTTTATTCACATTCATTTTTCATTCACTTATTCACAATCGCCATTTCACAATTTTTCCAGTTTAACCTTCATTCACTTATTAATTTAGAATATTTTCTCAACTCAAAAATTACTTAAGAATTCCATTATCCATTTCTCAAGTTCAATATAAATATTCTATATACTTCTTATATTTATTTTCAATTCACCACGTTTGGTTTTACCATTTCTTCAATTAGTTCCACTAACTAATTTTATTTCAGTACTTTTCTTTGTTTATCGCAAATCAAATCAATTCCAATTCCAGATCTATTTGTTTACAAATTCGAAATGAATTTCAACATCAAATTTCAATTTCAATTTCATTTATTTGTTCACAAAATTATTTTCTACCTTAATAGATTTTATTCCAATCATTTAGTCTATTAGACTTCTCAAATTTACCTTTATTCAAATTAACCCAAGTTAATTTCAGTTTTAATCTGTATTTTCTAAGTTTTCAAACTTATTTAATATTCCATAACTATTTTTATCAGATTCCAGAGTCCTTCCAACATTTCAAAATCGTTTTTGAAATCAGTTCAAATTATCCTTTGAATTTCCAAAACCAACCCCGTTTTCCAAAAAAAATTAATTTTTTTAAAATAATTTTGGCAGCAATCCCTCACTTGGAAATCCCAAAATGAACATCGATGATGCTGCAGTCATCACCGAAGTTATTTTCAAGCGACTGAAAAGAGTTTAGAGCTTTTATCCCTCCAAAACATTTTTCCAAAACCTTTGAAAACCATTTTTCAAACCCAAAGCGATTTAAACTTTCCACCAAAATTTCAAATTTCAAATCCTTTCAAAAACATTTCCAAATAATTCTCTGGAATTCTATTTAAAATTATAACTCACTTCAATTTTCATTTTCAAATCCCATTTGTATATAAATTTATTTCTTAACCTTTGGTTGTGTTTTCAATTTCTCATTCAACAATAATGATAATAATGTAATATTATCACCGCCTAACATCCATGCAACCATATAATACTATAATAATCTATGGAGAATTATTCCTTTTACATACAGAAATAATTTGGGCAAAATTATTTCATTTACCTAATTTTTAAAAATATACTATGTCGGTTTATCTTGTTTAAGAGTTTAGAAACCCTCTTGTACAGTTGGCCAAACTGCACCGACCAGAATCTATAAACAATCAACCGATAAGTCAACACATTATAAAACAATTTTTTTATATTCACTAACAAATACGCGCTCATATCTATTATTACACTCAAACTCATTCTAGAGTACAACTGACTCTATCTCTAATGAGTATTCCCCACCAGAGCCAAGGTTGTCGCGTTACCAAAAGCTTTGGTACCACATTGTAATGGCCCAATTTTTCGATGCCCAAAAGTCGACATCAATACGTCCACTGTATCAAATGTCGCACAGTCGAATGCCGAAAAACCAAACCATTAGGGTTAAAGAAGAAGAAGATAGAAGAAGAAACAGAAAAAATAACAGAAACTCACATTTCGTAGCGGAACAATATGCAATAGATACATGAATAATCTTTGAAACAAAAGCACTATATCAGTTTAAACATCACATTATCAGAGTTTACAACAACACGATACAACATTGGCAGTTATTTTAACTTGCTTACATAGAAATTTTGACTTGCACAAACCCAAACGCAATGGACACTACAAATTATAAGTGATACATCTCGCCATCCAGCTTGAACTCCAGATCTCCACAGCAACTTCTTGACTTCACTCTAAAACAACTGATAACTTGACTCTAAGCTGCCCGTGTGGAAAATTATGGGCATCCAGAGTTTAGAAAGGGAACAATAAACTCCAGTTCAGTCATGGGACTTGTGTGAGATCTTAAAAACGGCTATTTTCACAAAGAAAAGGAAAAGAAATCCGCTATGCTTTTGGAAAATGAAACTACCATAAAGCCTCCCGCCACACACACAATGAAAACGTAGACTTGGAGGAGATTTCTCCTTATGATAGTCAAACATGCTTGATACGCAAAATCCTTGTTTATTATCATTAGTGCATAGTGAAGAAAACATTTCAAAAGTGTAATATTAATCTTAGCCAGCATACAACCATCATTGTATGCCTACTATAGCTACCATGTTCAAGAGCAGGTTACCACCACATTCCATGGCAGGTTATACAACTAAAACCGTATAGGGCGCGTATTGTTTCTTTGGTTTCCAACAAATGGTCAGGCTAAGGAACTTCCTACTGCCACATGGGTACACCTCTGGAGGGACGCCCCGAGAACTTAACCAGCTCTCTGCCAACACAAAGTCGGGTTACCTCTGTAACTAGGTAACTACTACACGAGTATGCCATCTCCTGGTCGTTTGCGATCATTATCCGAGGATCCTCAACCACAAAGTATATTAAATTTGCAGCAACCACATAGGTTAAATATCTGGGCTCCATACCATGATACAACCCTTTTCTAGAAGGAAATGAAATACCCTCAAGGGGAGCTACCCCAAATAACCATGCCGCATCCTTCCTGTTTCGACTATTTTTGGATTGTGAGGTTCGACGAAGTCTCGTCCACAAAGCTACACTTTTCACAAAGTCATGCATCAATAAAAAAATGATCAGCAGCACTTCGTATGCCATATTACCAAATTGGGAATGTATCACTAGTAACCATCAACTACATAACCTCTGAGCTCATATGTCACAGAGAAGGGTGTTAAGCTAAGAGAATATATTCTCCGCCACCAATTGAAATGTATTTGATAGAAATCAGCTTTACATCTCAAAGTGTAATGTCAGACACACATCCATACAAGTCCGTTCCAAGATCGAACGGAACCGAAGGCACTTCAAAGAAGTCCTTGCGAATCCGGATATTCACTAATCACGTCCGGAATCCCCATCACAAAGGATGATAAAATCTCTATACCGGAGCAACCCGGTGCAGAGACATTTGATACGTAATCATTTCGTTTTCGAAAATACCCGGTCTTCGACACCGTCTTCAAATGCAATCCCATTTCGCCGTATCATTATTCGGAATGGATTTTATGACACAAAGTCCTCTCCCGGCTAATCCGAATAACGAGTGCTTATTTTAAAAATAAGTGTTACATTCAGATTCAAATAATTCACAACAAATTTCCACTTTGATCTTTTAAATTAAATATCAAACACAAAGATCCGATGTGTTTTTCGAATATCCACTTGGAATCCGACCCCGGTTGCATCAAAATTCAAATGCCATTTAAAGGCCATTATTGATAGTTGGTTATTTAACTATCAATCAATATTCACAACGATCACCAGATTTCAAATAATTTTCCCCCAATTATTTATTTTCAAAATGTCTTTGCAAGATATATATTTTCACATTTCAACCATTTGAAAACAAATTTCAAATCACTTTTCGCCTTTCAATCCTTTGAAAACAAATTTCAAATCACTTTCCTCATGTGGAATAAATTTTCAAATATTTATTTAATTCCACTGAAAATCTGCCGAGTTCAAATACTTTTAAAAAAATTAAATTACTTATCAAAACATATACTTGGAAATATTTAAATTAAAAACTATTTCTAAACACTTATTTAAATATTAGGTATGAAAACATTATACCAATATCTCATAATAAACTTCAAGTCCAAACTATTTTTTTTAAAAATTATTAGTTGGAGTATTACTATATAAATAACCATTTTCTAAATCACATATCAATTAAAACTTTAAATAATCACTTCTTTAATAAATTAAAATAAATATTTACTTTAAAGATTTTCAAAATAGCCTAAGTAAATAATTTCTCCAAAATATTCTTTCCTTAAAACCATCTTTACAACTTCAATTTATATTTATAAGCTATATTGAAAACATACTCGGCTTTCCAGGAGAAGTACACCTTCCATTCTAAAATGGTTCATTCAAATCAATTTATAAATCTTTCTGGATTTATTTTAAATTTATGTTCCAAAACCGTAAATTCCTTACCACACTTTTAAAAATAAAACAATATTTATTTTAAAAAAAATTCTCTTTCTTTTATAAATTCCCGTTGTGAATTTAAATTTTCAAATATCCACTGGTATACGATTTTCAAATCGATTTCCAAATATTCACTTTCAACGCCAAATCAATTACCAAATCGGTTTCCCAAAGATTTATTTTCAAACACCGAATTAAATTCCGAATTGATTTCCAAATTTATTTTCTTTAAGAATAAATTTCTTTATTTCTTCTAAACTATTTAAAATCCATATTTTAAATAAATTCTTCATCCTTTGAATAATATTACCCGAAATCCAATTATTACGCTTTTTCCCATATTTTGGAATTTTATTCAATAGGATTACAAAAATAAAACTTTATCCTTTTAAAATTCCTTATTTTAAATTTATCCAATTTTCAAAACTAAATTTTCCTATAAACTTTCTACTTGGTATACTACGATACCAAAAATATATTCGGCTAAATCATAGCCTTCCACATTTTCAATCACACGTATAATCACACACAGATTATAAATAAATCAACACACAACATATGAAACAAATTCAAATGTTTGAAGAATCCAGTTGGATCCCTCCAACATGTTTCCCTGCATCCATGCACAACAATTAAATACCAATTCCACTTCGAGGTGGAATATCGCGGTATATGGGATTTATATAATATCATCCGCTATTATACGGCGTGTAGGGTCTCATCCGCTATATAATGCGGGAAATCAATCACTCCAAATACATATATAATACCAATTCCACTTCGAGGTGGAATATCGCGGTATATGGGTTTAATATAATATCATCCTCTATTATGCGGCACATAGGGTCTAATCCAATACAACTGATAATAATTTATCATCCAAGCACACAATCAACAATTTTAAATTTAACTATTTAAAATTAAACTGGAAATTTCAATTGAGTGAGAAGATCTCACCCTTGTTTTGCATGCAATCCATTTTCATTCCAGAATATTTTCTTCATTATATTAGACCTCACATAAACAATTATATGATTTTATTAATATTTCGAAATAAATTTAACTATTCAATTTGCCATTTTAATTCAACTAATAATTTAGTTTGAATTAATGATTTAATTTTAAAAAAATAATTAAATTTTAATCTAGTTTCCTTTTAAATAATTTTCTTAGTAACTAAAATAATTTCGATAAGTTAATTAAACAATTTATCACCTTAATAAATTATTTTAACATAACTGAATGAATTAAAAATATATGCATGCGTATTTACTTTCCTTTATTTTTTTTGAAACTACATATACTAAAAAAATCAAATTTTTATATAACTTTAAGCATGAAAAAAAATCTTTATATATATATATATCTATATTTATATAATCTGCATTTAAATACTAATAAAATAACCTTTACAGATTTTAAATCTATTTTTATAAAATTCTTTCTGTAATTATATTAAAACAACAGTCTGCTATATATATAAAATTCCAGATCCTATATATATATAATTAAATTTAAAATAAGTTTATGCCTTCACTGCATGAAATCGCAACCGAAACCCTGGCTCGCATCGCTTACTCCAGCAAATCACGCCCCCTCTCGAACGATCGAACAACAATCTCCACCCATATCACGACTTTCCTTCCCATGCCCGACATCGTCGCCTTTGTCTTCACACGTGCACGACCCTAGCCTCCAGAAACCGACCATCTTGCTTGCCGTCGAGCCCATCTACATCGCGATTACACGCGATGCTGCTGCAAATCGCACGACCGACTCCTTGCTTACTATTGCGATGCGCCTAACTATCGAAGTCAGCTACACCGCCGAGCCCCCATTGCATAACCCTCCCTCCAGCAACGATTTTCAATCAGCCATTGATTTAACGAGAAAAGGGGTTTCGATTTTTATTTTTTTCGTTTCCACCATGTTTTCTTTCGGCTGTCAATGAGTTGAAAAGAAGGGATGAAAAACTCGATTTCGTTGATTGAAGAGGAGATAGTGGCCATGAATTTATTTTTGGAGGAATCAATTTATTTTGAAGAAAAAACGAAGCCCGTTTTATTAATTTCTTCTCCTTTTTGCGTTAATTTTGAAAAAATACGCGTGTTTTATTTTGGCATAGCAAAGTAAACACGTGCTAATTTTTCTCAACATGTCTGTTTTGTTGAATATGCTATTATATCATTTTTGTTTGATGATAATAAACATATGTATATTCGTTTAAATGTATTTGTTAATGTACTATTTTATATTTCATAGATTAAATAAATATTTGATGAATAAAAATAAATAACACAGAATTTGAATTCAAACAGAAATTTTATTCAAACAAATGTTTATTACAATCTTTGAATAGTACAAATTTCAGGCTCTCACTATATATGTACAACTTCAATTACAATACAATTTTGATTACATCACAATTTCACATTTACATTACACCTCACTACATATCACTCATTCACTCAACTCGTACTGATCTTCAACTTCATTCCAATGTGAATCTAGCATCTGAGTAATCTGCAAAAATATACATTGACGTAGTAAAATTGAAAATAAAATATTATTGCTGTATAAAATAAAATGTGAACTTTGAAAATAATATTTTCCTCAGTTATTTAGGTTGTTCGTCATCATTTATTTCTGAATTCATCATACACGAACAGCTTGTGACATACACAGTGTATCACTGTATATGCCACAAGGCCGTGCACACAGATATATACACTTGATAAAATTACAAGGACAAGTGAGCACAGGTCAAACCCAAAACGTCGGGTTCAACTCAAGTGCAATAACAATAATGTCACAATATTCAACACAAGGTCAAATCCGAGCAACAAGCTAGATTCAACTCAGGTGTAATTCGAAAACCAAATCCAAATGCAATAAAATGGTCGGGAGCAACCTCAATGCACAGTAAGTATACATAAAGACCAGAGTGTGCAATATACTCAGACTTCAAGTGCAAAACAAAGTAAAGCTCCAACCAAGTGAATATGCAATATGTATAGGAGTGAATGCAATTCAGTACTCAATGCAATCAAATAACTCGAGTACAACAAATGGAGATGCAACCCAAATCAAAATGAAACAGATGGAACTGCAACAGCGGGAATGGCAACATGCATGCCACAGGTCTGCAACAAATGAAGTATATGCACCAGCATTTCGTATCACAAAACCAAGCACCAAAAATACAACATACAGTATGCAGTGATGCACAGGAACCAAGGCCAAGACTAGTGAACTGCATGTGTCGACCAGGTAGCAAGCAAGATCAACACAGCAACCAAAATTAATGCAAACCGTTCAAAGTCAAAGTGGACAATGCAACAATACTAAAATGAAACCGCCAATAAAACTAGACACAAGTCAAATGAAGAACTTGAACAAGACTACAAGTACAAAGCATCAAGCAACACCAAGCCGAGTGTCATGAAACAAATAATGCGACAGTGTGCAGAGAAGTGACACAAGACCATTTATATGCAGACACTATAGGAACTTTCTCGAAGACCAGTGAACGACTAGTGAAATAAAAATACCAGACTGCATGAAGCAGTTCAATATCCAAGCAATAACAGGAACAACATGCAGTGCAGTTTATCAAAAACAAGATCAAGTGAACCAATGGCCAATATCAACTCAAATATTCCAAGACCAAACCAACATGTACATGTTAGCAGTTGACACAAGTGATAAACCAACACATGACAGCAAGACAATTTCAAGAAACTACAAGCCAGACAACATAAAGTATGAAGGCAATACACATGTCAACAAAGAAGTGAGCAATGCACATGTACCAGTGAAACAGAGTGATACCAAAGACTACAAGAACAAAAAATGACAATGTTTGGACTAAATGGGTGTGGATTCCAAGCAAGTCAGTGATCGAACATACAAACCAGAAATGCTCAAATCAAATGAATACAAGTTGAAATGCCAGATCAAATGGATCAACAGTTTCATCTCAAAGTTATCAAGAGCCGATGCCCACAGAGAAAATACCAAAGTCAAGGCCGCAAGTAAATCAAGGTACAAGCTGAAGTCAATAGAGTGAAGAACAGTTCAATATCAAGTGACTGAAGTCAACAAAATGCCGGCAAAATTGAAACTGTGGTGAGAAAGGAATCAATCACAATCAATTCAAAGCCGTGTCAATCAAGGAAACAAAATATACAGTTTTAGACCAAGTCATGAATCAGGAACGTGAGTATCAAGTAACAATTATATGAAATTGACAAAGTCAGATAAATCATCAACATCAAAACATAATCAAATGGCCAAGATGAAATAAAGCAAACTATCAGACGAACAAAAAATTAGGAATTCGAATCTATATAAAATTACAATCATCATCGGCTTTACAATCATTCGAGTTCAAGTACAACAAAAAAGAATAACTCATACAACTCGAATCAAAGTCGAGTACCGTATAAATCAAAAAGGAAAAAAGTACCAATTCATGCAACAATAGATCTCGACTTTGTAGCCGCAAGCAATTACTGATAGAGGAAAATATTTGAAGCAACATCGACCAACAATTGAAGCAGCATCTCAAAGCCCTAATTTTCAATCAGGGATGAACAAGAACAAGCAACAAGAAAGCCACCATTTTTCACAAGGAATCGGACCGAATACATAAGAAAAGAAAAGGGGGTTTACATATTTAATTAGGGGCCGTCCTTGTTGTATTTTGGGCTTTCATTTTTTATTTAAGGGCTTTGTGTTAGTTTATTTGTTTTTAAATTGTTTTTTAATTTATTTCTCTTCTAAACATTGTAATTACTAGTCGTGTGACTAGGGGACAAACTACGTGGCGTAATTTGAGAATTCACAACTTAGTGGCTGAGTTGTGGCAGGGTTTTGAGCGTAGAGTTAGGTTAGTTAGTAGCGGTGTCGCGAGTTTACGTGTGTAAGCGTGTGACTACTTAATTTCTAATAGAAACCTTGGGGGCAACACGTAGGCAGGGTTTTGTCGAAGCTGGGTAAATTTTGTGTCGTTCTATTTCTGCATTTATTATTCTGTTATCATTTGTGCTGCTATAATTTTGATTTATCTGTGTTGAAATAATTTTAAGCTTCCGTAATAATTTTTATAATTATCAGTATCACCCTATTCACCCCCCTCTAGGGTGAATTCGACCCTACAAGTGGTATCAAAGCAAGGAATAGAAGTCAACTTTTGTTTTTAAAAAATTCGTTTTTTCAAAAACCAATTTTTGTATCAAAAAGTTTAATTTTTAAAATGGCTTCTTTTAATACTGCTTTTGCCGAGGGTCAATCCATAGTTAGACCACCAATGTTCAATGGTGAATACGCCTACTGGAAAAATAGAATGAAAATTTTTCTGAAAACCATTTACGCTTGGAAATAGTTGAGACAGGTTATAGAGCACCAACTATAATTGTAGATAATCAGGAAATAGAGAAACCAAAGGATCAATGGACAGAACTAGAAAATAAATTACAAAATGCTAATGCTAAAGCTATGAATTCTATTATATGTTCATTGGATCAATTTGAATTTAATCGTGTCTCACATTGTCTAACTGCGCAGGAAATATGGCACACACTAGAAGTGACTCACGAAGGGACATCTCAAGTCAAAGAATCTCGCCTTGCCATGCTAAGCAGCGAATACGGGAACTTCACAATGGCAAAGGAAGACGGTGTCAAAGAGATGTATGGACGACTTTCTAATATCGTATACAAATCAAAAGCTCTCGAAAAATCATACACGGAATTGGAAATAGTCCGAAAATCCTCAGAGTCCTTCCAAGAAGATTGAAGCAAAAGTTACTGCCATTCAAGAATCAAAAGATTTAAAACAGATGAAAGTTGAAGAACTCATCGGAAATCTCACCACTTATGAGCTAGAAATGAAATTCAAGGAAGAGCGTGAAGGAGGAGATACTCGAAAGAAATCAATAGCTCTCAAAGGAACAACCTATAGTGATGATGATAACAATGACGATGATGGAGCAGTAAAGCTAGCACTACTAATGAAGAAATTCAAAAAGTGGAATCATAGATATGGAAATCCGGCTCGAAATCAAAAGTTGAAAAGCAGAATAGCCAAAGCACTAGACTACTCAGAACAGAAGATCATCTGTCACAAGTGCAACCAACCCGGACATATCAAGCCCAATTGTCCTCAAAATCGACGTGACTTTGAAAAGAAATCAAAAAGGAGAAGTTTAGCAGCCACATGGAATACAAGTGATAAAGATAATAAAAGTACTAGCAGTGAGAGTGAGAAAGCAGATATGTGCCTTCAAGGTAATATAACTGATAGCAACGATGATGAACCAAGCGAGATATCAAAACTCACTCACTCAGAATTACTTATATATTTCCATTAAGTAAATGGCTGTTTTAAACGACTTAGGGAGAAGTATGCCAAACTTGAATCACAAAAATATACTTTGACAGAATTAAATGAACAACTTGATCAATTACTTAAAACCTATCAAAGTAGGATCCCTAAGTGTGATAAGTGTCCAACATTCGAAGAAGAAATTAAAAAATCAGAAATTAATATAAAATCACTTGAAAATGAAATTCTGATTTTGAAAGAGAGTGAAAATACTAAGAGAGAGAATTCTATTAAAAAGTGCACACAATTATTAAACGAAAATGAATCTCTCAAAACACAAGTCCAACAATTGTCAACGACTTTAGATAAATTTTCCAAAAGTGAAAAATCGTTGAATATGCTCTTAGGGAAACAAAATGTTAATACAGTTAGACAAGGACTTGGGTATAATCAATCTAAAAATGTTAGAAATGAGATTAATCAAATAAATTCAATGTGCACAATTTGTAGAAAATATGGACACAATCACAATAATTGTTGGTATAGACCCAAACACGTGAAAATTATACCAATTTGGGTTCCAAAATGCATAAATATAAAATCTCTCAAAGTTAAACAAATCTGGGTGCCGAAAGGAACATATATAAATAGTTTTGGGTCTCCACAAAATTATTTTTCAAAATATTTTGCCACTAACAATCATGGACCTATAAAAACAAATAGGTCACAAAAATCTTTTATCGTGTAGGAGTGGTGGCAGGCTAAGGAACAGCAATAGTGTTACTTGGATTCTGGCTGTTCCAAGAACACAACTAGCGACAAAGCAAAGTTCTTTAGCCTAGTACAAAGGTGACAGAATCACAATGGACAACAACGAAAAATATCATAAAGGTAAAACAGGTAATGGTATATTTGAACTATATATTAAATGTGATAATCTGCACCGTAATCTGAGTCAAATCAGCCAATAATGAGATGATTAAATAATGATGATTTTGATTCTGAGTTATTCAAAATTGTTGGCCAATTATATTCTTATGCCAAGAAAACTATAAAAATCTATAGAGTCTTTGAATTACTTCATATATATTAGTTTGGATTAATAATAGTGTTTATTGGATGATAATACATTTGGTTATTTTACGGCTAACTCTATATTCACGGTTTTTGATTATTTACACGGCTTCAATTCAAATTCAATAGAATGTCATTGATTTTGAGAATTTTTTTGTTGCACACTTCATGGTCTGGTCTATCAAATTCAATTAATGAGAATTTTTAGTGAAAGAGAAATTCAGATGCAGGTTACACTGGTAATCTAGTTGATAGAAAAATTACTAGTTGAACTTAATTTTTGTTGAGACATTTAGTAACTGTATCGTTTTTTTCAAAGAAAATATCTGCTATTTTTCATTTCAAATAATTTTAAAATAGCAGAAAATTTTCTTATATAACCCATTCTAGAAAATCATTTTTGACATGTTTTCAAATCGGTCATTTTGAAAAATTGATTTCATAATTATCTTTGAATTTGATTTTAAATGACTATTTTGACTAATCTGACTCCCTAATAATTATCAAAAAGATAAATAGTGATTGAAAAAGTGATGAGTGTTGATATTTATCATATATTACGACTCGAGACGGTATAATTAGTAAATTTCTTTAGAAATTTAAACAACAGTTATAAAACTTTTTATTGGTAAAAATTCCATAACCATCTCTATTTCTATCATATTTCTAACGACCATCACTTATCAAAATTCTATATAGTTTGTCAATATGTGGTACTTTAAACAGGAATCATTCGTTTTTTATTTTACATTTTTTTAATAAAATAAAATAATAATAATAATAATAAGATAAATTAAAATAAAATCCAAAGTATTCACTCTCATTTAAAAGTCCTCATGGTTATGCATGGGTGAATTAGTTGGAATTTGTTATGTACTTCCATGCTTATTTAAAAGTGCTCACGGTTATGCATGTATGGAACGCATATCAAAATTGATTTTTAAAATAAACAAATTGAGTCTAATACCATTTAAAAGTCCTCACGGTTATGCTTGGTTAGAAGATACTTGAATTCATTTTTTAAAATAAAATTGGAATATTACTAATCTCATTTAAAAGTCATAACGGTTATGCATGGTTGGTACATTCAAATTCCTGATATAAATATACCACAAATAGACACAACTGTATGGTTTTAAATGATGACATCATTCCCATCATTCTAAAAGTGGAAATTGCGTCTAACAAAGTATTTATGACTTTTGTTTGATTTTTTATTGAAATTTAATATTTATATTCAATTGATTTTTTAATGTTGGATTAATATCGATCACTTTATCTCCATTTTTTCTAACACTATTACGCTTTTGCTGATAACAAAACGGGGAGAGAAAAGTTAGGATTTTGTCAAATAAAATCAAGTAAAGGACAACTATTTTCTATTTGCATCTAGGCTCATTTGCATATTTTTAATTGTAGGTATATATAAAGGGGGAGCTTTGTGTAGAGAGGAAGCATTCAAATAGGGGGAGCAAATAGAATCATCGAATACATTTAATATGTTTCAAAATCTTAAATATATGTTTCTTATCATCAAAAGGGGGAGATTGTTGAATATGCGATTATATGATTTTTATTTGATGATAATAAACATATATATATATATTCGTTTAAATGTATTTGTTAATGTACTATTTTATTTTTCATAGATTAAATAAATATTTGCTGAATAAAAATAAATAACACAGAATTTGAATTCAAACAGAAATTTTATTCAAACAAATGTTTATTTCACTCTTTGAATGGTACAAATTTCAAGCTCTCACTATATATATACAACTTCAATTGCAATACAATTTTGATTACATCACAATTTCACATTTACATTGCACCTCACTACATATCACTCATTCAACCTGAGTAATCTGCAAAAATATACATTGACGCGGTAAAATTGAAAATAAAATATTTTTGCAGTATAAAATAAAATGTGAATTTTGAAAATAATATTTGCCTCAGTTATTTGGGTTGTTCGTCATCATTTAATTCTGAATTCATCATACACGAACAGCTTGTGACATATATAGTGTATCACTATATATGCCAAAAGGCCGTGCACACCGATATATACACTTGATAAAATTACAGAGACAAGTGAGCACAGGTCAAACCCAAAACGCCGGGTTCAACTCAAGTGCAATAAAAATAATGTCACAATATTCAACACAAGGTCAAATCCGAGCTACAAGCTGGATTCAACTCAGGCGTAATTCGAAAACCAAATCCAAATGCAATAAAATGGTCGCGAGCAACCTCAATGCACAGCAAGAATACATGAAGGCCAGAGTGTGCAATATACTCAGACTTCAAGTGCAAAACAAAGTAAAGCTCCAACCAAGTGAATATGCAATATGTACACGAGTGAATGCAATTCAGTACTCAATGCAATCAAATAACTCGAATACAACAAATGGAGATGCAACCCAAATCAAAATGAAACAGATGGAACTGCAACAGTAGGAATGGCAACATGCATGCCACAGGTCTGCAACAAATGAAGTATATGCACCAACATTTCATATCACAAAACCAAGCACCAAAAATACAACATGCAGTATGCAGTGATGCAAAGGAACCAAGGCCAAGACTAGTGAACTGCAAGTGTCGGCCAGGTAGCAAGCAAGATCAACACAACAACCAAAATTAATGCAAACAGTTCAAAGTCGAAGTGGACAACGCAACAATACTAAAGTGAAGCCACCAATAGAACCAGACACAAGTCAAATGAAGAACTTGAACAAGATTACAAGTACAAAGCATCAAGCAACACCAAGAAGAGTGTCAAGAAACAAATAATGCAACAGTGTGCATAGAAGTGATACAAGACCATTTATATGCAAACACTACAGGAACTATCTCAAAGACCAGTGAACGACTAGTAAAATAAAAGTGCTAGACTACATGAAGCAGTTCAATATCCAAGCAATACCAGGTACAACATGCAGTGCAGCTTATCATAAACAAGATCAAGTGAACCAATGGCCAATATCAACTCAAATATTCCAAAACCAAACCAACATGTACATGTTAGCAGTTGACACAAGTGATGAACCAACACATGACAGCAAGACAATTTCAAGAAACTACAAGCCAGACAACATAAAGTATGAAGGCAATACACATGTCAACAGAGAAGTGAGCAATGCACATGTACCAGTGAAACAGAGTGATACCAAACACTACAAGAACAACAAACGACAATGTTTGGACTAAATGGGTGTGGATTTCAAGCAAGTCAGTGATCGAACATACAAACCATAAATGCTCAGATCAAATGAATACAAGTTGAAATAACAGATCAAATGGATCAACAGTTTCATCTCAAAGTTATCAAGAGCCGATGCCAACAGAGAAAATACCAAAGTCAAGGCTGCAAGTAAATCAAGGTACAAGCTAAGTCAACAGAGTGAAGAACGGTATCAATATCAAGTGATTGAAGTCAACAAAATGCCAGCAAAATTGAAACCGTGGTGAGCAAGGAATCAATCACAATCAATTCGAAGTCGTGTCAATCAAGGAAACAAAATATATGGTTTTAGACCAAGTCATGAATCAGGAACATGAGTATCAAGTAACAACTATATGAAATTGACAAAATCAGATAAATCATCAACATCAAAACATAATCAAATGGCCGAGACGAAGTCAAGCAAACTATCAGACGAACAAAAAATTAGGAATTCGAATCTATATGAAAACCCAATCATCATCGGCTTTACAATCATTCGAGTTCAAGTACAACAGAAAATAATAACTCATACAACTCGAATCAAATTCAAGTACCGTATAAATCAAAAAAGAAAAAACGTACCAATTCACGCAACAATAGATCTTGACTTTGCAGCCGCAAGCAATCACTGATAGAGGAAAATATTTGAAGCAACATCGACAACAATTGAAGTGGCATCTCAAAGCCCTAATTTTTAATCAGGGACGAACGAGAACAAGCAACAAGAAAGCCACCATTTTTCACAAGGAATCGGGCCGAATACATAAGAAAAGAAAAAGGGGTTTACTTATTTAATTAGGGCCGGCCTTGTTTTATTTTAGGCTTTCATTTTTTATTTAAGGGCTTTGTGTTAGTTTATTTGTTTTTAAATTGTTTTTTAATTTATTTTTCTTCTAAACGTTGTAATTACTAGT
Organism: Allium cepa; assembly: GCA_030765085.1. Taxonomy (NCBI): domain Eukaryota; kingdom Viridiplantae; phylum Streptophyta; class Magnoliopsida; order Asparagales; family Amaryllidaceae; genus Allium; species Allium cepa. The sequence goes on along the minus strand of CM060939.1, from coordinate 640,637,610 downwards.
CGGGTGACTAGGGGACAAACTACGTGGCGTAGTTTGAGAATTCGCAACTCAGTGGCTGAGTTGTGGCAGGGTTTTGAGCGTAGAGTTAGGTTACACAGTAGTGGGTGTCGCGAGTTTACGTGTGTAAGTATGTGACTACTTAATTTCTAGTAGAAACCTTGGAGGTAGCACGTAGGCAGGGTTTTGCCGAAGCTGGGTAAATTCTGTGTCGTTCTATTTCTGCATTTATTATTCTGCTATTATCTGTACTGCTATAATTTTGATTTATCTGTGTTGAAATAATTTTAAGCTTCCGCAATAATTTTTATAATTATCAGTATCACCCTATTCACCCACCCTCTAGGGTGAATTCGATCCTACACGTTTGCTATTGCATATATATATATATATATATATATATATTATTTATATTCAAAATGCAAATTCAAATTTAAATCGTCCCGGTTTCCGCAGTTCAAAATTTTGATCTCCATTCAAGGCGTGCCGTAAGGCGTTCATAAGGTTATACCCCTATTCCGAACGCGATGGAAAAGGTTCCGAGTCCAAATTCGATCGTATGGAAAAGATAGCTTTTTGAACCCAGTATTTATATTGAATTTCCAATTTAAATTTAGTGCGTTTGCTTATCATACGATCACATGACAACTCCGAATACTATGGAAATTGAAATCCGATAATAATACAATATTACGGATCTAATGGAACTGGTCGAATTCTGAGACTGTGCCCCGGAAGGCTATTTTTAAATATCGATTTAAACGATATAATTTCAAAACTGCTCAAAGCATTTTCAAATTCAATTCTAAAGCTTCCATTATCTTCAGTATTCTCAATACAAATTTTCTTAGCCATCAAATTATTTTTAATCGGCTTAAAACTGAAGATTCAAATTCTTTTACCTAAGTTCAATAAATTAAATTAAATAATTTAATTGCCAAATCCATAGTTGAAATTGAAATTCAAGTTTAAAATAACTTTCAAATATTTAAAATTTATTAAATATTTCAATTTCAAATGTTCAAAATTCTAGGTCGTTACAGTTGGAGTGCCAGTCAGTTGCCCACGAGCTTAGGTATCGATTTAATAATTCAATCTCTAGATATTCTTTCGGTCGTAGCCTTGAGTAGCTATAAGCACTATATGTAAGTTTCAATACTGAGCTATCATAGCTAGTCTTTGGATGACCATGTGTCTGCTCTCAATCTCGGGTTGATAAATGTACTACATGGACGGTTGAGTCTTGTCCTAGCTATATTTATATTCCCACCTAAACTCCAAAAACATAGAGTTGATTGTTGAATAGTCGCTTCACATTCATCTTGCTTCTCGCTCATGCCCCCAGGTCTGGGGCATATACTGATAAGTAGGAAGGCTAGCCATGCCCACTTTAGCTTTACTCTCTTTTCCGTTGAATCGAGGGATCAGGTCAGTTGATGGGAGGATGGGTCTCGTCTATCTTGGATTGTATTGTGGTTTTTCATTCCAAGAGGAATACTTCGATGCCTCATTAGTTTCGAGCGCAATTTGGACACTGGATGGTCAGCCATGTCCATTTTGGTTCATATTCTGTAATTGGATCTCGGGGTGAAAATGGGTCAAATGAAGTCGGGTCATGCTCATCCAGTTTCATACTCCTCCTAACGGATCGAAGGAGGTTGCTGGAGAATTTTTGACCAAGTCTTCGTGGTTTACTCTTTCCACATTCTGGAGGTCATCGATTTTCAGGGATCATCCGAGTCACACTTGTATATGCTTGGTGTGGATCGATATTGGCCCTCAATCTAAAGTATGATATAGTCGGTCGCCCATAGCTTTCGATGCCGTTTCGATTAGTTCTGTATTGAGGCCTCCTTGTGGTCGTTGCCTTAAGTTGTAAAGAACGCTAAGCTAGAGCTATAATAATTTGTCATATTCAGCTTTTAGTGATTTGTACTCCTGCTCCTAGCACTGATTTGGCCAGGCCACTAGTTGGATGGTCGAACTCCATCCTTAATGAGTTAATACTCCTCTTGTCGATTTCAGGCTGAAGTTCGCTTAATAGAGAAATCTATTTATCGATGTTTATACGCCACTCTGCATTCTGGTGACTTAGTGTCATACTCCCCCCATTGACTCGTGCCCAATTTTTGTTCATGCTTCGTTCCACGCTCTGGGGACTTAGATATTTGTCAAACAGTTTATGGTTAGTCCACAGTTTGGGACGCAGAGATTTTCGTCAATTCGTTTATATTACAGTATGCACTCTGGGGACTCGAAGTTCTCTAGTCCGCGCTCTAGGGACTTAGAGATTTTTTAATCGCTTATACTTTGGTCCGCACTCCAGGGACTCCGAGTACTCTAGTCCGTGCTCTGGGGACTTAGAGATTTTTAATTCGTTCATACTCTAGTCCACACTACGGGGACTCAGAGTACTTTAGTCCGGTTCAGGGACTTAGAGGTTTTTAAGTAGTTTATAATCTAGTCCACGCTCTGGGGACTCAGAGTACTATAGTCCGGACTCAGAGGACTTAGAGATTTTTTAAGTCATTTGTACTTTAGTCCGCTCTCTGGGGACTCAGAGCACTCTAGTCCGCACTCTGGGGACTTAGAGATTTTTAAATCGTTTATACTATAGTCCACACTCAGAGTACTTAGAGTACTCTAGTCTGCTTCAGGGACTTAGAGTTTTTGAGTTGTTTATACTCTACTCCACACTCTAGGGACTCAGAATACTCTAGTCCGCGCTCTGGGGACTCAGAGTACTCTAGTCCGCACTCTGGGGACTTAGAGATTTTTAAGTTGTTTATACTCTAGTCTACGCTCAGGGGACTTAGAGTAATCTAGTCCGCTTTAGGGACTTAGAGATTTTTATGTCGTTTATACTCTATTCCACACTCAAAGGACTTAAAGTACTCTAGTCCGCTTCAGGGACTTAGAGGTTTTTAAGTCATTTATACTCTAGTCCACGTTTTTGGGACTCGGAGTACTTTAGTTCGCACTCTGGGGACTCAGAGATTTTTAAATCGTTTATACTCTAGTCCGTAATTAAGGGACTTGGAGTACTCTAGTCCGCTTTAGGGACTTAGAGATTTTGTTGAGAGCAGTCGTATTTCCATCATTTAATTTGTATTTCATTTACCATATCGAGGCTAATGTTGTCGAATGAACGATCGAACCATGTTTGCTCATGGAATTTGACTCTGCCCCTAGCATGAAGGACGAAACTTGAAAAATGGACGGTCGATTCTCGTCCGCTTGGTGATTATAGCCCTTCCAATCATGTCAAGGAAGGAGGTATATGACATATGGTTAGATCACATCCAAGCTGGGTTAGATAATCAAGTCTTACACAATTTGCTTCGTATCTCTTTCTAGGAAATAAGGATAACAGATTATTGAGTAGACAAAGTAAGTTTCATATGTTTCAAGGTGCAGTTGTGTCCATGTATTGAGAGGGATGGTTGACGAGTAGGTAGTCCATCACAGCTACTCTAAGTCGGGCTTTCGAACAACATTTTGTGTTCAGGGTAGGATTTGATGTGTAGATCATCAAATCACGTCTACTCTAGATAGATCCAGACGTTACTGAGCTTAAGGAGTGGCATATGTATTTTGTCGAACTTTGTTTTATGACTCGACTTGAGTGGATGATCGGGCCATATTCATTCCAAGCCTTGCTTAGGTTTTCAAGTCAAATGTGGAGGTCGATGAATGGACGGTTGGTCGTGTTCACTTTGTATTGGGATCTGATCATGATGAGCTTTTCAATCTCTAGTCCATAGCCCCAAATTGAAGGCATATGGTTGATGATGAGCGGTTGAATCATGCTCGTCTTGATGAAACTCCACAAGTCTGATTACGGTGTGTGTGGATTGGTTGGCAGCCAACTTTGAGTACTTGGTCATCTGCATGGTTTTGATAGAAGTTTAGTTCAGTTCGGTCGTATTGAAATTAAAATAATCCAAATAAGATTGGTATAAATCTCATTGATAAGGGGGCACTATCGTGTGCTTGCTATTCAACTCTACCCTAGCCCCTTCTAGCGGGATGTCGACTACCAACGGTCTAATTGATAATTGGAGTTCTTTATTGATGGGCATCCGAAGGTCCTAGCTCGCCATTCTGTAAGGCTTGCACGTACTATTGAAGCTTTTCTTACTAATTCTGCTTTCCGATGACACGTCGGATGTGTTTGTAATCACCATGTTAGGATCGGTGTGCATCTTGGAATGTACAACATTCCCCAGCTTTCTTCTGGACTTCAATGGACTCTCTCAAGGTTAGTTTTCAGTACCACTTTGAGTCGCGATTCTCCAAATAGAGGTTATCGATTGAATCATTCAAAGAGCATATGAGTCGAATTTTGGGATCTTGCTTTGTCTATTGGAATCAGTGTCCATAGCCAACGTACCTGCATTATTATTTTTCCTAGTATGTTCCACTCCTCCTCACTTTGGTTCTGATTCATTTTGTAACAGAAACAATCCATGGTCATAGGAGGCTCTCGAGCCGACTGGCTGCCAAAATATATCTAGAGGTCGACTCTCCTCAAATGCTATCAGTATGATATCCTTATTAGCATTTGGAATAAATTACTTAGAGCCAAACATTAGTCTGCTTGAAGTCACTAAATTTGAAGTGCTGGGTCAGTGAAGAATGGTGCTTGGAGTCATCTTAGCATTTGTCTAGAGTCATATCATCTATGTTCTCCAACCTTTGGGAGTATCGTTTGAGTAGCGGTTGCTTGTCCATTACCTTGTTGCCGTTCAGTAGCTGCCGCTATATCCTCTATGCCCTGGTCAATCATATGATGTAAGGGAAGTGGATAGAATGTTCCTTTATTAAGTTGAGCTTTGAATTCATTATTCGGAGGCAAAGAGCTTCTTTTTCAAAAAAAAAAAATTGGTCATATCCGAAAATATTTTTGTTTGAAAATAGGGGTCTTATAAGAGATCGGTGTAACTTAAGTTTGGATCGGCCAAGCATGGCTCGGACAAGGCGGTTCGGCCAAGGTGGATTCGCCAAGGTGGGTCGGCATGGTAGATCGGCCAAGGGTGGCTCGGCCAAGTGGGATCGGCATAGACGTATGGTTCGGCCTAGATGCCGTTCGGCATAGACATGTGGTTCGGCCTGGATGTCGTTCTGAACAGGCATGTGGCTTGGCCTGGATGTCGTTCGGCATAGGCAGGTGGCTCAGCCTGGATGCCGTTCGACATAGGCATGTGGCTCGGCCTGGATGTCGTTCAGCATGGGCATGTGGCTCGGCCTGGAAGCCATTCGGCATAGGCATGTGGCTCGGCCTGGAAGCCGTTCGGCATAGGCATGTGATTCGGTCTGGATGATGTCGTTCGGCATAGGCATAAAATTCGGCCTGGATGTCGTTCGGCATAGGCATGTGGTTCGACCTGGATGTTTTTCGGAATAGACGTGTGGCTCGGCCTGGATGCCGTTCGGCATAGGCATGTGGCTCGGCCTGCATGTCTTTCGGCATATATTGCTCAGCAAAGTGACATTCGGCATATGCCTTTTTTGGAGTGATCGTTAAAGACTTATTCAGGAGCGGTCGGCAATTTCCTTTTCTTGGGCGATCGGCTGAATTGCTTTCAGAGGAAGGTCAGCCTTCATTCTACTTGAGTGCAAACTTCAACGTCCAATCTCCAGATCTTGCTTGCATCAGTGAATCCAATCCTTTCACATGAACATGAACACTTGATTAACACTAAACAGGAAAATTAGCGTAATCAAATCTTCCAAAAAGAGGGGCAGTTGGCTTAGTTTCTCTGACTATGGCTATCAGCTTCCGTTAGATTTCTTTCAAATCTGAGTAGAAAAGGAAGTTTTCTAGTAAACAACCGGATCTATCTCGCGAATATGGAAATCCACTAGCAAACGATGAGAACCAATCAAGCTGAGAATTCAATTCTCAGTGAAAGAAAAACTAGAGACAAACTTGTTCTTGGGCCTGAGGTTATTTCCAAAGCTTCTGAGAAGGTTGAGGGGATTAAGAGAAAGATGAAAACTGCATAGGATAGGCACAAGAAATATGCCGATTGAAGATGAACGGAGTTGGAATTCACAGTTGGAGATTTTGTATATCTCAAAATTTCACCATTGAGAAATGTAATTCAATTTGGGAAAAAGCGAAAGTTGGCCCTAAGGTTTATTAGTCCTTTCCGTATATTAGAAAAGATTCGTACTCTAGCTTCTAGAGTAGAGTTGCCTGAAAAACAATATGTTGTATGTGCAAGTATATGATTTTTGTTTGATGATAATAAACATATATATATTCATTTATATGTATTTGTTATTGTACTATTTTATTTTTCACGTAATTAAATAAATATTTGCTGAATAAAATAAATAACACAGAATTTAAATTCAAACAAATATTTTATTCAAACAAATATTTTATTCAAACAAATATTTTATTACAATTTTGAATAGCACAAATTTGAGCTCTCACTATATATACACAATTTTCAATTACAATACAATTTCAAACTACAATATAATTTTTCACTATACAATTGTTACATGCATTTGCACCTCACTACATATCACTCATTCACTCATATTTGATCTTCAACTCTATTCTAGCTTGAATCCAGCATCTGAATTATCTGCAAAGTAAACACTGACGTAGAATTTGAAAAAGAAATATTTTGCAGTGCAAAATAAAATGTGTTCTGAAAATATTATTTGCCTCGATTATTTGGGTTGTTCATCATCATTTAATTTGAATCCATTCATGCATGAACAAATTGTGACATGCACAGTGTATCATTGTACATGCCACAAGATCGTGCACAACGATATACACTTGATAAGGGACAAATGAGCTCAAGGTCAAACCCAAGACGAGGCTGGATTCAACTCGGGTGCAATATGAAAAACAAATCCAGATGAAAGTGTACACAAAACTTTCGAATGCAACTCAAAAAGAGCAACAAAGACCAGTCCAGAATGAATACAATAAACTGGCTCGAAGCAACAACACAATATAAACACAAAGCACACATCAGTTCAGAAAAACTCAAGCATGAATGGTGAACTTAATGGAACCAGACTAAGCAAATTTTCAGTTAATCATATACATAAAGACTAGAACATATATATACATATGTAACCAGACCAGGCACAAGCTTAAACTCAAATGTGCAACAACAAAATGCAGTCAAACATCAACATCAAGGAGCAACACTGTATATACATATGCATACGATCGGGCAATGTCAAAGTCTGAAACAATGCAAGCTAACATACATATATACATGTAAGCAATCAAGCCGCAACAAAGGCTACAACCCAGTACAGTTCAAATGAAAACAGGTTAACCTCAAGTGACAACAAAATGCAAAGTGACATGCACAAATAAAGCTTTCAAACAGAGACCAGAACATATGCATTAGATCATACACATGTATACATATTTGAGCATACACATATATCAGTTCAACGACTAGACTAAACAGCCTAGACCAAAAATTGAATCACGAATATAAAACAACTGTTTTCACAAGCTCAGTTTCAAGTATACATGAGGAGAAGAACACAAATGCACCTAGCAACATGAATACAATGAACTGGTCAGAGCAACTCAACCTGTCAATAAGCTCCAAGTAGACTACAAGATAACATAAATGCAAGACCAAGTACAGTGCAGCTTAGACTTCAAACATACAATCCAAAATGAGTTAACATAATGCAAACATGTCCAGATCAATGCAAGTCTAACAAGGCCACTTAACATAACAGTTCCACGTATAAAATCGAAAGCTCAAAGCCAAGTGGAGACTCCAAGAGGAACAAGTGTACACAAACTACATTCAGGCATGAAAACAATTTGATCGTGACACCAACAACAACTTCAACTAGAATAACATATAAAAACCACCAGTGAATTAGTGAAGCAACAAACAACTGACAATATAAACTAAGTGAAGGCGTGTGTAACAGGCAGTGGTGACAGCATGACTCAATTGCAGTTCGAATGACAATTGCCAGCAGTAATGAGAAGCAATTCACATGAAGCCATAGGAACTGACCAAAGCAATTTATAAAAATTCAAATGCCAATATCTCAAGTCAAAACTGCCAGCAGAGATGAAAGAATACAAATCAAGTCGTGGATCATGAACCAGTCATGAAAGGTAACTAGCAGGAAAAACACAAATGAACAAGTCATAAAAAAATTAACCGAGTCAATTATCTCAAAAATTCAAAGTGCCGAAATCAGAGATGTCAACAGAGAAAAGAACAGAACCAAATCCAAAGAACGCAAGCTATAATAATCAAGCAAAGAAATATTCGAATTGAACTAATCTAAACAAATCATATGTATTCAAGTAAAATCGAATGGCCAAGCTAAATTATCAAACGGATCCAAATTATATATTCGAACGATAATGTAGGGTTCTATTCCCTATAATTACCATTAACATCATCGACATACGATCATTGAGTTCAAGCATATTAACAAGAGTAAATAAAGGAAATCTCATACCAGTATTATTTGATTCGAACTCGATCGAAAAGCAGTCGTGAATGAACGAAGCAACCGAAGATTCGAGCATCATTTCTTACAGGCATACAACATTCAATTTGATCAACTTCATGGCAGCTACTACAAATTCCAGAACCTTAATTTTTAAAAAGAAAGAGGAATGAACGAGCAGCTATTTTCACAAAGCGAAGAACACAGGCCGAATAGATTGAAACAAAGGGAGATATTTTTTGAATTATATGATTAAATAGGTCGACTTTATTAATATTTTGGGCTTTAATTTTATATAGGGTTTTGAGTAAGTTTTATTTCGTATTTTACTTTTAAACTTTTATAAAATTCTAGTCGTGTGACTAGGGGACGAACTATGGTGGTGTAGTTTGAGAATTCGCAACTCAGTGGCTGAATTGTCGTAGGGTTTTGAGCGTAGCGTTAGGTTAGTCATAGCGAGTGTCACCGGTTTACCTGTGTAAGCGTCTGACTACTTAATTTCTAATAGGATCCTTGGAGGCAACACATAAGCAGGTTTTTGCCGAAGCTGGGTAAATCTGTGTTGTTCTATTTCTGCTTTTATTATTCTGCTATTTATCTGTGCTGCAATTATTGTATATATTTCTGTATTAATTTTTATAATTATTAGTATCACCATATTCACCCTACTCTAGGGTGAAATCGATCCTACAAGTGGTATCAGAGCTAGGAATAAAAACCAATTTTTGTTTTAAAAATTTGATTTTTCAAGAACAAATTATTGTTTTAATTTTTTTAAATGGCTTCTTTTCACAATGCTTTTGATGAGGGATAGTCCATAGTTAGACAACCTATGTTCAATGGTGAATATGCTTACCAGAAAAATAGATTGAATTTTTTTCTAAAAACCATTGATGCTTGGAATATTGTTGAGACAGGTTATAGTACACCAACTATAATGGTAGATAATCAGAAAATTGAAAAAACGATGGATCAATGGATAGATCTTGAAAATAGACTATAGAATGCCCATGCCAAAGCTATGACTTCTATTATCTATTCACTAACAAATTGAATTTAATCATGTCCCATATTGTCTAACTATGTAGGAAATTTGGCACACACTAGAAGTGACTTATGAATGAACCTCCCAAGTCAAAGAATCTCACCTTGCCATGTTTAGTAGCGAATACGAGAACTTTACAATGGCCAAGGATGAAAATGTCAAAGAGATGTATGGACGACTTTCTAATCTCGTATACAAATCAAAAGCTCTTGGAAAACCATACACAGAATTGGAAATAGTTCGAAAAATCCTCAGAGTTCTACCATGAAATTTTGAAGCCAAAGTTACCGCTATTCAAGAATCAAAGGATTTGAAACAAATCAAAGTTAAAGAACTCATCAAAAATCTCACTATTTATGAGCTAGAAATAAAATTCAAGGAAGAATGCGAAGGAAATGATACACAAAAGAAATCAATAGCTCTCAAAGGAACAACAGAAAGTGATGATGATGATGGTGCAGCAGAACTGGCACTTACAATAAAGAAATTCAAAAGGTGGAATCACAAATACGGAAATCTAGCTCTAAATCAATAATTAAAAGCAAAATAGTCAAAGTTCTAGGAAACTCATAAGAGCAGGAGATTATTTGTCACAAGTGCAATAAACCGGTCAGATCAAGCCAAATTGTACTCAGAACAGATTCAGCCGAGGAAAAAAATCGAAAAGGAGAAGTTTTGCAGCCACTTGGAATGAAACTGATGAAGATAATAAAAGCACTAGCAGTGAGAGTGAAAAGGCATGTTTGTGTCCTCGAGGTGATATAACTGATAGCGATGATGACAAGCCAAGCGAGGTATTAAAACTTACTCACTTAGAGCTACTTATATATTTTCATGAGGTATATATCTATTTTGAACGACTCAGGGAGAAGTACGCTAAAATCGAATCACAAAGAGAGAGTTTAATAGAACTAAATAAACAGCTTGATCAATTGGTTAAAAACTATCAAAACTAAGTATGATAAGTGTCCAACACTTGAAGAAGAAATTAAAAAATCATAAATTAAAATTAAATCACTTGAAAATGAAATTCTGATTTTGAAAGAAAGTGAAAATACTAGGAGAGAAAATTCTATTAAAAATGCACTCAATTATTGAATGAAAATGAATCTCTCAAAACACCTAGCAATTTTCTACAACTTTAGGGAAATTTTCCAATGGAGAAAGATAGCTAAATATATTATTAGATAAACAAACTGTTAATACTGTTAGACACGGACTTGGATATAATCAGTCTAAACTTGTTAGAAGCAAAATTAATCAAGTCAAATCCGAGTCCACAATTTGTAGAAAAATTGGACGCAATAAACAATTGTTGGTATAGACCCAAACATGTGAAAACCATACCAACTTGGATTCCAAAAGGCACGAATATAAATTCCCTTAAAGTCAAACAAATCTGGGTGCCAAACGGAACAAATATAAATAGTCTTGGGTCTACACAAACTTATTTTTCAAAATCTTTAGCCACTACCAACTATGGACCTATAAAAGTAAATAAGTTACAAAGATCTTTTCTCATATAGGTATAGTGGCAGGCTAAGGAACAACAATAGTGGTATCTGGATTCTGGCTGTTTCAGGCACATGATAGGCGATAAATCAAAGTTTCTCAGCCTAGTACAAATGTAGCAAAATCACAATGGGTAACAACGAAAAATTATCGTGAAGGTAAAATAGGTAACAGTACATTTATCTTGAACGATATATTAAATGTGAAAATCTGCACTATAATCTGATTTCATTCAGCCGGTTATGTGAAAATGAAATAAATGTTGATTTTGATTCAAAAATGTTAGTCAGTCATCTTTTTATCCTTAAACTATCTCATATAGATTTGTTTGGACTAAAATTGCAAAATTAGGTGAAAAAGATATTCTGTATTGATGGATGATTACTCTAGGTACATGTGGATATATTTGTTTATTTTACTGATTCTAGACCTGACATTATGTTTATTTACTGTTTGTTTATTTGCACGGTTTCAACTCAAATCTAAAAGAATTTCATTTAAAAGCAGTAAAAAGGATTTTAAGGTATTTGTTGCACACCCCACGATATGGTCTATGATATCCAACTAATGATAATCTTGAGTCAAAGAGAAATTTGGATGCAGATTACATTGATAATCTATTTAATAGATAAATTACTTGTGGAATGTGTTTTATGTAGAGATATTCATTACTTGCATCACATTTTCAGTGAAAATATCTGCATATTATTCATTTCAAATGTTTTTAAATTAGCAGACAATTTTTTAAAGCCCCATCCACAAAATAGTTTCCGTTGACCTTGTTTCATATTAGTCATTTTAAAAAATTTGATTTTATAAATAATTTTGGATTTGATCTTAAACGACTACATTAACTAATCTAACTCTCTACTGATTATCGAAAAGATAAACAGTGTTTGAAAAAGTGATGAGTATTGATATTAATCATATATTATGACTTGAGACAGTATATTTAAAATTTCTTTAAAAATTTAAACAAGATTTATAATAACTTTTGACGGGTAAAAAATCCATGACCATCTCTATTTCTATCATATTTCTAACGATCATCACTCATCAAAATCCAATATAGTATGTCAATATGTGGTATTTTTAAACAGGAAATTACTCGTTTTTTATTTATTTTTTTAATAAAAAACGTCCAAAGTATTCACTCTCATTTAAAAGTCCTCACTATTATGCATGGATGAACTACTTTGAATATTTGTATATGTGCTTTCATGCTCATTCAAAAGTCCTCATGGTTATGCATATATGGAACACATATTGACATTGATTATTAAATAAACAAGTTAGCTCTAATCTAAGTTAAAAGTCCTCATGGTTATGCGTGGTTAGAAGATGCTTGAAATTCATTTTTTTATAAATATTGAGAATACTATTAATCTCGGTTAAAAGTCCTAATGATTATGTATGGTTAGTAGATATTCAAATTCCTGATATAAATATATCAAAAATAGACACAACAATATGGTTTTATATGCCGACATCAACCCAATCACTTTAAAGTGGAATATGCCTTGACAAAGCATTTATGATTTCTATTTGATTTTTAATGGAAATTTAATATTTATACTCGATTGGTTATTAATGTTGTATTAATATCTATCAATTTATATCTATTTTTCTAACATTATTACTCTTTTGTTGATAACAAAAGAAGGTGAGAAAAGTTATATTTTGGCAAATAAAGGTCAAATATTTTATTTTTTATTTGCGCCTATGTTCATTTGCATATTTTTATTTATTTTCATGCATATATGAAGGGGAAGCTTTGCTATGGAGAGGGAGCATTCAAATAGAGGAAGCAAATAGATTTCATCTATACCCAAATACATTTAATAAATTCAAAATCTTAAATATATGTTTGTTATCATCAAAAGAGGGAGATTTTTGAATATGCAAGTATATGATTTTTGTTTGATGATAATATGTATATTCATTTAATGCATTTGTTAATGTACTATTTTATTTTTCACATAATTAAATAAATATTTGTTGAATAAAATAAATAACACATAATTTAAATTCAAACAAATATTTTTTCAAACAAATATTTTATTATAATTTTCAATAGTACAAACTTGAGCTCTCACTATATACACACAATTTTCAATTACAATACAGTTTCAAATTACAAAACAATTTTTCACTATACAATTGTTACATACATTTCCACCTCACTACGTATCACTCATTCACTCGTATTTGATCTTCAACTTTATTCCAGATTGAATCCAGCATCTGAATTATCTATAAAGTAAATGTTGACGCAGTAAAATTGAAAAAGAAATATTTTTACAGTGTAAAATAAAATGTGCTTTGGAAATATTATTTGCGTCGGTTATTTGGTTTGTTCATCATCATTTAATTTGAAACCATTCATACAGAATAACTTGTGACATGCATAGTGTATCACTGTACATGCCACAAGGACATGGACACGGATATACGCTTGATAAAACTACAGGGATAGGTGAGCACAAGGTCAAACCCAAGCCGAGGCTGGATTCAACTTGGGTGCAATACGAATAAAAATCCAGATGAAATTGTACACAAAACTTCAAACTGTAACTCAAAAGGAGCAACAAAGACCAATCCAGAATGAATACAATGAACTGGCTCGAAGCAACAACCCAATACAAACACAAAGCATGGATCAGCTCAGATAAACTCAAGTATGAATGATGAACTTAATGGAACCAGACTAGGCAAATTTTCAGTTCATCATATACATAAAGACCAGAACATATATATACATATGCAAATAGACTAGGCACAAGCTTAAACTCAAATATGCAACAACAAAATGCAATCAAACGTCAACATCAAGGAGCAACACTGTATATACATATGCATACGGTCAGGCAATGTTGAAGTCTGAAAACAATGCAAACTAACATACATATATCCATGCAAGCAATCAAGCTACAACAGAGGCTATAACCCAGTACAGTTCAAATGAAAATAGGTTAAATTCAAGTGAAAACAAAATTCAAAGTAACATGCACAAATAAAGCTTTCAAATAGAGACCAAAGCATATGCATTAGATCATACACATGCATACATATTTGAGTATACACATATATCAGTTCAAAGAACAGACAAAATAGCCTTAACCAAAAATTGAACATGAATATAAAGCAACCGCTTTCAAAAGCTCGGTTTCAAGTATACATGAAGACCAAAGCACAAATGAACCTGGCAACATGAATACAGTGAACTAGTCAGAGCAACCCAACCTATCAATAAGCTCCAAGCAGACTACATGATGAACACAAATGCAAGACCAAGTTCAATGCAGCCTAGACTTCAAATATACAATCCAAAATGGGTGAACATAATGCAAACATGTATAGATCAATGCAAGTCTAACAATGCCACTCAACATAACAGTCCCGCATATAAAATCAAAAGCTCAAAGCCAAGTGGATACTACAAGAGGAACAAGTGTACACAAACTACGTCAGACATGAAAACAATTTGATCATGAGACTAACAACAACTTCAACTAGATAAAATATACAAACTACCACTGATTTAATGAAGCAAAAACAACTGACAATATGAATTGAGTGAAGCCATGTGTAACAGGCAATGGTGACAACATGACTCAAGTGCAGTTCGAATAACATTTGCCAGCTGAAAAGAGAAGTAATTCACATGTAGCCATCGGAACTGACCAAAGCAATTCATAAAAATTCGAATGTCAATATCTCAAGTCAAAACTGCCAGCAAAAATGAAAGAACAATAATCAATTCATGGGTCATGAACCAGTCAAGGAAGGTAACTAGTAGGTAAAACACAAATGAACAAGTCATAAAAGATATTAATCGAGTTAATTATCTCAAAAATTTAAAGTGCCAAAATCAGGGATGTCAACAGAGAAAAGTACGGAACCAAATCTAAAGCAAACGCAAGCCGTGATTATCAAGCAAACAAATATTCAAGTTGAACTAGTCTAAACAAATCACACGTATTCAAGTAAAATCGAACGGTCAAGCTAAATTATCAAACGAATTCAAATGATATATTCGAAAGATTATGTAGGGTTTTATTACCTATAAAATACTGTTAACATCATCAGCATACGAGCATTGAGTTCAAGCATATCAATGAGAGTAAATAAAGGAAATCTCATACCAGTATTAATTGACTCGAAATAGATCAAGAAACAACCGCAAAGGAATGAAGCAAAAGAAGATTCGAGCATCATTTCTTACAGGCTTACAACATTCAATTTGATCATCTTCAAGGCGGCTACTTTAAATTCCAAAACCCTAATTTTCAAAAACAAAGAGGAACAAATGAGGCGGCCATTTTCACAAAGCAAAGAACGCGAGCCGAACTGATTGAAACAAAGAGAGATATTTTTTGAGTTATATGATTAAATGGGTCGACTTTATTAATATTTTGGGCTTTAATTTTATATAGGGTTTTCAGTTAGTTTTATCTTGTATTTTACTTTTAAACTTTTATAAAATTCTATTCATTTGACTAAGGGATGAACTACGATAGTGTAGTTCGAGAAGTCGCAACTAGTGGCTTAGATGTGGCACGGTTTTGAGCTTGTTAGGCTAAACGATAGCGCGTATCGTGAGTTTATGGATGTAAGCATCTGACTGCTTATTTTCTAGTAGAAATCTTGGGGGTAGCACGTAGGTGGGGTTTTTTCAAAGCTGGGTAAATTTGTATTGTTCTATTTCTTCTTTTATTATTCTGCTATTATCTATGCTGTAATTATTTTATATATTTCTACATTAATTTTTATAAGTATTGGTATCACCCTATTTACCCCCTCCTCCCTCTAGGATGAAATCGATCCTACACTATCCTCTGTTCGTGGTGTCCAACCTTCGCAAGTATATTCATGACCCATCAGCGATAGTCCAGTCCACGCAGCTTGAGGAATTGGAGTTTTAACACGATCTTACTTTTTAGACGAAGCTGCTTCGGATTATGGAGAAGAGCGTGAGGAAGTTGAGGAGTAAATCGGTTATTCTTGCCCAAGTTCAATGGAGTGATGATAATCGAGATTGCACTTGGAAAACTGAGGAAGTATCCGTGCTTCCAGTCCTAAATTATTTGATCCGGGTATGCTTTCCAATCTTAATCTATCTCTTGATTCTTGATATATCATTACGTTTCGCTCTTTTCGAGGATGAAAAGTTTTGAGTGGGGCAAATGTAATAGTTCTGAAATTTAGATTTCTTTTAAAAAGGAATTCGATTAAATTGATCTTGATTTAAGTTGAGAATTTAAAATTTGAATTGAAATAAATATTGCATACGATTGGTAAATTGAATAAAATTTGAAATATAAATATACACCGGAAAGTTTAAATGATTTGAAATTTAACGTAGAGTTTCAGAAATTTAAATACTTTGCATGAAATTATTGTAGAAAATTTATAATAAAAATGTCGATGTTCGTTTCGTCGGATTCCAGTTTCGCTAAGCTTCATATAAATCGATTTATATGATCGTTTTACGGTAGAGACAACTGATATGGCATAACCAACAAAATTTCACCCGAGAATTAAATTTCCAGTTTTCTATGTGCTAATGCATTCGTATCAACATACAGAGTACAACAGTGGTTCGTTTGGCATGTTCAGACGTTCGATTTGTTCGGTGCAATATTTAAGTCGTGTTAATGTTGGTTGCTATTTTATATGGGGTATCGTGTTACTGAATTTGATTATAAGTTTAAATTAAACAACTATTTAAAAAAATTATATAACATGTCTACATTATCATACATGGCTGGTAATGAAAAAAAAGATAAGTACACGTTTAAATAGAGATGCGTTAAACTGGTATACCCCTGAATAGGTAAATCCAAGACGAAAGTTATCCTATCATACATGTCATGTGGCTACGTCCTTCCCCTTCTCTATTATACTCGATTGTAAAAATTTATATGCAAAATAGAATTTGCATTGTAGCATCACAGAAAAAACCGAGTCCTGTATAATTCGAACCATTTTCCTAGGCCAGCCAAGCTCCTCCGCACCCCCTCCCTGTCGTAGTCACACGCCTCTCCGCCACCGCCGCATCTTCACTGTAGCCGCAGTACCTCTCCCCTCGCCACTTCCAGCCAACGCCACCGTATATAAAAAATCATCAACAGCCGAGCCCCCCTCTTCTGTGACGACCCACCCTTCTCGACCCTCGAAAATCGATACAAAATACCCCACAGTATGATATGCCGACGATCAAGTGCCGGAAAAGACAGGTTGTTGAGGAAAAAGAAAGAAGGTAAAAGAATGAAGGAACTAAACAATATCAGAATCTCACAGTCGCAGTGGAATAAAATATAATATATAATATCAGATATTTACACAAAATGAAAACTATATCTGTTTTATACAATTTATCATCGGAGTAGCACAAACAAACAACAATTACCAGTCTAACAATCTCAAACAATCACAACAGCGGATATATACAAGTACGGAAAATACGTCTCGGACTCCAGCTCTTCTCCTGCTCCATAGTATCCTATCTTGAACATATAATACTCGGTCTGACCCAAGCATTATAATGAAATAATACCCGAGTCAGTCTGGAATACCGGCTGATAATAATGCATCCAAATTGATTATTAAAGTTTCAAAAATCCTTTTGAAAACAAAAGCATCCCGTAAGACCATGCCACAAATAAACATGTCGGGTTTTTACCTTAGATAGCTAAAATACTTTTTATAAAAATCCTCTAATATTATAATAGGGTCTATTTACAAATACTTATAAAATAGCCGAAATTGTTACATCTATTAAATTCCAGCTACTAGCCACAAAGTGAGTAATACAAACAAAACTCGTAAAAGGCGCGTAGGGAGAATGGATTTCCAACTAATGACTAGGCACTGGGGTACCACCTGTCACGGTACCAAGTCTAAATCAGTGTACCGAGGACCACGCCCGATCCCCTGCAACACAAGTCCAGGACCACCCCTTACTGGATAATCCCGAGTAAGATCACCCCACGGTTGGAATCAGCAACCGCACCACTAAGCCGAATAAAAAAAGACATCTAGACAGAGATGACCTCACCCTGAATGGGTGCTAACCACCTAACCTTGCTGCATAACCCCTGATTTTCAGTCGTTCCTGGTTAATGAGGCTTGAGGCTAAGCGTTACCGTTAGAACGTTTCACTTAAAATGCCCATCGCCCACCTAACGATGTCGAAAGCATTCGTCCATACAAGTCTGTCCTGGGTTCGAACGGAACCGAAGGCACTACTCCTACTACATCCATTTTGGAAATATCCTCAGGATTAGTAGCGACTAGCCCTTGCACTTCACTGCTCCATCTTCGACTCCGAACTCGTTTTTCCCACGAAAACCTACAAACCGGATCGAAGTGGTTTTCGAGAAATTAATCCTGATCCCGGTCTCTTCGAAACAATTAACGCATCCTGATCCCGCACCGACCAGAATTCATAAACACTCAACCGATAAGTCAACAAAGTATAAAAACAATTTTATATTCACTAACAAGTACGCTCTCATAGCTATTAATACACTCAACTCATTATAGAGTACAATTGACTCTATATCTAATGAGTAATTTCCCCACCAATGCCTAAGTTGTCGCCAACCTATGCTCTGATACCAAGTGTGACGACCCGCCCTTCTCGACTCTCGAAAATCGACACAAAATACCCTACTGTATGATATGCCGACGATCAAGTGCCGGAAAAGACAGATTGTTGAGGAAAAAGAAAGAAGGTAGAAGAAAGAAGGAACAAAACAATATCAGAATCTAAAGGTCGCAGTGGAATAAAATATAATATATAATATCAGATCTTTACACAAAATGAAAACTATATCAGTTTTATACAATTTATCATCAGAGCTTCACAAACAAATAACAATTACTATTATAACAATCTCAAACAATCACAACAGTGGATATATACAAGTACAGATAATATGTCTCGGACACCAGCTCTTCTCCTGCTCCATAGTATCCTATCCTGAACATATAACACTCGGTCTGACACGAGCATTATGATGAAATAACACCCGAGTCAGTCTGGAATACCAGCTGATAATAATGCACCCAAATTGATTATTAAAGTTTCAAAAATCCTTTTGAAAACAAAAGGATCTCGTAAGACCACGCCACAAATAAACATGTCGGGTTTTTATCTTACGATAGCTAAACACTTGTTATAAAAATCCTCTAATATTATAATAGGGTCTATTTACAAATTATAAATAGCCGAAATTGTTACATTTATTAAATTCAAGCTACTAGCCACAAAGTGGGTAATAAAAACAAAACTCGTAAAAGGCGCGTAGGGAGAATAGATTTCCAACTAATGACTAGGCACTGGGGTACCACCTGTCACAGTACCTGGTCTAGATCAGTGTACCAAGGACCACGCCCGATCTCCTGTACCCCTTACTGGATAATCCCGAGTAAAATCACCCCATCAGCAACCGCACCACTAAGCCCAATAAAAAGGGACATCTAGGCAGGGATGACCTCACCCTGAATGGGTGCTACCCACCTAACCTTGCTGCATAACCCCTGATTTGTAGTCATTCCCGGTTGATGAGGCATGAGGCTAAGCGTTACCTTTAGAATGTTTCACTTAGAATGCCCATCGCCTACCTGACGATGTTCCGAAAGTATTCGTCCATACAAGTCTATCCCGGGTTCGAACAGAACCGAAGGCACTACTCCTACTACATCCATTTTGGAAATATCCTCAGGATTAGTAGCGACTATCCCTTGCACTTTACCGCTCCATCTTCGACTCCGAACTCGTTTTTCCTATGAAAACGAACAAACCGGATCGAAGTGGTTTTCGAGAAATTAATCCCGATCCGGGTCTCTTCGAAACGATCAACGCATTGTCCAATATTGATTGTCGGTGATTTAACTATCAATTAACATCATAAGCATCCATCACACAATAAAGAATTTCCACATTATTTATTTTCCTCGAAATATCTTTGCAAGATATATTTTCGTTTTCAAACCCCTTTTGGAACAGTTTCAAACCCAACTCTTCTCATGGAATAAATCCCTCAAATTGTTACTTCCCTTGAAAACATCCAAGTACCAATATTTAAGGTTTAAAATAATTTAAATACTTTATTCTTGAAAATACGTTAAAGCATTCATATTAAATCTTCTTACATACCTGATTTAAAATATATATATATACACCTTTAAAAATATTTCTGTAACGACCCAAAATTTTTAGTAATTAAAATTTGAATATTTAGTTAATTTTAAATATCCTGTAAGGACCCGATTCTTCGACTTTCGAAAATTCAACATCGATACTCACTTTATCGACTGCCGAGCAATCGAACGACGGAAAACCGAACACTTAGGGTTTTAAGAAAAAGAAAAAGAAGAAAAAGACAGAAAAGATAGAAAATAGTGAGAAAAGAAAATAGAAGATAGAATAGAATGGAACAGAACAGAAAACAACAGAAAAATAACAGAACAACATCAGGATCTCACAATTCGCAGCGGAACAACATATAATAATAAATGAATAATCTTTAAACAAAGAACTATATCAGTTATTACATTACATCACATTTCATTTCATTACATCAGAGTGTACAACAACAACAACATCAAATAGCGGAAAAGAAATACTATATACTAGTAATACGCCATGCCATCCATCTTGCCTCCAGCAACTCCAGAATATCCTGATAAACCTTAACTCTTGACTGCCCGTGTGGAAATTGGTGGGCACCCGGAGTTTCGAATAATTGGATTTAATTGGATAATTAAATCGATAATTTAATATGTTAAATTATGGAAATAATTGAAAATTGGGTTAAATATGATTGTAAATGATTTGTAAAATTTTATTTTATCATATTGAAGTTAGAACGATATTATAGAACTTTTAAAATCGAATTAGAAGTGCATTTGTGAAAATTGAATATTTTAATATTTAATCGACTAGCGAAAATAGTCAATTTTTGAACAGTCTCAGAATTGGACGAAACCAGTTCCATTGGATCCGTAATAGTTAGTTATTACCGGATTTCAATTTTCGTAGCAATCGGAGTTATCGTTTGATCGTGGCAGCTCGAAACGCATCGAAATTGTTTTAATATTAATTTGGCGAGTTAAAATAGCCATTTTTCAAAAAGTCTCGGATTTCGACGAAACCAGTTTCATCGGATCCGTAATGTGATATTTTTGTAAGGTTTCAAATTTCGTGTCAATTGGATTTACCGTTTGTCCGGTACAAATTAAAACGCCTAGAAAATCGTTTAAATCGGTTTAATTCAAATTGAACGTTTATTGCCATAACTTGCACAGATGTCCGAATTAGCTTCCGAAACCTGTTCCATTGTGTCCGGAACGCGGGGTAAACCCTAGAAACGCTGGTTACAGCGCCTGAATCGGAGTTTGGAAATTCCGGAATGAATAGTGTCGTTCGATTCCCTATAAATAGCCTCCTCTCTCACAAGAAAAAATAAAAATAAAACTAAACCCTAATCCTTTACAGCCGCCACCCCTATAATCTATGGCCAAAATCTTCTCTCTTTCCTCCCTTAAATTCTTCTAATCCATTCATCAATTCAAAGAGTGTTCAACATCAAAGTTGAAGAGCATTGAGAGCTCTACGAATCCATACGGTGATGATCGAGATTTGAGTGTTGTAGGGGCTCGATTTTGGCCGTGTAT
This sequence comes from Allium cepa, assembly GCA_030765085.1. NCBI lineage: Eukaryota > Viridiplantae > Streptophyta > Magnoliopsida > Asparagales > Amaryllidaceae > Allium > Allium cepa. The sequence goes on along the minus strand of CM060939.1, from coordinate 640,615,895 downwards.
AGGCCACGTTCGCACGCAATTATAGGGGGCTAGGGGAGGCCGAGTTTCGAGTGGTTCATGCCGTGGGTAGCTCTCGAGATGGAGTTCGATATGGCACTCTCTGATCGAGGTATATGTCGATGATGGTGGTTGCAAAATTCAAGAGAGGAGGGCGGCCGATGGTTCTCGTTTGTGCGCGTAAACTGGAAAAGGGGAAGAAGGAGTGTGCGGTCCTGATGCCTCCAAGCAGAGATGAGCGGCCAAGATTCAGCTAGGTTGAAAATATAGTTAATAATGTTGTAAATATTATAAATAAATTCATGTAATCTTTAAAACTGCATAACTTTTTCATACGAGGTCGAAAACGCGCGAAACAGGAAGCGTTGGAATCGTATGGACGAGCACTACGCGATGCAATTGGATTGGAGTCGTTTGGAGTTAGTGAGAATTTCGGGTAAAATTAAAAGTCCGTTTAATTTTATTCGAAATAAATCGCTAAAACAAAATTGAAATCAAGGTGAGAACTTCTCACTCAATCGAATCAGTTTCGATTTTATTTTAAATAATTAGATTTAAAATATTTGAATGCATGTTTGAATGATGATTGTTATCTATTGATTGTTAAAATAGACATTATGCGCCGTTAGTAAGCGGATGTTATTTATTAAAAACATATACCGCGAATATTTCATAAACAGTGAAATTGGTATTATATATAATAGATATATACATATTGGCATATGTATATATTGCGGTTATTGATTTCCCGCATTTGTATAGCGGATGAGACCCTATTGCGCCGTCTATTAAGCGGATAATATTTTAAATCCCATATACCGCGATAATTCCGTACTGGAGCGGAATTGGTATTGTGCTAATGTTTGTGGATGCAGGAAAACAGGTTGGAGGAATCCAACTGGATTCCTCAACAGTATTTATATGATTTCAGATATTTTGATATTTGATGGACTATCATATCGATACATGATATCGTTGTTGTCGTGATTGACTATTTGGTGTGTAGCATCATTGGTCCAAATTTTGGAATTTTAAAATAATTTTAAAGTGATTTTTGGAAAGTATACGTTATAAAATATTTTTGAAAATTGATTTATTTTAAATAAATAAACGTTATACTTTTAATGTTATAAAAATTATGATTTTTAAGATATACAGTTAAAGATTGATTTTTGAGAAATATGGGTTAACGATTTTATAAAATAGTTTAATCGAGATTTTTGAAATTATTATAAAGAGTTGAAAATATAGGATTTATAAAATTTAATTATTTTATGAATCAAAATGATGAAATTATAAAGGAAATTAAAGATGTTTTAAAAGAATAATATAAATTGATTTATATAAAATAGATTTATAAATTGATAATTTATAAATGAAAATATTTGAATTATAAAACGAGTTTTTATAAGTGTTTGGATAAAGTGAAAATGGATTGCATAAGTGAATGGAATTTATAAAATTATAAATGGTGATGTTATAAGTGAAATTTATAAATAATAAGATTTATAAATTTTCGTGAAGTTATTAAAGAATGGTTTTGGATAAATAATTGAATCTTATAAGTTATAAGATTTATAATTATGAAGTTCAAAGGAACGATTTTTGCAAACAAATAAATTATAAGTATTTCACTTATAATATGAACTTTTAGTATATCATTGAGATAGGAATTGAGATAGGTTAATAAAGGAATTTATAATAGGAGTTGATATAAAATAAATAGAAATAGAATTTATAAATATTGTTTTATAAATTCGCAAACGACTTATTCTGATAAGTAAATTGTTATAACTTATTTATGGAGTTATATTCACGTTTTTGAATAGTGAATAATATGTTAAAGAAAATGTTTAGGATGTGATATTTTAAACAGAGTTAAAACGATCTAACGATGTTTTAAATGTGTTGAGATTCGAAACCATAGATTTCAACATTTATTGTTGAAATAAACGTTTTCGAGAAATAGAAGGAAATGGTGGACTATAGCACTATTGTTATAGTAAATGATTTCCGAAAGGAAATGTTTTGTATAGTATTGCGATTTATATATCTATTTTAATTTCGAATCCCTATACTAGTGATTTTGGGTTGTCGTAACGATGTTTTACGTAACATTCGTTTTGGCCCAAATAAATATGTTTAAAAGAATGATTTCCTTAAAGAATGAAATGTATACTTAATTTCGATTGAAGTATATTGAATATTTTCCAAGTGTTGAAAATAAATAAAATTTGTGAATTACTTATGAATAAATAAGTATGGAAATGTTTTCCAATATAAAGTGAATATTTTGAGAATTTATCTTTTTGAAGATAAATTGAAATGAATAATTGAAATCGGATATCAGTAGATATTGTGAAATATAAATTCACTAAGGAATTTATAAAAGAAAAGGAGAATTTGTTTCAAAATAAATATTGATTTATTTTTGAAGTGTGAAAATTATATATCTTGTAAAGATATGAATTTTGGGAAATAAATAATTTGGAAAATTATTTGGAATCTGGTGATGTGTGCATATCCATTGATAGTTCAATAACCGACTATCAATATTTACCTTTGAAAGCTATTTGTTGTGATTTGTTGAATTTGAATGCACACTTATTTTTAAATTATTGCGCTCGTTATTCGGATTACCCATTCCGAATAGTGATACGACGTAATGGATAGCATTGAAGATCGGTGTTGAAGACCCGGTATTTGCGAGAGCGATAGGATGACCTGTCGATTGACTCTGCACCGAGTTGTTCCGGTATTGAGTTCTCCATATGTGATGGGAAATCCGGTCAGGATTGTGGATATCCAGATTTCAAGGACTTCTTTGTAAGTGCCTTCGGTTCTGTTCGAGCCCGGAACAGACTTGTATGGATTGTATGTCTGACATTACAAATTGAGATATAAAGCAGATTTCTTTCAAATATATTTCTGTTGGTGGCAGAGAATTTATTCTTTTAGCTTAACACCCTTCTCTGAGACGTACGAGCTCAGAGGTTATGTAGTTGATGGTTAACAGGATATATTCCCAATTTGGTAATGTGACATGCTGAGTGTTGCTGTGAAATGATCATTTTGTTGATTATTTGTGATAGGATCATTTGTTTGATCGTCTATCCTGGTGATCATTTCTATGATCATTTGTTGACCCAAAGCATGGCTTTTGTATAAAGTATGTTTTTGTGGACGTGACTTCGTCGAGCCTCACACCTCGGGAATGGTCAAAACAGGAAAGATGCGGCAAGGTTATGAGGGGTAGCGCCCTTTAGGGTATGTGCATTTCCTTCTGGAAAAGGGTGGTATCATGGTATGGAGCCCAGATACTTACTCATGTTGAAAACACTTTATGATTGTGTGAATTGATTACGAGCGCTCGGTAAAAGGTCCCAAAGGACCGGGGGATGGCATATTCGGTCAGTTGTTACTCAGTTAGGGGTAACCCGGCCTTGTGTTGGTAGAGATCCGGTTTGGTTCTCGAGGATGTCCTTCCAGAGGCATTCTCATGTGGCAATGGGAAGTTCCTTGGCCTGATCATTCGTTGGAAATCCAATTCCCAATACGAAACCTTGTACGGTATTAGTTGTAGAACCTGTCATTTACTTATGGTGGTCACCACTGTTTAGATGGTAGCTATAGTAGGCATAGTTCGAAATGTCTATGCTGGCTAAGATTTATATTCTACTTTCGAAATGAATTTTTTTTTCTACACTATGCACTAGTAATAATATCAAATGTTCTTTTTAAATGCGTATTAAGCATCTTTGACTATCATAAGGAGAAATCTCCTCCGATTCTGCGTTTGCATTGTGTGTGTGTGCAGGAGGCCTTATGGTAGTCTCATTTTTAAAAGCATTGCGAATTGACTTTAAAAATATTCCTCTATTTTGATTTTAAAGATAAATAAACTGTTTTGAGTTCTCACACCAGTCTTGCTTATGCTAGGTGATATGTGATGGGGGGTTCTCGCTTCGCGGTTTGGTGGCGAACGGGAGACTCTTATCCCCACACGTCCTCTTTACGGGGTTGGTTAGGCGAAGCCGTGACATTCGAAAGGGTGGCCGTAAAAGCAAGTTTGGGATATCAGTGTAAGCCACGGTGGGGCTGGGATGGTTGAAAAGCCTACCAGTTGTGACCGCTGACGGTACGTTCCTTACAGGTGGTATCAGAGCATATGGTTAAGCGACAACCATGGTTCTGTTGGGTATTACTCATTAGAGATAGAGTCAGCAGTACTCTAGAAGGAGTTTGAGTGTAATAATAGATACGAGAGTGTATTTGTTAGTGAATATAAAATTGTTTTATATTATGATGATTGGTTTATTGAGTGGCATGTGAACTTTCGTCAGCGTGGTCTGCAAAACTATGCCGAAGGGGTTTATAAACATTTGAATAGAACAATTCGGCACAATATTGTTTTAAATTGGGTAAATGAAATAATTTTACCTTGACTATATTTTATATATAAAGGAATAATTTTTCAGAATTATTAAAGTGTATATAAGTAGATTGTTTAGTTGTTTGAATAATCTAAATAAAAGAGTAATTGTATAAGTAAAAAGAATTATAAGAATTGAATTATAATTAAAGTGATTTGCAATTGTGAAACAAACTTATATATATAAGAAGTGAAACTAATGGATATATTTATGAATATGAGTTGTAAATGAAAATGAATTTAAAGTTAAATGGAATATAACTTAAGTGATATTGAATGAAGTTGATATTAGTATCAAAGTAAAATAATAAAGTGAAGTGATAAATGTGAACTTGAGTTATATAAATGAAATTCAACTTTTGTAATTGAATTGAATGAATGGATTGAATATTAATCAATTAAATGTGATTAAGTTGATACGAAATAATGAATGTAAGTGTTAATTCATTAAATTCTAATGTTATTGGAAGTTGAATAATTGAATGAATATAAGCAGAGGAATTTGGTTGCAATTGATATACATTGGTTGTTATATGATTGTTAATTGATTGTATATAATTCATTAAGTATTAATAAAATTGAATTAATGGAATTGGAAGCTAAAGTAATTAAAATTCAATTGGAAGTTAAGTGAATCTTAAATAGAATTGAATTTGATTTGGAAGTGAACCAACTTGAATATGAATTAGTGAATGCAAACTAATTAAAATTGGAAATGAATGTTAGTAAGAACATCCACTGTTAATGAATCAAATGTGATTTAAATTGAAAACCTATTTCATTGAATATTAATGAGAATATGAATGAATACTGATTGGTTATGAATGTTAGTTGGATAATAGTTGGTTGATGTTTGCATTTGTTGTTTTGTTGCATTTGCTATGTTGGCATATATAGTTATTATGTTGCTATATGATGTATGTTGATGCTATTTTCATATATACATGTTCTCATGTTGTTTGTTGAGTGTTTAGTAGGTGCGGATCGCGTTTGCTTCGCATTTGGAGCTCGCTTTCGCGCTATATTAGCCGTATATGCTCGCTAATAATATAATAAGGTACATATCTCGGATTACATACCGTACTTTTATATTTTTTTCCCTGCGGGATGCCTCATTACTTGATGAGCTGTATATTTGTGATATATATACTGTCATTTTTTTTTTCAGATCGAGCCGCGCAAAGGAGACTATGGCGAATTTTTCCGAAAATTTAAGGCGTTAGAAAAAAATTTGAGAAAATTGGAAATTTTTTTGAAAACTTTAACTTTGATTTGGAATTGAAAGTTAAACAATAGTAGTTGTTTTTGAAAAGATAACTAAGTATGATTTGAAAACTTAGTAAAGTATTATAAGAAGTTTGACTATGGATTTTGGGAAAGTTAATAGAATCTGTAATTTTTCTTACTTGATAATTTCGAGGACGAAATTCTTTTAAGGGGGGAAGATTGTAACGACCCAAAATTTTTAGTAATTAAAATTTGAATATTTAGTTAATTTTAAATATCCTGTAAGGACCCGATTCTTCGACTTTCGAAAATTCAACATCGATACTCACTTTATCGACTGCCGAGCAATCGAACGACGGAAAACCGAACACTTAGGGTTTTAAGAAAAAGAAAAAGAAGAAAAAGACAGAAAAGATAGAAAATAGTGAGAAAAGAAAATAGAAGATAGAATAGAACAGAACAGAACAGAAAACAACAGAAAAATAACAGAACAACATCAGAATCTCACAATTCGCAGCGGAACAACATCTAATAATAAATGAATAATCTTTAAACAAAGAACTATATCGGTTATTACATTACATCACATTTCATTTCATTACATCAGAGTGTACAACAACAACAACATCAAATAGCGGAAAAGAAATACTATATACTAGTAATACGTCATGCCATCCATCTTGCCTCCAGCAACTCCAGAATATCCTGATAAACCATAACTCTTGACTGCCCGTGTGGAAATTGGTGGGCACTCGGAGTTTATTGTTTTCCTTCCTAAACTCTGGGTGCCCACCAATTTCCACACAGGGCAGTCAAGAGTTAAGGTTTATCAGGATATTCTGGAGTTGTTGGAGGCAAGATGGATGACATGGCGTATTACTAGTATATAGTATTTCTTTTCCGCTATTTGATGTTGTTGTTGTTGTACACTCTGATGCAATGAAATGAAATGTGATGTAATGTAATGACTGATATAGTTCTTTGTTTAAAGATTATTCATTTATTATTATATGTTGTTCCGCTGCGAATTGTGAGATTCTGATGTTGTTCTGTTATTTTTCTGTTGTTTTCTGTTCTGTTCCGTTCTATTCTATCTTCTATTTTCTTTTCTCACTATTTTCTATCTTTTCTGTCTTTTTCTTCTTTTTCTTTTTCTTAAAACCCTAAGTGTTCGGTTTTCCGTCGTTCGATTGCTCGGCAGTCGATAAAGTGAGTATCGATGTTGAATTTTCGAAAGTCGAAGAATCGGGTCCTTACAATTTCGAATCAAACTGCTTTATAAAATATAAACTATTTCTTCAAAATAAAGTTAAGTCATACTAAGTTTAAAATAAAGTTATGAAACTCTATACAATTTTTTATAAATCTTTAACTAATTATCTTTAAAATAGAACCATTTTATAAAGTATAAATATTAATAATATTCTTTAAAACATAATGCTAATTACCTTTTCAAAATAATTACTTCTATAATTACCTTGATAAATGTTCACTTTTAAAAATTTTAGCACTTAAATGATTTTCTTGAAACCATTCTTAATATAACTTCATACTTCTAACCATTCAAAAATCTACTTTAAAAACGTACTTGGCTTTCAGGGAAATACATTTCCATTTTAGGATAACTGAAAGAATTCTTTTTATCAATCCAACACGATTTACCCCAATTCAATCTTTCGTTCATCCCGTAAAATCCTTTCCATACTTTAAAACTAAACTCCTTTTATTTTTAAACACATTGCTATTTCCTAGAAATCATTTTCAAACATGTGTTTAAAATATTTAAAATAAAGCTTCTAGAAATTATTTAATTGAAAATAATACTTGCGGAAATATATAGAGGTTTCCTAAGTAATTTAAGTAAAATTTAACTTTTTAAAATAAAGTTATTAAACCAAATATTTATGTTGTAATTTCCTTTTGAGCACTTAATACTACTTTACCTTTAAAATAATTAAATACCAAAATTTCTTAAATAAATATTTACTTACACTTAAAACGATTAAGAATATTATTTCTTTCTAAAATATTCAAAACGTATTTAAACTGCATATTTATATTTGACAACTTTTCTTAAAAACATACTAAAATTTCCAGGAGAAAGCACACTTCCCATCCTTTAAAAATAAATCTCGCTATTACCTAAACAATTCACATTTCCCTTTAAATTTCACAATTTTAAACACTTCAAATTATCAACCAATTTCTTGAATTTAATTACTTTTAAATTCTTTACTTAAGAATTTCTTTGATTTCCTTAAAACCCAATTTATTTATTTATATTTAAATTCCCAGGTTGTATTCACCAAATCATAGTACAGCACAATTTAATTTTCAATTTAATCTATCACAGCATATAAATAAAACATAGTATAACAAGATCTAAACAATTTATCACAGGATATAAATGAGATATAACATGGAATATAATTAAATTTCTATTTGTGAGGAATCCAGTTGGATCCCTCCAACCTGTTTCCCTACATCCACAGATATTAGCACAACCAATAAATATCGATTCAATTTGATAATAATTATCATATTCAGCTTTACAACCAATCAAACATTTAAATATTAGCTATTTAAATACTGGTATCCAGATGTGGGTGAGAATAACTCACCTTGGGTTTTCGACGAGCGTTCAAATTTAAATTAAATCGAACGGCATTCGATTTAACCTAAATTTTTACTTGCTCACAATGATCTCAGAATTGCTCCACTGCGTAGTACTCGTCCCTACGATTCCGGCGTTTCTCGTTTTGTTGAAATCTGACAACGAATGCATTATATATGAATTTTCAAAGTTTTGAAACAAATTTTAAAATAAATTTCCTTTTTTACTTTAAATTATTATACCAACAAAACACGGCCCGCGCCTTCTTCCTCTCTTCACGTGCGCTACCCTCATGAAACCGAACCCAATATCACGGCCTAGGGTTCAAAATCGCGACCGCCGTGGAGCCATCCACCTCGATCGATGGCCACCACCACGAAGCCTAACGCCAACACCACCTCTACCTAGAGCCTCGATGAACTCAGCCTCCCCCTTACATTAGAAATCGTGCGCGAAAAACACACTAACGCGGGCCCCTATCTCCTCCAAACGACGACGACGCTCACGATCCACCATTGAATGGCTAGAGCTCGGAGAGCTCGACACTTTTCATGTTGGAAGCTTTCGAAATTAAAGCGTGGATCGAACGAAAATTTAGGAAAAAAAGGGAAGTGTTTTTGGCCATGGAATGTTTCCTGAAAATTGAAATCCGATAATAACTAACTATTACGGATCCAATGAAACTGGTTTCATTGAATACCGAGACTGTGCCCCGGAAGGCTATTTTAACTCGTCGATAAATTCGAGCGATTTCCAAAATCGTCGAAATCACTTAAAATTTCACTTTTAAAATTTTATTAACTTTATTATTAATCATACAGAATTTATATTCACATCAAAAATCATTCTGATTCATTTCGAACCAAAATCAGTTTATTTGCATTATTACATTATTAAATTCCATTATTAAATTAATATAAAATTCCAAATTCAACCTATCGACTTTTAATTCCATCCAGCAGTCCAATATTATAATTCAAATCCAAATAGACTTAAAATAAACTTTAGAATCTGTTATTATATCTATTTACACCCAGAATCACTAATTATCCAAATTCTAATATTAAATTATTATTATTCAAATTTTCAATTAAATTCCCGTATTTGAAATTTAACTAATTCTACTAAGTTAACCAAATCTTTTTATTTCAAAATCAAATTATAATCCATGATCGACATTTAAAATGAATTAAATGTTCAAATCTATCGATCCTAAATTCCGGGTCGTTACATTCCTCCCCCATATAAAAAATTCGTCCCCGAAATTTGCTAAGGTAGAAGAATGTTCCAAACCCAATAGCAAAGCTCACTTAGTGAAAATCTCAATTTCATTTTGCCTAAATTCTTCATTTTCAAATCAAAAACGCTAGTTTCGGTAACTATTCCAAAATCCTTTTTATTTTAATTTTAAATTGAAATCAATTTGTAGTTAACGAAACGTTACAAAAAAATTCAAAAATTTTCTAACTCCCAAAATTTCCGAAATTTTTTGGCAGAGTCTCCCTTGTACGGAGGAGCTTTTGAGATATCACAATATATATATATACACACACACACACACATCGACCCACACGGTCAGAAAACCAAAAACAGTTCATATTTCCTATTTTTATTGCGTAGGCGTACCTTTATTAGCATTTTAAAAGTAAGCAGCTAAATAATATTGCATATACGCGCTCCAACCCTATCGATTGCCTCTCGTACCTGTACTTACTCAAACAAACACATCATTTTTCAATAATATAAGAATTTTAATAACATTTCATTCATTAATCTTAACCAAACATATCAATTTCATAGTTTAACCAAGCAAACTTCATAATTTAACAATGTTAACCATATTTTATTAGTATTTCAAATATTTAAATCACCATTTTAAATTTCCTGACAAATCCAACTCCATTTTATTTCACTTGAATGGTTTACATTCAAGTTTACTATTCTCAATTCATATTCACATCAATACGATTACATGTGTATTACTTGCATCAATTTACTTCAATTCAATTCCAAATTGATCCACAACCAAATTTTCACTTTCAATTTGATGTATTTACATTTCTTTTATGATCCAATTTCATTCATATGCAAAATCACTTAATAAAATTTCAATCCATTCCAATTGATTCAGAAACCAATTTCATTTGCTTCTTTAAATCAATTCAATTCCGAATACAACAAACGACCAATTCTTATGCAAATTTTCATGTCATTCAAGGAAATAACCATCACTTAAGCTTATAACCATTAAAATTAATTCCAGTTTAAATTTATATTAATTTTATTCCATTCGGCATGGTTCACAATCCAAGCATTCTTATTCCATTGTAATTATTAAATTAAATCCTTATCCTTAACATTTTCATGTCATTAACCAATTCAAGTTTATATTAATATCATTCCATTCTGGATTATTTAATTCATACATTATTATCTCACCACAATAACTAACTAAAATTCTTTCACTTGCATTTAAATTTTACTATCTAAACAAATTTCATTCAAGACCCCTTATAAAACTCGACCATAATTATTTTCCAATTTGCTTAAGTTCTTTCAATTTCAAAATATTTCCATTTCTTCTTATATCAATTTTATTTTATTTTCATTTGATTCTCATCCAAATCAATTCCAATCCATTTACAAATTTTAATTCAATTTGTTTATTTATTCAATCCATTTTAAATTTATTTTATTAACAGTGAGACCACTTTTAAATCATTTTACTCATTTGAATTTATTTACAATTCAAACCATCACTATTATAATCTAATTCCATTATTCATTCACACTCTCAGCTTTTTATTGCCAAAACTAAATCCCATACTAGAACTGGGTTTTTATTTTTCTTTTCAAAATTTTCTTAACAAACCACCAAAATTTCATCCATCCCAACACAAATTCCATTTAATTTAGTTTACACTAAATTCATTATCAAGCTTCTTTTTATTTAATATAGCTTATGCTAAATTCATTCTCATTGAGATTTCTTTGGATTTAGTTGGGTTAAAAATTTATTCATACAATATCCTTTCAACTTAATTAAATTTTCTTTCAATTCAATTCTTTTCCCAAATTTAATTCAAGTCTAACTAAATTTTTTTCGGCCAACTTAAATTCATGCTATTACCTTTACTATTTTAAATAAGAATTTAATTCTATTCAAAACTGTTTGTAACACAACTGAATTTTGATTTTAATTCAATCCAAATTCAACTCAATTCCATTTAATCGAAGTTAAATCCAATTTCAATCCAATTTTAATTCTCCGTATAAAAGTTCAAAACTTATTTACTAACTTAAGTTCATTCACCCTTTTATCTTTTATATTTTCTTCACCTTATTTCAATTCATATTCCATTTCAGATTTAAATTTTAAATTTCCCATAAAGTACCAACCAATTTATCTTGATTTTAAAATTTTCGTTTCCTAATCTTAAGTTCACCAACTTATTTATTTAAAAGCTTATATTGCTCATTTTAATCCATTTACATCTTATAATCACAATTCCAAATTCTATATATATGTATCACTAAATTTTTAAGGATACAAGTCTTATTTCAATTTAATGCTTTGCAAATTTTAAATCCACAATTTCAGATAATAAGTATAACACTTAATAGTTTATCGGTACAATTCACTACACAATGACCTACAATTACAAAGTCGTTTTTCACTTCAATTTAATCCAAATCAATTTAATCCTAAGTCCAATTTATTTAACTTATCCCAAGTTAAATTCAAATTTTTTATTCACTTCCATAATATTCAAGTTAAATTTTAAATCCAGGATTAAAATTTTCATTTCCTTCTTATTTATATCAACTTCGCTTAATAAGTTCAATAGTTGATTCATTTTAACTTTGCACATTATTAAAATAGAATTTTCCAGAATTCAGTTACCCGGTTTTATTCCAAAACCATTTTGAAATAATAATAATCAACACATACCCATTTGGTATATCAATCAAATCTCCAGATTTCCAAAACAACTTGGTTGTACCAAAACAATTTCACCTTTGAAATTTCTAAAACACCTTGTATATCCAACAAATCTAACAGATATCATACCCAATTACTATGGAAGCAATCCATCATTTTAGAAACTCGAAAATGAATTCTAATGATGTGGCCATCATCAGCAGGATTATTTTCCAGCGACTGAAGTGAGTTCAGTGCTTCCTCACTTTCACAAATTCATTATAAAACAATTTCCATTCAAACATATTACCCAAAATATTACTCCATCACTGCCTTCAAACACTTTGGAAAACATTCCCAAACAGATTTTAAATTTCTAAACTTTTGTTTTCAATCATCTAAAACACTTTTCAAAATTTTCAGGATTTAGATTCTGCTTTAATTCAAATTTAGTTATTCTTCTTTTATATAATTTATACTCATGGAATTTATTTTGTTATAACCTTTTCAAATTTTAGATTAAATTTTAGATTCTTAGTTGATTAAGATATCCACATCCAAACAATCAAATATATATAATAATTTCAGATTCCTTTCATATCAAAATATAATTTTGGGCAGAATTATTTCATTTACCCATTTTAAAAATAATACAATATCGGTTTATCTTGTTTAAGAGTTTAGAAACCCCTATTAATACAGTTGTACTTCCCGCACCGACCAGAATTCATAAACACTCAACTGATAAGTCAACAAAATATAAAAACAGTTTTATATTCACTAACAAGTATGCTCTCATAGCTATTAATACACTCAACTCATTATAGAGTACTATTGACTCTACATCTAAAAAGTAATTTCCCCACCAAAGCTAGGTTGTCGCCAACCTATGCTCTGATACCAAGTGTGACGACCCGCCATTCTCGACCTTCGAAAATCGACACAAAATACCCCACTGTATGATATGCCGACGATCAAGTGCCGGAAAAGACAGACTGTTGAGGGAAAAGAAAGAAGGTAGAAGAAAGAAGGAACTAAACAATATCAGAATCTCACGGTCGCAGCGGAATAAAATATAATATATAATATTAGATCTTTACACAAAATGAAAACTATATCAGTTTTATACAATTTATCATCAGAGTATCACAAACAAATAACAATTACCAGTATAACAATCTCAAACAATCACAGCAGTGGATATATACAAGTATGGATAACACGTCTCGGACTCCAGCTCTTCTCTTGCTCCATAGTATCCTATCCTGAACATATAATACTCGGTCTGACCCGAGCATTATGATGAAACAACACCCAAGTCAATCTAGAATACCAGCTGATAATAATGCACCCAAATTGATTATTAAAGTTTCAAAAATCCTTTTGAAAACAAAAGCATCTCGTAAGACCACGCCACAAATAAACATGTCGGGTTTTTACCTTACGATAGCTAAAACACTTGTTATAAAAATCCTCTAATATTATAATACGGTCTATTTACAAATACATATAAAATAGCCGAAATTGTTACATCTATTAAATACCAGCTACTAGCCACAAAGTGGGTAATAAAAACAAAACTCGTAAAAGGCGCGTAGGGAAAATAGATTTCCAACTAATGACTAGGCACTGGGGTACCACCTGTCACAGTACCTGGTCTAGATCAGTATACCAAGGACCACGCCCGATCTCCTGCAACACAAGGCCGGGACTAACCCTTACTGGATAATCCCGAGTAAGATCACCCCACAGTTGGGATCAGCAACCTCACAACTAAGCCCAATAAAAAAGGACATCTAGACAGGGATGACCTCACCCTGAATGGGTGCTACCCACCTAACCTTGCTGCATAACCCCTGATTTTCTGTCATTCCCGGTTGATGAGGCTTGAGGCTAAGCGTTACCTTTAGAACGTTTCACTTAGAATGCCCATCACCTACCGACGATGTTCCGAAAGTATTCGTCCATACAAGTCCGTCCCGGGTTTGAACGGAACTGAAGGCACTACTCCTACTACATCCATTTTGGAAATATCCTCAGGATTAGTAGCGACTAGCCCTTGCACTTCACTGCTCCATCTTCGACTCTGAACTCGTTTTTCCCACGAAAACGAACAAACTGGATCGAAGTGGTTTTCGATAAATTAATCCCGATCCGGGTCTCTTCGAAACTGTGACGACCGCCCATGACTCCTGCACCAAAACAATAGTGCGCTGAAAGGCGTGCCAGGTAGCCATGGACGATAGTCAGGGTAACATAAAACAGCAAACTCTATTGTACAACTCACAGCGCATGGATAAAATACAATAGAGAAATATATAGTGAAGCTCCATAACAGAAAAATCATCATATAAGCATCGTAGTAGTTTTATACAAACATGAATCATCCATACATCAAAGCCTCACTACAAACACTCAATCAGATATAACAGCGGAACACCCAGTACATATAGTAAGAAAACTAGTATGCAAAGCCTCCTGCTCGTCTTCGTCATCATCGGCGTAGATCTCTAAGAACAGCACCTGTCACCTGCTACCTAGTCTGCCCATCCCAACATGGATGAACAGCCCAAGGTAATAAGAGGAGACATAAAACCTTGAGTCAGACAAAGTCTTAGTGAGCAGTAAATCAACTATCAAACATACCAAAAGAGCATAAAGGATAAAAGGAATAGGAACCAAACCATCCCACTCCACCTCTTTCTACAGTGATAACCCCCAGACACACACCAAGGAGAAGTAAGCATAACATAGCAGATAATTAAGGTAAAGCAATAATCACTCGAGTCAAGGGCGATGTTTTCCAAATACAAACCCCCAAGGCCTAAACCAAGATCAGATAAGCACCTAGAAAATACCGCTCTTGAGACCGAATGATGATACAACCAAACGTCCAAACATTCATGACTCTGGCTATCACTGTTATCCTTGCTTTGATTTCACCGTTGATTGAATGACCATCCGTCAAGGGCTAATGGTAACCCCGGTTCTAGGCATAGCTCCGCACGTCATCGTGACCCGTGCCTAGGACTTACCTACTCTGCCCAGAGTACTCAACTACCTACCTGTAGTCTTTTGGGTGTCCCGACTACCTGCCTGTAGTCGTTATGGGCGCCCCATGTACTCTTGCTTTTGAGCATGCTAGAACCTTCAACAACGATGAGATCCAAGCCTCCTAGTCATCCTCCTTGACGACTATCCTCATACTAGCTCAAGCTACCTCTCGAGCAATCCATTATCAACCAACTCGAACCATCCCTCGAGTCATCAACATGCTTGGAATGATCCCTGCCTGGATTACGCCAAGTCTACATCACATCGTACTTCGCTTTATCACACCATAGCAAAGTCTCAACTCAACAACATGGTTTGCCTCATCGCATCATGGCAAAGTTCCATCTCAACATCATCTAATCCATACATATGAGCTTCAACATCCACCTCATATGCCTTTAGCAGCTTTCACCATTCAAGAGCCTCTTCTGTAGCTTTTGAATCATCTTTGACCATACTTGTCCACATCTATCAACTAGATAGCTCATTCACAACAATCAATCAAGGCAAACCTTAATCCAAACAAATACGTATTCAATCAAGATCTAATTAGGCATTTATAACTAAAATGGCAATTTCGTAAATAAATGAGCATAGAACTAACATACATGAATCATGGGTTTTTAGCATAGATCTAGCAAATATAAAACATGGGTTTTGTTTCTATAACTTAATAAATGAACTTGCATAGGTAAACATCTTCACAAACAATGGATCTATACTTGGATCTAAGGAAAATGCACAAAATCACTATCTACAACACTCCAACAAACCACCAATCCAATATACTCCTTTGGGTCCGCGTGAGAGATAACCACCACTCACCAAATCACCCAAACACCTCAAAATCTAAACACTTCAGATCTGGACAGCGGAGATCAAGGCTTGATCCGGCAACATCTCGCTTCAATCGATGAAATCTAGCTCCATCGGATGAAGATCTTCAACTTTGGCACTTGAATCTTTGATCTCGATCTTCGATCTTGGATGGATGTTAGAACTAGATTGGAATAGAGAAAAGAAAATGAAGAAATGTTGTAGTCGAGCTCTCAAAATGGCAGCACTTCGTCGCTTCAAAAACCGGTGCCAAAAAGTGAGCCAAACCCCTCTATTTATAGGCTGAAAACCCCTTAGGTCGTCCAGGCCTTATAACTCGTTCTCGGTCTTAGGTCGTCGCCGACCTAAAATCCCCGACCTATCATAGGTCGTCACCGACCTATCTACCTCACGACCCAACGGTCTAAACAAACTCCACGACACACGACTCAAGAACCCAAGGCCGACCTAACTATAAGTCGACTCAACCAATCACACGACCTACCGACTTAACCAAACCCAGGGTCACACGAGTTAACACGCGGCCGACCTAATTCCTGCGACCTAAAACACTGCCGACCTAAAGACTCCAGCGACTTACTAGGTCCGACCTAACTCTTATGCGACCTAACAAACCAGGCCGACTCAATGACCTAAGCCCCCAACGACTCATCGTGCTTGCCGACCTATCCCCCTAGCGACCTAACGCTATCCCTTAGGTCGTTCAACGACCTATCTATACACAGCAACTCTAGGTCGCTAGGCCCCCTAAGTCGGTCAAATACTTATGTTGGTTCAATACCTTAGGTCGTTAACCCGTTCGACCGACTCATCCCTAGGTCGCTCCTTTCCCTAACTCGCTCACACGACCTAAGACACTAAGTTGGTCACGACTCAACTCCGAACCCTCAACCTGAGCCTCTATACGAGTTAACCCTTAACTCGTTTTAACACTAAGTCGGCAGCTTTCTTAAGCCGTTCAAATGACTTATCAACAATACGACTTAGGCTAGAAACAACATAAACAATACTAACGACCTGTAAATCCTACGATTTATCAACACGTAAAATACGGGTCGTTACATTCTCTCCCCCTTAGGAATTTCGCCCCCGAAATTCCAAGCAAACATCAGCCATCAAAATTATTCTGCATGCCTACCATCCTTAGCAATCAACAAACCATGCATCCAATTCTAGCCTAGCATGAAGAATTGTAAAACTTAGAACAAGCTACAAATTCATGAGATGTCACGACACCTTAGGGCCATACCTTGAAGAGTTCTGGATGAGCTGCCTTCATCCTCTCTTCCTCCTCCCACGTACAGTCGTTAACATCATCACTCCATTGTATCTTGAGCAACGTAATCGTCTTCCTCCTAAGCTGTTTCGTATCGGTTTCAACAATACGAAGCGGCTTACGAGGTCTCGTAACCACTGGATCAACCTCTAAGTCTTCACAGCTATCAGAAGAAACCACAGTAGTTGGGTCATGCACATACTTCCGTAGATAAGATACATGAAAGACATTGTGCACACCCGCCATCTTTTTCGGTAACTCCAACCTGTAAGCGAGTTTTCCAATTCGTTCGATAATCGGAAATGGTCTAACAAATCTCGGAATTAACTTTCCTTTCTTCCCAAATCTAATAGCACTCTTCAATAGAGAAATCTTCACAAAAACCATCTCTCCTACATCGAATTCCAAATCCTTACGACGATTATCGGCATAACTTTTCTGACGATTTTGGGCTGCTTTCATTCGTTGCCGAATGATCTCTATACAATCCGAAGTCTGTCGAATCATCTCTGGCCCAAGTATCATCTTTTCTCCAGTTTCCAACCAACATGTCGGAGAGTTACACGGTCTTCCATACAATGCCTCATATGGTGCCATACCAATACTCGACTGATAACTGTTATTATATGCGAACTCCACCAAATGAAGATGATCTTCCCATGATCCTCCGAAGTCCAAAACACATGCTCTAAGGAGATCTTCCAAAACTCGGTTGACTCTCTCAGTCTGACCATCTGTTTGAGGATGATAAGCTGTACTCAAACACAACTCGGTTCCCAAAACTTCCTGGAAGCTCTTCCAAAATCCACTAGTGAACAATGGGTCTCGATCGCTCACTATACTCTTCGGAACACCATGGAATCGAACTATCCACTTAACATAAAGCTCAGCCAGCTTCGATGCAGTCCTAGTCGATCGAACAGGAATGAATCTTGCACTCTTAGTCAACCGATCTACTATGACCCAAATTCCTTCATTTCCTGCCCTGGTCCTAGGTAGACCATCGATAAAATCCATCGATATCTGCTCCCACTTCCATGTAGGAACCTCTAATGGCTGAAGTAATCCACTGGGCTTCTTCTGCTCAGCTTTCACCAACTGGCAGTTCATACACTTGGAAATAAAATTTCCAACATCCTTCTTCATGCCTTCCCAGTAGTAAGTTCTCTTCATATCCCGATACATCTTATTCCCACCTGGATGAATTGTCAACTTCGAGTGATGACCTTCCCTCAGAACTTCATCTCTCAATCCATCAATGTCGGGAACAACCAATCGTCCTTGCTTCCGAAGCCAACCCTCTCGATCGACCTCAAATCCCTTATTCTTCTTTGGGTCCAATCCGGATTCCAAATCTCGGATAATCTTAACAAGCCTATCATCTCTCTTTTGGTTCTCGCCAATCCTTTCCACAAGAGTAGGTCTTATCGATAAGTTTGCCAACATTTCAGGTTCCAACTCACATCTGGGCCTGAAATCAAATCCAGCCAAATACTCAAGGTTCTTCCATTCCGAAAACATGGCCCCCAATCCTGCATGTCTTCGACTTAACGCATCTGCCACTGCGTTTCCTTTTCCCGGAGTATAGGCTATACCAAAATCATATGATGCTAGGAACTCTAGCCATCTTTGCTGTCGAAGATTCAAATCCTTTTGGGAGAACAGATACTTCAACGACTTATGATCCGTAAACAACTCAAATCGAACTCCCAATAGGTAATGTCTCCACATCTTCAAAGCAAACACAATCGCCGCTAACTCCAAATCATGAGTCGGATAATTCCTTTCATGCGGCTTCAGTTGTCGACTAGCATACGCAACAACTTTATCCTTCTGCATTAGCACTGCTCCAAGTCCAGTGCCACATGCATCGGTGTAAACCACCATCTCATCATTCCCACTTGGAATAGTCAAGACAGGAGCACTCGTCAGTCGCTCTTTCAGGATTACGAAAGCTTGCTCACACTTATCATCCCATTTGAACACTTGGTTCTTCTTCGTCAATCCTGTCAACGGTGCAGCTATCTTGGAAAA
This sequence comes from Allium cepa, assembly GCA_030765085.1. NCBI lineage: Eukaryota > Viridiplantae > Streptophyta > Magnoliopsida > Asparagales > Amaryllidaceae > Allium > Allium cepa. The sequence continues at coordinate 640,596,502 of CM060939.1, read as the reverse complement.
GTCTTTGATAAACCGACGATAATATCCTGCTAATCCAAGAAAACTTCTTACATCAGATGCATTCTTAGGTCTAACCCAATCCTGGATTGCTGCCACCTTAGCGGGATGAACCGCTACTCCATTTCCAGAGATAACATGGCCTAAGAACCTCACTTCACTCTTCCAGAAGTGACACTTTGAAAACTTAGCCTTCAGCTGATGTTTCCGCAAGATTTCCAAAACAATCCTCAAGTGTGTCTTGTGCTCTTCTTCAGTTCTGGAATAAACCAAAATATCATCCACGAATACAAGCACGAACTTATTCAACTGATCTCTGAATACTCTATTCATAAGATCCACAAAATATGCTGGTGCGTTAGTCAACCCAAACGGCATTAGCAGCCACTCATAAAACCCAGATGGTGTCCTAAAAGCAGTCTTCGGCACACTATCCTTCGCCACTCTCAATTGGTGAAATCCCGTTGCCAAATCCATCTGAGAAAACACCTTAGCCTCGTGAAGCTGATCAAACAAGTCATCTATTCTCGGCAATGGATACTTGTTCTTTTTAGTCAACTTATTTAGCTCACGAAAATCCACACACAACCTCAACGATCCATCCGCTTTGGTTGCGAACACAACTGGTGCACCCCATTCGGACACACTTCTCCGAATGAATCCTTTCCGTAAAAGGTCATCAACTTGCACCTTCAGCTCTTGCTGCTCCCTCGGTGCCATCCGCCTAAGAGGCATAACAACAGGTCTGGCTCCCTCAACTAGATCGATACGAAACTCGATCTCCCTATGCGGCGGCAACCCTTTGACTTCGTCAAAGACATCCTCAAATCCATTCACAATAGGCACCGATGACAGTCCATCCCGTGGAACAACCAGCGAATACATAAAGCTCATGAAGACGCCTTCCTCATGCTTACATCGTATCACAACCTTTCGCCCTTCCACCTTCCCGACTGTCACCTCCAGCCTCTCACAATCAATCCTAGCCGCATACTTCCTAAGCCAGTCCATACCCAAAATAATTCCGAATCCCGCAAAGTTCAGAACAAAGCAATCACAAACAAACGAGCAATCATGACTCGACACATCTAGACCACGGCATATCATACACAAACATGACGAACCCCCGACTGGATTAGTCACAACCAATGGCCTATCAACAATATCCGGTTTCAAACCTAACCGGCCTACCAAATCATCACAAACAAAAGAATGCGACGCTCCAGTATCAAACAACACTCTAACTGGAACACCACAAAGAGAAAGAGTACCTTGAACTACCACACTCTTCCCCTTCTCTTCAGCTGTAGGAGCTTTTGAAGACGACGGCACAGCTCCCAAAGCATAAGCTTGCACAATCTGCCTATCTTTCCTCGGCTCTGGGCAATCCTTCTTGATATGTCCCAGCTTATCACAGTTGTAACACTTTCCCGGCACCTTGGGATTCTTACAATCTTTGTAAAGATGGCCCTTCTGCTGGCAGTTAGCAAGTCACTTCGCTCTTCGGCTTCTTCTGGCCATCCTTTCCCTTCTGTTGCTGCTGCTTCCTCTTCTTGTTTCCATTTTGCTGGGGTTTAGATCCTTCCTTGGTTACAGAAACAACAGAACTTTCCCTAGGAAACAGACTCTCATGCCTAAGAGCTTTCTCCACCAGCTTCTCAAATGGATCATCCAAATGATCCACTAACTGCCTCCCAAGATAAGCATCCAGACCAGTCACAAACTTTTCGTTCTTCTGGTAGGGAGAATCAATATACGATCTGGCATACTTGGACAAGGCTTCAAGCTCGGAAATATACTCAAGAACAGGCCTCCCACCTTGCTTGAGCTCTACAAACCTTTTGAACAAAGCAGACTTCTGAGCAGTAGAGATGAACTTGGCTTCAAATTTAACTTGGAATTGCTCCCAAGTAATCTCTTCTTCTGAAGTATCTATGGTGATAGAATTCCACCAATCAGCAGCTCTTCCCTGAAGCTGTCTCGATGCAAGCTTCCTCTTGGTTGCATCCTCAATTCCCAAGTCCCCAAAGATTCTTCGGCAAGCATCAATCCATCTCTGCACTTCAATAGTCGACTCTGTCCCCAAGAAAGCTTTTCCTCCAAGAGAAGTATAATCCTTGCAAAGCTTGGCAAAATCCACCGGTCTTGGAGCTTGGACTTGAACTCCAACATCTACAGATGGCCCTGGAGCTGGTATCCTTCTCATGATCGAAGTCATCATCGCTTCGAACATAGTTCCATAATCAACCGCTCCTTCAGTAGCACGGCTTTCCCTTGCAGCTGGTCTTCCTCTTCGACTCATCCTTATTATCTGTAAAAAGAATGATTAGAACACCTTAAGTAACAACTGCATAAGGAGTTCAAATCCTTCTAAACTACTATATTATATATAGTAATCATCCATCAAAATACAATTACGTCTCTCATACGTAGTTGCGTCAGCGAGCGTTGGCTAAAATCGATTAACCAAAGCTCTGATACCAAATGTGACGACCGCCCATGACTCCTGCACCAAAACAATAGTGCGCTGAAAGGCGTGCCAGGTAGCCATGGACGATAGTCAGGGTAACATAAAACAGCAAACTCTATTGTACAACTCACAGCGCATGGATAAAATACAATAGAGAAATATATAGTGAAGCTCCATAACAGAAAAATCATCATATAAGCATCGTAGTAGTTTTATACAAACATGAATCATCCATACATCAAAGCCTCACTACAAACACTCAATCAGATATAACAGCGGAACACCCAGTACATATAGTAAGAAAACTAGTATGCAAAGCCTCCTGCTCGTCTTCGTCATCATCGGCGTAGATCTCTAAGAACAGCACCTGTCACCTGCTACCTAGTCTGCCCATCCCAACATGGATGAACAGCCCAAGGTAATAAGAGGAGACATAAAACCTTGAGTCAGACAAAGTCTTAGTGAGCAGTAAATCAACTATCAAACATACCAAAAGAGCATAAAGGATAAAAGGAATAGGAACCAAACCATCCCACTCCACCTCTTTCTACAGTGATAACCCCCAGACACACACCAAGGAGAAGTAAGCATAACATAGCAGATAATTAAGGTAAAGCAATAATCACTCGAGTCAAGGGCGATGTTTTCCAAATACAAACCCCCAAGGCCTAAACCAAGATCAGATAAGCACCTAGAAAATACCGCTCTTGAGACCGAATGATGATACAACCAAACGTCCAAACATTCATGACTCTGGCTATCACTGTTATCCTTGCTTTGATTTCACCGTTGATTGAATGACCATCCGTCAAGGGCTAATGGTAACCCCGGTTCTAGGCATAGCTCCGCACGTCATCGTGACCCGTGCCTAGGACTTACCTACTCTGCCCAGAGTACTCAACTACCTACCTGTAGTCTTTTGGGTGTCCCGACTACCTGCCTGTAGTCGTTATGGGCGCCCCATGTACTCTTGCTTTTGAGCATGCTAGAACCTTCAACAACGATGAGATCCAAGCCTCCTAGTCATCCTCCTTGACGACTATCCTCATACTAGCTCAAGCTACCTCTCGAGCAATCCATTATCAACCAACTCGAACCATCCCTCGAGTCATCAACATGCTTGGAATGATCCCTGCCTGGATTACGCCAAGTCTACATCACATCGTACTTCGCTTTATCACACCATAGCAAAGTCTCAACTCAACAACATGGTTTGCCTCATCGCATCATGGCAAAGTTCCATCTCAACATCATCCAATCCATACATATGAGCTTCAACATCCACCTCATATGCCTTTAGCAGCTTTCACCATTCAAGAGCCTCTTCTGTAGCTTTTGAATCATCTTTGACCATACTTGTCCACATCTATCAACTAGATAGCTCATTCACAACAATCAATCAAGGCAAACCTTAATCCAAACAAATACGTATTCAATCAAGATCTAATTAGGCATTTATAACTAAAATGGCAATTTCGTAAATAAATGAGCATAGAACTAACATACATGAATCATGGGTTTTTAGCATAGATCTAGCAAATATAAAACATGGGTTTTGTTTCTATAACTTAATAAATGAACTTGCATAGGTAAACATCTTCACAAACAATGGATCTATACTTGGATCTAAGGAAAATGCACAAAATCACTATCTACAACACTCCAATAAACCACCAATCCAATATACTCCTTTGGGTCCGCGTGAGAGATAACCACCACTCACCAAATCACCCAAACACCTCAAAATCTAAACACTTCAGATCTGGACAGCGGAGATCAAGGCTTGATCCGGCAACATCTCGCTTCAATCGATGAAATCTAGCTCCAACGGATGAAGATCTTCAACTTTGGCACTTGAATCTTTGATCTCGATCTTCGATCTTGGATGGATGTTAGAACTAGATTGGAATAGAGAAAAGAAAATGAAGAAATGTTGTAGTCGAGCTCTCAAAATGGCAGCACTTCGTCGCTTCAAAAACCGGTGCCAAAAAGTGAGCCAAACCCCTCTATTTATAGGCTGAAAACCCCTTAGGTCGTCCAGGCCTTATAACTCGTTCTCGGTCTTAGGTCGTCGCCGACCTAAAATCCCCGACCTATCATAGGTCGTCACCGACCTATCTACCTCACGACCCAACGGTCTAAACAAACTCCACGACACACGACTCAAGAACCCAAGGCCGACCTAACTATAAGTCGACTCAACCAATCACACGACCTACCGACTTAACCAAACCCAGGGTCACACGAGTTAACACGCGGCCGACCTAATTCCTGCGACCTAAAACACTGCCGACCTAAAGACTCCAGCGACTTACTAGGTCCGACCTAACTCTTATGCGACCTAACAAACCAGGCCGACTCAATGACCTAAGCCCCCAACGACTCATCGTGCTTGCCGACCTATCCCCCTAGCGACCTAACGCTATCCCTTAGGTCGTTCAACGACCTATCTATACACAGCAACTCTAGGTCGCTAGTCCCCCTAAGTCGGTCAAATACTTATGTTGGTTCAATACCTTAGGTCGTTAACCCGTTCGACCGACTCATCCCTAGGTCGCTCCTTTCCCTAACTCGCTCACACGACCTAAGACACTAAGTTGGTCACGACTCAACTCCGAACCCTCAACCTGAGCCTCTATACGAGTTAACCCTTAACTCGTTTTAACACTAAGTCGGCAGCTTTCTTAAGCCGTTCAAATGACTTATCAACAATACGACTTAGGCTAGAAACAACATAAACAATACTAACGACCTGTAAATCCTACGATTTATCAACACGTAAAATACGGGTCGTTACAGAAACGATCAACGCATTGTCCAATATTGATAGTCGGTGATTTAACTATCAATTAACATCCATAAGCATCCATCACACAATAAAGAATTTCCACATTATTTATTTTCCTCAAAATATGTTTGCAAGATATATTTTCGTTTTCAAACCCCTTTTGGAACAGTTTCAAGCCCAACTCTTCTCATGGAATAAATCCCTCAAATTGTTACTTCCCTTGAAAACATCCAAGTACCAATATTTAAGGTTTAAAATAATTTAAATACTTTATTCTTGAAAATACTTTAAAACATTCATATTAAAACTTCTTACATACTTGATTTAAAATATATATATATACACACACACCTTTAAAAATATTTCGAATCAAACTGCTTTATAAAATATAAACTATTTCTTCAAAATAAAGTTAAGTCATACTACGTTTAAAATAAAGTTATGAAACTCTATACAATTTTTTATAAATCTTTAACTAATTATCTTTAAAATAGAACAATTTTATAAAGTATAAATATTAATAATGTTCTTTAAAACATAATGCTAATTACCTTTTCAAAATAATTACTTCTATAATTACCTTGATAAATGTTCACTTTTAAAAAATTTAGCACTTAAATGATTTTCTTGAAACCATTCTTAATATAACTTCATACTTCTAACCATTCAAAAATCTACTTTAAAAACGCACTTGGCTTTCAGGGAAATACATTTCCATTTTAGGATAACTGAAAGAATTCTTTTTATCAATCCAACACAATTTACCCCAATTCAATCTTTCGTTCATCCCGTAAAATCATTTCCATACTTTAAAACTGAACTCCTTTTATTTTCAAACACATCGCTATTTCCTGGAAATCATTTTCAAACATGTGTTTAAAATATTTAAAATAAAGCTTCTAGAAATTATTTAATTGAAAATAATACTTAAGGAAATATATAGAGGTTTCCTAAGTAATTTAAGTAAAATTTAACTTTTTAAAATAAAGTTATTAAATCAAATATTTATGTTGTAATTTTCTTTTGAGCACTTAATACTACTTTACCTTTAAAATGATTAAATACCAAAATTTCTTAAATAAATATTTACTTACACTTAAAACGATTAAGAATAATATTTCTTTCTAAAATATTCTAAACATATTTAAACTGCAGATTTATATTTGAGAACTTTTCTTAAAAACGTACTAAAGTTTCCAGGAGAAAGCACACTTCCCATCCTTTAAAAATAAATCTCGCTATTATTTAAACAATTCACATTTCCCTTTAAATTTCACAATTTTAAACACTTCAAATTATCAACCAATTTCTTGAATTTAATTCCTTTTAAATTCATTACTTAAGAATTTCTTTGATTTCCTTAAAACCCAATTTATTTATTTATATTTAAATTCCCAGGTTGTATTCACCAAATCATAGTACAACACAATTTAATTTTCAATTTAATCTATCACAGCATATAAATAAAACACAGCATAACAAGATCTAAACAATTTATCACATGATATAAATGAGATATATCATAGAATATAATTAAATTTCTATTTGTGAGGAACCCAGTTGGATCCCTCCAACCTGTTTTCCTGCATCCACAGATATTAGCATGACCAGTAAATATCGATTCAATTTGATAATGATTATCATATTCAGCTAAAAAACCAATCTAACGTTTAAATATTGGCTATTTAAATTACTGGTATCCATATGTGAGTGAGAATAACTCACCTTGGGTTTTCGACGGGCGTTCAAATTTAAATTAAATCGAACGGCGTTCGATTTAACCTAAATTTTTACTTGCTCAGAATGATCTCAGAATTGCTCCACTGCGTAGTACTCGTCTCTGCGATTCCGGCGTTTCTCGTTTCGTTGAAATCTGACAACGAACGCATTATATATGAATTTTCAATGTTTTGAAACAAATTTTAATATAAATTTCCTTTTTACTTTAAATTATTATACAAACAAAACACAGCCCACACCTTCTTCCTCTCTTCACGCATGCTACCCTCATGAAACCGAACCCAATATCACGGCCTAGGGTTCAAAATCGCGACCGCCGTGGAGCCATCCACCTCGATCGGTGGCCACCACCACGAAGCCTAACGCCAGCACCACCTCTACCCAAAGCCTCGATGAACTTGGCCTCCCCCTTACATCAGAAATCGTGCGCAAAAAACACACAAACGCGGGCCCCTATCTCCTCCAAACGACGACGATGCTCACGATCCACCGTTGGATGGCTAGAGCTCGGAGAGCTCGACACTTTTCATGTTGGAAGCTTTCAAAATTAAAGCGTGGATCGAATGAAAATTTAGGAAGAAAATGGAAGTGTTTACGGCCATGGAATGTTTCGTAACGGCGGCCGATATTGGATCTAGAGTTTTTGGCCCGTGCGTGTATATATATACGTATAACCCCGTTATTTTATTATTAAATTCACTTTGAAGCAACCTTTTTCAAACGATCTCCAAACAACGCGTGCCGACAGGCGTTTCTAAGGTTTTACCCACATTCCGAACACAATGGAACATGTTTCGGAGGCTAATTTGGTCGTATGTGCGAGTTTCGGAAATAAACGATCAATTTTAATTTAAATCGATTAAAGTAGTTTCTATGCGTTCTAAGCTGCCAGGGTCAAATGAAAACTCAGATTGCTATGAAAATTGAAATCCTATAATAACTAACTATTATGGATCTAATGAAACTAGTTTCATCAAATACCGAGACTGTGCCCCGGAAGGCTATTTTAACTCGTCGATTAATTCGAGCGATTTCCAAAATCGTCGAAATCACTTAAAATTTCACTTTTAAAATTTTATTAACTTTATTATAAATCATATAGAATTTATATTCACATCAAAAACCATTCAGATTCATTTTGAACCAAAATCTGATTATTTGCATTATTATGTTATTAAATTCCATTATTAAATTAATATAAAATTCCAAATTCAGCCTATCGACTTTAATTCCATCCAACCGTCCAATATTATAATTCAAATCCAAATAGACTTAAAATAAACTTTAGAATCTATTTTTATATCTATTTACACCCAAAATCACCAATTATCCAAATTCTAATATTAAATTATTATTATTCAAATTTTCAATTAAATTCCCGTATTTGAAATTTAACTAATTCTACTAAGTTAACCAAATATTTTTATTTCAAATCAAATTATAAACCATATTCGACATTTAAAATGAATTATATGTTCAAATCTAGCGACCCAAAATTCCGGGTCGTTACATCTTCATTCCACCTTCTGCTACGATCGCCTGTCCTTTCCCCTCACTGCCGACGCCAAGCCACTAACGTTGAGACCACCCACACAACGCCTCCTCCTCCTCACCTTCTAACCATCGCCGCCTTTGTTATTTATAAAAAAAATTCTATGTCGTCGCTCGCATGTGATAGCACATCCACTGCCAACCCTCTGATCAATGCTTGCATCACCTAATGCCGTAGTCGAGCTTGACCACTCTTCTTCTTTTTTCAATTCTTAGGCATGCATTATTTGTATAGTTTTATAAAAAAAAGTAATATTTATTAGAGTGAAGTAGAATTTGTTGTCCATGCGTGTACGAGTTCAAGTTTCACCGTTGAGTTCGATCGCATTATGCGTTGCAAGCCGTATCATGGATCTATCTCGAGTCATCGTAGTTGGGGTGGGTGTTTATACATTCATACCTAACTAATATCATGATGCAAATTAATAAAAGTTGAATTTGTCACTTTTATATGTTTGATGCTAATTTAGATTATATATATATATATATAGCTGTTGGTTGAATTGTTGAATTGTTGTGCACATGTTGGTATGATATACACGTCATATGTATGTACACAAGTGTAGAAAATTTAATTTGGACATGTCACGTTTCTCCCTATTATTGACATTCAGTATGTATGATTTTTTGAAATTTCCCCATCGATATTTGAATATGACCGCCTATTGCCATTGTGATATTGGAAAGGATTGAAATGATATATACCTGTACTTTAAAATTTAAATATTCCACTTGGCTTAAGTAGAAAATTTAAATTAAAAACACCGTTTGGTCAAATATATTTTATAAATTTCGATTGTTTTGGAAATTCATATATATGATTTAAAATTTGAAATATGTGTTTAAAATTGGTATTTATTATTTGACTAAATTTATTGCGAAATAAGTGATTTTATAAATATACGACAAATTTGTGGGTAAATGTTTGAAATGTTTTATTTAAAGAAACTTGGTTTTGGATTCAATTCCTTAAATTTTGATTCAAGTTATAGTTTTTATAATTTTGAAAATAAAGATATTAAAATCAAGAATTAAGTTATATTTTGTTTAGTTCTAAACTTAAATTAATAACTTGTTTTCTTATAACGAGATTTGGGTAAAGTTAAATCTATTGGGAAACAAATTTGTAAATGAATCAAAAGGGTAATTTAAATTGTTGAATTCAAATTTATTGTAAGAAAATTTGATGGTTAAATTATAATGGAATTCAAGATTAAACTTGAAATAAATTTGATGGAAGTGATTTGATTTATTAGCTTAAATGGACTATAAAAAAATTAAAGGTTTCAAAGGAGAATGGGTTTTGGAAATCAAAAAGTTTGTAATGGAAATGTGGAATTGGATTTTGAGAAACTTGGAAAAATTAATATCCCCGTTCATTCCGATATGAATTGTTTTAAAACATAAATTGACCAAGTGGTGTGTAAAACATACGTTGGGTTATCAAAGAGACCGGGGCCAGATATTGACATACTCTCTGCCAATCCTGAAACCACCTTGATAACCGTGTACGCGGTGGATGATATCTAGAATGTAGTGATTGAAGTGGCGAACATTTACTGAAATAAAGTAAGAGAACGATGATGGATAGCCTTGACACTCTTGTCATAATTCTAAAAAAGAAGCATATGTCTGGTCACTAAGGTTGGCCACCTCTAGCGACGTTGATTCCTCATATTTACTATCATGATTTTGAACTCGATGGGTGCACCCTTCTGTTTGGCTTGATAGTTGCGGTAGGCAAAGGATGGGTTACGACCAGCCAGAAAGGGCAAACTGATAGAATCCTACCTTTGGCATTGCCTCATGTGCCTTGTTATATTTATCCTTGTACGAGCCCATTACGACTTTGGCTTAATATTGTACCTATAGAGGACTCACTGGCTGCCAACGTTACTGGTTGTGTTACAGGACTTGCATAGACTAAATGCTATATAAATGTGTTAAGGGGGATAATGTAAAGCCTTAATGCTATTTTGATATTTATTTTACTGATAGACATTATCTATTATAGCGTACACTATTATATGTAGATAGTTTGACGGGTCCTTAGGAGATGGAAAAACCCGTAACATCTCTTAAGTTACTTTGCATTGATTTATTGATTTATATAAGGATATTAGTTCTAACTCGAGTATTGTGTTTTCATTATGCTCGGGTCAACATGAGTATTTCCAGTTTGGAGAGCTTGTTGTGAAGACGAAGGCATTGCTGGAGATTCTGTTCTATTTCAGTAATTTCATCGGTTTCGTTCGTTATGTCGGTTAGACTTATTTCATTTCTAATTATTTCTTTCCACTTTTTTAGTTTGAGAATAATGTAAACTTATTTGGAGTTTTCATGACTTGTTTATATATTTATTTATTTTCCGCTGTGAGATTCTAGGTTGTATTTATTTCTGTGTCTGTGTTTTGTGATTAATTCTATTTTACTATAAATAACCATGTATCATTTAAGAAAATGCCCTTTTTTTAAATGATGAGTCATTAAAAAATCCTTTTTAAATATTTTTATCCAAAAGTATTTTCCCAATAATATCGTTGTTATTTTCCAAAACTTTTGAAAAAAAAACATTTTCAAAACTAACAGGATTTAAATTCTCAAATTCCCAATCCTTTAAAGCCTTTTTAAATCATTTTTATAAACCACGTTTATATAATTCCATTTTGTTATATAAAATCATTCCGTAATTGTTATTCTTACTTGTATTATCAAATCAACCTTTATTCGATCATAAACAACCAACAACAAATGATAATAGTATAACATAATCATTTCCTAACAATCAAGCTCACCATATATACCATAATAATTTTTCAAAAAATTGTTCCTTTTTATATAAAGTAATCAGGGTAAAATTATTCCACTTACCTAATTTTAAAGCAATACCATGTCGAATTGCTCTATTTAAGTGTTTAGCGGTCCCTATCAATAACGTTAATTACTCGTATTGACCAGAATCCATAAGCCATTCAACAAATCAACCAACACAATATAAAATAATTTTATATCACTAACAAATACACGCTCATATTATATATACATACACACACATTCTAGGGTGCTACTGACCCTATTTCTAATGAGTTACCCCATCAAAAACAAAGTTCTTGCTTAACCTTCAGCTCTAATACCAAATATAACAACCGTAGGCTTTTCAACCATCCGGAGTGACGATCGGTGGATTTTTCAATTTTAAACCATCCCAACCCCGCCGTGGCAACAACGGTACTTCGAGTCTGCTTTTACGGTTAGCCTCGCGATTGTAAGCACCTAGCAAACCAACCCATTAAGGCCTTATACTACCTCTCCAGGATGTGTAGGGGTAAAAGTCTCTTTCTTGCCACCAAACAGAAAGAGAGAACCCCCTATCATGTTAACCCAACCAATGGAAATAGATCCGACCCCAGTCTCTTCGAAACGATCAATGAATTTGGTCAAATGATTGCCTTGACCACCATAGCCCTAATGAACTTGACCTCGCCCTCCAACTCGTCATATATCTCGAGAATGAGCCCATACTCCATTTATGTTCAACCTCTAATGACCACCGCTACAGTCAACCCTTCACCATCATACTTCGACTGAAGGTGGCTCCTTCCCCCACGAGCATTTCCCCTTCGAACACCATCGCCCCAAAACCCGCCGAAACACCACAATCGATCATAGAAGATCTCGTCATTCATTCACCTCCTGCCGCCTCGCTTCGATCCAATATATCTCCACTGTCAATTGCCTCGAGCTTCCCCTCATGCACGCTTTTATAGTTGAACACTCAACCTGAGATGCCCCAAATCGGCACCGTTGATGGTTGGCCTTTGGATTTGGCTGTTGCAAATTTTGATCGTTTCTCTTTTTTTTCCCTCATGCATTTAAAATGAAGAGGGAACAAAATTTAAAAGAAAAGGAGTAGGTACGAACATAGTTAGGATGGCTGATAATATAGGGTGGCTGATGAGATGTAATAGCGGTTGTGAAAAAATTATTAAAAATTTCAAAATATCTAGGTATTTAATTCTGAACCTGCTCGAACATGCCACCTGCCATTCCTAATGTTATACCTCTATTTCGAACGCAATGGAACAAATTTTGGAACCTAATTTCATCATGTGGAGAAGATAGCTTTTTGAACTCAATTATTATATTAAATTTTTGATATTAATTTCAATGCGTTCCTATCCGTACGGCCAAACAGTGTATCTGATCGCTACGAAATTTGACGGTGTATTGTAATTCATTAATATGTAACCAACGATACTGGTTTCATCGAAATCCAAGAGTGTACACCGGAAGGCTATTTTACTCGTTAATTAACATGAGATATTTCCAAAATTAGTTAAATCACCTTTAAATCAAATTTCAAAGTTTTATTACCTTTATTCTTATTGATAGAGATTTAATAAGCCTTTAAAATCATTTTTATCTAACTTAAATCTCAAGATTCCATCAATTAATAATTTTTTAATTCAACAATTAAATTATCCAATAAATCACTATTTTTGAAATTTAAGTTATTTAATTTATAGAATTAACTTTTCAATATTTAAAATTAATTAAATATTCAAATTTCAAACCGCTAAAATTCTTGGTCGTTACATTATGTATCTTGGCAGTTGAGATTATATGTAGTACGTTATCCAACTTAGATCTAATAGTGATACTTTTTTCATTGAAAATTTAGAGACATTATTTATTAAAGGAAATGTTCAAGATGGATATAAAACACAAATCTCTCTAGTATTATTCTTCTAAAAGGAGTTAAAAACGAGGCAAGAAAGGTGGTTAGAATTCTTGGTGGGATACAGTTTCGATATAGAGTATAGGCCAAGGAAAGGGAATAAGGTTATTGATGCTTTGAGTAGAAATCAACATAGTGGAGTGTTAGCCATGATTATGGAAAGGAATGCCTTAGAGGCGCTAGGCTCTTTCGTTATACATTTTAGGATGAATGAAGGATTAAGTCAAGATCTATGAGCATTAATGTAAAAACCTAGATTATCGACAAGTGGAAATAAAACAAGGATATTTAAGTAATTTTGACTATAGGAGCAAAATGATAATTTTTTCAGACATTTAAATTTGGAAACGAAACTTATGCCACTACCATTGTCTCGTCTTTCTGATCTGCATCATATATTCGTTTGTTCGGATTGGAGTCCAGATGATAGAGTTATCGGCATATTACAAAATCAAAAATTAAAATTTTAAATAGCCTTATCCCAACCTGGTATGAATGGACACTTCACTTTTATTACTTAAATAGGCCGTTTAGTATTCAAATGAGAAACTTTTTAGTCCACATGTCGGTTTCTTCTTACTCTCGTTTGTCATAGAATCCTAAGCCCTAATCGGTTCCATCAGCCAAATCAACCCCATATCTCCACTAAAATCCATAAATTAACACTCTAATAGAAGGGCTTGAAAAGGCTGTGATCTAATACTAATTTCTGGAGAGAATACATAGATTTAAGGGCAAATTAATTTTTGGATAGCAAGCATTTGAAGAGTAAATCAAATAACTTAGTGATATTCACGTAATTTACCATATTACTAGTTATACCTATATAATTCATCAATATCTATAGCTTAGCACCCAAGTTTGGGATTAATTATGTTAATTGCTAATTTTGACGGTACTTCAAGATGAATAGAATCTTAAATTAACATTATTTTGATTATTAAAAATGTTCAAATGAGTTCATTGTTGATATATGAACAAATGTATGGAATCGAAAGCAAATATGAATAACATGATATTTGAATTATAAAAGAATACATGAATTAAATATGTGATGACAATTCATGTTAATCAAAATAATAAATTCAAATTAGTTAAGTTTATTTCTACTATGTTTGTGTGTCTATATATGGATATGAATGACGTAGAGTTATAAATATGAGTTGTGAAGATATGCTTATGTATAACGTATGATATACTAAGATAAAACAATTAAAAAACTTATGAAATTATTTTAAAGAAAATTTTATGCATTTCATAAAAGAAATATGAATTGAAATAGATTCAATATGATTTTATATGCAATATTTGATGAAATGTTGAAAAAGTGATGTTTTTGTGTATGAATCAGTGTTTATATTGATACACACACATGCGCCCACAAGTGTAAACACAATCATAAGAAAATATTTATAAAGTCTCTTGTAGTATAAGTGATAAACATAAATTATTTTGAAAATATAATGGTTTTAAATGGTGTTTTGAAGTGTATAAAGTAGAAGGTTTATATTGAAAAATCTGAAACTAATTTTGGAAACAAAGGAAAATTTAATGAATTTGGAGATGGTTTTGATGCTAATCTTTTTATGAACATGAAGTGTACAGATAATAGAGAGTCACAATTTAAAAGAAAAAAAAATCAAATATCTCATCAAAAACAAAAGAGAAACGAAAAAAAGAAAATATGAAGGGAAAATTATAAATGCACAATAGCAACCGGTTGACACGTTGATGTTAACTGGTTGACATGTTGAGCTTGTTGGGACTTATATTAAATTTAGATCCATAGGGCCTATACAAAAAATGGGAATTGAATATGTTTCATTCTTTATCTCTTTTGTGGGATCGGGTAGGACTTTTGGAATGATATTATTGATGTTTGATGGATGCAAATGTATTAGTTTGCTATGTGCAAAGTTTAGGCCACATTTTAATGTGATTTCCCTACTCGATTAAATGGAATATAAGATGTATATGTAGTGGTATGTACATATATATATATATATGTATGTATGTATGTATGTATATATGTATGTATGTATATTTGTGTGCATGTATGGATAATTGGTTGTTATTACTAGTAATGACTTGACTATTGATTATTGTATCCTCTATTGGTTAGCATGGCACACAATCGCTGTGAGGATTTTCTAAGGGGAACGCTGTTGTATGAAAATGAGTCTGTAAGTCGTTTATGGAAATGCGTCCATTCGGTGATTCAGCCATGTGGTAATGTGATATAGTAGACTTGGCTTTTTACATGGATTAGACCACGTCGTTGACCATTACAACCATGCTTAGGGCTGTACATGGGTAGACCATGTCATTGACCATTGTAACCATGCTTGGCTTTGTACGCAAGTTAGATCATGTCATTAATTATTGTAATTATAATTATAATTAAGATGTTGTTTCACGAGTCATCCATATTTGTTGCATTGTTTGGATACCTTTTTAGTTACAGGTGAAACAAAGAAAAGGTACAGCATTTACTATAGTTGTCTTAGTATTATTTGGGAATGATCAAAGTGTGCAGTCTAGTAGATGTACATCACTCACCAGACCATAATCCGACCTTCTCTATGTTTTTCCATTTTTGTTTGATCATTAGATTGATGGATTCTTGTATGTTATATCGAGTAACATTTGGAAATGTAGATGGAGATGACATTACTGGTGTATGTAAGCTTGTATATAAATAATCATCTGACATTTGGTTTTACTATATGTGTATTTGGATTGGATTGGGTATGTATATGTTTTATGTATCTTGTTGAATCTAATGGTTTGAAAAAAGTGACACTTTAATTATATTATATATTTGTTACCTTCTGCTATGAATTTATAAAGTGACAGATAGAACCTATTATTTTGTCTCTTGTTATCTTAATCAACGACTAGTTGTTATGGCTTTTTGGTTTTACACATCAAGAGTTATGTTAATTCAAAGGATAAAAAATGTTGGGTCCTTCAATTTGGTATTAGAGCAAAATCATCCTAAAATTTAGAACTAAGAATATATTGAGAAAATATATTCGAATTTTTATAAACTTATATATGTATTATATTATATTATATTATATTATATTATAATATATTATATTATATTATATTATACTATATTATACTATATTGAGTACATAAGTATACAATGTTTTCTATTTCGGTTGAGTTAACTACTGATTGGGGAGCTGGTAATGAATCTTAATTTTGGATAACAGAGGTCGAAACTGGAACAGAGAAATGCTCATGGGGTTGTAATTAGAAATAGAAATGGTGCTACAATCGATACTAGGAATATTTTGGTGTGAACATTCTTGAATGGTTCCACCAAGATCTAAAAATGATAAGCTAAACCTATTAAAATACCATAGTATTTGCATTTATTGAACAAGGAATGGTTCATGTCCAACCATCACTGGCTGTTGATTTCCCAAAGCTGTGTAGGAATTTATCCAATTTGGGCGGGAAACCTTATATTAGAACTGAATCCTATTCAGTCATGATGGCTTTGCTTAGCACTTGTGAGAAAATATAAAATCTTCTAGAACAACTTGATAAATACAGCTAATAAGGAGAAGAATTGAATCTTGGAAGTCAAATACTTGTAAAGAATTGTCGAAAAGGAATTGATTTGGGAGACTAAAATTCTAGTACTTGTTTCATGGAGGGGTTTACAAATGGATGTTATACTTATCAAAGATTATAAAAGTATTTGAAGGAATTTATAAAAAAGATTTAAAGTGTTTATTCAAAGTAAATGGAATTCTTATAATTTAAATATATATGTATTTTTGGATGGAAATTGAATGGATGTGACATAAGACTTTAAACATATATATTACTATATAATTTAAGGTTATGGAAATGATTTTCGAATTTGATATGACTGTAGTATGTAGCCAAATGAATTTTAAATTTTACTTTATATATGCATAGTAAGTATTAATTAAAATGGTTCGTCTTTGGTTTTTGTAAAATAAGATGATGTATGCATATATAAATAATAAAATGATTATAAATTGTATGAAATGATGTTGTAAAGATGAAGTACAAGTGCTTTAGAAAAATAACTATAGTATTTCAAATTTAAATGTGTTTTAAACAATTAAATTTCAATTATTGAAGTTAAAGAAAATTAATTTTGAAGAAAAAAATATAAAAATGTGAATTATATGATGAAATAATCATCTTATATTTTTCTAATAAACGGGTTGTTTATGAATAAAAGGTTAAGGGAAGTTTAAAATTTTGGCATTTCCAATTGGTAAATCTTTTTATCTGTTATTTTAAAAATATGGGAAAGAAGTTCCAAATTGTTAAATTATAATTTTTAAAAAAGAAATTTTTTACTATATTTTGAAATGGATATGTAAGGTTGGATAATTGAATCATATGTGCTGGAAGTGGCCCGTAATGGAAAGAACTGCTACAAAGCAATGAGATGACTCATTATAAGCAGAAAGAATTAGACGATTCAAAGTGGGTGTGGATGTAGAAGATCTAAATGGATTTTTGGTTGAATTAAAAGGATGTCTTACAAAGAAAGGAAAACTATACGTCCAAAATATGGGAGATCTTCATAAGGAAATCTTGGAGGGAGTCATTGGTCTAAGTTTATGATGCATCCCGTAGGAACGAAGATGTAACATGACAAGAAGCATGCATTCTTTTGAGAAGGGATGAAGTGGGATGTGGAAAAATGTGTGAAGAAGTATTTCGCCTATCATCTTGTGAAAGCTGCACGTCAGAATCCAAGTGGATTGCTTTAACCCTTGGAAGTTCCGAATTGGATGTGGGATTTAGTGTATGAAATATTGAGGTTGAAATCGAGAAATGATGGTATATAGGTAAAAGTGAATAGACTGAATAAGAGCATCTAATTTATCCTGGAAATATCGATAATAATGTCACCTAGCTTGGTTAAGTTATATGTGAAGAATTTTGTGAGATTTCCTGGGATTTCGAGCAATATTGTTAATGATAGCGACCCGGTTACTAGCAAGTTTTGGAAAAGTTTATATAGTGCTTTAGGCATAAAATTGAACTTAATTATGGTTTATCATCCATGTATAGATAGCCAAACAGAAAGGGTAAACAAAATTCTAAATGATTTGTTGAGAGCATTTGTCCTGGATTTTGGAGGGTCAGGGAAAGACTATTTACATTTAGAGGACTTCGCCTATAATAATAGCTAAAAAATGAGTATTAGAATGGCACCACTTGAGGCACTTTATGGGAGACCATGCAAGTCACAAGTTTGTTAGTTGGACATGGGAGATAGACTCATGTTAGGACCCCATTTTATAAGGGATGCCATAGAGAAGACAAAAATGGTTCATGCCAGAATGAAAGTCGCACAATTAAGGTAAAACTCCTATGCCGAAAAGAGATGCAAGAGAATGGAGTTTGCAGTACATGATGCTATGTTCATAAAGGTTTCACCGATGCAAGGTGTTATGTGCTTTGACAAGGCAAGGAAATCAGCTCCTATATATATAGTTCCATTTACTATGATAAAGAAGATTGGTACTCTCACTTATCGGGGAAATTTATCTAGTAGTTTAGTTGGCATGCATAATGTTTTTCAAGTTTCACATTTGAAGAAATACATGCATGACCCTGAACAAATGGCAGTTGAAGAATTATATGTAGATCCATACTTAATCTACGTTCGATGATTGAAAGGAATAGTAGGTTGTATTACAAAGGAGTTAAGGAACAAAGCTATTAGATAGGTTTGGGTCTATTAGAGTAATGATAAAGCTGATTATACCTAGCAGGTAGAGGACAAGTGTAACGACCAATATATTTAGGTATCAAGGAATCGTAAAAAAATTACTTTTATAACCGAATTGGGTTCAAATTAAATATAACTTAGGATAATATTGAGGATCGACATTTCTGACCCTTAAATAAATTTTGATGGTTTCAACCCTAAAAATCTTGTAAGGCCAATAACTTTTGATAAAAGCCGAATTATGGTCTAAAACCACTATCAAATAAAATATATATGGTTTCTCTTTCCATATAGCAGTCGTAATATATTTTTTGACTTATAAGATAATGTTGTTTAAGTTTAAACAATTTTAAGTAGGTTAGTGGGAGATTAACCCAAGTCCACCAGTAAGCCTCCTAATGATTTCAAGATTAGGTTTAATAGCAACCTCCATGGCAGTCACCAATCATAAATTTCTCTTGTCTAAACATCTCCATAATCTCTATTGACCTTCTTGTACAGCAACTCCATTATTTTCCTAATTTAGTTAGCTTAAATAGATTAATTAGAGGGTGCTTAGCCTAGAAATTAGCATGGGGCTTTGGAGATTTCAAATTCTGTGCATTGAGAAGCGTGTAGCTACTGTCCAAACTAAGATCTACATTTTTCGGTATTTATGTCGATTTAACACCCCTAGGTAAGTAATCATATTCCTCACTATGTCTTAATAGTTGATATATAATTTTAATTGCGTTTTAAACTATTTTTAATGTTAAACAATGTGAATTTTCCTAGATCTAAACTTACCCATATTTTACAAACAAATTTTAAATTATTTAAAATGGACTTTAACCAGATTTACATACTTGTTCTTATCGATACTCCCTTTTTTTATAATAGTCCAGATTTGGACGATATAATTGTTCAATTTTGATTTTTTTTATATGTATGTATTGCATGGTCATGTAGTATGTACGTATTGCCTTGTCATGTGTTTGTATGTGTTTATAAGGATGCTTGGTTGAATATGCCGATCGAAGACAAATTAGAGTTGAGATTGTTCTAGAAGATTAGATCTCATGTATATGGTTGGCTATAAGATAGGTCATAGAACATGATTGTACAAAGGATGGGAGAAAAAAATCTATGGAATAAAGTTATGTGAGTCGGTTGTAGAGTTGAAGAGCTGAATATCGATCCAATCTGGAGATGGCATGGAAAACGATACAGCAAAGCGAACTATGATAGATGCAAAAAGTCAAAGAATGACTTAGTCAAACTTTTGGCTAAGTCAAATTAATAGGAACTGACACATATGGGTCGATTTCGACCAATTATGGGGAGTGGGTATGTGCAAACTTGTAGTTCTGAAGTAGGGGTGTTGATTGGCTTAGCTTGGTGGCATACACGACGATGACCTTGGACTACTTATAGGAGAACGTATCAACTCTCAACACCGAACATTAGATCTATTAACGATCGATCAAGGACGCTGTGAAAATTTGAGTGTGACTAAGGGCTTTGGAGGTGGCAATGCAATGGAAACTTTATGGCAAGCTAGGAGATGGTTTGGGGTGGAATACTTAGCCATTTTTGGTGAAGTATGAATCAATTTCGGTCGGTGCTGACCTACATTAATCGGTACCAAACCTTGCTACTTTCGCTAAATTAAAGGGGTACATATCGAGCGTTATGTATGATTGATTACTAGTATAAGTGAAGCATGGTTTAGGAGATAGAGAACCACCACTGATCGATTTAGCAATGAAGAAGACAATGTGAGATCTACTCGAGATTTATGGATTTCTACCTTGCATGACCTAGAGATTAAGTGTGATGACTTCTAGATTGATATGAGGAGACTCTTTGACTTGGACTGGTGTTTAGAGACGTTCTAAACTTTGATGACTCGATGATGGGAGTTGTTTTGGTGATCCATAAGGGCAAGTTCATAGATATGGGCTTGTGAAGTGGAAAATATGATGTGCTCTACTATAGTGATGTGCACTAAGGGATTAGTGGCAACTCAAAAGATTTAACATATACCTGTGAAGCAGGGCTATGTGACGACGCTCGCCTGGATTTGGTGTTATACTGGATCTTTGACTATAGATTTGTGTACCTTGGACTTTTGATGTTAAGTCTAGTTCTTGGTCTTTAAAGTGGCATGGATTCGAGTATTGAGACGCCGAGATGTTAAGTAGTCTATGACAAGATGTGGTCATACAAGTTATCATATATCCAACGCACTTGAGTGAATAATATGATTGATGGTTGCTATGTTCTGTTATGGATGTCACATGATGTAGGTATTGTCAACTAAGATACTAGACACCACATATTATACTTTGACTGGAAATACATGTTAAGATGATAGATTAATAAGTACTATTATATGTACTAACTTGTTGGATGGAAGAAAGATCACATAAGATTCTTCACACTTCGTGTTCCTGTTTACTACAAAAAAATATGGTATTTTAAGGCTAAAGATGATGCATACCAAAATATTGTCTAACTTAAGGTTTTATATTTTCTTCTTATTATCCGGGGTACTCTTAAATGAATGGATTATGGATAACAGGTCTGCAAAGGACTAGTAGGTGTCTAGCGCTTTCATGTACTATATTTTAGAGCTATTTTATTCTAAAGTGTTATACCATGGAGCTATTATCAGTATTTATTTATTAGAGACGACTTTCTATTTAAAGTTTATTTGATCTGGTGTATAAAATCCATTCCCATTTTGTTTTGTATAATGAAAATGGACTGATGCACTCTGAATTATTATGGCTTGATTTTTATACAGATTTCTTGCATATTTTATGTCTATGTTGATTATTATATTTTATCCTATGCGTTGTAAGATATACGAGAAGTGTTGTCTCAGATTATTTTATTTTATCCCTAACTGCCACTCTACATCTATCGGTTACCGTCGCAGCGCATTCTTCGATCTATTTGGGTATCAAAGGTGTATAGTGGTCATTACATTTGGGATCAGATCATAGGTTGAACCATCGAGTAAGTTGATACTATGATTCATTACAGATAGAGAAGAAATTATTTTAGATTGAAATGAGCGATTTATGAGAAATCATACTTATTATATACTTTTGGTTTTGAAACTGTATAGTATTACATATATGTAGTATTAAATCGCAATGCACGCATGAGTACCACTTATGGTACTTTTCCATTATGAGAGATTGATCGTCCTTATTATGGATTGTAAGAATAAGCATGCATGTTAGGAACACCTCTAGGAATTCTTCTTCAACAGTCGAGAATGGAGTAGGTAACGGGGTAGTTGCAAACCCTGGTACATAGATGATGTTAAAAGTGATGAAAATGATGGATGTAGAATGCCCAAGCAGTCCATCCAGTTGTAGTAAGTGGTGGTGCTCTGGTGCAAGCCCCTAGAGTATATTTTGTGAAGCTGAATAAGGAATTTATAAGTCTTGGAGGCAAGCCGTTCCAAGGGACAGAATCAGATATAGATGTCAAAGATTTGCTGGATACGTGCAAATGCATCTTCAATGATCTTGAGTTAGAGGATGCATAGAAGAGGAAGTTGGCTTCCAGACAACATCAAGAAAGGGCGATGGGATGGTGGAATGCCCTTAGCTGCTACTCCTAAGGACTAGTTTAGTTGGGATCAATTCAAGAGTAGGTTTAAAGAGAAGTTTGTACTACGACTCAAAAGTCGGTGCTATTTAGAAGATTTGCTGATTTGAAATATGGTGACTTGTCTGTTTCAGAATATGTAGCTAAGTTTGACATATATTACTAAAATACAGGATGTCCTTTATTGATACACCATTAAAGAAGAATGAGTTCATAATTGGAAGGACTATTTGTGGGAAAGGCTGGTGGGCCATATATATGGAATCTTTTGAAAAGATAATTGAGAAGGCTTTGAGGCATGAAATCCTATACCCAAAATGTGACCCGCACTGTTGGACATGCGATTGAAGTCCTAAAATGGCACTTGAACTCGCGTTGTGCCAATATGTACGAATCATCGGGTTTTTTAAAGGGTTACATAATAATAGACTAATATAAAGTTTTGAAAATTTTATACTTTTCAATCTCATAACTAAATGTAATAAAAATATAAATACTGAGAATAATCCAAAATAACATTCTCAAAATGAACGTTATATATATGATGTCTGACATAGGTAAAATCTCAAAATGATAGTATATAATAAAAGTCTGACTGATAACATAGTATAAGTATAGATGAGTAATTATATGTAAAATAAATCTCTAATGCGCCAGTCAACTACTCCACGCCCCTTGTCTTGCTCGCTTCACCTACTAATCTGACCACTTATGGTAGATATAAGGTGGAGAAATGGAGGGGATCATAGAAAGTTTGGTGAATAGATTGTATTAATAGTGTACGATGTTTATAAGTAATTAACTAATAATTATAATCTACATAACCTAGGTTATCTATTGTGTTCATGTATTACATATAAATGATTGGTTACTTTACAAATGAAAAGTATAATTGTTTTACACCTACATCAACAACAATTTATGAATCCAATCGAGAGTTGAACAGCCAACAACTAATAATTTTAGGTCAATTACAAGTATATAGTCCTAATAAATAACCTCCTAACCAACATTGAGTTAAACATTCTCAGTAGCGAACTACGTAAATCAGAATACACACTGAGCGAACAACACAATGTCTAGGTTGGCACTGAGTATACTGTCTCGTCGATTTATGGACGCCAAAGAAATTGTGTCACCTTTTCGATGGTAAATGTGTAATATGCACTTTATCGTTCAACCTGACGCTAAAAAGGTCTCATACAATCACTACAAGAAAATTACCCTATTGCAACTTGATATTTACAACTGGCGTCGTATGACAGTTGCAATAAATGATCTTTAACAACTAGCATTACCTGACAATTGTACTAAATGATCTTTAACAACTAGTATTTCCTGACAATTGCAATAAACTATTTTTAACAACTGCACTTTCTTGCTAGTTGCAATAAATATATTTTTAAAAACTGCGTTTTCCTGCCAGTTGCAATAAACTTATTAATAACAATGTTGCAATAAAATTATTTTTAACAATTGCTCTTTCTTGCCAGTTGTAATAAACATATTTTCAACAACTACGTTTCATAGCAATTGCAATAAACATATTTTTAGCAACTGTGTTTTTCTACCAGTTGCAATAAACATATTTTTAACAACCGCGTTTTCCTGCTACTTGCAATAAATATAGTTTTAACAACTGTTTCTATTAGCCAATTGTAGTAGAGATCTGTAACATCTAATTAATTTTGACCATTGTAAATATTTATTTATAACCATTGTCCCGCCATAAGTTTTAGGTGACTGTGCAACCACTTTTAAGTAAATATCGTTAATTACAAACAATAGTCTTAATGAACACAATGATTTCCGCTTGGAAATTTTAATTAATAACTAATAATTAATACTTACTAAATAATTTGTAAATATTAATTTATAACTAATGATTATTATGTATGTCTTTATTTATAATTTATTATAATCAACAATTATCAGTATATTATTTATAATTACTAATTATTATCAATAATTAGTATTATTTTTTATATTTAATAATTTTTCTACAGTGTTTTCATGATCTTACATATTAAACAAACTAAATGAATAAGAGGATTTTTCATAGGCATGCCTCTGTCCAACAATAATTTCTATCTAACAAGACGGTGTGAAAGATGTCTTAAAACACATACATATGGCTAACCGGACATGAGTACACTATTTATATATTGATCAGAGATTTCTGTTGCCTGATCAATCCCCAAATTTTATTCAGTATTTTATTCTTAACACATATTCCTTAAAATAAGAACATGGGCATGCATACATATATAAAATAGACATAATTTAACAGATAATTAATTTAGCCTGCCATTCAGGCTTTTGATACAATATAAAATAAAACTTATAAAGTAAAGACTTACAAATCTAAATTTTATGGAATGTCATATTCTTGTTTAATATTGTTTTAGATTTGCTTTTTAGCTCATATAAATTTAGATTTTCTTTTTAGCACATATAAATTTAGATTTTCTTTTTAGCACATATAAATTTAGATTTTCTTAATAAATAGACAATTCCTAAAGCAGGACCTAATGTAATATACCAATTAGGTACTTATGAAATTTTTTGATTAAAACAAGTAGTTAAAATTACAAAAGAATCTATTGCCCTTAATAATGAAGAAATGATTATTAAATTATTAAGTGAAAAAGATTTACAACCTTACAGGCACACACATAAATCTATTCATATAGGGTTAATATAAATTGCATTTAAACCTTTAACCCTTAAAGGACTACCAGAAAGCTTTGTAGCTGCTTTAAGAGATGGTCGAAATTTAGACTGAGAAAATCTATAATGGGACTAATACGGTCTAATTTAGCATATGGACTAGTCTATTTTAATGTTTACCCAAAATTACATCTTTCTTTATCTGATGTTAGTATACAAGACGCTATTACTTTAAATGTTAAGATCCATGGATATAACTATATACTAGGAGCGGAAGTTATATGTATTTTCTATAGAATTTATTATAAACCTTTATACACTTTAAACCCATAGTGTAGATTGGTTAATAAACCTTTAAACGAAACAAATTTTAATTGAAACAAATTTTAGTCAACCTAACCTAACGATAAGAAGACCAATAAAATGGGAAGAAATACCTCTTCTAGAAAATAAAAAAAATAAAAAATGTTGTCCCTTCATAGCCAATAATAAATAATAAAATTACTAACATTGTACAAACTCCTGAAGGAACTATATAAATAAAATGGATAATAATCCCTCTAGGCCTAGTTGTAGCAAATCATATTTATCTAGAATAAAATCTTTTTACTCTCAAATTTCACCTTTTGATTATATTGTTGAATCCCCATCAAGAATGTCAACCTCTCAAATAAGAGAAAATGAATAAAGTTCATCTGATGAAGAATCTTTAAAAATAATCCTGTTGAAAATTTATATGTAAACAAAAATAATATTGTAAAGGGTATTTACAATAATTAAGTGGACATAACAGAATCAGAAATGAATTTTTCTATTTAATGGATTGTACAACCAAAATAGATTTTAGTCCTGGCTCTCAACTAGACAAAAAATTAAACTAAATTTAATCTTCCAAAATGGGAACCATTCAGGAAATGGTTTTTTTAAAGTTTTTCAAATGAAAGACAAAAAGATTTTCAAAATGAATTTTACAAATTTACATCTGAAAAAAATATAATATTTCCTTTTGTTCCTTGGTTTACAGCAAATTATATTGAACAATATATTTCTATATTAGAAAGAGATTATGAAGTTTCGAATATAAATATTTTGAAGTCAACCTACCCTCCTCAAGCATCTTTTCAAATAGAAAAGAATGGATAATATTTAAATTCTAATGCTTTTTAAAAAAAATTAGAAAATGGTACGTTAAAAATTACTATAAGATAGATAAATCAAATATTTAAACAACAAAATTATACAAATCTTTATTTGACTATTATTGATGAACAAATTACTTCTTTACATAACAAAATAGAAAAAAAAAATTCTGCTATTAATAATATAAAACCTACTGTTTCAATTACAACTGAAGAAATAAGTGAAGTAATTGCAACTTCAGACCTTCAACCGCCTCCTGAAATTACATGATTTAAGTTAAAAACAGAATAGGAATTTGAAAAGGCTTTCAAATTAAAACCAAAATATGATTTGGAAAAAATCTTAAAAAAAGAATGGATAATTAGGATTAAATACCCTTGAAGAAGAATTTTCTCAAGAATATAATAATAATAACCAAATAGTTCAAGATGAAATTAATAAACTTGAAAGGTATGCATATAAACTATCTCGAAAATTATTTTATTACAGAAGACCTTCTCCCATGGTTACTTTACCTTAAGAGCCAGAATGTATTAGTAATAATAGTTACAATGGGAAAATTATTTATGAATGGAATATTGATGCATTTACTGGGAAACAAATGTATAATTTGGCTCATCATATGCTATACTGCTAAGGTATAGCACTATTTGCAAAAACAATGGCAATAAAGATGTCATTGTTGCACAAATGATAGTTGCGAGTTTTACTGGCCAACTTAAAGATTGGTGGTCTCTAGCAAAAAAAAAAGTGAAATTTATAACACAGTAAAACAAAAAGATGGACAAATGGTCCAACATGCTGTGTATACTTTATAGTCACCATTTTGGAGCATTTCACTGGTAGGGTGTCCAATAATGTTGAAAATATTCTAACATTACTGCAAAATTTGAGATGTAAAACATTAACATATTTCATATGGTATAAAGTTACATTTTCAAATAGAGTAATGGAATTACCAAAGAGTAATAACTCCCATTGGAAAATCAAATTTATTCATGGACTCCCTTCCTTTTTTGAGGAAAGGGTATTTAAAAAAGTTACACTTACAATAAACTTTTGGAACATATATTAAAGAAGGTTTATCATCATGCAATGAGATAAAAAACTAAGTCAATAAATTAAACGTCAAAATTTAACAAAAAGAAATCAGTTACGACAATTTTGTTGCCAATTTGGAAAGGATATTCCATCCATTAAAAAATCTCATAGAAAGGAAAATAAATGAAGTGAATCTTTTCAGAAAAAGAAAAAGAAATTTTACTCTCATAAAAAATCAGAGTAAAGAGCTCAAAGGAGAGAAGAAAGATTAAATAAAAAGAAAAATAAAATTATCCATTGTTGTAAATGTGGAAAAGTTGGCCATTATGCTAATAAATGTAAATTAAAAGTAATTTATAAGTAGATAATGAATTAAAAGAAACATTATCAAAAAATATATTGAATTCCAGATCAGAAAATAATTCAGAAATGGAATCTGGAAATGATTCAGAATAGTCAAACACTTCTGAAAAGCTTAATATTCGAGACGATGAATCATCAGAATCTAATAAATGTTGTAAACTTTGTAGGAGGGGAAACCTTGTCTAAATCCAATAATGCGCGGTGAAGATGAGAAAAATGATTTTTATAAAATAATTTCACTATTTCAAGATTTAAACGTTAATGTTTTAACCAATAATAATATTATTGAATTTTTAAAATTAGTCAAAGACCTAGAACTAAGATCTAAAATGATAGACCAAAAGGAAGACATTCCAGAAACAAGCAAAAATAATGATACATTTACTGGAACATTTCAAAATATTGGCAGTTCTCAAAATTCATATTCCATGAATGAAGTTCACGAACTTATAAAAGAAGGGAAAAAAATTGAATACCCTACTTCTATCCAAGATCTTAATAATAAAATTCAAAACCTTAAAAAGGAAATCCAAACCATAAAAAATGAAAATTGAAATCTTGATTATAGACTTTCTTTTCTAGATCGGTCAAAACAAGTTATCTCTACTGAAAATAATCAAATAAATTATCAAAACCTCTAGAAAAGAAGGATTTCTTTCGGAATTAGATATTGTCATATCTCAAAAATGGTTTATCAAAATAATCCTTTTGATTGATAATCATTTTAAAAAGGAATTAACTAAACTTGTAGATAGCGGTGTAGATATGAACGTAATTTAAGAAGGAATAATTCCAACCAGATATTTTCATAAAACTACTAATTCATTAAGTCATATAGGTGGAGAAAAACTAAATATTAAGTTTAAAATACCTCATGCATATATATGTGAATATAAAACTTATATTCTATAACGACCTACCTTTTTGGATGTTTTACGCAGACACACGCATCAGACTCAAACCATTCAAAAAGGCAGATTGTTATGGGGTAAATAAGAGAAGAGAAGAAAAAAGAAAAAACAAATACAGAATCTCAAACGGAATGATAAATTATAATAATCAAATAACAGTTCATGAAGCTATTACAAACAAATATGATTATTTTTTTAACAACACAAAACAGAGTTACAAAAAAACAGGAATAAAAAAATAAGTGCAGCGGAACAACATGATGCAGCGAAATAAATAAAATAAATGATAGTAGTATAAATCTTCGTCTTTGTCCTCCAGAAATAAGGTCTTCAATACAGAAATTCTCAGGCTGATCCGAGCGAATTGAAAAGACAAAACACTCGAGTCAAAACTAAAAGATCCTACGTAAGTTAAATCAACGGCAAAATATGAGTGGAACGACGTCGAAGATGTTTCCGAGGTTTGACATCTCCTATCCAGTGTCTAACATGAGTGCAGTAACTTAAGAGATGCTCGAGATTCCCATCTCCTAAGGATCCGTTAAACTATCTACTATGTAGTACAATACACTATTATAATATGTCTACAGTAAAGTAAAAGTATTAAAATTGCGTTAAGGCATTACCCATATTCCCCTTAACACATTTTATTTATTCCCATAGTCTATACAGTACCGTAACACCTCTGTAAACTGGAGGCCATCAAAGGACACTCGATAGGTATGGTACAAAACAAACTCGTAGAAGGCGCTTTAGGGCATGTGAACATGGCACTCGAGGAAATGCTAGGGAAGATATACCAAATGGGGATCCAGACTTATGGCAATGCATAACAGCTACTACCGCCCACCTTAGAACACATTCCCAAATCAAAATCAAGGGGTGGCCACCAAATCAATCACAAAGCAATAGAAATGGTATCAAAGAAATTTGTCTGATCGAAGGTGCGATCTCACTTGGCCCGGCCTGGCTCCTGTTTTAGTCACATCTAAGCTGACTCACAAGAGTCAGGGTCACGTCATACCTTATACAGAAATCACTCGCTAAACCATCCTAATTCATTTCTGGAATCTCCATCACGTGCATAGTTGTTAAAGTGGTTTTTGGTATTAGCAAAGAGTATGACAATATATGATCCCGGTATCTTTAACAACCAATCTCTTATTGCACAACGGATGGTTCTTTTACATTTCAAAAAGCCAATTCAAAGTTTGTATCAACATATCATATTTAGTTTCAAATCATATCTCCTTTGAAATCATATTCATTTCCAAACTATATGTCATGACCTGATTTTTCGATTTTCGAAAATCGATATAAATACGTCCACTGTATTACAAGCCGAACAATCGAACGTCAGAAATACCCTGCTGTAAAGGAAAGAAAAGGAGGTAGAGGAAGAAATAGAAAACAACATCAGAATCTCACGATCGCAGCGGAACATTATATAATAGATAATAACATATTTTCATACAAAGAATCTATAACTGATTAATACTTACATCATCAGAGTACAACACAATCAACAACACAATTCAGTACAATTATAATAACTTGTCCTCCCAAAGCTGAATATACAGCTTACACTGCTCAGTGGAATATACATCAAATACGTGTGAAACGTCTCGCCATCTAGCTCGTCTCTTAAGCTCCATAGCATCCTATCTTGTATCTTATAATGCTCAGTCTGACTCGAGCATTATAGTAAAATAAAACCCGAGTCATCTGGAAAATCAGCGTGAGAAAACATACTCAGTTGAATTATTAAAGTTTTTGAAATCCTTTAAAATCAAAGGTATCTCGCAAGACCACGACACAAAAAAATGTCGGGATTTTACCTTACAATAACCAAAACATTTTGTATCAAAATCCTCTGATATTATAATAGTGTGTAAGTACAAATACTTATTCAAATAGCCGAAATTGTTACATTCATTAAAATCTAGCATACTAGGCTCTATAATTAGAACCGTAAATGGCACGTAGGGAGAATGGGCTTTCAACTAATGACTAGGCACTAGGGTACCACCTATCATGGTACCTGGTCTAGATCAGCAAACCGAGGACCACTCCCGATCCCCTACAACATAAGACCGAACTACCCCTTACTGGATATCCCGAATAAGATCACCCCACAGCTGGGATCAGGAATTGCCCCCACATAGCCGAAATAAAGGAACATCTATATAGGGGAAATCTTACCCTAATTGGGTGCTACCCACTTAGTCTTGCTGCATATCCCCTAATTTTCAGTCATTCCCAGTTGATGAGGCTCGAGGCTAAGTGTTACCTTTAAAGAAATATTAACTTAGAATGCTCATTGTTCCCCAGTGATAATATACTGATAGCACTCATCCATACAAGTCCGTTCCCGGTCTGAACGGAACCGAAAGCACTAATCCTACTACATCCATTTTGGAATCACCCTTAGGATTAGTAGCGATTAGCCCTTGCACTTCACTGCTTCATCTTTGACTCCAAACTCTTGACTTCCTTCCGAAAACTTACTTGTTGGATCGAAGTGGTTTTCGAATCATAAATCCGATCCCGGTCTCTTCGAAACAACGTTCGCTGTTTTTCGGTAAACTCAACCCCGATTCTTGAGGAAATAAATAGATGAAGATAAGATTGGAGATCACCTCCTAACTGTTAGTGGACGGATTTCCTTATAAACGTCCTAGAAGAACGAACGAGTTTATACATACAGTATAGCACCTCGAATGGTAACTGTACCATATAATTCCCATACCTCTCCTAGATATTTCCAAAGTTATATTTTGGGTCCAGATTTGATAGTCGGTTATTTACTATCAAATAAATAATCATTCAACCAAACACTTTATTTCCATTTAAAACACCAAGCTTAATTAAATCTATTTTTTAAATAAATTTTAAAAAACTTTATCCAAAACTATACACTTAGGATATTAAAAATCAAGCTACTTAAATTACTTTTTTCAAATAATAGCTATGAAATTTTATAGTAATTTTCCAAGTAAAACTTTGACCAAAACTACTTAACGTTCAAAATTAATTTACTACTCTAACTAACTTAATTAACATTTATTTAACACTTTTTAAATAATTATATAATAAATTTTTCTAAAAACATTCTTTTAAAAATCCCTTTAAAACTTCTAATTTATACTTAAAATCCTTCTTTGAAAATATACTTGGCCTTTTTAGGAAATACACTTTCCACTTCAACATAATCCGTCAAAACATTTATAAATCCTTCCTGATTTATTCCAATTTAATTTACGTCTCAATCCCATAAATTTACCTTCCCACACTTTTAAAAATAAACCACTATTATTTTTAAAAGGATTTACTCATTCCTTTTATAAATTCCCACCGTGAATTTATACTTTCAAATTATCCACTGATAAATATTTCACTTTATTTATAAACCCTGTTTATAAATTTAATAATTTCACTCTCTTTAAATCATTGTCACAAAAAACTTAATCGATTTTAAAATCGATTCTCTGAATTAAATTTGTTTTAAAATTTATTACTCGACTTATCCAAATCAATTCCAAAATCCGTTAATTCCATATTTACCCCTTTATTATGATTTAAAACCTTATTTAAATCTGAAATATCAATTTCATACTTTACTTCAAAATTCTCCTTTTTATTTCTTTCCAACATTTTAAATTTTTAATATAAAATAATCCTTTGTGCTTCAAATCAATATTGCTAAGTCCATATTTTTAAAATCCTTTAATTCACATTTATTCAAAAATCTCTATTCTTCTAGTATTTGGTATTTGTTAAATAGGATTTTATATCAACTTTTCCCTTTTTTTCCAAATTCATTCTTTAAAATTTATCCACTTACTATAATAATTTACTTAAAAATTTCCTTTTATTTCCATTAAAAATCAAATATATATATATATATATATACACATATATATATACATATATATATACATATATATATATACATATATATATATACATATATATATACATATATATATACATATATATATATATTTCTCATATCTCAAAATATCCAAATATATTCAGCCAAGCCCTAATATTCAATAATTTCAATTCCAATATAATCAATATAATCTATCAAGACAAGCACCATTGTCCAAGTGGTTAATTGATTCGGCTTGGTGCAAGATGTCACAAGTTCGAAACTTGCTTTCGAACGTATATTTGACATGGGATATGTTGTCCCATTGATTTGTTGTATATAAAGTACCAGTTCAAAAAAAAAATCTATCACAGATTATCAAGCAAATTACATCACTGAATATGAAATAAATTCAAGTAGAGGAATCCAGTTGGAGGATCCAACCTGTTTCCCTGCATCCACGAATGTTAGCACAATATAAAGATATCAATCCCACTTTGAGGGGGATATCGCGTTATAAAGGGTCATCCGCTATTTTATGGGGCGCATAGAGTCTCATCTGCTATATAATGCAGGAATATCAATCACTCCAATATATATATATATACACACACTACTATATATATAATATCACACCAATTGATAAAATGCATAAATTCAGCAAATCAATCATTTTAATAATTTTAAATGTTTAAAATTTATCACTAGCAGTACAAAATTGAGTGAGATTAACTCACCTTGATTTTTGCGTCGCCAAACGTTCAAATTTTAAATTAAATCGAACATGTTCGATTTAATCTAAAAAAAATTGGTTGCTCCAAACGCCTCTGGCTCTGCACTATAGCGTAGATATTATCACTGCGATTCCGGCGCTGCCAGTTTCGTATGATTCTGACAATGTATACGTGAGATATGAGATTTACAACGTTGAATATGATTTTTATAATATAATTTATTTTTTATATACCCTATGACATTTCGAACGTTAGATTTGGAATGAGAAATCAAGCCACCGATTAAGCTATTCCGACTTCCTCGTTAGCTTTAGACAAATGAACCCATCAACCGCCGTCCAGGGTTAAAAACTTCTCCTTCCACGATCGTCGAGAACAAGATCAACGACCACCATTAGAACCGATGATTCGAACTCAACCCTTGCCCAGAACCTCGCGACACTCGACTGCACCATACCCTTGAAAAGCGCGAACAAACCCGCGGCCTTCATAGCTGACTTTTGGCCATCCCGTTGAACTTCGTGACGACCCACCGTATGGATGTGAAGAGCTCGAGAAGCTCCACGATTTTCATGTTGGAGATATTCTCTAATTGTCGATGGATTTCGAGAATTTAAAAAGGAAAAATTCGAAGATTCACGGCCATTAAAACTATACAGTGGCGGCTAAAGATATCATTAGTGTTTGGCTACCGTTTGAATGGTTTATATATATATGTGTGTGTGTGTGTATAATATTTGATTAATTTTTTTTCCTAATTTATTGATTTTTCGAACGAACTCCAAATGAAACATTCCATCAGGCGTTTATAATGTTTTACCCACATTTCGAACACAATGGAACATGTTTCAGAGGCTAATTTGATCGTATATGGAAGATAGGATTTTGAGTCGATTTAAAATATTAAATTTCGATTAACATTTCAATGCGTTTTTCGCATGTACAAACAACGATAACTCAAAACATAACAAAATTTAAAATCCGATAATAATACACTATTACAGTTCCAATGGAACTGGTTTCGTCGAATTCTGAGACTGTGCCCCGGAAGGCTATTTTAACTCGTCGATTAAATCGAGCGATTTTCACAATTGTCAGAGTCATTTCAAAATTTCGATTTTAAAACTTTACTAACTCATTTATAAATCATATAGAATTTATATTCATATTAGAAATCAGTCTGATTCATTTTAAATCAAAATCTGACTATTTACGTTATTACTATATATTAAATTCCATTATTAAATCAATATAAATAAATTCTCGATTTCTCGCTTATCGACTTTAAAATCCATTCACAAGTCCAATATTTGCAATTTAAATCCAACTAGACTTTAAATAAATTTTAGAAATCGTTTTGACATCCATTTATTCTCAGATTCACGTATTATCCCAATTTCAAATATTAAATTACTATTTATCCAAATCCAATTAAATCATTATATTTGAAATTATAACTAATTTTACTAATTCAATCAAAATATGCATCTTCAAAATCAATTTATTATTCCCATTCAACATTTAAAATAAATTAAATTTTCCAAAGTTAACGACCAAAATTCCAGGTCGTTACATTCCTCCCTCTTATAAAAATTTCGTACTCGAAATTGCTAAGTTTGGAAAAATGCTCCCAAACCCAT
The DNA here is from genome assembly GCA_030765085.1 of Allium cepa. Classification (NCBI taxonomy): domain Eukaryota; kingdom Viridiplantae; phylum Streptophyta; class Magnoliopsida; order Asparagales; family Amaryllidaceae; genus Allium; species Allium cepa. Next base: position 640,561,499 of record CM060939.1, on the reverse strand, counting down.
TAACTTAGCCAAAACCCACTTAAGTAATATCCAATATTCACTTCCCAAAATCCTTCTAATTTAATCCAAAACAATTAGCTTTCATTTCTAATTCAAAAACTTTGATTTCTAACATCGTTCCAAAAATCAACTTTTCTAGTTAACCAAAACTTTCAAAAATAATCTAAAACCCAAAATTTTCGAAAAATTCTGATAGCGTCTCCTTTGTACGGAGAGCATTTTACAATACCACAATATGATAAAAACATATACATCGACCTACACGGTCGGAAAACAAAATATATAACAATATATTATCATTTCTTAATTTTATTGCGTAGGCGTACCTTTTATTTAGCATTTTAAGCAGGCGGCTTATTTTATACGCATTTACACGCCCCAAACTCTATCTAATTGCCTCTTGTATCTGTACTTACTCAAAAAAGCACATAAGTTTCCAAAAATCATGAAGTTTTAACAACATTTATTTACCTACTAGCCAAACGTATAACTACATAGCCCAAACATGAAAATCAAATATATTTCAACAGCTATAAGGTTCCAACACCCATTTAATCTCTTCCGATGGATTTATATATATATATGTATGTATGTATGTATGTATGTATGTATGTATGTATGTATGTATGTATGTATGTATGTATGTATGTATGTATGTATATGTATGTATGTATATGTGTATATATATCTATATTTCATTTAATTCAAAAATGATTTACAACCAAAGTTTATTTCATTCTGTCTACATTTACAACAACCAACCTCGTTTTTATTTCAAATTGATTTATATGCCCTACTTACATAATTTCACCTTTTCCAAACCCCAAATTTATTTATTTGCATCACATTTATGATTCACTTTCATTTATATGCAATCCAGTTTATTAAACTTAAATCTATCCCCTTTTTAAATTGACTCTAATTCAATTTATCTATTTTCCATTTTGATTTTCATCAGAGTAGTTCACCTTGCTTCATGTTGCATTAACCACATCCCAATCCATGTTAATTTTTATATGAATCCATTTCATAAATAATCACTTTAATTAAGTTTTCCTTTCTAACTAAGTTCCATTTTATTTTTATTTAAATCGATCTCATTCAATTACTTGCTTTCATTTTCTTAGTATATCCACTTTATACTATATCATTGGGAGATCATTTCTTATAAATTTTCGACAATTCTTTGTAGCACATGGTTCATGCACTAACATTCCTTTTTAATTCACTTTTACCTACCTTACATCTTTTCTATTCATTCTCATTTTATTCACATAGTGTTATTCACTTCATTTAAAGCTAGTTTATTATGTACATTTTACATCGTTACTTAAGTTATATCCAGTTTTTTAAACTTAAGTCCATACCCCATCTTACTCAACCCATATCCCAATCATATTCAACTTATTTACTCTTAAATTGAACCCATTATTGGTTATTCTTTTTCACTTCCCCGGTTTAATAGGTTATACAACTTATTTTATTACAACTCCTTAATTTACACTTAAGTTTACCCACATTAAATATTTATAACATATAGTAATATAAACACTTCGCCATTCATATTTATATTCAACTTACTCAAGTCCAATTCACTCTCTATCTACAAATTAAAATTTTGACTTTCCCAATTCTTTAAACTTATTACACCAAACCATCTTCATATTGGTTTATTATTTCATCTCCTAATTTATAAGTTCAAAAATTTATTTACTTACTTAAGTCCATTCATATTTTATATTTTACTTTACCTTATTTCAATTCACCTTTCATTTAGAATTCAATTGTGAATTTCCCATTCAATAATTGTATTTATGCTTACTCAATTATCCTACTGTCCCCACTTAATATCCAATTCAATTCAAACCAACTTATTTTCCATTTAACTTATCTTAAGTTAAATTTCCAATATATCTTATCCACTTTTGTTCACTCAGGTTAAATTTTAACTCCAGAGTTAAAATTTTCATTTTCCTTTCTTATTTACATCAACTTCACTTTATAAATTCAATACTGATTCCCCTTGACTTTTCACATCAATTAAATAGAATTCCCAGAATTAAATTACTCGGTTTTATTTAAAAACCATTTTGAAATCATAAATATACATACCCACTTTGGTATACCAAATCATACCTTCGGATTTTTCAAAACACTTGGTTTTACCAAAACAATTTCCCTTTGGAATTTCTAAAACAAACTTGTTTATCAAACAAGTCCAAACAAATAATCATGTCAAACCATCCCGGTAGCAGTCCATTACTTAGAAAATCAAAAATGAATACTGATGATATGACCACCATCACCAGGACCATTTTCCAGCGACTAAAGTGAGTTCGGTGCTTCCTTAATTTCCAAAAATTTATTTCAAAACAATTTCTATTCAAGAATATTTCCAAAATAATATTCCATTATTTCCTTCAAACACTTTGGAAACATTTACAAATTTCCAAGATTTAAAAATTTCCACACTTGGTTGAAATTCATTTTAAAACATTTCCCAAAATTTTCGGGATTTAAATTCTGACTTAAATCAAATTTTAGTTATACTCCTTTAGTATAAATCATACTTATATAATTCTATTTGGTTATATATGTATATATAACTGTTTCATATTTTATAATCTTATTCGATTAAATATCGACAACCAAACATCCAAATACATACATACATACATATATATATATAATTTTTTAGAAAATTATTTCTTTTATATCAAAATATAATTTTGGGTAAACTTATTTCATTCACCCACTTTAAAACAATACTATGTTGGTTTATCTTATTTAAGAGTATAGAAACCCCTATCGATACGGCTGTACTTCCCGTACCAACCAGAATTCATAAACACTCAACTGATAAGTCAACACAATATAAAAACAGTTTTATATTCACTAACAATTACGCCCTCATATCTATTAATACGCTCAACTCATTCTAGAGTACTACCGACTTTATTTCTACTGAGTATTTCCCCCACCAAAGCCTAGGTATATCGCCAACCTAAGATTTGATACCACAATGTCACGACCATATTTTTTGATGTCCGAAAATCGACATTAATACGCCCACTGTATTACATGCCCAACAATCGAACACCAGAAATACCCGACCGTAAGGGAAAGAAATGAAGGTAGAAGAAGAAATAGAAAACATCAGAATCTCACAAATGCAGCGAAACAATATATAATAGATAACAACATATTTTCATACAAAAGAATCTGTAACTGATTAATACATTACATCATCATAGTACAACACAATCAACAACATAATTCAGGACAGTTATAATAACTTGTCCTCCCAAAGCTGAATGTACAGCTTACGCTGCTCAATGGAATATACATCAAGTACGTGTGATACGCCTCGCCATCTAGCTCATTTCCTGAGCTCTATAGCATCCTATCCTGTATCCTATAATACTCGGTCTGCCCGAGCATTATAGTAAAATAACACCCGAGTCAGTCTGAAAACTAGCATGAGAAAACACACTCAATTGAATTATTAAAGTTTTCAAAATCCTTTAAAATCAAAGTTATCTCGTAATACCACGACACACAAAATACAAGTCGGTTTTTTACCTTACAATAACCAAAACGTTTTATATCAAAATCATCTGATATTATAATAGTGTGTAAGTACAAATACTTATTCAAATAGCTGAAATTATTACATTCATTAAATTCCAACATACTAGGCTCTACAATCAAAACCGTAAAGGGCACGTAGGGAGAATAGGTTTCCAACTAATAGCTAGGCATCGAGGTACCACCTGTCACGGTACCTGGTCTAGATCAGCATACCGAGGACCACTCCTGATCCCCTGCAACAAAAGACCGGACTACCCCTTACTAGATAGCCCAAATAAGATCACGCCGTGGTTAGGATCAGGAACTGCATTACACAGTCGAAATAAAGGAACATCTAGACAGGAGAAATTTTGCTCTAATTCGGTGCTACCCACTTAGCCTTGCTGCATATCCCCTGATTTTCAGTCATTCCCGGTTGATGAGGCTCGAGGCTAAGTGTGACCTTTAAAGAAATATTCACTTAGAATGCTCATTATGCTCCAATGACAATATACTGATAGCACTCATCCATACAAGTCCGTTCCCAGTCCGAACGGAACCGAAAGCACTACTCCTACTACATCTATTTTGGAATCACCCTCAGGATTAGTAGCGATTAGCTCTTTCACTTCACTGCTCCATCTTCGACTTCAAACTCTTGACTTCCTTTCGAAAACGTACTCGTTGGATTGGAGCGGTTTTCGGATCACAAATCCGATCCCAGTCTCTTTGAAACAACATTCACTATTTCTTGGTAAACTCAACCTCGGTTCTTTAGGAAATAAAAAGACGAAGATAAGATTGGAGATCACCTCCTAACCGTAAGTGGACGGATGTCCTTATAAACGTCCTAGAAGAACGAACGAGTGTATACGTACATTATAGCACTTCGAGCGGCAACTGTACCATATAATTCTCATACCTCTCCTAATATTTCCAAATTTATATTTTTGGTTCAGATTTTATAGTCGGTTATTTAACTATCAAATAAAAAATCATTCAAACCAAACACTTTATTTCCATTTAAAACACCAAGCTCAATTAAATCTAGTTTTTAAATAAATTTTAAAACACTTTATCCAAAACTATACACTTAGGATATTAAAAATCAAGCTACTTGAATTACTTTGTTCAAATAATAGTTATGAAATTTTATAGTAATTTTCCAGGTAAAACTTTGACCAAAAACTACTTAACCTTCAAAAATAATTTACTACTATAACTAACTTAATTAACATTTACTTAACACTTTTTAAACAATTCAATAATAAATTTTCTAAAAACATTCTTTTAAAAATCCCTTTAAAACTTCTAATTTATACTTAAAATCCTTCTTTGAAAATATACTTGCCTTTTTTGGAAATACACTTTCCACTTCAACATAACCCGTCAAAACATTTATAAATCCTTATCGATTTATTCCAATTTAATTTACGTCCCAATCCCATAAATTTACTTTCCCACACTTTTAAAAATAAACCACTATTATTTTTAAAATGATTTACTCGTTCCTTTTATAAATTCCCACCGTGAATTTATACTTTCAAATTATCCACTGATAAATATTTCACTTTATTTATAAACCCCGTTTATAAATTTAATAATATCATTCTCTTTAAATCAATGTCACAAAATACTTAATTGATTTTAAAATCGATTCTCTGAATCAAATTTCCTTTAAAATTTATTACTCGACTTATCCAAATCAATTCCAAAATCCATTAATTCCATATTCACCCCTTTATTATGATTTAAAACCTTATTTAAATCTGAAATATCAATTTCATACTTTACTTCAAAATTCTCCTTTTTATTTCTTCCCAACATTTTAAATCTTGAATATAAAATTATCCTTTGTACTTCAAATCAATATTGCTTAAGTCCATATTTTTAAAATCCTTTAATTCACGTTTATTCAAAATCTCTATTCTTCTAGTATTCGGCATTTGTAAAATAGGATTTTAAAATCAACTTTTCTTCTTTTTACCAAATTCATTCTTTTAAATTTATCCACTTATAGTAATAATTTTACCTAAAAATTTCATTTTATTTCCTTTAAAAATCCAATCTGTGTGTATATATGTATATATATATATATATATCATATTCAAATTACCCAAATATATTTAGCCAAGCCATAACATTCAATAATCCCAATACCAATATAATTAATATAATCTATCATAGATTATCAAGTAAATCACATCACTGAATATGAAATAAATTCAACATTTTTGAGGATTCCAATTGGATCCCTCCAACCTGTTTCCCTACACCACAGATGTTAGCACAATATAAAAATACCAATCCCACTTCAAGGGGGATATCGTGGTATAAAGGGTCATCCTCTATTATGCGGGGGGCATAGGGTGTCATCCGCTATATAATGCGAGAACATCATTCACTCTAAATATATATACTAATATATATATATATATATACACATAATATCACACGAATTGATAAAATGCATTAACTCAGCCAATCAATCATTTTAATAATTTTAACTGTTTAAAATCTATCACTAGCAGTCCAAAATTGAGTGAGATTAACTCACCTTGAGTTTTGCATCGCCAATCGTTCAAATTTTAGATTAAATCGAGCGCGTTCGATTTAGCCTTAAATTTTTTGCTTGCTCCAAATGCCTTCGGCTCTGCATTGTAGCATAGATCTTGTCATTGCAATTCCGGTGCCTCCAATTTCGTTCGATTCTGACAACGAATGCATGAGATATGAGATTTATAACTTTGAATATGATTTTTATAATATAATTTCTTTTTTATATACCCTACGACATTTAGGCCGTTAGATATGGAATGAGAAATCAAGGCCGTCAATTAAGCTATTCCATCTTGCTCGTTAGCTTCAGATAAATGAACCCATCAACCACCGTCTAGGGTTAAAAACTTCTCCTCCCACGATCGTCGAGAATAAGATCAACGACCACCATTAGAACTGCCGATTCGAGCTCCACCCTCGCCCAGAACCTCGCGACACTCGGCTTTACCACACCCTTGAAAAATGCAAACAAACTCGCGGCCTTCGTGGCTGACTTCTGGCTATCCCGTTAAACTTCATGACGACCCGCCGTAGGATGTAAAGAGCTCGAGAAGCTCCATGATTTTCATGTTGGAGATATTCTCTAATTGTCGATGGATTTTGCGAATTTAAGTGGGAAAAATTAGAAGATTCACAGCCATTAAAACTAAGAGTGGTGGCTAGAGATATCATTAGGGTTTGGCTACCGTTTGAACGGTATATATGTGTGTGCATAATATTTTATTAATTTTTTTCCCAATTTCTTGATTTTTCGAATGAACTCCAAATGAGATGAGCCACCAAGCGTCTATAATGTTTTACCCACATTCTGAACACAATGGAACATGTTTGGAGGCTAATTTGATCGTATGTGGAAGATAGATTTTTAAGTTCGTTTAGAATATTAAATTTCGATTAAAATTTCAACATGTTTTTTACCCGTACAAACAATGATAACTCCAAATGCTACGAAATTTGAAATCCGATAATAATACACTGTTACGGATCCAATGGAGATAGTTTCTTCGAATTCCAAGACTGTGCCCCGGAAGGCTATTTTAACTCGTCGATTAAATCGAGCAATTTTCACAATCGTCGGAATCATTTTAAAATTTTGATTTTAAAACTTTACTAACTCCTTTATAAATCATGTAGAATTTATATTCATATTAGAAATCATTCTTATTCATTTTAAATCAAAATCTAATTATTTACATTATTACTATATATTAAATTCCATTATTGAATTAATATAAACAAATTCCCGATTTTCCACTTACCGACTTTAAATTCCATTCACAAGTCCAATATTATAATTCAAATCCAACTAGACTTTATATAAATTTTAGAAATCGTTTTCATATCTATTTATTCCTAGATTCTCGTATTATCCCAATTTCAAATTCAAATTACTATTTATCCAAATCCAATTAAATCATTATATTTGAAATTATAATTCATTTTACTAATCAACCAAAATTTGCATTTTGAAAATCAATTTATTATACCCATTCAACATTTATAATAAATAAATGTTCTAAAATTAACGACCAAAATTGCAGGTCGTTACACTATATTCACTTTCAAATCATATTCACTTTCAAATTATCGATAAGTTAAGTTAAATAAATCCTTCAATTTAAATCATCTTGTTCACTCAAATATGCCATTTCACAAAAAAGTGTCAATTCCAAATTCCAACTTAGGTTGTATCATCATCAAGAATTTAAATATAAATACCTCGACTTTACACAGTCTAAAATTTTAGAAAATAGTTTAGGTAGTCATAAATAATTTGAATCGTTTTAAAATAGTTTAAAATAGACTAAAATAGTTTAAAATAGCAAAATAGTTTAAAATAGCAAAATAGTTTAAATAGATTAAAATTAGATTTAATTAGATTTTAAATGATTTAAAGAGATTTAAAATAGATTAAATAGATTTAATTATATTTAAAAATGATTAATAGATAAATTTTAGATTAAATGGATTTAAATTATATTAAGTAGATTTTAAATAGATTAAATAAATTTAAATTATATTAAATAGATTTAAAACAGATTAAATAAATTTAAATTATATTAAATATATTTAAAATAGATTAAATAAATTTATATTATATTAAATAGATTTAAAATAGATTAAATAAATTTAAATTATATTAAATAGATTTAAAATAGATTAAATAAGTTTATATTATATTAAATAGATTTAAAATAGATTAAATAGATTTAAATTATATTTAATAGATTTAAAATGGATTAAATAAATTTAATTTACATTAAATATATTTAAAATAGATTAAATAAATTTAATTTGTTTAAAATATGTAAAAATAGACTAAATTGGATTAAATAGGTTATAATAGATTAAATAAATCAAAATAATTTTAAATTGATTAAAATAGTTTAAATTAATTTAAAACAAATTTCAAAGTTATATCCAACATTCCAATAACTCAATTCTAATAAATTCATTTATATTTGACCTCAACTTTGAAAATTCAAATTTTAAATCCTTTGAACCGTTCATTAAATTAATTTAGGTTTCACATTTACACTTGGACTAATGAAAATAATTCAGTTTATATAAATCAATTTCTATCTCAAAATTCTAATTAACCGAATTCAAAGTTTGAAAGATTCAAATATCATTTAATTTAACCAATCCGGTGTCCGTACATAATTTTCTACACTAGGGTCAAGTGATACAGATATTTATCATTTCAATCCGCAATTTAAAATTTTACGGTTATATAACATTTCAAACTGCAATCCCGAATTAACTAAAATCCATAAATTCCCTCGAGTCTATCATTTCAACTATAACGATTTTTCACTAATCTATGGATCGTTCGGGTATATATCATTTCAACCCATAGTGATTTTCCTAACAATAACTAAGGGAACTTGGAGAGTGATAACAGTATATAAATCAAACATATCATCCAATCATCCAATATTAACAATCAAACATCCATCATAATTGTCATCCAATTCAACCAATACATCTCAACAAATAACATATTATCATTTATAGGTAATTGACTGGCAATTTAAATTCAATAATAAAGTAAATGATGATTTAATTCAAAATAAATTCAAATTAACTGGAATGATGATTTAAATACACCAAACAACCATAAATAAATTTCTAATCACACCATAAATCTAATTTAACTAACATAAGAAATTTTAGAAGTTGTGAGTGGGTCAAAACACTCATCTTCAATTTTAAATCGATCTAAAAATCCAATTTAGGGCCCAAATTCGAACAGTCTCAAAATTCGACTAAACCAGCATCAAAATTTCTGGAATTTCGATACAATCCTAGCGGAACAAACCATGCGTGAATCGGACCTCGTACGTGAAAGCTATTTAAGTTAGAATGTTTGAAATTGAAATTAAATTTTAAAAAAAAAGGAAAAAAGATCACAGACCTATACTCAATAGTCACATCGCTCTTCTTCCCAGGCAGGCCCTAACCTAGTTCACGGCTCTCCTGTTTGACAATCGCTCGGCCTCCACGCTATCCACCATCGTGCGTCGCCCACAGCCATCCCTAACCACGCTGACCACGTCACTGCCCTACGCGACCCCTCCCCCTCCCCTCGGCAATCGATGACCATCCACGGCAGTGAAAAGGGCGGTCGCCGCCACCTGCATCTAACCCTAATCGAATTGTTGCCATCGATCAAGTCGTCCAATCGCCAAACGAATCACATGGATGAACTCCCCTCGGCCCTCTCCATAACAATGTATCATTGATTTGACAATCGGTCGAAGTTGACGACGATCAATGAATGGTTGAGAATTGTTCCTCGAATTCCAAACACATAGAAACCCAAATCGGAAAACAGACAGTAGATTTTACTTGCGCTCGTCGAGAGCTTCGAAACGGTATATAATTTGTTAGGTTTTGGAGGAGTTTGATTTTTCAATTTGATTTTGGTTTGCACTTAGGGTTTGGAGACTCGAATATGTTCTACCATTAAAGAAAGGAATAGATAGAAGTTAATGTACGTACAGGAATGAGAAATGAGAAACAATTACGGTTTATAACAGGCTATTTATAGGTATAGCTGAAATAGAAAAGAATGGACCAGATCGAATTGGAAATTGAATGATAAGTGACCCGAAAAGCCCGTTTCGTTCCTGAAATGAAAGTGGGTCATACCATGTATCAAAATAGATGTTTTAGATATTTTTAAACTCAATGGAATATCTTTCAAGTCCTAACTACATCATATGAAGAAATTAGCTTAGAAACGGCTTATTTCAAAATTGATTTCAATTGATTTTACTTAAATTGATTTCTAGGCATTTCAAGTCCGTACGATCAAACGACAAGTCCGATAGCTACGAAACTTAAAACTTTACAGTAAGTCACTGTTAGGATCCAATAAAACTGGTTTCGTCGAAATTCTAGACGGTGGCAAAAATGGCTATTTTTCAAGTTAATTAAGTAATATTAAATTTATTAAGTCACTTTTCAATTCAATATTTAATAATTTACAATTTCTATCATTTTGGATTACTTAGTAATTTAAAATCCTTTAAAACAAATTTCTATATCCATTCCATGTTGAATATTTCCGTGATTACAGTGTTTAATTTCAATTTTAATAAATTCAGAGATTGTAATTTAATTTCCAATAATTCCACTTAATTTGATTTCCATCTTTGTTATTAAATAAATTATCATCTTATGGGTATAATTAACATTTGTTTATGTCTTAGTACATTAATATTTTCCCATTTCATCTTAATTTCAATTAACGTAATATTTAGTTTCAATTAATTGCAATTGGTTTCTAATTAAACTTAATAGACTAAATAAATAGGTAATATATAATAATTATTACCATTAACTTTTAATCACACTTTTAAGTTTATTACTTACAAACAAATGTTACAATTGCTTTCATAACACTAATTTTATTTAATTACCATTAACTATATATTATTTCATTAGTTAATTCCATATTTACATTCATTTCCTCATATTAAATTTATAACCAAGTTATAACATTTACATTATTTCAAGTAATTGGAATTTCATAGAAATTGTTAATAATCAACTTACATTAACATTGTTACAATTCATTCTAGTTATTATTTTCATTAATAAATCACAAATTATTTCTTCCAATATTAAATAACAAAAATTATTAACTTACTAATTTTAATTATCGAAAATTTACGGGTCGTTAGACTCTCCCCCACTCAAAACTTTTCGTCCCCAAAAAGGAAAAAGAAGAGAAAAGAAGAAATTAAGAAATCAATATATCTTATTCAAATGTTAAATTTATAAACAATTAAATTACATAATTAAATAATTTAAATAAAATATATCAATTCATAAACAATTAAATCCTTTCATATTTAAGTTAGTAAAAGTTTGGAAAACATTTCTCAAAATTTTCGAAGTCCAAAATTCACGAAAAATTTTGGCAGAGTCTCCTCTGTACAGAGAGGTCTGGGAGAAATACTAATATCAATAATAATAATATATATCATATGTATTAAATATTTCAAAATAATATATATCCCAAACCACGAGAAAAATAATATAATATCGTTATAAAATCGTAATCTAAGAACGTACCTATTTGTAGGGCAAACAAAGCTTATTTATGAAACCAAAAGCAATAGCAATTGCTTCCATAACCTGTATTTCACTTATATAATCCAAAGAAGTCAATAATTATATAAAAGAGAAGTATTTTAAGTTGATTCAACCAATGACAAAACAAATCAATGCAACATAACAACAATCACTTGCAACCAAAAGCATACAATCATCACATGAGACAATTGTAACAAATCATACATCCATATCAAGCAAAACAAATGGTTTGTTCGGTTTTGGACACTTTTAATCGCATAAAATGACAAATAACTACTAAGTATACCATATACTCAACAGTCTTAGATAAAACTCAATAGATCATTCATAAATGCAAACAATTAGAAGTATCATTTTCCAAACAACCCATAAGCCAAAACAAACAATAATTTACAATGTTATTTAAGTTATTCTTATTAAATTTTCTTTCACAACATGTACATTTTTTTAATTTTTCTTTTCATTCATACAAGGAGTATTTCTTCAATTTACATTTATTTCTTACAAAAATTTAATTTCCACTCATTCATTTAGTGCTTAATTTCATTTATTCCCATTCATTACTTACAAAATTCATTTTCCATTTTATTCATCCAATGTCATTTCATCTCATTACATATATTGATTTCATACATAAGTTATTTCCATTCAGTTGTTTATGAAAATCAATGAATTCATTATTTAAGTATCATATATATTTTACTGGAGCCCGGTTCACATTTATTAATTTATATATTTGATTTCCATTAGATGTTAATACTCATTAGTGCATAAGTTCGTACTTATGTTTCTTACTTCTTAATTTACTTTCATCATTATGTAGTGTCATTGACTATTAAATCTATTTTCTGAATCATTTCAGCTTTTCTGAAGTTATAACCATTAAATTTAATATATATTCATTTTTAATTATAAATGGCTTCCATCATTAACTTGAAGTTATAATCATCTATTTACAATATTTATCCCTTCTACTTATTTTAATTATAAATAACTTCTAACATTTACTTAAGTTTATAATCATTTATTTATAGTATTCCTTTTCTATTACATTTGGTTAATAATATTTCAAACTATTGACCTAAGTTTATAATAATTTATAATATCAGAGTTCTTATTTATAAAAGTAATTCCATTGAACATATTCATTTACTAAAGTTTACTTGTATAATATTCTATTACATATCCTTATTAACATTTAAATTTTTAATAATTTGGTAAGTTATATATACATGTCTTTTAGAGTGAAACTGAATATTACCCAAGTTTTTCTTATATATCTAGTTAACAAAATATTCAATAGTTACCATTTTCTTGTTTTCATTTCCTTTTTATTTACCATTTAAAAATTTTAAATTTCTTATCTATTCCATTAATCATTTAGCATCAAATTTCTTAACTTCATTTTTGAAGGCTCCAATCATTAGTTTAGTCAAGATTCCATTCATTACCATAATTTCAATTTCTAATTTATAGAAACTTAAGGACTAAATAACCAGGTTTCATTTCAGTCACTTAGAAAATAATATATGTATTATCCTTTATAGATCAAATCATATTTAGAAATCTAAAATTTATAATTCATTTTTCAAAATAAGGTGTAGTAAAACCACTACAACCGTCTACCCACTTTGAAACTTGAAAATGAACGTCGGGGTGCACTCATCACCCGAAATTATTTTCCAGCGATAGAGAGGGGAGTACAGAACTTATTTCCTTCCAAAATTCCCTTAAAACATTTCTTACAAATCATATTGGAATATTCATATCAGAAAAATACTTCTAAGTACTACTAATATTATATTCTAAAATCTTTCGAAAGAAATATCAAAAATCCTGGAACTTGAGTTCTAAAATTTCCAATTTATATTTATTTTATTTTCAATATCTATATTTTAAATTAATATTTATATAGAGTTTTACTACCTAACAAATAAATATATAACAACCAACTATATCATTTATAAAATTAACTATTTTATATACAAAATATATAATAGGCAAAATAATTTCATTCATTTATATTTCAAAATAATATTGTTGGTCTGTCCTATTAAGTGCTTAGAAATCCCTATCGATGTGATAGTGTCCTCTGCACTAACCAGAATTTATAAATACAAAACAAAACAAATTAACACAATACAAAAACCTTTTATAACACTAACAAGTACCGCTCTCTCGCATTTATACACTCAACGACTCATTTGAGAGTATTTCTACCCTATTCTATATGAGTCAAACTCCCACAAAGCTAAGGTTATCACTAAACCAAAGCTCTGATACCAACTGTAATGACTGCCTTTTTGTATGTTTTAAGCAGACACATACGTCAGACTCAAACCATTCAAAAGAGCAGATTGTTATGGGTAAATAAAAAAAGAGAAAAAAGAAGAAAAAACAAATGCATAATCTCACAATGGAATGACAAAATATAATAATAAAATAATATTTCATGAAGCTGTTACATATAAATTTGATTATTCTTTTACAACGCAAAACCAAAGTTACAAAAAAAACAGGAATAAATAAATAAGTGCAGCGAAACAACATGATGCAGCGAAATAAATAAAACAAATAATAGTAGTACAAATCTTCGTCTTTGTATTCTAGAAATAAGGTCTTTAATCCTGAAATTCTCAGGCTGACCCTAGCGAATTGAAAAGACAAAACACTCGATTCAGAACTAAAAGATCTTATGTAAGTTAGATCAATGGAAAAATATGAGTGGAACAGCGTCGGAGATGTTTTCGGGGTTTGACATCTCCTATCTAGTGTCTAACATGAGTGCGGCAACTTAATAGATGCTCGGTATTCCCATCTCCTAAGGATCTGTTAAACTATCTACTATGTAGTATAATATGCTATTATAACATGTCTACAGTAAAGTAAAAGTATTAAAATAGCATTAAGGTGTTATCCATATCCCCCTTAATACATTTTATATATTTCCACAATCTATATAGTACCGTAACTCCTCCATAAACTAGATGCATCAGAGGGCACTCCATAGGTATGGTACAAAATAAACTTGTAGAACGCGCTCTAGGGCATGTGAACACGACACTCGAGGTAATGCCAGGGTAGATATACTAAATGCGAATCCAGAATGGTGGTAACACATAGTAGCTACTGTCGCCCACCGCGGAACACACTCCCAAGTCAAAATCAAGGGGTGGCCACCAAATCAATCACAAATTAATAGAAATGATATCGAAGGAATATGTCAGATCAAAAGTGCGACCTCACTTGGCCCGGCATGGCTCCTGTTTTAGTCACATCTAAGCTGACTCATGGGAGTCAGGGTCACGTCATACTTTATACAGAAATCGTTCACCAAACTATCCTACTTCATTTATGGAATCTCCACCACATGCACAATTGTTAAAGTTGTTTTCGGTATTGGCAGAGAGTATGACAATACCCGATCCTGGTCTCTTTAACAACCAATCGATTATTACACACCGTATGGTTCTTTTACATTTCAAAAAGTCAATTCACATTTTATATCAACATATCATATTCATTTTCAAATCATATCTCTTTCGAAATCATATTCATTTTCGAACTATATTCACTTTCAAAATCATATTCACTTTCAAATTATAGATAAGTTAGGTTAAATAAATCCTTCATTTTTAATCATCTTATTTACTTAAATATGCCATTTTAAAAAAAGGTGTCGATTTTAAATTCCAATTTAGGTTGTTTAACCATCAAGGATTTAAATATAAATACCTCAACTTTACACATGATGAAATTTTAGAAAATAGTTTAGGTAGTCATAAATAGTTTAAATTGTTTTAAATAGATTAAAATTGTTTAAAATAGTTTAAATAGATTTAAATTTGATTTAACTAGATTTTAAATGATTTAAAGAGGTTTAAAATAGATTAAATAGATTTAAATTATATTTAAAAATATTTACATACATAAATTTTAGATTAAATAGATTTAAATCATATTAAGTAGATTTTTAAATAGATTAAATAAATTTAAATTATATTAAATAGATTTAAAATAAATTAAATAAATTTAAATTATACTAAGTACATTTAAAATATATAAAATAGTTTTAAAATAGATTAATAAATTTAAATTATATCAAATAGATTTAAAATAGATTAAAGAAATTTAAATTATATTCAATAGATTTAAAATAGATTAAACAAATTTAATTTATATTAAATAGATTTAAAATAGATTAAATAAATTTAAATTATATTAAATAGATTTAAAATAGATTAGAAAAAATTAATTTATATTAAATAAATTTAAAATCAGTTAAATAAATTTAATTAGTTTAAAATAGGTAAAAATAGATTAAATTGGATTAAAAAGGTTATAATAAATAAAATAGTTTTAAATTGATTAAAATAGTTTAAATTAATTTAAAATAGATTTCAAAGTTATATCCAACATTTCCATAACTCAATTCTGATAAATTCATTTGTATTTGACCTCAACTTTGAAAATTCAAATTTTAAATTCTTTGAGCCATTCATTAAATTAATTTTAATTTCACATTTACACTTAGATTAATGAAAGTGATTCAGTTTATATAAATCCATTTCTATTTCAAAATACCAATTAACTAAGTTTCAAAGATTCAAAAATCATTTATTCTAACCAATCCGGTGTCTGTATATAATTTTCTAGCCTAGGGTCAAGTGATACGGATATCATTTCCATCCACAATTTAAAATTTTACGGTTGTATATCATTTCAATCCACAATCCCGAATTAAATAAAATCTATAAAATCGCACGAGTCTATCACTTCAACTCATAACCATTTTTCCCTAATCTATAGATCGTTTGGGATGTATCATTTCAACCCATAGTGATTTTTCTAACAATAACTATGGGAACTTGCAGAGTGATAACAGTATGTAAATAAACATATCATCCAGTCATCCGATACTAACAATCAAACATCCATCATTATTATCATCCAATTCAACCAATACATTTCAACAAATGGAAGATTATCATTTATGGGTAATTGACTGGCAATTTAAATTCAATAATAAATTAAATGACGATTTAATTCAAAATAAATTCAAATTAACTGGAAGGATGATTTAAATACACTAAACAACCATAAATTAATTTCTAATCACACCATAAATTTAATTTAACTAATATAAAAAAATTTAGAAGTTGTGAGTGGGTCAAAACACTCACCTTCGATTTTGAATCGATTAAAAAAATCCCATTTAGGGCCCAAATTCAAATAGTCTTAGAATTCGACCAAACCAGTATAAATATATCTGGAATTTCGATATGATCCTAGCCGAACAAACCGCTCGTGAATCGGACCTCGCGTGCGAAAGTTATTCAGTTAGAACGTTTGAAATTAAAATTAAATTAAATTAAAAGGAAAAAGAAAAAAAAGAGCACAGACCTATACTCAACCACCACACGTCACTCTTCTCCCTAGGCAAGCCCTAACCACGTTCACGACTCTCCTGTTCGACAATCGCTTGGTCTCCATGTTATCCCCCATCGCAT
The DNA here is from genome assembly GCA_030765085.1 of Allium cepa. NCBI lineage: Eukaryota > Viridiplantae > Streptophyta > Magnoliopsida > Asparagales > Amaryllidaceae > Allium > Allium cepa. The sequence goes on along the minus strand of CM060939.1, from coordinate 640,544,253 downwards.
GCCGCCCACAGGCATCCCCAGCCATGCCGATCACGTCGCTGAACTACACGACCCCTTCCTCCTTGGCGATCGACGACCATCCACGACCGTGAAAAGGGCAGCCGCCACCACTTCCATCTAACCATAATCAAATTGTTGCCATCAACCAAGCCGTCCAATCTCCAAACAAATCAAATGGATGAACTCTCCTCGGCCCTCTCCACAACACTGTATCATTGATTTGACGGTCAGTCGAAGTTGATCGACGATCGATGAACGGCCGAGAATTGTTCCTCGAATTTCAGACATAGAGAAACCCAAATCGAAAAACAGATAGCAGTTTTGACTTGCTTTCGTCGAGGGCTTCGAAATGGTATATAATTTGTTAGGTTTTGGAGGAGTTGGATTTTTCGATTTGATTTTGGTTTGCAATCAGGGTTTAGAGATTTGAATATGTTCTGCCACTGAAGAAAAGAACAAACAGAAGTTGATGTACATGCAGGATTGAGAAATGAGAAACAATAATGGTTTATAGCAGGCTATTTATAGGTATAGCTAAAATAGAAAAGAATGGACAGATCAAATTGGAAGCTGAACAATAAACGACTCGAAAAGCCCGTTTCGTTCCCGAAACGAAAGTGGGTCATCCCATATATCAAAATAGATGTTTTCAATATTTTTAAACTCAATGGAACCGGTTTAAGACCTAACTCCATCATATAAAGAAGTTATTTTAAAATCAGCTTATTTCAAAATTGATTTTTATTAAATTGATTTTTAGGCGTTACGAGTCCATACGATCAAACGACAAGTCCAATCGCTACGAAACTTGAAAACTTACAATAATTCACTATTACGCATCCGATGAAAGTAGTTTTGCCGAAATCCGAGACAGTGGTCAAAATGGCTATTTTTCCAAGTTAATTTAATAATTAATTAAGTCACTTTTCAGTTCAAATTTTAATAATTTACCATTTCTATCATTTTGGATTACTTAGTAATTTAAAATCCTTCAAAAAAATTCTATATCCATTCCATGTTGAATATTTTTTCGATTACAATGTTCAATTTCAATTTCAATAAATTCAAAGATTGTAAATTTAATTTCCAATAATTCCATTTAATTTGATTTCTGTCTTTGTTATTAAATCAATTATCATCATATGGGTATAATTAACATTGGTTTATGTCTTAGTACATTAATATTTTCTCATTTCATCTAAATTTCAATTAACGTAATATTTAATTTCAATTAATTGCAATTGGTTTCCAATTAAATTTTAAAACTAAATAAATAGGTAACGTATAATAATTGTTACCGTTAACTTTTAATCACACTTATAAGTTTATTATTTACGAACAAATGTTACAATTGCTTTCATAACACTATTTAATTACCATTAACTATATATTATTTCATTAGTTGATTCCATATTTACATTAATTTCCTTATATCAAATTTATAACCAAGTTATAACATTTACATTATTTCAATTAATTAGAATTTCATAGAGATTGTTAATAATTAACTTACATTAATATTGTTACAATTCATTCTAGTTATTATTTCCATTAATAAATCACAAAATTTGTTTTTCCAATATTAAATAACAAAACTTATTAAATTAACTAATTTTAATTATCGATAGTTTACGGGTCATTACATATTCCCACAAGTTTTTTATTAGTAGAAAATATCACCAACCAAGTTACACTTGGAACGCCATTTATAGATAAAATTTATCCTATGACTAATATTAATAAAAATTGAATTATAGGTATTTATGAAATAAACCTTTCACTTTTCAATTTATAACTAAAATTTCACGAAGGTTTTACATGAAATAAAAGATATTTTAATGCAAAAGACTTTTCATCTAAATTTTCCAAAAACAAGAAATAAATTCCTTTAATATAAAGGAAAAACTCCAAAATCCTAAATTACAAGATTTAAAATGATTTATAACAAATTTTCTATGGAAATTTGTAATGATCATCCAAAAGTTTTTTGGGATAGAAAGAAACACATTGTTAGTCTTCCATATGAAAAAGATTTTGATGAAAAGAAAATTCCTACTAAAGCAAGACAATGTCGGATGAACTCTAAATATTTAGAATTATGTAAAAAAAAGAGATTGAAGCATTATTACAAAAAGGTTTCATGAAACCATCACAGTCACCTTGGTCTGGACTGCATTCTATGTAAATAAACATAGTGAACAAGAAAAAGATATTCTTAGATTAGTAATAAATTACAAACCCCTAAACAGGGGCGGAGACGATGTTTCTTCAGATAGGGCACATGCCCTAACTCAATTTTCGACATTCTTTTATAAAAAATGATATAGTGATATTTTTGCCCTATCTGAAATAATCACTCCGCCACATCTAGAACCATGCCCTACCTAAAGTTACATGCTAGCTCCACCACTGCCCCTAAATAAAGTTCTAAATGGATTAGACATTTAATTCCTAATAAAAAAGACTTACTTGATAGATTATATGATTCTATCATATTTTCTAAATTACTGGCAGATTCAGATGTTAAAATCTGACCAATATAAAACCACTTTTAATGTTCCAATCGGGCATTATGAATGGATAGTGATGCATTTTGGCTTAAAAATGCTCCTTCAGAATTTCAGAAAATAATGAATGACATTTTTATTCCATATAGTGGATTTATTATAGTTTATATTTATGATATTCTTGTATTTTCTAAAGATATTGAAGTGCATTGTAAACACTTAGATATTTTTAGAATGATTATTATTCAAAATGGTTTAGTAATATCAATAACGAAAAAGTCTTCATTTCAAACAAATGTAAGATTTGGGATCATAATATTGAAAAAGGGAAAAAATCGTATAAACAGAAGTATAGAATTTGCTTCAAAATTTCTGTATGTGATAACAGATGAAACATAATTGCAAAGATTTTTAGGCATTTTAAATTATATATCTTCTTATTATGTTAATCAAGCTACGGATGCTGTTATCTTATATGATTGATTAAAAGAATCTAGGTCCATGGACAGAATGGCATACTCAAGCTGTTAGAACAATAAAAGCAAAGGTAAAAAATCTTCCTTGTTTAATGCTTTCAAATCCAAATTGGGAAAAAGTAATTGAAACAGATGCCTCAGATATAGGATTTGGTTGAATTGTAAAACAAATTTTCCCAAAGCTAAACAAGGATATCTTGATAGATTTCACTCTGGAAAATGGACTAATAGTAGGAAAAATTATGCAACTATAGCCAAAGAAATTCTTGCTATAGTCAAATGTGTTTTAAAATTTCAAGATGATTTATGTAATCAAAATTTTATTGTAAAAATTGATTGTAAATCTGCAAAATTTATGTTTAATGAAGAATTCAAACATGATGTATCTAAACAAATGTTTGTCAGATGGCAAGCTCATTTGGCACCTTTTGATTTTGAAATTGCCTATAAAAAGGAGAAGAAAATAGTCTTCTTGATTTTTTAATATGTAAATTCTTGTAGGATTATGACCTCCAAAGGAAGGAGTAATTTCTTCTACAGAGGAAAAGGTAGAGAAAATATCCGCCGAGCCCAACATGATAAAAAAAAACTATTTGCTGAAAATTTGACAGCCACTTCAGGTAATAATAATCCTAATGATTGTTTATACAAGGAATTTTTAGAATTTAAGAAAAACAAAGGGCTAATGGCTAATCTGGTTCATCATCATATGCTAGCATAACTGGAAAGGAAGAAGCTAAAGAAAATATAACCACTTATGCAAAAAATCCACATAGAGAAATCATATTTCTCTTAGAATTTGATGATATGAAAAGGGAGAATGATCCCTAACAAAGGTATCTTGATACTTCATCATTTAATGTTACGGCATATAAGCAAAGGGCATATTATGAGGCAGTAATGAAATCCTCTAAGACCTGTGAAATAACTTATTTTAATGCAAGCGACCCAAATGTTTATTGTTTTAGTGAAATAATTATTAAAAGGTTAATAATGCCTGAAGAATGGGGGTTGTCTACCCTTAAACAAAAAGAAATGTTTTTACCAGATAAGAAAATTACTATCAGATATAATTATTTGGACTATGTAGAAGCACTACATAAAGTACTTCTCTATGAAAATTACAAACAGAAACATCCATGGTTTATTAAAGTTTGCGAGGAAGTTTATAAACCCCCGATACCAAATTGTTTTATGGAATGGTGAACAAAATATAGACCATCGCTCGATATTCATTCGGAAAAATTAAAAGAACTATATTCAGAATGGGTTGATGTTTCACCAAGATTAAGTAATCTTGAACAATATTTAATGATATCAGAAGTAGGTCCACAATATTTCTTTGTTGAATTTTCCATTCTGGATTTGGAAATGGAAACCAAAAATAGGTTATACCAACAAAGAAATTCCTTATTTGCACAGATGTCTCTATGCAAAATTTTAGGACAAATTGACCAGAATTGAGAAAAGTACAGGTCAGATATTTGGCCAAGAAATGATATCAGAGATAAGCAAAAGAATAAAATTCTATCAGGAATAGGAATCTGTAATTCAACATAAAGAAGCTCCAAGCCCGTTCCAACATATTATTAGAAAACTAAAGATGCAAAAAGGAACACTCACTAAAGAAGATATATTTTATACCTATAATATAGAAATAAAAAAAGATTTAATAAAAAAATCTTGGTTGAAGATGCAAATTCATACACATTAATGGTTTTATCAAAAGCTAAGGACATAGCCGAGGAATGTAACAACCCGGGATTTGCATTACCAATTAATAAATAAAAATTAGGATTTTTATTTATTTTAATGAAGCATAAAAGGATTTGGAATAACAAAATTTATTTAGAAAAGGCTATTTTAATTAAATGGGAAATATGGGATTTTAAAATGAGGATAAAATGTTATTTTTGGAAAGTTAAATATTTTAGGAGAGATTTTAAAACGGGTTTGGGTAAGAAAAATGAGTTTTATAAACATACATGAACACTTAGACTAATTTTTGGAAACATGTAAATAACCATCTTCTTATTGGGTTACTAAACTTAACCCAATAACCCACCCTAAAACCTCATCTATAAATTATCTCAAACTCTCCTAACCTCATTCATGCATCCCTAATCAAAACCCTAATCATTTCCTAAAGCTTTCTTAACAAAAATGGCCTCTATCTTCATCTCCTTCTAGTTTTAGCTTATGCAAGTCATTCTATGCAAAGGTAATGCAAATACCCACCTCAAATCCATTTTTATATCTTTATAATTTCTGAAATTTATTTGGTAACACATGTTTTATGTGTTTTTTTGATCTTATAGCCTCCTAATCATCTTTTGCTAACTTGGTTTGATGCTATAGTGGTCTTTGTTGCTTTCTAGAGAGGTATATTGCTAAAAACCTCTTCTAATATGTGTTTAATCCTCTTTTGATTTCAGTAATCATTTAGTAACACATGTTTTATTATGTAACATGTGAATCATAGCTCTTTGATCATTTTTGCTTTCATTTTGGGTGTGCACATAAGGTGTTTGTGATATTGCTTCATAAGGTAATGTTAAGCTTTGGCCCTTTGTCTCATTTAATATAGTGTAGTAATCATTATATGGTAGTTAGTGATTGATATTAGTGAAATTTGATGCCAAAAATTTGAAAAAAACACCCCAAAACCCTCAAAAACAGCATTTCCAGCTGGCTGGAATGTTTCAGCCTGAAAACAGGCTGAAACAGGGCTCTGAGTGCACCAGGGCAGGCCTGGGTTGCACCCAGGTTGCAGCCCGGGTGCAGCAGGCTAGCCCGGTTGGGCTAGCCAGTAGCAGGCCAGCCCTTAGTGGGCGGGCGCGCTTCCCCCTCCCCAGCCCAAGCGGGCTGGGGCCTTCCGCGCCCTCCCCAACCCAAGCGGGCTAGGGCCTTCCCCCTCCCCAGCCCAAGCGGGCTGGGGCCTTTACCCCCTCCCCAGCCCAGGCGGGCTGGGGCTTTACCCCCCCACCCCCCCAGCCCATGCGGGCTGGGGCTTGATGCTTCTTCCCAGTCCATGCAGGCTGGGGCTGGTCTGAACCAGCTGCACCGCATGGTGCAGCCTGGTTCACAGAAACGGGCTGCACCATGCGGTGCAGCCGGCTTCTAAAAAAAAGGGGGGGCTGCACCCACTTGGTGCAGCCAGGTTCCGACTCACCGGTTGCACCATTTTGGGACAACCGAGTCCGGGTTGCACCATTTTGGTGCAACCGCTTCAAACTGATTATTTCTGCAATGAACCTTTGGGCTTCAATTGCCAATCAAAAATTGTCGAACTTTGGTTCACAACCATTCGGAATATTTTCCAACGCGAATATTGGTTTTCAGTGATTTTCTGATTTATCGATTTCTTTGAGATTTGTCTCTGGATTTCGTACACGGGTTTTTATGAACTATTTTAAAAGGATTTTTCACTCCTAAATGGCTTTCGAAATTATTATATAATATTATTTTTAATTATTAAATTAATTACTCCATAATAGGAGAGTTTTCAAAAGCCGTTTTAAAGTGATTTCAAGATCAATTATAAATCCGTTTCGCACCATTATTTTCTATAATAAAAATCTCACACTCACTTTTAGCACGTCGAGCGAAGTGGAAAGGTGCTTAAACGGTTAGGAAATCTCCGGCCTATGGAACCGTGTGTATTTTCTTTCCGGTTAATCCCCGACCTATTCGATTGATCGTTTTGACCTTTGGGTCTAGTTTACCGATGATACGAGGTGGACTTTTTATTGTTTGGAGTGTGAGCTTACTATTGGTTAGTAAACCGTTTAGTGCGAACGTGGGGTATGGGACTCATTGTTAACACTTTACGGGTTCCTCCCCAAGAAGTTTGTGACACATTAGCCTCTGGGCGGGCAGTACTGGACCTCTGGGTCACCACGCCTCTGGGCAACCGTCTTCGGACACCTGCTCTATGGAGCAGTTTTTCGGCATGTGCCTCTGGGCCTTTATCCTTCTGGGAAGGATCTCGCCGTCTCGCGCGTTCCGCATCTGTGCGAGTGATCGATCACAACTCTACAGTACTTGGCAATAACGACTCTGGTTGGTGCACGTGCAATACTTGTATTATTTGATGATTTTTATATCCATTCGAGTACCGCCATTCGGTGTTGGTTCTATGGAACCATACGATGTAAGTGCAATTACCTTATGGATTTACAGTGTCTCTGGACACTGCTTTTCAGTATTCGATTTCATTGACTTTTCAGTATATCCCTATTGCTCTTTGGAGTATCGATCTTTGCTTGGGCATTGATTACAGACTCTGGTCACTCTTGGGATTATTGCCTATGGGCAACTTTATATAGCTTTGGCTACGCCGATGATATGAGGCGATTTTATTTATTTAACACTTTGGTTTTGATATTCTCTTTGGAGATTTTTACTGTTTATTGATGATTAGGGATCGTCATTATATTCATGTAGTCCATAATACTCTTCTCTTTGGAGAAGTACTGTTTTATTTATGTACCGCATTATTATGTTTATCTCAGTTTATTAACTGATTGTTTAGCTAGCCTGACCCGAGTGTTTTTCGCTCGGGTCAGACCGAGTTGTTTCAGGTTAGGTCTCTGGACTTAGCTTTCTGTGCTTCCGCTTGGACATTATCTGCTATGCTGATAGATAGCTCTTTATATTTGTCCACTATTTTGATACTCTGATTATTCAGTCTCTTATGTACATATTTTTGACTCACATGTGTGAGCGGTGGCTTTGTACCCACCTTTTGATATTTGGATCTGTATTGATGATATATTGTACCTATGTTCTGCGACCGTTATGTGACTGTTTTGTGATGATGATGTTATCATTTAGTATTATGTTTGTTCTGAACCTATTTTCCTTAGCCATTGTAATTTCGTAATAAATATCTATCGGATATGTCGAATCACTTGAGAAAAGAAAACCACCTATTCGACGTATTCAGTAGTTAGTTATAGCTTGTTTACATATGGTCGCTTCCATTATACTCTATTCTCCGTTCTAGTAGACGGTATTACTCCGTAATACTCTTTACTAGAGTGGGTCTCGGAGTGGGGCGTTACAAGGAAGACCAATTTTCAGACCTAAATGATGATGAATTTGAGAAGATATTTAGCAAACTAGAAAAGAGGCCCACGTTATGAGAAAGGACAAAGGTAAAATGATTTTGGATTAATGATTGATTAGCGTTCCAGCAAATTTCATAAGATTGCCAGCCGTAGAAGACAAATTTCTTTTCAAAAAGGATAGGTGGTCTATATACCTAACATACTACCTGATGAAAAAAGGATAGGATGATGTCTCCCACTTTAGTAAAGTGGACAATTAAGCCATGGATTTCAAAATTTTAAAATCTGAAATAAATTGATTTGAATTTCATTCTAATGTTCAGCTTAGCCTATAAATAAAGATGGGATTCATTTGAAGAAGGCAGACTGATTTCTACCATTTCTATTCTTGACTCCAAAACTTTCTGCCATTAAATACAAGTTTGTACTATTATTAAGATTGTAAATACAAGTGTGTGTTGAAAAAGAAGACTTATTCTTTTGGTTTGTATCTATAAATGTTTACTTTGTAAGTTTTATTTTATATTACATCACGAGCCTGGATGGCATGCTAAATTAATTATGTGTTGAATTATGTCTATTTTATATGTATGCATGCATGTGTTCTTATTTTAAGAAATATGTGTTAAAAATAAAATACTGAATAATGGTTTGGGATTGCATCAGGCAACAGTAATCTCTGATCAACATTTAAATAGTGTACTCATGTCTGTGTTAGCCATATATAGGCGTTTTAAGACTTCATTTACACTTCTTTTTAGTCAAAAATTATTGTTAGACAAATGCATGCGTGTAAGAAATCCGGTTATTCAATCATTTTTTTAATATGTAAGATCTTGAAAACACTATAGCATATCAGTACTGTAGTTATAGTAGCAATGTAACAAAATACTATAGTTGCATCTCTATAATAAGCATATTATTCGTATACTTGTTAAAATTATAAATCTTTGCCATAGAGTTTTTAGAATAATTGATATCCAATTAATAATTAATAATTACAATAAAATAGTAATAATGATTGATTGATTAAAAATAAAAATTAAATAAATAATTTTAAATATTAATAATTAAATAAATAGTAATTAAATAATAATAATTAAGTAATAAAAAATAATGGATAATAACTAATAATTAATTTGAAATATGAAATAATTTGTACGAATAATATGATCGAACAAATATATATAATTAATTAATTAATAATAAATAAATAATAGATAATTGACTAATAATTATTATTAAGTACTAATTAATAATTAATAAAGTCAAGGACCTCTAGTCCAAATGGTTAGAGGTACGACGCTTTAGACAAAGGTTTCAGAGATCATGGGTTCGAGCCCCTAAGACATCATAATGAGTGATCTGTTTGAATAAGTATCACTCCTATTACCAAAATAATAATAATTACTAAGTAATAATAAATTTTTTGTATGAAATAATTTATAATTGTATTTGAGAGAGGTATTTTTTTTGAATTAATTAATAGTTTGATATTATTATTTTTATTTGTTTTAAGAATTTTTTAATTTATGTTAAATTAACATTAAATTGATGTAAAACTATAAAATGATATTAAATATTAAATTCAATATTTAAATTAGTATTAAATAATAAATGAATAATATCATTATTTAGTAAAAATTGGAAAAATACAATAAAACTAGGGCGATTCAAATTATTCAAAAACGGTACATCTCGTTTGAATTTGAATACATATTTATATAGTATTTTTTTTTAAAGTTTAATTCAAGTTTATAATACTTTAAATTGTACCCTTTATAATTAATTAAAATTCTCGCTTAACTGTCTACTTTAAAACTTATAAAACTTTAACTTGTATTATAAACAAATTTTGGTCCCAACCTTTAAAATTTTGACTCCAACGTCTAAAATTTTACCTAAAATTTTGACTCCAAACGTCTAAAATTTAGGCTCCTGCTTAACACATGCACTACGCATCCAACCACCCCTTGACTTATTTCACCACTCCCTTTAAGTATTCCAATGCATCCACGAAAAAGAAAATGAATGAAGAAAGCGATCCTCATCTTCCTCTTCCACTTAACAACACCATCCCTCGTTCCCAACCCTTTGACAAAGCCCAAGCCTGAATCCACGTCCATTGTCAGACCCATCAACCCTTTCCCTTCCTCCTCCACCACCACCTTCATATACCCAAACTCGAATCCACCTCCCTCCACCGAACAAATTGAAACCTAACCCCAATCCACACTCGCACAAACCACGCACCCATTTCAATCTCGTCGCTGAAAAATTCCATTGACCATCACCTTCATATCGCCAGTGCTTCCTCCTCAAACAACCCTAAAAAACCACCTCACCACTCATATCTCCTTGGCGAGCCCATCGCCCAACCTCACCGCATCCCCGAATCCTAGAACAACATCTTACTTCTGCAAATCCAAGCAACCACCATCAATCATCACCCAGAACAACTGCTCCTAATTTGTTTGATTTTTTTTAGAAAGAAAATGATAATAATAATAATAATAATAATAATAATAATAATAATAATAATAATAATAATAATAATAATAATAATAATAATAATAATAATAATAATAATAATAATAATAATAATAATAATAATAATAATAATAATAAATGGAGGAAGAAGATCAGGTTGTGAGCAAGTTATGAGCAAGAAGAGCTGATTCTGTTGGTTCTCTTTGTAATGCCTGCAACCCTGAAGTGTTTTTTCACTTTTATTTTTTTGTAAAATAGTTAGAAGATTTTTCTCTTTGGAGCAAGCAATCATAGTTAAGTCACTTATGGGTTTGAACTGAATCTTTTGTTCTATGAAACAACGTTTTGAAAGAAAAATTATAAAATTTTTCCATGTCAAGTCATTTGTGCCTCTGGGCTGATTTTATTTCCTTATGCAAAACAAGTTTTACTCGAATAGAGTAAAGAAGCCACATGAAGTCAAGGGAAATTTCCCTACTTATTTCTTTCCTTTATTGTTGTATTTGAACTGGAAAAAAGTACTAAATTTTATTATTACTTACACTTCTACCTAAGTTTGGATTATGCATTTATAAAGACTTGTTTTCCTTCTAGTGTTTTGCTCATTTATCAATATCTAACTATTTATACAGTACTTGAACAATTGAAAATATGTCTGTTGAGATAAATAATAAACTAGTTGATGTTAGTACATCACATGTGTTCATTAGTTGCATATTTTCAACAAACAAAAATGAAGTAGCTTAAGTTCAAAATTGAACTTGCCTTGAGTAAATTAATTAGTTAAACCAGTATGTTAATTTTTCTTCTCTATTCTTTTATGTGTAGATTATTTGATTAGGGCAGAATAGAATTTTTTTTCTCCTAAAAGCGTTATGGGGCTAGGAAGAACAAGGTCAACAGCATTCTTCTACGGAAAGCCGTCCATTATAGAAGTAAGTGGTACATTCCCTTGTAATTCTTCAACAGATTTGTAGTGCGTGTACAAGGTAAAATGCACCAAACATTGCACATGTTACTGCAGCAGATAACACTTACTAGTACCCTAGTGGCTAGCATATTGTTATCAATCTATGCATGTTCTCATTTATATACAACCGCATATGTTGATATTTGAACTGCTATATAAATACATGATCAGGTAAAGAGAAACAAGAAGAATGTGGAGGGTGGGGACAGCTTTGGTTTTCAAAGGACAATGTAAAATACTTATTAGTTAGCTGTGTTAGATGATTTGGATGATGATGGTGGAGAACTTAAAGTTTTGCTAGAGTTTGACAATTCAGTAGAGAGGCACATTGAGTTTCTCAAATCTGAATTGGGTAGGAAGAGTGGGTTGTAAGCGTGGCGGTACCATAGCCTTATTTTTGATGTACATATATGGTACTATTTTTTATGTTGGTTGATACTTTGCCTTGATCTTATTGTTGAAATGAAAAGGTTGGTTTTAATTTGGATTGTTTCTCTTTTTAATTTTTGTTATGAGCATATACATTTTGCTATGAGTATGCTATTTCTTCTTTACCACTTTTGTGCTTCCACATACATCTAATTAACACACTCGGCATTATGTTTATATTGCAAGTAAATGATAGCAAAATTATAATCGTAGACTTATTGCAAATTCTGTTACAAGGTTTTTAGCATTTGTAATTGAACTTACCACAACTATCGTTCCTATTTGTAATATCATAGTTTTCAAATAAATGTTACAGTTTTGCAACTAGCATTTACAGTTGTAAAAGGACCTATTGAAACAACTTTTAACAGTTGTAACAAATCACCACCGCAATGGTTTTCTGCAGCTGTCGTAAACAATTGTAAAATGCAATCATCATATTGCAACTTTGCATATTTAGACTAGTGGTTGCCAGTTGCAAAAGGCCTTACAACTGGCACTGCCAGTTGCGAAATGGGTATTTTGTTATAGTGAATGATTCCCATGTAGGTACAGCCACTTCCCGTCGTATAACCCTAATATTGCAGATGACTATGTCTCCCCTCCCTGCTGTCCAATATGTCAACATGTGATCAAGTATGCCCTAGTAACAATAAAGCTTGTAGTTGCACTACAATCACATGATTTGTCGAGTTCCATGTTATGCTCACATAAGGTGTGGACCAAGGTACATCATCCAGTGTAGAACAGATATTTCTGTTACATTTCTTTATGCAGCTACATGAATACTGAAAATCGAGAAAGAGGAAAAAAGTCCCTCGATTCGCCCTATTTGGCCTGCACCAGGTCCAAGTTCAACCTGGATTTGCCGACGCAATTTAGAAGTCTAAAAAATAAGCTAGACATCATATTCTCCCCGTGCAGTTTTTTTTTACCAGAATATAGACGTCTAGTTCCTTATTAGAACATTTAAATTTGATTCCATATGCCAAAATAAGCTTTAGGACGTATAGAATCAAGTCAATTTTGAACCATTTCTTTTCTGTTTCGACCTGTTTGAAATTCAGATGCTATGCGGTAAATTCAGATTTCCGGTTAACTTTTTAGACATCTGGTTTTGGGTATTTCGGATTTAATCATTTGTTTGTTTAATTTATTTGTGTTCATCATCTTCACGGATTCGAGTATACAAACTAGATTTATATTTAACAGTGTTTTGTTACAATTGTTATATATATATATATATATATATATATATATATATATAACTATAGCTGGGTTTTCTCTACAATTGTAGATAACATCTAAATTGTACCCATAGTGTTCTTAATAACTAATTAATGTATATTTAATTATCTTTGTCTATCCAAAATCATCCCAAGCTTTATACAAAAACCAAATCTATGCAATTATTGGTGATTTTAGTTCAATTTTCCATTCCCGCACAATTCATAATATTATTTTGTCAATTCATCAACTATGGTTTTCTAGTTTTTTTTTCAATTCATAAGTATTCTTTGTAATAAAAGCATAGATTCAAGATCAAACATTATATTTTAAACTTAGGTAGAGTATAAAGGAATTTAACTACTTATGAATCATCATAACTCATCATAATCAATCCACTCGCCTTTTCAAAGCTTTCCATATTCTTTAATCTTTGTGAATCTCCTTTCTTAGACCTCCAAGACTTGATTTGTTTCCCCGTCCTTATTCCTTTTTCTTTGATTTTGATTCTCTCTCTCTTTTAATTTGATGTGTTTTATTTTGACTTTGATTAAGAAAAAATGGAGAAGAGAACATAAAATGTTCAAAAATGAGAAGTTTTGAGGAGGAAGAATAAGAAATGTACATATAGAATTAGGGAGGTGGTTGTTAGAATTTTAAATAAGGAGTGAGGGTTAGGTTCTTATATATAGTTGAAAATAGTTACACCAAAAATTGGTATCACACCCGGATGCCAAATGTGATAAGTCAGAACTTGAGTTCCATCACTTTTGATGACATGACTAAGCATGACTTAGTAGGTGTTGACCAAATGGTGAAAAATCATAACTTAGTATACAAGGCTAAGTACAGGATGATATTATCAAGAAATGATTCCATGATTATAACGACCTGTAAATTTTTAACGGTTTTATAACGTAATTAGCTGAATTTTTGCAAAATTTTAAATAATTGAGTTTGGAAATAAAAATTTGATATTTGGAATACGTCTACTTAAATATAGCAAATGGTAAATTTTCATCGGATAATATGGAAGTTTATTTTGTTATGTAATTTTATTTGAATTAAAATCAGTTTCTACTTGATGATAATAAAATATTTCTCAAACCTGAATATTTTTATATAATAAATTTGTAAATCTTCTTTTAAGTGAGACGTCATATTTCGTTTCGCCAAATTTGGACTGCTATTGCTCTGTTTATCTTATTTTTGGCATATTAGCAGCATTTTCGGTATTAAATATCGAATTTTGAGAGGATGATCATATTGCTGAGATTTGTGTACCATTCTGTTTGTCTCATCGTGCTGATCTTCATAATATACTCATTTGTGCATTTCAAGGTCCGGTATGCGGCGGAATCTGCAAAACGGTTGCCGTATCGGTGATCGTTTTTGCCTTTTAATTTCTGATTTCCATTCGATTTCCTGCTATGCAAACCAATAGCCATCAGCAATTAATATGTCTAGCATTTAATTGGCACGACTTTTATTATTCCAAGTTGTTCATCTTATATTGAGTTGTCCATACACTTTCTGGTTCTCTCTCCATCTTTTTGTTTCATATGTTCATTGCTTTTGGAATGTGTGTGTATGTGTGTGTGTGTGTATATGTTATAAAATCTAGTTCGTTTACTTTATTTTATTTGGTAGTGAAACATGCTTCTTCTTGCCCTGTTTGCTCTGTCTCTATCACTTCCATTTAAAAAAAGGAATCCAACGTCTTCCTCTCTATGAACTGCATGACCAACCTGCTTCTTTTATTTGCAAGTCGAGCTCCACCCAACCAGCGCCTCCACCATACATGCGCACCCCACCACAAACCCGCCTCCCTTCCCACCTTGAACCCAGTAACTCACCCAAGCACGTCAGCCTTCAACCGATCGCCTCCACCCCCCCAACCATTCCATGTCCACCAGCTGCCATTTCCTCCCTCCACGTCTACCCTCCATTTTCCGCCTTCCCTTGACTGCCTCAAACCCATCTCGCCCCACCAATGGTCGCACCGCCTCTCCTCCACGCAACGTCGGCCCTTCCTCTTCCCACGAGTAGCTCGCTGACCTATCTTTTATATATTAACAGCGCTATATATATTAGCGCAAAGAGTGGATATATCGTGTTATATGGTATAAGTCATGTCTATTTTATATAAAGTATATAAACCATAAAATATGTTTTCATATAAAAGTTATATAAATGTTGTTATATACGTACATAAAAATATATTAAGTTATATGCGCTCATATATTTTTATTGAATATATATAAAGTTTCAATGTATGAGTCATATTAGTTTATATATGTCGTTTGTTAGTTTATATAAGTTATATAAGTAATATATAAATATGTTGTTTATATATATAAATTTATACAAGTTATATATAATATGTTTTTTGTTTTTCTATGAAAAAATAGTAATATATATAGATTTTGAATTTTAAGTCTGTGTAGATTTTATAAGATCTTTTGAACTATATATGTAAGATATAAATTATGGAATCTGGTTGTTTATAAATATATATAAACATAATATGTAGGTCTATATATATAAATTGCTGAAGCTTTCAATTTTACTTTGTGTGCTAAAGTGTGTGTGTATATATGTATATAAGTATATATGGGTTTGGTTCAAATATATATAGAGTGATTTTATTTTATATGTGTTTAAATTTAATATTGATTTGAAATTTATGTATATAGATTTTATTTTAAATATATGTCTAAAGTTGATTTTAGAGAAAAATATATATAACATATATTTTGTTCTTTTTATATCAAGCTAGTCTGATTTGTTTTCATCGACCTCAAACTATCAACCGTGCTCGTCGATTTCGTGTCACCATGCTTTGCTTTGGAATTCATGCTTGGATTCGTAGCTCATTTCATTGTAAAATTTCCTCTAGCCTCGAAAGGTGAGGAATCACTCACGATTAACGTTCTTATATTTATCAAATTTGATTTCATTTGAAACGACTATTGAAATATGCTGCCAGCTGAACTGTAAATTTTTTAATTGTTAAATATGATATGCCATCATTTGCAGCTGTTCACCTGTGACATATGACACCATGATCTGTTATTTACATTATGATTAAATTTGTTACTGATGATATATGCTTGTTATTGATATGTTATATTATTATCATATTTGTTCTCACTTTGCAAGTTCCTTATTAATTTAAAATTCCCTATGGGTTGAAATGATACATAGCCAAACGGTTTTGTAGAATAAGGGAAAATCATTATGGGTTGAAATGTAAACCCAAGAGATTTCCATTGATTTTGAAATTTTAAGATTGCGAGTTGAAATGATATATACCCGTAAATATTCAAATTGCGGATTGAAATGATAAATATCTATATCACTTGACCATGTGATAGAAAATTATATACAGACACTGTTGGTCTATATTTTGAAAATGATTTTCAAAGTTTTATAAAGGAAATATATGATCTTTTAGCAATATTGATTTTTTTTAGTATAAATGTTATTTTTATATAAATCTAAATTTTTTATTTTAAAAAACTATATGTTTTGGATATTTAAATTTATAAGCTAGTTTTGAAATTATAATTTTTAAGATTTTACTTATAATTTTACTATTTTAAAATATATAAAATATATTTAATACAAAATAAATTTAATAATAAAATTTAATTTAATAAAATATGTTTAAGTAATTATTTAAATTTATATTATTATTTTGAAATATATTTTATAACTTTAATAATAAAAGTTGGAAAGATAAATAAATGTCGACTTGGAATTTAAATTGGTTAATAATTGAATTTAAATTAGAATTTATTTGAAATTATTGATTTTAGATGTTGGAAATATGATTTATAACTTGATTCGATAAAAAAGTGATTAAATGAATATACTCAACTTTAAATAAATTGAAATTGAATATTTAATATTGATTTAGATATGTAAATTGGAATTTAAATAAATTGTTATAAAAAGGGTTTAAGTGAATAATTTCCAATTTGAATAAAAATTTAGGTTAAATGTTGAAATATAAATGAAATTTATAATGTAAATGTTTGAATATTTAATTTGAAACTTTGAACTTTAAAATTGAAATGGTTAAACTGGAATTGATTCATATTGAATTTGTGGAATTCAAAATGATTTGAATCGAGTTGCAAAATTTAAGGAAGCTATTTTTATTATATAAAGTATTTTAATATATCAAGTATTTTAATATTTTAATTATTTTATTATATAAACCATTTTAATTTATAACTATTTATTTTATATATTATTTTCAATATCAAAACTGTTTAAGTCGGAAGTGTTATGATTTCAAAAAGTGTTACGATTTCAAAGTGTTATGATTTCAAAGTGTTATGATTTCGAAAGTGTTATAAATTTGGAAGTGTTACATTTTGAAAATGAATATTTTTTAGTGAATAATGATATTGAATTGATCTAGTTTTTGAAACAAATATAATATTTGATATGAAGTATGAACTATTTGAATTGAAATGACCATGATGTGAAACAAGCGTTTGATTGTTAAAGAGATCGGGATCAGATATTGTCATACCCTCTGCCATTACCGAAAACCACTTTACAACTGTGTATGTGGTGGAGATTCCAGAATGAAGTAGGATCGTTTGGCCGCGATTCTATATGGTATTTACGTAGCCCTGACTCTCGTGGGTCATCTTGAAGTGGCTAAAACAGGAGCTATACCGAGCCAAGTGGGACCATTCCCCCCATCGGGCATATTTCTTCGATACCGTTCTATTGCCTTTGTGATTCGATTGGGTGCACCAGATTTGGGAGTGTGTCACGAGGTGGGTGGTAGTAGCTGTTATGCGTTACCACCAGTTCAGGAGTGCAAATGGTATATCTACCCTGGCATTGCCTTGAGTGCCTTCTCGCATGCCCTATCGCGCCTTCTACGAATTTGTTTTGTACCATACCTATGTGGTGTCCTCTAGGTAAACCTCCAGTTTACGGGGGATCATGCGACATTGTATAGACTATGGGAATATATAAAATGTGTTAAGGGGGATATGGGTAACGTCTTAATGCTATTTTAATACTTTTACTTTACTATAGACATATTATAATAGCGTATTTTACTGCATAATAGATAGTTCCACGGATCCATAAAGGATGGCAATCCCAAACATCCTCTAAGTTACTTGATTTCAGTTGACATTTAAATTGAGTTGAATTTATTAATATAAGAATGTCAATTCTGACTCGAGCATTTTGTGTTTGGCTTTACGCTCAGGTCAGATTGAGGGTCACGGCATTTGACTCGCCTTTGGAGCTTTGGAAGTTTGCTTGAAGATCTGTCTATATCTATTCAGCTTTCAGTTATCCAGTTGTTTTGTTCAGACTTTTCATCTGTTTGTATTCGAGACTATATTCTATTTGAGATATTCTGTTGTATTTTATTTCAAACTTTGATGTTTTATATAGTAGCTTCATGAACTACTATTTATTCTATTACGCTTCTTATTTTTATATACTCTGTGTTTTTGATTCTGTGATTAATTTATTTACTGTATATGCTGAGTTTGCCAAATATAAAATCTATAATATGTTGTTTTGAGCAATTCAAGTCCGTCATGTGTGGATGCGAATGGTTCAAAATATCAGGTCGTTATAATTGGTATCAGAGCTCTGGTTTAGGAAAAACTTAGCATATAGAGTAAATTTAGTTACCGAATCACGTTTCGTTCGAGCTGAAATTTCTTCCTCGTTGATTTTAATTTCCTTTGAATTTTGGAGCTTCCCCTCTGTTCTAAAATTCATACTTGTCTTTCCCTATTTGTTATCTTTTGATACTGAAGCATCCCAAAGCTTCATTCTTTTGGGTGACTCATCCCATTGGCGGCCCCGCTAACCTCTGTATAATTTATAAAGGGGTGGACTCCTTTTCAACAAGCATCAATTCACCGAAAACTTCTATATCCTCTGTTTCGATGCTATTATTCCTTGAAAAGCCCGAATCGTTCTTTAGTGGACAACCCAAGTAATTCTCTTCTTATTGAATATCGAATGCCTTTGAATTAAGCGGACAGCTTTATCTTTCGCTTGATACTCGGCCTAGTGATCTTGACTACACCCGATAGTCAGGGATTACCCTGCTATTTTGTTGAAGTCACTTCTCTTCCTTCCATGTGGGAAATTGAACTTCGCATCGATCTTATTCCTAGAATCTCGATTGAACCGGGTATGGTCACCCATGATTAATATGAGTCTATCCACCTTTCTTTTTAAAAATCAATTATCTTATCTTCCTATCGAGCATAACTTATTGGTTAAAATCTTCCTTGATTAGGGCCCCTCTAAATTTGAATCCCTTTCTTGGTTCTATGATCCATTCTTGAATTGTCATGTGAGGGAGTGAATTTGAAATTAATATAAAAATATTTTGTAATATGTTGGTTTAGTTGTTAAGTTTGAATTTTGGGTTTTGATTGATTCGTCTAGCTAATGCTATCGATAGGAATTCCAAAACACTTGAACAGAGCAAACTAGCACAATATTATTTTTCAAAATTTGTAAATGAAATAAATTTCGTATGATTATATTATAAATATATAAGTACAAATTTTTTGAAATTAAATAGTTAAAGGAATTGGTCGTTGGAAATGAAAATATTTGTATTTGATGTAAACCATTGACTATTGCAACATGATGTAAATAAATAAACGGAATTATAAAACATGGTTTATAAATTGATTTGGAATTTGAAATGAATTTAAATTAAGAATTTTAGAATTTAAATTTCCGATATTTTTAGAAAATTTGGTTTAAAATTTAGAGTTATTTAAAAGTATTTTCGTATAGAAATCGTTTCCAAAGAACTTTAAAAGTTTTAAATTAGTACTCTCCTCTTTTGTCACTAGGAAATAATTTCGGTGATGACTACAGCATCATCGACATTCATTTTAGAGCCTCAAAGTGGAGAGATCACTTAGTAGCTTAGCTACACTTTGTTTTGGAAAATGGATTTTTGATTTGAATTTTGATACGATTTGATGTATAAAATATATATATTTATTTCAAATTTGTTTAAAGTGAAATTCACAAAATTTAACTTTTAAATGTATGTTATGTGATAGTTTCAATGATTGAAATAAAATTTTGAATATTGGGAGTGTTTAAAATAAGAAATGGAATATAAAACAACTGGAAATAGTGAACTAGGATAAATTAATTTGTATAATACCCATTGGCATTCCAAAACATATATAACTTACCTGAAATATTCAAAAGCTAGAATGTTAATGTAAATATGTAATTGTAATTTTTACAAGGAAAAAAGTTATATAGTTGAAACTAAAATTTTGCTTAACGAGAATGTTAAGTAAAAGGTGGACTTGTATAGTGCTAAATTACACCTAGAAACATTAATATAACTTACCCGGTTATTCAAAAAAAAATTCTTATGAGAATATGTAATTGAATAATATATGATATAAAGTGAGAAATAAAATGTTCAAACCAAATTTTTATTAATAGAAAGGGTATAAATAAAAGGAAAATTCCTATAGTGTTTAATTATTCAGAAACAATAATATAACTTACTAGAAAAGTTTAAAATGTCATTGGAATCTAATTGGATAGTATACACTATGATATGAGTAATAGGATATCAAAAATGGTGTTTTATTAAGGGAATTTACAGATAATAAATTGAATAATACAGTAAATAATAAAAAGAAGTTTATTTGTTGAATAATATATAGTTATAAAATGTTTATACACTTAATATATGTTGTAAGATATGTCAGTGAAATAAATTTAATAATAAAAGGAAAACACTATTTAAATGAATAAATATGAAATTAAGAATGGTGGAAGTTGAATTTTTAGTGAAATTAACTTGACTGAAGATGAATGAGGTTGAACTGATTTAACAAGTAAGTTAAATAAAATAAATTTTATTTTGAATGTAAATTTTGTAACAAATGTTATAACTTGAAACCAAATCTATTGACTGAAATACATTAAATTGAAATCAAAAAAATATGAATATAAATGAATATTATTGATTAAATAAAATGGACCGAAACCAAATCAACTGAATAAAAAAATCAATTCAAAGCGAAACGAAATTTATATGGTTTGAATTAACAGTTTGAACTAACAATTTTGAATTGAATGACCATTTATTGATTTAATAAAATAGATTAAACCAAATTGTTGAATATTAACTAATTTAAATTGAAATTTATATGGTTTAAATTTATTGTTGTACTTTGCATTTCAATCTATCTTTCTTGCTGGTTGTTTCTATTCTCCTATCTCCTTCCTTTTCGGGGACGAAAAGTTTTGAGTGGGGGAGGGCGTAACTACCTATAAATTTTTAACAGTTTTATAATATAATTAACTAAATTTTTACGAAATTTTAAATAATTGAATTTGGAAATAAAAATTTAATATTTGAAATACGTCTACTTAGGCATAGCAAATGGTAAATTTTCATCGGATAATATGGAAGTTTATTTTGTTGTGTAATTTTATTTAAATTTAAATCAGTTTATACTTAATGATAATAAAATATTTCTCAAACCTGAATATTTTTATATAATAAATTTTTAAATCTTCTTTTGAGTGAGACTTCATATTTCGTTTCGCTAAATTTGGACTGTTATTGCTCCGTTTATCTTATTTTCGATGTTTTAGCAGCACTTTCGGTACCGAATATCGACTTTTGAAAGGATGATTGTATCGCTGATATCTGTGTACCATTTTGTTTCAATATAATCATTTGTGCATTTCGAGGTCCGGTACACGACGGTATCTACAAAACGATTCGCCGTATCGGTAACCGTTTTGTGCCTTTTTATTGTTGATGCCCATTCAATTTCCCGCCATGCAAACCAATAGCCATCAGCTATTAATGTATCTAACATTCAATTGGCATGACTTTTATTATTCCAAATAGTTCATCTTATATTGAGTTTTCCATTCACTTTCTGGTTCTCTCTCCTCCTATCTGTTTCATCTGTTCATTGCTTTTGGAATGTATATGTTATAAAATCTAGTTCGTCTACTTAATTTCATTTAGTGGTGAAACCTGCTTCTTCTTCATGCCCTGCTTTCCCCGTCTCTGTCACTTCCGTTCAAAAATGAAAAGAAAACGAGGAATCCAACGTCTTCCTCCCTATGAACTTCATGACCAACCTGCTTCTTTTATTTGCAAGCCGAACTCCACCCAACCAGCGCCTCCACCGTACATGCACACCCCACCACAAAACCGCCTCCTTTCCCCCCTTGAACCCAGTAACTCACCCATGCATCTCAGCCTCCGACCGATCGCCTCTACCCTCCATCATTCCATGTCTACCAATAGCCATTTCCTCCCTCCACATCTACCCTCCACGTGGCCGCCTTCCACTGACCGCCTCAAACCTATCTCTTCCCACCAATGGCCTCACCACCTCTCCTCCATGCAATGTCGGCCCTTCCTTTTCCCGCGAGTAACTCGCTGACCTATCTTTTATATGTAAACAGCGCTTATGTATGTATGTATGTATGTATGTATGTATGTATGTATGTATGTATGTATGTATTAGCGCATAGAGTGGATATATTGTGTTATATAGTATAAGTTCTGTCTATTTTATATAAAAGTATATAACCATAAGATATGTTTTCATATAAAAGTTACATAAGTTGTTGTTATATACGTACATAATAATGTATTAAGTTATATACGGTCATATATTTTTATTGAATATATATAAAGTTTCAATGTATAAGTCATGTTAATTTATATATGTGGTCTCTTAGGCTATATAAATTATATAAGTAGTATACAAATCAATTATTTATATATATAAATTTATACAAGTTATATATTATCCGTTTTTTTCCTGTAAAAAATAGTAATATATATATGTATTTTAAATTTTAAGTCTATATATATTTTATAAGATCTGTTGAACTATATATGTAATATATAAATTATAGAATCTGGTTATTTATAAATATATCTATACTATAATGCAAAACCTTGGTCAAAGGGGTCAAAGTGAAGCCTTTTTGCCATTTTCGAAAATACCCTTTTTCATTTACTACTGCGTATGGTCGCTTTTGTCATTTGGACGAAATAGTGGACGGTAGTTATTACACGTTCTCACCCTTCTCACCCATTATCACTCTATCCCTCTCCCTCCTTTGCTTCTCCCATTCAACCCTGGCCTCGAAAATGGAAAAAAATTCAGCATCACCTGACATAAACCAAAAAGGAGGATGAAGGCTGGCGGCTTCGAGAGGAGGGCGACGTAGAGAAGGTGAACGCCTGGGGCGCTAGCGGTTCAAAGGTGTGAGCTTGATGTTCGGACCGACTGTCGACGGCACAGATGAAGGAGATGGACCGTATGTTTTATTTCCAATTTCCGACATCGACAAAGGCCTAATATATTTCTCAAAGGTAAGATCTTCAACTTCCTTGGTTTCCCTAAATTTTAATATCTAACCATGCTCTGTAGTTGCATGATGACAGTAAACAAGCATTCGACAAAGTAAACGACTGTAGTTGTACTCAGAAGGTAACTATCGATCTGAAATTATTTGGTTTCACTAAGGCTCAATTTTTATTTTCATTTTCATTTGCTTTATAGTTTTTTTTTGAATATTTTTAGGTATTCACTCCAATTGTGGTAGCTGATGGAATGGCAGAGATGTTTGTATGAATTGGTTCAAGTTGAGGAAAAGGTTGGAGGAAATAAAAGATAAGGCAATTCAACCACAATTCAAGGTAAAATATTCAATTTTGTGATTAAATAAGAATATATTTCTCAAAGGTAAGATTTTCAACTTCCTTGGTTTCTCTAAATTTTAATATCTAATCATGCTCTGTAGTTTCATGATGACAGTAAACAAGCATTCGACAAAGTAAACGACTACAGTTGTACTCAGAAGGTAACTATCGATCTGAAATTATTCGGTTTCACTAAAGCTCAATTTTTATTTTCATTTTTTTTTCTTTATAGTTTTTTTTTGAATATTTTTAGGTATTCAGTCCAATTGTGGTAGCTGATGGAATGTCAGAGATGTTTGTATGAATTGGTTCAAGTTGAGGAAAAGGTTGGAGGAAATAACAGATAAGGCAATTCAACCACTATTCAAGGTAAAATATTTAATTTTGTGATTAAATAAGATGAGTTTTCATTGTAGTAGGATATATGTTGTAATAATGGAAATAATTCAAGAGGTTCTGTATCATAAGATTACACTAGCATCTCTGAATTGTAAAACATATTCAACTAGCCCAAAACAAACCACTTTTAGAAAAAAAATAGTAGTTTACTCCTATTTTTATTTATGTATGATGTGTACACCTGTAGTTCTGTATACACTGAGTCTCAAAAGCTAACAGCTTTAAATATATAGACGTAGGTTCCTAAAATATACAATTCTGTATATTTGGAATACATGTCAGTTTTGCATAAATCAAGTCCTAAGTATATAAGAAGTTTTAAATGGATACATTTTCTTATATGCATGAATTTAGATGACTGTTCAGAGTTTAAAACATATGGGTCTTATCTGCGATTTCAAATGTATTAAGTTCTCGAAAATGCAAAGTTTTGAATATATATACACAATAGTTTTCAAATATACAGAACTTATATATATGGCTTCAAACTTATAATTTTCTAACATTTATAAGCTTTGAATATATGATACTTTTTAAAAGTATCAATTTCGTATAAGTAAGTTTTTGAGAATATATACGTTCACGTATGTTGTTTTAAACACAAACAGGGTATTGTAAAAACAGAATTTCATTTATACGGTTTGTGAACACTGAATTTTGTATACGCTTTGGTTGCAAACATAAAGTGACTAATGAATGATTTTGATAATGAAAGGAGTTTCATGAAACTGAAGTTAAAAATATATCATATACAATTTTGAATTTTTCGAAATTTTAAAGTCTCAAAGCTTTGGTATGTGTATCAACTTTATATATTTTGGATTTTCAACTATACTTAGTTTTGTATTTGAAAAGGTTTCAGGCATTTAATTCTTGAATTTTTAAATGAATAATAACGAATTTTAGATGAATATATCGGTTTCATAAATATATCAGTTTACATTATATTGATTTTCAGTTAAACAAAGCTTCACCTATTTAGTTCCTATATGCTTCATACGATTGCTTCACTGTACACTGCTTATAAGTCATGTATATATGTTATACTTTCATCTAAATTCTTTTGGTTTCAATAAGCTAATATTTTGGTAAGAGCTAGAAATGAGGGCCTTCTACCAAAATAATTCTATCCAACAACCCTCTGTTGCCTATTAGAACTTCTATGAATTGATGTTCAAGATTTTCCATATAAAAAGCGTATGTTTTGAAAGCATATTTGCATTTCACGTAGCATTTGTAAGCTGTAATCATACAGTATTTAAATGTAACTTTCTGTAATGCAGAACAACATGAAGATTTAAACTATAGTGTATTCTGTTCTGTTATTGCACGATTATATCAAAACTATGTCTTCTCTTGGTTCACTAAATTTCTTCAACATTTTTCTTTCATAATTAATTTTCTCTACTTACCCTAGGATTTTTATTTCTGGGTTTTGAATTCTTACCGCTAACTGACAAAACATTTCATTGTAGCCTCTAACCTTAGTTTTAGTCCACGTTAAGATTACAAGATCGCAACTTCCAGGCATGGTCAAGACATATTATATTATAAACAATACATTTCCTCTTTTACATATTATAAATATTTGTTAAATGAAATACCTTATCACTGGCTTTTCTTTAATTCATGTAGTTCGTATATTTATTATTTTTGGTTTAATTCTAATGTGTATGCCTGATTGGTTGACTTATACGCATTTTAAATGATAGGTTGATTTGCATTTTACATTTACTACCAACTTTTGGTCATGGCTTTATATTTGCTGTAAGATCAGAGGGTGAAAGTCGATCATGTCAATTTATAAGACAGTAAAGAAGGTAAACTTTTTTTCTCTTAACATGAAAAAATTCATATTTTATAGCAGTTCAATAGAGTGTTTGAATCTACGATGAGTAGTAATGCATATTTTAGTAAACAACGATTAGTTTTGTTGCATATATTTAAATCATTCACTACAATCCAAGTTCGGTAGCACCTTTAGATTAAACCAACTTGAATTTTTTTTATCATGATATAAAAATGTGTTGGAGTCATAGGTTAGTATGCTAGACACATTATTCAAACCTCGCTAACCCTCCTTGCTTCCATATTCTAAAATTGAAAACCCATTTTGATTTGTGTTTATTAACTGTAACTACATACAGTGTTTCAAGTTGAATGGTTTGATAAAAATAAAATTGAAATACATTATTGAGTTGGAGATCCAGTGTTATATTTTCAGTGCAAGAATACACCAAGGGAACTGCATACACAACAATGCGTTAGTTTTATAAAACTGAATCATGTGTGATGCCTCTTATTCACCTAGGTGATCCAAGTGGGTATCATTATCTATTACTGTAGCTTCACTATCCATGCAAATGATTATCTTAAGATGACAGTAAAATGTGACCATGCTCATAACGCGTTTTTCAATAAATCAAACAGATTTTACATTAACAAATTACTGTATGCATTTTGTAATATTAAATAGAGATCTAAAGTGAAAGTGAATTATACAATTTTATATCGAGCAAACCATAAATAAATCAATACCGTTATAAATAAGGATCCATAAAGAAAAAATATCTTATACTAGAAATTTGAAATCAATTTGTACAATCAAGTTTCTGATCCATCTTTACATAGGAATTTTTAATTATTGACTACATAACATGGTTTTCTTATTACGATAAATATATATATCTTATATATAAAGCAAATACTTGAGAAGCGAAGCCTTTTTCAAACTTTCAAAACTACCCTTTCATTCATTTGGAAAAAAAAATATTTAGAAGGGTACATCTGCCTTTTTAATATTTACACGTTTCCAAAAAATTTGGTCGCCCACGTTCTCAACCCAGTTCACAATTTCCCCCGACCCAAATTTTCTTCTCCTTTTGCCTTCCAATTCTTTTCATCTTCCTTTTTCATAAAAAAATTACATTCAAAATTGGACCAGCGGTTAGTCTGAAGGTCACATAAATCTTAAATAAAGTACAAATAAAATCGAAGTGCTTGCTCTGTAGTGATTAGATTGCTATGGGGCTGAGGGTTTGTGCAATTTTTTTCACTACTTTCTATTCTATTATGATCCTTTTTAATTAACTGTGTATCTGCTTTTCATTGATGTCAAATATGCTCTTCGTTTCTCGAATTTTCAATTATTTTTTATTGACCAATCCATTATTTTAATTTTGTAGGACATTCATCGCATAAGAGTTGGACTTTGAGTGGGCTCCAACAATCCACTGGAAGAGGAGGAATAATGCGAACGTAATTACCATACAGTGGAGCAGATGTAAGCTTACCATCAAATATTATACGTATAACTTCAGTTTTGATGTGCTGCTTATCTAGCTTTTTTAATCTAAAAAACCTATGACAAAATAGTTTAATTCACATAGATGTTGTTCAAATCTGTTTAATAATTTAACCTTATCAAAATCCCAATTTCTTTGTTGTTCTTTCATGCCTTTCAAAAGCAGAATAATTATGCTACATAGGATGGTTGAAATAATAAGTGAAATTATTATTGATATAGTACTGTTGGACTTAAGATGCTTATTTAAATTAATGCAATTTGTTAGGTATATGTACTATAGTTAAATTTACAAATTAGTTCAATGCAAACGTTTTAATTTCAGATTATCATACTACAGTGTGAAATTTACTACCACTAGAAAATTTACATTTTTGCAATATTTACTACATAGACAACTAAGGAGTTTTAAACTATTTAATGTTGGATAACATGAATTTTGACTCTACATTTATTTCAACTGACAGGCCTTAGTTATTTAGCTGAAATATGGTATAATTTAAAGTTACAAGTTTAGAGCTTCTTTCATTTTAATAAATTCCCCTATCAACATAGTTAAACTCATATATCATATGCTTAAACCAAGAAAGTACATATATGTGACTCTTTATTGAATATTTTTTCTACTACCAAAGTTACATACGTAAACACTACTCAGCAAGTTTCATTATCACTTCTATTCACTAAGTGCCTACAACAACATGAATACTTTAAATTATATGTACCACTTAACTTTTAAACAAGAATATTTGTTGCGGGCTTATGTTTTGTTTGTTATGAAGATGATTTAGCTTGATTGTACCACTATAATTATAGATTTAGATTTTTTTCATTTCTAAATTTGAAACTCAAAATTGGAACGAAGGAATGAATTACTATTAAATACAGCGAATTACCAATGTTTGCATACTCAAGTATGCCCAAATTTAATAAAAATATTCATGACATACAGATAAATTTATTAGCTGTCGTATATGTGGAGTTTATGTCACTTTATTAAAGTTTGCTATTTTGTAACATTAATGGCTTATATTGCATAATACATGAAGTTGTGTATGTTTGAATTTGCAGGGATTTTCTCCTGCTTAGTACAAACTAACTGGAAAAATTTTTAGTTGATTGGATAACCGCTGTTAGATCTACCTTTCACTAGGCATAACTGAACACATTCAATTTTGGGTGAAGAGGATCGGGGCTGTGGTGGCACCGGTGCGGCCGGAGGTCAGGTGGCGGTCTAGGACCGAGGCTGATTCGTATAGGAGTGCAGGTGTTTGGGTTGCGTTTTGGGCTGTGATTTGCTCTGGCAACTTCATTAATTGCACTGCTTCGTAGGGGTTTCTTTTTCTTCTTTTGCTGGGGACTCTCTTCTGCTTTTGTTTTGGTTTGTCTGCGGATTTCCGGTTGAAAATTTTGGTGGGGAGTTTTAGTGGAGGGGACAAGTATATATAGTATTGTTGTGGGTCGTACAATAACAACTCAAAGTTTATTTTAACAGCAATGCATGGGTGTAATGTCCTTTTTCCTTTAAACTAATTTGTTTTTTCGTCTTTTATACATTTGGGCTAAAAGATTATAAATTGTAATACATAAAAGACTGTAAATATTATGATTTCTTACTGAAAGTAAACATATTTCCACAAAGTTGTTTTGTAAGTATGTAGTATTTTATTGATGAGGTGATGGTACTCATATAATATTTAGTTATATATGATCAAATACTTGCTATGAATGGGTGGTGCTAATTGGACCAGTGCCCAATGTATAACAAAATCGATCCTTGACGCCCAGCTCACCATGCAGGTGATCTAACCGTTGCGCTAAGCCTCCACCTCTAACTTATCACACACACAACACAAAAAAATTATCTGCACTGCAATTACACACCTATGGACGAACAAATAACAGTATGCATGCATACTGGATTTTTAACAAACGTATTACAACTATTATTACATATATACACACACATATATGCGCGCACGTATGTCTGTCTGTGTCTCTGTGCATATTTCACTACCATAACTGCATCGCACCCATAATTTTCACCCTTCCTTTTTGACACACGTCCAACGGACGTGCCACAGTACTCGTATACATAATACGTAGGTCTATATATATAAATTACTGAAGCTTTAAATTTTACTTTGGGTGCTAAAGTGTGTGTATATATATGTATACAAGTATTTATGGGTTTGGTTTCAAATATATATATATAGAGATTTTATTTTATATATGTTTAAATTTAATATCAAATTGAAATTTATGTATATAGAATATACGTTTAAAGTTGATTTTAGAGAAAAATATATATAACATATATTTTGTTCGTTTTATATCAAGCTAGTCTGATTTTTTTCATCGACCTCAAACTATCAACCTTGCTTGTCGATTTCGTGTCACCATGCTTTGTTTTGAAATTTGTGCTTGGATTCGTAGCTCATTTCATTGTAAAATTTCCTCTAGCCTTTTAAGGTGAGCAATCATTCATGATTAACGTTCTTATATTTATTAAATTGGATTTCATTGAAATGACAATTGAAATATGCTGCCACACTAAACTGTTAATTACTTCATTGTTAAATATGATATGCCATTATTTGTAACTGTTCATCTGTGACATATGACACCATGATCTATTATTTGCATTATGATTTAATTAGTTACTGGTGATATATGCTTGTTATTGATATGTTATATTATTATCATATTTGTTCTCACTCTACAAGTTCCATGTTAATTTAGAATTTCTTATGAGTTGAAATGATACATACCCGAATGATTTTGTAGAATAGAGGAAAATCGTTATAGGTTGAAATGATAAACCTAAGAGATTTTCATTGATTTTGAAATTTAGGGATTGCGGGTTGGAATAATATATACCCGTAAATATTTAAATTACAGATTGAAATGATAGATATCCGTATCACTTGACCATGGGATAGAAAATTATATACGGACACCATTGGTCTATATTTTGAAAATGATTTCCAATGTTTTGAAAATGAAATATATGA
Organism: Allium cepa; assembly: GCA_030765085.1. NCBI lineage: Eukaryota > Viridiplantae > Streptophyta > Magnoliopsida > Asparagales > Amaryllidaceae > Allium > Allium cepa. Next base: position 640,513,627 of record CM060939.1, on the reverse strand, counting down.
TCTTTTATCAATATTGATTTTTTTAGTATATTATATAAACGTTATTTTTATATATATCTAAATTTACATTTTTAAAAACTATATGTTTTGGAAATTTAAATTTATAAGCTAATTTTGAAATTATAATTTTTAAGACTTTGCATATAATTTTACTATTTTAAAATGTGTAAAACAGATTTAATGCAAAATAAACTTAATAATAACATTTAATTTAATAAAATATGTTTAAGTAATTATTTAAATTTATATTAATATTTTAAAATTGATTTTATAACTTTGATAATAAAAGGTTGGAAGATAAATAAATGTTGACTTGGAAATTAAATTGGCTAATAATTGAATTTAAATAAGAATTTATTCAAACTTATTGATTTTGGATGTAAGAAATATGATTTATAACTTAATTCGATAAAAAGGTGACTTAACGAATATTGTCAACTTTAAATAAATTGACATTGAATGTTTAATATTGATTTAGATATGTAAATTAGAATTTAAATAAATTATTATTAAAAGGGTTAAGTGAATAATTTCAAATTTGAATAAAAAAATTAGGTTAAATGTTGAAATATAAATGAAATTTATATTGTAAATGTTTGAACATTTAAACTTGAAACTTTGAACTTTAAAATTGAAATGGTTAAATTGGAATTGATTCCAATTGAATTTGTGGAATTTAAGATGATTTGAATCGATTTGCGAAATTTGAGGAAACTACTTTTATTATATAAAGTATTTTGATATACCAACTATTTTAATACATAAATTATTTTATTATATAAACTATTTTAATTTATAACTATTTATTTTATATACTATTTTCAATATCTAAACTGTTTAAGTCAAAAGTGTTATGATTTCAAAAAGTGTTACGATTTCAAATGTTATGATTTCAAAGTATTATGATTTCGAAAGCGTTATAAATTTTAGAAGTGTTACATTTTGAAAATAAATATTTTGTAGTGAATAATGATATTGAATTGATCTGGCTTTTGAAACAAATATGATATTTGATATGAAGTATGAACTATTTGAATTGAAATGACCACGGTGTGAAATAAGTGTTTGGTTGTTAAGGAGACCGGGATCAGATATTGTCATACTCTCTGTCAATACCGAAAACCACTTTAATAACTATGTACGTGGTAGAGATTCCAGAACGAAGTAGAATGGTTTGGCGATGATTCTATATGGTATTTACATAGCCCAGACTCCCACAAGTCAGCTTAATATGGCTAAAATAGGAGTTATAACGTTATTCCCCTTATTGGACACATTTCTTCGATACCATTCTATTGCTTTTGTGGTTTGATTGGGTGTACCTTTTATTTAGGAGCGTATCACGAGGTGGATGGTAGTAGCTTCTATCCGTTACCATCAATCCGAGAGTGAAAATGGTATATCTACCCTGGCATTGCCTTGAGTGCCTTATCGCATGCCCTATCGCGCCTTCTGTGGGTTTGTTTTGTACCGTACCTATGTGGTGCCCTCTGGGTAAACCTACAGTTTACGGGGGAGCGTATGACATTGTATAGACTACGGGAATGTATAAAATGTGATAGGGGGATATGGGTAGCGCCTTAACGCTATTTTAATACTTTTACTTTACTATAGACATATTATAATAGCGTATTGTACTATAGTAGACAATTTCACGGATCCTTAAAGGATGGCAATCCCAAACATCCTTTAAGTTCCTTGATTTCAATTGACATTTCACTTGAGTTGAATTTATTAATATAATAATGTTAATCCTGACTCGAGTGTTTTGTGTTTTTCTTTATGCTCGGGTCGGACTAAGTGTCACAGCACTTGACTCACCTTTGGAGCTTTGCATAAAGATCCATCTATATCTATTCAGCTTTCAGCTATCCCGTTGTTTTGTTTAGACTTGTCATCTGTTTGTATTCGAGACTATATTGTATTTGAGATATTCTGTTGTATTTATTTCAAACTCTAATGTTTTATATAATAGCTTTATGAACTACTATTTATTCTGTTTCATTGCTTATTTTTATATACTCTGTGTCTGTAATTCTATGACTGATTTATTTATTGTATATGCTGAGTTTGCCAAGTATAAAATCTACAATCTGTTGTCGAGCAATACAAGTCCGACATGTGTGGATGCGAATGGTTTGAAATACCAAGTCGTTATAATGATGCCCATGGGATTTTGGAACAAGGAATTCGAAAGCCCATACGGTCTTTTGAAATATGATATTCGAAAGCCCATATGTTCTTTTGGAAATTGTTATTTGAAAGCCCATGATACATGATCAAAGGATAGGAAGAATAAGCCATAAATATTTCATGGTAGTCCATTAAGCATATTAATGAACTAGGCGGGCAATCCTTATGTTCATAGTCCAATATCCATATGTAATAAGCAAGATGAAGACTATGCATATAAATGCTTGTTTGGACCCATGTTCATGTGATTCTAATTGTATCACAATTGCTTTGGGTCAAAAGAGCTTCATTATATGCATATTCATATCTAATAATGTTCAAAGTGCATAATCAAGGTAGTAGGCATGTCCAAGTCCTTATTTATATATATCAAATATGGTTACAATCAAATTATAGTTTTCCCCAAATCAAAGGGTTACAAGACTTTTATTTGAGAGTAGAGAAATGAAATGATCGCACCCTTTCTTCATGCCCTTTAGTCCATATTTATAGGAGTTGAGGGATGTGGCATGGTTTTCATGTATCCATGCGGCATGCTTGACCTCCAACGTTATCCATATTGATGGTGCACGGTGTTGTACTTCAATATCCACTCGCTCAATGGAGATTCGGCGCTTAGCATTCATCCCGCCTTGATAGTCTTCATTGATGACAATATCAACATTGTATTAAGGATATGCAACCTCCTTTGAAGTTTGACGAAGTGCTATAGAACGACATCAATAAGCGGCGACATTGATAAGTGATAATATTGGCAATGTTTGGCATTATAGCAAGCATTGTTGATAGCAAACAGCATTGATAACAAGTGGCATTGATAACAAGCGGCTTTGATAACATACGATATTGATAATAGGCGGCACTGATAACCTGCGACATTTATAAGAGAAGACATTGTTAATAGCAAGCATTGATGATAAGCGGCATTAATAAGAGATGGCATTGGTGACAAGAAGTATTGATAGGAGATAACATTACTTTAAAGGGTGACATTAGAATAAGATAACATTGGAAATATGCGATATTAATCCAGAGTGGCATTGATTCTTCTAACTATATGGAAGAAGTTCTCCATTAATGGAATGCAGCATAAATATGATGTGGCGTCAATGCTATATTATGCTATGATAAAAATTAATGGCTTTTGGCATAGAGCTTTCCAATATCGTCACTCCTTTATTAACATTCGGCCTTGTCTCCAGTTTCTTTGGCGCTATATCATTCATCAAACTTATAAGCGGTATGTGGCATTGATAGCCCACGATGCCCTACTTCATAAATGATTTACGACATGCTGCTTACTGATAAGGTGTGGTATTGATGAAGCATCATATAAACGGAGTGCAATATTGATGAGGGGCAACATTGTTTATGATCTCTTATAGAGGAGGAACGACATTGATTCTTCTCCACTTTTGGTATTGCTTGCTGATACAATATCATATCTACGTCGTTATGTCGCACATTTTTGGCATTATTTTATTGATGCAAGATGTCTCTAATTCTTAAGGGCGACATAGTTCCTTATCATAGCCTTTAACATTGCAGCCTTTCGACGTTACTTCTACCTTATTAGTTTGTATGGCGCCTGTTGTCATATCGACGATTCACGACATGTTGTTCTTTGCCATTATCAATTACCTTATTACTCTTCAATTTCGACATAAATGTCTTTGCTCTTATCCTTTGTAAATTATATGGATAACTTTTACCCCCTCCTGGTATAAAAGAATACTTTTACACTTTAGTATAAAACCAAAAATTTCTTTGTATCATCGTTTCCTTTTAAGGTTTTCTTTCTAATCCTTTTTTCTACATAATACAAAATAAATGTCAATTTTTATTATAAACTTAATCCTTTCAGATTCAGTTGAGTTATGAATTTTTTAATATAGGAATCCCGTATTCTTTCATATAAGTCAAGACTATTTTCAATATTGAATACTAATAACTTCCCAAATAAAAGCTTTGGATATCATGTGGCAATTTTAATTCCCTGAATCATAGGAGGGATAACCAGAAATCATTTTGTCATAATACGAATACCCCAGATAGTAGTCCAAGAAATTTTCAGGCAATAATAGTAGACCAAAAAATTCTTCTAATAATAATAGAAGATCAAAAAAAATTCTCATAATAATAGAAGATCGGAAAATCCATCTGACAGTAATGATAGAAGACAAAAATGTCCATTTGAATATAATAATAGAAGACAACAAAATCCATCTGACAATAACGGTAGAAAACTAGACAATTTATCTGGCAATAGAAGATTGTTTTATCTTGCAATAACAGAAGATCAATAATTTATCTGATAATTGAAGACTGTTTTATCTTCGCTTTGAAGCACAATAGCTTATGTTTGTTTTATCTTCCTCTACAAGATAGATTTTTCTTTGGAGCACTAATGACTCATTTTTGACAGTTCTTCCTTTAGAAGATTGTTTTGATCCATTCTTTTGGATAGAGTGCAATAGACTCGATTGATTTCATCCGTTCCGTTTGGCTAGCTATCTTAAGCAAAACCAAAGGCTTATCTAACCTCCCTCTATGAGGCGCTTCAGTCAAGCCTTATAAGTGGTACTAAAGGCTGGTCAGTGCTTTGGCCAGACCATTTTCAGGCAGGACCAAAGGCTTACTCCGTCCTCCCTTTAAGAGATGCTTCAATCGGGCCTTATAGGCAGTAATAAGGCTGGTTGGTGCTTTAGCTAGCCATTTTCAGGCGGGATCAAACGCTTACTCCGTCCTCCCTATAGGAAGCGCCTTAATAGGCCATTTTCAAGCGGGAACAAAGGCTTATTATAGATCTTCTTCTAGAAGTTTATGACCGATCTTCCTCCAGAAGATTGTGAGCGCTAATGGCTAATTTTTGATAGATCCTCTAGAAGATTGTAACAGATCTTCCTTTTGAAGATTGTAATCGCTAATAGCTAATTTTTTGACAGATCTTCCTCTAGAAGATTGTAACAGGTCTTCCTTTTGAAGATTGTAGGTGTTAATGGCTAATTTTTTGATAGATCTTCCTCTAAAAGATTGTAACAGATCTTCCTTATGAAGATTTCAAGTGCTAATGGCTAATCTTTTGATAGATCTCACTCTATAAAATTGTAACAGATCTTCCTTCTGAAGATTGTAAGTGTTAATGGCTAATTTTTTACAGATCTTTCTCTAGAAGATTGTAGTGATCTCAGTTTGGATCATATCTCTTATTACCGTCTTAAGTGACGGTTTAGATTTTTATTTTTATTTTTAGGAGATTCAAACTCCTATCCGTAATTGATCTAGTAGATATTCTGTTTTAACTTCCTTATTCATCCATTGTTAGGAAATATGATCACGAAAGTTCAACATTCCATGTTCTCACTATTACGTTGCCATCAGGTCGACGTAGTCTATAGGTCTTAAGCTTGATTACTATGTATGACTAAGGGTCCTTCCTAATTTGGCTATAAGTGATCCATCAGCTGGATTCCTAGTATTTGCCATGACTTTTCGAAGCATTAAATCTCCTTTTTGAAACGATCTGTCTATTATTTTAGAGTTGTAATATTGGATATTCTTCGTTGATATTTAGCCATATGTACGGCTGCTTCATCTCGTAACTCATTGATTAAGTCCAAGGATTCTTTCTTTAATTCTTGATTTGGATCAAGTGCAAACACAATCCTTCGATGAGAGGGTACTTTAACCTTCATCGAGAGAATGGCTTCGCATCCATACATTAAGGAATATAGGGTATGTCATGTTGCAGTTTAGTGGAAGTTCTATATGGTTAAAGTACAGAGATAGTTCTTCTACCCAATTTTCTTTAGCCTTGTCTAATCATTTCTTGAGAATGGTCTTAACAATCTTATTAGCTGCTTTTACGGCTCCATCAGCTTTGGAGCGCACTACGAATGAAAATTTCTTGATGATTCCATTTTGTTACAGAATTATGTAAATCTTTACTCTCAAATTGAGTTCCATCATCATATATTATCTTGTATGGAATTCCAAATCTGGTAACAATATTTTCGATTATAAACTTGAGAACTTCCTCGACTTGATATTTGGAAGCAGGTCTACATCTACTTATTTTGTGAAATAGTCAATGGCCACATATGTATTTTGCTCCTCCTTTGGATATAGGTAGTGGCGACTAGGTCAATTCCCTATTCATAAAAAGGCCAAGGATTTGAGATCGAAGTCAATTCTCTAGGTGGCAAATGTGAGATATTAGAGAACTTTTGACAGTTTTCACATCTTTTCACATAATCAATGGCATGACTAATCATCCGAGGCCTATAAGCCTTGTCTCGTATTCTTCTTGGCTAATTTTGTGTCGTTAGAATCGTCTCCATGGAACCCTTCATAGGCTTCTTTTAGCAATTTAGCTCTCATTTCCTGATCAACACATCTTAAGTTAAGCAGTGAATATTCTTTCTTATATAGTTTTTCATTCATTACGACAAAAGTTGGTGCTTTATGTTTTATTCTTCTTACTTCTTTTTTCTCTATTGGCAATTTCTTATTTATCGGGTATTTAAAAATGGGCGTCATCCAAATGTTCTTATACTGGTCATTCATTTTGGAGGGTTTCGCTTCCATTTTTGACTCCTCTTCCACATGCGTTAAGGCTTGAAATCTAGTCAATACCGTGGATTCATTTCTTGATTCGAGTGCTTTCTCTTATATACTTGGGTTTGGTTAGTAGCATTGCCGGTACAATTATTGTTTCCGGTGCTCCTCATGAGCTAGCTACTTTAGCCAAAGAATCAGCTTGAGAATTCTTTCCTCTTGGTACTTGATGTATGAAGAAAACTTCAAATTAGGCTAAAACTTTTAACACCTTTTGGTATACACAACCAACTTTGCACTATTTGTCTAATATCATTGATTCAATTGATTTACCATTAGTTAGGAATCACTAAAAAATTAAATTCTAGGGATTTTTAACTATATGGCCAAGGTGAGTCCTACCACCATTGATTCGTATTATGCTACATTATTAGTGGCTGGAAATCCCAACTTCATTGCATAGTGTAAAAGATGTCCATCAGGGGGTAATGATCACATATACTACTCTAGCACCTTGTTCGTTTGAAGCTCCATTCATGAACAATTGCCATTTAGGCTTTAGATCCCTCTTTTTTCTATTGTTCTTAATGAACTCCATACATTCATTAAAAAAATCAGCTAGGGCTTGTCCTTTGATTGCGACTCAAGGTAGAAATTCAATATCATATTGACCGAGTCTTCTTGAAGTTTCTAGTTTGCTAAAAACTTATTTGAGTGGGAAGTTAGTTAAGACCTTGATCGGATTTTCTTGAAAGTAGGTTCTTAGTTTCCGTGCAGTAAACATCAAGCAGTGTGCTAATTTCCTTATAACAAGATATCTAGTTTCTACATCTTTGAACCTCCTGCTTGTATAATATATTGGAAGTTGAGTTCCCTTGTCTTCTCTTACCAGAACAGAACTAACGGAATGAATAGAAATCTTGAAATAAAGGTAAAGATTCTCTTCGTCCATGAGACAGTACAAGAATGGTAGCCCCTTAGGATGGGCTTTCAATTCCTTAAAGGCTTTCTTGCTATCTTCCTCTATTCAAAGTTTTTCTTCTTCTTAATCACATCAAAGATTGAAATGCATTTGTCGGTGGCCTTGGAGATAAATATATTCAACATTGCTACCCTCCTATTTAAGCTCATTACATCTTTACTTGTCTTGGGTTCTCACATATCCTTGATAGCCTGAATTTGGTCGAGGTTGGCTTTGATTCCCTTAACACTGACTATATATCCCATGAACTTCCCAGACTGAATTCCAACAGAACATTTCTATAGGTTAAGCTTCATCTGATATTTCCGTAATACACTAAACATTTCCTCAAGATCCTTCAGATGGTTGCTTTCCTCTTGAGATTTAACTAGCATATCGTTCATGTATACCTCCATGTTTCGACCAATCTATCCTCTAAACATTTTATTAACCAATATTTGGTATAGTACCTTAGCATTCTTCAGCCAGAAAGGCATTACTTTGTAACAATATGTTCAATAATCTGTTATGAAACTAGTGTTTTCCTTATCTGGTTTGAACATTGGAATCTAGTTGTGTCTGGAATAAGCGTCCATGAAAGATAAAATTTGATGTCAACTTGTCGCATCAACTAATTGGACTATCTTGGAAGGGGTAGCAGTCCTTGGGGCCTGGCTTATTTGGATCAGTATAACCGACACACATCTTTCACTTCCCATCAATTTTTTTACCATTACTGGATTGGCTAACCATTTTGGGTAGAGCACTTCTCTGATGGATCCGTTTCAGAGCAATTTTTTGACCTCTTCTTTCGAGGCACCGTCAAACTATCTTTTCTTCTGCCGAATAAGTGTGATACTTGGGTCTATATTCAAAGCAAGACAAATAATGGTTAGATTTATTCCAACCATATCTAAATGGGTTAGGCGAACACATCTTTGTTGGATTGCAAAAATTGAATTAGTTCTCCTCTAAGTTTGTTATCCAACTCTTTTCCAATTTTTATAGTCTTTGTTGGATCGACGGGATCCAACCATATCTCCTCAAGTTCCTATGTGGGCATCATTCTTTCCAGTTCACCTCTACAATCTAATTCAGTGGCGATCTCTTTACTTTCTACTTAATCTTCCACTAGGTTTGTTTCTTTTCTCTTCCTTTTATTTTTAGAGAAATCAAATTTTCTTAATGTAAGGTTAGTTTTCTTAATAGACTGTGTTTTTGCTTTGTATGATTGGCTTGAAGAACCCTCATCCAAAGGCTTTTCAATATCATCATTAATTAATTCATTTTTCCTCGAGTCATAGCATGAAAGATTTCTCGTTTATATTGCTCAAGAGTGGCAAAGTACATTTCACAAGAGCTAAAAATTTCTCCGTTTATGGTTCCCTAATTGCTTTCGGTAAAGAACTTCACGACCAAGTATTTTGGTGAAAAAAGCATCAACTTCATCTAGGTCTGATTTATCAAAGAAGGCATTGTAATAGGAAGGTTGATCCATGATGACAAAGAGAATTTTGAAGGTCTTGGACTGCGGTGGAATTCTCATCTACACTAGAAGCTTTATATATCCTATGAAGGTAATCCTTTTTTATTGAAATCGAAGATGAGCTTAAAGCTTGACTCTAGCTTCTCCTTTGGAATTCCTATTTGATCAAAGGCGTGCTTAAAGATTACATTGGAAGCGTTTCCAATATCGACAAGAATTTTGGTAACCACAGACCAATTTGAGCAACTATCATAAGAGGATCATTGTGGGGATGACGGACTCCTTTTAGTTCCTGTGGGGTGATGGTCAAATTGGGCATCTGAATTTGGTGCTTGGGATTCTTAAGCGATGGCTCTTCTTAAATAGAGAAATTGTATTATCCCCTATTGGAGGCCCAAAACTAATGGCTACAGATGTTGTAGTCATCCATAGTTATTAATCTCCGATGACCAAATACGGTAATGTTACATGCATTAGTATAACAGAAACACATGGATAAGGAAAATTTTAAAATCAACAAACAATTTTCTCATTCCATTTCAAAAAAATTCAAATTCATTACATAATCCCAATACGAGAACCATGTTCAGAGAAAATATAATATTACAACATAGGCTAAGAGCGACATATGAAGATGCCCATTGGATGATCAGAGTATATATTTATATATAGAAAATTAAACAACTTTTCCATTTCAACAACAACACGACGGAATCAAAAACAAAAAAGAACCTTAAACAGCTATCATGCCTCCTATACGTCTCTGAAAGCTCATTCGTCTAAAGATGTACCTAAAAACCTCAACTCTCAAACTACTCAAAGTTAATTGAACACCCAAGAGTTTAAGGGAAAGACATAAACTTTGAGTCAGACAAAAAGCCCGGTATGAATAATAATCTACCATCTCAAACCATTTAGATATCTAGTGAGATGACTCCGCTTAGCGGAACCGGTTTTCCCCTCACTAGTATCTTATCCAAAACTTTATAAAACCATATACTGTGCTCCTGCATCCACAATGGTTAAGACATAGCAATTTAAAGTATTATAATGATATGCAAACAAATAAATCAATCTTGGATTACCCATCCCCATTCATTTTGACTATCTGTCACGGTTATAGTTTTTAGGGTTACTATTAACCTATTAGTTTTCATGGGCTGACTAATAACCTATTTAATACTTATGGACACCCTTTTGCGGTTTCATATTTTTCATGGGATCACTAAGAACCTATTGGCCCCTGCCAAGAACTTCATCATTCATGGGTTCTCCCTTAACCTATTGGTATCTCCAATAATTTCCCTCTTATCCTAGTTTTTATGGGTTGACTAGGAACCTATTGACTTTTGTCAATAACTTAATCCAGATATAGTTTTTATGGATTCACTACAAACTACCGGCCTCTGCCAATAACTCTTTCTAGTCATAGTTTTCATGGGTTTACTATGAACCTATTAGCATCTGCCAATAACTTTTCCTAAACATAGTTTTCATGGAATTACTAAGAACCTGTCTATCTGACAACTTTACTATTTAGGCATCCTACATTCGGGTCTATCTGACCTCCTGGATGTAGTTCTACTCATTCAGGAGTTAACTCAATTTATATTCACTACTGGGTCAACCTAGTTGGTTATTCTGCCCTTTCTTCCCCAAAATGCAGTTATGGGTCCATTATAATGTGAATATATATATCAGAAGAAGAAAACATATTAACATAATAATACCAATACCTGTGGTTTAATAACCTGGAAATCAGTTTCAAATAAACATGGTTAATCCTTTTAACTTATTATTTTATCAATGAAAGCTTCTTCAAAAACACCAATTTAAAGCATTCAAAAACTCTTTTATAATGCCATGGGTTTTACCTTTAAAAATTGAAATTGGATTCTTTGTTTTGAAAAGAAATGCTTTTGAAACCTTTAATCTTTACTTTCGGAACCATTTGAAAACTTCCTTTCGAAAGCATTCAAACCTTCTTTTCAAAACACTAGTCATATGCCTTTCGAAACACTTTAAACCCTTTCTTTCGTAACCTTTTAAACGCATTAAAGTATTACCATTTAATTGTAGAAGCATAGCTTTGAAACCATTTGAAAGTACCCCTTTCGAAACCATTAAAAAGTGTTTAGGGAAAAATGGATGGCTTCGACACCATCCTTTCGAAAGCTCAAATCATTTAAGTAAACCATTTGAAGGATAGCTTCGAAACCCCTTTCAAGCCATTGCCTTTGAAACCCTTAAATCCTTTTGAAAGCTTTTAGGAAGTGGCTTGTTACAAGTATAAAGCAAAGTTACCTTTCGAAAGCATTGATGACTTCAATCCCTTCGAAAGGCACAGGAACGGCAGAAGGGTTTCGACTTGGTCGAACCCACCCTTTTCAAAAGCAATGGTTTTAAAACTAAGTAACTCCTTCAAAAGCTACAATTTGAATAAGAGGTGGCAACCCCTTTGAAAGCAATTTAAAAAGACCCCTTCGAAGGTGTCGGTTTCGACTCCTTCGAAAGCTAATAGTAAAACAGGCAAGCACATTTCTTTTAAAAATAAAACAAAGATTTCGACCCCATCGAAAGCTATGTTTTGACACCATGCCTTCTGCCTCTCTCCAATCCACTATGTACAAACGTTTGATACCTTTTTATTGGTTTTGGCTTAGTTGGTCAAAGGTGAAAGCATAGGGTCGAAAGGTGGCTTCTAAAAGAGGGGGAACCCACTTTTTCGGGTAAAGACTATTTAATGCCATTTAAAGTAATTACTTTTTAACTAAGCTATCTATTTGTAAACATTTAATTGGTTGCCATAAACTTTTCAAATTCTTTACCAAAATAACTATCGCATAATTTCAAATCTAAAAAAAGATTGATTTTCACAATTAAGCCCTTCCATTAAGCAAAACAATTAAATCCTTCTTCTAAAATAATTTCATTTCCATAGTAAATTAATTAGGAAAAATCCTTAAAAATTACAAAATTTCACTTTCAATATGTTATCTGACATATAAAAATTTCAGACCCAAATTTTTCATAAAATAATTAGAACTAATTTTTAAACCTAATTATTTATATTTTTCCCTTGAAAATTCATAATAAATTTTCCATAGCTTGGAAAATTATAAAAATTGATACCCATCTCCACAATCTTATTTTACATAACATATAGATTCTTCATGGCATTAGAAATTCAATTTAAATGATTTTACACATAAAACCGTGTATAAACAATTATCAAACAATCTTTTTTGAATCTAATATGTTATAAAATCCATGCATAACGTCATCAAAAATCATCATAACGAATTTAATCTTAAACCCGAAAATCAAATGATCAAAAAACAAAATAGAGATGATTTAGATTATTATTCACCTTAACTAGGATAAGGAACTTGAGATTTGATTGAGATTAATATCCTCTAGCTTGAATTTTTAGCTTTGAATTGATTTTCTCTCTTTTCTCCTAATGGTCGGCTTTACTCCTTTTTGTTTACATTTGTTTGTGTTTTGTAAAATGAACGTGAATAGGAATGAAACAAGAATATAACGGTAATGGAAATGTAGTGCGGCAATTACCCTAATACCCATGCATTAATTAATTAACCATTTATAAGCCCATTTATTTAGTTAAGCATGACCTCTAATTTGTTTTCAAATCTCAATCCCCTTATCACTCTGATATTAACATTATTCTATTTAATTTACTTAATTAAATCTCCTGAATGATGCTATTAAAAATTAGGGGTGTTACAGGTTCTCCTCCTTAAAGAATTTCATCCACGAAATTCAGTAAGGACTAAATACCAAACATACAATCATCTATAACCACTCCTAACAACCATACTAGACTACCTGACTAGCAACTATCTATATAATTCTAATATAGACATACCCTCATAGTAGATCAGGATAAATATCTCTAATCATGTCTTCTGTCTCTGTACAGTCCTTCTTGTTGTCGCTCCACTAAACTTTCACCAACCTGATTGTCTTGCTCCTCTATCTTTTCTCATCTCTTGCTACAACCCGAATTGGTCGTCTAACAAAAGTCAAATTAGGCTCTACAATCAAATCTTCCAACCCTGTCAGAGGAATATTAATCTCTGGATCATGCACATACTTGCAAAGATGAGACACATGAGACACATTGTGGATAACTACCATACTACTCGGCAACTCTACTCTGTATGCAAGCTTTTCAATCCTCTCTATAATGTGGAACTGACCAGCATATCTCGATGCCACTTTCCTTGACTTTCCAAATCATACCACACCCTTCATAGGTGATACTTTAATGAAAACCTTATCTCCAACTGAGAATACTAGGTCTTTACGCCTCTTATCTGCGTAACTCTTCTATCTAGATTGAGATTCCTTTATCCTTTTTTTGATTAACTCAATCTTCTCAGTCGCCTCTCTAATCAGCTTTGGACCTAACACTAATTTGTCACAAGTTTCCAACCAACATGCTGGTGATTTGCATGGCCTTCCATATAAAGCTTCAAAACACACCATTCCTATACTTGTCTAATAATAATTATTATTATAGGAAAACTCCACCAAGTGTAGGTAATCTTCCCCAGATCCACCAAGGTCCAATACACAAGCTCTCAATAAATCCTCGAGTACTTTTGACTCTCTCTGTCTTCCCATCTGTCTAAAGGTGATCTACAGTACTCATCTTAAGCTTGGTACCTAACACATCCTATAGATTCTCCCAGAATTCACTAGTGAACAAAGCATCTCTGTCTCTGACTATACTACTAGAAATCCTATGCAGTCTAACTATGTTCTTCATGAACAACTTAGCTAAAACAGATGTCGTCCTGGTCGACTTAACTGGAATGAAATGGGAACTTTTAGTCAACCTATCCACTATGACCCATATACTTTCATTTCCTCTATTTGACATTGGCAACCCATCTATAAAATCCGTGGACATCTCACTTCCAAACTGGAATTTCCAAAGGCTTAAGCAACCCACTCGGCATCCGATGTTCGACCTTCACTTGTTGACAATTTGCACACTGCCTAACCCACAAGCCAACATCCCTCTTCATACCTTCCCAGTAGAAGCTTCTCTTCATATATTGATACATCTTGGTTCCTTTAGGATGAATCATAAACTTGGATCGATAACATTATCCATGAACTTCTTTCCTTAAGTCCTCAACATTCGGAACACACCACCATCTCTTCTTTCTCAACCATCCCCTTAGGTCAAGGCTAAGATCCTTTAGATCTTCAATCTCAGTTCCAACCTCAAACCTTCTAATCCTTTCGGCTAATACTAGATCCACTTTCTTCGTAGAAGAGATCCTTTCGATCAACACCGGTCGAACTTCTAAATAGGACAACGTGGTGGTACTTTGACTAAAACTAGCAGTCGATCTTAGTTGTACACTACAAGTAGTCAAAGCTTCTAAATCTTTCCATTCTGCCAACATAACTAACACCACATTCTGATGTCTTCTGTTAAGAGCATCTGCTACCTTATTGCCTTTCCTAAGAGTATACTCTTTACCACAATCGTGAGAAGCTAAAAATTACAGCCACCTCTGTTGTCTCATATTCAGCTCTTTCTGAAGGAATAAATACCTTAAGGACTTATGATCTATGTATAGCTCAAATCTCTCCCCTAAGAGATAATGTCTCCAAATTTTCAATGCGAAGATCACCGCTGCCAACTCCAAATTATGAGTATGATATCTCACTTCATGCAGTCTAAGCTATCGTGACATGTAGGTAATAACTTTATCCTTCTGCATCAACACAGCTTCTAATCCAGTCCCACATGCATCGGTGTACACTACAAACCCCTGGTTTTCATATGGAACTACTAAGACTGGTGCATTGATCAAAAGAAGCTTTAACTTAAGAAATTCTTCCTCGCATTTGTTGAACCAAACATACTTCGCATCTTTCCTGGTTAACTTAGTCAAAGGTGTTGTTATACGCAATAAATCCTTAATGAATCTCTGGTAGTAGCCAGCAAGTCCAAGATAATTTCTAATCTCAGTAACTGTCTTTAGTCTCTTCCAATTATTAACTACTTCGATCTTATCTAGATCGACTGACAAGCTCTTCTCTAAAACTATATGACAAAGAAACTTAACCTTTTTCTTCTAAAAATGACACTTGGAAAACTTTGCCTTCAGTTGTGCTGCTCAGCGTCCCAAACACTACTCTAAGATGATCCTAATGCTCTCTCTAATCCTTAGAGTATAATAAAATGTCATCAATAAACACCAACACAGACCTATCCAAATAATCTTAGAAAGATTCGGTTCGTCAAATCCACAAAGAAAGCAGGTGCATTCATTAATTCGAATAGCATTACTAACCACTCATATGAACCATACCTAGTCCAAAATGTTGTCAAAGGAGTACTGTCCTCTGCCGCTCTTAACTAATGGAAACCCGTCGCCAAATTCAACTGTGAAAACACTCTGGCTACATACAACTGATTAAATAGATCATCAATTCTCGACAAAGAATACTTATTCTTGATCGTCCTCTCAACTTACGATAGTCGATACACATTCTCAATGACCTATCTGGTTTCTTCACAAACACAACGACCGCTCCCTAAGGCGAACTGTTTGGGCTAATAAAATTTCTCTCTTCTACGTCCACTAGCTGCATCTTCAATTCCTTCATCTCAGTCGATGTTATCCTGCTAGGTGGTTTACTTACAGGTTCAGCTCCTGACATAAGATCTATCCGAAACTCAATGACTCATTTCAATGGTAGTCCTGTGATAGGCTCAAAGACATCTTCAAACTCGCTTGCTACTCGAACCTGACTTAATTTATCTCCCACTTCCAAAGCATTTAACGAAGCACAACTACCCCAGTCAGAGTTCTCCACTAAGAATATAATTCGATTATGACTATCAGGGTGTCTTAGTGATAATTCCCTATCTTGGCAAAATATTCTATCCTCATATTTACCCAACCAATCATACCCAAAATGATTCCAAAATCTACGAAATCAAAAAAATACATACTGCATGTAAACTTATGACCTAACAATTCTATTCTAACTGGTCACATCTTATTCCTAGAGTTGCATACCCTCCTATCGGATTCGCAAACCTTAAGGAAGTAACATGGTATGTAGATTCTAAGCATAACCTATCGACTAAACACTGAGATATAAATGAATGTGATGACCGGTATCAAATAGTACCCTAATTGGTATACTCTGAATCAAAAGCATGCCTTGCATCACAGTCTTCCCTTTTTCAGCTGCAGTTGGCCTAGCAGATAATGGTCCAACTGCAAAAACATTTCCCTTATCCACCCTGATTAGCTCTGGACACTGATTCTTATAATGTCCAACTTGATCGTAGTTGAATCACTTCACAACTTTCTTTTCTGCATCCTTCTTCCCCTAACCTAATTGGCACTCATGAGCATAATGACCTTCCTTGTCACACTTGAAGCAAACTAAATCAGCTTTTACCTTCTTGGTAGCTTCTCCCTTATGGGCTCCCTTCTTCTTAAAGAAATTTTTCTTCTTTCCCTAAGAACCCTAGATTTCAATTGGCTTTTCTCTCGCACAAATAGCAAGCATCTCCTCATGTCGGATTGCCATCTCCACAACTACATTACAAGGGTCATGGAGATGTGGCAGGGTTGCCCTAGCAATCTTGGGTCTCAATGCCCGAATAAACCTCTTATTCCTTCTGTTGACGGTGTTTATAGTAGCATACCCATCTCGGGATAACTCATCAAACTTATTAGCAAACTCAATTACCGACATCTCTCCCTGCACTGGATTTATAAACTTTCTCAATAATACCGACTTGGAAACTTCGGACCAAAACCTCTATTTAAATCTCTTCTAAACTCTGCCCAAGTTAACTCCTCCTCCAGAACCCCGGCTGTAACATTATTCCACCAATGAAGCGCTGCCCCTGGCAACTGCTAGAGGCCAACCTCCTCTTCTACTCATCATCCAAAACCAAATCAGCAAGATTCTCTCACAATGCAACAGCCAATTCTCCACTTCTATGGCATCCTTGATTCCCACAAACGGCTTCCCACCAAGACCAGTGTAGTCGCTACTCAGCTTAGCATAATTATTCCCAACTGAAGCCATAGGATTAGCTCCTCCAATATTTCTAGCAACACCACCAGCAGCTCCTGCTTGCATCAGATTGACAAAGAACTGATACATCATTCTCATATCCACTGGTGGATTTCTAGCACCCATATTGGCATACGCATTTTAGTTAGCATTAGCCTGTCGAACCAGGTTCCTCCTGGTGGGTCGAACATTTCCATTGGTGGTGGTGGTGCTTCCTCCATAGAGATTTTCTCTTCCGTTTCATGCTTTTATATCTTCTTTCTCATAAATCTGCATACGAGCCTTAATAGGATACAGAAGAACAGTCAAAAAGAGAGGGGAATATGTACTTATATATATCTATATATCAAATACAAGTACGTTACTATAGCACTAACCCATACCTCGATCTTATTTTCTAATTTATTGGATTATGTTTTGAAAAATCTTTTAGGTTTAAATTTCTTTTAAGTTTCATAAACCTATGCTCTGAAACCAACATGTAACATCCCTCACTTGGAGACCCAAAACTAACGGCTACGAATGCTGTAGTCATCCATAGTTATTAATCATCGAAGACCAAATACGGTAATATTAGATACATTGGTATAACAGAAACACATGGTATGGAAAATTTTAAAACCAACAAACAACTTTCTCATTCCATTTCAAAGCATTTAAAATTCATTACATAATCCCCATACGAGAACCACGTTTAGAGAAAATATAATTACTACAACATTCGCCAAGAGCGACATATGAAGATGCCCTCTTAAATGATCAGAGTATATATGTATAGGCTATTAAACAACTTTGCCATTTCAACAACAACACATCGGAATCAAAAATCAAAAGGACTCTAAATAGCTATCATGCCTCTTGTATGTCTCTTGAAGCTTATTCGTCTAAAGAGGCACCTAAAAACCCCAAATCTCAAACTACTCAAAGTTAATTGAGCACCCGAGATTTTAAGGGGAAGACATAAACTTTGAGTCAGACAAAAATCCTAGTATGAATAATAATCTACCATCTCAAACCATTTAGGTACCTAGTGAGACCATGCCGCTTACCGAAAGGAGTTTTCCCTCATTAGTATCTTCTCCAAAACTTTATAAAACCATATACTATGCTCCTGCATCCAAAATGGTTAAGACATAGAAATTTAGAATATTATGATGATATGCAAACGAGTAAATCAATCTAGGATTACACATCCCCATTCATTTTGACTATCTGTCACAGTTATAGTTTCTGGGTTATTAACCTATTAGTTTTCACAGGTTGACTAATAACCTATTTAATACTTATAGACTCCCTTTTGTGGTTCTATAGTTTACAAGGGATCGCTAAGAACCTATTAGCCTCTACCAATAACTTCATCATTCATGGGTTCTCCCTCAACCTATTTGTATCTATAATAACTTCTCTCTTATCCTATTTTTTATGGGTTGACTAGGAATCTATTGAATTCTGTGAATAACTTAATACGGATATAGTTTTCATAGGTTCAATACAAACCATTTGGCCTCTACCAATAACTCTTTCTAATCATAGTATTTATGGGTTTACTATGAACTTATTGGCATCTGCCAATAACTTTTCCCAAACATAGTTTTCATGGGTTTACTATGAACATGTCTATATGACAACTTCACTACTTAGGCATCCTACATTCTAGTCTATCTGGCCTTCTAGATGCATTCTATTCATTCAAGAGTTAATTCAATTTGCATTCACTATTTGATCAACCTAGTTGGTTATTCTTCCCTTTCTCCCCAAAATGCAGCTATGGGTCCATTATAATGTGAATATACACACACACACACACACACATATATCAGAAGAAGCAAACATATTAACATAATAATACCAACACCAGTGGTTAAATATTTTTGAAATAAATTTCCTATAAAACATGATTAATCCCTTTAACCTATTATTTTATCAAGGAAAGCTTCTTCAAAAACTCCAATTTAAAAGCATATAAAAACTCTTTTATAATGCCATAGGTTTTACCCTTAAAAATTAAGATTGGGTTCTTTATTTTGAAAAATAAGAACCCATTTATCTATACTTTCAAAACCATCGGAAAACTTCCTTTCGAAAGCATTCAAATCTTCTTTTCAAAACACTAGGCACCTTCCTTTCAAAATACTTTAAAACCTTTCTTTCGAAACCTTTCAAGTGTATTAAAGTATTACCATTTAATTTTAGAAGCATGGCTTCGAAACCATTTGAAAGTACCCCTTTCAAACTATTGGTCTAGTTTAAAACATATCTTATTGGGTCTAAGTGAATACAACCGAAAGTACCTCTTTCGAAACCATTATAAAGAGTTTGAGGAAAAACATATGGCTTCGACACCATCCTTTCGAAAGCTCAAACCATTTAAGTAAAACATTTGAAGGATTTCTAACCCCTTACGAAGTCATTCCCTTCAAAATCCTTGAATCCTTTCGAAAGCATTTAGGAAGTGGCCTAGTACAAATATAAAACGAAGTTACCTTTCGAAAGCATTGATGACTTCAATCCCTTCGAAAGGCATAGGAATGACATAAGGGTTTCAACTTGGTCTAACCCACCCTTTTTCAAAGAATTGGTCTTAAAACTAAGTAACTCCTTTGGAAGCTACAATTTAAATAAGAGGCGGTAACCCCTTCGAAAACAATTTAAAATAACCCATTCGAAGGCATAGGTTTCGACTCCGTCGAAAGCAAATAGTAAGACTGGCAAGCACATTTCTTTTAAAAATAAAACAAAGTCTCAATCCCATCGACAGCTATGTTTCGACAACATGCATTCTTCCTTTCTCCAATCCACTACATATAAATTTTTAATACCTTGTGTATTGGTTTTGGCTTTAGCTTAGTTGGTTGAAGGAAGAAGTATAGGGTCGAAAGGTGGCTTCTAAAAGAGGTGGAACCCACTTTTCTAGGTGAAGGCTGATTTAATTCCATTTAAAGTAATTACTTTATAACTAATATGGCTATTTGTAAACATTTAATTGGTTTCCATAAACTTTTATTCTTTACCAAAATAACTACTGCATAATTTCAGATCTAAATAAAGACTAGTTTTCACAATTAAGCCCTTCTATTAAGCCAAAAAATTAGATCCTTCTTCTAAAGTAATTTTATTTCCATAGTAAATTACTTAGGACAAATCCCCAAAAATTACAGAAATTCACTTTCAATATGTTATCTAACATATTAAAAATTTAGACCCCAATTCTTCATAAAATAACCGAAACTAAACTCTAAGCCCAATTGTTCATATTTTCCCTTGAAAATTCATAATAAATTTTCCATAGCTTGGAAAATTATAAAACTAAAACCTGTCTTCAAAATCATATTTTACATAACATATAAATTCCTCATGACATTAGAAATTCAATAAATGATTTTTACCCTTAAAACTGTGTATAAACAATTATCAAATAAATCATGTTTTAATCAATATGTTATAAAATCCAAGCATATCATCAACAAAAATCATTATAATGGATTTAATCTTAAACCCAAAAATCAAATGATCATAAAAACAAAATAGAGATGATTTAGATTATTATTCACCTTGGTTAGGATAAGGAACTTGAGATTTGATTGAGATTAATTTCCCCTAGCTTGAATCGTGTAACACCCCACACCCTTAGTATATCCAAAAAGGCACACTAAAAGATGTCGTGCATCGTAGGTATAGCTAAAGTTTTATGGAGACTAAGATTCACAAGACAAAATAAATAAAACAGCGGAAACAATTAAACAATAACTTATTTAAAATCAAACTCCATAAATACATCATAAAACAAAATATGTCTCAAAAATACCAAATATCCATGTCCAGTGACAAATATTATCTCAGTTATAACGTCGATTACATAAAATAACCATCCCTCTCAAAGAAAAGTACCGGTGCATCAAATGAAATAAAAACTGAAAAAGAAGAAGTAGAATATATGAAGAAAGTCTCTGCAGCTGAACCTCCAAGAAACTCTGAAATCTACTAACTCTGCCTCTGGAAGCCTATGGGGGGGAAAGGGAAATAGATGAGTGGGTCAGACTAAAAGTCTGGTGAATGAAAGTAATTACTAGTATTCTTAAGCAAGATAAAGATAATAGACTTTGCAACAGTTCTAGTATAAAAGAAAATAAAGGAAAGATAAAGCTGGCATAAAATACGGTTTAACTCTTTGCTTTGCTTCGATAGTCCAATTAGATTATTTGCACCTTTCCTTAGATAACTGCTTTGATTAGGCTGAAACCCAAATCCTACTTTAATTAGGCTAATGTTCTAATTCTATCTTTTGATCGGCCTTCTATCTCTACTGTGCCTACTGCGAACTAGGCATACTGGTCCCTACGTAAAAGATGCAAACTAGACCCTGTTGGTCCCTACGCAATAGATACTACTACTACAGACTAGACCATGTCGGTCCCTACGCAATAGATACCTACTTAGCGCTGGGAACTCAATAACAACTTATTAACCAACACCGAGGCTGCACGCTCGACCACTGTTAGGTTCGTGTTATCTGTTGCTCCCTCCTGTTGACCTCTTATTTACCACCATTCCAACATAAGCATGCCCTTGCCTCACCTGTGCTATTGTGAGGCCACCTATGTCTGACTAAAAGGGAATGATGTTGGTACGGGTCTTATCTAACAAATAAAATATGGTTGCGCCCCTTGTCCAAATCCCGATGATTTGAACTTCTATTTATTGACCTCTTATTAACCTAATGTAAGTTTTTTAAATAAGCCTTTATACCTGTGAAGGCCTACCTGTTGTCCTACAATACTGATCTTCTATATCTATAAAGAACTACCCTATTAGGCCTATCATACAGACCTTTTGTATCAGTAAAGGACTACTCTGTTGGGCCTACAATACCGATCTTCTATATCTTGCTTATTAACTTAATCCAAGGTCTAAATTTATTAAAATAAGCCTCTTCTGTTATTTCTGCTTTATTCGCTTGTTAACTTAATCTAAGTCTTAAAATAAACCTTTCATGTTCTTTCTACTTGATTATTGTCTCTAATTATAACTTGTGCGTTATAATTCTACTTATTAACTTAAAACAAAGTCTAAGTATAAAAATAAGCTACTTTTACCATTTCTTCTATTTTTTCTTTTTAGTTATAATTACATGTTATAACTATGCTTGCATATAACTTAAATTTTCCTATTTCAGTCCAAGTTCAATTTGTTACAGTTGTTCTTGTTTTACATCTCATTTTCTGTAAATTCAGCATTCTTATATTTGTCCATATTAATGAATTATTCTTTCATTTATTCCATTCACGTAAAAAGGAAATTAAAATGAAACAGACATTTATAGAAGAAATTCCAATCGTAGAATAGATGTAAACAAAACATAAATAACAGTGAATAACTGCAAATAATTGGAAAAGCTATAACTAACAGTAAATAATTGCAAATAACTGAAATAGAATAGTTGAAAGAAAATAGACTGAAAAACAAATCTAAAATTTTCTTAAAAAAATTGAAAATAAACTTGTATAAAGGTTATCCCGAAGTTGTAGAAAAACTACTACTACTGGAAACCCTATCATTTCAAATTACGTAAAAACCTAAAATAATTACTTAAACACTCACTGTCATCCTTAGCTCTTTCCTTTGGCCCTCCTGGATCCACTTGAAGGGTATAATATATTTTAATTAAAAAGATCTTCTCCTGGAAAAAATATTCGTTTTTAAGGTCTAACCTCAGGCAATAAAACCAGATGGACAAAATCTGAATGAGAAAATAGCTAGGCCTAGGGTCTTATTCATAGTGTCACTTGTGGATCTTAGATCGTTGGATTTGGAGACTAAATTCGGTGCAACCACATCATAGGCTCGATAGGAGCCATCGGATGGAAGCAGGGACACACGAGATGAAGTGAAAATAGAAAAATGATGTGTTCGAATCAACTAGAAGAAGACGTACAAAAAAATGCATGCGGGTCGACCTTCCTGTCGACCCATCACTTACTGAGGTCGACCTTAGGGTCGACCTAGCTATGGTAAGGGTCGACCTCCCTTATATAATTTTTTCTTTCTTATATTCTCGTTTCTTCATTAATTCACATCTTCTACATACTAGCCCAAATTTTGAGGTTCTATATATGGAAATTGACCAGAAAATAACCACAAACACAATGGTGCAACTCCAATGGCTCAATTCTAATAATTTCACAAATTTATTTTATCATTTAATTAATTTGTTAATTAATTACTATAGCTTAAATTTTGGGTTGTTACAAAACCTTAGCTTTGAATTGATTTTCTTCTTTTCTCCTAGTGGCCGGCTTTGCTCCTCTTTGTTTATGTTTGTTTGTGTTTTGTAAAATGAATGTGAATGGGAATGAAACGAGAATATAAGGGTAATGGAAATGTAGTGCGGCAATTACCCTGATACCCATGTGGTAATTAATTAACCATTTATAAGTGCATTATTTAGTTAAGCACGACCTCTAATTTATTTTCAAATGTAAATGTCTTATTACTCTAATATTTACATTATTTTATTTAATTTATCTAATTAAATCCTCTAAATAATGTTATTAGAAATTAGAAGCGTTATAGAAAACCCCATCTTTTGCTTTTCTAATGTAGCAATTTTTTAGTTCCTTTGCTGCTTCCAACAAAATACAGGCCTTCAAAGATAACATGAACTCTATTAAAGGGAGGAATGAAATTGGATTGAATATCACCTTCTACTAATTTGCGACATTGTTTGGGATTCTTTGATTACTTTCATTCAAACGTGCAGTTTTTTTATCATTTTTTATAAACTCTTTCAAATGTCCTGAGAGGATTATGTTTTGGATTATTCCTACTAATACTCGACACTCGTCCATTTTATGTCTGTTTGCTTTATAATGAACATAGTACTCTACCCCTTCTTTTGGTTCAGGGTAATGCTTGGCTTTGTCTAGGACTGGAAAGTAACTGCTTTCTTTTGCTGTAGCAATGATGTAGGGTATTGGTTTATTTAAAGCAACATAATTGGACTTTGGGATCTTCTCCCATCTTGGTTTCTTATTGCCAAATCTTCCCATTTCTTTCTTTTCCTAGGATGTTTTCCTAGCATGGAACATTTCAACCATGCGTTTGAACTTGTTGGCTTGAATGCGAAAGTCCTGGAGATCTTTGCATCTATAAAGGTAAAGCTCTCGCCGGAAGGGTGTCTACTCAATCAACACTGAGTGTACTGCCATCAGTTTGCCTCGATCGGTCATATCCTCTAAGCGCTTCAGTATTAAACCTCTTGATATAATCGCCGGGTAACTCTCCTATTTTTTGCTTGATATCATCCAATATGCAGTAGTCAATTGTGGGGTCTTTGCAAATACAAAATTGTGCCGAGAACTCATAGAAAAATTGTTTCCACAAGTAGATAGTCTTTTCACGATAATGCCTATACCACTTGGCTTCTGTTCCCTGGAAGGTAGTAGTGAAAAGTCTACATCACACTGCTTTGGATACATTGTAAAGGTCCATCTGTCTTTTGAATGCCATTAAATGATCATCGAGGTTAGTAGTTCTATTGTATCTTAAGGTCATAATTTTGATATGGGACAGGATCTTGGTAGACGTGGTTTCATCTATGAAGGATGGTTCTTGGTTGACCCTCTAATCAAGAGTTCCTTTTCCTTTAAGATTAAGCATGTCATTAGCCATTTTATTGGCCATATCTCTTAGATAAGCTTCGTCACTGTAGTAATTGTTTCTAACAGTTTTATATCCTTCGGAGGTTGAAATTCTAAATTGCTCCTTGGACCTCTCCTCTAATATCCCTTAGTGATTTACCTTGACTTTTTATTTGCCAACAATTTTGGAGAAAGCTCAGTTACTTTAAACCGTTGGTGACTTTTTCTCTTTTGTGGAGTTTTAACGAGTTTTCTTTATCTTTTATGCAAAGAACCATCCATAATTCTTCTTGGAGATTCAACTTCAACCCCTAAAGTGAATTTGGAAGTTTTGGAGAATGTCGTGCATGAATCTTCTCTAACAAATATTGCATCATTGCCAATTAATGTAATAGGTCTTTAATTTGAGCTTCTCTACCAGTAGGCTTTGTCCGTTATGATGGCTGCCCAGGTTCTATGCTTCCTAATTTGAAGTTTGGAATAACATTTTCTTTTACTGCTGCTATTTGCATGACTTCTCTGTTTGGAGCATTAATTCGCCTTGATCTCCCCATTTTTCTAGAACAAAAGAAACTTCGCTTAATTAGTTTAGGGAGAGAGTTATAGGGAGATGGAGATTCAAGCCCTCCTTCTAGCGCCAAAAATGTTAGACCAAAAATTGGTATAACACCCATGATACCAAGTATGATAAGTCAAAAGTTGATTTCCATCACTTTTGATGACACGACTAAGCATGACTTAGTTGGTGTTGACCAAATAGAGCTAAAGAATCAAGAACAAACTTTATATAAGGCGAAGTAAAAGATGATATTATCAAGAAATGATTCCATGATACCCATGGGATTTTGGAACATGGAATTTGAAAGCCCGTATAGTCTTCTGAAATAAGATACTCGAAAGCCCATATGTTCTTCTAGAATTAGGTATTCTAAAGCCTATGAAACATGATCAAAGGATAGGAATAGTAGGCCATAAATGTGCATAGTAGTCCATTAAGAATGTTAATGAAGTAGGCATGGTCCTTATGTTCATAGTCCAATGTCCACATGCAATAGGCAAGATGAAGACTATGCATGTAAACCTTGTTTAGAACGAAGATCATGTGATTCTAATTGTATCACAATTGCTTTGGGTCCAAAATCCTTCATTATATGCATATTCATGTCTAATAATGTCCAATGTGCATAATTAAAGTAATAGACATGTCCAAGTCCTTATTCATATAAATCAAATATGGTTACAGTCAAATTAGATTTTTTTTTCCAAATCAATTTAGGGTTACAAGAGTTTAATTTGAGAGTAGAGAAAAGAAATGATTGCCCCTTCTTCATGCCCCTTAGTCCGTATTTATTGGAGCCGAGGGATGCGGCATGGCTGTCATGCATCCATATGGCATGCTTGACCTCTGCCATTATCCATGTTGATGGCGCATGGCGCCATACTTCAACATCCACTCACTCAATAGTGAACTTTGGTGCTTAGAATCCATCCCGCCTTGATAATCTTCATTAATCATGTTCAATATCAACATTGTATTAAGGGTACATGGCCTCCTTTAAAGATTGATGAAGTGTGGCATCACTATGGCACGACATCAATAAGCGGCAACATTGATAAGTGGCAATACTGGCAATGATTGGCATTGAAAACAAGCGTTATTGATAACAGATGACATTGATAACAAGCGGCATTGTGAACAAGCGGCTTTGATAGAAAACGGCACTGAGAATAGGCAGCATCGATAGCAGGCGGCATTGATTATAAGCGGCGTTAATAAGAGATGACTGACAAACAATATTGATAGAAGACGGCATTACTTTGAAGGGTGTCATTAGAATAAGGTGACATTGGAGAGTGCGGTGGCAATATGGGATAAGTGCTTCATTGATGGAATATGGCACTAATGTGATACAACATCAATGTTATACCATGCTATGATAACATTGATAGCTTTTGGCATAGAGCTTTCCAATGTCGTCATTCCCTTACAAACATGCGAATTGTTTCCAGTTCTTTGGCACTATATCATTCATTTAACCTTATAAGCGGTATGCGGCATTGATACCCCACGATGTCCCTACTTCATAGATGATTTGCGACATGCTGCTTACTGATATGGTATGGTATTGATAAAGCGTGATAGAAATAGAGTGTGATATTGATAAGGGGCAACATTGTTTATTAACGCTTATAGATGAGG
The DNA here is from genome assembly GCA_030765085.1 of Allium cepa. Lineage (NCBI taxonomy): Eukaryota > Viridiplantae > Streptophyta > Magnoliopsida > Asparagales > Amaryllidaceae > Allium > Allium cepa. The sequence goes on along the minus strand of CM060939.1, from coordinate 640,486,502 downwards.
AATGACATTGATTCTTCTCCATACTTTCGGTATTGCTTACTGATATGACATCATATCTATGTCATTATGTCACACATTTTCGGCATTATTTTCCTGATGCGAGATGCCTCTAATTCTTAAGGGAGACATAGTTCCTTACCGTAGCCTTCGACATTGCAGCCTTTCGATGTTACTTTAACTGTGTTGGTTTGTATGGAACTTGTTGTCATATCGACGATTCACGGCATGTTGTTCTTCGGCGTTATCAATTACCTTATTACTCTTTAGTTTCGACATATATATCTTTCCTCTTATCCTTTGGAAATTATGTGGATAACAAAAACTATGGTTAACTGATCTTAACCTAAAATTAGTTATTACATAAATGCCATTGATTATAGTTTTCTCTAATTTTGGCATGCTTTATCAAATTTAACAAGTCATATATGTTTTCTTACTGTGAATAATATTCCAAATGCAATGGAATAGGTCATGCATCCTAACTCCAATCTTTGTGAAATTTACTATTTTGTCATTTATGTAAAATTATATTTTTACCCTTATTTACGTTTTAATTTATTATTGGAATTTCCTGGGTGTTACATTCTCCCCCGCCCGCTTTAAAGGGTTTCATTCCCAAAATCTCTAGGGATGGAAAAATGTAATTCACTCACACAACCAATATCTACAACCATCAACCACTTACAACCACTTAAATTCAAAATTTCTAATGCACCATGTACGTATAGGTATGGAACACATCTATGAACATAGAGGTAATGTAAAATTATGCCTGATCCTTAACTAGTCGACCTCCTAAAATGTAAGTGCTTATGCTATGTATCCAAGATGTTTGCAATACCCTATACTTGCAATTATATATGGATGAGTAACAATTTAATACATATGGAAAAATGCGACAGCCATTATGCACATAACTGCAAAAATGCGACAACCAATATGGATAATGTGAAGTGTGTCGTAGGATAACATGAACATATCAACCCATATGTGCAAAGTTAACTAATAAAATTCATCCATTAGCAACCATCATCCAAAACATGTACTAGTGACACGTTCACAACCATGCTAAGCATCCAAACACTCACACATATGGAATATACTTAGCTAAATATTATGTGCACTGGTAATTATACCAACTTAAATTAAACATACCAGGAATGACCCCGGAGGGGAAGCTTGGATTTTCTCCTTGGGCTCTTAAATACTCTCACTTTGATCATTTCCCTATTGGACTCTAGCGAATCTAATTACTTTATTACGGAGTCGTCTTGTCTTATGCTCAATAATGGGGTAGGTGCATGATGAACAAGTAACTCTCTCCACTTTAACATCTTCCAATTGACTCGACTCTACCATAATAGCTGAATTGTGTAAACACTTCCGTAAGTGTGACGCATGGAAGACATTATGAAACCCCGCTAGCATTTTAGGAAGCTCCACTCTGTTAGCTAACCTCCCTACTGCCTCTGTGATTGGAAAAGGCCATACAAGTCTTGGTGTTAACTTACCCGAATTGCCAAACCTCATAATGTATCCAAGCAGTGGGACCTTAACAACGAGCATGTCACCCACTACAAACTCCAACTCCATGCGTCTCCTGTTCAACATATGATTTCTACCTATCTTGTGCAGTCTTCATCCTTCTACAAATTAGATCTACTTTCTTCGAGGTTTTCCTAATCATATCTGGTCCAAGAATATAGATAACTCAAAATAATTGAACTCTTGAAATCACAATAAACTTCAAGGCTGCACTTACTATAGGTACCTACCGAACCGCCTTCCTATCATAATCTAGTACCGCTCCATAAATAGTCATCCAGTCCATCAACAAAATTAAACCAAACCCAAAATTCTAATACAAAACCATCACAATCAAATTCGATACCCAAAAAAATATAACTTCAAACCCTTACAAATCAATCCTCAAACAAGGTTTGATTGTCCAACTGAATCTATAACTGTTCTAGTCTATAAGTGCAATTCATCTACTAGTCTACTCAAAATAAATGAGTGTAATGTTCCTGTATCAAATTAAGTATGAATAGATAAATCAAAAAGAGTTATCACAACTTTTACGATAATTTTCTTTCCATTTTTCACAACCGAGTTGCGCTCGAGCAAGGAACAGAATCAAGCACATATGTTGGAATCACTTGGATGGAAGCCTTAAGTGCATTAAGACACTCTCTCCTATTGTGCCAAAATAGATTATATTTGTAGCATTTAATTTTCACAATACTCATCCTACAATCCCTTGCCAGCTGCCCCTTGCCTTGGCACTTCTTATACTTAAACTTTGGTTTCCTTATTTTTCCCTGAGCTCTTATTCCGTCTATAAGGTGATCTTGCTGAACTGACTTCGCGCCTACCTTTTTAGGTTCTTCCTTCGCAATTGTGTTCAACAATTCCATCTCAACCAAGCTCTCAAAAGTAGCTCCCATAGGTACATGGCTCAAAGAAATATTTATCAAAGCTAGAAATAATCCCTTAGCAAACTTTTTTGCCTTTTTCACTGGTGTACTGATAAGGTCTAGGCCATACTATATCAGTTTATTGAACTCATTGACATATTCCTTAACACTGTGGTTTCCTGCTATAATTGGATGAACTTCTCCAGTCCCATTCTCCATTGCGCTTTAGAAATAAACTTAGCCTCAAAACGCCATTTATAATCAACCTAAGAAATCCTAATCTCAGCAATAACAATCTCCCACCAGTTTAAAGCTTCTCCTTGCAAGTGTCATGAAGTTGACTATCTCTTCACTGCATCCTCCACATCCATCATAGAAAAAATTCTATCATAATTTCCCATCCATGCCATGTCTCAAAAAATGATTCAGCCCATAAATAATTATTTCCACCTAGACTTTACAAATCCTAACATAGCTTGTGGAAGTCCAAAGTAGGCGGAGGCGTTAGGGCTGGACCTTATGATTGAACTAGGGTCCTCAATTAGGGTTAAGATCAGTTTGGCCCCTTGTTTGAAGATACTAGTAGAACCATGTTAGGACGCTCATATCCTAAACCTCAGCTGCTTCATCAGAATTGTTTCCAGTTTGAGCGTTCATTCTCACCTATTTATAATTACGAATTATTGGCAACTTTCCTCGGGTAGTGTTAAGCAATACAGGAATTTGATGGTGTGTTCATGCTATACTTACACACACACACACATATGATAATTATAATTTATATAAGCATGTTCTCTACATATGTGCCTAATTCCTAAAGAATCCTAAACATAGGCTCTAACATCATATGTGATGACCCGCATCCCTAGATGAACTTCTTCAACGTCTAAAGTAGCATTTGAACTCATGTCATGATAGGAAGTAAAAATCATCAAGGTTTTTGTAAGAGTTACATGATACTGGGACAAATATAAAGTTTTGAACATTCTATGTTTTCAAATATCATAGCGAAATGTAACAAAATATAGATATAAAAAATAATCCAGAAGAATACAGTTTCAAATGAATGTGGTACAAAGGATATTTAACATAGGTAAAATCTCAATATGATAGTACGTAACAACAGTTTGAATGATAACATAATATAAGTACATAGAGGAGTAACTATAAGTAAAATAAATCTCTAACACGTTAAGTCACCTCTTACATGCCCTTTGTCTTGCTTGCTTCAACTACTGACCTGACCACTCATAGCAGATATAAAGAGGGAGAAATGGGGAGGACCGAACAAAGATTGATGAATGAATTGTATTATACTAGTATATGGTGTTTACAAGTAATTAACTTACAATTGTAATTTACACAACCTATGGTGTTTATCTATATTCGTGTATTACATAAAAAGGATTAGTTACCTCACAAATTATGGGTATAGTTCTTATTATACCTACATCAACAGCAAATTATGAATATTTCCTACCAAGGGTTGAACTATCAATAACAAATAACTCTAGGTCAATTTCTAGTATATTGTCCTGATAAATAACCTCCTAACCAAAATTGAGTCAACATTCTCAATGAAAAATCATGTAGATCACACATAAACACCGAGCAAACATTGCAATTCCTAGCCTTGAACTAAGTATACCACCTGGACAATTTATGGCCTACCGAAGCATTTGTGACACCTTCTCAATAGTAAATTTGTCATGTGCTCTTTATCATTTGACCTGAAGCCAAAGAAATCGCTAATAATGATTACCACCTAGGATAAGACGTCCATACAACCATACTATTTCTGACATCTCCCTACCACGTTGTTCAACATGTAACATATAACAGGACATGCCCCAGTAACAATAAGAGCTTCTATTTGCGATGCAATTGCATGTCTTGTCGAGTACCGCAATATGTCCACTATGAAGTATGGACTTAGATACGCCATTTAGTGTAGAAATGGTACCTGTTTCCCAGGGAATTGACCGGGCAACTTAGTACTCGGCCTACCAAGGGTGTTCGGCCTGTAGGTGGATTGGCACCATAGCGTTGCAGCTTAGTACTCGGCCTACCAAGGGCGTTCGGCCTGAAGGTGGATCGGCACCATAACGGTTCAGTTATGCTCGGCATCTAAAGAACGTTCGGCCTAAGACATTGCTCGGCCAAAGATAGCGCTCGGCCAGAGACTTCGTTCGGCCAAAAGCATCGTTCGGCCAAAGGCCTCGTTCGGCCAAAGGCTTCGTTCGGCCAGAAGCCTCGTTCGGTCAAAATGGTGTTCAAACATCAAGCTCCTCGTTCGGCACCCAGACCATTCGGCATCAAGGAGCGTCTGGTATCCATGAAGGCTCGGCATTGTCATTCGGTCTCCCAAGACGTTCGGCAATCAAGAATGGTTCGGCAATCAAGGATGGTTTGGCATTCTCCCCAGCATGCCGGGCCAATCACTACTCGCGTACTCTTCCCCACAACAAACATGTCGTTCGGCATAAAGAGAATGGGTCGGTACTCGACCATTCGGCCTGCTCGGTTCGTTGTACAGGGCTTGTCCTATTTGGACCGAGTTGTTCAGCTACCAGGCCCACCAGGAAAGTCCAACACACCTTTGTCTATAAATAGAAGGGCAGGAGCACAGAAAAAAGGAAGAGATTTTAGAGAACTCTGGGGAGACTCTGCCATTTTCAAGACTCATTCCAGACTTATTTCTTTTACTTTGCAATTGTATTCTAGTAACAAAAAACGGATTGTATCTGTAATCACCCATCAAGGAAATCAATGGAAATCAACTTCAAAGTGGATGTAGGCAGTTACGCCGAACCACTATAAATTTGGTGTTCTTGTTCTCTGCATTTAAATTTACACTCTATTCTCTATTTTAATTTACTTTCTTCATTAATATATTTAAAAAATCTTTCTAAGGGTGTTGGTGACCAATTTTGGTGCTAACATTTTGGTGCTTTCACTGAGAGTTTGAATCTCAAGCTATTAGGATCAACTTTGCAGCTACTGGATTGCATAAATCCCTCGAAGGAGATCCATAATCATCTATAAGGCATCTGTTGATTCTACTCAGAGTTTCAACCAACAACTCTACCATGGGAAGACCACGAACTAGATCAGCCTCTCAAAATGCAGATGCCTACGAAACCGCTAGTGTGCAACAACTGGGAACTAGCAATCAACAAGCGATTCGGGGTGCAGGGCCCTCCCACCAAAACCAAGCAGAAGTTGTTTCCCGAGCAGAATTCAATGACCTGATAAGAGAACTTAAGGAAAGTAGAAAGCAACTTGCTGAGAAAATGCAAGCCAACGCTGACCTCATGACTCAGCTTACTCAGCAGCAGCATCAGAATGCTGGAGGAAGTCCTGTCCCTTACTCTGAAGATGATAGCTCGACTTCTGCTGATGAACCTCCTAGGCGTAGACACCGTAAGGATGAAGATGCACGTGCAGATGCTACTGATCGATCTACTAGAGACCAAGACCCGAATCGGACGGGATATCAACCTGCACGGTCCCGTGGAATGGAACCCAACACCCCATCTTCCATACAAACCCCGGATTTCATGGCTATGGTCAGGTAGTTGATGAAAGAAAACCAAGGTATAACTAATCAAGATTGGGGAGTGTCTAAGAGTCATACTCCCTTCATGGATACCATTCTACAGGCCGAATACCCAAAAAAGTTTAGCATGCCCGCCATTCACGCCTATGAAGGAAAGACTGACCCCAGGCAGCATGTGATGAGGTACAGATGGATGATGGATTCCGCAAGAGCTAATGACGCGACCAAGTGTAGGTGTTTACCAATCACCTTGTCCGGAATTGCCACCATATGGTTCACTCGACTCCCGCCACGATCTATGTCCAGCTTCGATGAATTAGCAGTGAAATTCGTAGAACAATTCAAGATACACACCACTCGTCCAAAGGACGTGATGTCCTTATCAAGTGTAACTCAAACTCCAGGAGAGTCATTGAAAGCATACCTGCAAAGGTTTCATGTTGCTGCTACCGAGGTGAGCAATCCTAACGACCACGCGATTTTGATGGCAGTAATGTGTGGAGTGGATCCAGATTCTAAATTTGGAGATTGGTTGGTGGGGAAGCCCCCAGCTACGCTGGAACATGTTTATTCGAAAGCTCATCAGTTCATAAGAAGGGAGGAAGCACGGCGGACAAGGCGAGATAAGGCGTCAGGGCCCGTTCAAGAGTCTGTGAAAAGTAACACCGTCGTGAAGCAAACCGCAAATAACCCTGGAAAAACTCAAGTTGACATCCAGAACAAGCCCGGGCAGTCTAAAGGATCCGGAGGTGGAAACCCCGAAAAGAAAAAAGAGAAAGGGAAATGGAAATCAACAATTCCAACATACAATGAATACACTCCGTTGAACGCTTCTCTTGAGAACATCTATCTATCAACTTGCAACACTTTCCAGTATAGGAAGCCACGTCCAAAGGAATCGACAAAAGAACAGAAGCGGGCCGAGAAGTATTGTCTTTTTCACAAGTCTTATGGCAACAACACAGAGGAGTGCAGACACCTCCATGATTCCATGGAAAAACTAATTAGACAGACGAAGCTACAAGAATTTTTCAAAGACCCATAGGATGCCAGGCGAGAAACATCAGAACCTGGACGCAGGCCGGCCCCACACCAACCGGAACAACCTACTCGGACTGTGGGTAGATTGGTTATTAACACGATTGCTGGCGGACCTCACCCTGCAGACAAGAACTGGCAGGAAATGGAGAGATATGCTAACTCCTTAAGACATTCGGAGTACGAGTGTTGTTCGAACGTGGAAGATGGGACTCCTGCAAAACAGCAGCGCACGATGAATGACGATATCGTATTCAGGAACAGAGATGCGGATAAGGTAGAGGCTACTACCAGTGACCCAATGGTCATATCTGCGACCATCGGGCCGGCATTCGTAAAGAGAATTCTAATCGATTGCAGAAGTTCCATTAACATCATCTTCCGGAAGGCATACGACCAAATGAAGCTGGAGACCAAGGATTTGAAACCATCCAAGGCTAGAATCCATGGCTTTAATGGCACAGCAACTGATGCAATGGGATATGTGGAGTTACCATTTGAACTAGGACAAGGTGAACGCAGAAGGGTGTGAATCCTACCGTTCATAGTACTGGACGTTGATTCCCCGCACAATGTATTCCTGGGCCGTCCAGCCCTGGCGGAATTTAGGGCAGCTTTGCCCCTTAGTGTTTGACGTTAAAATTTCCAACAGACAGGGGGGTTGGAGTGGTACACGGCGACAAGGCAACCGGCCGTGCATGCTATGTAGCTGAGCTCAGGGAGGCACGGGTAGGGAGAAAGGAAAGGTTGCGGACAGCCCTGTCCGCGTCCAAGGTTCTGACGGTTGACAACTACCTGGCTCGGGCGGCATTCTCGGATCCATAGAGACATAGATCCGAGAGACGATGATGGGGAACCCAGGGAAACAAATGCGGCGTCGGCTGAACTAACCATCGACATCTCAGTTAGCCGCAGCGACCCATCACGAGTTCTTAAAATAGGATCATAGCTCGACCCAGTGGCAGCTGAGAATCTTACTGACTTCCTCCGAGCGAACCTTGATGTTTTTGCTTGGACGCATTCTGATATGTGCGGGATTTCCCCTGCAATCGCGAGTCATATGTTGAACATAGACCCGAGACATGTTCCTATGAAACAAAAAGGGAGAGGCATGGACCCGGAGAGGTCCGCGGCTCTCAAAGAGGAGGTGGACAAACTCAAAACCAACGGGTTCGTCCGCAACGCCCTCTACCCAGAATGGGTATCTAACCCGGTGTTAGTAAAGAAAGCGAATGGAAAATGGAGGACTTGTGTTGATTACTCTGACTTAAACAAGGCATGCCCGAAGGATAGTTTCCCGCTGCCAAGGATTGACCAACTCGTCGACTCAACTGCCGGACATGAGTTGCTATCATTTATGGATGCGTACTCTAGTTACAATCAAATTCTGATGCACATCTCGAACCAAGAACACACCAGCTTTGTCAAAAACGTGGGATTGTATTGCTATGTAGTAATGCCATTCGGATTGAAGAACGCAACAGCGACTTATCAACGCCTGGTGAATCGAATGTTCAAAGACCATATTGGTAAAACAATGGAAGTCTATGTGGATGACGTGCTAGTGAAGTCACGGCAGTCGAACGACCACGTTCGATACCTAACGGAGATATTTGATATACTCAGGCATTATGGAATGAAGATCAATCCGTTAAAGTGTTCATTCGGCGTAGCATTAGGAAAGTTTCTGAGATTCATTGTGAATTCCCGGAGAATCAAGGCTAACCCAGAGAAGATCCAGGCTATCCGAGATATACAAGTACCCAGAACCATAAAGCAGGTGCAAAGCCTGAATGGGAAAGTGGCTGCGCCAAGTTGATTTATATCCAGGGCTACAGACAAGTGTATCCCCTTCTTCGACATTATAAAGAAAGGAAAGAGAAACTTCGAATGGACATCCGATTGCAAGGAAGCATTCTGGGCTCTGGTAAGGCACTTGGAAAGTCCCCCCATACTGTCCAAGCCAATAGACCATGAAACGTTGTATGTGTACTTGGCGGTATCCCAGCATGCTATCAGTACAGCCTTGGTCCGCGAGGAAGACCGGATTCAGAAGCCGGTTTACTATGTCAGTAAGCGCTTGACAGGGGCGGAAAGAAATTATCCAAAGATTGAAAATCTAGCCTATTGTTTGGTGATCGCATCACGCAAGCTTCGCCCCTACTTTCAGGCACACTCAATCGGTGTCTACACTGATCAACCCTTGCGATAGGTACTCCAATGACCGAAAACTTCCGGAAGGATGCTGAAATGGAATATTGAGTTAAGTCGGTTCGATATTACATATTTGCCGCGAAGGGCCATACAAGGACAAGCACTAGCCGACTTCATTATTGAATTCACCGTGCTAGATGAATCGAGTAATCACAGAACCATACCCCCCGTTATGGAAGATGAACACCGATGGGGCATCTAACGACCGTTGCTCGGGGGCAGGTATAATCCTCGTAACTCCTGAAGACCGATCAATCTGCTACGCTTTGAAGTTTAAGTTTGCAGCAACAAATAATGAAGCCGAAATATGAAGCATTGATTGCTGGCTTGAGACATGTTATCGAACTGGGAATGAAGTCACTCGAAATCTTATGTGACTCGTAGCTGGTAGTATATCAGGTGTGCGGAGATTATCAAGCGAAGGGACGGAGACTCGCTTCTTACCTTGCTCAGGTTCAAGAGCTGCTGGCGCGTCTGGAATACTACGACGTCTCACACGTCCCACGCGAACGAAACAAAGAAGCCGATTCGTTGGCAAAATTTGCAAGCACTGGCGATGCACAGCAAATGGGATTGTTCCCTGTTGAGACCCTCCATGCTCCGAGTATAGATGTGATGGAGATAGATTTTGTGTTAGAAACCGAACTTGAGAAGGAATCGTGGTTGACCCCAATCAAGCAGTACCTGCTACTAGGGGGTTTGCCTGAAAAGAGAAGCGAAAGACGCCAAGTCCTCCGTAAAGATTCACGTTATATAATATAGGATGGGATAATGTATCGGAGGGGATTCTCGACCCCCTTACTCCGTTGCGTAGCTCATGATGAGATAAAATAGATATTAAAGGAAGTCTATGAAGGAGAGTGCGGTGACCATACTAGGGGGCAGACATTAGCAAAGAAGATCCTCCGCTATAGATACTATTGGCCAAACGTGAATCGGGACGCTGCAGACTATGTGAGAAAGTGTGACAAATGCCAGACATATGAAAAAATTCCAAGAGCGCCACCAACGGAACTAACACAAATGGTTAGTCCCTGGCCATTTGCAATGTGGGCGATTGACCTAATCGGCTCTTTACCCATAGCTAAAGGAGGCGCGAAATACATAATAGTAGCGGTCGATTACTTCACCAAGTGGGCAGAGGCAGAACCCTTGGCCACGATCACAACCAAGAAAGTCATTAATTTCGTTGTACGAAATATCATATGCCGTTTTGGCCTTCCACGAACCATCATAACAGACAATGGAACACAATTTGAAAGTAAAGAGTTCAAAGAATTTTGTCAGAAGTATGGCATTGAGAAAAGGTTTGCAGTGGTTGCTCACCCGATGGCGAATGGACAGGTGGAAGCCGTAAACAAAATAATCAAGTCCATATTGAAAAAGAGTTTGGAAAAGGCTAGAGGCAAGTGGGTAGATGAGCTCCCGACGGCGCTTTGGGCCTATAGAACAACCCACAAGACCGCGACTGTCCACACTCCATTCGCATTGGCATATGGCACGGAAGCTGTCATACCCATGGAACTTGAAGTTCCATCTCATCGGGTAACTCACTACGACCCTGCGTCGAACCGGGATCTCTTATTGGAATCATTGGACTTTATTGATGAAAAACGCGAAGAAGCCGATTTGAGAGCGGCCTCATACAGACATCGGGTCGACAGATATTATAACGAAAAAGTCTGACCGAGAATCCTTAACGTGGGAGACCTCATTTTGAAACGAGTTTTTCCGGCCCCATCTCATATGAACCCCGCATGGGAAGGTCTGTACGTCATCGAACGGAGGCTTGGAGAAGGAACTTTCAAGCTAGCGACCGTCGATGGTACGACACTCCCCCGAGCATGGAACAGTGATCACTTGCGACGTTATTACACTTAGTCTATTTCCTTCATGCCGTAGTAGCATTTATTTCCAGTACATTTTCATTTCTAGTTCTTAGCATGTAATAAGACAATTTAGCTTGCTCTCATTAATAAAGGCTTGAAGCCATCTTTTTTATGAATTATTAATGATTCTGCGTAAGATAATCCTGCGGCAAGCGATTAAAATCATATTATCTTGGCTGGTTTATGAATGCTATAAACGAATAAAAATCTCCAAGTCCCCGGAGTGCGGACTGGAGTACTCTAAGCCCCCGGAGCGTGGACTCAAGTATAAACGAATAAAAATCTCCAAGTCCCCGGAGTGCGGACTGGAGTACTCTAAGTCCCCGGAGCACGGACTCGAGTATAAACAAATAAAATTCTCCAAGCCCCCGGAGTGCGGACTGGAGTACTCTAAGTCCCCGGAGCGCGGACTTGATTATAAACGAATAAAAATCTCCAAGTCCTCCGAGTGCGGACTGGAGTACTCTAAGTCCCCGAAGCGCGAACTCGAGTATAAACGAATAAAAATCTCCAAGTCCCCAGAGTGCGGACTGGAGTACTCTAAGTCCCCGGAGCGCGGACTCGAGTATAAACGAATAAAAATCTCCAAGTACCCGAAGTACGGACTGGAGTACTCTAAGTCCCCAGAGCACGGACTCGAGTATAAACGAATAAAAATCTCCAAGTCCCCGGAGTGCGGACTGGAGTACTCTATGCCCCGGAGCGCGGACTCGAGTATAAACGAATAAAAATCTCCAAGTCCACGGAGTGCGGACTGGAGTACTCTAAGTCCCCGTAGCGCGGACTCAAGTATAAACGAATAAAAATCTCCAAGTCCCCGGAGTGCGGACTGGAGTACTCTAAGTCCCCGGAGCGCGGACTCGAGTAAAAACGAATAAAAATCTCTAAGTCCCCAAAGTGCGGACTGGAGTACTCTAAGTCCTCGGAGCGTGGACTCGAGTATAAACGAATAAAAATCTCCAAGTCCCCGGAGTGCAGACCGGAGTAAAAATCTCCAAGTCCCCGGAGTGCGGACTGGAGTACTTTAAGTCCCCAGAGCGCAGACTCGAGTATAAACGAATAAAAATCTCCAAGTCCCCGGAGTGCAGACTGGAGTACTCTAAGTCCCCGGAGCGCGGACTCGAGTATAAAGGAATAATAATCTCCAAGTCCCCGGAGTGCGGACTAGAGTACTCTAAGTCCCCGGAGCACGGACTCGAGTATAAACAAATAAAAATCTCTAAGTCCCCGAAGTGCGGACTGGAGTACTCTAAGTCCCCGGAGCATGGACTCGAGTATAAACGAATAAAAATCTCCAAGTCCCTGGAGTGCGGACTGGAGTACTCTAAGTCCCCGGAGCGCGGACTCGAGTATAAACGAATAAAAATCTCCAAGTCCCCGGAGTGCGGACTGGAATACTCCGAGTCCCCGAAATGCGGACTAGAGTACTCCAAATCCCCGGAGTGCGGACTGGAGTACTCTAAGTCCCCGGAGTGCAGACTCGAGTATAAATGAATAAAAATCTCCAAGTCCCCGGAGTGCCGACTCGAGTACTCTAAGTCCCCGGAGCGCGGACTGGAGTATAAACAAATAAAAATCTCCAAGTCCCCGGAGTGTGGACTGGAGTACTCTAAGTCCCCGGAGCGTAGACTCGAGTATAAACGAATAAAAATCTCCAAGTCCCCGGAGTGCGGACTGGAGTACTCTAAGTCCCCAGAGCGCGGACTCGAGTATAAACGAATAAAAATCTCCAAGTCCCCGGAGTGCGGACTGGAGTACTCTAAGTCCCCGGAGCGTGGACTCGAGTATAAACGAATAAAAATCTCCAAGTCCCCGGAGTGCGGACTGGAGTACTCTAAGTCCCCGGAGCGCGGACTCGAGTATAAACGAATAAAAATCTCCAAGTCCCCGGAGTATGGACTGGAGTACTCTAAGTCCCCGGAGCGCGGACTCGAGTATAAACGAATAAAAATCTCCAAGTCCCCGGAGTGCAGACTAGAGTACTCTAAGTCCCCGGAGCGCGGACTCGAGTACAAATGAGTAAAAATCTCCAAGTCCCCGGAGTGCGGACTGGAATACTCTGAGTCCCCAAAATGCGGACTGGAGTACTCGAAGTCCCCGGAGCGTGAGCTCGAGTATAAACGATAAAAATTCTCGTAGTCCCTAGAATGCGGACTGGGATATTCCAAGTTCCCATTGTGCAGATTAAAAAATGATTCTAAGTGCTAGAAGCATAGGAGGAAAACAAATAACTCTCAGATAATCAACGGGCCGTGTGAAGACAAACCAAGAAGTCTATGGTACGCGCAACAGCATGGATTCGAATCACGATCACAAGGAAAACTGAATAATAAGAATCTTTTGAAATGACAGAAAAGGAAATTAAACTCTATTCAGGAAAAGTCTTCTGCTACAAGTACTCCAAAATTCGGAGTCAACAGTCTATCTACAAAAATTACAAAAAAAATCATTACACAACTTAAATTGACTCTCGTTGAATGAGGACAGTAGTCATTTCTTGTGCTTCTTTAACTTTTTCCCGGATGACTCTTCCCTAGAGCGTTTACCCTTGGAACCTTTCCTTGATGGAGGAGTAACAACTGAAGAAGTACGGAGAACGTCCGAGGGCTTGGACCTGCCAGGAAGGATGACCTTCAATGGTTTGTTCAAGGGATCGTCCAGGTCCACCTCACGCGGCTCAACCTTGACCTTGGCTGTATCTCTTTCTCTTTTTCGAGCCGCTCCTTCATGCTTAATTCAGATGTATGCTCAGAGGCGCCTGTGACTTCGACTTCATAACTCGCAGAGGAGGAATCGGACTTGCGTTCGTCAAGCGCCCCGATTACTTGAGCATCTGGCCCAGGAACCTCACCAGCACAAGCACCCCCACTGGACTTTTCCACCTCCTTGGCGACATTGCTCCTCGGAGTGGGATCAGGGTTGGAACGACCTACACAAAATCAGAAAAGATGAGCATTAGAATGCAATAGTACTTCACAAAGAATGACGACTTTCAAAATCTCAAAGTGGAAGGTTATCTACCAGGCCCTGGAAAACTCTCTACCGTCAAAGGAGTTTCGCCCTCCGGGATAGGAGACAAAACATGAACGCCCAGGCCGGGGGCTTCCGGATCATAGCCAATGTGTTGTTCAAAGGGACCAAGTGTCGGCCGACCGGCCGGCTGGGAAGGCACGTGAACAGGAGACTCGGCCCCGGATGGACTGGCGACAACTTCTTTCCCTTTCCTCGAGGGGGAGCCTTTGCAGTAAAGATCCTTGGCCGTCGATAGGTCTGAAGGCTCATTTCCCTTCAGAAATTCCTTTATCAAATCTTCCTCGTAAACCTCCTCGACACCGCGCTCGGCCTTCCTGATCTGAATTAAAGTTTCCCACGCCTCGAGCAACGATTCAAGATATCCATCGCCCAAAAAAGTTAAGTCGCGGTGCATGAGCATGCGGGCGTTGAATTCGGCAATGAGAGGGTCGAACACAGTTTTGATCTCTTCTCTACCTTCCTCCCTGGCTGCCTCAAGGCGGGAGTCGATGTCCGTCAACGCCGTCTTCTTGCCCTCTTCACGGGCCTCACTCTTTAACATCTCAACCCTGGAAAGCTCGTCCTCAAGTTGTTCTTTTAAAAGTCGGGTGGCGACAATCTCGTCACAGTATCGATGTGACTCTTCTTGGGCAGCTGTTTTCTCCTCTCTCTTTACGGAGAAGCTCTTCAAGTTCCTTGACCCAAGCGCTGAGCGCATCCTTCTCCTTTTGAACGGAGTCCTTTTCCAAGGCCAAAGCCCCACATCGTTGAACCGCCTTGTCAAGCTCTTTCTTATGAGTTGATTTCAAGCGAGTGACGGCCTCAGCAATATCCCTGGCACTCCGATGGGCGGCCTCGAGTTCAGATTTATAAGTGGTGATTTCTTCGTCCTGGGCCTTAATGATGCTTTTACGTGGGTAGCCTCAAGTTTCAAACGGTCTATTTCATGTTGGCGCTCCACAGAGACTTCAGAAATTTTTTCAGCTAGGTGGACGAACGTGTCATGTTGAACATAGACGTCATTGGTACAGGCAATGGCGTTCTGCTTAACATCTCCGGGTATAGGATGAATCGCCGGAAGGAACTTCAACCCATCGAAGCAGATCTAGGGAAATGTGGCCTTGAGCTCGCGCAGTCTCTCTGATACTGTGGGATCCGATGCAGGAGCAAGAGGAGACGGCTTTGCAAGTTAGCCCCTTCTATGAGAATCTCGGGACTGTCGAGTGGAAGAAGAATCAAAACGTTGATCTCGGGGGATATCATACTGCGACCCCTTGTAACCAGGCCGATCCTTGCTTTGCCCAAATGAGAAGGGGGGTGTCGGTGATGCTTGGGCTGGTAATATGGTTTCTTCCGAGATGATGAGTCCCGAGAATGACGGTCCCCATCACCATCACCATCTCTATCTCGACGTCTCTCGGGACCCGAGTCCCGTCCGGACGGATGAAAAATATAAGAACCACGGAGACGATCGAATCCGTGCGAGCGTCCCATGTCACCTACACGAAATTCAAATAACAACGAGTTAGCAAGGAGAAATGTGACAACAAAAATTTAAGTGCGAATTGGAGTGCAAAGGTTCGTGTGTGTCCTAGTGTTTCCCCCCGATGGACCAGTAGTCTTGCTAACAGGAGTTTTCTCTCCCTGACTTTGGATCGGAATGCCCACATCGCCTCTGAGGGGCGAATGGAACTTGAATGCCTCCGGATCGCCAAAATCATAGTTGAGCAGATCTTCCGGAATGGAGAGGTTCGAGAGGCCCTTTAGTGAACTTTCAACATGCTGTGAAGAAGCCTCCTTCTCTGCCGGAATGAGCGTAACTTTGGAAGTTCCGCCAACCTTCTCCTTTCTAATCTTATATGTCAACGTCTTTTTCCCCTTCGAAGGGAAGATGACGTTTCAATATCGTGCACTTCGACCAGCGGATCCTGAGTAGGACCCACATTCTCACCTTGTGTTTCGGGTGCTTCACCCTCTCTGATTTCCCCCTCCTCATGTGCACTGGGGTGTGGCGTGACGACGATTCAGCCAACTTTTTCCCTTTACCGGATGCGGGCTTGGGGACGGAGACGCCCTCAGGAAGGCTCACCCGACGGCCTTCTGCTAACAGCCCGAACCTTGACAGTGACTCATTTGAAATGAGGGTTCGGATATCTCGTTCCTCGGCGGGAAGAGCCCTATAGCCTCAATAACCTCTAAATAGTCGCGGCCCTCGGGACGTGGGTTGATATCGGAAAAAATGAAACAAGAGTTAGAAAAAGCGTCGCCTCAACCGAAATATGAGCATCGCTCTAAAAAGAAGACTTACATCCTTCAACCCATCTCCTCGCGAAACCGGGGGGGCAGCGCACGTAGAACCATTCCTGTTTGTACGAGGAAAACTTGCTCCATACTCCGGTTAGAATTTGGCACTTGTGGTGTGGCTCGAGGAACACAAAGGAGGGGCTATCTCTCCGTGATGTGCATGTAAATGTGCATATTTTAGCCACCATATTTATTCGTTTTAAATTGAATAAATGATCATATTGGGTATTTTAACTTGTTTAAACCAAAATTCATATTATTTGAAATTGTCACATATTCATCTTCATCCAGGGGCAAAATGGTCATTTTTGTGCATATATTAATTTGAGAACATTTAATTAGAAATTTTTATATTATTTTGTAGGAAATACACTCAATTACAAGTGGGTTCATGAAAGAATATGCATGCACAAAATGAATACAAAGGAATGAAGATGGAAACAATTCAACGTGAAGATCATGGAGGACCCCACCTACCCACCAACCTTAATGTACAAATTAAAGGCTAAAGCACATGCTTCTGGAGTTAATGGTTTTATGTACACTTAATGGGGTATTAAGACATGTTAATGATTGCTTGGCCTCCACACTTCCTCCAAGGGCATTTTGGGTACTCCCCAAAAATATGCATTAGGGTTTCTAACTTGTATAAATACCCCTTATGTTTCATGTAGCCATCTTCCTCTTAGTTAGTTAGTTTTAGTTTAGAAAATAAATCAAAGCTCTCTTTCTTTCCATGGCTATTTAGCCATTTTATTTCATGTAATTTTCTTTTCTTTTATGCAATGTTAATTCTCTTTTATTTACATGCTTCTTCTCTTCTTATGTAATAGTGTAGATCTACCTTTATGCAATTAGATTAGTTGTCTTTTCCATTAGCTTTCATTTTCCTTTCTTTTTGATTTCATGTTGCTTTCTACATTTGTTGATTTGATAACAAATATGAGAGCTTAATCCCTACAATTTAGGGGTAATGAAGCTCTCTAGTATGTAGATGCAACATTTTGATGTTTATGCTCTCTTTTTGTGCTTTAATGGAAACACTTGAAGTGGTTTAATGAAGTTTTTTAGCTTGAATTTGATAGTCTATGTTGTTCATAACAAATAGGCTATGCTTAAACAAACATAACACAAATTGCCTCTTCATCTAAATATGATTATGGCAAAGAAATGAATGTTGAAATTGAAATTTGATAGCCTATATTTCTAAACAATAGTTAATAGGCTATGCTTAAAATAGATTTTTATTTCAACATTGTTGTCATATTTCATGAGAGTTAGATGTGTATTAGTGGTTGTGTTATAGTTTGATGGTTTATATTGAGCTAATTAATAGCACAAATATACCATACTTATGATAAGCACATCAACTAATTTACTAATGACAAGAAAAGAGAGATCATAACTTCATTTAGTTGATTTATATGATCTAGAGAGTGGATTTATCTCTGAATTTTTCTTTTAACTCTCATATTTTTATCATTTTCTTTTGCTAATTTTTGTTAGTTTCTTACATTTCTAGCTATTCACTCTCGACTTCGGTATAATTTGATTAAATAGAATTTTAAAATCATCAATTCCCTGTGGATCGACCCGTATTCGCCACGTGCTACATTCGTACACCGTGCGCTTGCAGTATAAATTTTATTTCTAAATTCGTTCGACGGTTTTCTAAACCGATAGAATTTCCGTCGACGAATAAGTTTTTGGCGCCGTTGCCGGGGAGTTGCCTTGATTTTAATTTTCTATTCTTCGAATTATTTGTTGTTTGATTTTGTGTGTTTGTGTGATTTTTGTTTTAGTTGTTAGTCTATTTCCATTTGCATATAAAAAAAACACTCACAATTTCAAAAACAAAAACAAAAACATTTTATTATCCTTTCAATTTGCATTTCATTTTTACAATCTACATTGCATTCACAATTTCAACAAAAAAAAAAGAACACAATACTATCACATTGCATTTTTCTTCACTGTTTGCATTTTCTGTTTGCTGCCCCTCTCCGTTTGCATTGTGCATATTTTTCATTTTCTATTTACAACTGTGCATCTTCAAAACTGCTCTCTGACTCTTCTTACTCCACTGTTCTGTGCATTTCCCTCCCTCTCTATCTCTGTTACAAATCACAAATCCTGCTCATACAACCCCACATTCCTGCCATCAGTTTCCTTCAACTTCCTACATCACTCAAACCATCAAGTTTACATCATCCATCAACTTTACTCATCCACCCATTGACTTGCCTTCTTCCTCCATCCATTCACAGTTCACATCCCTCTGCCTCCAAACTGCCATCTTCCACTGCCCTAACAAAACAACTGCAATCACCTCCTACAAATCTCCATACCACTTGCCTCTGCCCTATCTCTGATCATCTATCACCACCCATACTTCCAACTGCCTTTGCCTGTCATCCTGTCATACTCCATACAAACGTATATTTCCATTGATCAAACACCATCAAACTCCTCCCACTTCTACAATCTGTCATCACAATCAGACCACATTCCATCACCCTTCACCGCCTTGCTTCATCATCATTGCATAACTGCAGTTTCATCACATATCTACATTGCAACACAAACAGTAACTCAACCACGCCCTGACTGCATACAAGACCTAACCCCTGTCCACCACTGTTCCTCACTGCCATTCATCTCACTCTTCAACTCCCATTCATCAGAAATAGCCACCTGTGCACATCATTACCTTCAAACTACTGCACACGTACCCACCAAACCTAATTCACCAACCATCACGCCTTCCACTAACTTACAAACTAAACGTCAAAACATACACCATCCTGAATCACCATAACTGTGCAGCAGCAGTTGCCTTGATCCACAACCATCTGCTTGCCCACTCAACCACGACTCCACAACCACATACAACTTCCACTCAACCTTCACCTGAGACCACTCACAAACCATCTACACTCAACACCACAACTCCTCCATCAACCGTAGATACTTCCTTCAACTACTACTCAAACCCCACAGCTACTTCCACTTCACCACTCAAGGTTCATCACCATAACAGTCCATCACCCTTCAACTCTGTTTCACTGCTCTTCATCACAACCGTACAACCGATACTACCTTTGAACCACCTGCAACACTTGCATATTCAACTACATACTTACTGTCACTTGCTGTTGTTACTGCCTCCAAAACCTAGTTGCAGTTCTTCAACCTCTAATTGCCACAAACAAACCATCTCGACTTCAAAAGATTCAAAAGAAAAAAAAGAATAAACCACTGAGTCACGAGTTCCTCGAAGCCAAATAAAAGACTCAAAGCCGCATCTTCCTTACTCCCCAATCGCGAGCGACGATCAACCAGTACCACCATCGCCACCCAAACCTCACCGCAACCTATCCCCAAATTCCATTCCATTCGAAACCCAATACGCGAAACAATCTCGTAAGTAAACATCACTATTTAGTTTTGAGAATTGAACACTCGAGAAATCGAACTTGATTTTGATTTTTGATTTTGATTTCGGTTTTGAGAAATTTTCTGTTAGAAGAATTCGTGAATTGCATTGTGAATTTGGTCAGGCTTGATTTTAAATTGTGAAGGGGTTTTAATTGGGCCGGGTTTGCTTTCTTTTTAGCTTGAGTAATATTGTTTAGGCTGAGTAATTCTTTGTTAAAAAAACGAAAAAAAAAAGAAAGGGAATTTGTTTTGTTTTGTCCTGTTTTATTTTGTTTTCAAGTCGTTTCATTTTAGTTTCTCTTTGTTTAAAAAAAAACCAAACTTTTTTTTTATGTAAAACCCTACTTTTAAGTTTCCTTTTAAAAAAAAACCAAAAAAAAAAAATTATGTATATCTTAGATTTTAGTTTTCAGGTTGCCAAAGCAGGAAATAAAGGAAGAATAGCTTGCTGAAAATTTCTTCCTTAGCTAGCCAAAATAAATTACTCTGCTTGCTAAAAAATTTTGCTTTCATTTCTAGTTTTATTTGAATTGAATTGTTGGTTGCTTGCATTTGCATTTAAAAAAATAAAAAAAATTCATTCGTAGTTGCATTGTTAATACACGTTTAGTTTCTGTTCTGCATTTCATCTTAGATTTTGATTAATAATAACGGTTAGACATCGATAACACTTAATTGTATATTGACAATTTGTCTTTTTTGAACAATTTAAATTCTTGGTGTCTAGGCTACGGCAGAGTAATAACTATTTATAAATATTACGGTGATTCGTAAATATTATAGTGGTTGTTCCTCTGAAGGTACTTAAACCTTCGGCTGCATTGCTACGGTGATTCGTGGTGCACCGATAAATCCTGCCCGTTACCTGGCTGAGAACTATCTTGTTTATCTAAGACAATTTGTGAATATACAATTTTGGGTTAACTTAGGATAAATCATATGCAATTAACCCTTGCATTCATTTAGTTGCATTTGTTCATGCATGTTTAAAAAAAAAAATCAAAATCCAAAACTAATTTTTTTTTTTAAATATTCCTTTTCTTTTTCTTTGAAATTTTTAAATCCTTTTCCTTTGAAATTTCAAAAATCCAGAAAAATTAGAAAAACAAAAATCCGAAAAAACAATTATAAAATCTTTTCAAAAGCCAAAAAAAAATTGAAAATTCAAAAACAAAACAAAAATCAATTTCCATTTTGAAAAATAAATTCTACTTGTAAATATTTTTCTTTATAAAAAAAACCAAAAAAAAAATCTTGAAAATGTCCGAGTTTCCCCACTTACGTGAGTTTTACGATAGTTGTGAAAATCAATATAATTCATACGATTTCACTCCAAATTCATATGGATATTTTAACACCAACTATTGTTTAAACGATTCAAATTTCGAACAACAAATTTTTCAAAACAATGATCAATCCTCAAATCTCGAAAATAGCATTTCATCTTTACTTGAACTCTCTACACAACAAAATCAAAGTGTAAACGAATTGTGTAAGTCATATTTGTGCAATAGTTCAAGTCAAAAAAATCAAAATTTGAATTCACTTCAAAATTCAAATGATTTCGAGTGTAACCCATGCCAATTCAATTTCGAGCTTCAAAATGAATTTCAAAATCAAGACGAAAATGTGAACAGATTTTCAAATAATTTTGGCAATGGGAATAGTTTCAATAACGATGTAATTGAAACCTTTGGTTGTCAACAAATTCAAAATGAAAATTTTCAAATTAATAATCGTGAATTTGATTTTGTTGACCAAATGGAAAAAGATAACGGGGATTTATTACTTGAAAAATACAAAACTTTTCGTGAAAATCATAATCAAATCTCAACTTGCGAAGAATCAAATAATAATCTACCGTTTATCGAAATTGACAATTTTTGTTCTCAACAAATCCAAATTGAAAATTCTCAAGTTAATAACTATAAATTGGATTTTGTTGAGCAAATGAATGAAGTTTACGATGATCACACGGATTTGTTGTTTGAAACATACATGACACAACGTGAAAAACAAAGTCAAATTTCAACGTGTGACGAGTCAAGTGATAATCCATCTTTTACCCAAATCGATGATTTTCAAACAACAACTTTTGAAAATGAAAATGATGATCTGAACGAAGTTGTTGAAAAGATGGTAATTGTGTTGGATTTCAATTCTTCTGAGGGTGAGAAACTCGATTTAAATTTCGATCTTCCTTTTTTTGAAAATTTGAATACAACAACTTTGGATTTTGAAATGGATACATGCGATGAAGTTGTTGATAATCCAACGAAGGAAGATGAATTTAACGAACACGAGTTTTATGGACTTTTCGAAAATGAGTCATTAAATTCTGATGGGGAAGATTTCAATCACCATTTTGACTTTGAAATCGATAATTTCGAAGAAGTTTTCAGTGATAAACTTCAATTTCAATTTGGTTAAAATAAATGTGAATTTCAATCAATTGTTTTATCAACCCCAAAAATCATTGAAAACAAAACAACTTGTTCGATTTTTAATAAAACAAAATTCGTTTTTCCAAATCGACAATCAACTTCGAAATCTTTTACGATTTGGTTTTTCGAGCTTAAGCTGTGTCTCGCATACTTGACGAGACAAATGAATCGGTCTTTGGAAGACCGTTTCATTTACTTTTTGACTGTATACTTTCTCATCTCTTGTAAATAATAATCTTTCATGTAAATATAGGATTTTTATTTTATTTTTTTTCTCCTTCCACTTGGGTTGACTGTGGGGACACAGTCAAAATCAAGTGTGGGGGGAGACTCATCTTCATTCTTTTTTTTCATGGTTTATTTTTACTTTAAAATCCAAAAAACAAAAAACAAAAATTTAAAAAAAATCCCAAAAACAAATTTTCTTTTGATTTATTTTTAAAAGAAACACTATAAGATAAATATATGGCTTTGGTTTATTAAATTGAAATTTTTGAAAATTTATTGGTCTTAACAAAAATAAAAATGAAGTTTGATTACAAATAATAATGGTTTAACTAGTATATAGGAAGATTCATACGTGTTAATTATGAAGTACATCCTAATTGAAAATCTTTGTTTTAAAAAGTGGTTGATTTAAAGTAAAGGATATAACATTTTTTTTGTCTTCTAAGTTAAATGGTGCTAAGATGATTTTGCAAAACTCCCACTCAAAAAAATAAAAAATAATAACATCCAAGTATTCACTCTCATTTAAAAGTCCTCACGGTTATGCATGGGTGATTACTTGGAATTTTTGATTATGTGCTTTCATACTCATTTAAAAGTCCTTACGGTTATGGTGTATGGAACACGTGTAAAAAAAAAGACTTAATAAAAACCACCTACGGTCGATAGTGTATGCATGAAAGTGTGTGCACTCGCCATGCTCTGTACTCCCCTCACATAAGCCCGAAAGGCAGTGCATGGGTGGTATATCTGGCCTCAGTTTACCTGAGCTAGGTGTGTAATTTTTCTTGCAAATAATGAGAGAGCAAGCAATTGAAATCCTAGCACTATTTTTACTTATTTGATTTGATTTGTTATTGAAAAGAAATGAAAATACCACTTTGATAAACTTTGATAATCAACTAAGGATCCATTTTATAATTACACTTTGTTATCAACCGAAACTACAAGTTAAACTATTGTCTATTTGTTATGATAACTTGATTTTTGTTGAAAATTTTGACGAGTAAATGACTTAAATTTTCAAGATAATAACCAAAACCTATATTTAACTTATTTGTGTCAATTTAAAAATAAATCCTTCATTTGTAAATATTTTCAAAAATTTGCATTCATCTCTTTGTAAATAAATCTTGCATTTTGTAAATATTTTCATCATGCATTTGGATTTTGTGGGTAGTATCCGCTGAAAACCCTCACGAGACAACACTCGTCCTACTGGGGACACCCAGAGGTTTAACGGCTTGTTGCATACGCTCAATGCAATCGTGCTCCCTACGAAAACAGATTTACCTTAGTTTTAGTTTATTCGAGGACGAATAAAAAGATAAGTGTGGGGGTATTTGATGTGCATGTAAATGTGCATATTTTAGCCACCATATTTATTCGTTTTAAATTAAATAAATGATCATATTGGGTATTTTAACTTGTTTAAACCAAAATTCATATTATTTGAATTGTCACATATTCATCTTCATCCAGGGGCAAAATGGTCATTTTTGTGCATATATTAATTTGAGAACATTTAATTGGAAATTTTTATATTATTTTGTAGGAAATACACTCAATTACAAGTGGGTTCATGAAGGAATATGAATGCACAAAATGAATACAAAGGAATGAAGATGGAAATAATTCAAAGTGAAGATCATGGAGGACCCCACCTACCCACCAACCTTAATGTACAAATTAAAGGCTAAAGCACATGCTTTTGGAGTTAATGGTTTCATGTACACTTAATGGGGTATTAAGACATGTTAATGATTGCTTGGCCTCCACACTTCCTCCAAGGGCATTTTGGGTACTCCCCAAAAATATGCATTAGGGTTTCTAACTTGTATAAATACCCCTTATGTTTCATGTAGCCATCTTCCTCTTAGTTAGTTAGTTTTAGTTTAGAAAATAAATCAAAGCTCTCTTTCTTTCCATGGCTATTTAGCCATTTTATTTCATGTAATTTTCTTTTCTTTTATGCAATGTTAATTCTCCTTTATTTACATGCTTCTTCTCTTCTTATGTAATAGTGTAGATCTACCTTTATGCAATTAGATTAGTTGTCTTTTCCATTAGCTTTCATTTTCCTTTCTTTTTGATTTCATGTTGCTTTCTACATTTGTTGATTTGATAACAAATATGAGAGCTTAATCCCTACAATTTAGGGGTAATGAAGCTCTCTAGTATGTAGATGCAACATTTTGATGTTTATGCTCTCTTTTTGTGCTTTAATGGAAACACTTGAAGTGGTTTAATGATGTTGTTTAGCTTTGAATTTGATAGTCTATGTTGTTCATAACAAATAGGCTATGCTTAAACAAACATAACACAAATTGCCTCTTCATCTAAATATGATTATGGCAAAGAAGTGAATGTTGAAATTGAAATTTGATAGTCTATATTTCTAAACAATAGTTAATAGGCTATGCTTAAAATAGATTTTTATTTCAACTTTGTTGTCATATTTCATGAGAGTTAAATGTGTATTAGTGGTTGTGTTATAGTTTGATGGTTTATATTGAGATAATTAATAGCAGAAATATACCATACTTATGATAAGCACATCAACTAATTCACTAATGACAAGAAAAGAGAGATCATAACTTCATTTAGTTGATTTATATGATCTAGAGAGTGGATTTATCTCTAAATTGTTCTTTTAACTCTCATATTTTTATCATTTTCTTTTGCTAATTTTTGTTAGTTTCTTACATTTCTAGCTATTCACTCTCGACTTCGGTATAATTTGATTGAATAGAATTTTAAAATCATCAATTCCCTGTGGATCGACCCGTATTCGCCACGTGCTACATTCGTACACCGTGCTCTTGCGGTATAAATTTTATTTCTAAATTCGTTCGACGGTTTTCTAAACCGATAGAATTTCCCTCAATGAACACTCCGCTTCTTGATCATGTAAATATATCTGATGTCGTCGGGAGTTGGAGGCCTGGAGAAGTCAGACATAAAAAGGAGGTAGGTCCCATATGAACGCATGACCGTTTGGATGCAGCTGCAACGGGGCGACGTCTATGTATTGCAAAACATCCCAAAGAAACAAATTGAACGGAGGTACGCTGCCCACCTAGCACATAAACTTATTGCAGGCGGTGTATCCGACTGGGGGCAGGTGTGGACGATCACGGCCCAACGGAACCAACACGTCGGCGAAAGGGATTCCGTGAATCGAACATATTCGCTGGAGCGCAGCTCCGTTAATCTTCGAAGCCTGTGAATCGATCGGATTATCCAAGAGAATCGTTGACTCCAGTGTAACAGGAGCAAAATCATGAGCGGGGGAGGTCGACGGATTAGAAATGTCTACGCCCCTTTGTTTGGAAGATGGCCCGGGCCTGTCTAAGATAGTGGCAGAGCTGGATCTTTTAGACATCTTCAATAAATAGCGGATCTGACAAAACACCTGTGTGAACTATACTCGAAAAATGATCGATGTCAGAATTAACAACACAAACAATCCCCCCATGTGGTGTGTGAACTAGTGCAATTAATCGTGCATAAGCATTGAAAATTTGAAAGTTGCAGGGTTACTGATAAAAAACTAAGCTTAAAACCATCGCCTTCGAAGACCGTCATCACTGACCGTCTCCAAAAGCCTTCCTAATGGCGATTACAGTTTCAAGTTCAGAAAACGTTAGAGGAGGTTATCCGGTTACATCGAATTAAGTTCAGGTTTATATCTGCTGGGAAGGTTATTAGTCCAAATTAGTTCGATATACAAGTATGCTGGAGAACCTGTCCTTGTTCAGTTATGAAATTGGGCAAGGCAATTGTTTGGTCGGTTTAAGTTATGTTCGGCCCATAGGATACGGTCGGCATTCATGTTTTGTTCGGCCAGGTATTGTTCGGCCGTGACATTATTCGGCATGTTTGGTCCGGCATGCATGCGTTGTTCGGTGTACGAGTGTTCGGCCTTGATATGGTTCGGCACGTAAGGGTGTTCGGCCTTGATATGGTTCGGCAGAGTACCGTTCGGCCAAAACACCATTCGGCCGAAACAACACTCAGCCTCCCCACTAACTCATGTGTCCTCCCTAACCTTCCAACCCATCATTCTGCCTATGGTGTGCCGTGCCGAACGATGGTTACGTCGATCTCCAATGCTCCGCATGGCCTTCGATTTTTCCTCTCCTCCACCGTTCTTTTTCCCAAACCTCGTTCGACACGAGGGAACCGTGCCAAACCGCAGTATCTCACCCAAACAACCCCTACAAATTATCATCCCTGACCACTTCTCCCTACCTCACAACATTTGGCCTTGGAGATATCCTAATCGGAGTTTGGGTCCTCCACCCACGTAGCCCTTCCGACCACAATTCTGATCTATGGACTTGGGCTACTAATCGAGACCTTTTTAATCAAGAAAAGGAGTCGGATAAAGGGATTTTACCTAGTTCGTGGATCGAGCTTTAGAAAGGATTGGGAGACTTTAGAATATGATGACAGGGGTGGTTCGAAAGTTCAAGGTTGCAGAAGTGAAAGTAGGAAAAAGGAGGAAGAAGAGGATGTCGGGTTTTATAAGGGAGGAGGAGAAGTTGAAGAGACTATGACCGGTTTTACAGGTCAAGGCGGTACCATTCGGCTATCTCAGTTCATTCGGCCTGAACTAACATGGATCGTTCGGCACTCGTCTTCAACTGGGTTGTTCGGCATACGAAGTCACTCAGTGTAACGTGGATCGTTCGGCCTTCGACACGGCGTTCGGCCAAGAGAATCATGTGACCCCCAAGGGTGATGACCAAGGATCGAAGCAAAGCATGGAAGGTGAGCGATTCAAAGCGTATCACGTTCGGTCACATAATACACTTTGGGGGTAAGTGTTTCCCAGGGAATTGACAGGGCAACTTAGTACTCGGCCTACCAAGGGTGTTCGGCCTGTAGGTGGATCGGCACCATAGCGTTGCAACTTAGTACTCGGCCTACCAAGGGCGTTTGGCCTGAAGGTGGATCGGCACCATAACGGTTCGGTTACGCTCGGCATCTAAAGAACGTTTGGCCTAAGACATTGCTCGGCCAAAGATAGCGCTCGGCCAGAGACTTCGTTCGGCCAAAAGCATCGTTCAGCCAAAGGCCTCGTTCGGCCAAAGGCTTCGTTCGGCCAGAAGCCTCGTTCGGTCAAGATGGTTTTCAAACATCAAGCTCCTCGTTCGGCACCCAGACCGTTCGGCACCAAACCGTTCGGCATCAAGGAGCATCCGGTATCCATGAAGGCTCGACATTGTCATTCGGCCTCTTGAGACGTTCGACAATCAAGAATGGTTTGGCAATCAAGGATGGTTCGGCAATCTCCCCAGCACGCCCGGCCAATCACTGCTCGGCCTACTCTTCCCCACAACAAATGTGTCGTTCGGCATAAAGAGAATGGGTCGGTACTCGACCGTTCGACCTGCTCGGTTCGGTGTACAGGGCTTGTCCTATTTGGACCGAGTTATTCAGCTATCAGGCCCACCAGGGAAGTCCAACCCACCTTTGTCTATAAATAGAAGGGCAGGAGCACAGAAAAAGGGGAGAGATTTTAGAGAACTCTGGGGAGACTCTGCCATTTTCAAGACTCGTTCCAAACTTATTTCTTTTACTTTGCAATTGTATTCTAGTAACAAAAAATGGATTGTATCTGTAATCACCCATCAAGGAAATCAATGAAAATCAACTTCAAAGTGGATGTACGCAGTTACGCCGAACCACTATAAATTTGGGGTTCTTGTTCTCTGCATTTAAATTTACACTCTATTCTCTGTTTTAATTTACTTTCTTCATTAATCTCTTTACAAAATCTTTCTAAGGGTGTTGGTGACCAATTTTGGTGCTAACAGTACCACATGTTGCATTGCTCAATTCAACTACCTGAACTCTTGAAAATAGAGAAAGTGAGATCAGGTCATTCGATTTGCCCAACTTGGCTTGTACTAGGTCCAAGCTCAACCTAGGCTTGCTGAAGCAATTTAGACATTTAAAAATATTTCAGATGTTTGATTATCTCTGTATAGAATTTCATTACAGGTATTCAAACATCTAGTCCTTTATTCAAATATCTGATTTTAGTTCCAGATGTTTGAATAAGGTTTTAGAGGACTGACTCGAGTCAATTTTGAACCATTTTTTTTTGTTTCAAACTATGTAAAATTCAAACATCGGGAGATGAATTCAGATGTTTGGTTAACCTTTCAAACGTTTTTTTTTTTGGTTTTCCAGATTTGATAATTTGTTTGTTTAATTTAATTTCGTTCATCTTCTTCGAGGATTCAAATATACAAGCTACATTTATATTTAAAAGTGTTTTGGTATGATTTCTATTTTTGTATATATATAACTTCAGCTAGTTTACCTCTACAATTGTATATAGCATTTCAATTGATTGCCCATGGTGTTCTTAATCACTAATCTACGTATATTTTGAAATATATGAAATTAATTCGATGTTATCACAAAGATGTATTCAATTATCTTTATTTATCCAAAATCAACCCAAACTTTATACAAGAATCATAGCTACACAATCAATCGTAATTTCAATTCAATTTATCCTTCCCTGCTAATTATAGTAACTATTTTTTCAGTTCATCAACTAGGGTTTTCTAATTCCACTCAATTCATAGGTATTTGCTTAAATAAAATCATAGATTCAAGATTAAATATCATATTTTTAACTTAGGTAGATTATAAAGGAATTTAACTACTTATGAATCATCATAACATATCATAATCAATCCACTCACCTTTTCAAAGCTTTCCATATTCTTTAATTTGTGAAATCTACGTTCTTAGACCTCCAAGTCTTGAGTTGTTTGTCCTTCCTTCTCTCTTTCTCTATGATTTTGATTCTCTCTCTTTTAATTTGATGTGTTTTATTTTTATTTTTATTTTGATTAAGAAAATCGGATAAGAGAAAAGAAAATGTTTAGACTTAAGAAGTTTTGAGAAGAAGGAAGAAAAAAATATACGTACAAAATTTAGTAGGTGGTGGATTAGGTTTAGAATAAGGAGTGTGGTTTAGGGTCTTATGTGTAGTTGAAAACTAGGGCTATCTAGTCTTAATGATTACAGAAATGTCACTGGTTATAATTTCACTAATTTTGACCTGTTTTATCAAATTTAACAAGTTATATATGTTTGCTAACTTAAATTATATTCCAGATGCAATGGAATGGGTCTTGTGCCCTAATTTTAATATTTATGAAAATTTACTATTATGTGCATTTATGTAAAGTTATATTTTTTACCCTTATCTGAATCTTAATTTATTATTAAAATTTCTAGGGTGTTATAATAAGCCAAAAATTGACGTTGTTTCGAAAGAGGGGTCTAAATGCAAATTGGTCGTTTAAAGAGGAAGTAGGATAATGAAAATAAAAAGTAGTTCTAGAATAAGAAGGACCAGAAGAAGGGTAAATGAGAGTCCACTTGTTTCAATTATGGAGAGAAAAGCATATGAGTAAGAACTGCAAGAATGATGGAAAGAATTGCAACAGCCGCAATAAATTCAGGCATATTGATAGAAATTATGCTGATTCGGTGAAGTAGAGATAGATGGGGAAGGCATATGCTCATGAAGTTGTTCCATTTTCATCAAGTGCTCCATCGACGAAGAGGAAAAGAAAGAGCATTAATATCAATTTCAAGGTATGCTTTATATTTATGATGTACATGTTCGTGTTTTACTTAATATCAGAGTTTTACATTCCTTTACATTGACTTGATAGATATGTTAAAACTAAAACCCAACCTAATAGGTAAACATTTGATTGCATTGAATCTTATAGGATGTTCGGCTAGTTTATCTATGAATTTTCGAGATGTAGTCTTATTAACTCATGGGTGGATGTTTGTTTGTGATTATTTTGTACTTCATTTTGTAGGGTTTTGGTATTATACTAGGATGGATTGACTAAGGAAGTACAGTCCTTGTGACGATTCGGAATTTTAGGCAATATCAATTTAATAATCTGTATTTATAATTAAATTGATATGATAATTTTTCTTTATAATTTTAATTGGTAAATTTAATCTTTTAAAGATTAATAAATATTTAATCTGGCAATATTGATCAATATCTTTTATAACACTTTAAAAATTGATAAGAATTATTTTTCAAAGCTAATAAAATTTTATTCTATTTATAATATATATATTTGATATATATTGTGAATAGAAGATCTTTTTTTAAAATAAAAGATTGTATTTTCAAATTGTAATATGTATGTATGTATATGTTATAATTTGGAGTTGTTTTGAAATTTAATATAATCTATTGATAATTCATATGTGTATGAATATATTGTAATTTGAAGCTTTGCTTTAAATTCAATATTTTTCAAAAGTTAATTTAAGATTTATTCAATTATGTTCAAAGTATGAGATAATTATTTATTTTAAATATGATAGTTTAAATAAGAATTAATCAAAGTTTATTTTGTTTTCTTTTAAAGTGTTTAAATTAAAATGGTTATAAATATATATAAAGCTATAAATAAACTTTCTTTTTAAATATCTCTTGAACTAGAATTGTTTGTAAACATAAGTGATATGTACATAAATTACTAGATTCATATTTATATAAATATAAATACAAATTCATATTTCACAATTTAAAAGAAAATATATAATACATTTATTTGATTTAAAACATAAGTTATTTATAAAATAAATGTTTACAAAAATTTCATACTTGTATATTTATTTAAATTCAAAAGCTCATTATTATAAAAACATTTCAGAAATGCATATAAATACTTCATGAATACATATATAATTTAAATGATCTAATTAAATGGAATTAACACTTGTAAAACAAAGATAATGCATCTTCAACACTTGAAAGCTAAAATAAAAGTGTAATGACATTTGTTCAAATTTATGAACAAGTGGCATCGTCATTTTTTTTAAGAATTTAGAGTTTATAAATAAATGTATGTTTAGAAAAGCCTGTTTCCATTTTCCTCAGTTCAAATTCTTTCCTTTCTTCTTTTTCTTAACTAAAATCTGAGATTTAAAAAAGAAAATCTGCAACTTCAAACCTGCAACTAAAAGGGATGATCAACAGCAAGTTTCAACATTTTGGAACATCAATTTTGAAAGCATGCAAGGATTCCAGACTTCAACAGCAAAGCAAAACTCAAATATGCAATTCCAGATTTAAGATTTAACCTGCTCTGCTTATAAAAAGAAAGTGGTGAATAAATTATTCTTTTAAAACAGTTTAAGTTGATTTTGACTCTAATGCATGTGATAATCTGTGATTTGATCTTGGTGATTGCATGAAAATCTTTCAGTGTTTAATTTGTTGAATTGATAGATATGTATATATATGTGAAAATAAGTCTGTGTATATATAAACACTCTGTTACTTATTGTTTCTGACCAGGTTTCACTTTCAAAAATTCAAATCTCCCACTAACATCAATTTTCGGCCTTGATGATTAAATGAAAGTTGTATGTTAATATTTGATGGTAATTGTAAAAATAGTTTCTATAAATTTAAATTTACAAATAATTTTAAAAATGTAAAATACAGTAAACCACTGATGCATGTTAAAAATCAATGAACTCAATTTAAAGTTTGGATTGTATGAATGAATTCGTGATGGGAAATCACGAATTTTAACACTAATTTCATAATTTTTAATCTGATATTCAATTGGGAATTTTGAGTTGAAGGGTTCCGGTAATTTGACGAATTGTCGATGATCAACTCAATGATTTGAGTTGAATTTATGGTCGAAGCTTGCTCTTGTATCATGGATGAGGGGAAAAATGCTGTTGGATTTTTCCTATGGCCGAGATGTTTGGATTCGTTCGATCTAGGGTTTTAGTT
Organism: Allium cepa; assembly: GCA_030765085.1. Taxonomy (NCBI): domain Eukaryota; kingdom Viridiplantae; phylum Streptophyta; class Magnoliopsida; order Asparagales; family Amaryllidaceae; genus Allium; species Allium cepa. The sequence continues at coordinate 640,454,136 of CM060939.1, read as the reverse complement.
TGTGTTTCGTATGTTTGGGTTGTCGAGGCAATTTCATCATGGTTAGTGGATCGGGTTCGATCGCATTAGGGGGGAATGGGTGCTCGTGGACGAGGTGATTCGATGGCGAGGTCGGCAAGGTCTAACGGCGTCGTGATTGTCGACGTTGGGGGGTTTTGTGGTCGAGATTTGCTACAATTTTTCGAGCAGAGGGGTCGATTTCGATTTGAGCTTGGATTTTGGATTCTGGGTTGAGGTAGGGGTTGTCGAGGTCGTTTGTGGCTGGTCGGCGATAAGGAAGATGGTAGGAGGAGTTTGGTTTGGTTGCACACGTACACACGTGTACGTTGCACACTGGAAAGTATGGTTTAGGGAAGACGAGTCAAACACGAAGTGGTGCTCGTGTTTTCCATGGGGACGACTAAAAGTAGAGGTGGCTGGGTTAGGTCTCGGGGTAGGCTCGTGATGATGTAGCGTTCGACTCGAGTTTTAGGTGATGCTTTTCTGGTTTGTACTGTATAATGATATAAAGTGCAAATTAAACTTGTTGTTTGAACAAATGAAATCAAGCTTTAAATTATAAAACAAGTTTTATAAAAGAAACAAATTTACAAAGTTAAAACTTGTTGTTTTGAAATAAATGTAAATCAAACTATTAAAGTGTTAACTGAATTTATTTTCAAATTTTAAAAAGGATTAAGATGATTGTTTTTTAAAGTAACTATTTAATTAAATTTTGAATTTTAATCTAAAGAGGAATGTTTTGAATTTGAATATTAAATCAAAGTTTTTTAGTAAATTTTAAGTAATATTTTAAAAACTAAGTCTCAAATTATATTGAAAATGAATAAGATTAAATTAGATAATTAAAGTGTTTTAAATTTTTAAAATTGATTTCTAAATGCTTTATTTTCAAATAAGGTTAAGGTTATAATTTTGTAAACCAATATAATAATTTGTCTTTAAGTTATTAAGATTTGATTTATTAAAATAATTAAATTGTGAAAATAATTATGGTTAATTTAGTATTGTTATAAATTTAAGAATACTTCATTAATATGATTTGTTAATAAGTAAAAGATTAATTAAGATAATTGATTTTCTTAATTAATTAAGGATTTTCAAATATAAGGAGTTAATTAATTATTTAATTAATTTTAAATGATTAGCTAATTTTTTGTTTAATTTTAAATAAATCACTTAATTATGAATTAATTAAGTGTAATTACTTAATGAAGTAATTAATGGATAATTACTCAATATAATTAAGAAGAGAAATTACTTATGGAAGAAATTGAGTGAAGTGATTAAGGGTTAATCACATGATGTTATTAATTAAAGGATTAATTAATATAACTGATTTGAAGTAATTAATTAAAAAGTAATTAACTAATGGAAGTAATTAAGGGTTAACTACTTAGTTAGTTTTAGTTAATTAATGTGACTAATTAATTAATTAATGTGATTAATTTAAGATTAATTACTAAATGTAATTAATTAAATTATAATTAATTAATAAAGTAATTAATTAAGGATTATTAATTGATGTAATTAATTAATAATTACTTAATGAAGTAATTAAAATTTATTAATTAGAGTAATTAATCAAGGATTAATATAATTAATTAAGATGTTAATTAAGATAAGTAATTACAAGTTTGTTAATTACTGTTTATGATTAATTAAGACTAATTAATGAGATGGTTAATTATAAATTAATTATTTAATTAATTAAAGGGTTAGTTAATTAATAAGAATCATGAGTTAATATAATTAATAAAATTAATCAAGGTTGATTAATTAAAGTATGATTAGTTAATTGTAATTAATTAAGGATTAACGCAATTAATCATAATTGATTAATTAATGGAAGCAAATGTAGGATCATTAATTATTGTAATTAATGATAGTAATTAAAGGTTAATTACATTATATGGTTAAGGATAATTAATTTATGGAATTAATTTAAAGGATTAAAGGCTAATTACTTGAATGTGATTAAAGGATAATTAATCAAGGAAGATTAATTAAGGAAGATCATTAAGAAATGATTAATAAATTAATTTGTAATAAATTAATGAAGCAGGATTAAGATAATCTAAGTGATTAAAGGATAGTAATTAATCTAATTAAAGGTTAATTAAATTGATAAGAGTTAATCAATTCTACTTATGAATGATTGGTTGATATTTGATATTGGATGGTTGAATAATGTTGGATGATTTGAGTGTGATATCTCTGATATGTGATATGCTGCTTTGTGAGATGAGTGGTTGATATGAATTATCTATTGTGATAATGTGATTCATCTATCCGTTTTATCATCCTTAATATAAGTTTTAATTGTTTGAAACCCTTAAACAACTTGGACATTAAAATGGCATTTGGATTTCGATGAGACCGGGATCAGGTTTCCATATTTGAATATCCGAAAACCACATCGATCCAAAATGAACGTTAGGTCGTAAATCCAAGTGGAGCTTAGTGGAGACTCAAAGTGTAAGAACTATTCGTTAGTATAACTTTGAGGGTGATTCCGTGATGAGTTTGACGAAGATAGTACTTTCAGGTTCGAGATGGTGATTCAAAGTGTAAGGGCTATGGTCATTAACTCTGAGGGTTATTCCAAAATGAGTGCAACGAGATAGTGCCTTCGGTTTCTTTCGAACCCGGAACGAACTTGTATGGATTGAATGCTTTCAGAACATCGTCAGGTGGACGATGAGCATTCTAAGATAGATGTGTTCTATAAAGGTAATCGCAGCCTCAAGCCTCATCAACCGGGAATGGCTAAAACAGGGGAGGTACAGCAAGGCTAGGTGGGTAGCACCCATTTCAGGGTGAGGTCATCCCTGTCTAGATGTCCCTTTTATTTTGGCTTAGTGGGTGGTTGGTCGCGCCAACCACGGGCTGATCTTACTCGGGACTGTCCAGTAAGGGATGGTCCCGACTTTGTGTTGCAAAGGATTGGGAGTGATCCTCGGTACGGTGATCTAGGCCATGTACCGTGATGGGCGGTACCCCAGTAGCCCTGCCATTGATGGAAACACATTCTTCCTACGAGGCCCTACGGTTTTGATTGTATTACCCACTTTTATGGCTAGTAGCAGGAATTTAATCATGTAACAATTTCGGCTATTTCTTATTTACTTGAAAACCTTAGACACTATTATAATAATATCACTGGATTTCCTATCAAATGTTTTGGTTAGCGTAAGGTGAAAACTTTTCAATGTTTATGTGTGGGAAGTCTTACGTGATACCTTTTCTTTTCAAAGGATTTTCTAAAGTTAAGCAATTTTAACCCGTTTACTCACACCAGACCCCTGTCTGACCCGAGTGTTTATTTTCTGTTTTATTAAACTCTTGGGTACTCATATTATGTATGAGTAGTCGAGAGATTTAGGTTAGCTTGACGAATTCTGAAGGAGATTTGGAGCAGGAGGCTTCCGCATGTAGATATATTATGGTTCCGCTGTGTTGTGTGATAGCTGTATCTTGTGATATCTTGAGTTGTATAGTTAGACAGATGTTTATAACTGTCTAATATGTGTTGTATAGATTGTGTAACTCTGATGTATATACTATGTAATATTTTATGTGATATATTATATTTTATTCGTTCCGCTGTGAGTATCTGATGTTGTTGAGTTTCTTCTTTCTTATCTTTTCTTATTCTATCCCTTTCTTTCTTAATTCATGATGTGTTTTTCTGAAGATAGGAAGATGGGTCATGACAGCTTGGTATCAGAGCATTAGGTTGAGTGAATACCTAGGCTCTGGAGTAGTGTCTTTCTTGAAAGAGCGTACTTGTAAATTTTATATATAATTATATATTTATATACCTATATCTACCTGGTTTGTTGGGTTATCTGTTCGGATTTTCCAACATAAGTTTTAGAGGTAGATGGAGTAGTGGTGTGTGTGTGTGTGTGTGTAACACGACTACCACTGATGGAAGTGTAGGATCGATTTCACCCTAGAGGGGGGGTGAATAGGGTGATAGTGTAAATTATTAAAAATTAATCGCGGAAGCTTATAAATTAATTTCAATTCAGATCACAGAATAGCAGTACAGATATCGCAGAATATAAATAACAGAATAAAACAGAACAACACAGAATTTACCCAGCTTCGGCAAAACCCTGCCTACGTGCTGCCCCCAAGGTTTCTACTAGAAATTAGATAGTCCCTCGCTTACACACGTAAACTCGCTATACACCGCTATTGACTAATCTAACTCTACGCTCAAAACCTTGACCACAACTCAACTACCGAGTTGCAAATTCCCAAACTACACACCGTAGTTTGCACCCTAGTCACACGACTAGAAAATAAAAACGGTTTAAAAAGAAATACAAACTAAAAACAATTTAAAGTAAAAATAACCCTATCTAAAAATTTAAAACCCTTAATAATAAAACAATAAAAGTAAATAGGCCGGCCCCTTTTATTATTCAACCCGTCTCCTTTCTTTTCTATTCCCTTCGTTGTAATGGCGGCCGTTCCTCTTTTAGGGCTTTGTTCTCTTTGCTTGGCTCTGAGATTTAGGGCTATTTCGAAGCTCCGATTCTAAGTTGATCGAATCAGTGGTTAATTGCCTGAAGCCTTGTTCGATCGAATCGCTGTTGCTCACTTCGGTTGCTTCGAATTTGTTCGAGTTCGAGATGGCTTCTGTAAGTGATTTTTTGCTCTTTTAATTCTCTGATTGAATGCTTGAACTCGATGATCATTTTGCCGATGATGATTTGGGTTTTATACGCGTTCGATTTCCTTAATTTGCGTACGTCTGATTTTTTCAAAATTGTGCTTCGGCCATACGATTTTGTTTGGATGATTGTGATAAATTTTTGGCTAATTCAAATGCGTATATATCACTGCTCCGATCATTTCTCTGTTGACTTGTTCAATTGTGACTTCGGCTTTGATTTTTGACGTTGTGATGAAGTTTGATTCATTCACCTTCGGCCTTGACTTGACTTTGCATACTGATCTATGCATATTGTTGCTTGTTTCTGTGGCCGTTCTTTATATCATAACTGCTACTTGATATTGTAATTTACATTCTTTCATGTTCGGCCTGATGCTGCACTTGGTTGTATTCTTCTCTGTCCACTGTGATTTCACTGATGCATGGTTATTTTGTTCATAGCTACTTCATTTGAGACTGTGAATTGCATTTGTATCCTTGCTTTAGATGCTTGAGTACATGCTGTTTGCTTGCTTAGTCTTGAACATTTGTGATTTGTGTATGCACTGCATCATTCTGATTCACAGCCTTTGTGGTCTTCACTAGCTCGTGTACCTGAACTTACTTCACTTGGTCATCTTGTATTTGTGCATTGCCTTGTTTGTGAAGTTGTTCACTGTGTATGTATTTGTATCACTGTGATGCCTCCATCATGTTGCATACACTCCATAATATGGTTGATACTGTTAAGTCATTGTATGGCTTCGGCCTTCTGGTTCGATGCTTGGTGCACAAATTTTTGCCTTGCCTTTCTTTTGGTTTGAGCTTTGCCTTCATGTAGAGTTGCTGTCTACATTCATGTTTGATTGCCACTGAATTTTGATATTGTAGTTGTATTCCTTGATATCAACTATTGTAACTGGTGGTCTTGGTATCTTGATGCTGCAGCCTGTCTTCACTGTGTGGTCTTGAGTATTGCTTGCTGTCCACTGCAGTTTGTGTAGTTTGTGTTCATGTTGCCTCGTTGTTGGAGCTTTATACTGTGGTCACTTGAGTTGAACCTGTGTGGGTTTGACTTTGTACTTGATTTGTTAGCTGTGCATTTTGTTTTGCACACACGAGTAGGCGAGGCAGTGCACACAGTGTACTGCAGCCACTATTGTCCCTAATAAAATACTGATATGCACAGATACAAAAATATGATGACGAACAACCCAAATAACTGAGGCAAACAATGTTTTCAAAATCATCTTTTATTTTGAATTGCAAAAATATTTTATTTTCAATTTTACTGCGTTAGTGAATATTTTTGCAGATTTCTCAGATGCTGGATTCAAATTGGAATGCAGTTGAAGATAAATATGAGTGTGAGTGATATGTAGTGAGGTTGTGATGTAAATGTGAAATGTCGTGTATTGTAATCAAAGTTGTATAGTTATAGTGAGAGCTTGAGATTGTACTATCAAAATTGTAATAAATATTTGTTTGAATAAAATATTCATTTGAATTCAAAAACTGTGTTATTTATTTTTATTCAGCAAATATTTATTTATTCTGTGAAGATTAAAATAGTATGTTAACAAATACATTTAAACGAATGTATATATGTTTATTATCATCAAACAAAAATCATATAAACGCATATTCAACAATCTCCCCCTTTTGATGATAACAAACATATATTTAAGATTTTGAATATTTAAATGTATTTGATAATTTCATTTGCTCCCCCTATTTGAATGCTTCCTTTCTATATGATACTCCCCCTACATATATGACTCCCCCTACATATATGCATACAAATAAAATGTGCAAATGAGTCTATATGCATATTGAAAACTTCTTTGACCTTTTCTCTCCCTTTTTACAAAATCTTAACTTTTCTCTCCCCCTTTTGTTATCAGCAAAAGAATAATAGTAATAGAAAAGTAGAGATATAGTGATCGACATTAATTCAACATTAAAACTCAATTGAATATAAAAATTAAATTTCGATAAAAAATCAAACAAAAATCATAAATCCTTTAATTGACGCATATTCCACTTTAGAATGGTATGAATGATTTCATCAAATAAAACTATATAGTCGTGTCTATTTGTGGTATATTTATTTCAGGAAATTTGAATATCTACTAACCATGCATAACCGTTAGGACTTTTAAATGAGATTAGTAGTATTCACAATTTTGATTTTTATTTTAAAAAAATGAATTCAAGTATCTTCTAACCACGCATAACCGTGAGGACTTTTAAATGGGATTAGAATCAACTTGTCTATTTAACCAATTAATTTTGATATGCGTTCCATACATGCATAACCATGAGGACTTTTAAATGAGCATGGAAGCACATAATCAAAAATCCAAGTAATTCACCCATGCATAACCGTGAGGACTTTTAAATGAGAGTGAATACTTTGGATATTTTTTTTTTTTTTATTGCTAAAGATATAAATTGAAGCACAAATGATTTCCCGTTTTAAAATACCACATATTGACCTACTATATTGAATTTTGATGAGTGATGATCGAAAGAAAAATGAAAGAAATAGAAATGGTCATGGAATATTTATCAACAAAAAAATTTTATAACTCTCGTTTAAATTTCTAAAGAAATTTACTAATTATACCGTCTTGAGTTATAATATATAATTAATATCAACACTCATCTTATTTTCAATCACTATATATCTTCTCGATAATTTTTAGGGGAATCAGATTAGTTAATATAGTTATTTAAAATCGATTTCAAAAATAGTTATAAAATCAAGTTTTCTTAAATAACTAATCCGATACAAGATCAAAAATGTTTTTTTCTAGAAGGGGTTTTATAAGAAAATTTTCTGCTATTAAAAAAAATATTTCAAATGAAAAATATGCAGACATTTTCTTTGAAAAACGATGCAGCAAATGAATGTGTCAAGTAATAATCACATTCCACTAGTAATTTTTCTACAACTATATTACCAGTGTAATCTGCATCTGAATTTCAATTTCACTCAATATTCACTCGTTGAATTTGATAGACCAAACCATGAATTGTGCATCAAAAAATTTCAACAAATTATCTCATGATTATTATCAACAAATTTTGAATGAAATTTTCTTGGATTTGAAATGAAGACTGTGTCAACAATCAAACATATATCAAAGTGTCAATTTTACAATCCATCAAACTTCATTTTTATTCCAAGCAATTTCTTGAATTTCAAAAAAAATTCCTTTTTACAATTTCAAAAATTTCTTAAAATCCTTTTTATAATTTTAAACAGAATTCATTAGGATTTTAAATTTAGGCCGTGTCAAACCATGAATTTAGATTTAGCCAAAAATATTATAACAAAAAGTATTATCCAATCAAAACACTATTTTTATCCCAAACCTATATATCAAGTTATTCTAGAGAATTTTATAGTGTTTTTGGCATAAGAATATAATTGGCTAACTATTTTGAATAAAGTCAGAATCAAAATCATCATTAAATCATCATCATATTATCATTGCATAATTGGCTGATTTTATTCAGAAAATGGTGCAGATTTTCACAAATAATATATCGTTCAAAAATAAATTTACCTGATTTACCTTTACGATATTTTCCGACGTTGCCCATTGTGATTCTGTCACCTTTATACTAGGCTAAGGAACTTTGCTTTGTCGCCCGTTGTGTTTCTGGAACAGCCAAAATCCAGATAACACCGTTGTTGTTCCTTAGCCTGCCACCACACCTACACGGGAAAATATTTATGTGACCTATTTGTTTTCATAGGTCCATGATTGTTAGTGGCAGAATATTTAGAAAAATAATTTTGTGGAGACCCAAAACTATTTATAATTGTTCCCTTCGGCACCCAGATTTGTTTAACTTTGAGAGTTTTTATATTTGTGCCTTTTGGAACCCAAATCGGTATAGTTTTCGCTTGTTTGGGTCTATACCAACAATTATTGTGATCGTGTCCAAATTTTCTACAGATTGTGCACATAGAATTAACTTGATTAATCTTGTTTTCAACAATTTTCGAATTATTAAATCCAAGTCCTTGTCTAACCATATTAACAGTTTGCTTTCCTAATAGCATATTCAACGATTTTTCACTTTTTGAAAATTTATCTAAAGTCGTAGACAATTGTTGGACTTGTGATTTGAGAGATTCATTTTCGTTTAACAACTGTGTGCACTTTTTAATAGAATTCTCTCTCCTAGTATTTTCATTCTCCTTTAAAATCAGAATTTCATTTTCAAGCGATTTTATTTTAATTTCTGATTTTTTAATTTCCTCATCAAATGTTGGACACTTATCACACTTAGGGATCCTACTTTGATAGGTTTTAACTAATTGATCAAGTTGTTTATTGCATTCTATCAAAGTATCTTTTTGAGATTCAAGTTTGGCGTATTTTTCCCTAAGTCGTTCAAAACAACCGTTTACTTCATGAAAATATATAAGCAACTCAGAATGGGTAAGTTTTGATACCTCACTTGGCTCGTCATCGTCACTGTCAGTTGTGTCACCTCGAAGACACAATTCTGCCTTTTCGCTTTCACTGCCAGTGCTTTGATCATTCTCGTCTATTTCATCCCAAGTGGCTGCAAAACTTTTCTTTTTCTGTTTCTTTTCGTGGCTGGATTTAATTTGTGGACAATCGGGCTTGATATGGCCGGGTTTGTTGCAATTATAACAAATAAACTTTTGTTCTTCTGAGTAGTCTAGTGCTTTGGCTATTCTGCTTTTTGCTTTTTGAATTCGAGCTGAATTTCCATGTTTTTGATTCCATTTTTTGAATTTCCTTATTAACAGCTCCAATTCTGCTGCTCCATCATCTTCATCGTTATCATCATCACTTTCGGTTGTTCCTTTGAGAGCTATTGATTTCTTTTGAGTGTCACCTCCTTCACGCTCTTCTTTGAATTTCATTTCAAGCTCATAAGTGGTGAGATTTCCGATGAGTTCTTCAACTTTAAGTTGTTTTAAATCTTTCGATTCTTGTATGGCAGTTACTTTTGCTTCAAAGCTTCGTGGAAGGACTCTGAGGATTTTTCGGACTATTTCTAATTCGGTGTTTGTTTTTCCGAGAGCTTTTGATTTGTATACGATATTGGAGAGTCGTCCGTACATCTCTTTGACATTTTCTTCCTTCGCCATTTTGAAGTTCTCGTATTCGCTGCTTAGCATTGCAAGGCGAGATTCTTTGACTTGAGATGTTCCTTCGTGAGTCACTTCTAGTATGTGCCATATTTCCTGCGCAGTTAGACAATGTGAGACACGATTAAATTCAAATTGATCCAATGAACAGATAATAGAATTCATAGCTTTGGCATTAGTATTCTGTAATTTATTTTCTAGTTCTGTCCATTGTTCCTTTGGTTTCTCTATTTCCTGATTATCTACAGTTATAGTTGGTATACTATAACATGTCTCAACAATATTCCAAGCATCAATGGTTTTCAGAAAAATTTGCATTCTATTTTTCCAGTAAGCATATTCACCATTGAACATTGGTGGTCTAACTATGGATTGTCCTTCTGCAAAAGCATTGTTAGAAGAAGCCATTTTAAAAAATTCAAATTTTTTAAAACAAAAAACCGATTTTTGAAACACGAATTTTTAAATTAAAAATTGGTTTTTGTAAAATCAAAATTTTAAAAAACGAAAATGGCTTTTGTTCCTAGCTCTGATACCACTTGTAGGATCGATTTCACCCTAGAGGGGGGGTGAATAGGGTGATAGTGTAAATTATTAAAAATTAATCGCGGAAGCTTATAAATTAATTTCAATTCAGATCACAGAATAGCAGCACAGATATCGCAGAATATAAATAACAGAATAAAACAGAACAACACAGAATTTACCCAGCTTCGGCAAAACCCTGCCTACGTGCTGCCCCCAAGGTTTCTACTAGAAATTAGATAGTCCCTCGCTTACACACGTAAACTCGCTATACACCGCTATTGACTAATCTAACTCTACGCTCAAAACCTTGACCACAACTCAACTACCGAGTTGCAAATTCCCAAACTACACACCGTAGTTTGCACCCTAGTCACACGACTAGAAAATAAAAACGGTTTAAAAAGAAATACAAACTAAAAACAATTTAAAGTAAAAATAACCCTATCTAAAAATTTAAAACCCTTAATAATAAAACAATAAAAGTAAATAGGTCGGCCCCTTTTATTATTCAACCCGTCTCCTTTCTTTTCTATTCCCTTCGTTGTAATGGCGGTCGTTCCTCTTTTAGGGCTTTGTTCTCTTTGCTTGGCTCTGAGATTTAGGGCTATTTCGAAGCTCCGATTCTAAGTTGATCGAATCAGTGGTTAATTGCCTGAAGCCTTGTTCGATCGAATCGCTGTTGCTCACTTCGGTTGCTTCGAATTTGTTCGAGTTCGAGATGGCTTCTGTAAGTGATTTTTTGCTCTTTTAATTCTCTGATTGAATGCTTGAACTCGATGATCATTTTGCCGATGATGATTTGGGTTTTATACGCGTTCGATTTCCTTAATTTGCGTACGTCTGATTTTTTCAAAATTGTGCTTCGGCCATACGATTTTGTTTGGATGATTGTGATAAATTTTTGGCTAATTCAAATGCGTATATATCACTGCTCCGATCATTTCTCTGTTGACTTGTTCAATTGTGACTTCGGCTTTGATTTTTGACGTTGTGATGAAGTTTGATTCATTCACCTTCGGCCTTGACTTGACTTTGCATACTGATCTATGCATATTGTTGCTTGTTTCTGTGGCCGTTCTTTATATCATAACTGCTACTTGATATTGTAATTTACATTCTTTCATGTTCGGCCTGATGCTGCACTTGGTTGTATTCTTCTCTGTCCACTGTGATTTCACTGATGCATGGTTATTTTGTTCATAGCTACTTCATTTGAGACTGTGAATTGCATTTGTATCCTTGCTTTAGATGCTTGAGTACATGCTGTTTGCTTGCTTAGTCTTGAACATTTGTGATTTGTGTATGCACTGCATCATTCTGATTCACAGCCTTTGTGGTCTTCACTAGCTCGTGTACCTGAACTTACTTCACTTGGTCATCTTGTATTTGTGCATTGCCTTGTTTGTGAAGTTGTTCACTGTGTATGTATTTGTATCACTGTGATGCCTCCATCATGTTGCATACACTCCATAATATGGTTGATACTGTTAAGTCATTGTATGGCTTCGGCCTTCTGGTTCGATGCTTGGTGCACAAATTTTTGCCTTGCCTTTCTTTTGGTTTGAGCTTTGCCTTCATGTAGAGTTGCTGTCTACATTCATGTTTGATTGCCACTGAATTTTGATATTGTAGTTGTATTCCTTGATATCAACTATTGTAACTGGTGGTCTTGGTATCTTGATGCTGCAGCCTGTCTTCACTGTGTGGTCTTGAGTATTGCTTGCTGTCCACTGCAGTTTGTGTAGTTTGTGTTCATGTTGCCTCGTTGTTGGAGCTTTATACTGTAGTCACTTGAGTTGAACCTGTGTGGGTTTGACTTTGTACTTGATTTGTTAGCTGTGCATTTTGTTTTGCACACACGAGTAGGCGAGGTAGTGCACACAGTGTACTGCAGCCACTATTGTCCCTAATAAAATACTGATATGCACAGATACAAAAATATGATGACGAACAACCCAAATAACTGAGGCAAACAATGTTTTCAAAATCATCTTTTATTTTGAATTGCAAAAATATTTTATTTTCAATTTTACTGCGTTAGTGAATATTTTTGCAGATTTCTCAGATGCTGGATTCAAATTGGAATGCAGTTGAAGATAAATATGAGTGTGAGTGATATGTAGTGAGGTTGTGATGTAAATGTGAAATGTCGTGTATTGTAATCAAAGTTGTATAGTTATAGTGAGAGCTTGAGATTGTACTATCAAAATTGTAATAAATATTTGTTTGAATAAAATATTCATTTGAATTCAAAAACTGTGTTATTTATTTTTATTCAGCAAATATTTATTTATTCTGTGAAGATTAAAATAGTATGTTAACAAATACATTTAAACGAATGTATATATGTTTATTATCATCAAACAAAAATCATATAAACGCATATTCAACAGGAAGAGGTCCATATGTTTGAGGTTGGATGTGTATTTGTCGAGACTGTAGACCCAATACCGTCTCGAGTGAGCTTTGCAGCTTGGAGTAAGGATTTCTTTGATCTCCGAAGGAAATCTTTTAAAGATTTGGAGTCCATCTTTGAAGTGTAAATTTGGATTTCGCTCGGGTGAGCGAATTTTCTAGGATTGGATCTGTTGAAAGTGCAGAAGCAAGTGATGGTATCTTGATAACTGCGTGGTGAGATGCAATACCCATGGATATTTTCGAAGATGTTTTCTCTTGAAGCAGTTTTAGAAGTAGTTGAGGAGCAGTCTTTTCCTGCTGCAGGGAAGATTCTTCTGTGTGGAAGTTATCTGGATCTTCAGCAAGAAGGTTGGTTGTTTTGGAATATGAGACTAAGGTCTATAAGTTGTTTCGCTTCGGCATGGTCTCATTTGTCATCCCGTAAGGAGAGCGAGATGTTGATTTGGAGGCCGAATTTCTTGAGAAGATGTCTGCCATCTCGAAGGTCTTTTGTGTGGTTTGTTGATCATTTTGGGGTTCGAGGAGCCTTTGGATTAGAAGTTTTTGGTTAGCTGTGGTAGCAGTTTCAGCTCGGAGATGTTTGGGTGCCATCAAGAAGGTCTTATGGCTTTGTTGTATCATCGAGGTAGAGTTGGAAGCATTTGTGTGGCCCGTTTCTCCAATGGTTCAGGAATCTTTGTGGTTCTTCTATTAGCAGTCAGGGCAGATGGTCAATGTTTTCTTGAAGGGTTAACTTGATTTGGAAAAAGCTTAAGGCTGTTCTAATTGGTAGAGAGAGGACAATTTCTTTGGAATCCGAACTAGGTAGGATCGCAAAAGTGACATGTGATTAGTTTGGGAATTTATCTTGGGCAATCTTTTGTTTGAGACTGAGGGTTCTCAGGTGGAAGTAGGAGCTACTGAAGTAATTAGAAGTTTTTCTGCATCTGGAGTTGAGTTCCGTATTGAATTGGTTCCAGAAGCGATACTAGTGGTAAGCCTGGTAGTACGATGGTTCTTGGGAAAGGAAGAGTTGGTGTAGCAGCTCAGGAATTTTTGGAATTTGGATTGGTCATACCTAGTTTTTGAGTTGGATTTCTGCTATAAGGTTGTGAGACCAAGTCCGATGGGTCACTAAGATTTTATGAATTTGATGAACAAAGTTTTTCCGGATATATTGGGTAAGTTTGTGCTCATGTTCATCAACAGTATTCTCATCTATTTCAGAATCAGAGTTGTGCAGCGGAAGCGAGGTAGCAGCTGTGCGACAAAGGAAGTAAGTTCAGTTTGCTATTGCTTGAGAAGTAGAGCTTGTGTTCTAGATTTTGACGGATCTTGGAAGACCTTTCTATTGTGTATGATCCAGAAACTGATTTGCTTTGGTCTAATTGTTTCTGGAAGCATTAGCATAGGTTGAGCTGATCAAGAAGATGAGCAGCCTAGGATTGTCAGTTAAGTTATGCAGATATGAGATAAAGAGTTTGGAATTCGAAGTTAGAGACTCGTTGTTGTTAAGGTTTCTCTGGTTGAGAAAACAATATGTTTGGATAAGATTGGATGGCTAATTATGAGGCATTCGGGATTTCCTATATGTGTTTTTGATAGGATAAGTTTTTCTGTCTATTGGATTGAATTGCCAGTTTGGATAGCTGGAATTCATTGTATTTCACGTATCTCTGAAGGAGTATGTGTACGATTCATCGTTAGTTGTTGAATCTGCAGTTCAGTTGGATTTGGAAGTTGTGCTAGATTTGAGTATGGTCTGATGTTCTGTTCTGATTGATGGATCTAGAGAAGAGAGGAGCTCTAGATTATAGTGGTGTAGTTAGTTGAGCTTCTGTAAGAGCGAGTCTCCCAGTGATGTATACTTGGGAAACTCTAGATAGTTAGTAAGATCTATTCTGATTTGTGTCAGGATAATTAGTTAGGTTTGTTTGCTTGATTGGTTGATATGGTTGTTAGTAACTGGATAATAGAAATGCTTTGCTGTTTGAAGTTAAATCTTTGCTAGGTTATTAAATTACATTTGCTTTTAAATTTCGGGGACGAAATTCTTTTAAGGGGGGAGGAATGTGACGACCCGAAATTTTAGGCAATATCAATTTAATAATCTGTATTTATAATTAAATTGATATGATAATTTTTCTTTATAATTTTAATTTAAATTGGTAAGTTTAATCTTTTAAAGGTTAATAAATATTTAATCTGGCAATATTGATCAATATCTTTTATAACGATTTAAAAATTGATAAGAATTATTTTTCAAAGCTAATGAAATTTTATTCTATTTATAATATATATATTTGATATATATTGTGAATAGAAGATCTTTTGTTTTAAATAAAAGATTGTATTTTCAAATTGTAATATATATATATGTGTGTGTGTGTGTGTGTGTGTGTGTGTGTGTTATAATTTGGAGTTGTTTTGAAATTTAATATAATCTATTAATAATTCATATATGTATGAATATATTGTAATTTGAAGCTTTTTTTTAAAATTCGATACTTTTCAAAAGTTAATTTAAGATTTATTCAATTATTTTCAAAGATGAGATAATTATTTATTTTAAATATGATAGTTTAAATAAGAATTAATCAAAGTTTATTTTGATTTCTTATAAAGTGTTTAAATTAAAATGGTTATAAATATATATAAAGTTATAAATAAACTTTCTTTTTAAATATCTCTTGAACTAGAATTGTTTGTAAACATAAGTGATATGTACATAAATTACTAGATTCATATTTATATAAATATAAATACAAATTCATATTTCGCAATTTAAAAGAAAATATACAATACATTTATTTGATTTAAAACATAAGTTATTTATAAAATAAATATTTACAAAGATTTCATGCTTGTATATTTATTTAAATTCAAAAGCTTATTATTATAAAAACATCTCATAAATGCATATAAATACTTCAAGAATACATATATAATTTAAATGATCTAATTAAATGGAGTTAACACTTGTAAAACAAAGATAATGCATCTTCAACACTTGTAAGCTAAAAAAAAGTGTGATGACATTTGTTCAAAATTTATGAACAAGTGGCATCGTCATTTTTTTAAAAATTTAGAGTTTATAAATAAATGTATGTTTAGAGAAGCCTGTTTCTATTTTCCTCGGTTCATATTCTTTCCTTTCTTCTTTTTCTTAACTAAAATCTGAGATTTAAAAAAAATCTGCAACTAAAAGGGATGATCAACAGCAAGTTTCAACATTTTAGAACATTAATTTGAAAGCATGTAAGGATTCCAAACTTCAACAGCAAAGCAAAACTCAAATATGCAATTCCAGATTTAAGATTTAACCTGCTCTGGTTATAAAAAGAAAGTGTTGAGTAAATTATTTATTAAAAACAGTTTAAGTTGATTTTGACTCTAATGCATGTGATAATCTGTGATTTGATCTTAGTGATTGCATGAAAATCTTTCAGTGTTTAATTTGTTGAATTGATAGATATGTATATATATGTGAAAATAAGTCTGTGTATATATAAACACTCTGTTACTTATTGTTTCTGACCAGGTTTCACTTTCAAAAATTCAAATCTCCCGCTAACATCAATATTTGGCCTTGATGATTAAATGAAAGTTGTATGTTAATGTTTGATGGTAATTTTAAAAATAGTTTCTGTAAATTTAAATTTACAAATAATTTTAAAAATGGAAAATACAGTAAACCACTTATGCATGTTAAAAATCAATGAACTCAATTTAAAGTTTGGATTGTATGAATGAATTCGTGATGGGAAATCACGAATTTTAACACTAATTTCATAATTTTTAATTTGATATTCAATTGGAAATTTTGAGTTGAAGGGTTCCGTCAATTTGATGAATTGTCGATGATCAACTCAATCATTTGAGTTGACTTTATGGTCGAAGCTTGCTCTTGTATCATGGATGAGGGGGAAAATGCTGTTGGATTTTTCCTATGGCCGAGATGTTTGGATTCGTTCGATCTAGGGTTTTAGTTTGTGTTTCGTATGTTTGGGCTGTCGAGGCAATTTCATCATGGTTGGTGGATCGGGTTCGATCGCATTAGGAGGAATGGGTGCTCGTGGACGAGGTGATTCGATGGCGAGGTCAGCAAGGTCTAACGGCGTCGTGATTATCGGTGTTGGGGGGTTTTGTGGTCGAGATTTGCTGCAATTTTTCGAGCAGAGGGGTCGATTTTGATTTGATCTTGGATTTTGGATTATAGGTTGAGGTAGGGGTTGTCGAGGTCGTTTGTGGTTGGTCGGCGATCCAGAAGATGGTCGGAGGAGTTTGGTTTGGTTGCGCACGTACACGCGTGTACGTTGTGCATTGGAAAGTATGGTTTAGGGAAGATGAGTCAAACTCGAAGTGGTGCTCGTGTTTTCCATGGGGATGACTCGAAGTAGAGGTAGCTGGGTTAGGTCTCGGGGTAGGCTCGTGATGATGTAGCGTTCGACTCGAGTTTTAGGTGATGCTTTTCTGGTTTGTACTGTATAATGATATAAAGTGCAAATTAAACTTGTTGTTTGAATAAATGAAATCAAGCTTTGAATTATAAAACAAGTTTTATAAAAGAAACAAATTTACAAAGTTAAAACTTGTTGTTTTAAAATAAATGTAAATCAAACTATTAAAGTGTTAATTGAATTTATTTTCAAATTTTAAAAAGGATTAAGATGATTGTTTTTTAAAGTAATTATTTAATTAAATTTTGAATTTTAATTTAAAGAGGAATGTTTTGAATTTGAATATTAAATCAAAGTTTTTAAGTAAATTTTAAGTAATGTTTTAAAAACTAAGTTTCAAATTATATTGAAAATGAATAAGATTAAATTAGATAATTAAAGTGTTTTAAATTTTTAAAATTGATTTCTAAATGCTTTATTTTCAAATAAGGTTAAGGTTATATTTTGTAAACCAATATAATAATTTGTCTTTAAGTTATTAAGATTTGATTTATTCAAATAATTAAATTGTGAAAATAATTATGGTTAATTTAGTATTGTTATAAATTTAAGATGTTTCATTAGATCCACAATGAAACATGTTTCATTAGATCCACAATGTTATAGATTTAAATTGTGAAACATGTTTCATTAGATCCACATTGTTATAAATTTAAACTGTGAAACATGTTTCATTAGATCCACAATGTTATATTATAATAGAATTTCATATTTCGTGTCAATTGGATTTACGATTTAGTCGTGGGAAGGTAAAACATGTAGAAATTTATTTAAGTGAATTTTAAATTTAAATAGTCGATTCGAAAACCTATCTTCCAAATACGATGGAATTGTCACCTGATATATATTCCATTGGTTTGGAATATGGGTAGAACATTATAAACGTCTGGCGGCACGCTTCGAGTGCAGTTTGGAAATTTTTCGAGTGAATAGTGTCGTAAAATTTTCTATAAAAGGACGTTATAATTTCCATTTTTCATAAAACCTTAAGGAAGCTAGGGCTAGCCGCCAGTTTTACTTTAATGGCCATAAACATTCGATCTTCTTCCTTTAAAATCTCTAAATCCATCAATCTATACGAAAAATATTCAACTACAAAGTTAAGGAGCATCGCGAGATCTTCGAATCCATACGGTGATGATCGAATATGGCATAATGATCGAGGAGAAAATTTCTCACGTTCGTCTAGGGTTTGGGCATGCTTTCCTAGGCTATACGGTGATCAAGTTCAATGGGGTTGTGGCCAATGGTGGTGTTTACGTAGGATAGTCGAATGGTGGTTCCCGATCGAATTCAAGATGACTGATGGTCGCGTGATAATTCAAGCAAAAGTGATGGCTATGGGTTATTTTCGTTCGAACAAACTTGGAGGAAGAAGAATAGATGCGACCTAGATTTGTGAATGCAAAAGCAATGGTCGAGATGAATCTAACTTTTAAAAAATAAAAAGAAATTATGAAATTTAATTACATAAAATTCGTATAAACTTCAAAATGTCATAACTTCTTTATACGAGGTTCGTTTTTGACGAAACAAGTTGCGTTGGGTCCGTATTGACGAGCATTACATTCTAGAGCTAGAGTTCATATTTTGTACATAGTTTAAATTGAGATTTTTGAATTATTATAAACGGTTTATAGATTTATAAAATTGATATTTTTATAAATCAAAGTAAAGAAATTATAAAGGAGTTTTGTAAGTATTAAAATGAAGTTGTAGGTGAATCTTATAAGTGAATAAGATTTATGAACTGATGGTGTTATAAAAAGAACAAATTTTGTAAATAAGAAAATTATAAGTAATTAACTTATAATTTGAATTTTAGCATGTAAATGGGTCTTATATGGAATTGGTAAATAAAGGTATTTTATAAACGGAAGTTTTTGTAATATATAAATAGGATTTATAAACATTGTTTTATAAATTCGAAATCAATTAAATTTGACAAGTAATTATGGAAGTTTATTTAAGAAAGTATATTCACGATCTTGGACAGTGAATTATCCTTCAATAACTGTGTAGAAGTATTGAATTTGGTAAACGAAATGTATTCACGATTTTGGACACTGTATTATCCTTTAATAAATGTGTAGAAGTATTGAATTTGGTAAACGATTTATATTCACGATTTTGGACAGTGAATAATCTTTTAAATTAAATGAAAGTTTTGGATAGTGATATTTAAATGAAGTTAAATGGTTTTAAGATGTTTTAGAATATGTTAAGTATCGAATACATAGATTTCAACATTCATTGTTAAAATAGACGTTTTTGAGAAGGAAAGTATGGACTATAACAGTGTTGTTATGGTAAATGATTTTTGAAAGGAGATATTTTGTATAGTATATGGGACTTATATGTCTATCTAAATTTTGAATACCTATACTAGTGATTTTGGGTTGTCATAACGATGTTTTACGCAACATTCGTTTTGACCCAAATAAGTGTGTTAAGAGAATGTTTTTCTTAAAGAATAAATATATACTTAATCATGATTTAAGTATTATATGTGATATTTTCTAAATGTTGAAAATAAAAGAGATTTGTGAATTACTTATTATTAAATAAGTATATGGAAATGTTTTCTAATAGTGAAATATTGAAATGGTTTTAGAATGTATCTTTTTAAAAGATATTTTGAAGTGAATATTTGGCAAGTGATTAATTAATAAAAGATTAATTAAAAGGGCCTAGTGATAGCTTATGGTGCTAAATAATTGTTTGTTTGCTTTGATAGTCAAATAACCGACTATCAATTTTGGCCATTTTAGTTCCTCGACTTGATATGGAAACTATTTGTCATACATTTAATATGTAGCCTTCTATGTAGGCTTGATTATCGTTTGTGTTGAGGATGTTGATTCGTGTAGTGCAGAGTATTACTCTAATCTATCGAGCTTCCTTCTCGGCCAAAGGATAGCAAGTTGAAAGTTGGAGACGTGATAAGTCTATGAGATTTAGTTTCTGTGTGAGGTTGAGAAAAGCTTTTGCGTTGTTGGTGCGAAGAGACCGGGATCGGTTTATCCGAAAACCACTTCGGACCAACATTTATGCGACGATTGTGAAGGTTGGTCGATGATACTGATGTTTAGGATTTTCATAGTGGAGGACTGCTCATTGATCGTTCGTGGTTAAAATCCTAATATACATATAGTAGCAGTGGTCTCTTCATTACGAAATATCCAATGCAAGGACTATTCGCTACTAATCCTAGCAATTTTCCGATAAGATGTGTTAGGAAAGTGCCTTTGGTTTATCCTGTTCCTGGACAACTTGTATGGAAGACAATTATAGATCAGTAGTAGCAGAGAAGACAATTTATTTTAGCTTAACACCCTCCTTGATACGTACGAGCTCAAGGGTTATATTTTTGTAGAAGGCAATTAGTAGTCAACGGAAATGGCAATGTGGCATTCCAAGTGATGTGATTTGTGGTATGTGATATGTGAAAGGTAATCGATGCCTCTTTGGCCTCACTCCCCAGAAAATGACTAAAACAGGGATAGAAGCAGCAAGGCTAAAATGGGTCCATTAGGAGATGTCATCACTCTTCTAGATATATCTTTACATGCTATGACGTCATGTATCTGATTTTTGTTGTGTATGCTTGTGGCCACGAATTAAAGGTCGGTAAGGACCGACATGATGACATATTCGGTACTATCCAGGAAGGTGTAGGCCGGTCTTGTGTTGGTTTAGGCGCTCAGTATGTGGACCCTATGTGCATCCCTATAGAGGTGTACTATGTTGGATCGGGAAGGTAGTCCCTTCACCTAGCCATTTGTATGGAAATCCAAAATCCAATATATGCCTGCCATTTTCTATTGTAGAAATCCGTGTATTACAAGGTGTATGCTGGGATTTAATCAATGTAACAATTTCAGCTATTTTAATATTATTTGTGCGCAATAGACACTATTCTAATATAAGAGAATTTGATATGAGATGTTCGGTTATCGTAAGGTAAAAACTTAGTTGGTATTTATTTGCGACTCGGTCTTACGAGATACCCTTTTGTTTTGATAAAGGAAAAGTTTTGATAACTTTATAAATTCAGTTAAGTGTGTTCTCATGCTGGTTTACCAAACTGATCTAGGCGATTCAATGCACGGGTCAGACCAAGTATATTTACAGGTTCAGATTTGGTACTTTTGGAGCTTCAGCAAGCGAGCTAGAGATATTCATGTCGTATACACTTATCGGTTTATTATTCTGCTGTATTGCTTTGCATTGTTGTTGTTGTAAATTATCGGTATTTGTGAGGACATGTTATTATAACTGTCCAAGTTGATGATTATCTATTGTGTACTCTGATATTGACTTATGTATATTACAGTTTCTCTTTGTAAAGATTATTGATCTATATTATATGTTTTCCGCTGCGATGTGAGATTTTGTATTATTTTGGTTTTGCTCCTCTCATCTTCTTCACTTTTTTTCTTCTTTCTTCTCTCTTTCTTCTGACCCTCTTTTTTTTGTCATGATTATCCGCAATCGGTACACTTTGGTTCGGACATGTGTGGTTTATTGTCGGATTCAGAGGTTGTCAATTTCAAGTCATCATATGCGATGGATGTGAGGAGTTTTCTTGGATTAACGGGTTATTATAGATGTTTCATAAAGGACTTTTCAAAGGTAGCAACATCGTTAACCAACTTGACCAAGAAAGATCAAACTTTTTGCTTGGGATGTGATATGCGAGTAGACGTTTGGTTGTTTGAAAGAGAGGTTGTTGAGCACACTGGTGTTAATCATTCTGAGTGGGAATAAGGAGTTGACAGTACACATAGATGCTTGTGGTACTACATTAGGTACAGTATTGATGCAAAGAGGTAAAGTTATCTCTTATGCTAGTCGGCAGTTAAGACTACATGAGAAGAAATACCTAACTCCGGATTTGGAGTTGGCTGAGACACTGTTCATATTAAAGATTCGGAGGCATTGTTTGCTTGTGGAGAGGTTCGAGTTATTCATCGACCATAAATCATTGAAGTAACTTTTCTCATAGAAGAACCTTAACTTTCAACAATATAGATGATTAGAGTTCTTAACCTCCCACAACATTGACATTTCCTATACATCTGCTAGGGAAAATGCAGTTGCGGATGTTTTAAATAGGAGACATGCTATGTTCCAAGTGTGGGTGCGGTTAGAGTATATTTCTGGTTATGATTTTTGACCTAGATGTGAGCTAGAGCCAAAGATGTTGGCAAGTTTGATCATCTGACCTACTCTGATAGAGTATAAACTCTGATAGAGTAGATCAGTACCAGTCAGAGGCACAATGTTGGACTAATTGAGATTATTGCTAAGATCAAGAAAAGTAGAGCCAAGGAGATGAACCAGTATGTACTCGACCAACACAACACCAAAATTGCAATTTTCCAATACTTATAAGTATTGTAAATGAAATTGATAACGATTATAACTGTTGTTAAAAGGTGCATGGTATTTTCTGTAAAAGATTTCCTAACGGTTATAACTGTTAGGAAAATTCATATTCCTAATTATTATAACCATTATAAAATTGTTATTTCCCAATAGTTATAACCATTAGAAAGGTTTGCTTTTCTTACGGTTATAACCATTGGTACATTAGGATATTGCTAACGGTTATAACTGTTGGTACATTAGAAAATACATTGCTTACTAACATTTATAACCGCTGGTATTCATCCTCATTTGTAACGCTTATAAATGTTACGAATTCAATTTTCCTGGACGAAACACTACTTAATTCAGCATCTTATACTACCGTTATGTATTATCAAATTTCAAATTTATAGCAACAACAAACATATAACCAAAATATCAAAACTAACAGCAACAACAAACACAACCAAATATCAAAACTAACAGCAATAACAAACATAACCAAATTTCAAAACCAACATATTAATGAGTTTCAAAACAAACACCAAACATACATGAATATACACCCTACAATGTTCATTAAATGACTTCAGGTTGCACTACTACAAAATGTATGAGAACTTACAAATGACGAATCTGACACTCTGGCAAACTACAAAACCTCCTTCAACTAACCCGGCAATAGCTTTGCATTAGATGTAGAAATAATAGCTCTGCAATCGCTTTTTGTTGTTGTCATTTTCAAATACTTCAACAACGGCATGTCTTTCAAATCTTCTAAAGTAATTACTCCTTCATTACTTTTGACACTAGCTTCTGATTTTTC
Organism: Allium cepa; assembly: GCA_030765085.1. Classification (NCBI taxonomy): domain Eukaryota; kingdom Viridiplantae; phylum Streptophyta; class Magnoliopsida; order Asparagales; family Amaryllidaceae; genus Allium; species Allium cepa. The sequence continues at coordinate 640,430,740 of CM060939.1, read as the reverse complement.
TCTTCTTCCGTAGCTTGTATTAAAGCCTAGGTATTAAAAAACGCTGCTCAATTTATAAGATAAAATAGAAAAAACAATATGGAAAAAAGAAATGGTCTAAATTTTCATTTTAAAATCGACCAATCCAAATTCCCTCAGTTTAACTGAGCCGTTCGCTCAGTATGAAACTCTGAGCACAGCTCAGTTTGAAACTGAGCAAACTGAGCGAATCACGTTGAAATGGTATGCATATTTGCAAAAATCATATACCCGACTTAAGCCCACAACAATGCACACGATGTATTACCTTTATCGAAGGCAATAACAAATTATTCTACAACAATGCACTCAAAATCAATCGCATGTCAAGAGATGAGTCGAGAATATATTTCAAGAAATTATAGATAGACCATGAATTAATTAATATAAAATATCAGATGTTGCTTCCAAATAATGGTTGTACAAGTTCAATATGTTTACTTAATCAACCCTGAATACCTATTTTAGTGTATATGGTTCAAAATATATTGGAAGAAATCAAGATCATCTGGAAGTAATAGTTTCCTTATCAGGACTATAAAATATATATTTTTCCTCCATGCCAACCAATTTCATTATTTTTTGATAATAACAATTAAACAATTTAAACCAGCCAGTACATCCTAATATAATACGCATTCATCTAGTGGTCTGCAAGGCTGTATTGTACTTTTAAAACAGTTTCAAAATTTCAGCTTAGCATGTACATTTTACAATAAATGTAAATTTGAACTATTTTTGTACACATGTGAAGAAGAGGAGCAAACAGAAATGATGGAAAAATAGGGAATCCATCTAATGGTGCTATGACATGTATAACAAGTGCACTGGCTCAAGAAAATATGTGAAGTCGAACTAACACTAAAACTAACTATAGATGCCGTAGTCGATTTGCTGTTACTATCAGAAATAATATCCAATTTCCATATAGGATGGAAAAATAAATTAGTTTGATTTTATAACAACAGGAACAAAATAGTTGCTAGTATATCACTTTCGGAGCAAAATATTAAAGTGCATACAATGAAAATAATTAATGGTCAATTTCTAAATTTAAGATATAACTACTTGCATTTGACTTTGTTACTTGTTCTAATATGAGAACTTGTCAACAGGGTAAAAGAGTGCTAGGAGTAAATGGTTTGGTCATTGAATAAAAGAATGATAAGATTTTTACAACTACATATACGCTATATGCTTAACAGAAATTATTTTTAAATGTTGAACAGACCTTAAAGCGTCAATGCACTCTTTTTTTTCTTTTCCCTTTGTTGTGACCAAGTTGTTATATGAAAAGCAAGATGTAGGTATCAGTGGACTCTTTAACACAAATGACATTAACAAGTATGTGTGATAGTGTCAACTAGCATGACAGAGTTATTATTTTATTTTTATTTTTAAAAGGAAGGAAAACTCATGTAATATTATGCAACAATGTCAACTAGCAACAAAATGGACTTACAAAATTTAATTGATAACGCAAATGACACTTGAGCCTGATCACAAAACCCCCTCCAACTACTAAAGAATCATTTAACGATGGTAATTTGGTTTTTTACTTAGAAGCTATAGTACTAACAGACTAGACAAGACAACATTTAAAGTAATAAAATTTACAAGGAGGGAAGATATGCTGCTTAAAATTTATGTTGCCTTGCTGGTCTGAAGTTCAATACTTTCATTTTCTGCTGTCATCAAAATCCACACACGCGGTATAATATTTACTTCATCTGGGACTTCATCGTAAGGGCAAAGACCTAAAATTAAACAATGTGGAACATGTATGTGTGATCTATAAACACTATACATTTATACTACTAAACTAGTGTTGGAAGTTGCAATAAATGACTAATCTATTCTTTCTTTGATTTCAAAACTAATGTGTCTGTATACTTATTTTCAATATAAATGTAATTAGCGGTGTACCAAACAATGTTATTAACAATAAATGTAACTAGCAGTGTACAAACAATGTTATAAGCAATAAATGTAATTTGTAGTGTATCAAACAACATTAAATTAGTAGTGCATGTCAATTTATATAAATATGAATAAATGTAATTTATGATAATTTATACTAGTGGGTATCAATTCATCTCAATGCTAATAAATGATTAATTTATTCTTTCTTTTACTTCAAAACTATTGTGTCTGTGTACTAATTTTCAAAACCCAAAATTTTAGAAATTTAAATTAGTAAAACATGATTGTCACCCTAACCACTAATAAATAAACCAAATAAAAGGAGAAAAAAATAAATTTTGGAATCGATTATTTCTAAAAACGTCAAAACACCATTTCGATGTTGTTACGAAAATCTTGGCAAAATAGTAAGGAATAAACCCCAATAAAAAGGAAACAATTTATATAATTAGTAGTGTATGTCAATTTATATCAATATAAATAAATATAATTTATGATGATTTATATCAATGTGTGTCAATTCATGTCAATGCTAATAAATAACTAATCTATTCTTTCTTTGACTTCAAAACTATTGTCCATGTACTAATTTTCAAAACTCAAAATCTTTGAAATTTAAATTAATAAAGCATGATTGTTACCATAACCACTATAATAAACAAACAAAATAAAAGGAGAAAAAACTAAATTTTAGAATCCATTACTTTTGAAACCGTCACAACACCATTCCAATGTTCTTACCAAAATCTTAGCAAAAAAATGAAAGAAACCCTAATAAAAAGGAAACAATTTATATAATTAGCAGTTTATGTAAAATTATATAAACATATCACGAAAGACCATCTTCATATTAACTTATATTCACATTTAATTTAGCCAGAATACATATCGTGAAATTTGTTAATTTCAGTCACTATTTTAATTGTATCAATGGGAACCTTATATTCACATTGACATTGCACCATCTTCGCGGTGTTGACGACTATTAGTTTGCAAAAAAATAAAAAATAAAAAACATAACAAATAAAAATAAAGGAAGAAAAAAAAACTTTAATGATATTTTTGGATGTTTTTTCTCCAGTAAAGCAAAATTAGAAAAGGAACTTTAAGCTATAATTTTCCAACTAAGTCGATGTTGGTGCATCGCACAAAGAAAGACTTGTCTGCTTTTGCATAAAACACACATATTTTTATTTATTTGCTCCAAAAGCTTGACAACATCCATGTGGGTAGTGCTTTACTATGTAAGAGTTACTTATCAAATATCGAGAAGTGCTACCCTTTACATTGTTTTATTTGTTGATTTATATTTTACACGACAGCTACAACATTTCATTGTATCCTTGTTTACATCAATCTATATTTTAAAGTGAATATAATCTGACTTAAATTACATTTCATTGTATCCCTTACCTTTTTCACATTAATTTCATATATGATCGAGGCTTATTGTTCACATAATTATGAAAAAGGTGACAGAGTTTTTCTCCATCAGATACACCAATATTGATTTAGTCGGAAAATTGTAGTTAAAAGTTCATTTTCTATAGTTTTTAAGTAAAAACAAATCAACCGAAGAAAATAAGAGTTTTCCTATGAAATAATGATTAACATCACTGGCGAGGGTGGATATAGAGATAATGTGAATATAAGGATCCTGTAGTTAAAATCCAAACAGCCACAATGCATCTGGTAACTTTAAATACCGAGTTTAAATGTTTATGAACAAATGTTTGCTATATATGATACAGAAAAGGGAGCAAACAAATAATTGTAATATGAGTGTCTTTCAAATTGACACCCTAATAAATGGTCGATAGTGGACAGAGTGGCCAATTATACAGGTCCAAGTATATCACAGATTGGAATTTCCTTATAAACCATAAACATTACATTTATGTACTATAACCATATAGACGAATACAACTATGATTGCCTATATCATCTTTCTCTTATTTCATACGAAAAACTGGAAATAAAAATATATAATTGGTTCAATTTTTAAATCCTATATGCATATAACAAAAGATAGCAACCTATCAATGTATTTTTCTTGAAAAAAGCATCAAAATCTAAATCTGGGATTAGTACAGGAGTTTTGAAAATATAACAGGTGTTGAATGTATAATTATATAAACTTATATAAATATACACAAATTTTGTTAAAATATAAACCTTAAAAGTCTAAATGGAACTTATATAAATGTACATGTTATAAATTTTTGTCAAATATACCAGGTACTTTATTTTTGTTATATGGAAGTCTTTTTCCAAAATGTATATATGGAAGTCTTTTGTCAAAATGTACCTGTTATATAAATTTTTATTAAAATTTAAGAGGTACTTTATTTGTCAACCATAAAAGTCTAAATGGAACTACTCAAAATTTCAGAAATCTCAAAGCAGAATCCGATTTTGAAATCTCAGACCAATAAATTACTGAATGTATGAATGGAAAACCATGAAAAATGAACATTTTAAGATCTATATGCCATAATATTGAGAATATAACAAGTATAAATAAATTGAAAACAAAAGGCTGGGCTGTTTTTTTTTGGAATAGGAATTCATACTCAATACTTCATTTGTGTACTAAATTTTGTAATTACAAACAGGATACCATTTTATTAGAATTGTGATTCAAATTCAGGCCTATTGACTTCAGCATCAAAGACCCAAATTCAGTCTCAATCGTAACAAAATGATTTGAAGTAAAAAAAGAACTGTTTTCATTTTCACAGCAATATCATATCCTTTCCTATGCTTAACCAAACAAGCTTTGAACTATGTCGATATTGGTTTCGAAAAAATATGAAACAAATCTGACTCCAGTAATACCTAGAGGAACATCAAGTTCTAAAACATAAAAGCTTTCAACACTAGAAAATCCAAGAAACACGAAGGCGGTGCTGGAACGATAATAAAATATACAATTTAAGATCCCAAAAAAATGAAAGATACCTTGCGAAGGCGGTGCTAGAACGAGGCAAAGGAGGAGAGGTTGATAAACGTAGGTCGAATTTGAGGCTAAAGGGAGGAGACGGCAATAAGCGAAAACTCTAACTTGATTTACAAAATAACAAAGGATGAAGTTGGAAGCGTGATGAATGGGAGACGTAAGAATAGAAAATGAAATGACGACTCTATCCATAGTGCTTTGAATTATTTATGAGAGCCCAAATTTTATCATGGAAATAAGCGTGATAATGAGACATAATAGTAATAACAGTTATAAATTTCCGCTACAAAATAAAATGAAAAAAGCATTACAAAAAATAGCATGTTTAGTGTAGTGCAAGAAGGTTGGCTCCATAAGAATGGCAGATTGTTTGTAGTCGATACTAATTTACTTAGGGATGATGTGCTATGAGAGTGCCATCATTTAAGATTGGTTATACATCGAGGATGTAATAAAATGTATCGTGATATGAAGCAAACATATTATGAGAAGGGATGAAGAAGGACGCCAGGACATTCAACTCAAAGTGCACGAAGTATTAACTAGTGAAGACTAAGCGGAAGAAGCCAAGTGGTTTGCAACCGCTTGAAGTTCCTAAGTGGAACTTCACCTATGGTAGTGGAAACAATAGTTATCAGTCTAGCATTGGTATGGCACAATTCGAAGCATTACATGGTCGACCATGCACTGCCCCATCGAATTGGTGGCAAGTGGGTAATAAAACTTATACTTAGGCCAAATATGATTAAGGAGACTTTGGAGAAAATAAAGATTATTTGGTAATGAATGAAAGTTGCACAAGATAGACAAAAGAGTTACCCTGATAAGCGACAGTGAGATTTAGAGTTCTTTGTTGGAAATATGACATTTACCAAAATTTATCTATTGAAGAAGATAGTTTGGTTTAGTAATAAGGGGAAGTTGGCAATGAGATTCATAGGTCTTTTTTCGATACTTGAGAAGATTGAGAACCTAGCATATAAGGTCGACTTACCTTAGAAGATGGTGGGTGTGCATAATGTGTTCCATGTTTTTCATCTTAGGAAGTTTGTGAAGGACTTAGACGTGATTAATACACTACATCAACTTGATAATGTTGAAGTTGAATCTGAACCATCAAGGCCTACGAGACCTATACATCTAGCGAAATAGAGTAGGAGGCAACTTAGGAAGACAGTGAAGTTGGTAACAGTTTAGTGGGTTGAAAGTTAAGGCGATTGTACTTGGGAGACTTAGAAGAGCATGAAGACTGCTTACCGGGAGATCTTTACTTAGTAAGGTTCCATTTTTATTATTTTCTTTTGCATTTGGTAGTTTTATTTGTTAGATTAGTACTTTACATGCAAGGATTTGCATAGGTTTTATGTCTTGTTTAGGTGTGTGCGCATGTTTGAGGTGTGATATGTTTGTTTTATTGTTAGGCATGTTTGGTATATATATTATTTGATTGTGTTTGTTTGGTTGGGATTTTAGGAGCGAAATTCCTAAAAGGGAACAGAATGTAATGATCTATATTTTTACATATCAAAAGATAGTGAAAATATTATTTTTATAATCAACTTAAGTCCAAATTAAATATAACTTTAGGAAAGGTTGAGGATTGACATTTTTGACCCATAGAATAAATATCGAACAGTTTTGACTCTTAAAATCTTGTAATACCTATAACTTTTGATAGAAGCCGAATTAGGCTCTGAAACCACTTCCAAGTGAAAGATGTGATGGTTTCTTTTTTCGTGGAGTGTTCACATTAGATTTTCGGATTTACTATTTAGAAAATACAATTGTTTGAAGTTTGGATAGTTTTTCGGCTGATTAGTAGGTAATTAACCAAAGCCCGTCAATAGGCTTGCTACTGATTTCGAGATTAGGGTCAATAGCATCCTCCACAATAGCCACTAATCGAAATTTTCACTTCACTAAACATCTCTTAATTTCCTTCCTCTACTAAAAATCAATCATTTTATTAATTAAATTAGCTTAAATTAATTAATTAGAGGGTGGTTATCCTAGAAATTAGTAAAGATCTTTGGAGTTTTGAATTTTGTGCATTGATTAGTGTGTAGCTACTGCCCAAACTCAAATCTACATTTGTTTGGTGATTTTTGTTGATTCTACACAACTATGTGAGTGATTCCACTCCCATGCCATGCTTTAAAAGTTGTTATACGATTTTAATTACGTTTTAAACTATTTTTAATATTCAAAATATGAATTTTCTTATATTTGAACTTATCCATATTTTATAAATAAGTTTTAAAAGACTTAAAATGGATTTTAGTTGGATTTACATATGTGTTCCTATCGAGACACCCTTTTAGATAATAGCCTATATTTTGATGATATAGTTGTTTAGTTTAGTTTTGTTTATATGGATGTACTATATGATCATGTTGTATGTTTGTATATGTTTGTTGGATGTTCGGTTGGAACCATCAATCGAAGGCGAATTAGAGTTAGGATTGTTCTAGAAAAATGGATATCGTGCATATGGTTAACTATAAGATGGGTTATTTCAAGATGATTTCATAAAGGATGGAGATTTAAATTGATGGAACAAAGTTATTTGATTCGGTTTTAGAGTAGAAGAGAATAGTATCGATCAGATCCAGAGATGGCATTCAAAATGAAGTAACAAAGCAGACTGGAGTCGATGTAGAAAATCAGAGAGGCACTGACCATATAGGTTGGTACCAACCTATCATGAGGTGGAGATATGTGAAAATTTGCACTTTGTTGAAGTAGGGATGTGGTTTAGACTGGCTTGGAGATATACATGGTGAATACATTAGGCTGCTTAGAGGAAAACACAGTCACTCTCAACACCAAATGATGGAGCTACCGCCAATCAATTAAGGGTGTGGAAAAATTTGAGTGTGACTTTAGACTTTGGAGGTGGAATACGGTGGCAACTTCAAGGCAAGCTAGGAGGTGATTCGATTTAGGATTACTTAGCTACTTTTAGCAAAGTACGAATCAACAAGGGTCGTTACCGACCCATATCAGTCAGTATCAAACCTTGCTACTTCTACGAAATTGAAGGGGAACGTCTTGGGGTTGTGCACAATTGATCATTAGCAAGGGTGATGCGTGGTTTAGGAGATAGATCCAACATTGATCGATCTTGCAATAGAGAAGACAATGCGAGATCTACTCTGGATTTTTAGAGTTCTACTTCGGGCATAACCTAGGGAATTTGTAACAACCCGATATTTTCAACCATTCACATCCATTATAAGTATATAGGTAGACACTCATGCCGGAATTGAATTGCTCAAAATACTGCGTTGTAAATAAAATTTGGCAAATCTCAGAATATACAGTAAATAATAATCACAGATCACAGACACACAGTAATTAATAATGCAGCGGAAGTAAAAGAAATAGTAGTTCATGAAGCTACTGTGTAAATATATCAGAGTGACATAAATACAATAGAATAAATAAAGTACAACAGAAGTACCAAGATGATAACCAAGTACAAGCTGAATAGAACTGAAATAGATAAAACTAGATAAGCAGATAATCTCCAGCGATTCCAATCTCCAGAAAGTGGAATCCAAATCTATGAATAACGCAGGCTGACCCGAGCGTAAATAAAAATACAAACACTCGAGTCAGGACACTATATACTTATATAATGTAAACCAACAAAACTGAACTGTAATAAGGTACAACTAACTTAAGGGATGCATGGGACCGCCCATCCTCTAAGGATCTGTCAAACTATTTACTATATAGTAATATTGCGCTATTATAATAATGTCTACAGTAAAATAAACTTACTTTAAAATAGCATTCCGGGCTTACCCATATCACCCTTCATACATAATAGTCCCAGTAGTCCATCCAATATCTGCATATCTCCAGATCGGGAAACTATCAGAGGATACCACACGGGCTACGGGAGAAAACCAAACTCGTAGTAAAGGCTCGGTATGGTAGGTGACACGGCACACAAGGCAATGCCAGGGTAGATATACCAATTACGCACACGGGCTGGTGGTAACGCAGCAGCCACATACGCCCACCTCGGAACACACTTCCATATCAAAATCGAAGGATGGCCATCTAATCAATCACAAGTAAGAGTATAGTATCGAAGGAATGTGTCCGACCAGAAGAGCTACCCCTTTTGGCCCGAGATCGCTCCTGTTATAGCCACCTTAAGCCAACTCACGGGAGTCGGGTCCACGTAATATACCTCAAGAACGTCGCCACCATCCTACTTCATTCTGGAATCTCCACCGCTTACACGGTTGTCAAAGTGGTTTTCGGTATCGATAGAGAGTATGCCAGATATCCAATCCCGGTCTCTTTGCCAACCAATCGTTATTATAATCCACGGTTATAACTTTTAAAATAATATTTATACTTCAAAATAGAATATCATTTCAAATCCAAATCTTTATCAAAATAAAGATTAAATTAATTCCAAACCATTTCAAAACATCATATCTTTCCAAAACTTCCTGTCAAATCATTTCAATATATCAAAATATCGTATCTTTACAAAACTTCATTTCCAATCATTTCAATATATCAAAATATCATATCTTTACAAAACTTAATTTCCAATCATTTTAATATATCAAAATATCATATCTTTACAAAACTTCATTTCCAATCATTTTAAAACATCAAAAAATCATATCTTTTCAAAACCACATTTCAAATCATTTTAATATATCAAAATACCATTTCTTTTCAAAACCATATTTCAAATAATTTTATATATCAAAATATCATATCTTTTCGAAACCACATTTCAAATCACTTTATATATCAAAATATCATATATTTTCGAAACCACATTTCAAATCATTTTAATATACCAAAATATCATATCTTTACAAAACTTAATTTCCAATCATTTTAATATATCAAAATATCATATCTTTACAAAACTTCATTTCCAATCATTTCAAATCATTATTCATTTCATCCAATTGAAAATACCATTTCAATTCACATTTCAAAACGGTTTATATTTCAAAAATCATTTTAAATCATTAAAAATGAAGTTATTATATTTAATAATTAAATTATTAAATTTCCAAAATTTTCAACTTTCAAAGTTCATTTATTCACTTAAGTTTATCAAAACAGTGAAAATTCACTTTTTGCAGCATTTAGAAAACGCTACGGAAAGTTACATTCAAAACAGTTCAATTTAACAAAAGACAGCATTTTAAAAATGTTGTAATAGGGTTTACTTGAATTTCAAATAAACTTAGCTAAATTCAACAATTATAGCACTTACAAAAATGCTTTAATAGCCTTTAATTCAATTTAGCTTTCTAGTTCATTATCATCAACTACAGCATTTACAAATGCTGTAATATCATTTACATTGCAATTAATAGCATTTCAAAAATGCAGTTAATTAACTTCAAATATTCAATATAATTTTACAAACAATTATATTTTTATTTAAAACATTTTTAACTTATAAAATCATACATTTTCACATTTATAAACATCGTTTAATTTTCCTTAATTTCATGATTTTATAAAGTTAAATTTCCATTCAAAAATCAAGATTTAATAAATTTTCACTTATTAAATTTCATCATTCAATTTTAAATTCATTGAATTAAATTTCAAGTTAACACTTAATTTTAAATTTTCAAAATATAAATTAATTTCAATTTTATTCACTTAACTTAAAATTCACTTTTAAGCCAAATTCACAAATTCCCATTTTGGTTATATTTCAAAATTTCAACTTAAATAATCATTCATTTCACATTTTAACTTTATTCAAAAATCATTAATATATTATAAAATCACTTTAAATTCATTTTAAATTCAAATTATCATAAATTTATCATAATTTCATATTTAATTTAATTTCCAATTATAATTAAATCGAAATTTCCAAAATAACATACATTCAGATTTTCTAACTTTTCCATAATTTATTTAACTTGTAAATTTCCAGAAAATCAATAATACTTTACAAAAATCATTTTTAATTAAGTTTAAATCAAAATATAGTAATATTTACATTTCTAAAATATTTTAAAAATTTTAGGAAAACATATTTTAACTACGGGTCTGTATATAATTTTCTAGCCTAGGTAAAGTGATACGGGTAATATATCATTTCAACCCGTAATTTACAAAGAAAATCCGGGTTTTATCATTTCAAACCCACAGTCCCTAGTAAATGAAATAAATTGAAAGTCGCTTAGGCCTATCATTTCAGCCCATAATGATTTTCTCTTACTCTAAAGTCTGTTCGGGTATGTATCATTTCAACCATAGTGATTCTAATCTAAAGGGAACTTGTAGTGTGATAAACTGATATAAACAACAGAACAGCATAATATAACAGTAATATATGATATAACAGGTGTTTAAGCATGGGCGAACGTCATATAGTCATCATATAGCAGATATAATATGGTGATGCATTTTACAGATTCACGGGTGATCGATTTACTAGTTATATAAGTACAAAACTATCTGGTGAGAATAACTCACTGGTATAAGCTGGAGGCAACAATCGAATGCACAAACGAGATCTTCAAAAGCACTATGGCACGACAATGATTTGAGTTTTGAGAGAGCCAAAGATAAATTGCCTTGAACACATTCAAACAAGACAATATAACAACACATAAGTTTCAACACAAAATACCATTAAACAATGATAGAATTAGATGCATAAACTAATCCAAAGTGTTTGCACTTGCTTTATACCACCTATGCTTCAGCTCCAGATCTAAAATGGCATGGCTAAAGGCATGGTTTGGATCTGGTTTGGGTTCCTAAAGGTCGGTCTAGCATGGGAAAATGATGGGTAGGTGTGGTAGAGAGATATGAGCATGAACATAACTACACAAGGCAAAGCAACAATGATTTTCTATGTAACAAAGGTCACGGCCACAAGCATCATGGGCATGGCCAGGTCTGTAGTGAGCTGGAAGAGGGCGTGGAAGAGGGTGCAGGTCAGGAATTTGTTGGTGGTGGTGGTGTATGGTCGGCCAAAGTGGTGGAGGAGGTGATGGAAGCAAGGTAGTGGTCGGCTATGCAAGTGTATGTGGTGTATGCTCATATTTTGGTGGGTCTACTTCATCAAGGGGCACGGCCATGGATTGGGGCTAGGCTAGAAGAGGTTTTGATCAGATGTGGTGGTGGTGGAGGAGGCCAAGGTGGAGGAGATGGAAGGAGCTTAGCCTTGAAGGTGAAGAAAGCAAGAGCAAAATCATAAGAAAACAAGAAGAAAATGAGTAGAAAGAAGAAGAAGATTACCAACTCTTTGCCTAAGGAATGGAGGCCGTGATTTTTTTGATTGAGAAGATTTAGTATACGGGAATGAAAAGAAAAATAAGTGGCTGAAAGAAAAGTTAATATCGGCTAAAGAAAATGAACACAAGAGGTGGGAAAATGAAGAGGTGGAAAGCAAAGAGTCACAAGCAGCTAAAGAGTCACAAAACTCTTCGAATTTCTTTTATATATATTTGAAATTTATAAATACATATAAAAACTGAGAAATAAAGATAACAAGTCAGAAATAAAAATAAATATATAAAATAAATAATTAAATTTTAATTAAATAGAATTTAAATTAAGAAAATGGCTTTAAAATGCAAACTAGGCTTTAAAAATTTAAAACAAATTCAATGAGCTTTGGAAAAAAATTTAATACTTGAAAAATATTTATAAACAAAGATAAGAACACAAAATAAAATGCATTCACAAAAATGAATAAATAAATTTTAATTAAATATAATTTAAATGAAGAAAATAGTAAAAAAAAATGGAAACTAGGCTTTAAAATTTGGAAATAAATTCAATAAGCTTTGGAAAAATTCAAACATCACTTTAAAAATATTTAAAAGTCAAAATATACATAATATAACATAAATACACAAATTATAATAAGATATATCAAGTAAAAATATCATTTATATAAATTAAAACAAAGAATATTGCTAAATAACCCTATATACACACAATATTGTAAAGGGTATAACTTTCACCATTTTGAATCCAATTTCAACGAAACGAAAAGCAGTATTCATGATATTAAATCTATTTTCATAATAAAAGATAAAATTAAAGAATTCAAATATTTAAATTCAAAAATTAAAAATCAAAGTTTGACCAGTTTTGACCACAAATCCATTTTTCAGGAACATATTCAATTTATTCCAGTTTGAAATTATAATTCATATAATAATCAAAATTTATATTTAAAATGAAATGTTTGAAATAAAACAAGTTTAAAACAATTTCAAAATAAAAATAAAGTCAAATTTAAATTATATGCAAAAAATCTAGGGTTGTTACACTCTCCCACACTCAAAACTTTTCGTCCCCGAAAAGGAATGAGGTACAGGAAAGCACAGAAAAAGATAAAGTGAAATAAGATTAAGACAAGATGACAAGGAGATTGAAATTATACCTAATAACTATTGTTATAGGTAAGTTTAACAAGGTGGAGATTATCAAATATTGTAGAAAGATTTCTAAACAGAAAATTATAGAACAATGCCTAGACCAGCCTGAAGCAAAATAAGGAAAAATAAGGACAACCAAAAGATAGTTTGAAAAACAAAATAAGATAATAAGTTAGAGACCATGGAAATTTCACTTAAATTGATAATTAATTTTTACACAAGTTAAATAAATCTTAACTATCTCAAATTTTATTATCTTATCTTCTAATCATCTTAAATTAACAATTTCTAAGATCATGGATTTGAAAAATAATCATTCATTATACTCATAATGTACTTAATAAATTTAATTCTTCTTTATTCCTACTTAAAGTTAAATTTATTCCTCTCAATATATTTATCATCTATGCCCATTATGCTTACTCTTATTATAACTGCTTTAATTTATTGTTAGTTCCATTAACATCATTTTATATTGTAAATTATTCAATTAACCTTTTATTCTATTTACTCCTGTTAATCATTTTCTAACTAAAATTTAAGTGTATAACATTTATTTTAACCATTCAAAGTTTATTTATAAAATCTTTTTATATCGTATATTATCCAATTACATTGTTAACTTCTGTATAAATTGGGTAAGTTATATTTAAATGTAATTGAGTATTATACAAATAAAACTTTCTAAATCCCTCATCACAAGTTTGAATCATTTATCTAAAATTTTGATTTTCTTTTTATAATTGAAATGATTTTTTAAGATAAAGTTTAAGAATAAAATTTCTGATTCCTTCAAACCATTTAGAGATAAACAAATATATATACATAATATGTCAAATCAAATTTAAATCATATATCTATATATATTATAAATCCAATCGTATTTTAGAAATCCAAATCAATTAAATTTCCCAAAATAAAGCTGTAGCAAGACTATAGAATGGTCTCTTCACTTTGAAACTCGAAAATGAACGTCGATGATGCCGCGGTCATCACCGAAGTTATTTTCCAGCGACAAAGAGAAGAGCACTAATTTTAAACTTTAAATTTTGTTGGAAACAAATTTCTATTAGAAAATACTTTAAATAATATACCCCATTTAAAACTTTAAAACAAGGTTTGAAACCATCGAAATTAAATTCTCAAAGTTCTTGTTTTAAACTCATTTCAGTTCCCAAATCAATTTATAAACAGCTATTTATAAATTCATTTATAGAACAATAAATGATAAATCAAGTATTATCATCTCAAATGATTAATTTAAATCAATTTATTAAGCTCCATAAATTTACTTATATCAAAATTTATTTCATTAACCAAATTTTAAAATAATATTGTGTCAGTTTATTCTGTCAAAGTGTTTTAGAAATCCTATCGATAGCGTTGATCAGATGAATCAATCGGAAACCCAAATCAACATCAACAACTCAAATAACACAATATATAAAACAAAACATAGATTTACAAGTACAATTCAAAAATGTTTGGAAGATAGATTGGAAACAATAGACAAGATGATTGAATAACAAAATAAAGAGGTGGATAAGCTTAAATAAATTGCGGGCAACCTTAATCGGGTCAACCGTGACTTAAAGAGTAAGATCGATGGGGATTTTCTAGGGTAAATCTACATTCGATCTCAATAGATAGAGTTTGTAATAACAAAAGATATTAGCATCTAAACCAAGGATAGATATAAATCTCTGGTGAATCGATGCTAACTGTAAAGGAATTCCCCCTTTATAAATGAATTTTTGAGATTGGCGGGACCGCCAGTTCACTATAAAGCTCATTCGAAGTGGAGTTATGGGATACTCCAGAATCAAAAGGAGATGAATAGTGAGGGACACGAATGAATTTTGTAATCGCAGGGAACGTTTCAAAATTCAAATGAAATTTGAACCAAGGAGGAAGAGATTCAAGTTTGGATGAAAGGGATTCTGTGACTAAATTTACCATACATTCTAAGTTTTGCCTCAAAGCCAAAGCTCTGATACCAAATGTAACGACCCGATATTTTCAACCATTCGCATCCGCACATGTCGGACTTGAGTTGCTCAAAATACCGCGTTGTAAATAAAATTTGGAAAATCTCAGAACATACAGTAAATAATAATCACAGACACAGAGTAATTAATAATGCAGCGGAAGTAAAATAAATAGTAGTTCATGAAGCTACTATGTAAATATATCAGAGTTACATAAATACAATAGAATAAATAAAGTACAACAGAAGTATCAAGATGATAACCAAGTACAAGCTGAATAGAACAACAGAACTGAAATAGATAAAACTGGATAAGCAAATAATCTCGAGTGATTCCAATCTCCAGAAAGTGGAATCCAAATTTGTGAATAACTCAGGCTGACCCAAGCGTAAATAAAAATACAAACACTCGAGTCAGGACAATATATACTTATATAATGTAAACCAACTCAAGTGAACTGTAATAAGGTACAAGTTACTTAAGGGATTGTAACGTCCCGCCTTTTCGCACGCTTTAAATCGACACACATGTCGATTCAAACCATACGGAAGGACAGATTGTTATGGGGTAAATAAGAAAAACAGGAAAGAAAAAAAATAAAAATAGAATCTCACAGCGGAAGGATAAAATATAATAATCAAATATACAGTTCATGAAGCTGTTTTACAAAACCTTTGATTATATTTATACAATACATATCAGAGTACACATACCAGAGAATAATAATTAATGCAGCAGAATTAAATGGTGTGGTGGAATAATATAGTAGATAATAATACTACAGATCTTCGTCTTCGTCCTCAGAATAAAATCTTCAAATCCTAAAATGCTCGGACTGACCCGAGCGAATTGAAAAGACAAAACACTTGAGTCAGAACTAAAAGATCTTATGTAAGTTAAATTAACAGAAATAAATATGAGTGCAGTAACTCAAAAGATGCTCGGGATTTACATCTCTTAAGGATCCGTTAAACTATTTACTATGTAGTATATTTCACTATTATAATAGTGTCTAATTGTAAAATAAACTTACTTTTTAATAGCGTTAAGGGGTTACCCATATAGCCCTTAACACAAATAATGCCAATAGTCTATACAGTACCGTAATACCTCCTGATCGGGAGGCTACCAGAGGATACTCCATAGGTATGACACAAATAGAAACTAGTAGTAAAGGCTCGGTATGGTAGGTGACACGGCACAACTAGGCAATGCCAGGGTAGATATACCAATTACGCATCCGGGCTGGTGGAAACGCGTAGCGCGCAGCTACCGCCCACCTCGAACAACACCCCCAAATCAAAATAAAAGTGGCCACCGAATCCAAATCCAAAAGTCAGAGTATAATATCGAAGGAGTGCGTCCGATCAGAGGAATGACCTCATTGGCCCGAGAATCGCTCCTGTTTTAGCCACCTTATGCCAACTCACGGGAGTTGGGTCCACGTATTTACCGCAAATGAAACGCCGCCGCCATCCTACTTCATTCGGGAATCTCCACCGCGTACACGGTTGTTAAAGTGGTTTTCAGAGTTGGCAGAGAGTATGACAACTTCCGATCCCGGTCTCTTCAACAACCAAATGTTATTATAACACCGCGGTCATTTTAAAAATAATTATACTTTCAAAACCAGATTATAATTATCCATTTTTAAAACCCATAAATACGATGTCATTTCCTTTTAAAAACCCAAATAAATATGATATCATTTTATTTCAAATATATTTCTTTTCCAAAATCATGCCACTTTTAAAATTTATAATACCTCGAAACCAAATATTTGAATTTTAACTTTCAACATAATACTTCGAAATCCATAGTTTTAAAACCATAACTTTCAAACTTAAATGGTTTGGATATTCAACATTATATAAAATAAAACAGTTGAATTTAAAATTTCTTTAAAAGTAAACAATTTCCACACCTTCATAAGTTTTTATTCACTCTAAATTCAGTCTAAACCCATACCTTTTAGATTCACTTTCGGTTTGAATAAAACACTTCGATTTCAATATTCTCAAACTTTGAGTACTTAATGAATTTCAAAACTAAGGTTGGGAATTTCAAATCAACAATTCATTTTCCTATTATTTAGTTTGAAAGGTTTACATGATAAATCCATAACCATTTAAAATAAACTAAATTTATTAACACTAATTATTTCATTCCATTTATTTATACTAGAATTATTCATTAAATCCAGTTATAAATATCATACCTTAAATTTCCAATTTTAATAAGTTAACCTCAACTTATGGAGTTAAAATTTCAAATAATCTCAATTCCAATTTATCTTCCAATCTTAATTGATTTGAATCATTTAAAACTCTATATATATACAAGATCTTAAACCTGTACTAAATCATATAATATAAATTATCATATTCCATTTTTTAATTTATTCATTTTTATTTAACAGATTTATGCATAGCTTAAATTCAACAATTTAACTATATATGTATATATATAATATATTTATATCATATCCAAATTTAATATTTATCAAACCGTATCATATCCAAACCATAAAAATCATTTCAAAAATAATATATATACATACCGCGGTGCCTGTATATAATTTTCTATCCTATGGTCAAGTGATACGGATGTTTATCATTTCAATCCGCAATTTAAAAAGATAAAAATGCGGTTGTATATCATTTCAAACCGCAATCCCGAATGAGATGAAAATGCATAATAACTTGCAGTTTATACAAAATAAGAAAAATAGCATCCATTCATCCAAATATCAGTCATCAACCGTTTTTCCAATCATCATCTAATTTAAACAAACATCAATATAGAGCATATAAAATATAACAGGTAATAAACAAAGGTATTAACCAACAGTTTATATTCAATAATAAATTTAATAACTGTTTAACTAGCAGTTTATATGTAAATAAATAAATTATAACTGTCAATTTATATGCAAAAGATAAAATTAATTAGCAGTTAAACTAAATAAATGCGATTTAACTGAGATTATGAATAAAACATGTCAAACAGTCATAAATAAATTTCTACTCATATCCTAAATCAATTTAACGAACATAAGAAATTTAAGAAGTTGTGAGTGAGTTAAAACACTCACCTTTTGAATTAAAATCGAATTAAAATCCGATTTAAACCCAAAAATTTGACAGTCTCCAAATCCGTCCAAACCGGCGTCGAAGTGTCCGAAATTTCGATACGAACGCAACGAAGAAAACCGCGCGTCAATCCGAGGTCGTATGCAAAAGTTATTCGAGTTAAAAGATTTAAATTTTAATATAACATAATTAATTAACACATAAAAAATATAACGTACCATCCTCTTCTTCCTTATCCACGAACCTACAATCCTATCACGCACGCGCCACTTTCTTCCGTGTGCACGCAACTCGAGACATATAGAGTTCGATCAGCGACTACCATTGTGTGCGCCACCATGAGAGCCACCTATGGACCAAGTTTCACATCACCACCCGCTACCGTTTGCACGCAATCCAAGAAAATACGTCCATGCTTCCAAGCCAGATTCTGGCGAATCTGTGGTCCAATAGCATAGATCAACCATATGGATTTGAAGAGCTCGCCGAGCTCTACAACTTTGCTTTTGGAATTTTTCGATTTTGTTGAACGGATTGAAAGATATTGAGGAAAGAAGATAAGCAATTTCTGCCCATTGAATAAGTGGTGGCCATGGTATAGAATTAGGGTTTCTGAAATAAAATAATAATAAAACTGTCTCAATTTCCGTGCGTATTTATAGAGTTTAACGTCAAAAATGGACCAGAGTCCAATTTAAGCGTGCTGACAGGCGATCCTAACAGAAAAAGGCCTTCTGAACGCAATGGTACGGGTTTCGAAGTCCAGTTCCATCATTTTCGTAGGTTATTGTTCAGGTCAATTTGTTTGAATGACAAAAATGCCCCTGAAAAGTCCTTTTCGGCTCCGGAATGAAAATGAATCATCCCATATATCAAAATAGATGTTTTTAAATATTTTAAGCGCGATGGAACAAGTTTCAAGCCCAAATTCCATCGTATGAAGAAGTTATGTTAAAAAACAATATTTTCAAATTGATTTGAAATGCGTAAATTTCAAGGCGTTTCGAGTCCGTACGATCAAACGACAAGTCCGATCGCTACGAAACTTGAAACACTATTATAATTCACCGTTACGGATCTGATAAAACTGGTTTCGTCGAAATCCGAGTCAGTGGCCAAAATGGCTATTTTCCTATTAATTAAATAATTTAATAATTAGTAAATAAATCCAATTTTTTTTTCAGTTTTAGAATTGGAATTTTTTATCACTTATGATTTCTCAATCATTTACAATGATTTCAAACAAATTAAAAATGTAAATTTAGATGATTCATTTATAAATTTAAATATAAATTCTCAACTTCGTTAAATTCAAAATTTTAAATTAACTTTCTAATAATTCTATTAAATTAAAGGAAACAATGATTATTCCATTCATATATTTCAAATATAAGGGTTTACCATTGGATTTAAAATTATCGCATAATTATTTCCCGTTTTCAACTTAATTTTTAAATTAACGTAATAATTACATATTTGATTTTTATTCATTTGCAATAAATCCAACTATTATAAATTTAATAAATTAACTCACGATAAAATTCAAATTCTATAATTCATTGATTTCATCATCTTGATTTACTTATTAATTTATAATTCTAAAAGTCAATTCCCGTTTCAATTTAAAGTAACTAAATTTGCCAATTATAGTATTTATTTCAATTTCTTAAAATAACCCCTTTACTATAAATTGAATCCAATTTATTTTAATAAGTTTCCAATTAAACGGATTAGATTCAATTTCAAACTTACACATAAGTTTGGTTATAATCAATTTATAACATATTACTTTCATAGTTATTTACATACTTCTCGTATTAATTTCTCAATAAATCATAATTATTAAAATAACGCTTATAATCAATAACGGCATTGCAATTACACACATTTAAATGATCGTTATTTCAAATAAATTTATCGACCAATTAATTAGGGAATTTATAATAATTGTTATCTACCATTATATTTACTTCCTAATAACGTACTACCTACTCTCCTTTAATTGTGATTTGAATTCCAACCTTTATTTATCATACTAAATAAAATAAACTACATATAGATTGTTACATATTTCCTTACATGCCTTTGTAGGTTTATTACTTAACAATCATCGTTTAAAATCCCATGTATACATAAATTATTACTTAACATAAATCTACTCTTTTATTACTTTACGTTCACACTTCCGTTACTATATAATTAATCACCAAGTAACGTTATCATCAAACCAACATAAATTTATATATTAAATGCTTACATTTATTTCTCTACATCCAATTGGTTCCAACTTAATTTATATTAATGCTATTCCCTTATATGGTTATTATTTATCCACTTGTTCTAACTTTTATTACCTAAATTTTCCATTATTGTAAGCCTTTAATATTTCCATTTAAATTAAATATAAATTTCAATTCAATCAACCCTTTTCAACACGCAACTTATAGTAACAGCTTACAAGTACGAATGGAATTATTATTTATTATAATATTTTCTTAATTTACATTAACATATAAATAAATTTCCTTTAAATGAATTTTATGTCCAGGTATAATACTTACTCCATTTCATTTATTGAAATTTATTCAAATTGCTAGTAAATAGGTTTAAGCCACCATTTATAAAATTTAAATTAGCTTTTATTTCAATATTTGTTATAAAGTTTTTTTTCCTTTTTTTTCTTCTTTCTACTAGATTTAATTACAAAACTTATTAATTTAACCAAATTAAATCCACGAAATTTACGGGTCGTTACAGGGATGCGTAGGACCGCCCATCCTCTAAGGATCCGTCAAACTATTTAATATATAGTAATATTGCGCTATTATAATAATGTCTATAGTAAAATAAAATTACTCTAAAATAGCATTCCGGGCTTACCAATATCACCCTTCACATATAATAGTCCCAGTGGTCCATCCAATACCTGCATATCTCCAGATCGGGAAACTATCAGAGGATACCACACGGGCTACGAGAGAAAAACAAACTCGTAGTAAAGGCTCGGTATGGTAGGTGACATGGCACACAAGGCAATGCCAGGATAGATATACCAATTACGCACACGGGCTGGTGGTAACGCAGCAGCCACATACGTCCACCTTGGAACACACTCCCATATCAAAATCGGAGGATGGCCATCTAATCAATCACAAGTAAGAGTATAGTATCGAAGGAATGTGTCCGACCAGAGGAGCTACCCCTTTTGACCCGAGATCGCTCCTGTTTTAGCCACCTTAAGCCAACTCACGAGAGTCGGGTCCACGTAATATACCTCAAGAACATCGCCACCATCCTACTTCATTCTGGAAACTCCACCGTGCACACGATTGTCAAAGTGGTTTTCGGTATCGATAGAGAGTATGCCAGATATCTGATCCCGGTCTCTTTGCCAACCAATCGTTATTATAACCCGCGGTTATAACTTTTAAAATAATATTTATACTTCAAAATAGAATATCATTTCAAATCCAAATCTTTATCAAATTAAAGATTAAATTAATTCCAAACCATTTCAAAACATCATATCTTTCCAAAACTTCCTGTCAAATCATTTCAATATATCAAAATATCGTATCTTTACAAAACTTCATTTCCAATCATTTCAATATATCAAAATATCACATCTTTACAAAACTTAATTTCCAATCATTTTAATATATCGAAATATCATATCTTTACCAAACTTCATTTCCAATCATTTTAATGTATCAAAATATCATATCTTTTCAAAACCACGTTTCAAATCATTTTAATATATCAAAATATCGTATCTTTTCAAAACCACATTTCAAATAATTTTATATATCAAAATATCATATCTTTTCGAAACCACATTTCAAATCACTTTATATATCAAAATATCATATCTTTTCGAAACCACATTTCAAATCATTTTAATATATCAAAATATCATATCTTTACAAAACTTCATTTCCATTGTTTAATATATCAAAATATTATATCTTTACAAAACTTCATTTCCAATCATTTCAAATCATTATTCATTTCATCCAATTTAAAATACCATTTCAATTCAAATTTCAAAACGGTTTATATTTCAAAAATCATTTTAAATCATTAAAAATGAAGTTATTATATTTAATTTTTAAATTATTAAATTTTTCAAAATTTTCAACTTTCAAAGTTCATTTATTCACTTAAGTTTATCAAAAGAGTGAAAATTCACTTTTCGCAGCATTTAGAAAACGCTACGGAAAGTTACATCCAAAACAGTTCAATTTAACAAAAGACAGCATTTTAAAAATGTTGTAATGGGGTTTACTTAAATTTCAAATAAACTTATCTAAATTCAACAATTATAGCACTTACAAAAATGCTTTAATAGCCTTTAATTCAATTTAGCTTTTTAGTTCATTATCATCACTACAGCATTTACAAATGTTGTAATATCATTTACATTGCAATTAATAGCATTTCAAAAATGCAGTTAATTAACTTCAAATATTCAATATAATTTCACAACCAATTATATACTTTTTAAATATTTTTAACTTATAAAATCATACATTTTCACATTTATAAACATCATTTAATTTTCCTTAAGTTCATGATTTTATAAAGTTAAATTTCCATTCAAAAATCAAGATTTAATAAAATTTCACTTATTAAATTTCAACATTCAATTTTAAATTCATTGAATTTAATTTCAAGTTAACACTTAAGTTTAAAATTTCAAAATATAACTTAATTTCAATTTTATTCACTTAACTTAAAATTCACTTTTAAGCCAAATTCACAAATTCCCATTTTGGTTATATTTCAAAATTTCAACTTAAATAATCATTCATTTCATGTTTTAACTTTATTCAAAATCATTAATATATTATAAAATCACTTTAAATTCATTTTAAATTCAAATTATCATAAATTTATCATAATTTCATATTTAATTTAATTTTCAATTATAATTAAATCAAAATTTCCAAAATAACATACATTTAGATTTTCTAACTTTTCCATAATTTATTTAACTCATAAATTTCCAGAAAATCAATGATACTTTACAAAAATCATTTTTAATTAAGTTTAAATCAAAATATAGTAATATTTACATTTCTAAAATATTTTAAAATTTATAGAAAAGCATATTTTAACTACGGGTCTGTATATAATTTTCTAGCCTAGGTAAAGTGATACGGGTAATATCATTTCAACCCATAATTTACAAAGAAAATCCGGGTTTTATCATTTCAAACCCGCATTCCCAAGTAAATGAAATAAATTGGAAATCGCTCAGGCCTATCATTTCATCCCAAAACGATTTTCCCTTATTCTAAAGTCCGTTCGGGTATGTATCATTTCAACCCATAGTGATTCTAATCTAAAGGGAACTTGTAGTGTGATAAACTGATATAAACAATAGAACAACATAATATAACAGTAATATATGATATAACAGGTGTTTATGCATGGGTGAACATCATATAGTCATCATATAGCAGATATAATATGGTGATGCATTTTACAGATTCACAGGTGATCGATTTACTAGTTATATAAATACAAAACTGTCTGGTGAGAATAACTCACTGTTATAAGCTGGAGGCAACAATCGAATGCACAAACTGAGATCTTAGAAAGCACCATAGCACGACAATGATTCGAGTTTTGAGAGAGCCAAAGATAAATTGCCTTGAACACATTCAAACAAGACAATATAACAACACATAAGTTTCAACATAAAATACCATTAAACAATGATAGAATTGGATGCATAAACAAATCCAAAGTGTTTGCACTTGCTTTCTACCACCTATGCTTCAGCTGCAGATCTGAAGGCATGGCTAAAGGCATGGTTTGGATCTGGTTTGGGTTCCTAAAGGTCGGCCTAGCATGGGAAAATGATGGGGTAAAGTATGGTAGAGAGATATGAGCATGAACATAACTACACAAGGCAAAGCAACAATGGTTTTCTATGTAACAAAGGTCATGGCCACAAGCATCATAGGCACGGCCAGGTCTATAGTGGGATGGAAGAGGGTGTGGCAGAGGGTGCAGGTTAGGAATTTTTTGATGGTGGTGGTGTATGGTCGACCAAAGTGGTGGAGGAGGTGATGGAAGCAAGGTAGTAGTCGGCTATGCAAGTGTATGTGGTGTATGCTCATATTTTGGTGGGTCTACTTCATCAAGGGGCACGGCCATGGCTTGGGGCTAGGCTGGAGGAGGTTTTGACCAGATGTGGTGGTGGTGGAGGAGGCCAAGGTGGAGGAGATGGAAGAAGCTACCTAAGTTTCGAACTTGTGACCTCTCGTATCAAAGCCGAATCACTTAACCACTTGAACACTAGAGGATGCTTTTTATTTAGAATTTATTTGATCCAATATATAAACTTTATTTCCATTTTGTTTTGTATAACGGTCGATGCACTCTAATCTATTCTGGTTCATTTTAGTATGTTGTTGTTTATCCTGTTTTATATCTATGTTGATTATTATATTTTCCTTATGCACTATGAGATATATGATAGATACTGTTTTAGATTGTTTTATTTTACCCGTAACTGCCAATCTGCTTCTATCGGGTATTGTCCAAACACACTTTTTGGTCTATTTGGATAGCGGAGGAGTGGATTGATCGTCATAATAAGATTAGGAATATCTATCTTAATTATTGTAGACATATATGGATATGGTTGTGTGTTTTATTTGTCTATTGATGTACTCACTAGTGTATCTTATGTTATGATTATTTGTTAGTAGTTTCACTAATGCATTATGATCGATGATTGACAATTTTGTATTAATAGGGTATAGTGTAAATATTGTACTTGTGTGTATACTTTATACCGATGATAGTGGTTATTGCTCTACCTTATTTGACTTTTATGGATGAAATTCCTGTAAGGAGGAGAGACTATAACACCTCATATTTTGGAATGCCATAATGTGGAGTTAATTAATAATCAGATTAGTTAAATAATAATTAAAGGATTTTAACAAGAGGGACTACTCAAAGGGGAATATAATTAATCGAGTATGGGATACTTAAAAGATTAATTGAGTTAAACTAAGTGTAAATGCTATAGGTTAAATTTTGGTCATAAAATTAAACTGTAAAAGGGTAATTTTGTGCAACAAGAGGCTCATAAGTTAATAATATTAAGCAATTAGGGATTTCATCCCAAGCCAAATTATTAACCCTTATATTTACTTATAAACACACCTTACTCTCTTCATTTTCTCACTACATAAAAACAAAATAAAATATACAAGCTAGATCACTATTACAACGAAGAGAAAAGATAATTAAAACTTCATTTTCTAAAGAAAGAAAGGATTTTAATTAAACATTTCATCTAGTTGAGTAACACTAATCCTATTTTCCATCCAAATCTGATTAGATTCATGTATTGTGCATATTGATGTTCATAATAATGATAAATATGTTTTGATGATGATGGATTATTTCTATTTGAGTTTTGTTGATTAAATGGCTAAGTTAATGACAATTTTAAGAGTGAAAGACGAGTCAATCACCTCCAAATGGATTGAAATTTTGATACATTGTTTATAATTTTGGAACTGGGGTAAATTTGGAATTTCATAATTTTTGAATTAATAAATAATTTACTATGAATTCTCTAAAATGAGAATTAACAATTTTTTCTATAAAAATTATTTTAAAATATTTGAATTTTATACTAGAGGTAGAAGAAAATGTTTATGGTTTTCAGTGATTATTGAGAATTTTGTTGTCATTTTTGAATTGATATGAATTAAATAGTAATGCAAAAAATTACCTTAATTAATGAATTAATTGAGGAAATAGATTAGTTAAAGAGTGATTAAAGGAACAGATAATAGTTTGTTTCAAAATTATTACTATAATTTAAAAAGTAATGAATGGAAGCATGATATGTGTAAAGACTAAGTCAAAAACTTATTACTTTGTTAAGTAATATAACTTTTTTCAACTTTATTATGGATTTGCCATCATATTTCCAATATCATGCATTAGATAGCCCTAGCTCAGTTCCCACAAAGCTTATATCTCTGGTAGCATATATCATAATCGCGGTAGCATAATTCCTTAACTTCGATAGCATATATTCGATGCTAAAATTTGATAGCTTCGGTAGAGTTTAATTTCATACATTTGATAGATAAAAGATCATATCCCTAGTAGCATGAAAGTCATATCTCTATTAGAAAATTCACATAACTCCAATAGCGTAAATGTTCATAATTTCGAAAGCCCAAATGTTTGTAACTACGGTAGCCTAAATGCTCATAACTTTGATAGCATTTGATTTCATAACTCTGGTAGCTTATGGTCCATAACTTCAATAGAAAATCGTTTGTAAATTTGATAAGGTGGTTTCATACCTTTGATAGTCATTATTTCATAACTTTAGTAACAAGTGTTTCATACTTTCATTAACTAAAGTAAATCTACTTTCAAACATTTTGGAAGATAGTTTCCATGATGTGTAACCTAAGTTTTATAGTGTAGAATTTGAAATATAAAAGCTATAAAATGAATAACGATAAGATAAAATGTAATGATTATGCAAAATATTGGCTAAAGCATAGGGTAAGCTAATAAAAGATAAGTTATATCATTTAAATAGCAAGAAAGATTAAAAAAAATTAGCTAGAGGTATTTAAGAATTTTGAACTAAATGTGAGGGTCTATGGATTGTGTAGGATAAACTACTAATAATTGAAGAAACCAATCGAATTTTTTTTAAATATGCCCACTCATGGAGATATTGAATAAATTATGGGAAGGCTTAGTGAAGTCTAAATTTGATGGGCATATGACATGTGCCAAGACTGGGAAGTCTAATAGGTTCAGTTCAAAAGGATAACTCTACGTGAGTAAATATCATCATAAATATATGTAATTGTCGAATGAATAAATGAATCGACAATGTGAAACAAAATTGTTTCCACGACTAGGAGAGGCTTTTGACTCTTAGTAAGGAAACTTTCTAGAATGTATTCAAGGTACTTACATTCAATCTCTTAAGAAATTCATGGTGGCTCTAGTTAATGTAGCTTCTAAAGTGGATGAATGGTCATTCGTCGGTGACAAATAAATCTTATGTGGTGATCATTAACTAATTTTAATAATATCTAGTAAATTGACACTTAAATAATAGTCTAGATGATGCATGTGAATATGAATGATAACAATATGACAGGGTTCATAATATATTGATGATAAGTATATCTTATTCTTGTGTTTGGAAATGATGATTGTATGAAATGCTCCATAATATGATAATAAGTATAAGGTATACTTATAATTGAAAGATATTCGGTGATTATGCTCTTATTATGATGCTTTTAATATTACATAATATGATGTGGTTATTGTTGATGATCCAGTGAGGGGAAAACTCATTCCGCTAGGCTGTGTTGTCTTACTATATTTTGTATTCAAGAGAATTATTACTCATACCCGGCTTTATAAAGTCGTAGGTACTCGTTTGATTATGCCGAATTTATGGGATTAATCAAGTTATTTTAAAGCGAATAAAGCTCCAGAAACGAAGCAAAAAAACTTAATATTTATTTATATCTCGTTTTTGTCCCATTGCAGTAAAATTAGGATCTATAACTGATTAAGTGAACATGTTGGCATCTTTATATGTCTAACATGTCACAATTATCTATATTTTATTGTATTTACTCCCTATGAGGGCACATTTTGGGAAATGAAAATGTAAAGACCCATTTTTGTAGTAAAATGTTTTTAACTACTTAGGTTACTTAATGTTGTTGAGAAAAATTAATCCCACTTCGTCGCTTGAAAATAAATCTGGCGAAGACTATAGCTCCATCAACGTTCAATTTTAGGTATCGGGAGGAGGATGCCACAAAGAATGGATTTCTTCTAAAAAACAGTGGTAGTGTTTAGGCATGGATAAGATCCTAGACTATGATATGAAAACTAACCGTGAAGATTATACCAATTCAACGATACTCCAAGATACACCTTATTAGGTCTAATAGAGAATCTTGTGTGTTAGTCCCAGAGAAGATGGTTTTGATGACAACGACCTTAGCATAAGATTATAAAATATAAATATTAACATTGTAGTTTAGATATATATGTATATGCAGGATTTAACCATGTAGGTACCGAGAATGAAGACTGTACATTATAGAGATTCAAGAATGAAGATATCAAGATTGAAGATTCATGAGTATCAAGATTATCAAGAGTTCTAGATTTCAATAATAAGTAATTTAGTTAGGAATTTTGTTAAAACTCCTAGAAAAACACTGACATCTTAAAATCCATTTTATTCGTGGAATGGAATCCACTTCAAGCCCGTTAAAGGGATGGAACCCTAAGTAGGATAGAACCAATGAAAAATTTAGTGGAACATCGTTTTGTATCCACCAACTTTTATCCAAATGTTTTACAAAATTATATATTATTTTCAAAATGATTTCAAAATCTTCCTTTTAAAAGAATCAAAAACATCTTCCTGGTTTTAAAATACTTTTAGCCTCAAAATGATCTTATCTTCAAAATCAAATTATCCTTGGTTTTAAACTATCTTTTAATTATAATATATTTAACTTTTAATATTTATACTTAGATTTAAATATAAAATTATAGTAAAATATTATTCTCTATATTTACTTATATTTTAACTATAGTTAAGTATATTTATAAAGTTTGAAAATAGTTTCAATACAAGATAGAAGTTATTTTCAAAGAAAAACAAATTACCAAAAATTACTTAGGCCTGTCGACAACCCCAAGATACCCTTATCGATAAGGTGACAGTTTATTTCAAAATTTTGAATTTCAAAGGAAGTGTCTATTCGTCATATCCTTTCACAAATGGACATGGTTGTTGTTCTACTATAAACAGGGGTTGTTTTAAACGCATTTATATACATATATTCTCTTATTTCACTCCTCTTCTTCTTCCACATTTCTTTACATACATTTTTACCATTACTTTGCCAAAATCACCATTGAATCTAACTAGATCATCTCTGGTTTGATTCTCTATCACTATCTCAACAAGATCCCAGTGCTATTCAGAGTTATAGACTTCTTTGTAATTAATTGAGTGAGAAAAGGTGTGATTGTAGCCTGTAAAATCAATCAAGCGAGAAAAGGTGTGATTGTAGCCTGGAAAATCAATTGGGTGAACTTGTTGCCCGTAAAATCAAGTATCTCTACCCAGAGGATTGTGAATCTGGAGTGGTGTATCTCGTGGCCTTGAAATCGAGGATGTAATGCTAAGAATTGATTTTGAAAGGAAATCCGTACTTGTGTTGTGGGACTGGATGTAGGATAACTCTGAACCAGTATAAAATCCGGTGTGTTCTTTCCTTTATTGCTTTTACTTTATATCTGCATCTGTGTTTGATTCTGTGATCATATATGTGTCTGAATATTGCTTACATTTGTGTTCAAATTAATATAAACTCAAAAAGAATTAGTAATTCCTTAAAACACTACTCACCCCCCTCTAGTGTTAATTCTAGTCTAAAGATCCGTAATCCGCATTTCTCACATTTGGTATCAGAGCAAGGTTTTCAAAGTTTCATAATCTGAATTTTGAAAAATTTTCCGAATGGCTACCAACACTGGTACTGTTACTACTACCAACATTGGTTCTATTATCCCTGTCACTAGTTCATTTGTAGAAGGTTAGTCTACTGTCAGACCACCACTTTTTAATGGCAGTAACTATGTATATTGGGCATGTAAGATGAAAATATATTTACAATCTGTAGGACGAGACACTTGGAATATCACACATACTGAATATTTTGAACCCACAACTGATTTTGCACAGTGGACCATTGAGCAAAAGACCGTTGCACAAAACAACTCTAAAGCTATGAATATTCTGTTTTGTTCACTTGATAGGAATAAATTTAATAGAGTGTCAGTTTGTATGTCTGCATATGAAATCTGGAAAACTTTGCAAATTACTCACGAAGGAACAAGCAAAATATGTATAGTAGATTTCAGAATATTGTGCATTATCGAATATCCTTAGGAAAGGAATTTTCGGAAGAAGATCAAGCCAGAAAAATCTTAAATTCACTTACTCCAGAATGGGATCAAAAGACACTTGCAATCGAAGAGGCAAATGACATCAGTACCTTAAAGATAGAAGAATTAATTGGGAATCTAATGTCGTTTGAAGTCCAAATGATTGGGAGAAGAGAAAGAAAAGCATCTGAAAAGAAATCAATTGCATTCAATGCATTGACCGATGGATCAGACTCAAACAACAATAATGATGAAGAGATAGCCTTTATGACCAAGAACTTTCGAAAATTCCTGAAATATAGAAAGATGAATTATCTCAAGAGAAACAACTATAAGAACTCTGGTAATTAGAATGTAGTGTCAAACTATATCAAATGTTTCAACTATGACGAACCAGGCCATATCAAAAGAGACTGTCCGCATCCAGATAGGCAAAATCTTCCTATAAACAATGATTCCACAAAGAAACGAAAACGTGCACTTACTGCTACTCTAGATGACTCAGACTCATCCTCAAGCGATGATGATCAGAAGATAGATAATTCAAATATTTGTTTCATGGCAGTTCACGACTCCGACGAATTCAGAGAAACGGACTCAGAAAAAGGTACACGTTTACAATACATTGGTTGAAATTGCATGCTTAGGATTGGATGCTTGATTGGTTGATTTTGAATTGGTGTGTCGTTTGAATTTTAAAATTTTTATTACTTTTTACTATTATTTTATTATTATTTTTATTTTTTAATAGTATCATAATATTTTGTGTAATATACTATAATTCTAGTAATATTCTAGATATATATAGGCAATAAAAACAATATATATATATATATATATATATTAGAATACTTAAGAGAAATAAATCATGAAATTTCAAAGACACCTATCGACAAGGCCCCTCTACACGTTGTCGACAAGGGTACAGAAATTTGAAATTAAAAATTTGAATTCAAATGTTGAATTTCCCTCCATCTTTTCACTTCATTCAAGTCTCTGAAAAGTCACATTTTGACCAGAGAACATGTCCCTTGAGAATTTGTTTATTTACTATCTCTTATCACAACTTTTCACTTTCATTTTTAAATTCAAACTCTTATTCCAAAATATCAAGCTCTTTACTCTCTACTATAATGGCTTCTTCAACCAACCCTTCCACAATGAGAATTTCCAAAAAGATAAAAGAGCAACTTTTCAATGATCCGGAGGCTATAAAAGCATTTCGATATGATATGATGGATGATTTCCTCCCTGCACAAAAATGATAATGAAGCACATCCTCCAATCTCTCTCACCAATGAAAATGAAGATTGGGATGCCATTAAAGCAGACCCTATATTTGAAGAAGAAGGATGGGTGGAAGTTCCTCGTAATTTTTGATTTTATTTGATTGCTTTGTTTGATTTGAATTAATTGCTTGGATTGATTTGATTTGATTTGGTTTGGTGTGGATTGATAATTTGTGTGCAAAACATAATATGTATAAATACACATTAGTTTCTTTTCTCTCTTTCTTATCGTTATATGATCTTACTTATATTTTCTACGCAAATGTAAATATAACAATAAATAATTAATAAATGATTTGTGTTCTTATATTTGAATTCTCACATATTATCACTATTATAAGTTTTATCATTTATGGATTCTTAGTTAGGATAGTTAGTAATTAAGGACTAAGTTTTAGTTTTAGAATTAAGTGTTGATTATTTATGATAACACTATCAATATAATCACATGTCATATAGTATTAGATTAAGGGGGAGTTATATAGTTTGGAGTTAGTTTTTATTGATGACAAAGGGGGTGAAGTATAAAATAGGATAGTTAGGTATAGATTAAAGGGGAATTATTAGTTTTAGGGGGAGTTATTAGGATAGTTATTAGGATAGAAGTAATATTTTATAAACAAAGGTTGTCATCATCAAAAAGGGTCCCGGAGAAGATGGCTTTAATGACAACAACCCTTAGAATAAGATTATAAAATATAAATACTAACATTATAATTTAGATATATATGTATATGTAGGATTTAACCATGCAGGTACCAAGAATGAAGACTATACAGTATAGAGATTCAAGACTGAAGATATCAAGATTGAAGACTCATGAGTATCAAGATTATCAAGAGTTCAAGATTTCAATAATAAGTAATTTAGTTAGGAATTTTGTTAAAACTCCTAGAAAAGCACTGACATCTTAAAATCCATTTTATTCGTGGAATGGGATCCACTTCGAGCACGTTAAAGGGATGGAACCCTAAGTAGGATGGAACATATGAAAAATCTAGTGGAACATTGTTTTGTATCCACTAACTTTTATTCAAATGTTTTGCTAAATTATATCTTGTTTTCAAAATGATTTCAAAATCTTCCTTTTAAATGAATCAAAAATGTCTATCCTGATTTTAAAATACTTTTAGCCTCAAAATGATCTTTATTTTCCAAAATCAAATTATCCTTGTTTTTAAACTATCTTTTAATTATAATATATTTAACTTTTAATATTTATACTTAGATTTAAATATAAAATTATAGTAAAATATTATTCTCTATACTTATTTATATATTTTAACTATAGTTAAGTATATTTATAAAGTTTAAAAATAGTTTTAGTACAAGATAGAAGTTATTTTCAATGAAAAACAAATTATCAAAAATTACTTAGGCCTGTCGACAACCCCAAGATACCCTTATCGACAAGGTGACAGTTTATTTCAAAATTTTGAATTTCAAAGGAAGTGTCTATTCGTCATATCCTTTTACGAATGGACATGATTGTTGTTCTACTATAAATAGGGTCTGTTTTAAACGAATTTATATACATATATTCTCTTATTTCATTCCTCTTCTTCTTCCGCATTTGTTTACATATATTTTTACCATTACTCTGCCAAAATCACCATTGAATCTAACTAGATCATCTCTGGTTTGATTATCTATCACTATCTCAACAACCAGTGCTATTCAGAGTTATAAACTTCTTTGTAATTAATTGAGTGAGAAAAGGTGTGATTGTAGCCTGTAAAATCAATCAAGCGAGAAAAGGTGTGATTGTAGCCTGGAAAATCAATTGGGTGAACTTGTTGCCCGTAAAATCAAGTATCTCTACCCAGAGGATTGTGAATCTGGAGTGGTGTACCTCGTGGCCTTGAAATCGAGGGTGCAATTCTAAGAATTGATTTTGAAAGGAAATCCGTACTTGTGTTCCGGGACTGGATGTAGGGTAACTCCGAACCAATATAAAATTCGGTGTGTTCTTTTCTTTATTGCTTTTACTTTATATCTGCATCTATGTTTGATTCTGTGATCATATCTGTGTCTGAATATTGCATAAATTTGTGTTCAAATTAATATAAACTCAAAAAGAATTAGCAATTCCTTAAAACACTATTTACCGCCCTAGTGTTAATTCTAGCCTTAAGATCCGTAATCCGCATTTCTCACATTGTGCATTGGAGAGAAAGTCACTTTCTCATTGATACTAAGAAATTGGATTGTATTATTCATAATGACAGTCCTTGAGTTACTAATGAGTCTTAGAGAGTAAAGACTCTGACATGTGGTTTAGTGCTATGAACTACGTAGTCGTTCCATGTACACTATCAAAGTTCATGTTTTGAAATGTACTTGAATGAATACTTATTTATTACATGTGAACATGCATTTAGAAAATTAGTGCAAATGGAATAAGTATAAGCTTAAAAGAGCGGTTGATGGGAAAAATTGATTTTATCAAGTCAAAATGTTGATTATGATGAAACCTTTTGCTAATCACCACGCTTAGGTCCATTTGGATTCTACTTGCAAATTATTACATACTATAAATATGAGAAATGGCATAAGGATGTTAAAACGACCTTTCTAGACGATATTTTAAAAATGGTTTATTTTTATATCATACTAAAGGTTCTCGAAGTTAGTGGGAGCAATAATAAAAATTATATACTCGTAAGATCTAACAATGGTATTAAACAATCATCTTGAAGTTAGCACATTTTCTTTGACAAGGTAATCGAATATTTTGATCAAAATTAAAATATCGAGCAATTGTGTACCTATGAAAAGGGAAGATACAAGGTACTATAACATTTCTAATAAAATAACATGTAAACAACTTGCTATTGACTAATAATGATTTACCTATGATATAATCACTTAAAGTAATGTTTTATACAAAAATTTATTGATGTAGGATTTAAGCAAGTCATCCTATATATTGGGTATACAAATCTATATAAATGGATCGAGAAGGATGATGGGATTCCCAATTTATATACAAAAGATACCATACTAAATTATTTGTCTGGAAACTCCAAACAAGGAAATATTCATGTTTGACTTGGAATTATTCTTTCTAAAAGAACTCCCTATTCATGGATGAAGAGAGAAATCATATAAGAAGGAAAACTTATGCGTCGACAGTAGGATCCATTATGTAAGATATGTTGTGCTATACCCAATATGACTTATGTAATAGGTGTTTTAAGCACTTATTAACCGAATATAAATGAAAATCATTGGATCAGTGCCAGCCCAACCTTTTGGATTACCCTAAGCAAGATTTCAAAAAAGGATAAAATGTAAAATATTTAACTTGAAGGCAAGCATGAATTAAACTTGGGTGTTTCCAATCAAACTAAATCTCGACTGTTGAATTATTATGAATATTGTTTTAGAAAAAAATCTTCCAAAATGTATTCTGAACACATAAAATTGTAGATTGTTGCCCTCTCCTAGTCGGTTAGCCTAGGCGGTCGTCTTGCTCGCATTGCCCTAGGGTCGGCTCTGCATTGGATGTCCAGTAACAATAGTTTCAAGATTAACGAAATGCTAAATAATTGTTTCTATGGAAACTATGAAACTCCTATGAATAAGTATTTGGACTCAAGATTTTACAGTAACATCGATAAAAACGATCAATCACGAGGTCCGTGTTCACCCTCAATTGATGGGGTCGTAAGTTTAAAAAAGTCCATATACGAAATTATAGCCTATTCGGCTGTAAAGGCTAAGTACTTTGTCTTGAATGATGCCACAAAAATTATGGTCATTGAAAATCCACATGTATTGTGGTTGCAATGATGCAACTAAATTGCAAAGAAACTACCACGTTATTCTTAAGAACCATAAGACAAAGTTGTTAATCAATTATAGGGAAGTAGTTGCCAAACAAGTATGTACTAAAGATAACATTGCATGCCATTACTAATATTTTATCTCGTATTAATGTAGGAAGACTATTCTAGGGTTGAACATGAGACATCATAATTAGCCCTAATGTAAGTGAGAGATTGATAGAGTTAGGGGTGTGTCATAAGAGAAATTATGTAATTTGAATATATTCCATGAATACTTAACTCTTGTAAAAAAATTATTCAAAATGAAAGTAAGTTTTTTGTTTTTTTTTTCTAATGCATGTGCTTATATCAATATATAGATGTAATGTTTAGAGTACACTATATAAACAATTAAAAATCATTAGGATAAAGTCTTTAGTCGATCACAATTACA
Source organism: Allium cepa (assembly GCA_030765085.1). NCBI lineage: Eukaryota > Viridiplantae > Streptophyta > Magnoliopsida > Asparagales > Amaryllidaceae > Allium > Allium cepa. The sequence goes on along the minus strand of CM060939.1, from coordinate 640,394,836 downwards.
AATACGTTCGTAATTATAGCTATTAGATTGAACTAATAAATACTTATTCTTAAATGTACGTAGTTAGATGTGTATTGAGAAAGAGAAATTGACGCACCGACTAGACTATTATTTATAATGTTCTTTATAGGATGGATGACAGATTACTTATGATTATTAGGGACACCAAGATTACCGTACCTATAGTTGTTGAGGAACCACTATAAAACGACTTGTCGAGAATCTTTTATAGAATTAAATATTTCCAAGTCGAAACTAAAGATCTTACAAGATAGTGTGCAGTAGCCCTCGACTAAAGAATACCCAGTACCGAGATTCTTGTTTGTTAAAACCATACTTTGATTATGGCCAAATATATTAAATGATTCGTGTTATCACCATAAAGAGGTACAAGTTGAGATACACGCGGTGAAGCATTACGCAAGAGAGGATTTGCCTCTTTCATATAGAAGGTCAGCGTTACCATAACTAGAATTTGATACAAAGTCATAAGCCTTAGCCAAAACATTCACATTTATCCTACAAATGTTATCAAATTGAACTATGTATTACAACACCATTTTTCATACTCATACTGGGAAAACAGGAAGTATTACAATGCCATGTAATAATAAGTGTAACGACCAGTAATTTTAGACGATTAAAAATTGTTATTTTAATAAGATTTTTGGGATTTAATATTGGAAAAATAAAAATCTGTGATATACTAATGAAATATTAACTAAAATGAATTATGGTAATGTTAATTTAATTTAATTATTAACAATGAGAATGAAATTCCATTTAATTAGAATGATCAAGAGTTAAATTGATATAGATTGTAATTAAATTTTGGTAATGCATACATTAATTAATAATTGGATATAAAGAACAATTTATAGTTAAAAAGTAATTAATTTATGAAATAGAGGTAATTAATGGTAATTGATAAGAGTAGTGTTGTATAAGTTGTTACAACAATTGGTGATAAATAATAAACTTACAAATGTTACTAAATGTAATAATGGTGACAATTATTGTTTGTTACCAATATATTTAATCAATTGCAATTAAATGTAATTAAATATTACATTAATGTGAGTTGAGAAAATAATTGAAATTTGTGAACGTAATAAAATAAATAGAAATGTTAATTTATTCATAAGGTAATAATCGATTAATAAAAGAATGAAACCAAGATAAATAAATTAATTGAGGTTTTAAATTATAATAAATGTGTAAAATTGACAAAAATCCAATAAAATTGAAATATAGTAGTTAATACAAATAAAAGATGGAAATGTAGCCTATTGGTGAAATAAGGCATCAACGAATATTAACTATGTTATTTGAATAATACTGGATTGAATATAAAGACTGAAATCAAATTTAAACAATTTATTGAAATTAAATTATAATTAATTGGATTTAATTATAGTTGAAATTGAATACTGTAATTAGTAAAATTTTAAATACTAAATTGATGTATAAACTTGTTTTAAATCATTATAAATGTCTAAGTAATAAAAAATGATGAAATTTGTTGGTTAATAAATGCTGAATTAAAAAGTGAATTAATTACTTTAATATTAATTAATTTAATTAATGTGAAAATAGCCGTATTGGTCACTGACTCGGATTTCGATTAAACTAGTTTCATCGGATCTGTAACGGTGAATTATTATAGGATTTTAAGTTTCGCAGCAACCGGACTTGTCGTTTGATCGTACGGACTCGAAACGTCTAGAAATCAATTTAATTGAAATCAATTTTGAATTAAGCTGATTTTAACATAACTTCTCCATACAATGGAATTAGGACTTGAAACTTATTCCATTGATCTTAAAAGTATTAAAAATATCTATTTTGATATATGGGGTGACCCATTTTCCTTCCGAAGACAGAACGGGCTTTTCGGCTCGTTTATCGTTCGACTTTCAAATCAATGTTGTGCATTCGTTCTATTTTTCAGCTTTTGCTATAAATAGCCCGTTATAACCCCTAGCTACTTCTTATTTTCATTTTTCTGTATGTATATTCCCTTCTCAACTCCTCATTCCAATGGTAGACAAACCAAAACACTCAATTCAATTCAAAAAATTAAACTCCTCAAAATATGTTGAGTAATATATCGATTTGAAGCTCTCAACTAGCACAGGTCAAATTTGCAGTTCATTTTTCGATTTGGATCTTGGTTTGACTGAAAATTGGCAGTTTTTCCATGGTCATCCATTGGGTAGGGGTTTGATCGTACAGTGGATCTAAGTCCTTGGGAAAATCGGAGGGCATGGGGGTGTTGCCGTCATCGAGCCGAGCACATCCATGTGGCTCATCTAGGTCATAGGCGCCATAGATCACCAAATTTTGCCATCGAAGTGGCGGCAGCCTTGTAGAGGAGGAGGTGGTTTCCAGTCGCGCGTGGGGTCCCTGGGAAGCGGTTGGCCGAGATGAGGTCATTGGTGGTGCTCGATTGTGACGAAGGGGAGCGTGGGCGGCGTCAAACTTGGATAAAGGGCGTCAATGATGGCGGCTCCGCGTGTGTCGAACGAGAAAGGATGAGGGTTTCTTGTTAAGGATGGTGACATGTCACCTTGGTAATGGCAATTATTTTAATTTCTAATTTTAATTTTTTTAATATTCCTATCATTCTAATATGTATAACTTTCTTCACATACGAGGCCTGTTTCATGCATGATTTGTTTCGTTGGGATCGTATCGGAATTCTAGACATTTTAACGCTGGTTTGGACGAATTTTGAGACCATTTGAATTTTGGGTTTAAATTGGATTTTTATTCGATTTAAATTCAAAGGTGAATGTATTGACCCACTCACAACTTCAAAAATTTCTTATGTTCATTAAATTAAATTTATGATGTAATTAGGAATTTATTTATAACTATTTGATATATTTAAATTGTTATTCCTATTAATTTGTATTATTTTGAATTAAATTGTTATTTAATTTATTATTGAAATTAAATTGCCACTTACATATCTGTTATTGTTAATTAGTCAATTGCTGATATTTTTTGGTTGATTTGCATGATAATCGTGATGGATGTTTGATTGTTGATATTGAATAATGAGATGTTATGTTAGTTCATATATATTGTTATCACTCTGCAGTTCCCTTAATTATCATTATTTGAAAATCATTATTGGTTGAAATGATACATACCCGAACGATCTATAGATTAGGGAAAAATCGTAATGGGTTGAAATGACAGATTCGAGCGATTTCATGGATTTATTTAAATTCGAGATTACGGGTTGAAATGATATATAACCGTAAAATTTTAAATTGCAGATTGAAATGATAAATATCTGTATCACTTGACCCTAGGGTAAAGAATTATATATGGACACTGGATTGGTTAAATTAAATGATTTTAAAATCTTTAATTTTTGAATTTAGTTGAATGATAGTTTGAAATAAGAATCTGATTTATATAAATTGAATTATTATTAAAAAATCAAGTTTATGTTGAAATTTGCATGGTTTAAAGGAATTGTTTAAAGAAATTAAATTGAAATGTTAAAGTTGAATTTGTAATGTAAGCGAAGTCTATCGAAATTGAGTTATAAAATTGTTTGAAACATAACCTTGAAACATATTGAAATTTGATTTATTTAATTGATATTTCAAACATAGATTGGAAGCAATATTGAATTAAATATTTCATTGAAAATTTAAATTGAAGTTTTTGGAATTAGATTAGTTGATTTGGAAACTTTAAACGGTTCAGATGTGTTGAAATAAAATAAGTAGTTTAAAATTGATATTAATTCCAAATTCATATTTTATTTTAAACTGTTAAAATACACTATTTTGAAATTTCTAACTATTAAGATTTCAAAAATTTTAAACTATTTTACCTATGTTAACTATATAAATTATTTTAACCAATTTTAAACCAATTAAATTTATTTTAAACTAATTTAACCATTTAATTAAATTTAAATCTAATTAATATATCTTAAAGCTATTTAATCTATTTTAATTATATTTAATCTATTTAAAAAAAATTAACTATCTTAAATCAATTAAATAGTATTTTTAACCTATAATTAAACTATTTATAACTATTTATACTATTTTTCTAAATTTCAAACTAAGTAAATGGATGGGTTAATATTCAAATCCTCGATTTAAAGTGAATATGATTAAGTGACATTTAAACCTAAGTTAGGATTTAAATACAACATATTTGATTTAATATGACGATTTTGAAATAAGGGTTTAACCTACTTTGAAAATATAATTGTCGGAAGGAATATGACTATGGAAACGATATAATTTCAAATGTGATATGATTTCGAAAGTGATATGGTTTTGAAAATATGATATTTTGATATAAATTATGAATTGACTTTTGAAATATAAAAGAACCATCCGATGTGAAATAAGTGTTTGGTTGTTAAAGAGACCGGGATCAGATATTGTTATACTCTCTACCAATGCCGAAAACCACTTTAACCGCGTACGTGGTGGAGATTCCAGAAATGAAGTAAGATCTTTTGGTGAACGATTCCTGTGATATCCCGAAAATTTCAAGCAATTTAAATATGATAATCTCCTATATAAATTATTTAAAATTGGTAAAAATTGTTATTTTCAAACAATAATAATAATGTGTTGTGTGCGTGTATATATGTGTGTGTGTATAGATTTTAAATAGAGTATTATTTACAGATTGAATTTGTGTTTGTTTAAAATATATTTATTAAATTGATTTTTAAATTGGATTTCAAATTGAATTTGAATTTGGATTTAAATTTGAAATTCAAAAGATAGATATATATCTTAATTTTATTTTGGATTTAAAAATATGTTATATATGATTTTATTTAGAAGGTGGTTGTTTTATATTATTTTCTTCTAAGGGATTTCATTTATATAAATTAAGATATGTATTTATTAATTTAGGAAATTAATTTTAAAAGCTTTTTAAACTGTTTAAAAACTAATATATTCATGCAAAATTACAAGTGTTTATATATAGATCTTTTTAATTACAAGTGTAAGGTGATTAATTAATAAAAATGACAAGTGTTAGATTTTAAGACAAGTGTCACTGTTATTTTTCATTTTCTTTTATTTTTAATAAATCCTAATTTAAATCTATAAAAACATATATCTTTCCTCTTTATTTCCTTTATTCCTATCTACATATTCAAAAAAAAGTCTGTAACAAAAGTTCGATAAAAATAACCAGCAAAAGAAAACTTTTTCTCAAATTCAAATCTGAAAACAAAAGAAAGCTTTTCAAATCCAAGATCAACAAGATCAGTAGGCAAATCATTTCATCTCAGATCAACTCCAATTTCAGTTTAAAGAATTTAAATCAAGTTTCTAGTCTTAAGTTCTCCGGTTTCTCTATTTAAAATTGGTGAGTAAACTTAAACATAAATCAGTTTTTATTTCTGATGTATATGTAACGTTTGATGTAATCTTGTGATGAATTTTTAAAAATATGTATGCATGTTTGTTTTAGATCTGAATATATGTATATATGAATGTAAAACTGTGTGCATGTATCTGTATCATCTCTGTTCAAGATTACAGAGTTTAAATATGAAAAATCTCTAATCTCCTCATCTAATTTCTGTTAGGCTGAAGTATTCAAACAAAAGTTGTTTGTTTAAACATAATTAAGATTTTGAAACTTTATTTATAAGAAATAAGTTTGAAGATTTATTTGGAAAAGGCAAAGAACAGTGTAAATTGAAGAATAGGTAAAAATCAAATGCAATGATTTGTAAATTCAAGTATATAATCTGAATTTCCTTTGCAAATTAGGATTTTTTTTTTAAAAAAATCTTGATTTTTAGTTAAGTATTGATAGTGCAGTCCGAAGATGATCAGAGTTTGTGTTTTTGGCTGTTTCTGGTGATCGGGGAACTCGGGGTAGTCGGGGTTTCTGTCGAAGCTAGCTTGTCAATCTAGAATGCCGAGAAAATGGTGGGAGTGTCGATAGTGGGTCGTGGCGTCGGTAATCGATGGAACTAGGGTTTTAGAACCCATATGAGTTGAGGTTGGGTTTTGGGATATTTCACCGTCGTTGGAGCATCCAGTCAGGCCGGACATAGGGGAAACGATGCTTGGGTCATGGACGAAGGTGTAGCCGGAGTTCCAGAGAGATCTGGTGGTCGGCGATGGTGGCTCGAAGGAATTTTCTGGTGATGTTTGGTTTCCAGGTTCGACTAGAAAGCCCGAATTCGTTCTGGGCAGTGTTGTGATGAAGTGATGACCGAAATTGTTTGTCGTGTCGATCATTGTCTTGCCGAAGGTGGTGAGAGACGGCGGAGCACCACCGTGGCACTGTGCACATGCACGGTCCTGTGTGTCTGTGTGGGTGCGAGGTGAGTTGCCTCGGGTTGAGCATGGGAGAAATGGATTTGGGCTTGGGGTTGTTCTCGTGTACGTGAGTATTAATCATATTAGTTTTTATTTTAATTTTAACTAAAAAAATAAAGAAGAAGAAGGAGACTCGAGGATAGACTCGAGTAAATAGCGGGTTGAACCCGAAGCATATATTTGAATCATGTTTTAAGTTTTTAAAAAGTAAAGGTTTTGATTTTTTTTTAAATGAATTTGGTTTCAAAACTTTTCTTAATATAAATTTCCTTTTCCATATATAAAAGTTCTTTAACATATGACTAAGAATCATATGATTTGTTTAACTTAAAATATTGTTAAGATTTATCTTCAAGTTATTTTAACACTTACTTTTTAAATATAATTAAGTGTTAGTTAAAAGAATAAATGTTTTAAGAATAAGGTGATTAATTAATTATAAAGGAAATGTTTTATCTTAAACTCAATGAAGGCTTGATAATTAATGAAGTAATTAAGGAGTAATTAATTAATTTGTGATTAAGAATTAATTAATTAACAATTAAGGATTTTAAGATTAATTAATTAAAAACTAATTAATTTGTAATTAAGGATTGTAAACTAGATAATTAGAGATAATTAATTAATAGTGATTAATTAATTAAGTAATTAAGATGTAATTAGTGATTAATTAATTAAGTACTTAAGATGTAATTAGTGAGTAACTAATTAAGTAATTAAGTAATTAGAGATTAATCAAATTGTAATTAAGGATCAATTAACTTGCAATTAAGGATTAATCAATTTGTAATTAAGTTTTATTAATTAATAATTAAGATTTATTGATTAATAATTAAGAATTAATTAATTAGATAATTAAAGAGTAATTAATTGATTATAAAAGTAATTAAGGAACAATTAATTAATTAAATAGCCTGTAATTAATTAATTAACGATTGATTAAGCAAGGTTAAGTGATAAATTCTTAAGTAATTAATTTAATTTAAGATAATTAAATTAATTATAATAAGGATTAATAAATCCTGTTTATGGATGTTTGTTTGAGTAGAATGTCTGGATTGATTGATATCCATTGGATGATATTCTGTGAAGTGATATTGGATATATATATATATATATATATATATATATATATGTGTATGTGTGTGTGTGTGTGATAAATATGTGTTATTTATCTGTGAAGTAATTGCTATGTGAATGCAAATGTTCTAAGTTAAATTGTTAACTCTAAAACAACTTGGCCTTTAAGATACGTTTTGATTTCGATGAGACCGGGATCGGATTTCCAAATGGATATCCGAAAACCACATCGATCCAAGTTAAACGTTAGGTCATGAATCTCAAGTGAAGATCAGAGTGCAAGGGCTATTGTCGTTAACTCTAAGGGTGATTCCAAAATGAGTGTAATGAGATAGTTCTTTCAGTTTCGTTCAAACCCGGAACGAACTTGTATGGATTGAATGCTTTCAGAACATCGTCAGGAGGACGATGAGCATTCTAAGATAGATGTGTTCTATAATAGGTAATCGTAGCCTCAAGCCTCATCAAATGGGAATGGCTAAAACAGGGAGGTGCAGCAAGGTTAAGTGGGTAGCACCCAAGTAGGACGAGATTTACCCTTATCTAGAGGTCCCTTTTTATTTCGGCTTAGTGGGCAGTTGTTGGCCACAATTGCAAGGTTGTCTTATTCGGTACCATCCAGTAAGGGATGGTTCCGGCCTTGTGTTACAGGGGATTTAGGGTGGATCCTAGGTACGGTGATCTAGACCACGTACTGTGACGGACGGTACCCCAGTAGCCCTACCATTGATGGAAACTCATCAACCCTACGTGCCTTTACGGTTTTGATTGTATAACCCACTTTGTGGCTAGTATGATGGAATTTAATCATGTAATAATTTAAACTATGTGAATATTTATTTGAAAACCCTAGATATTATTATTATATCACTAGATTTTCTATCAAATGATTTGGTTAGCATAAGGTAAAAACTTACCCATGTTTATATGTGGGAAGTCTTACGTGATACCTTTGTTTTCAAATGATTTTTAAAATTAAGCAACTTTAACCCGTTTGCTCACACCAAACCATGTCCGACCCAGAGTTTATTCTGTTTTTCTTAAACTCTTAGGTACTTAAATTTTTATGGGTAGCCAAATGATCAGGTTTGGCTTGTTGAATTATGGAGAAGCTTGGAGCAGGAGTCCATATGTATCTATCTATGTAGTTCGCTATGTTAGAAGTTGTTGTCTGTTGTATTTTGGAATGTAATGCAGTGATGTTGTATAACTGGGTAACTCTGATATGTGTAAAGACTATGTAATGGATATGTGATATATTATATTTTGTTCCATTTCCGCTGTGAGATTCTGATATTGTTTAGTCCTTTCTTCCACCTTTTTTATTTCTACCAATTTCTTTCTTATTGATGATGCATCTTTCTACGGAATGAAAGGCGGGTCGTCACAGTTGGTATCAGAGCGTAGGTTGAGATAATACCTAGGCTCTGGAGTAGTATCTATCTTGAGAGCGCGTATTTGTAATTTTTATATAACAATATAACTATCTAAATTTGTTGGGTTACCTGTCCAGGTTGCCAACATGAGTTCAAGAGGCAGGAGAGGCAGAGTTGTAAGGAACACGTCGACCAATAATGGAAGAGGTCAGACTGCTAGCGAGGCTATGAATCTAGCACCGCCTCGAGTTAGTTTTGCTACTTTGTGTAAAGATTTCACCAATCTAGGAGGGAGATCTTTTAAAGGATCGGAGACAATAATTAAGGTTCAGGCTTGGCTACGCTCATGCGAGCGCATCTTTAAGAGTTTGGACCTCTCCGACGAGCAGAAAAGAGTATGGCTTCGTGGCAACTACAAGAAGGTGCTGCAGCTTGGTGGGATGCAGTTACATTGAATATCTCTGAGGACGATATTTCTTCGGATAAGTTTAAGGAATTGTTTGAGGAACAGTTCATGCCCATAGCTGGGAAGACCCGTTTATATAGAGATTTTTTGAATCTGAAGCAGGGGAATATGTCTGTTTCAGAATATGAGACTAAGTTTAACGAATTATCTCGCTATGGTCCAGGACTCATAGACACTCCCCTCAAAAAGAATGATATGTTTGTGCAAGGAATGAGACCAAAGTTTCATGAAAAGATGACAGTGCCTTTGGAGGGATTTTTTGTAGAGTTGATCGACATGGCATTAAGGTATGAGGACCGTTGAATAAGAAACCTTTGGCATCTGCAGCAGCGCCAAGTGGAACTTCTTCCAATCCAAATAAGAGGAAATTCAACCTTGATTGGGAGAAGCAAGGCGAAGGGAAGCGTGGAGGAAGCAATAGATCTCATAAGTGCTATGTGTGTCAGCAAGAGGGTCACTTGGCTAATCGGTGTCCCAGAGGTAGAACTCAGCAGCAGCAACAACATCAGAGTGGAGCGGGTTCAGCTTTGGTTCAGAAATCCATGTGTTTCAACTGTCATCAGCCAGGTCATATGATAAAGCTTGTCGCTTATTCAGAGGGCCTAGCAGAACAAAGTGTTTGCTTTTGAAGGTGGTCCATCTTCTTCTTCTCAAGATAAAGGAGTTTCGAAAGGTACTTTACTTTTAGATGGCATTTATATTAGAGTTTTGTTTGATTTTGATGCATCTCTTAGTTTTATTTCTTTGGATTCAGTAGAGAAGTTTCATCTTAACCCTAGTTTGGCAGACCGTCTTATTTTTGTATCTAATCCTATAGGCGAAGTAACTAAGTTAGATAAGATTTGTAGAGACCTAGGCTTTCTTACCTGTCTTATAGTTTTTCTTACGACTCGTTTGTATTGGATTTCAAAAGGTTTGACGTGACGTCCCATCTTTATGCTCACAATAACAGAGAGTATTAAAAGGAAATACTGTCTGTTATTACGAAGAATAAGGCTGGATAGGAGCGGCCATCCGTAGTTAGGCCTTACATTAGTATTGGTTATCTCGATAGGAGTGGTATATATATTTATTTTTCATTTCTTTGTTTATTTACTCCCATCAACATATTCAATTCCAGTATAAAACGAACTACGATGGTTCATAATAGTTTAGGACAACATATATAATAATAACACAAATAAGCTAAACACAGAACATGATAATACCAAATCTCATATATATATATATATATATATATATATATAACTAAAGTCAGTTACAATACATGTGATACAATTACAACTGTCGATACAAGAAGTTACATATACAAGTACATTTTTGTAAATAATATACATGAATACATATCATCCTATAAATAACACTAACTACTCCAAAAGATATGAAGAGACTTCATAGCTCAAGCAGCAACCCAAAGTGAGATATCAACAGCCTGAAATAACTCGGTCTGACCCGAGTATTATTTCAAAAGAAAATAATACGTGGGTCAGTCTAATTCAAACTCAGTTATTAACGCACGGAAGCAATAATAATTAAATAACAAATAGACGACAGTCACAATAAATCTCGCATATCCAATCCTTCAGTAAGAGAATCGGATAACGGTAGAAATAACACGTAACAGCAATAAACAGCGAATTAGCAAAGCCAAATCATCAACAAAGATAAATAAAAGGATTATAAATGAAGGTAATTTAGAAAACAACAGAATTGCCTAAACAGCAATTAACAAAAAGTGGCCAAAGCAAAACCCAAGCCAGTGAAACAGCATAAACAACAAAATCTAATTATCGATACGATAATTAGAAAACACATAACTTAATTATCTAGTAGATAATTAGATAGCAACAAAACAATCAAATTAAACCAAATCAAAATACAATTTCAAAATATATTGAATTGGACACACGATTAAAAAGTCAATTCTGTTTGGCTACAGTACACGCTCACGTGCACTGCCTCGCCACTACAGTGATGAAATACGCAAAAGATCAATGAATCAAAAGCAAATGGCACCATCTCGAGATCAAATTCGAGTTATACGACTCAAACTCAACTGGACAGTACCATCTAACCAAATTCAAAGATGCAAGCATGTACATGTGTGGTCAGTGAAACCCAAAGCTAACAGCAATACAAAGAGATCAACAAAGACCAAGGCACAACGCACAACAGTGATGATAATAGAACACTAACAACATGAAAGAACAAGACCACTAAGTCAAGCAGTGAACATCTCAATGTATACATGAACCATGACTCGAGTACATGCTACAGTTCTGGTCTCAAATAATGTACACAAGTGATCAAGTGGTCTGCAACAGTACTATGACATGAAAAGTGCACAGCAAGTATGCAACTACAAAACTGGATCAAGCAAGTGCAACATCAAGTGGTACAAATGCACATGGGTACAACATAAAGTATGAATGACCAGAGTAACAATCATATAAGGCTGCATGAATAGGAGTGAAAACTGCAACTTGAACCAGTGATGTCAACACAATGTATATGAAGGACTGGCAACAAATGAAGCATATGCACCAGCAAACAAGTCTACACAGGAGTAACAATGCAGACACAAATAACAATGGCACTGCCTCAACTATCAATACATAATTACATGCACCAGTGATACTAGCGAAGACCACAAAATCAAGCAACATATATGAAACAGTCAATCGACCAAACAATTCAGTGCAGAAGCAAATGGCACTGCTTATCAACTCAAATCAAAAATGTCAGGATGCAATACTCAGCGAACAAACAATGGACAATGCAACAACAGTTCAGTATGCAGAAGTCTCAAGTCAAGGCCGAAGCCATTAGAAATTCATGAAATCAGAGAACGAAGTCAGAAATCATCAAATGCAGATCATTGAACCAGACAAGGCATAGTTCGAATCAAGTGAAGTTACTGCAGTATAATATCAACGCAATGGAATTGAAATTCATGGAGTCGAATTCACAAAACTAGATGACCAAGTCAGAAATCAAGCGTGTGTACGAATTGAAAAAGTCAGAGATCAATCCCAAGCATTAAAACGAAATCGAATGGCCAAGATAAATCAAGTGACGAATTCAAACAAACGAAAATCAAAGATCTTGAATCATATATAAACAGTAGATTGAATTAGATGTGAGTGAAAATCACTCTCCTTATCATCGAAGAGCACAAGAGATGCCAGAAATTTCACAACCATAACGACCAAAGATCGAGCAGATTGGAATCGAAGCCGTGGCACTCAAGAAATCGAGCGGAGTCAAAAAATCGAAACCCTTGCAGCCATTGTTTTCGTTTGTTTTGGTTAGGGCCTGCGAAGAGAAAATGAATGGGGGTGGAGGAACGGGTCTTCGCTTTTGATAATTACCACTGCACCAAGCAAAAGAAACGCGGTCCAAGATTATATTCAAAGTCCATATAACCCTTAACAAGTTTAATCGCCTAATGACGATAATTAACTGGTGCAAAACCCCGGGTCGTTACAGACTCCCCTCCATATAAAATTGCGTCCCCGCAATTTTCATAATTAAAGTCGTCAATAACAATTATTTTTCTAACATAAACTGGTTAAGCTAGAAAAATAAAGGTCAAAAATACAAACGCCAAAAAAATCTTTTAATTTCATAGAAGAAATTCACAAATTCCCAACAAAATCTAATTATCAAATAAATAATCAGAACCAACAAAACTGAATAAATACAATTATCAGCAATATTTAATTACCAATTAGATAATTAGAATACAGAAATCACAAAACAGCAATATCTAATTATCGATACGATAATTAGAAAATAGCAACATCTAATTATCAACAAAGATAATTAGAAAACACAAATCACAAATCGCAAAACCGCAAATATCTGGTTACCTAAAACGATAATCAGAAAACAACAAATATCTAATTATCAAAAACGATAATCAGAAAACAACAAATATCTAATTATCAAAACGATAATCAGAAAACAACAAATATCTAATTATCAAAACGATAATCAGAAAACAACAAATATCTAATTACCAACAAAGATAATTAGAATTCAAATCAGCAAATATCTAATTACCTACAGATAATTAGAAACAACAAATATCTAGAAATCAGTTAAGATAACTAGAAAATCAACATAAAAGATGGATCGATCCCAGCAGATGGGAGTTTTAGCTACGCCGCACGTGCATCAACATATGACCGAAGCCAACCAAGTACTGTCATCATAATTTTGGCGCCCAACAAATGACCCGAAGGTCCAACATATGACCCGAAGGTCTAGTACTGGTATTTGACCCGAAGGTCCATCATATGACCCGAAGGTCCAGCATAGTGGCTCGAAAGCCAAATAAAACCATCAAAATCATCAAACAGCAAATATTTCAATTAACGAGTCCGGAATTAACCGAAATAGTAAAAGAGTGGTTACATACTCCGCACTTTTGCTAAATCGTTTAAATCTCTTTATCGTTTCCTTGAAAGTGCAAAATTGTGTATTTTAAATAAATAACATTTTACGTTCTCAAACGGACAAGTCCGGAATTAAGCGAATCAGTAAAAGTGAGGGTTCACAGTCCTTAATTTTGCCGAAGCGTTTAAATCGCTTTCTCATTCTTTTGAAAGCGCAAACTGTAAGATTTTTGAAAACAATTTTATTTTAAAACGATTCGAAAACCCGTGATTAAAATAGCAACATCTGTAGCAATTTCGACAAGGAAATTGTACTTCTCAAAATACCCTAAAAACGGATATCAAGTCAACGTTGCGGGATAACCGCTTGAAAATTCACTTTAAATTTGACGGTTACTAAGTCAAAATGACAGTAATCTTTACACGTCAAAACCTCATCAAAATAATTCGCATCAAATTATACTACCGGTGTAAAAATCCCGTTATAAAAATAACAGCAACCAAATACATTTTAAAACCAAACACCGATTCAACGTAAAATTATTGCAGTAACGTGCAACTCATATTTGCACGCATTCTACAAGATGAACAAAGAAATCACTTGATTATATCTTTAATGAAGATAATTTAAAACAGCAAAAATCTAATCAAATATGCAATTAGCATAAAAGAAAACCAACATAAATCTCAACAAAATCACATAATTGCAATTGCTGTGGATCCTCAAATCGGATTCGAAATTTTCAAAGAAAACAAAAATAAACACATCTATGTAACAACACAATGAAATTAATTTCATTTTCATATTTCGATTTTTAAATCAAGAGGGTTATCGGCTGTACTCAGCGAAGGCAGTCTCACTGTTTCCGCTGCGCACTCTGATAAACAGAACACAAATTAATCAATCATCAAAACACAATTTCACCTTTATTTTTAAATAAAAATATTTAAAAGTTTCATCATAATTTCAAACTTTAGTTTTGAATCAAGGCACAATTAAAAACATCAACAAATAGTTGTAACACATGTTCCATCTAAGTTATGTTATATATTATGTCCATAAACCCCTCGCTCTGATACCAATTATGACGCACCACCTCTATGCTCATAATAACAAAGAGTATTAAAAGGAAATACTGTCTGTTATTATGAAGAATAAGACTGGATAGGAGTGGCCATCCGTAGTTAGGTCTTACATTAGTATTAGTTGTCTCGATAGGAGTGGTATATATATTTATTTTCGTTTCTTTGTTTATTTACTCCCATCGACATATTCAATTCCAGTATAAAACGAACTACTATGGTTCATAATAGTTTAGGACAACATATATAATAATAACACAGGTAAGATAAACACAGAACACGGATAATACCAAATCTCATATATATATATATATATATATATATATATATATAACTGAAGTCAGTTACAATACATGTGATACAATTACAACTGTCGACACTAGAAGTTACATATACAAGTACATTATTGTAAATAATATACATGAATACATATCATACTATAAAATAACACTAACTACTCCAAAAGATACTAAGAGACTTCATAGCTCAAGCAGCAACCCAAAGCGAGATATCAACAGCCTGAAATAACTCGGTCTGACCCGAGTATTAATTCAAAAGAAAATAATACGCGGGTCAGTCTAATTCAAATTCAGTTATTAATGCATGAAAGCAATAATAATTAAATAACAAATAGACGACAGTCACAATAAATCTCCCATATCCAAACCTTCAATAAGAGAATCAGATAACGGTAGAAATAACACGTAACAGCAATAAACAGCGAATTAGCAAAGCCAAATCATCAAAAAAGATAAATAAAAGGATTATCAATGAAGATAATTTAGAAAACAACAGAATTTCCTAAACAGCAATTAACAATAAGTGGCCAAAGCAAAACCCAAGCCAGTGAAATAGCATAAATAACAAAATCTAATTATCGGTATGATAATTAGAAAACACGTAACCTAATTATCTAGTAGATAATTAGATAGCAACAAAACAATCAAATTAAACCAAATCAAAATACAATTTCAAAATATATTGAATTGGATTCACGACTAAAAAGTCAATTCTGTTTGGCTGTAGTACACGCTCACGTGCACTGCCTCGCCACTACAGTGATGAAATACGCAAAAGATCAATGAATCAAAAGCAAATGGCACCATCTCGAGATCAAATTCGAGTTATACGACTTAAACTCAACTAGAAAGTACCATCTAACCAAATTCAAAGATACAAGCATGTACATGTGTGGTCAGCGAAACCCAAAGCTAACAGCAATACAAAGAGATCAAAAAAGACCAAGGCACATCACACAACAGTGGTGATACTAGAACACTAACAACATGAAGGAACCAGACCACTAAGTCAAGCAGTGAACATCTCAATGTATACATGAAGCATGACTCGAGTACATGCTACAGTTCTGGTCTCAAATAATGTACACAAGTGATCAAGTTGTCTGCAACAGTACTAAGGGAATGACATGAAAAGTGCATAGCAAGTATGCAACTACAAAACTGGATCAAGCAAGTGCAACATCAAGTGGTACAAATGCACATGGGTACAACATAAAGTATGAATGACCAGAATAACAATCGTATAAGGCTGCATGAATAGGAGTGAAAACTGCAACTTGAATCAGTGATGTCAACACAATGTATATGAAGGACTGACAACAAATGAAGCATATGCACCAGCAAACAAGTCTACACAGGAGTAACAATGTAGACACAAATAACAATGGCACTGCCTCAATTGTCAATACATAAGCACATGCACCAGTGATACTAGCGAAGACCACAAAATCAAGCAACATATATGAAACAGTCAATCGACCAAACAACTCAGTGCAGAAGCAAATGAACTGCTTATCAACTCAAATCAAAAATGTCAGGATGCAATACTCAGCGAACAAACAGTGGACAATGCAACAACAGTTCAATATGCAGAAGTCTAAAGTCAAGGCCGAAGCCATCAAAAATTCATGAAATCAGAGAACGAAGTCAGAAATCATCAAATGCAGATCATTAAACTAGACAAGGCATAGTTCGAATCAAGTGAAGTTACTGCAGTATAATATCAACGCAATGGAATTGAAATTCATGGAGTCGAATTCACAAAACTAGATGACCAAGTCAGAAATCAAGCGTGTGTACAAATTGAAAAAGCCAGAGATCAATCCCAAGCATTAAAACAAAATCGAATGGCCAAGATAAATCAAGTGACGAATTCAAACAAACGAAAATCAAAGATCTCGAATCATATATAAACAGTAGATAATTAGATGTGAGTGAAAATCACTCACCTTATCATCGAAGAGCACAAGAGATGCCAGAAATTTCACAACCATAACGACCAAAGATCGAGCAGATCAGAATCGAAGCCGGGGCACTCAAGAAATCGAGCGAAGTCAAAAAATCGAAACCCTAGCAGCCATTGTTTTCATTTGTTTTGGTTAGGGCCTGCGAAGAGAAAATGAATGGGGGTGGAGGAACGGGTCTTCGCTTTTGATATTTATCACCGCACTAAGCAAAAGAAACGTGGGCGAAGATTATATTCAAAGCTCACATAACCCTTAACAAATTTAATCGTCTAATGACGATAATTAATTGATGCAAAATCCCGGGTCGTTACATTTGATCTTATTCTTGATATGGATTGGTTGGATAAGTATAAGGCTGTCTTGATGTGTGAAGAGAGGATTGTGTCTTTGGAGACTGAGTTGGGAAGGATCGCAAAAGTGACTTGCGATAATTCTGGAGTTCACTTGAGTAGTCTTTTACATGGAATCGAGAGGCAACTCAGAAGTAAGGTGGTGAAGCTGGTTAAAGTGCAGTGGAGTGAGGATTCTAGAGACTATACCTGGGAAACTCTGGATAGTGTTAGGAAAGCTTATCCAAAATTATGTCCGGATAGCTAGTGATGTTTGTTTAAATGAATTGTATTTTTGGTTGGTAGTGTATGAATGATATGTATGCTTGGTTTGTTGAAATAAAATAAAATTCTTGGATTATCTTTTGCTTCTAAATTTCGGGGACGAAATTCTTCTAAGGGGGAGGAATGTGATATCCTAGAAATTCAAGCAATTTAAATATGATAATCTCCTTTATAAATTATTTAAATTTGGCAAAAATTGTTATTTTCAAACAATAATAATAATGTGTTGTGTATATATATGTGTGTGTGTGTGTGTATAGATTTTAAATAGAGTATTATTTACAAATTGAATTTCTGTTTGTTTAAAAAATATATTTATCAAATTGATTTTTAAATTGGATTTTAAATTGAATTTGGATTTAAATTTGAAATTCAAAAGATATATATATTTATCTTAATTTTATTTTGGATTTAAAAATACGTTATATATGATTTTATTTAGAAGGTGGTTGTTTTATATTATTTTCTTCTAAGGGATTTCATTTATATAAATTAAGATATGTATTTATTAATTTAGGAAATTAATTTTAAAAGCTTTTTAAACCATTTAACAACTAATATATTCATGCAAAATTACAAGTGTTAATATATAAATCTTTTTAATTACAAGTGTAAGGTGATTAAATAATAAAAATGACAAGTGTTAGATTTTAAGACAAGTGTCACTATTATTTTTCATTTTCTTTTATTTTTAATAAATCCTAATCTAAGTCTATAAAAACATATATCTTTCCTTTTCATTTCCTTTTTTCCTATCCACATATTCAAAAAAAGGAAAAAAAAAAAAAAAAAGTCTGTAACAAAAGTTCAGTAAAAATAACCAGCAAAAGAAATCTTTTTCTCAAATTCAAATCTGAAAACAAAAGCAAGCTTTTCAAATCCAAGGTCAACAAGATCGGTAGGCAAAATCATTTCATCTCAGATCAACTCCAGTTTCATTTCAAAGAATTTAAATCAAGTTTCCAGTCTTAAGTTCTTTGGTTTCTCTGTTTAAAACTAGTGAGTAAACTTAAACATAAATCAGTTTTTATTTCTGATGTATGTGTAATGTTTGATGTAATCTTGTGATGAATGTTTGAAAATACGTATGCATGATCGTTTTAGATCTGATTATATGTATATATGAATGTAAACCTATATTCATGTATCTATATCATCTCTGTTCTAGATTATAGAGTTTAAATTTGAAAAATCTCTAATCCCCTCATCTAATTTCTGTTAGGCTGAAGTATTCAAACAAAAGTTGTTCGTTTGAACATAATTAAGTTTTTAAAATTTCATTTATAAGAAATAATTTTGAAAATTTATGTGGAAAATGCATAGAACAGTGAAAATAGAAGAACAGGTAAAAATCAAATGCAACGATTTGTAAATTCAAGCATATAATCTAAATTCCCTTTGCAAATTAGGATTTTTAAAACAAAAATCTCGATTTTTAGTTAAGTATTGATGGTGCAGTTTGAAGATGATCAGAGTGTGTTTTTGGCTGTTTCTAGTGATCGGCAAACTCAAGGTAGTCGAGGTTTCTATCGAAGCTAGCTTGTCGATCTAGGACGCCGAGAAAATGGTTGGAGTGTCGATAGTGGGTCATGGCATCGGCAGTCGATGGAACTAGGGTTTTAGAACCCAGATGAGTCGAGGTTGGGTTTTGGGATATTTCGCCGTCATCAGAGCATCGAGTCAGGCCGGACATAGGGGAAACGATGCTTGGGTCATGTACGAAGGTGTAGCCGGAGTTCTAGAGAGATCTGATGGTCGACAATGATGGTTCAAAGGAATTTTCTGGTGATGTTTGGTTTCCAAGTTCGACTGGAAAGCTCGAATTCGTTCTGGGCTGTGTTTTGATGAAGCGATGACCAGAATCGTTTGTCGTGTCGATCATTGTCTTGTCGAAGGTGGTGAGAATCGCCGAAGCGCCGCCGTGGCACTATGCACATGCACGGTCCTGCGTGTCTATGTGGTTGCCAGGTGAGTCGCCTCAGGTTGAAGCACGGGAGAAATGGATTTAGGCTCGGGGTTGTTCTCGTGTACGTGAGTGTTAATCATATCAGTTTTTTTTTAATTTTAACTAAAAAAATGAAGAAGAAGGAGACTCGAGGATGGACTCGAGTAAATAGCGGGTTGAACCCGAAGCAGATGTTTGAATCATGTTTTAAGTTTTTAAAAAGCAAAGGTTTTGAAATTTTTTCAAATGAATTTGATTTCAAAACTTTTCTTAATATAAATTTCTTTTTCCATATATAATTAACATGTGACTAAGAATCATATGATTTGTTTAACTTAAAATATTGTTAAGATTTATCTTTAAGTTATTTTAACACTTACTTTTTAAATATAATTAACTGTTAGTTAAAAGAATAAATGTTTTAAGAATAAGGTGATCAAGTAATTACAAAGGAATTTTTCCATCTTAAACTTAATCAAGGTTTGATAATTAATGAAGTAATTAAGGAGTAATTAATTAATTTAATTAATTTACGATTAAGAATTAATTAATTAACAATTAAGGGTTTTAAGATTAATTAATTAAAGATTAATTAATTTGTAATTAAGGATTGTAAATTAGATAATTAGAGATAATTCATTAATAACTAGTTATTAATTAATTAAGTAATTAAGATGTAATTAGTGATTAATTAATTAAGTAATTAAGATGTAATTAGTGATGAATTAATTAAGTAATTAAGATGTAATTAGTGATTAATTAATTAAGTAATTAGAGATTAATCAAATTGTAATTAAGGATCGATTAACTTGCAATTAAGGATTAATTAATTTGTAATTAAGTTTTATTAATTAATAATTAAGATTTATTAATTAATAATTAATTAATTAGATAATTAAAGATTAATTAATTGATCATAAAAGTAAATTAAGGAATAATTAATTAATTAAATGGTCTGTAATTAATTAATTAATGATTGATTAAGCAAGGTTAAGTGATAAATTCTTAAGTAATTAATATAATTTAAGATAATTAGATTAATTATAATAAGGATCAATAAATCCTGTTTATGGATGTTTGTTTGAGTAGAATGTCTGGATTGATTGATGCCTATTGGATGATATTCTGTGACGTGATATTGGATATATCTGTGATAAATTTGTGTTATTTATCTATGAAGTAATTGTTATGTGAATGCAAA
This sequence comes from Allium cepa, assembly GCA_030765085.1. Classification (NCBI taxonomy): domain Eukaryota; kingdom Viridiplantae; phylum Streptophyta; class Magnoliopsida; order Asparagales; family Amaryllidaceae; genus Allium; species Allium cepa. The sequence goes on along the minus strand of CM060939.1, from coordinate 640,374,067 downwards.
TGTTCTAAGTTAAATTGTTAACTTTAAAATAACTTGGCCTTTAAGATACGTTTGGATTTCGATGACACCGGAATCGGATTTCCAAATGGATATTCGAAAACCACATCGATCCAAGTTAAACGTTAGGTTGTGAATCTCAAGTGAAGATTAGAGTGCAAGGGCTATTGTCGTTAACTCTAAGGGTGATTCCAAAATGAATGTAACGAGATAGTGCCTTCGGTTTCGTTCGAACCCGGAATGAACTTGTATGGATTAAATGCTTTTAGAACATCGTCAGGAGGACGATGAGCATTCTAAGATAGATGCGTTCTATAAAAGGTAATCGTAGCCTCAAGCCTCATCAAAAGGGATGGCTAAAATAGAGGAGGTGCAGCAAGGTTAAGTGGGTAGCACCCAAGTAGGACGAGATTTACCCCTGTCTAGAGGTTCCTTTTTATTTCGGCTTAGTGGGCAGTTGTTGGCCACAACTACGATGTTGTCTTGTTTGGGACTGTCCAGTAAGCGATGGTTCCGGCCTTGGTTGTAGGGGATTTAGGGTGGATCCTCGGTACAGTGATCTAGACCACGTACTGTGACGGGCGGTACCCCGTAGCCCTACCATTGGTGGAAACTCATCAACCCTACGTGCCTTTACGGTTTTGATTGTATAACCCACTTTGTGGCTAGTATGCTAGAATTTAATCATGTAACAATTTCAACAATGTGAATATTTATTTGAAAACCCTAGACATTATTATAATATCACTGGATTTCCTATCAAATGATTTGGTTAGCGTAAGGTAAAAAATTACCCATGTTTATGTGTGGGAAGTCTTACGTGATACCTTTGTTTTCAAATGATTTTTAAAGTTAAACAACTTTAACCCGTTTGCTCACACCAGACCCATGTCTGACCCGGAGTTTATTCTGTTTTTCTTAAACTCTTGGGTACTCAAATTTTTATGAGTAGCCAAGTGATCAGGTTTGCCTTGTTGAATTTTAGAGAAGCTTGGAGCAGAAGTACAGACGTATCTATCTATCTATCTATCTAGTCTGCTATGTTAGAAGTTATTGTCTGTTATATTTTGGAATGTAATGTAGTGATGTTGTATAACTAGGTAACTTTAATATATGTAAAGACTATGTAATGGACATGTGATATATTATATTTTATTCCGTTTCCGCTGTGAGATTCTGATATTGTTTAGTTCGTTCTTCTACCTTTTCTATTTCTACCTATTTCTTTCTTATCGATGATGCACCTTTCTGTGGAATGAAAGGCGGGTCGTCACAATTCCTGTATGAGGTATTTACGTGACCCTGACTCCTGTGAGTCAGTTTGATGCGGCTAAACTCAAGAGCCACGCCGGGCCAAACGAGGTCATTCCTCCTATCAGGCACACTTCTTTGACATTATATTCTGACTTTGTGATTTGATTTGGTGGACACCTTTGATTTTGATTGGGGAGTGTGTTCCGAGGTGGGCGGTAGTAGCTGCTATGCGTTACCACCAGTCCAGATCCGCAAATGGTATATCTAAGTTGACATTCCCTCGTGTATCGTGGCACATGCCCTATCGTGCCTTCTACGAGTTTGTTTTGTACCATACCTATGGAATGCCCTCTGATAGCCCTATAGTTTATGGAGGAATTACGATACTGTATAGACTATGAGAATATATAAAAATGTGTTAATGAGGATATGGGTAAAGCGTTAACGCTATTTTAATACTTTTACTTTACTGTACACATATTATAATAGCGTGTTGTACTACATAATATATAGTTTAACGGATCCTTAGAAGGTGTGAATCTTAAGCACCTCTTAAGTTACCACACTCACATTAGACATTGGGTAGGAGATGTTAAATACCGTAAACATCTCTGACGCCGTCACATGCATATTTACTGTCAATTTAACTTACATAAGATCTTTTAGTTCCGACTTAAGTGTTTTGTCTTTTCAATTCGCTTGGGTTAGCCAGAGCATTTCAGGATTTGAAGACCTTATTTCTAGAGGATGAAGACGAAGATTTGTACCATTATTATTTATTCTATTATTCCACTGCATTCACACCGTTCCGCTGCATTTTTATATTTATTCTCTGTTGTCTGTAATTCTGATTTTGTATTGTATAAGTATAATCAAAAGTTTTATAAAACAACTTTATGAACTGTTTATTTGATTATTATATTTTGTCATTCCGCTGCAAGATTCTATTTGTTTTTTTTCTGTCTCTGTTTTTTCTTATTTACCCCAATAACTATCTGCTCTTTTGAATGGTTTGAGTCTGACGTGTGCGGTTTATCTTCGATTTAAATTGTCCAAAAATGCAGGTCGTTACAATAAGATTAGAGTAAGTACTCAACCATGGGATACTGTTACAGTACAACTACAAATTGAAATCGAAGAACAACAACTTACATCATTGAAACCAGGTGTGTGCTATTACAGCGACGCGAAATGAGCATTTGAAAGAGGAATGAAATGGGTAAGTCTAGAGATAGGTGAATGTATTTTATTATTTTGAAATGAGAATGAAAGAGGCATTTGATTTGGGCATTAATTGTTTTGTTACTATTGTTTTTTATTTGTTTTAAATATTTATAAAATAATGTTATGAGTTAAACTAAAATAACCGTTCAATTAGAAAAATATGAGAAAATTGATCAACGCTTGTTGGCATCAATGAGCCATGTTCGAAAAATATTTGAGAAAATTGCAATTAAAGGTAGAAGATTTGAAAAAAACACATGCACATTGAATTTAAAGTAACATAAAATTGATGATGCAACTGACTTGAAAAAGATGCAAGGAAACACTAAAACACTATTCCTAAGGGGTGGATGACTTATCATGAATTCCTGGGAATGAATGCAACGTTACATCTGTGCAATTTCAAGATTCTACTAGATTTTGATAGTATCATCGTCAAAACGACTAAATGTTTCTCTTTTACATGATGTTTTTTGTGATATTTTGATGCTAGGTAGATGAATGTGATGACTGTAAAGTAAAGAAGAGATGATGGTGTGGTGGCACCAGCGAGGAGAGAAGATGGAGAAGGTTTAAGTTGTAGGGTGAATAATTTTGTTGTCAATGAGTTAATAATGATATATGTATGAACCTATTTTTGTACCTATCACTAACGAGATAAATGGGTAAGCATATCTGTGCCAGCTTCTAACGAGTCGAACACGTCAAAGTTGAAATGAGTATTTTGTTTCGTTGTCGCATGCAACGTAAAACAAAAAGCCTAAAAAAGGTGGACGTCTAACTCAAAAATTAAAAATGCATTGTAAGCTGAAATGTCTAACTCTGGAATTGAGCAATATATACCATCCAACAATGCATCAAAAGTTGCAATGAGTATTTTGTATGTTTATTGCGAACACATCCTAAAACAAAAAGTTAAACAAAGTTGGATATCTAGGTTGGAAATCAAATATGCATGATGAATTGAAAAGCCTAATGCTGAACAATACATACCAAAACAACTGATCGGAAGGAAAGGAATACAAAGAACCAAAACTCAACTTGGTTAACGAATTTGGAAAGCATTAGCTTTGTTGTACAAATATTTCTGCAATTGGGCTTTTGGTTCCAACGAATGGAAAACATAAGGGCCCAACATGAAAATTCAATTTGGTTAACGAATTTTACGATTGGATACGCTGTTTTATGCATAAGATAAGGAACCAGTCCGCCCCAGAATTCAGATCAAAAAACAAAAGGAACCAAAACTGTGAATTACCGTTTGCCTCGTCAGCTTGAAAGCAAAAACCCTAGAATCCCCAAAAAATAAAAATTAAAAATCGGAAAAGAATTAAAAGGAAAATAACGGTAAAGAAGAAGGGTAATGGAGAGTGCTCTAGCAAGCGCAGCGTCGATTCCGGACCAAAGGCAGAAGATCGAGCAGTACAAACAGATTCTTTCGTCAGTCATCTCCCCTCCCACCGACATTGATCAGGCTAAGCGGTTCATCGATCACAGTAATGATATTGTTATTTTTACTTTTTATTTTAAATAATTGATTCTTATGAAGTTATAGTTTGCTTGTTTCGGAAATTTTAGTTATTTTTGTTAATGATAATTCATTTGCTTTGTTTTATTATAATGATCAAAGTGGTTATATACAGTAACTGCTTTGTTTTCTATATTGATGATGGTCGGTATAAGATTCTAATACAATGCATTGTTTGATGTATGGTGCTTTTGGGGTTGTATTATAATTTATTGTTCAAGGGTTGAATGTTAATGAAATTTCCAATGGATGAGTTAAAATGTGCTATAGGCTTCTTTAGAGGGTTATTTTGATCATAGTAGTTTACAAGGGAAGGAATGCCAAAAATTATACCTATGTCATCGAGTTCCTTTTTTTTTTTTTTAATTACTTATCTGCGTTGATTTTTTATTTATTTAGTGGTATCGGATGATGTTCCGCTTGTTGTTTCGAGGCAGTTGGTTCAAATATTTGCTCAAGAGCTTGGTAGACTGGAAGTTAGTATTCAAAAGGAGATTGCTCACCATGCACTGACTCAGATTCAGCCTCGGGTTGTTTCTTTTGAAGAGCAGGTTAGTTTCGTAGTTTTATGTTTTAAGTACTAGTTTTATTCTACATATTCTTATTTGCTTTTGTCTTTTAGTAACTGTGTTTGAATCAGTTGTCCTGGTATTTGCTGTTGAAATTTTCGGCACCTCTTCGCATCTTCCGCTACGCGCACACTTCATTTAGCGTAGTAGAGACGTCATGATTGAATAGCCCTACATCCCTTAGAGTATATATATTTTCATGACAATATTTTTTGTAACAAAAGGAATCTCTTGGTGTTACATGCTACCAATCTCATATATATGCTCATCTTCTTTAAAATATCTTGCGATGTTGGACTAATCATAATTCAGTCTATTCATCCACTTTAATACAATGCATGCCACACCTAATAAGTCTCCATCTTGCCGAGCATTTTCTTAATTCAACTTGAAGTTACACAGAACCCTCAAACACTTGAATAAGGTCGTTAACACCTCCAGCCGTTTAGATTAGGTCGCTGCCACATCTCAGCAGTTGGACCAAGCTGTTTTTACAAAGATGCATCTTTTCCACAGTTGGAGCAGACCGTGTTCTAAATTGTAACTCCACCTTAATTAGAATCCCGAGCTCAAGCCATATACTGGAGCATACTTAGGTCAATGCTGCGTTATATTGGTTCCTCGAACCATCGGCTTCGATACCATGTTGAGATTTTCGACATCCCTTCGCATCTTTCGATATGCGCGTACTTCATTTACTGTAGAAGGGGTAAGACTACTAAACGAAGATCTTTCGGTGCCAACATCATGATTGGATTGTCCTACATCCCTTAGAGGATATATATTTTCATGAAAATATTTATTGTAACAAAAGGAATTTCTTGTTGCTAAATGCTACCAATTCCATATATGTGCTCATCTACTTTAGAATATCTTGCGATGTGAGACTAATCATAATTCAATATACGCACCAACTCTAATACAATGCGAGCCACACCTAACATATGCTTTAGGCTGTGATATAAGCTTTTAGCTTCTAGTAACAAGTGATGTCGAAGTTCAAGCTTCAACTTTGTCAAATCCATAATTCTGAATCAAGATATTGTGTTGAGTTAGTCAATAGGAGTAGAAAACATCAGTCATATAAAATTTCTATTTCTTTGTACACTTTGTGTGATACAAGATATAAAAAAAGAAAAGAAAAACTTAAAATTGTACTTCCTTTTTCAGCTGTATCACCCTAATCTACATTTAGCACTAGAATGTGAAAGATTTGACATTTTATGTTGAGTTAGTGGTCTTACCATGGGAATGATCCAAATTTGAAGATGTGATGTCAAATTTGTACCATCAAAGTTTATGCTTGAATAGAAAATTGAAGCTGTAAAAATATTTACCCCATACTTAGTGTTACTGTCTTCAGTTTATGATGAAATTTTAAATACTTAGTGTTACCGTCTTCAGTTTTATGATGAAATTTTATATCAAAAGATTTACTACTGTTCATAACTCATTACAATCGTGGTTGATGTCCTATTGTATTATATGTCCTTGTGAAATAAATATTTATCCCCTATCATTATCGTGCCCTTTGAAATATCTTTTTATATACATCCAAGAGGAATCCCACTTCGCGTTTACATGCTAGCAAAGATGAGAAGTTAACGACAACCACAAATTTTAACTACCGTACGAACTTTATCGCTATGAGATTCCATCTCCTTGCACCATATGTATATTAGCTACATAGTTTAACACCTAACCATTGTTTGTTTAAATAATGACAAACTTATTTTTTTGATTTTCTTCTAGTGAGGAAGTTTGGACAATTGGTGTCGCTATTAAATATAATTTTAAACACATGGTTTTGTTACAAGTCATTGCAGCAGATTTAGGTGCAAACATAATTTTTTATCACTATGACATCAAGCCTTGCTATGTTTATCGTATAATATACTATGACAGCCCCAAGTTCATATTTACAAACCATAGTCAGTTGTATAAATTATTTGGTTACATGTCTACCTCTTAACAATTGTCTTAAAACAATGGAACTTGTATGTATTTGTTCTGTTCACCACTGTTGTCAAAAATCTTAAAATCCTATGATTTGAATTCCGTTTCAAATAGAATCTCTCCCTTTACGATTCGATTTATATTTCAATTCAAACCCAGCTAATACCGCATTTTCAAAAAATCATCCAATTCAAACTAATATATTCAAGATACTTATTTGGATCTAAAATTTCAATTCTAATCATATACAAACAAAGTAAAATTGGAAGAAAAAAAATGAAGTTTTAGGTTTAGACGTAGAAGATCAAAAAAAAAAATTCAAAGTGTGCGCAGAGCTTAAAATATGCGTGTCTTGAATCAACGATTTACAATTTAAATCCCATTTCTATTTAAAATTTGAATTTTACGATTTACGACTTGAATCTCCCTTTAAAAACCTTGCTATCCACGTACGAGTACCTAGTTTAAACCTTTGTAGTTTCTCCTAACAACAGTAGTGTTACCTTAGCTATTGTGCCAAATCACACTCTATAAAGAGTTTGTAAACCTCTTTGTCGGTAATTATATATAAGCTTTGATCTTGTACTTAATCTGTTGTCATGCAGTTAAAGCCTCACTAATGCCCTGCTAAAGTGCTTAGCGCACTTCGACTGCTATGCATTTTCAGTTTAGCACTAATAGTAGATTCGATTAAAGTCTCGTTATTTTCTGTCACGTCTGCTAGATTATGAGTTTTTAGCACATGTTTTAACAACTTTAATATAAGATGATTAATTTGATTAGTTCTTCTACAAATCAAATCAACAAGTTTATGGTATAGGTCTAAGTCTAAGTCCTAAACGTTCAACATAAATTAGAATTTTGTTCTATTTATCAAGTATGAACTGCATGGATCATGGTATTCTTCGGTTTTGTTATATATGAGTGAACAATGTTTCTCTTTTCTACACAATTGTTATGAAAACGAGAATAAATCAACTTTGACGATCTGATTTTATCTCCAATATTTTTATTACACTTTAGCTATTTTTCGATATATCCTTATCCCTACTATAACCTTTTGCACCCCCACCGTTATAAAACTGCTAAGCGTTTTAACTGCGTAGATCTGTTATACCACTTCATCACTCTACCTGCTTGCAAATTTACTAATAGCTTCATTGTCCCGACTTCACCCCTTCCCCCCTAATGCACTCATAGAGATACATATAGACACACTTGACCCTATGGAAGTTACTTTATCGAACAAATTCTCCATTATTTGCAGGTTTTAATTATTCGGGAGAAACTTGCAGAACTTTATGAGTCTGAGCAACAATGGTCCAAGGCTGCCCAAATGTTAAGTGGGATTAACTTAGAATCAGGAATAAGGTGCACAGTTTATGTCAATCTTGATCTTGTAATATGCTTGTAATACTACCATAAATTAGTTAAGGACATCACAAAAATTTCATTCATTGTACAAATATTTCAGGATGCTTGATGAAACATATAAACTGTCCAAGTGTGTCCAAATTGCTCGTCTTTATCTTGAGGTTTGTTACTAAATTTGTCTCGGTTCAGGTTTATTTACAGTTACAAATGTGTGTGTTAATATTGCTAACCACTAGTGTTGTCATTAGGATGATGATGCTGTCAATGCGGAGGCTTTTATTAACAAAGCTTCCTTTTTGGTTAACAACAGTCATCAAGAAGTTCTTAATTTGCAGTATAAGGTAACATTTTTTCTAGGTTATCATTGCCTTTGATCTGAAAGATTTATTATTACATCGATTGAGCTATCGATATCCTCGACAGGTTTGTTATGCAAGAATATTGGATCTCAAGAGGAAATTTTTGGAAGCTGCGCTGCGTTATTATGATATATCTCAAATTGAGAAACGCCAAATTGGAGATGAGTAAGCTAGTTTATTTATTTTCCAATCAACCATATTTAGTCAATTACGAAAACCATATGCAATGCCGGTGCTCGATCAATGCTTTGAGCTATTTGATTCCCCCTCCCATGTACATGAACATCCTAATAGTTACAGACAAGGTTTTCGAATTCAAGGTTTTCAAAATGGGATTCAGATTGTAAATTGTAAACTTCAAATTTTAAACCGATATGAGATTTTAAATCGTAAAATCATAGATTCAGAAGTTCCATATCTTAAGGTTTGTACACATCCTCATCTAAACTAAATCTCAAAATTTTCTCTTGGTCCATATTTATTTTGTTTAGAAAACATTAGATTGAAACATGGGATCCAACTAAGTACATTTAATATGTCCATATGGATTGAAGGATTTTTCTAACTTGCAATTTTGACTAAGTTCGAATCAAATTGTAAATCGAATTGCAAAGGGAGAGATCCGTTTTGAATCGCAAGATTTTAGAGTTTTTTTTTTATAATATTGGTTATCAGCATTGTCCCAACAATAATATATCATACTATAAATTAAACCCTGACCTTTTATTTGCTAATAAGCAACCTGTTGATTTGATGAATAATCTATTTGACAGTTTTTTATTTAATTACTTTTTTACACTTGGAAATTGAAACATATTTTGATAATAATAATCTAACTGAAGGCATGCCTTATTATTGCTTTTGCATACCTTGATTTCAAGCATCAATATATTTTGTGTTCATATCACTTCTACTTTATTTCCATTTTGTTGATTTTTTTTCTTTCTTTCTCATTTGGTGATATTAGGGAAATCGATGAGGAAGCCTTGGAGCAAGCTCTCAGTGCTGCTGTAACTTGTACAATATTGGCAGCAGCAGGTCCACAAAGGTCACGTGTCTTAGCAACCCTATACAAAGTATGTCATCACTTTATTCACTAAACAACCTTTCTATTACTATCTTTAGATTAGAGTTTGTGCCTAGTATATGCCATTATCATTCTAAGTTGTTCCATCACATTTTAACAATTATGGTTAGCAGTAAACTTTGCTGCTTGTCACTTTTTTATTCAAATCCCTTTTGCTATCAAAATGCATCCAATTGTTATGTTAATATTTAAAGATTGTCTTTCGGTTGATTTTCTCTTTCTAGATTTCACCATTGAAATAAATGAAGTTTGCGTTAGAACATCATGTTCAATTAGGTTATAACTTCTAAGTAACCATCGCTGGTGACCATCAACTTCTTCTTATTCTTCTTTCTCTCCCTCTCTATTTTAAATGGACTAGTGTTTGCGTTCTTTATATTGATGTATACTGTTTTCTCTTTCATATGTTATTTCATAATCTTGCTTGGCAATCTTTGTTTCCTTGAGATAATGACTAGGTTTAGAACTATTCGGTCAATGAATGTATTGTTTGAGTTGGCTTACTTTGATCAGTTTCATGAGAACATACTAATGTAGAAAACTTGATTTTGTAATATTATTTGTTTGATCAATTCTATAATTTCCGTGGTTGTGGTACATTTACTTGACATTAGTTCTGATTCATACTAGACATTAAGTATTAGTTGATTTAGTTCTCTACTTTTGACATACCATCACACTGACTCCTGGTCTTATTGAATATGCACACGAGCTTCCCTATTCTAACTAAAAAAGAATACGCAATCCAATTTCCATTTGATAATCTTTAATGATGAAATTGATTTGGTTCAAAATAAAGTTTATGGAAAACACAAATCAGTTTTTGCTTTTAAAAAATATGACATTTTGAAAAGTGTAAACTAGTTTGCGCTTTTAGAAAAATTTAAGTTAGAATATACTTTTTGGATTATTTTTTGAAATTCGATGGCATGATAAAATGCAATTAATTTTGTAAAATATAATCATGTACAGAAAAATTCAAACCTTTTTGTATTTTGTAACAAAATGCATGTTTGTCCCATCTTCTTCACACTAATCTCTGAAAAAAATGATGAAGGGTTATCAATTTCTTGCAATACACACACGTATGTGTATTTGTTTTTTGGTCTGATGGACCTATCATACAATCTATAGATTTTTAGGTCATCATAGAAAACAAATATTTTAAAAATCAATTTCGATTTTGATTATTTTTGGAAAACAACGAAGATGGTTTTGATTCCCTTCGACCATTCACCTGTCTGCGCGCGCATGCTCGTGTGTGTGTATATGTGTAGATGGGTGTGTATGTGTATATTATGTTATGTAATTAAAGCGCTTAGCGGTTCTATTTATAGTTATCAAGGTGCATCTAAGCTTAAAAAAAGCTCAGGCGCATGCCTTTTTGCAGTTTGAATGCGTCCTTTTGCAATTTGAGGCGCCATTTTGCAGAATTCAAATTTTAATTTGCAAAATAATGAAATAAAAAATTCAAATAGTTAAATAAATTATAAAATATGGTTTAAAATTTAAATAATAAAATATTTAAATAGTTGAATGAATTATAACACAGGGTTAAAATTTAATTTATAGTTAATAAAATAGCAGATCAAACTTGTATAAAAGACATGCAAAAAGGTCCAAGCTTAAAAAAGCGCAAGGCTTAAGGCTTGCGCCTTTTTGCGCCTTAACTACTATGGTTCTATTGTGGTGGAGGTGCAATAAGTGCGGGGATATAGCGAAGGTGCAAAATGCTTCATTAGATATAAAACTAAATATTTAAAGAAAATTTGTTCTCATTCAACACATCATTGATGTAGGGAAAGAAAATAATTTTTAATTTTATATAATAAAACCGAAGAATATCATGATTTATGCAGACTAGATTTGATGACTATAATAGATTTTTAATTTATATCGAGCGCTTATGCCATAAAATTAGGTCTTTACCATAACCTTGTTGATTTGGTTTAAAGGAGAACTAGTTAAATCAACATTTGTATATTAATGTTGCTAAAACGGATGCTAGAAAGCCTTGATTTAGCGGGTGCAGCGGAAAATAGCGGGGCGTAAAGCGGATCTACTGTTTAATAGCGTTAAATTGAAATAGCGTAGCGGTTGAAGAGCATTATGGGCTGTAGCGGAGATTTTACGAGGCTTTAGCGGGTTTTTGATGTGTATTATAACCAATTTGAATATTAAAAATGCATAGATGTTATGTATGTATATAAATGTATTAAAACCATTTTGAACATTAAAAATGCCTCAAAAATCGTATACGATATTATATTACATGATTGATAATTGTACATTAAATGACAACTACATGCACATATCAAAACTATTATATGCATATATATTAGAACTAATATGTGTGCGTGTGTATCAAAGTTGGTAAATATTTTTATATCATAAATAAAATCTGTTTAATGTATTAAAAGTCATTTTAAAGCTAAGTATAGTCTTATATTTCAAGCAGAACTGCTATGTACATGTATCAAAATTCACACACGCACACGCACGCGCGCGCACACACACCCCGTGTCATTTGGTCTTATATATATTTGAATAAGAACTGCTATATACATATCTAATATCATAACTAATACATATAGGCTTATATACCAAAGTGATAAATACCAGTATCATGAACAAATTTTAGTTTAATTTGTCAAATGTCATTTTAAAAGTGAACATAATCTTATATTCAAATGAAAACCGCTATATACATTTATTAGAATATATCCACATGCCTATAGATCTCAAAACCGATAAATAATGTTATCATACGAAACTTTTGTTTGAAGTATCAGAAGTCATTTTAAAGCCGAATATAGCCTTATATTCTAATTAAAACTGCTACAAACATATGTGTGTGTGTGTGTGAGCTGATAAATATCAGTATCATAAATGAAATTCAGTTTACTTTATCAATAATCATTTCATGAGTGCTCTGCTTAAATAAAGTATCATTTTTACTATCAAAAAATATATATCAAAAATCATTTTAAAGCTAAACATAGTTTAATCAAATCATAGCTGCTATATATACATGTATCAAAACTAAAATATGTCTATGTGTGTATATCAAAGCTCTTAAATATCAGTATTACAAACTAAATTTTGGTTTGAAGTATCAAAAGTCATTTAAAGATGAGCATTGTATTATATTCAAATAAAAAATGCTATATATATGTATATGTATATCAATTTGATACACACACAAGTTTTTCAAAATAAGAATCATATCATAAGTCGTAAAGTTCAACCGTTAAATTGAAACGAGATTTATTTCGTAAATTGTACGTTTAAACATTTATATTTTAATGTTTACACCAAGGTTTCAAAATTCAATTTTGGTTATTTGATTTCTTTTCTTAGTTTTGGTCATTTCGAAAATTTTGAAAGTTTAGGTTTCGTTCCGGTTTTAGATTTTTGCATGTTTTAATAATAATAAGCGTTGTAAATAAAACACTACATATAGTCTATAAACTCGTAAAGAGATAAATTAAAACATACAACACAATTACTTGCGTTGTATGATACGACGAATAACAATTAAATTAAATTGAACTGAATAGGGATTTTGGACGAAACCTAATACCTTGATGCTTACTATAAGTCAAGGTAGCTAAGGCGCAAAAAAGCGCCAAACTGGAGCCTAGGACTTTTTTGGGAGCCTTGAGCATGAGGCGGCGAGCAGTCTGGACGGCTCTCGAAGTTCGAGCTAGGTTACGTATTTTAATTTGATCGACTTGATTTTGAGTTGGGGCTGGGCATAAATTTGTTTTTGAGTTAGGTGATTTAATTGAGTGTGGATAAATTGAAGGGAAGTTATGTGTTTGGGCTCATGTTGGACAAAAAAAAAATTCTTCAACAAAGCAGTCCAAGACGCGCATTTACAGTGCCTCAAAAGCCAGTGCCTTGGGGCTTTTCCGACGCTTCGTGCATTCATGGCGTCTCAGAAGTCAAAAAAGCTCCAGCTTGAAGCCTAGGGCTTTTTAACATGCCTGCACTTAATAAAACAAATCGTAAAATCGTAAAACCGATGTTTTAAGGTTTTCATAAATCGTAAAATTCAATTTATCGTAAATCGTAAAACTGATATTTGAAGGTTTTTAACCTTAAAATCAGTTTCACGATTTACGATTTTGACATGCCTGCACTTAATAAAACAAAGCAGCCCAAGCATGTCAAAATAGTAAATTGTAAAAAACTGATTTTTTTAATTAAGTGCAGGCACGTCAAAATCGTAAATCGTAAAATTCAAACGTTAAATCGAAAAGGGATTTAAATCATAAATCGTAGATTTAAGAAACCTATATTTTAAGGTTTGCACACACATTGAAATTGATTTTGATGTTTGAACTTCTACATCTAAACCTAAAACTTCATTTTCTCTCTTATTCTAATTTTATTTTGTTTGGATGATTAGATTTTGGATTGTGGATCCAAATAAGTATATTGAATATATCAGTTTGGGTTGAATGATTTTTCTAAACTGCGGTATTAGCGTGGTTTGAATCAGAATATAAATCGAATCGTAAAGGGATATATTTGATTTGAAACAAGATTTAAATTGTAGGATTTTAATTTTTTTGACAATAATGCTAACTAGTCTTGTTTCAAATCATATGCACACACACACGCATGCAGTCCCATTAATATTCAAAAGAATTTTTCGATAAAAATTAATATGTATTGAAAATGAGATATCAATAAAATTTTCAATGTGGATTGGTAATAATTTTTCTTTATTACTGAAGAACCATTCATGAAACGGATAAAAACGTCTTTGCTAATCATTAATATGTATCAAAACTTGTATACATGTATGTGTATCAGTATTGATTGAATAAATATGTTAGCCATCTTTTATAAAGAAACAGAGTCTCCTAAACATTCAAAAAAAAAAAAAAATTATAACAGAAATTATTATGTACTGAAAATGAAATATCAATAAATTTTATCCTTACCCTTAATATTAGGACATGTGTTAGTGTGTCATGCTGCTGGTTTTGGTTTGGATGTTTGGCACTTGGGTGGATAGCTGTCCTATTTCCTCCATTGTAGAAATTCTTTTACGCACTCACTTAGGTCTTGCTTAGGCGCTAGGCAAGGATTACCGCCTAATTATCTGCTTAGGCCTGCCTATATGAGGCTTATCACCTTATTTGATCATCTAATTGGGTAACTAGGCACTGCTTAAGCACTAGTTGAGACTTGATGCCTCAATAAGCATATCCGTGCTAGTTTAGACAATCTTGCCTTGCCTCTTTGGTTGCTCCCAAGTTTCCAAACTCTTAGATTTTCAATTTGGATCAATCAATAATAAATCAAATACTAAATTTTATACAAAATACATTAGTTTATCGAAAAGGTCTAGCCCCGATTAATTCCCGTCTAAACGATTAATCCATAGTACGTAATTGCTGCCTAGCGTCCACCTAACGAGATTTACAACCTTTCCTATTTCTTGTCTTAACGACGCCTGAACCTAAACTAATTTCATGTTTAATTTAGTGTCACTGCTAGAGGTTACATGTAAACATATTTATGCATACATTAATTTATCAGTATATCAAATTATGGAAAACAAACCCTTGTTTCTCATGCCCAATGCATTATCATCATGTTTACACATGGAATATATATATATATATATATATATATATATATATATATATACATATATATATATATATATTGTGTGTGTGTGTGAGAGAGAGAGAGAGAAGGGGGGAGGGAGAGGGAGGTTTTTTCTTTTATTTCAATGGTCTAATGTGCTTTCTTGAGATCTAATTGATTGAATCTGTAATTTTTCAGGATGAAAGGTGCTCAAAACTGAAAATCTACCCCATACTGCAGAAGGTTTACCATCAAACCTTATCCTTGTTTGTATGCATATTACTCAGTAGGTTTGATTGGAAAGTGAATCTCTCTCCACAATAGATTACTCCATTTTAATCTTACTCCATCTTGTCACATGGAATGCCAAAATATTCTTGAAAAGCGTACAAAATTGTACGATGCTTCCACAATTTCAAGTATATTGATTGAAGAACGGCTCACTACATAAATTTTTGTAGGTGTACCTGGAAAGAATTTTGAGAAAGCCAGAAATTGATGCATTTGCTGAAGGGCTGAAAGCTCATCAGGTATGTACATTCCCCCCTTTTGGGTTTATTTTGTTACATACTCACTTTCTATACTGAAAATCCATAATCCTATCTATTTTCTTCCAAACAGAAAGCTCTTCTGCCAGATAAATTCACTGTGTTGGATCGTGCAATGATCGAGCACAATCTTTTGAGTGCAAGCAAACTTTACACAAACATAAGGTTGGTCATGATATATCACTCTGTTGGTAATGTTTCACAATTTGTTATTATAATCATTACTTTATTATTCTTCAGTTTTGAGGAACTTGGCGCATTACTGGGTATAGCTCCTCACAAGGTCTTGCCCTGATTCTCTATCATTCAAAGATTTAATTGCAGGATATTAACCTTATAGATTGTAGAATGTTTTAGATTTACTTTGTGTCCATGTCCAGTTTCTGGTTTATTTAATCGTGAATAATTTACTGTTCTATTTTTAAAACTATTTCTTTCTATAAGGTCTGTAATAGTTGCTGCATTGTAGGCTGAAAAGATAGCTTCACGGATGATATGTGAAGACAGAATGAGGGGATCTATTGATCAGGTGTGAATCTTCGCTGCCACTTTCTTGCTTCTTCTATAGTATCAGTACAAATAAGCAACATATTAAGATAGGGCGCACTGCATGTATACTAATTAATGCTGTTGACTACATTGATTCAAACCCCCACTGAAATAGCACAACTTTATAGCTGTTGAGTACCCAGTTTAATTGATTATTCATTTTATCTTCATTCTTTTAACGTGCAAATCTTTCACTTGCTCTTAGGTTGAAGCTGTCATACATTTTGAGGATGACAACGAGGAGTTGCAACGATGGGATCAACAGGTGATATTGAACTTTCTCTTTTAATGTGTAATAATACAATGCATGATAAATTTTTCAATATTAATATCTGCTTTTGAACGACCTGCCCCTTCTACGTAAGTACACGTACATCTATCAAGTGTTAATCTCTGCCCTCGTGTTGCTAGAAATTATTTTCCTTATATTAGCAGAAAACTTGAAAAGTTTTCAAGAGCTGTTTTGACTGTCTTATCACCAATACACAGCTAGCAGCGGCTAGTACAACAACTACGCATATACTGGCAACTAAGATGTGTTGTATCTATCTCCAATTCACATACTAAGAATGCATTACCTAACAGTAGCCTTAAATCTAGTGAGCATGTTATTGTCTACATATCCGAATCATATTATGTGAGATTTTGCACCGCGTAATATGTTTTCGTATTGCATTATAATTTGTTGAAAGTTGATCAACAAATAATTTAGCTTTCTATTGCATTGGCAGCACAGTCGAAAGTATACTGTGAAATGATGTTTCTCTAATTTCTACTAGTACAGCCGCACAATGGTGAGGAACCAACTGTTCGAGTGTATAATTAAAAAAAACCATTTGTTGCAATTTCCATTAATTTTAATTAAACGCATTATGACATAATGATAATACGGTTGTTATTTTTTTACATTATTAGAAACAAAAAACAAAAATATTTAGGAAATACAATAGATAACAATTGACAATCGAGTATTGGAAACGACACACACACATCATTTTACTAATAGTTGTAATAGCCTTGGTGTCACACTTTTTTTGTGTCAGCGTGAACTATCAAACATGTTTCTATAAATATTACCAAATTTTAATATCTTTAATTATAGTTGTAATACCTTTGATGTCTCACTTTTTTATGCCCGTATGCACCATCAAAAACGCCCCTCTACATGTGACATAATCTTAATATCACTTGAAAATAGAATCTAACAATTAAACTTTCTTTACAATTTCAAAAACCACTCTACAAATATTACCAAATCTTAATATTTTTAATAATCTTTCTTTACTAATAGTTGAAATGGGAACACAATATTTTGGTCTGACCGTGAAGTTTCAAAAATACCCTTATATGCAAACAAGAGGGCATGAGTTCCAATCCAAAAAAAACAAAAATTAACATCTATTTTCAAGTGGAAACTTTGAAATGTAATTAAGATTACAAGTTTGAAACTCTGTTCTAACAAAAAATTACTATTTTTTGCTTTATATTTTTCAATTTATTTTTTCAAAACTATGTTGAAATTCTAAATCCTATTAATTTATAAAAAAAATATATGCACGTGTCATAAAATAAATATATGCACGTGTCATAAAATCTCGTGTGTGTATCTATGTGTGAGTCTCTTTCTCTCTGTCTCTGTCGCTCTCCGTGCGTGTGTCTCTCTCTCTGGCTGTGTGAGAAGGAATTAGTAGATTATAAAAATGTTAAGAAAAAGAGGAAGAAACGGTAGAATATATTTGCAAAAGAGGAGAAAACATATTTACACCATATAATATAAAGCATTACTCCACATAGATAGTAAAAAAATTCAATACCAAAATCATAAAACTTGGGTAAGGTAATCAAGCCAAGTTAGCACATTCGACCATTATATCATGGAAATTCATACATAAAGTAGCCAAGGTTTATATAATCAAACTAGCCACGCTAGCACATTGTCCATGTCATTTCCCTTAGCAAAATTGGACTAAATCAGTATCCCTATTGAACTCATCATAATGCACAAACATTTGGTTCCGTGAAATCTAGAACTAAATCTCCAAGGTTACGTTGCATAAAACATGGAACAAGTTGATGATCAATATATTGGCAACTAATTTTTCTGGATGGCAAAAATGATTCTAAATCTGTAGTACGGCTGTTCATAAAATACTCCAAAAGGTATCGGCTTTTCTAATTATTTGAAGCAAGAGATTCAGACCACAATAGGCGTGAATTTTGCATAGAACAATAATTAAACAAGCGGAATGAATTCATACACAAAGAATATACATATGATGTATCTTATAAGTAGTATTTAAGATTTAATCTTGTATTTGGACGCTAAACAATGATAATTAGAAACATCTTCAGAATATTCACTAAATTCTGACGTGTACCGATAACTTTGTAGACTGAACATCCATTTAATACCTTGTTAAACAATAATTTCATTGTCTAACATTTAACATTAGCTTTAATTTACTAAATTTTTGTATAATAACCAAACATTATGGTACATGCTCTTTTGATTATATGTTACCATTGCCTTCACCCTCACTATTTGTAATTTTTGCTTATTTAATCCTTCAGCACATATTGCTAAAGCAACAGACAGAGTCGATTACATTTTTTTCCCCTTCTTGGTATTGCGATCAATTAGTGCAGGCGATTCTTCAACATTTTTATGCTTAGAGGTTTTTTAGATTCAACAGTGGTGGATTAGGTTGGGACGTGTTCGAATGGTTCATGAAAATTTTCATCTCTTCACCTGCAATAAAGATTGCTACTGACATAGGACCAACTTCAAAATTGAGAAAATCAAGACAGGTTGGCATATAAGTTCAAAATATAGAAAATTATGTATATAAAAATGATTGGCATCTGGCGGTAACCATCTTGAATGTTAGTAAAAGCATTCTTGTGTTGGTTAAAATCTATCCAAAAATTTAATAAAAGATATTGTAGATCAAGTAACTTACGGTTTGTTCGTGATGGTTAACTAGCTAATTGTGGCGGCCTTTAAAAAAAATGATAAAAAAACAAAGTGAAAAGGGGAAGGAAAAAAAAAGAAGCAAGTTTCTTTTTCTAAGATACTTATTTGCATTGTGGTTTTATTTACCTGTACAAGGAGAAGCGGATGATGACATCCACATTAAATCTTAGGTTTAGCATTTTTGATTATGCCCTATCCATCTCCCAAGTGCATCTTTTCAAACAACTTAATCACCAAATACTCAAGCTTTGTCTAATTGGCAATGAAAAAGGTGGATTGTTTACTAGTAATAGTTTATCATAATGTTCATTTGTGATCAGAAATTTTGTACTAATTGTTTTCTTTGTTAAAACCTCAAATACGCATTAAAGAGTTGTAAAAGCCAGCAATTTACACCTTTTATTTAGCAGAAAACATTTAATAAAAAGATATACCGCATCACTGATTTCAATTAATTCATCCTCATTAATAATTTATATCAATACTTATTAATCATTTTTATCATAAATATACTGTTCTCGTTTGTCTTGTATTTCATATTAACAATCTGCTTCTTATTCTTAATTTAAAGGAGAAAACAAAATGAAATATTTTTTATAGGAAACCATTGACTATAGGCATAAATTTCCATATACAGTAGGTTTTTCAAGAAATACAACCATCGAAAATGGAACCATAATTCTTCAGTAAATAACTAGATTTTAATCATTATCTATTTTAAGGATATACTTGTAAAAAAGGAATTTTTTTTAACGGAACTACACTTCTTCGATAAAAACACTAGGTTTTGTCAAGAAAAATAATCACTCAAAATGAAATTTTTGGTGAAACGACCATAGAGCTTACCACTTCGTGTGTGTGTATTAAAAAAAATACTAGCCATAAATGAGTACAAAATCTCGGGATTGAAGAGTGCTCCATGAGGGCCTGAATTAAAAGGGGATTGGACGGTGGCGGACCTTCTTACATCCCTAGCGCACTGTAGGCTTTTAGAAGGAAAAAACACTATATTGAAAGCCTACCTATAAAAGAACCGGTTGTTGTAAAAAGAATGTGATTGATGAAAAACCTATCTAATAATTCAGTGCAATCACAACGTATGGTTCAAACATACACAGCTAAGTACACACATCTAGGTATAAAAAATAAAGAATTATACTTGGGAAAAAGTTTTTTCTTTCCCAACTCCTGGAATGTATTTTCCCAAACTCCAGACCTAGTAAAGATGGAATTGGATACTTTTGAATACCTGAATGAAGTTGTTAAGGAGACAATGAAGGAATTTGAGAATATCGGATCCGAACGAAGTTCGAATGAGTTCGAGAAGTAAAAAATGAAAACGAGTCTTAGGATTTGAGGAAATAAAATGAAAAGAGATTTGGGAACTAGATTTCGGAGAGAAAATAGGTAAATGAAAACAGGACGGAAGTATTGCGACAAAATTTCATGAAAGATATTACGTCCAGAAATAATTGGCTTCGTAATTTGCAATGCTATGGTAATGCAAACGTCCTTAACGGTTGGTTCGATAAGCACACGAGCATGCTCAAACGTCCCTAGGTGAGCTTATTGGTATAATTCGAAATGTCCTTGGTAAAATAACACATAACAGTAACAGACTTATTTGATCTCAATTAAAGACATTTGACTGAATTCAAAAGCCTGCCCCAGTAGTTGGTCACTGACAATTAAAGGTATTGTTGTCATTTGGTACACGGTCATGATGCTTTTAATCAGTGCTTCCAACATCACTGCTAACCAGTTGATTTTATGACATGCAGATAGTTGGGATATGCCAAGCGCTTAATGATATTCTTGATAGCATGACAAGCAAGGGTATTGCAGTTTCAGTTTGAACCATCCAACACTCCATATTCGAACATTAAATGAAAAGCCGAATTTTACTGTCAGCAAGATATGCAATCTGTTATTTGGGCAGAAATCTTTTACTTTTTGTATATGGTCTGTTGATTATCTGTTTTGGTATTCGCTATTATTATTATTATTATTATTATTATTGTCAGTGGCGGAGTAGCATGTAGCTCCAGGTAGGGTACGGTTTCAGATGCGGCCGAGTAATCATCTCAGATAGGACAAAAATGTCACTGTATTATTTTTTTACCAAAGAATGTCGAAAATTGAGCTAGGGCATGTGCCAATCTGAGCAAACATTGCCTTTGCCCTTGATTATTTTAATACTTTGGATGGTAGTAGATACTTGTGTTCAAGTCTTATATTCAACGTATATACAGTGGTTTGAATCATGCATATAATTTAAACGTGTGATTTCTTGGATTTAAGTTAGAGTTTAACCATCGGAATAGTGGTTCTGGGCTGATCTTTCTGCGTCTTGGTATGTTGCTATGCATTTGTTAATAATTTTGATGTCATGTACCCTGGAAACTTTGTCGCGCGCATTTTCTATAAGTTTCACATTACACTTGTCTCTTTTAAAAATAATTTTTAAGAAACATCTCAAAAATTATATGTAGGGAAGTTTTGCAAACAAATTACAAATAAGGGCAGGGAAGAAGTAGTAAAAAAATTTAGTCTCAGAGAAGCAAGTTTGTTTTTTAGCACACTTTGTAGTGTAAATCACAGAATGATAGATATAGCTATCATTTTCTGTTTACACTATAAAGTCCTTCAGACGAAAAAACAAACTTACTGTCCTTGAGACTAAATTTTTTTGTAACTTTTTTCCTGTTACAAATATTTGTAGTTTTACATAAATATTTACGATTTTTAATATAAATATCAGGTAAATAGGCATAAGGAAGAAGTTGCAAAACAATTTAGTCTCAAGGACAACAAGTTTGTTTTTTAGTCTGAAGGACACTTTTTAGTGTAAATTGAAAATGATAGTCACAACTATCATTCTGTGATTTACACTAAAAAGTGTCTTTCAGCCTAAAAAAACTTTTTGCCCCTGAAACTAAATTTTTCTAACTTTTTCCTTGAGCCTAAAAACCCATATAAATATTTATAATGTAAACTTACGGAGAACTCTGCAGGTAACATTGAAAATGGCAAGGTTTTGTTGAAATTAGTGAAATTCGTCTATTGGAAGAGGACGAAAGTAAAATAGGTTTGAACAATATGCTGAATTTCCACTATATTATAGTTTCCTGTTTATGTTTCATTTTGCAAACTACGAACACAAAAAATAGAGGAGGGGACTGAGATATGGCATCCAGCTTAAATGATGAATAAAACTTTAATAATAGAACGATATTATAAATTAAGCTTTCAAAAACCTATTTTTGATTTTCAAACTTTTATATACTCATCTTTTACCAGTAATAAGGATGCACTAACATTTGTTCAAGATTTCACCTTATTATCCTCAAATTCCATTTTTAATTTTAATAACGTAATATTAAATGTAACAACCCGCATATTTATCGAGTTTGTATTTAAATATTTTATTTAAATATTAACTCGTTAATCGGATTTTGGTCGGAAAAGCTACTTTTTGCAAACGGTCAAATTAGGACTCGAGAACACTTCCATTGAGTTCGAAATGCCGTTTACAACTTTTTTAAGTATAAACATCGATAGGTTTGGAATTAGTGAAATTTCACTAACTTTTTCCGCTTTGGACTTTGAGTTAGTTTAGCCTATTAAGCCCAAGTTCCAACCCTCTTCTCCTCACTCTTCATAAATTTTCTAACTAATCAAGCTTTGGCATTAATGGTGGAGGGAATGAGAAATTAAAATTCCAAAACTCAAATTCAATTGCAATCCATCTTTCTACTCCAAATTCAAAAAGAAGACATTGGATTCAAGCTTCTTGTGCTTAGATAGAAGAAGGATTGATTCTTGCTTGCTTAAAACTTCATTTTCATTGATATTTGGTGCAAAGGTGAGATTTTTATCTCACAAATCTAGTCTATAACTATATTGGACTGTTGGGAATGATTCCCTATCACTTTTGCATGCACATTTGCCTTTGGTTTGGATTGGATTGGCGAAAAACTCCAATTTTTAGCATTTTTGGAAATTTCCTGCACTTAGCTCGTTCTGGCCACTTGACTCGTTCGGTGATAGGTCGCAAGGTCACTGGGTCGTAGGTCGTAGGGCTTTAGGTCGTTCTGGAAGAATTGGCACTTCGGAATTAGGTCGCTCACGAGTTAAGTCGTTAGGTCGCTCACGAGTTAAGTCGTTAGGTCGCTCGCGAGTTAGTACCATAGGTCGCAGGGCTTTAGGTCATTCTGGAAGTATTGGCACTTCGGAGTTAGGTCGCTCGCGAGTTAAGCCTTAAGTCGTAGGTCGCTCACGAGTTAGGCCTTAAGCCGTAGGTCGCTCGCGAGTTAAGCTTTAAGTCTTAGGTCGTTTCCTACCTATAATCTCTAGGCAAACGTTAAGTCGCTCGCCCTGGTTTATCTCGTAGGTCGTCTCCGACCTAAGCTCCTGATAAGTCGTTCGAGTTAGGTCGTTGGACCATTTACCTTAGGTCGCTCGTCCACTAAGTCGGCCTGGTTTATCTCGTAGGTCGTCTCCGACCTAAGCTCCTGATAAGTCGTTCGAGTTAGGTCGTTGGACCATTTACCTTAGGTCGCTCGACTCTGTTAAGTCGTAGGTCGTTAGACCTTAGGTCGTTCGCCTTCCTTAAGTCGCTCGACCCCTCCACACTAGGTCGCTCGGCTTGCTTGAGTCGTAGGTCGTTGGACCTTAAGTCGCTTGCCTCCATTAGCTCCAGTTAGATCGCTCGGCCATTGTGTTAGGTCGCGTGAACCCTTAGGTCGTTAGACCTCATTTTGCTTTAGGTCGTAGGCCGCTTGTCTTCACTTAGGTCGTACCGTTTTGGACGGGACGCTGCCCCGCACCCCGCACCCCGCACCCCGCCGGGGGCGCTGCCCCCTGGACCCCCGCGACCTGACCGGGCAGGTCGAACCCCGTAAGCGGTGGCGTTGCCCCTGCACCCCCACCTTGGGGGGTTGCCACCCCCCTGGACCCCCCCTCCGTAGGGGATCTTATCTGAAAAACATTGAGCTGATTTCCTTGGATTTTATTCACATCTCCGTATGCGATTTTTGTGACTGATTGTTTCTACACTTGCTTATGTGTTTTGTCACTTTATAATATAAAGGTTTCAATACTAGTAGTAAATATCAAAACTCTTTTAACAAACAATTTCAACTCTATTTTTAATAACAAAGCTCTTTTCTTAAACCGTTTTCCAATCTATTAGTATATACAAACCTTTACCTCACTCGGATGAGAAATCTAATTAAACGACTTAGTAAAATAAGTGGTATGAAACGCTTGCGTTCACTTCGTCGGTTAATTCTTGGACTTGTTCGATTGAACCTCTTGCGACAATTTTATTAGTGAAGATTTACAGTTTGTTCGTAAATATTTAAGTTAAGCAAGTGGTTATGGGACATGAAGCTAAACTTCTATATTTACTAGCTTAGTGTAATTGACACTTCTCGTTGATCATGACGATCATTCTGATGATTTAGACTAGCAACTGTGCGATGTCTCTTGTTGCGAGGTTAGACTAGACACCACTTGTGTGATTCCACTCACACATACTTTTTTGCTTTTTGGTTAGTCTGGACCTTAATCTGTGTGATTCCATTCACACATGTGGGGTAGCTCCCTTGGTCTTCGAACCGTCATGTGATAGGCCTCTTTCTCTTTTCTATGATTTCTGGACTTCTTGCATTGATTTGTAGAATTTATGTCATTGACTTGTTATGAGTACAAGTTTGGGGTATGATGCCCTTTCCGAATCTTTGAGAAGATTCTTGTGATATTGATTATCTCTTATTGATTGATCTTCTGTTGATCATTATTTACATACTTATGGTGGTATGTCATTATGGATATTTTATGTTTATGCCATATCTTTTATGTTATATCATGTCATCTGATATTTATAGCTAGACTGACCCGTTTATTATTTTCTTAAATAATACTCGGGTCAGACCGAGATGTTACAGGTGCTTCTGCTTGACTTCTTCCCAGGGATTCATCACTCTGACTTTTGGCTAACTGTTTAGATTAGCAGTTTTTGTTGTATACACTTGAGATATAGACTCATAGTTGTATTCTTTTGTATAGCACGTGTTGCTATTCATTTGTATTATCGTGGATCTTATGGACCACTACTCTGATGTACACTTTCATGTGTTAGTTATATATTCATATCTTCTTCCGCCTTTGTGATATGCATATCTGTGACTGATTTGTGTTATGATTATTTCTATGTTTGTTTTCGAAGATTGTTTATAGCCACCGTGTGATTAGCAATTACATGGATGGTCGCTCCTCAACAGCCTCATTCTCCATGCTAGTTGACAGCACTACACCGTAGTGTTCTTGGCTAGTGTGGGTATAGAGGTGGGGCGTCACATTAAACGTTTAATTCCACTTTATTTGCAATAAATACAATTGTTGAATTTTGATACTTTAATTAAATTATAAATCTTGCTTTCTATAATCTATATCAACAAATGGTCCAATTATAAATAGAATTAGCATTAATTTCATCTTATAGAATTAACTACTCCAATTACAAAACAAATCTACGCTAACTGCACGATTTAAGTCAATTAATTGTAATTGAGTCTACATTAAATGTTATAAATTATAAATTGGAACCTCAATAAATTCGCTTATTGATTTAAAATCTTTCTATTCAGTAAATAGACACTTTTATGGGTATAAATAACATTTGAATTATAATACATTTCATTAGTGCATGCTTCATTTCTTATAAACTCCCCTTTATTAACTAGAACACATTAACCAAAACAAAATAATTAATCTAGATTTTTTTCAATCGATTTCCATTCTTAACTTAACATACTCAAAATGGTTAACCTAAATAATTGTTACCCTTTTACATTCAAATTCACTTACAACCATCATTACAACAATGTTGCCATAGATTTAGATTTAATTAAATAAATTAGATGAATGGGTAAAATTTTGTAATTATCACTAATGCCAAATATATATGCATTAATTACTACTTATTATTTTGAATTCATTTATTAATTTACTAGTTGCCTTTGTATTCTTATATCCTATTTAATACCAACTTTCTATTTAGTTATAGTTTATCAATATATATATACCTAGGCAAATCAAGTTCTTGTCTTTCTGTTATTTCAATTAAATCGGGTATGCATAAATAAATTGTTTATTAACTTATTCTTACAAAATTATTTACATGCATTCAGTTACACCTAATTTAATGCATTGATTTCCATTTATAAATCTTAACACCCTAAATTTGACAACTTCTAACATGGTATTACTTCTCATATTAAATGTAACTTTTATTTAGTGAATTAACATTTATTTCAATTTAAATTCCATCAGCCAATTAAACATGTAACTTATAACTATTGCTTACCATTCAAAATATTACACCCATGGTCATATTTTGAATGGAGTTAGCATTAAATATCAAAACTTACCTAAATTTACATTAAGAAAATATTTAATACTAGATCTCAAATTTATTTTAATGGAATCAATATATCTTTCTTTATATACTTTACGTATAAATATCTTAATTACCAAATTTCAACTTATTCCTTAAATCCCCCAAATAATGTTATCAACATAAATTAAAATTAAATGCTTCACATTTATTCCTCCACGTTCAAATTTGTTCTAACCAAATATATATATTAATGCTATCCCTTATAGTTATTTATTTATTCACTTATTATTGCAAATGTCTACAAATTTGATTTCAGGTCCAATACCTACACCATTGTATTTATTGAAAGATTTATTCATATTACAATCAAAGGCTTAAATCACCATTGGTAAATTAGCGTTCATTTCCATATAAATTTATCACTCTTAATCATTACTACTAATTTTTTATTACAAAATTCTATTAAATAACTAAATTAAATCGTCTAAATTTTCGGGTCGTTACACTCTCCCCCACTCAAAACTTTTCGTCCCCGAAAAGGAAAAGGAAGGGAAACGGAAGAGTAAGAAATCAATATACCTTATGCAAATATTAACTTTATAACAATTAATAAATTAATTTATATAAGATATCTCAATTTATAACCACTAAATCTTTTATACTTAAATTTCTAAATTTTTGAAAACATTTCAAAATCATTTCTAAGTTCAAAATTTATGGAAAATTTTGGCAAAGTCTCCTTTGTACGGAGAGGTTCGGAAGAAAATATAATATTAAAATATCACAAAATATCATATAGAATATTCAAAATAGTATATCCCAACACGGGAAAGTATATAAAAATAGCGCTACAAAACGTAATCCGGAAACGTACCTATTTGTTGGGCAAATTACGCTTAATTTATGGAACCAAAAGCAGTAGCAATTGCTTCCATACCTGCATTTTACTTATATAATCTAAAAAGGTCAACTATTTATATTCAGTGAAATATTTACATGGTTCAACTACTAACAACAAACATACAACAATCATCAATTTCAACAAACAGCATACGCAACAAAACAATCATTTGATCAAATAAGCAAATAGTTGTTCAGGTTCAAAACTTGAAATAGTACGGAATGAAAATAACTATCCAGTGCATCATTTACTCAACAGTCTTAGATGGGACAGAATATATTATTTATTCATCCAACTACTTCAAATTTCCTTCCCCAACCAAACCATAAATCAAACAATAACAATTCAACCAACAAATCAATTAACTCATTATAAATTTTTATTTCATACATTAGCTATTTGATCTTTTCATTCATATAACAGTTTATCTTTTATTTTCATTTATTTTCTTAAAACCCTTTTTCTTAAGTTTACAATTCATACCACATAAATTTATCCTTTTATAATTTACGTTCATATCTAACGACTTCAAAATTTTATTTCTCATTCAATGGTTGTTTCCTTATTTCTTACCATTAAATTCTTATTTATAATAGCAATTCATTGAATACCTCATTACCTACCTTTACCTGTATAATTCCTATTACATTCTTTATTAAACATTTCAACTTTTTATATTAGGTAAGTTATATATGTTAAAGAAAACGCAAATGAATTTATACAAGTTTTATCTCATTTTTAATTAAATTTAACGTTCAACAATATTACTCTTTGTCTCATATGTTATAAATTAGAGGTTTCAATTTATTAATCACTTACCTTTTATTTCACTACAATAATTTAAACAATTAATTAATGGAAATCTAAGGATTAAATACCAGTTAAATTTCAAATTATTTTGAAATATTAGATACATATATTCTTATAACTTATATACCTCTAATTTTATTTAAAACAATTAAAATTCAGATATTTTCAAAATAAAGCTGCAGTAGAATTACTACAGTGGCCTTTCCCCTTCGAAACTCGAAAATAGAAGTCGATGATGCGGCCGCCATCACCGAAATTATTTTCCAGCGACAGAGAGGAAAGTACATAACTTATTTTCTCCAAAATCTTCTTTAAACAATTCTTCCGAATTATACTAAATATTTATATAAGAAAATACTTATAACAATTATTATATTTCATAAATCCTTTGAAAGCAAATTTTCAAAAATCCCGGACTTAAGTTCTAAAATTTCCAAATTCCATTGATGTTAATTTCATTCTTATTTTTTTTATTCCTAACAACCAATCTATCGCAACCAAATATAGATATCATTTGAAAATTTTTATTTTATATATAGAAAATATAATAGGCAAAATTATTTCATTCACCTATATTAAAAACAAATATTATGTCGGTCTGTCCTATTAAGTGTTTAGAAATCCCTATTGATGTCATAGCGTCCCATGCACCAATCAGAATTTATAAATACAAAACGGAATAGATTAACACAATATCAAAATCTTTTTATACACTAACAAATACGCTCTCTCATATATATACACTCAGCGACTCCCATAGGGTATTACTACCCTATTTAGTAAAGAGTCAAACCCCACAAAGCTAAGGTTTATCGCTAAACCAAAACTCTGATACCAACTGTAACATCCCGCCTTTTCGCACGCTTCAAATCGACACACATGCCGATTTAAACCATACGGAAGGACGGATTGTTATGGGGTAAATAAGAAAAACAGAGAAGAAATAAACAAAATAGAATCTCACAGCGGAAGAATAAAATATAATAATAAAATATACAGTTTATAAAACTGTTTACAAACATTTATATAATACATATCAGAGTTACACATACCAATAACAATGCAGCGGAACAGTGTGTAGTGCACTAGTATAAATAATAATAGTAATACTACAAATCTTCGTCTTCGTCTTCCAGAGCTAAAACTTCAAATCCTGAAACGCTCGGACTGACCCGAGCGAATTGAAAAGACAAAACACTCAAGTCAGAACTAAAAGATCTTATGTGAGTTAAATTAATAGAAATAAATATGAGTGCAGTAACTCAAGAGATGCTCGGGATTTACATCTTCTAAGGATCCGTTAAACTATTTACTATGTAGTATATTGCGCTATTATAATAGTGTCTATTTTTAAAATAAACTTACTTTTAAATAGCGTTAAGGGGTTGCCCATATAGCCCTTAACACAAAATATATTCTCATAGTCTATACAGTACCGTAATCTCCCCCATGCTGGGCGTCGTCAGAGGGCACTCCATAGGTATGGTACAAAGCCAAAATCGTATAAGGCGCGCTAGGGTAGGTGACACGGCACAACTAGGCAATGCCAGGGTAGATATACCAATTACGCTTCCGGGTCGGTGGTAACGCATAGCCGCAACTACCGCCCACCTCGAGCCACACCCCCAAATCAAAGAAATCAAAAGTGGCCACCCAATCAATCCAAAAGTCAAAGTATAATATCGAAGGGATGTGTCCGATCAAAGGTGCTACCTTATTAACCCGTCAATCGCTCCTGTTTTAGCCACTTTATGCCAACTCACGGGAGTTGGGTCCACGTATTTACCTTACAGGAAACGTCGCCACCAACCTACTTCATTCTGGAATCTCCACCGCGTACACAGTTGTTAAAGTGGTTTTCGGGGTTGGCAGAGAGTATGACAATTTCCGATCCCGGTCTCTTCAACAACCAAATGTTATTATAACACCGCGGTCATTTAAAATAATTATACTTTAAAACCAGAATAAAATATCCGTTTCAAAACCATAAAAATATGATATCATTTCCTTTTAAAACCCGAATTAATACGATATCATTTTATTCCAATATATATACTTTCCAAAATCATAGGGTTTTCAAAGTAAATATTTAGAGGTCAAAACTCTTGAACATAAAATTTCAAATTATACTACCTTGAAAATCATAACTTTCAAACAAGTTTCCATCTCTCAAATGGCCAAATATTAGATTACTTTTATAAAACAAAATAGCTTCTTTACATTTTACAAATCAATTCCAAATATCGATTTAAACTTCCAAATACCATTTTAATTCTTATGTTTCAAAGCTTTAAATATTTCACCATTTCAAAAACAACTCATTTGACAAACCTATGTAGATCAAATTCAATTACTTATTATTTAGACTTGAAATGTTTACTTAATGAATTCAATATAATCTAAGTAAAACCTTTATCTTCACATAACTGGATATTCTTTCAATTTATTATATATTCATTTAAATCAACCTGATATTCAT
Organism: Allium cepa; assembly: GCA_030765085.1. Lineage (NCBI taxonomy): Eukaryota > Viridiplantae > Streptophyta > Magnoliopsida > Asparagales > Amaryllidaceae > Allium > Allium cepa. The sequence goes on along the minus strand of CM060939.1, from coordinate 640,343,446 downwards.
TTAAATCACTCTACACAAAATCAAGTTGTAAATCGTATCCTTTAAAAATTCTAACTTTATATTAAACTCCAATTTAACTTAATATTCATCTTCAACCTTATTCTATTTTAAGTCATTAAAACTCTAGAATTTAAATTTCAAATAAATGCTTGATCTCAAAAAAAATCAAACTTTATTTTATACTTCAAATCCATTTTATGCAAAGTTTAAAACCTGGAATCTACTATATATAAATAACCTTTATTAATAACCAAATCAAAACCCATAAACCATATATATATAGCTTTACAAACCATAGAAAACATTTCAAAAATAATTATATATATATACCGCGGTGCCTGTATAAAATTTTCTACCCTATGGTCAAGTGATACGGATGTTTATCATTTCAATCCGCAATTTAAAATAAAAATGCGGTTGTATATCATTTCAAACCGCAACCCCGAATGAAATAAAAATGCATAGCAACTTGCAATTAATAAAATTAATCATCCATTCATCCATCAAATTATACATCCATTTATCACAGCCATCATCAAATTTCAAACAATCATAAATACATAACAGGTGATAAATAATGGTATCAATTATCAGTTTTATACTCAAAATAAATTTAATAATTGTTAATTGGCAGTTTATATGCAAAAATAAACGTAAATTTAACTGGCAGTTAAAATAACAATTTAACATAACTATGACTGGCAGTTAATATGCAAATAAATAAATTCACTGTCAAATTTATGCAATAAATTAAATAAATCAACAGTTAAATTAAATAAATGCAATTTAACAGAGATAATGAACAAAACATGTCAAACAGTCATAAATAAATTTTTACTCATATCTAAAATTAATTTAACAAACATAAGATATTTTAGAAGTTGTGAGTGGGTTAAAACACTCACCTTTTGAATTTAAATTGAATTTAAATCCAATTTAAACCCAAAATTTTGACCTTCTCGGAATTTGTCCAAACCAGCATCATCAAGTTCGGAATTTCAATACGATCCTAACAAAAAAAACCACGCGTGAAACGGGATTCGTATGCGAGAGTTATAGCAATATTTGTGATTGAATTTAAATTTTAAAATAACAAAAAAAGAACATATTAGACTACTTGCCACGTCATCGCTTCACATCACTCCCAGAGCACGCGTCCTGTACTGCTCCATCATTTCTCCCTCACGCTCACACCTGCAGAACGCACGCAAGCCACCAATCAACTTCGCCGTCAACAACTAAGTGCTGCGCCGCCTCTTCCTCAACGCCGCCGCCCAGAGCACGACCTCGCGACTTCTCCCCCATGCTCGATCAGACACGTACCCATCAGCCCCCTAAAAACGAAAATCTAATGCAATTTTGCCCCAGATCCAGCCGTTGATTTTCCAAATAAACTGCATGGATGAAGTCCCCTCGGTCCTCTCTTCAAAACCCAGAAAGGGTTTCTCGATCCGACGAAGTTGATCGCGGCGATGATGAACAACCGCGAATTCTTTGATTTTTTACTGATCAGATGATGAGCCAAAACGGAAAATGAATTTCAGATTTAGGTTGCGCTCATCGAGAGCACCAACGTATATTTATTTCGAATTTTTCTAAGAACTTTGAATTTTGACTTTTGATTTGGATCTGTAAATGGATTTAGGGTTTTGCAACCATTGAAGAAGAGAAAGGGTTGAAGAAATGAACGTACAGCAAATGAGAATAGAATGGAGGCTAGGGTTTATGATCGTCTATTTATAGATAGATCGTAAAAGAATAGGTGTGCACGAATTTAACGTGCAAACGGAAGTGGTCCCAAAAGATAAATAATATTAATTACACACGTTACGGATTTAGGAAATAAATAAATTCCTTATCCTTTACATTTTATTTTAAACGTATTTACAAATGTAAATCTAGACGTTTCGTTTACGTTTCAAAATATATCCACAATTTTATTAATTTCCAAATTGATCTAAACAAATTTAGATGTAAATTAAAAGCTGATAAGTCTATCCATTGCAGTGTTAATTTCTCCGCTTCCTTATATTTAGAAATTATAAATTAAGTTTTCAAAAACCTATTTTTGATTTTCAAACTTTTATATACTCATCTTTTACCAGTAATAAGGATGCACTAACATTTGTTCAAGGTTTCACCTTATTATCCTCAAATTCCATTTTTAATTTTAATAACGTAATATTAAACGTTTAATTCCACTTTATTTGCAATAAATACAATTGTTGAATTTTGATACTTTAATTAAATTATAAATCTTGCTTTCTATAATCTATATCAACAAATGGTCCAATTATAAATAGAATTAGCATTAACTTCATCTTATAGAATTAACTACTCCAATTACAAAACAAATCTACGCTAACTGCACGATTTAAGTCAATTAATTGTAGTTGAGTCTACATTAAATGTTATAAATTATAAAGTGGAACCTCAATAAATTCGCTTATTGATTTAAAATCTTTCTATTCAGTAAATAGACACTTTTATGGGTATAAATAACATAATTATAATACATTTCATTAGTGCATGCTTCATTTCTTATAAAATCCCCTTTATTAACTAGAACACATTAACCAAAAAATAATAATTAATCTAGATTTTTTTCAATCGATTGCCATTCTTAACTTAACATACTCAAAATGGTTAACCTAAATAATTGTTACCCTTTTACATTCAAATTCACTTACAACCATCATTACAACAATGTTGCCATAGATTTAGATTTAATTAAATAAATTAGATGAATGTGTAAAATTTTGTAATTATCACTAATGCCAAATATATATGCATTAATTACTACTTATTATTTTGAATTCATTTATTAATTTACTAGTTGCCTTTGTCTTCTTATATCCTATTTACTACCAACTTTCTATTTAGTTATAGTTTATCAATATATATATACCTAGGCAAATCAAGTTCTTGTCTTTTCTGTTATTTCAATTAAATCGGGTATGCACAAATAAATTGTTTATTAACTTATTCTTACAAAATTATTTACATGCATTCAGTTACACCTAATTTAATGCATTGATTTCCATTTATAAATCTTAACACCCTAAATTTGACAACTTCTAACATGGTATTACTTCTCATATTAAATGTAACTTTTATTTAGTGCATTAACATTTATTTCAATTTAAATTCCATCAGCCAATTAAACATGTAACTTATAATTATTGCTTACCATTCAAAATATTACACCCATGGTCATATTCTGAATGGAGTTAGCATTAAATATCAAAACTTACCTAAATTTACATTAAGAAAATATTTAATACTAGATCTCAAATTTATTTTAATGGAATCAATATATCTTTCTTTATATACTTTACGTATAAATATCTTAATTACCAAATTTCAACTTATTCCTTAAATCCCCCAAATAACGTTATCAACATAAATTAATATTAAATGCTTCACATTTATTCCTCCACGTTCAAATTTGTTCTAACCAAATATATATATATATATTAATGTTATCCCTTATGGTTATTTATTTATTCGCTTATTATTGCAAATGTCTACAAATTTGATTTCAGGTCCAATACCTACACCGTTGTATTTATTGAAAGATTTATTCATATTACAATCAAAGGCTTAAATTACCATTGGTAAATTAGCGTTCATTTCCACATAAATTTATCACTCTTAATCATTACTACTAATTTTTTATTACAAAATTCTATTAAATAACTAAATTAAATCGTCTAAATTTTCGGGTCGTTACAATAGTCGACGAATTTTTTAACTAACTTGAATAGTTATGTGTCTGTGTGTTTTGATCTAATGTGAATTTCGCATATGTCATGTTATAAAATAAATATAGGTGATCTACCAATGCAAATATAAGCGCAAATTACATGTTAATCACTGAAGCATCCTAAGTCTATGTTTATGATTCCAGTTTCTATCGTTTAGATTGAATCTAAGTTAGGTAAATAGATGTATTGGTAGATAAACATGAAATTCATCCCGAGTTGCATGAAGTAATGGATAAATAGAGAAGGGCTTCAAAACATTGCTTTTATGTCCGTTTCCATTCAAGCATTTCATCAGATAACTTACCTCCAACAGCATAAGCTTTTGCTTTGAAAAATACTACTGAAAGTTTTGCATGCAAACCTTTTTTTTTTCTTTTTCCCCTCCCTCCAGATACTGGGGTAGGCACTTGCCTACCCCATATGCAAAGGAGCTCCGCCCCTGTTTCTATGAATTCCCTCCATATCACAAACATTAATTGAATTTTGGGATTTTTTTTTTATATTTTTATGCATAAACTTTTATTTATCCCCTAAAATTTCCATTTGTATTTGTTTTTTTTAAAGAAAAAGGGGAGATGAACAATGTAAATAACTGCTAAAAAGTCCAATGAAGCCATGGAAGTTTACCATCAAGTATCAACGGCTAAAACTGCAAAAACTCGACATACAAAGTGAAGCATGAGCGCACACATATATGCAAGAGGAGTATTTACGAAATAAAGTAACCTACGTGTGACAAGAAAGCTAACAAATGATAACTTCATAAATGAGTTAGTTACCTAATAATAGGAGAGAGCTAGGAAGATGTGTGCCTTCACCGCTAGCAGCATGACACACGACGTTATTATTTCGATTGTGAATTATATCTCTCGTGAGACATCGATACGATATTTTACTATTTTAAGGAATTCCTGAAAGACATTGGTATTAGCTAATTTATACGTGTTGTTCGAAATCTAATTGAAACAAAATAAAGCTGTTATAAAGTCAAGTTATCCGTTGTAAAAGTAGTATTATTATTGAAAAATCTCTTATTTCTGTCAAACTAAATATACCAAGTTGCGGTAGTGAAAATAGCGTCTAATAAGAATCGACGGCCATAAGTAAAGTAAAATCTCAACCCAAACCAATAATAACCACAATTAAGAATGCAAGAAGTAACATAAAAACTAAAAATTCTAAGAATGCGCAAAGGCGTAAGGTTAGTAAATTGACAATCATGATATAAGCGTGCGGTTGTTTCTAGGTTCATACTACAGAAAATGCGATTTTTATCGAAATACGCAATTTTTTAAGGTTTAATAGTATTAAGTTTCCCATGTAATATTAATCACATATATAAGTTGGATTTAGGATGCGTTAGCTTTCCACATAAACTTAAAAAGATTATATTTAATTCTTGAGAAATTTAGAAATTTATAAAATGAATTAAAAGTAAAGTTGTTGGTCCTATCCAACATCAAATTTTGATATCGTTATTATTATCTTTATTATAAGATCTAGTTTGACACATAAAAGAGCAAACTAGTAAAAAGTAGTCCCTTCTAGTGCACGACAAAAGCTGAACTTCCATAGAAAGTTCAAATTAGACTTATAGAGTTCCGATAGAGCATTTTAAAATTATAAATATTGTAGAGTTATGAAAGTTCTACTTTAAGAGGAATAATCGAGATCCATCAGTTATGTCAGAAGGAAAGTGTTATTCTCCAAATGCACTATGTTGCCAAATATCTAGTTTAAAAATATTCAAGCCTTCTAAAACTGATCTCTAAAAGTGTGATAAATTATTGTAGTTATTAGGCATTAAAAGGTGCAAATTGTCAAAGCCTCCATAAAATTGATTAGAAGTTAGTTTTTTTTTAAAAAATTAAGTTATCGTTATTAGTATTAAACTTACCCAACCATTTCTCTAAAAGAGAAACATTGAGGTTATGAAGATTAATTATCCCTAATCCTTTGCCGTCTTTTGGTTTGCAAACCGACTCTCAACTGACATGACACTTTAAACTAGCATTGGGATTTTCCCCAATCTGCAAAAAGTCTCTCCTAATCTTATCTGTTACATCGATTACCCATTTGGAAAGGAGATAAAATGACATCTAATAAATGGATAGTGTTGACAGAACATAGTTAACCGGAGCTACCATATCGGTCCTGGATAAAAATTAACCGTTCTGCTTCTTAATCTTTTGCTCATTTCATCAATGGTAGTCAAACATCCATTGTGCTAAGTTTGGTTGATCTTACTAAGAACCCTAAGTAATCAACGGAAAAGCTCATAGTGTTACAGTTTAAAGTGGTGGAAACCTGAATTTGTATTTTTATGCTCAAATCTTTCAAATTACAATGATTTAAACTTATATCCTGTTCACAATTGTGTTTCAGATCGATGGTTGAAACAAATATTTTTCATGATTTATATTGACTTTCCAAAGAGAAATTGTATAGATAAGCTTCCACGATTAGACAATGATGAACTATCGCAAATCTTGATGTGCTATCATGGTTTGGCAAAGACAAAATTATCAATGATGAAATCTAAAACTATTGCATTTAAGTTAAAAAGAGCTATTGTAGGGATAAGCTACCACGATTAGGAAATGACGAACTATCGTAATTTAAGAATTGAAGCGTTCACCTAAGAAAGTTCCAAAATCTATCGGAAGCACGGCTTAGAAGGCTATCACATTGAAGACATAACAAAGCTATCATAAAAAGAGGTTTGAAGTTATCAGAGACAGTAAAATCATTAAATTATCAGAGATTATGTTTCAAAGCTATCGAAAGTAAGCAGTGTGGGGGCTATTACAAGAAACATTAAGAACCTATCGGAGTAAAATATCTAAAAATATAGCATAGTAAAGTGTTTAAAAGCTATCGCAAAATGGTCATTAGTAGCTATCAGAGGCAAATTAAAAAGAAGATGTTGACATTAAATTGCAAAGTTATCGAAGATGAGATTTGGGAAATAAGTTTACAGAGCTACCACGAAGGTGGTTTAAAAGCCATTAAAGCAAGGTGGTGAAGGCTCTTAGAAATAGTGTATGAAGTGCCATTGGATAGGAATAATACAAATCTATCAAGAACAAAAAGTCATGTGCTATCACAGTAAAAGATTTATGGAGCTATCGCATCACGGAGATTGTATATGCTATTATAGTGAAGATTATACATGCCATCGAAAGTAAGTGTTTAAAAGCTATCACTTTCGGTTCAAAGCTATCGTAGGAAAGATATCAAAAGGCTATGAACAAAAGGAAGAATTTCACATGTCAAGCCTTCGTTGGTCCACTTTACTTGTTTAAAAATGTTTGGACTTACTATTGCAACTTGATTAAAAGGTTTCTTTATCAGTTTCAAGTGTCATTTTCAGTGTGTAACACATCATCATATAAAAGTGTGATTTCAATCATCCATTTGCTATTTTTCACCAATCCAATAAATGTAGAATCAAAGCCATTGGACCTCTAACATATGTCTAGCATCCAATGACATACAACTAATATAAATAGACAACTACTCACTTAAGAAGAGACATTTCCTTGAATTCTTCTTATCGCTAATTTTCATTTTTGTAGTTCCAAAGTTTGTAAGTGCTCAAAGTGTATGAAGGATTATGGGTTTCTTAGTTGTTAAAAAAGCAATAAAGGGCATATATGAAAGATATTAGTAAATTTACATTAACTATATGAATTCAGCTTGTCTTAGCTTAATTTGTTTACTTTACCTACTTAAAAACTTGTTGAAAAGTTAGCCCAAAATTTTCTAAATGAACATTTTGGTGCTTGCATTGAGAGATTGCTATAATCATCTTATCGATAACACTATCTTCAAGACAAATTTGAGATCATCTAACATGGTAACTAAGGCATCGAAAGGAAGAAAGAACACTTTGATTGTTCACACAACTAACTTAGAAGGTGTTGTTACATCTACTTTTAACATAGCTAATGCAGAAGCAAGACGAACTTTTAATCCAATCACAAAGATGTAACAACCCGTAATTTTCGATAATTAAAACTATTAAATTAAATAAGATTTTGAAATTCAATACTATGAGAAATTAAAATTTACGAATTATTAATGATAAAAATAATTAGAACATGATTAATAATGTTGTTTGAATGTTATTGACAATTATTTTGATGTAATTTCAATCAATTGAATTAATTGTAAAGTTAATTTGATTATAATTGTAAATAAGAAATTAAATTGGTAATTAATGGAATTGAAATATTATAATTAATATGGTAAAAGATGATAACTATAGAATATGAATGTTATATAATGTAAACTAATGTTAATTATATTCTTAAGGTAATAGTTGATCCAATAATAAGAGTGAGAATCAAAATATAAGAATTTGATTGAAACTAAAATACAATTAACTAGGTTTTATTACAGTTGTAATTGAATGCTAAAATTTGTGTAATATTTAAATATTGGATTTAACATGGAAAACTGTATTGTAAGAGTTTATAAATTACTGGTTAAGCAAGAATGATGAAAACTGTTCACTTTCAATGTAGAATTTAAAAAGTGATTAAAATTATTTAATAATAATTTATTAAATTAACGTGAAAATAGCCATTTTGGCAACTGTCTCGGATTTCGACTAAACTAGTTTCATCGTATCCTAGCGATTGGACTTATCGTTTAATCGTGTGGGTTCGAAACGCGTAAAATCGATTTAATGAATTCAATTAAAGTAATTTGAATTTTAAAAGATAACTTCTGTATACAATGGAATTTGGGTTTGAAACTAGTTCCACTGAATTTAAAAATATCGAAAACCTATATTTCGATATATTAGTTGACTTACTTTCGCTTCGGAAGCGGAATGGGCTTTTCAGGTCGTGTTATCATTTCGAACCAATTCGATATGTCCATTCATCCCTATCCACCTTTGCCTATAAATAGGTTTTTCTGAAAACCCTAGCAGCCTTTCCATTTTACTATACATACTTTTTAGTTCCTCACCCGTTTCTCCTTCTCGAATGTCAAAAACATCCCAAAATCTAATTTCAATTTCAAAATCAATTTCAAAATTCGAGCTCTCCAAACCATATCATATTTTATGTCTTTGGAAATATCTCGAAGAATGGAACCCATGACTGGCATTTGTTTTCCAAGATAGTGATCGGATCGATCATAAACCGTGGCCAAAGTCAAATTGGGTTTTTTTGATTCGAGCGATGATTTCTGAAATTGAATGAGGGGTCTTTTAGAGATCGCTGCATGGAGTTGAACACTGGTAGTCGCATCATCTATGATTGTCGGAGGTGGCCGGAATTCGTGTTTAGGGTTCGAAAAACCAGAAATTGAGGCGGCGGCGCTGGCTTCTTAGGCAATCTGGAGGTGGTCGCGTGGGTGCAGATGGAGCGGCTGGAGACGAGCTTCGCGATGGTGATGTGGGATCGAAGCATTGGCAGTCGTGGAGGCGACACCAAGTGGTCAATGTAAAGCGGCTGATGGCGATCATGGCTTCAGATACGTTCAAAATGGGTTAGGGTTGCTAAGGTATAGGAATTTACAATTTTGCCCTGAATTAATTCAAATTCAAATTTTAAACTTCGAACTATCATAAATTTTACATATGTGCTCAGATTAAACGCTGTCTTATCAAATTGTGATCGTATCGAAATTTCGGACGACATGGAACTAGTTTGGCTAGATTCTAAGACTGTTGGATTTTTGAGCTTCGTTTGGATTTTAAATCGACGATAAATCAAAGGTAGGTGTTTGATATTGTTGACAATACTAAATTATCTTATGTTAATTAAATTAAATTTATGATGTGATTAAAAATTTATTGATTGTTGTTTGGTATTTTGAATTTTCATTTAAATTTAATTTGAATTTATATAGAATTAAATTTCCATTTAAATTTTTATTGAATTTAAAATTGTTAGTTAAATACCTAATAATGATAACCGATTAATTGTTGTGATTTATTGGTTGACTTGAATTATGATTATGATGGACGTTTAATTGTTGACATTTTGGATGATTCGATGTTATGTATATTTAATATTTTGTTATCACACTACAAGTTCCCTTAGTTATTGTTAGGAAAATCACTATGGGTTGAAATGACACATGCCCGAACAGTCTTATAAATTAGGGAAAAATCGTTATGGGTTGAAATGATAAACCAAGTGATTTTATGGATTTGGAAAATTGTGATTCGGGATACGGGTTGAAATGATATATATTCGAAAATTTGAATTTACTACAGGTTGAAATGATATATATCCGTATCACTTCACGATAGAGTAGAAAATTATATACGGACATCAGATTGGTTAAATTAAATGGTTTAAAATCTTGAATTTGAATTTTGGTTAAATATTATTATTTTAAAGGAAAATAAATTATAGATTTATATAAATTTAATTATTTTCTAATTCAAGCTTTGAAAGTTGAAATTGAAATGGTTAAAAAGAAATTGTTTAAAAATTAAATTGGGAATGTAAAGTTAAAATCGATATATGACTTTAATTTGGAAATTTGAATTATTTTAAAGATTTGGATCTTAAATTTAATGATAAAGTTAAATTTGATTTAACTGGTTTAAATAAGTAAATTGAAATTGGGATTGAAATTGATATGAACTGAAATGGTTTTAAATAAAAATTGAATTGAATTTAAATCTTTGATTTGAATTGTTGAATCGAAATTAAAGTTAAAAATGAATGTTTCGAAAATTGAAGTTATTTCGAATTGAAATATAAATCACATGATTTGGAACTAAATCGAAACTGAGTCATTTGAATTGAAAAATTAAAATTAAGTTTTGTTGATTTGAAATTTGGACATGGTTCAGATTTGTTGAAATGGTAGAAACAGTTTGATTTAATACTGTTTTCAAAGTAAAATATTTTAATATAAACTATTTAAAATCTACTATTTAAAAATTCAGATTATTTAGATTTTCAATACTATTTATTATATGAACCATTTCCAATAATCAACCATTATATATTAAACTATTTATTTAAAAATCTCTACACTATTTTAAACTATTAAAACTATCTTAAGCTATTAAAACTGTTTTAAACTATTAAACTATTTTAAGCTATTTAAACTACTATAAACTATTTTTAAAACTATTTATAACTATCCAAACTATTTTCTAAAATTCAAACTATGCAAGGTTGAATGTTTATATTTAAATTCTTGATTTAAAGACGAATGTGGTTAAATGATGTTATAACCTACGTTGAAATTGGAAATGATATTTCCTAGTGAAATGACATATTTTGAGTAAATATAATGGTTTTGAAGAGGGATATTTTGAATTGAATAGGATATTTTGATATCTACTATGAATTTGTTTTGAAAATGTAAAAGAACCAACCGGTGTGAAATAAGCGTTTGGTTGTTAAAGATACCGAAATCGAATATTCTCATACTCTCCACTAATACCGAAAACCACTTTAAAAACTGTGCAAGTGGTGGAGAATCAAGAATGAAGTAGGATGGTTTGGCGAATGCCACAGGAATGAAGTAAGAGAACGATGATGAATAGCCTTGACTTTCGAGTTATAATTAAAATGACTAAAACAAGAGCTATACCTGGGCCAAGTGGAGTCGCTCCCCTTATTGAGCATGGTTCTTAGAAACCATATCTATTACTTTATGATTTTATTTGTGGCCACCTTTTATTTGATTATGGGAGCGTGTCTCGAGGTAGACGTAGCAGCTGCTATGTGTTACCATCAACCTGATTCTACAAAACTGTAGTATCCTATCATGGGCATTGCCTTGTATGCCTGTCATATTTATCCTGATCGATCCTATTGCAACTTTGGTTTGTATTGTACCTATGGAGTTCTCCCTACATATCCTACCGGTTTGGCGGAGCTTGCAGTATCTATATAGACTATGGTATTTATATAAAATATGTTAAGGGGGATATGGGTAACGGCTTAACGCTATTTTAGTACTTTACTTTACTGTAGACATATTATAACAGCGTATTGTATTATATATATATATATATATATATATATATATATATATATATAGTTTAATGGATCCTTAGGAGATGGAATCCCGAACGTCTCTTAAGTTATAGCATGCACGTTAGACACTGGATAGGAGATGTGAAATCCCATAAATATCTCTAAAGCCGTTACCCTCATATTTACTTATTTTGATTTAACTTACATAAGATATTTTAGTTCTGACTCGAGTGTTTTGTCTTTTCATTACGCTTGGGTCAACCTGAGCGTTTCAGTGTTGAAGAGCTTTATTCTGGAGAACAAAGATGGAGATCTGTATGATATTATATATATATATATATATATATATATATATATATTCCACTGCATCATGTTGTTCCGCTGCATTATTTATTTATTCATGTTGTATGTATAACTCTGATATACTGTAAAAGTGTAACAAAATGTTATTTGTGAAACAACTTTGTTAACTATTAATTTGATTATTATATTTTGTCATTCCACTATGAGATTCTGTGTTTTGTTTTCTTTCTTTTCTCTTATTTTCTTTTTTACTTCATTAACAATCCTCCCTTTTGGATGGTTTGAGTTCACATATGTGGTTTATTATCGATTTAAATCGTCCAAAAAGGTGGGTTGTCACATTTGTTATCAGAGCTTTGGTTTAGCGACAACCTTAGCTTTAGGGAGTCGGACTTATTAGAGATAGGGTAGTAATCCCCTAGAATGAGTTTGTCTGAGTGTATATATATATGAGAGAGCATACTTCTTAGTGTTATAAAATGTTTTTATATTGTGTTAATTTATTATGTCTGGTATTTATACATTCTGGTCGGTACATAGGACACTATGGCATCGATAGGGATTTCTAAACACTTGATAGGGCAGGTCGACATAATATTATTTTTGAAATATAGGTAAATGAAATAATTTTACCTAGTATTATATTCTGTATATAATAGAATAATTTTTATAAATGGATATAGTTATATATGATATGTTTGTCTGATAGGAAGTGAATATTTATAAATATTGGCTTCAAAATAGGAGTTACAAATAAAGTAAATATAAATTGAAAATTTAAGAAATTAAATTATGGAGTTTTGAAATTGGTTTTCAAATATTTTAGAATATAATATTAGTATTATTTAGAAGTATTTTTGGATATAAATATTTTCAATGCAATTTGGAAGAAATGTTTTAAAAGAATTTTAAAAGGAAATAAGTTTTGTACTCCCCTCCTTTATGCTGAAAAATAATTTCGGTGATGACGACCACATTATTGACATTCATTTTCGAGTTTCAAAGTGGGAAGGCCACTATAGTAACTTTACCACACATCATTTTGATAAATAAATTTTATTTTTTTATTTTCTTAAACATGATATGATATATATAAAAAGATATGAGTATGTATATTATTTCAAAGTGATTTAAAATGAATCCAGAATTTGAATCCTTAGGTTCCTATTAAATTAATGATTTTTAGCTATAGAAATAAAGTGAAATTTAATAGTTGGAAACTTCTAAAAATGAAAGAATAAGAAAGTAGAAGCTAAGTGATTGATGAAATTATAAAGATTTGGAAATTTGTCGCTTGGAAATTTAAGATAATGAAAATTAAAAAGGTGAAAATTGTTGAACATTTTGTTAACTAAACTGAATAAGATAATTTGTATAACATTCAATTACTTTCTAAAAGCATATATAAAACTTAACATAATATTTAGAAAGTTGAAATGTTGATTTGGATATGCAATAGAATATTATACAAATGAAAGCTTAATACCCAAGGTGTTTCAAAATGAACGAATGATATAAATGAAAAATTAAGATGTACAAGGAATATATATAAATTTAATAGTTGAAATGCTTTATAATTACATTGGATAGTAAAGGTGAATATCACTTAAGTAAATGATTATAAACTTAAGATATTGTTGAAATGATTCATGAATATTTTAATATTACATGATTCTATATATGAAGGAATGAATGAAAATTTTAAAGTTAAGAAACTTAAGTATGGATTTATTCACTAATGAATATTAAAATTAAATGGAAATCAAGTTTTATAAGTAAATAATAATTCTGAATTAAATTTGCAAAGAAATTTATATAATATTTTAAGAATTGATTTATTGATGATCTAAATAATTGAATGGAAAATAATATATGCATGTAAGTGAATGTAAATTAATGTAAAATGACATCGTGTTAATGGATGAAAATAAATGGAAAATAAATAATGTGTAAAAAGAGAAACCGGTTAAATAAACTTAAATAACATTTAAATTCTGTATCGTTTGACTAATGGGAAGTTTGGAAAATGATATTTCAAATTATTTAAGCTTGTATAAATAATCTATCAAGTAATTATCTAGGCATATTGATCATAGGGTACACTTGATAGTTTATTTATTACCGTAGTACAATGAAAAGTTCTGAATCTGGACAAACGATTAGTTTGATTACTATGGATGTATGATTGATTCCTTTATTGCATACGATGGTCGTGCTGTTTTGTTTGTAAATGTTTTCTGTTGATTTTCTTTTGTTACTAATTGAAACAACTAAATATTTCTCTTGACAAAATTCTCACTATTTTGGATTTTATAAGTGAAGAAGCAATAACTACTGCTTTTGGTTTCATAAATAAAGTTTGTTTGCCCGATAAATATGTATGTTTTCAGATTGCGGTTTTATAGCGATATTTTATTGTTTCTCGTGGTTAGGGATGTTTATTTTTGAAATATGATATATATTGTAATTGTTGATATCGTTATTTTTCGGACCTAGCCATGCAAAGGAGACTCAACCGAAATTTTTCATGAATTTAGGACTTACAAATTTTTATGGAAGTCAAATATTTTCAAACTTTTATTAAACTTGAATATGAAGATTTAGTTGTTTATAAATTGATATATTTTATTTAAAATATTTAATTATGTAAATTTAAAGTGTATATTAATTGATATAATTGATATATCAAGTTTCTTAATCCCCTCTCGTTCCTTTTCAAGGACGAAAAGTTTTAAGTAGGGAAGGGTGTAACGATCCGTAATTTTCGATAATTAAAACTATTAAATTAAATAAGATTTTGGAATTTAATATTGTGAGAAATTAAAATTTATGAATTATTAATGAGAAAAATAATTCGAACGCGATTAATAATATTGTTTGAATGTTATTGACAATTATTTTAATGTAATTTCAATCAATTGAATTAATTGTAAAGTTAATTTGGTTGTAATTCTAAATAAGGAATTAAATTGGTAATTAATGGAATTGAAATAGTATAATTAATATGGTAAAAAATATGATAACTGTAGAATATGAATGTTATAGAATGTAAACTAATGTTAATTATATTCTTAAGGTAATAGTTGATTCAATAATTAGAGTGAGAATCAAAATATAAGAATTTGATTGAAATTAAAATATAATTAACTGCGTTTTTATTATAGTTGTAATTGAATGTTAAAATTTATGTAATATTTAAATATTGGATTTAACAAGAAAAACTGTATTGTAAAAGTTTATAAATTACTAGTTAATCAAGATGATGAAAATTGTTCACTTTCAATGCAAAATTTAAAAAGTTAATAAATTTATTTAATAATAATTTATTTAATTAACGTGAAAATAGCCATTTTGGCTATCATCTTTGAATTCGGCGAAACAAATTTCATCGAATCCATAATAGTAAATCATTGTAGGATTTCAAGTTTCATAGCGATCGGACTTACCGTTTGATCGTGCGGGCTCGAAACGCATAGTAATCAATTTAATGAATTCAATTAAAATAATTTTATTTTTAATAGATAACTTCTATATATAATAGAATTTGGGTCTGAAACTACTTCCATTGAGTTTAAAAATATCGAAAATCTATATTTCGATATATTAGTTAACCTACTTTCGCTTCAGAAGCGGAACGGACTTTTCAGGTCGTGTTGTCATTTCGAACCAATTCGATATGTCCATTCTTCCCTATCCACCTTTGTCTATAAATAGGTTTTTCTGAAAACCCTAACAGCCTTTCCATTTTATTGTACGTACTTTTCAGTTCCTCACCTGTTTTTTCTTCTCGAATGTCAGAAACATCCCAAAACCTAATTTCAATTTCAAAATCAATTTCAAAAGTCAAACTCTCCAAACCCTATCATAATTTATATCTTTGAAAATATCTCAACGAATGGAACCTATATCTAGCGTTCGTTTTCTGTGACAGTGATCAGATTGATCAGAAATCGCGGTCAAAGTCAAATTGGGTTTTTTTTTATTCGGGCGATGATTTCTGAAATTGATTGAGGGGTTTTGTAGAGCTCGCTGCATGGAGTCGAACGCTGGTAGTCGCATCATCTATGGTTGTCAAAGATGGTCGGAATTTGTGTTTTAGGTAACAAAAAATCCTATATTGAGGCAGTGAAGCGGGCTTCGTGGGCAATCTGGAGGTGGTCGCGTAGATGCAGATGGTGCGGCTGGAGACGAGCTTCGCGATGGTAATTTCGGATCAGAGCTTTGGCAGTCATGGAGGCGACGTTAAGTGGTCAACGTGAAGCGGCTAATGGCGATCATGGGTTCAGTTACGCTCGAATAGAGCTAGGGTTGCTAAGCTATAGAAATTTACAAATTTGCATTGAATTAATTCGAATTTAAACTTTAATCTTTTAATTATCATAACTTTTACATATGAGCTCGGATTCAAGCGCGGTTTCCTCCATTGCGATCGTATCAAAATTTAGAATGATAAAGAACTAATTTGGTTGGATTCTGAGACTGTTGGATTTTTGGGCTTTACTTGGATTTTAAACCGACGATAAATCATAGGTGGGTGTTTGCTAAACTATCTTATGTTAGTTAAATTAAATTTATTATGTAGTTAAAAATTTATTGATTACTGTTTAGAATTTTGAATTTTCATTTAAATTTAATTTATTTTATAATGAATTAAATTTCCATTTAAATTTATATTTAATTAAATTTTTTAGTTAAATACCTAATAATGATAACTAATTGATTTTTGTGATTTATTGTTGATTTGAATGATGATTGTGATGGATGTTTAATTGTCGATATTTTGGATGATTCAATGTTATGTTTATTTTATATGTCATTATCACACTGCAAGTCCCTTAGTTATTGTTAGGAAAATCACTATGGGTTGAAATGATACATACCCGAATTATCTTATAGATTAGGAAAAAATCGTTACGGTTGAAATGATAAACCTGAGCGGTTTTATGGATCTGGAAAATTGCAATTCGGGTTGAAATGATATATATTAAAAAATTTAAATTTACTGCGGGTCGAAATGATATATATCCGTATCACTTGACCATAGGATAAAAAGCTATATACGGGCACTGGATTGGTTAAATTAAATAGTTTAAAATCTTGAATTTGGATTTTGGTTAAATGTTATTGTTTTAAAGGAAAATAAATAATATATTTATATAAATTTAATTATTTTCTAATTCAAGCTTCGAAAGTTGAAATTGAAATGGTTAAAAAGAGATTATTAAATTGGGAACGTAAAGTTAAAATCGATATATGACATTAATTCGAAAATTTGAAATATTTTGAAGATTTGGATCTTAAATTTAACAATGAAGTTAAATTTGATTTAAGTGGTTTAAATAAGTAAATTGAAACTGGGTTTGAAATTGATATGAATTGAAATGGTTGTAAATGAGAATGGAATTGAATTTAAATCATTGATTTGAATTGTTGAATCTAAATTGAGGTTGAAAATGAATGTTTTTGAAATTGTAGTTATTTCGAATTGAAATTTAAATCACAATGATTTGGAACTAAATCGAAACCGAGTCATTTTAATTGACAGATTAAAATTAAGTTTTGTTGATATGGAATCTGGACATGGTCCAGATTTGTTGAAATGGAAGAAACATTTTGATTTATACTATTTTCAAAGTAAATTATTTTAATATAAACTGTTTAAAATCTATTATTTAATAATTCAAATTATTTAGATTTTCAAAAATATTCATTATATAAACCATTTCCAATAATCAAACCATTTTATATTATACTATTTAATTGTTTTAAAAATCTTTAAACTATTTTAAAATACTAAAAGCTATTTTAAACTACTTTAAACTATTAAACTATTTTAAATTAGTAAACTATTTTAAACTACTTTAAACTATTTTAAACTATTTTTAAAACTAGTTAAAATTATTTTAAACTATTTATTACTATCCAAATTATTTTATAATATTCAAACCATGCAAGGTTGAATTGTTTGTATTTAAATCCTTGATTTAAAGGCGAATGTGGTTAAATGATGTTATAACCCACATTCGAATTTGAAATGATATTTTCTAGTGAAATGACATATTTTGAGTAAATATGATGGTTTTAAAATGAGGGATATTTTAGATTGAATACGATATTTTGATATCAATTATGAATCGTTTTGGAATTGTAAAGAATACCCCAGTGTGAAATAATCGTTTAGTTGTTAAAGAGGCCAGGATCGGCTGTTCATACTCTCTGTTAATACCAAAAACAACTTTAACAACTGTGCATGCGATGGAGAATCCAGAATGAAGTAGGATGGTTTGGCGAATGCTACTGAAATGAAGTAAGAGAACGATGTTGGATAGCCTTGACATTCGAGTCATAATTAAAAGGACAAAAACATGAGCTATACCTGGGCCAAGTGGGGTCGCTCCCCTTATCGAGCATGCTTCTTCGAAACCATATCTATTACTTTGTGATTTGATTTGGTGGCCACCCTTTGATCTGATTATGGGAGTATGTCTCGAGGTAGGCAGTAGTATCTGCTATGCGTTAGCACCGGTCCGGTTCTGCAAAACGGTAGTATTGTACCCTGGGCATTGTCTCGTATGCCTTGTCATATTATCCCGATTGAGACCATTACGACTTTTTTGTGTGTCGTACCTATGGAGTGCTCCCTGAGTATCCCACCGGTTAGTGGAGCTTATGGTATCTATATAGACGGCGATATTTATATAAAAATGTGTTAAGGGGGATATAGGTAACGCCTTAATGCTATTTTAATAATTTACTTTACTGTAGATGTATTATAATAGCATATTGTATTATATATGTAGATAGTTTAATGGATCCTTAGGTGATGGAATCCAGAACATCTCTTAAGTTATTGCATGCACAGTAGACACTGGATAGAAGATGTAAAATCCCGTAAACATCTCTGAAGCCGTTACACTCATATTTACTTATTTTGGTTTAACTTACATAAGATCTTTTAGATCTAACTCAAGTGTTTTGTCTTTATATTATGCTTGGGTCAGCCTGATCATTTCAGTGTTGATTATTCTAGAGGACGAAGACAGATATTTGTGTGTTATTTATTATATATATATATATATATATATATATTCCACTGCATCATGTTATTCCGCTACATTATGTATTTATTTCTACCGTATGTATAACTTTGATATATCGTAAAAGTGAAATCAAATGTTATTTGTAAAACAACTTCGTGAACTATTTATATGATTATGATATTTTGTCATTCAGTTGTAAGATTCCATGTTTTGTTTTTCTTTCTTTTCTCTTATTTTCTTATTACCACATTAACAATCCTCTCTTTTGAATGGTTTTAGTTGATATGTGTGGTTTATTGCCGATTTAAATCGTCCAAAAAGGTGGATCATTACAAAAGGTCAAACGAGAGTGAAGCTGTTAAGTGAATGCAAGGTCAAATTGACACCATACAAGAAATGACAGCGATGTTGGTTGCTTAAATGACAACATCTAAAACTCATGAAAGAATAAGAGAGAATCATGAAAATGTAGGGTCTACATTGAAGGATGCTAATGTGATAGCGACCAAAGGACTCCCACTTGAATGGGAGAATGTAGAAAAGTATTTGGAATCTATGGTAGGAAAGTGGCATGGGTCAGGAAGGAAGTAAGAGTAACTAAAAATGATCCCAAATTGGATCAATGCCCTAAAAAACATAGTGTTTAATGATTATTTTGGAAAAAGGGTTCCCAAGGCTTCGGAAATATCAACATGGTTCTAGTTGAACAATCCGCTAGCTCAGTCTAGAGGATAGATTACGAACCAGGGGGAAGAAATTATGAGAACGAAGAAGCTTACGTATGCAATATGGCATTCAAGATGGAAAAGGGTATTTCGAATCTCAAAAGAAAGCAGACTATGTACTCTATAGTAAACCGTAATCAACATTTGGTCAATTTCATTGAGGAAATTATGATCCAACCACAAAAAGGTTTGTACTATTAGGTATGATGTACCGATCCAAATGATCATTTCTTCGCATTTGAAAACCAAAACTTTTCCTGTAACTTTTTTTGGAGCCACAAGCAAGGTACCCAAAAAAGTCAACTATTCATTGATATAAATTGTAGTGGATTTTTCTAAGAAATTTCGTACTTCAAAGGATCCAACTATAGACTCTATTGTGATGGCAAGCATTAAGCTTTGAAGTGGAGAGATGTTGATCGACTATATGAAAGGTTAATGTGGAAGAAGGTAAGGCTAAAGGATTTATAATCCTGAAAAGTTGATGGTAGTAAAACCCAGTATACTTGATAATGATAGAGTTAAAGATGTTCGCTAGGGGCACTTTTGTAATTTGATTGTATAACTTAACTTTATAGCCAACATTGTTTTCAAAATAAAGCAATCTTCTGGTTTTATTTTCTATTATATAGATTATTATATTGAGATATAATTAATATTTTAAGTACATTAAACATACATAAGTAAAAAATTCTTAAAATATTCAATCGATTGTGGTTACGAATATGTTTGTAGACATGGGTACTAAATCATATAAAATAAATACTTGTCTTTAAATATTTCGAGTCAAGATGTATCAAGAACGGGATATCGATATATCATTGAGACTGGTAATATGTAATGCTCTTTATATAATAGAAGATGAATTACTCATGATCATTGGTGGCACTAGGGGGTTATGTATGTGCAACTATTTGAAACAATTACAGAATGACTCACCGATAGTCTTCTATATGTTCAAAGTCAAATAGAAAACCTCATATGATGATGTGCAGCAGTCTTTTAACTTGAAAATACTATGAATCGTAAGTGTCTAAGCTATACTTTGATTATGATTAAACATATGAAAATACTGATCGTGTTAAGGCCATAATTGGGTATACATTAGACCATTTGAAGCGAAAAACTAATCAAGAGGAAATTTGTATCCTTCAAAAGGTTAGTTTCACTATAATTGGTGGTTAGTGTAAAGCAAAGTCTTTTGTCAAAGCAAATCAATTAACCAATAATTGTTATCGGATTGAACCATGAACTTTAAGTTTGACTTCACAATTAACTATAGATACTAATAAAGTTTTGACCATTGATCGAGCTCTAGATATTTAAGTGATATATTGATTACGAAGAGAAAACATGCATATTATATCATTGTTGAAGAGTGTTGCTTTGAAAGACAATAAATTGGATTTCGCTCTATGCAATTAAAACCCCACTAAAGTCTCGCTAATTCCCCGCTAAAGCACTTATCACAATTTGACCGCTAAGTTTTTCAGTTTAGCGCTATTAAAAAGTAAACCAACACAAAGCCCCACTATTTTCTGCTGCACCTACTAAATTATGGGCTTTTAGCATCAACTTTAGCAACTTTAATATAAAATCGTATAAATGAAATCAATAAGTTTATGATATAAGTCTAAATTTAAGTCCTAAGTGCTCAACATAAATTAGAATTCTATTCTATTCACGAAGTCTGAACTACATGGATTAATATTCTTTAATTTTGTTATATAGGAGTGAACAATGTTTCTTTTTTTCTACTCAAATGTTGGAGGAATGAGAATAAATCAATTTTGGACATTGATTGTATCTCCAATAAAGATTTTTATGCCTCCGCTATTTTTGATATATACCTGTGTTATTCCTAATATAGCCTTTTGTACTCCAATGCTATAAACCGCTAAACACTTTAACTACATAGATTCACTTAGATAATCTTTAAGCAATTGAACTCGTGTCTACTATTATGCTTCAGCAAAATCTGTACATGCCTAACTATTTAAATGTGACCAAGGGGCGAGTTCATGCTTGGAAGTCCCACAATAGCAATTCTTAGATTTCGAACAATAACGATTTATTAAAATAATTTATAAATTATTATTATGGAGAAATTAATAGAATGATATATTAATTATTTAACTGTTATTTTAATAATATTAGAGGTTTGAAAAATTAACTAATAAAATATATAACTATCATATACTTTTTTAGTTAATTATATAGGCTGAAAATAATAGTTATTAATAATAAATATTTTGTAGTAGTTGAAATTATTAATGATTAATAACTATATGACAAGCCATATTAATAATAGCTAAATGGTTTGTTATTTAATTAGGTTATTGAACCTAATTAATAAATAAAATCTGGCCTTGTGGAAATATATTAAGGAGATATTTTTAAGACCTGATTTTATAAATAGATCTATAGAGTCTCTACCTTGAGATACAATAATTTATTTTATCTCTCCAAAATAATTTATATCTTAACCTTAATGTTGGACTATGCAATTTCACCATGAGTTAGAGATCAATTCTCTCAAAGATGAAATTGATAGTTCAAGATGTGTTCGACCAATTGGATCGTTCAGAAAAAATTTCTTATTATTCTCTCTAGAATCCATCTATAAAGTTATTTTTAGATGAATTTTTTCAAGTTTTTCTCCATTCTGTGCACTATACATGCACAAATTCATGCACGCCACCATGATTGATCATGAATCGACATGGGCGAATCAGTCATCCAGAGGCAACGATTGGTCAGAACAACTAAAATATATCTTTCAGCTCATGGTAACGAAAACATTGGTGTATCCCAGAGCTATGGTTTTTAGAAACTGTTATCAGACATTGATTTAAGGCTATGAATGTCATCGTGAATGTTGAGCTCTGGTGATGTCGGCATTGTCAAAGGCGGTGTCAAGCGACTACCATTGCTGTTTAAACACGACATTAAAGGCGACTAAGGTTTTTCTAAATAGGATGGTATTTTTTATGCAAAATTCCTCGTGAATTTTATTACTACGTATTTCTACCAATATAGTTATTATTTGTAGAGAACCTTTATAACTTGTTAGTTTTATAATTCACATATAAGCACCATTTTACATGAACTGACGCCAGTTCGCATTAAAATTCTAGAAATTTTGGTATTATTTAATTGTATGTCGCATACTTATATACAACATTATAAATCAGTAAATTTAATGGTTTATTATGTGACAATTTTCATACTCAAACCAAAACAAATTATAAATTATCTAACCATTATATTTCTATATAATGCACGTACAAAATAAAATTTATTAAATATTATATTTAAATAAATGTTATCCAAATGCAAATTTTTTTTTGTTAATTAGTATGTTTAAATAAATATTATATATTTATTTTAATACATCAATTTAAATGAACCTTAATATGAGTTATTAATGAAATTATTTTAGTAAATAGCACATTCGAATAACTATAACCGTTATAGCATATCTTAAAATTCAAATCAGAAAAGAAAATAATTTACTTTCAATTTAATAACATAAACTGACAAACTATTTTTTAAATTTACGTATTTAAATTTGAACTTAAATTAAATTAAATATTAAGCATAAAACACGAATTCACTCCTTTTTTGGGGACCACTCTTTCATCAAAAGTTTCTAAACACTTAACTCCCTTTACATTCAAACAATATTAAATATGAATTAATGTTACATAATTATTTATGATAATGCTATAAAAGATCTAATGTATAATGAATAAAAAGGAAGTTCTTTGAAATTTTCTCATTTTATGCCATTGCTAATGCACCTGATCATACAATGGTATTAGAGTCTCCATTGTGTTATTATGAATAATGTATAAATCTGAATTTAAAATTAGCATAAATTCATAAAGTTTATAAATAGATTTGAAGTTGTTTTAAATTTGTATTCATAAAAATTATAGATAAATTAAGACTGTTTTAATTATAATTAAATCTATAAGGTTTTGAATGTGACAATCTGTACCTCCTAACACACCAATTTAAAGCCTAGGGTGACTTTCAACCTCGCATCGGTGCCAAGAAGTACGAGCTATTAGGTTATAAAGCATTACAGAGGCAAAGAGTAAATGAATATGATCTATGACATTCTACACTTTCAGATCTCACAGCAGAAGACAACAAAATATAACTATTGAAAATAACCATCTAGTAAAATATCTCAAAATACAATCTCAGACAACAGTACGTGGTCCAGTCCCTAGTACACAAAAATATGATACATGTTCTGGTAAATACTAAGTACTAAATACGAAAAGTAAATACACGGAGTGGAATGGAAAATATATATAACAACTCAAATGCTAAACTCGTCTCTCCATGTACCGATCTTGGGCTTATTACATGTTGCCCAGTCCTCCTGCGGTAGGGAAAAGAAAGAAAAGGTGTGGGTCGGAAAAATGTTTGGTGAATGAGTACATTATTAATATATGGCAATTACATGCAGTTGACTTTGGTAATACTCTATATGACCTAGAATGTCCTACGAATGTCCATGAATTACTTATTTCATATACTTAAAGGGGTTTGGCTCAATACATACATACACTACAACTTAACTAGGCTCATATCTAGGATTGAACAACTAGTTGAAACTCAATACAACTAATGATCGGCCAATAGCTGCTAAAACTTTTCCAACTTAGGGGTTACCCACAATTCTCAACTATAGGACTAAGTCAAACACACTATGACTGCACGTATCATATCAATCATGAGACTATGTTCCTATATTACGACTACTCTAATCCTAGTTACGTATCGAGGGGGAGTCCACAATATCGACTCGCCGAGGTGTCTCATTATTGCAACATTCGTGTCCACTTCTTAGTGGTAACATAACGCCTCTTATTGACCTGCGCCAGGACCCATTAACAGCACAACATCACATCGCTTCACCGTGAATACCATGGAACTCTTGTTAGCGTCGGACTGCATACTCCATCAGGCATCATCATCCGCATTGCGCATCCACCTTAGAAGCTCCTATAAGTGCATTTTATGCAAGAATCGCCTCCAGTCGAATAGCGGCTCTGCTAGATAAATAGAATTTACCCAGTCCCGCAGCATCCTAGAATCGTCAACATAGGGAACTAGCTTCCCTATTTATACTAAAATTCATATACATACACCATAAACTATTTTATTTATAACCTGGGCCTTAGGCTGAGGTTCATAATGCACTCTGAAAATGCCCACTAGTCGACCCTTGCTCTTGCAGCAGTCGACCACTTGCTGTCGACCACCCCAGTGAGTGCAATTGTCCTATCGTTGCCATTTGGTTTTTATAATTAGCGATTTTAATTCATTTTGCTTCTTAATTATTGTCGTCTAAATCTATTACAGTAAAATTGGATCCAAGATTGTCATACGTTAACTTTAGTTATAATTATCCAAACTTATGCATACATGGATTTGTAATTGTCAACACTTCCATTCAATTTCATATTTATGGTAAATAGGTTTAACCAGGTTTAGCAATCAATTATTATCAATTTTAACAAAAGGTTACTTATAAAGTTATCAATTTCTCGATTTAGAGATTAACATCAAATTATATTTATTGTTAAATTTTGGATCTAAACAAATAAGATTCGCAAATTTAATTTTTAACAACATAAATCAAATAGGGTGCACTAAAATTAACTGTATATAAATCACCTAATTAATAGTGAACCTACTTGCCAGAAATCAAAGTTCTTCCCTTCGAATCACGTTTGGAAATCTTGCCCATTCAGTTGTTCTCTATTTGTCAACGATTTTATATCGAGTGAGAAAATCGTCGAAAATTTTATGATAAAAATAACCACAAATGCATGGCGTACAAAAGTTAGTACGTGGTGAGTATGGGTCGATCCGTGGAGAATTGTTAGATTCTAAATTTCTGTTCAGTCAAATTAAACCAGAGTTGAGAGTGATTAGCTAAAATCGTAAGAAAATGGCAAAAAGAAAATGACAAAAAGAAAATGATAAAAATATGAGAGTAGAAAGACAATCTATAGATAATTTCCACTCTATAGATCCAAAAAATCAACACAACATGAAATTATATCTTCCTTTTTTGGTCATTAGATGTGCTTGTCATAAGTATGACCTATTTGTGCTATTAATTAGCTCAACATAAGCCATCAAACTATAACACACCCATTAAACTACTTTCAAAATCATATGTAAAATGACAACAAAGTTGAAAATAAAACCTATTTTAAGTATGGCCTATTAACTATGAATTATAAATAAAGACCATCAAATTTTGATTTCAATATTCACTTCATTAATATCATCATATGTAGATGAGGAGGTAATTATTGTTTGTGATTGTTTAAGCATAGCCTATTTGGTGTCAACAATATATGCTATCGAATTCAAAGCAAAAAACAACAAGTTAAACCACTTCAAGCATTATCATTAAGCACAAAAGGAGAGCATAGATTATCAAATTATGTCGAATCTACGTAATTAGATAGCTTCATTACCCCTAAATTGAAGGGGTTTAGACTCTTATATTTGTTATCATATCAACAAATATAGATTGCAACATAGAACAAAAACAAGAAGAAAAAGAAAGATAAATGAAATAAAAGCTAATTAAAAAGAAATAAAACTATTCTGCTTACATGAATAAATGAAACTACACCACTAGGATGAAAGTAGATAAACAAGAAAAGACTTGAATTAAAATTGCATAAAAAAATTACATAAAAGAAATGGCTAAGTGGCCATGAAAAGAAAGAAAGCTCTCATTTAATTTTTGATCTAAACTAACTAAGAGAAGAGAGCCTAAGGAAGAAGAGACTAATTACATGAACATAAGGGGTATTTATACATGTATGAAACCCTAATTCACTTTGGGAACTACCCAAAATACCCTCTTAGGAAGTGCGGAGACCAAGTAATCATTAGCACACCGATAATCATCATTTAAGTATGCATGAAGCTTTAAATTCTATTAGCATGTGCATTAGCCTCTAATTTGTACATTAATGTTGGTGGGGTTCTCCGTTATCATGAAGTTGAATTATTTCCATCTTCGTTCCTTTTTATTCACTTGTGCATGCATATTTTCCTTGAAACCCTCTTCCATTTGAAGTCAAATTCCTACCAAATCCTACAGAAATTTCCACGTAAATTTTCATAAATTAATGTATGCATAGAAATGACCATTTCCCCCCTATATGAAGATGGATATATGATGATTTGAAAATAATTTGAATTTTGGTGTAAGCAACTTAAAATACCCAGTATGATCATTTATTTAATTTAATTGGATTAAATATGATGGTAAAAATATGCACATTTATGTGCACATCAAATACCCTCACACTTATCTTTTAATTCGTCATCGAATAAAGAAAAAATAAGATAAATCCATTTTCGTAGGGAGCACGATTGCATTGAGCGTATGCAACAAGCCGTTAAACCTCTAGGTGTCCCCAATAGGACGAGTGTTGTCTCGTGCGGGTTTTTAGCGGATACTACCCATAAAATCCGATAGCAAAGTGAAAATATTTACAAAATACAAGATTTATTTACAAAGAGATGAATGCAAGTTTTTGGAAATATGTACCTTGGTTTCTTTTAGATCGATAAAAATAAGTTAAATATAGGTTTTGGTCATATCTTGAAAATTTAAGTCATTTACTTGTCAAAATTTCCAAAATCAAGTTATCATAGCAAATAGACTATAGTTTAACTCATTGTTTTGGTTGATAACATAATGTTATTATGAAATGGATCCTTAGCTGATTATCAAAGTTTTTCAAAGTGGTATTTTTATTTCTTTTCAATAACGAGTCAAATCAAACAAGTTAAAATAGTGCTTGGATTTCATTTGCTTACTCTCTCTCTATATATTTTTAAATTTTTTTATTTATATTTACAATATTTACGTATGCCTAACTCAGAAAACTGAGGCTATATATATTACCCATGCATTTCCTTTTCGGGCTTATGTGAGGGAAATACATAGCGTGGCGAGTGAACATACGAGTGTGAACACCTATTAACTGTATGCATTATTAATAAAATAATTTTTATATACATACACCTAACTCAGATATACCGATCATGCACTGCCTTTTGGGCTTATGTGAGAAGAGTACAGAGCATGGCGAGTGTATACGTAAGTGTGTACACCTACCAACCGTAGGTGTTAATAAATATATACATATATAAAAGAATTTTGTTTTTTGTTTTTTTTGAAGAGGTAGTTTTGCAAAATCATCTTAGCACCATTTACTTAGAAGAAAAAAATGTTATATCCTTTTATTTGAATTCACCACTTTTTAAAACAAAGATCTTCAATTAGGATATTTCATAATTAACACATATGAATCGTCCTATATACTAGTTAAACCATCCTTATTTGTAATTAAACTTAATTTTTATTTTTGTTGAAATAAATAATTTTTCAAAAAATTCTATTTAATAATAAAAACCATATATTTATCCTATAATGTTTCTTGAAAGTAATTAAAAAGAGATTTTGATTTTGGAATTTTTTTTGTTTTTGTTTTTTTGAGTTTTTGAAAGAAAAAGCTAAAAAATAAGGCATGAAAAATAAAAAATGAAGATGAGTCTCTCCAACATTTGATTTTGATTGTGTCCCCACAATCAACCCGAGTGGAAGGAGAAAAAAATTATATAAAGATGACCTATATTTACATGAAAATGAAGGAATTTACACGAGATCAAAAAGTATGTCATCAAAAAGTAAATGAAACGGTCTTCTAAAGGCCGATCCATTTGTCTCATCAAGTATACACGACATAGCTTAAGCAAGAAAACCAAATCATAAAAAAATTCAAAGTTGAATGTCGATTTGAAAAAACGAATGTCGTTTTATAAAAATCATACGAGTTGTTTTATTTTCGATGATTTTTGGGTTTGATAGAACAATTGATTGAAATTCAAGTTTATTTTCACCAAACTGAAATTCAAACTCGCCATTGAAAACTTCTTCAGAATTATCAAATTCAAAACCAAAATGATGATTCAAATCTTCCCTATTAGAATTCGACAACTCGTTTTCGGAAAGTCCAAAGAATTCATATTTGTTAACTTCGTCTTACTTTGTTGAATAATTCACAACCTTATTGCATAAATCAAGTTCAAAATCCAAAGTTATTGTTTTCAAATTTTCAAAATCGAAGAAAGAAAGATCGAATTTTAAATTGAGTTTCTCACCATTAAATGAATTGAAATTCAATTCAATTACCGATTTTTCAACAACGCCCTTAAGATTTTCATTTTCAATTTCAAAAGTTGTTATTTGAATATCATCAATTGTGGTAAAAGATGGATTATTACTCGACTCATTGCACATTGGGATGTGTTTTTGTTTTTCACGTTGTTTCATATACGTTTCGAACAAAAATCCGTGTGATCATTGTAGATTTTGTCCATTTGCTCAATAAAATCCAACTTATAGTTATTTACTTTAGAATTTTTGTTTTGGATTTGTTAAGAACAAAAATTTTCACTCGCATCATAGTTGAGATAATTTCCATTGCCAAAATTATTTGAAAAGTGGATCACATTTTTGTTTTGATTTTGAAGTTCGAAATTGAATGGGCATGAGTTATACTCGAAATCGTTTGAATTTTGAAGTGCATTCAAAAATCCTTGGCTCGAGTTATTGCACAAGTAAGAATCACTCAAATCATTACTTCGATTTTATTGTGTCGAGAATTCAAGTAAAGACGAAATCATTTCGATGGTATTTTTAAGAGTCGAGGGTTTCTCGTCATTTTGAAAACCCAGTTGTTCAAAATTCGAATTTTTATACAATAATTGTCGTTAAAATATCCATACGAGTTCGATGTGAAACTACATGGATTATATTAATTTTCACAAGTATTGTAGAATTCATGTGAGTGGGAAAATCGAGACATTTTCAAGAATTTTTTTCTGGAAATATTCTTTTGCTTTTCTAAAAAAACCAACTTATTTTTTTTTTTTTTGGATTTTTGGATTTTTGATTTTAAAAATTTTCAAAGGAAAATGATTAAAAAAAAAAAAAACTAAGTTGTGGAATATTTGCAATTTTTTTAGTTTTGGATTTTGAATTTTTTTTTTAAATATGCATGAACTAATGCAACTAAATGAATGCAAGGTTAATTATAAATTATCTATCCTAAGTGGCTCCTAACCGAAAATTGTATAATCACACTTTGTCTTAAGTCAACAGGATAGTTCTTAGGCAAGTAACGGGTAGGATTTATGGTGCACCACGAATCACCGTAGCAATGCAGCCGAAGGTTTATGTACCTTCAGAGAAACAAGCACTATAATATTTACGAATCACCGTAATATTTATAAATGGTTGTTGCTCTTCCAAAGACTAGACATCAAGAAATAAATTATTCAAAGAAGATAATTTGTGAATATATAATTAAACGTTATTGATCGAAATTTTAGAATTAAATGCAAAGCAGAATTTAAAGGTGTATTAACAATGCAACTACGAATGAATTTTTGGTTTTTGTCTTTGAATTTTTTTTTTAAATGCAAGCAATAAACAATGCAAAACAAATATAAACAGGAGATAGAAGCACGATAACAGAGCGTGCAGAATTATTAACTATTTATTTAAAAGCAATTGTTTTAAATCAATTAGCAGAGTAATTTTTTGGCAAACACTTCTTCTTTTTATTTCCCGCAATCTAAAAATTGAACAAGATATATACAGTTTTTTTTTTAAAATTTGTTAATATAAAATGATGGAACTTAAAACAAAAGAAAATAAAAAAAATTAAAACAAAACAAAACAACTTAAAAAAAATTAAGATAAAACAAAAATTCTTTATTTTTGACAGACAAACTAAGGTCAAATTTTTTTTGTATTGTTTTTTGTAGACAGATGATCTTAAAGAATAAGAAATTTAAAACCAGAAATTTAAAAAGAATAAATCTCGGCCCATAAGACCAAGCAAATTAAACAACCTCGGATTAACTTAAACCCATCCCCCGTTCTCTCTTTCGTAAAAGAAAAATATATCTCGAAATTCAAAAAAAAAAAAAAAAAGTGTCGGCGAATTTCAGAAATCGCGAAATTCAAGTTTGCGATTAAAAGCCAAATTGAAATTCCAAAGAGTTGCGGCTCTTCTTGCAACGGTGATGAGAGTTTGAAGTCAGATGATTTGGGTTGCTTGTTTGATGCTAGCTGCTGCGGGTTCGAAGGTGGTCCGATGTTTTGGGTTTGAGTAGGTGATGGAGATGATTCGAATTGAAGTTTCAGTTCGACTTTGGGTGGTAGAAGTGCGATTGGAGTTCGCGGGTATGGGTTCGAAGTGGATGGTGCTTGCGATGCTGGAGGTGGCAATGTCTGTTGATGTGGGGGTCGCGAGTTTGGGGGAGCTGTAATGAGTATGTATGGTGGTTGAAGTTTTGAAGTGGGTTGGCGACTGAATTGCTTGATGAAGCAGTGGACGGAATGACAGTGTTATTTTGGTCAGTGATAGAGAATGATGGCAATTGAGTTGTCGTGGAGGGTTGTAGTAGGTTACTGGCGATGGCGATTTTGTATTGAGGCAGAGATTGAAATGAGCAGTGGTTGTGAAGTTGAACTTGGAGGCTCTGGTTGTGGTTGGCAATGTTTTGAACCAGAGGGTGATTGCGAATTGGTTGTGAATTTGGGATGATGAAGTGGGCTCGGTCATCGTCAGGTCAGATGAGGGGTAGGGACTCTATCGTTGGTTATCAGGTGGATTTTTTAGAAGTGTTGCTGCTGGTTGTTTGGATGTATGAAGGAGGTTGCTCTGGAATGCAAAACACAGTGGGGTATATGTGAATTGAATTGAAGTTCTGGTCAGTTTTTTTTCTTTTTTCTTTTTTAGGTGCTTGTGGTGTGGCGCTGATGCAGCATGGGTTGATGACTGAGTTTGATCAGGTGGAGAATTTATTGACTGTAGAGCAAGTGTGTTGCACACTGGAGTGAAGTGTGAGTCGAAGATGCCATTGATGGATAGGATGATGTGGTAATGAATGGTGCTTGCAGAGGAACAGAGCAAGATGGTTGGTGGATGAATATGAATGGACAGTGTTGGAAGTTTGTAGATGTTCGAGTATATATGTAGCTGTTTGTGTTGAAGGCAAGCAAGTTGTTAGTGAAGTGGGGGATACAGGGAGATGTGTAGTTCGTTTGATTTTGATTAGGCGTGTCAAATGGGTTGAGTTGGGTCAAAATGGGTTGGGTCGAGTTTGACTCAATCCATTTATGACCCATTCTTTTTTACCCACTTATGACCCTAGCCATATATGACCCAACCCGTTTAATAAGCGGGTTACCCATTTAACCCATTTAAAGATTTAGAGGCCGTTTGGATTACAATAAATAAGTTGTTTTTTGCTTATAAAATGAAAAAATTAAAAAGTCAATATGGATAAACAAAATCTACCGACTTTTAAAAGTCATTTTTCAACTTATTGCAAAAGCAATTTTTTTTTTGCTTTTCGATTCACATAAGTCGATTTTTTATATGAAAAAATTCTAAAAAAATGTATTTTCAAATTTCAAAATTTCACATTTCGAAATTCAAATTTAAAATTTTCAAATTTCGAAAATTCAAAATTTAAAAATTTCACAGTACAAAATTCAAATTTCAAATATCAAATTTTCAAAATTCAAATTTCAAAATTTTGAATTTTGAATTTTAAAATTTGAAATTTCAAAATTTTGAACTTTAAAAATTCAAATTCCAATTTTCAAATTAAAATTTCAAATTTCAATATTCGAATTTTGAAATTTCGAATTTTGAATTTTAAAATTCGAAATTTTAAATTTTCAATTTTGAATTTAAAAATTGAAAATTTTAAAATTTAAATTCGAAATTTCGAATTTTGAAAATTTTAAATTTGAAATTTTGAAATTTTTGGAAATTTTGAATTTTGAAATTCGAAATTTTTGGAAATTTTGGATTTTGAAATTTTTGGAAATTTCGGATTTTGAAACTTTTAATTTTGAAATTTTTGTAAATTTCGAATTTTGAAATTTTGATATTTAAATTTTCAAATTTTTGGAAATATCGAATTTGAAATTTGGAATATGAAAATTTGAAATTTAAATTTTGAAATTTTTGGAAATTTCGAATTTATATTTGGAATTAGAAATTTTAATTGCAGTCTGAACAGAAAAAATAGCGGCTTCTACAGTAGGTGAAGTTCAAATATGATGATGCAGTAGCCTGTTATTTTTTAAGTACAACTGTCAATTTTCATGAAAACTACATTGTATGTTTAAAATTCTTATTTTTCAAATTTATAATAAAATTTAATGTTTTTAATAAATGGGTAAATGGGTTACCCACTTATAACCCTTTTAAAAATGGGTCAAGCCAACCCATAACTCATTTAATAAAATTCATAAATGGATTGACCCAACCCACTTAAAAGTAGGGTAAATGGGTTGGGTTAATGGGTTGAGTCATATTTTGACAGGTCTAATTTTGTTGAATGGTAGAAGTGGAGATTGTTGAACAGAGGCCAGTGGAGATGGTATGTTTGCAGAGATTTGATACAACAGTGATATGTTGACAGTTCTGTAGAGTAGAAGGGGTTGATAGATGAAGGAAGGCAAAGTGATGTCTAGGTGTTGGAGAAGGAGGTGAAGTGGTTGTTTGGGGTGGGTATGTGATTGCAGGAAGATAGCAGTTCTATTGTGTTGATAAAGAGTGCACACAGAGGTTGGAGTAGTGATTCAAGCAGTAGTGTTTTGGTTCAAAAGCAGCAGCTATGCAAGTAGAAGGGGATGTGTTGACTTGGTGGTGGCACTATGATGTATATGGTGGTTATGGAGTTGCAGTTACGGGGAGAGGAAGTGGTTATGTCAATTTGGTGATTCGATTCGTATCGTGATCGTAGCAAGAGATTGTAAGAGGATGTTGAAGGAGAGTGGCACTGTGATGATAGTGGTCAAGGAAGTAGAGACAGTAACTGTGCACAGCGCATTTGCACGGTTTTAAATTTGTGTATGTAAAATGCAAAAGCCAAAGCAATTGTAAAAATGAAATGTAATGTTATTGCAATGTAAACAAAATTGCAAATGAAATGAAATGCGATGTTCTTTTTTTATTATAAAGAGGATTGCTGTTTTGTTCCAATATGAGATGCAAATAGAAAACAAGCACATAAATAAATGCAAGCAAAAATCAAACAACCACACAACACAACAATTGTTTTTTAATGCAAATGGACACACACACAAAAAAAAAACACAGAAAAATAAAAAATAATAATTCGAAGAATAGAAAACTAAAATAAAAGCAAATCTCCGGCAACAGCGTCAAAAACTTATTTGTCGATGGATTTACTATCGAGTTAGAAAATCACCGAAAAATTTATGATAAAAATAACCGCAAGCGCATGTACAAAAGTTAGTACGGGTCGATCCGTAGGGAACTATTAGATTCTAAATTTCTATTCAATCAAATTAAACCAAAGCTGAGAGTGATTAGCTAAAAATGTAAGAAAACGACAAAAAGAAAATGATACAAATATGAGAGTAGAAAGACAATTTGGAGATAACTTCCACTCTCGAGATCATATAAATCAATACAACATGAAATTATGATCTCTCATTTTTGGTCGTTAGTGAGTTTAATTGATGTGTTTATCATAAGTATGGCCTATTTGTGCTATTAATTAGCTCAACATAAGCCATTAAACTATAACACATCTCTTAAACCACTTACAAACTCATATGAAAAATGACAACAAAGTAGAAAATAAAATCTATTTTAAGTATGATCAATTAACAATGAATTAGAAATATAGACCATCAAATTTTGATTTCAACATTCACTTTATTACCATCATCATATGTAGATGAAGAGGTAATTATTGTTTGTGATTGTTTAAGCATAGTCTATTTGGTGTCAACAATATAGGCTATCAAATTCAAAGCAAAAACAACATGTTAAACCACTTCAAGCATTATCGTTAAGCACAAAAAGAAAGCATAGATTACCAAATTATGTTGAATCTATATAATTAGAGAGCTCATTTCCCCTAAATTGAAGGGCTCATATTTGTTATCATATCAACAAATATAGATTGCAACATAAAAAAACAAGAAGAAAAAGAAAGCTAAATGAAATAAAAGCTAATTAAAAAGAAATAAAACTATTCTACTTGGATGAATAAACGAAACTACAATACTAGCATGAAAGTAAATAAACAAGAAAAGACTTGAATTAAAATTGCATAAAAAATTACATAAAAGAAATGGCTAAGTAGCCATAAAAAGAAAGAGAGCTTTCATTTTATTTTTGACCTAAACTAACTAAGAGAAGAGAGCCTAAGAGAGAAGAGACTAATTACATGAACATAAGGGGTATTTATACATGTATGAAATACTAATTCACTTTTTTGAGAACTATCCAAAATAACCTCTTAGGAAGTGCGGAAGCCAAGTAATCATTAACATCAAATAATCATCATTTAAGCGTGCATGAAGCTTTAAACTCTATTAGCATGTGCATTAGCCTCTAGTTTGTACATTAAGCTAGGCGGTGTCCTCCATTTTTACGAGTTTGAATTATTTCCATCTTCATTCACTTGTATTCACTTGTGCATGCATATTTTCCATGTAACCCTCTTCCATTTGAAGCCAAATTCCTACAAAATCATGTAGAAATTTCTAAACAAATTTTCATAAATTAATATATGCGTAAAAAGACTATTTTTCCCTATATGAAGATGAATATATAACGATTTGAAAATAAATTGAATTTTGGTTTAAACAAGTCAAAATACTCAATACGATTATTTATTTAATTTAATTGGATTAAATATGATGGTAAAAATATGCACATTTACGTGCACGTCATTCTCCGCTTGATTTAACTTTCTTAAACTTTTTTATTTTGACTTTTATTTTATTCTGAAGAATTTTATGAGTCGAGGAGAAGAGGGTTTTAGATTTCAAAGCATCAAAATTTGAATGTACTGACTAAATTTTTTGTGAATTATGGTTTTCCTTGACGTTGTATTTATAGAAACTTAAGTGAGATGGAATGCTGATCGATCTTGGAAAATATTCGTTTGAATCATGTACGCTAAAAATACACATGATAAATCCAAGCCATTCGACCTAGCCAAACCCTAGCCGCTGAACGACCGCCGGGCGACCATTGTGTCCTAAGGTGGTCGACAACTACATGACGACCGACGACACCCCAAAGTGTTGACCGTTGTATTAATTTTTGTTAATTAAATTTTAACGTTTGTTTCTTTCTAAATCAACTTATTTGTTCAATTGAAAATTTTCCAATGTTTATAACTTTTCCGTATTAGCTCCGATTTCAAAAAGTTACATATGAAAATTATCCAGAAAAATGCAACAGTAGAAGTTTCATAGCCAAATTTGGACATTTGCAAAAATTCCAAATTTTTCCTTATTATATTTAAATTTAATTCTTTTATTAAATTTTCGCTTAAATTTTCGGGGTGTTACATTCACACCCCCTTAAAGGATTCGTCCTTGAAATCTCCAAGGACACAAAATGTAACTTGTGCGTACCAAAAATCATAAAATACAACCATCTACTCATCCATCAACCACTAACAATTACTGTCCTTAGTTAAATTTTCTAATGCAATATCCACATGCAAGCATGAATGCATATAAACCTGTACTAATGCAAAGAGTAGATGGTCTCCTGATCTAGTCAACCTCCTGAAATGCAAATGCTTATGCGATGTATCCAAATATACAGCATCCTATATAAACATGTACTGGTAATTATACATGTTTGGGAAACCATTCAATCCATATGCATATAACTCAATTAAATAAAACATGTGATAGTGTATGTATGCAAACTTAAGAATATATTTTCCTACAAGTGCAAAGAACAAATAAATACATCCGTTAACATTCATTACCAAGAACATGTCCTATTGAGACGTTCACAATCATTCCTAACATCCAATGGTCCCTACCTATGGGGTATACTAAGTTAGAACCTAACACATTAGTAGTATATACTTATTTGACTAAAATAAAAACATACCAGAAAAGAGTTCTAGATGGGCAGATTGGATCTTCTCGGCAGGCTCCCATGTACTCTCCGCCGGATCATCTCTCCATTGGACCTTAACAAGCTTGGTGGCTTTATAGCCGAGTCTCTTTGTATCATGCTCAAGAATAGAGTGGTTGCACGACAAACAAGTGACTACCTCTCTACCTCCACCTATTCTAGCTCACTCGGCTTGACTTCAACTGCCGTATCATGTAGACACTTTTGCATGTGTGACACATGGAAAACATCGTGTACTCCCGCTAATTGCTCAGGAAGATTCACTCTATAAGCTAACTTTCCTACTCTATCAATGGCCGAAAAAGACCCTAAAAAATTCAACGCTACCTTCCCCGAACTACCAAATCTCATAACATGCCTAAGCAGTGAGACTTCCACAAAAACCATGTTGCCCACTGAGAACTCTAACTTCGTACGTCTCCTATCAGCATAAGACTTCTTCTTATCATGTATGGTTTTCATCCCCTTACGGATCAGTCTACCTTCTTCGATGTCTCCGTCACCGTATCTGGTTCAAGAGTAATCCTACCTGTAGTGTCCCACTAACATGATGGTGATCTACAAGATTTTCATATAGCGCCTCGAATGGTGCCATTCCAATACGCATATGATAGTTGTTATTGTAGGTGAACTCTACTAGTGGAAAGTAATCCTCCCAAGAGCCTCCAAAATATAATATGCACATCCGAAGCAAGTCCTCTAATACCCGGTTCACTCTCTCCATCCGTTCGTTCGGCTGTGAGTGATAAGCGATACTCAAGTTCTGCTCGATACCCAAAGCCTCTTGTAGGGTCCTTCAAAACACACTGGTGAAATGTGGATCTCGGTCGCTTATGATGCTAGAAGGAACTCTGTTTAACTTAACTACCTCCCTTACGTATAGTGTCGTTAGAGACGCAGCAGTCCCCGTACTCTTAATCATAATAAAATAAGCACATTTGTTCAGTCGGTCGACTATAACCCAAATACTTTCATTCCCTCCCCTACCGGGTAGTCTGTCAATGAAATCCATAGAAATACTCTCCCACTTTCACCGAGTAATATCTAATAGCTGCAATAATCCTCCCAGCTTCTTCTGCTCTACCTTTACTCTCCAATAAGTCATACATCGGGCTACATACTCTGCCGCATCCTTATTCATACCAGGCCAATAAAAGACTCTCTTCATGTCATGGTACATTTTGTCTCCGCCAGGATAAATGGTCATCCTCAGATGATGAGACTCGCTTAGTATCATGTCGATCAAATCCATAATGAGAGGAACACACAATTTACCATCTCTCTGTAACTACCCCTTCGAGTCAATGGCATAATGCCTCAAATGACTCAACTTCCCTCCTTTATTAATCTTCTTGAAAATATCCAACGGCTCCTTGTCTTGCTTCTGACATGACTCTATGCGATCCATAAGTGTGAGTTGCACATCCAAAACCACTAACAGTCTCGAAGTCATGTCCGATGATGGTCGGAAATCGAATGTAGAAATGAACTCTAAATGCTTCTACGCCAAGAACAAGGGCTCAACATGGCATGTTGCCTACTCAAGGCATCAACACAACATTGTTCTTGCCTAAGTATATGAGATATCAAAGTCATATGATGCTAAAAACTCCATCCATCTTTACTGCCTTAAGTTCAAATCCTTTCGGGAGAATAAATACTTCAGAGACATATAATCCATACACAGGTCGAACTGCTCTCTTGAAAGATAATGACTCCATAATTTGAGTGGAAAGACAATGGCCATCAACTTAAGATCATGGATATGATAGTTTCTTTGTTGATTTTCAACTTTCGACTAGCACAGCCCACTACTCTCCTCTCCTACATCAGCACCGCACCCAACTCCATAACATAGGCGTCGGTATATACTATGAATGCCTTAGTACCATCGAGTAGTACTAGAATAGGTGCACTAGTCAATGCCTGCTTTGGCTTGATAAAAGCATTCTCGTACGT
Source organism: Allium cepa (assembly GCA_030765085.1). Classification (NCBI taxonomy): domain Eukaryota; kingdom Viridiplantae; phylum Streptophyta; class Magnoliopsida; order Asparagales; family Amaryllidaceae; genus Allium; species Allium cepa. Next base: position 640,304,610 of record CM060939.1, on the reverse strand, counting down.
TGCGTCTCATAAGAAAATCAAATTATTCGCGGTGAGGTGGGTCAGAAGGGTAGAGATTTTTGCAAAGTCCTTAATGAACTGCCTATAGTAGCCTGTAAAACCTAGGAAACTCCTCACTTCCATAGCATTTTTTGGCACATGCCAATCCTGTATTGCAGCAACTTTACTAGGATTGACTGCTAACCCATGCTCCAAGACAAGAAGTCTCAAAAATCATACCTCCTTGCACCAGTAGTGGCATTTAGAAAAATTTGCCTTCGGCTTATGCTCATTGAGTGTATTGAGCACTTCTTTTAAATGAAACCCGTGCTCCTCCTCACTTTTCGAATAGACTAATATGTCATCCTCGAATACCGCCATGGACTTTTAAATTTGCCTTCCGCTTATGCTCATTGATAGAAACCCTTTAAAAGATCGACTCATCAAAACAAAAAAGTAGGCGGGTGCACTGGTTAGCCTGATGGGCATGACCAACCACTCATAAATTTCGTCGGGTGTACGAAAGTAGTCTTCTGAACACTATCCTCAACTACACACAATTGATGGAATTTGTTAGCTAAATCAAGCTGTGAGAGCACCTTCGCTCCAACCAACTCATTAAAGATACCATCTATGCGGGGCAATGGGTAATGGTTCTTCATTATCAGTTTATTCAGCTCCTAATAGTCGACGCCTCATAGAACCATCTATCTTGGTGTCGAAGATAACCAGTGCTCCCCACTCTAAAATACCCCTCTTAATGAAGCCCTTCTCCAACAACTCATTCACTTGCTTATTCAACCTACGTCTCTCCTTTAGAGCTATATGCCTCGAGAGTAAGGCAACAGGTCTGGAGTTCTCCTCTAGATAAATTCAGAACTCGATCGCCTGTTAGGGCAGGAGACCAGTAACCTTGAAAAAGGCATCTGGATAGTCTCTAAATACACGCATTGTATCTAACTCATCATGTGATAAGTCTAATGAATATAGATAACTCAACATAACTGAACCTCTGGGATCACAATAAACCTCCAGACTTCATTCACTATGAGTACCCAACCTAACAACCTTCCTATCATAATCTAGGATCGCCCCATACATCGCCATCCAATCCATGCCCAAAATCAAACCGAACACGGAAAATTCTAAGATAAAAGCATCGCAATCAAACTTGACCCCTAAAATAAAAAAATCAAACGCATACATATCATAGATAAATAAGCCATTCCTCCAATAGGGGTTGACATAATTACAGGGTCTGTAACTATGCTAGTGTCTAAGTGTAACTCATCTACAAGTCTATTAGAAATAAAAGAATGTGATGCCCCAGTGTCAAATAAGGTATCAATGGATAAACTAGATAGAGTTAACACACCTTCAGTCACGACCTTAATTTCCTTATCTACTACTAGAGGTGCACTCAAGTTGGGAACGACGTCCAATGCGTAAGCTGCTACTACGTGGTTAGATGTCTTCTATGGTGTTGGACACTCCCTCCTCATATGTCCCAATTGATTGAAGTTGTAACATTTGATTATTGAAATGTTTGTCTTGCACTCCTTAGTAAAGTGCGCCTTCTTACCATATCTCTTACTCTGCATTTTATGCTTCTTAATCTTCCCATCTGGTCCTTCTTCGCCCATGCACTGATTTTGCTGTGGCGCATTCCCTCCAAACATTTTGGGTTGTTTCTTTACTTCCTCCTTGGAGACGGAATTCAGTAAGGCCATCTCTACTAAACTCTTATAAGTCTCATCCATGGGAATATGACTAAGAGCCAAATCTTGAAGAGGTTAATTCAGCCCTTTAGTAAACTTCAAAGCCTTCTTGTGAGGGGTATTTATCATCTCCATCCCAAAGCTAACCAACTCATTAAACTGGTTCACATACTCCTTTACTGCCATCTATCCCTATTGCAAGCGTATGAACCTCTCTAACTATACTCCCTTCTCTACTCTAGAAAGAAACTTCATCTCAAAACATCTCCTACATTCTACCAAGTGATCTTTCCCTCATCAGTCTCCTCCACCACTTCATCCTACTAATTCAGGGACTTTCCCTGTAAATGCCAAATAGCAAGTTATCCCCTCACCTCATCAGCAAGACCCCATCAATCCAAAAACTGCCTCACAAATGTGTATCCATACCCTCGAGTCCACATATGACTCGGTCCCCACATACGGCTTTCCTCCTAGACTGGCAAACTTGTACCAACCTGCCCTTCTTGACACACCGATGAAAGCCTAATGTGACTTTGGACTCACGTCATGCCAAGAAATGCAATCTGTTGGGTTTTCAAAAAAATATAGATCATAATTATAAGGGTAAGTTCTAAGGCATTCTATAATTTCAGATCTTACAGTAGAAGGAATTAAAGTATAAGTACACAAAATAGGCATCTCAGAAAACAGTCTCCAAAATACTTGTTTTATATATACACCATTTCAAAGTATAATATTTGTTTTACATTTTTTTAATATAGTAAATAACCACATAACAGGCAACGAAGAATAAGAGAATCCCAACGTGAAGCTCCTTTCTCCACGTATTATTCCCAATTAACTGCTCACCTGTTGTCCTGTGGTGGGGAAAAATGGAAAGGAGGGAGTGGGTCAGACAAAAGTCGGACGAATGAGTACAAGTTTAATATATGATGATCATATGCAATACTTCAACATTACTCTAGATGACATAGGGTGTGACACAAGTGTTCGTGAATTCCTAAGTTCTATTACCTATAGGTTCTTGTCTAATACATTCCTATACTATAATTTCTATAGGTTAATATAATGGACCAAATTAAGGATCGAATCTTATGTTAAATGATTGGCCAACATTCCTAGAGCTACTCCATGTAAACATTGCCACAACGCTACTAACGTGAAAACATCGCCCAAAAATATGAGTGGGTGCATGGCAAACAAGGGACTCGCTTATCCTTTTTAACTTTACCTTGGTAATTGCATCGCATAGACACTTCCGTAATTACCTAATGACGGCTCCTTAATAATTTAGCCATGTTCTATTTTGCCTTGAGGATTTTCTACTTGTCTGCTTTCCACTTGTGGACTCAGCTCTAGGGACTACCCCATATATCCATTATTGGTACTTGCTTTTCTGTCTCCCTTGTGCAGTCCTTATCCCTCTATGAAATAAATATATCTGTAGTTTCCAACTGCATTTCTCATCCTTTACCACTGGCATAAACCTGTAATCCAAATGTATGCGCATAGGTAATTCTCTGCATTCATTGCTACTATGCTAAATAATATGAGCATAAGTATGCTTCCATGAAACCGTAGCCCTTACGAAATCCTTAGAGTTTGGACAAGTATAAGGTTTATCCAATTATTTTGGCTCCGTAAACTCCATATACTTCATCCTCTACCTAAACTAGTCGTCGTCATGTGCTTTTCTCGGAGCTAGGACGAGCAATTCTCAGGATTGATGAGAAGAAAACAAGAAAGCAGGATAATACAAGTGTTATCGAGAGAATTGTCGAAATCAACTCAAAGTCTATGGAAAAGAGATTAAAACACATCAAATAGGAGATAGAAGAATGAAATAATTGAAGGAAGTGGAATTTCACAAAGTAAAACCTCTCTGTACCGAGAGATTTAAATGGCTCATGGGCCCAAATGCTCACTAGTATGACATTAGGCTTGCTTCTGGACTTCAATGCAAACAGACTCCTGAACCTGTACACCTGTTTCTCAATATATATCAATCCTACTGCAACTAAAGAAGGATCTTGGACTCTGCTCCTTCCTCTCCTATCTTTGCCAAGAGATACTGTTGGCAGTTCCAAGCTTAGGAACCTATCAATCCTTTTTACTAGTGACTTTAATCCTCTCTTAAATCTATAATCAATAAAACTATAAAATGGACGTAGGCCAAAGACTGCCGATCCACTATAAAAATCTTGTCTCTCTCTACTCTTTTACGCTTTTTTCCATATTTTTGGTAATTTCTGCTAGATCTAATCCTCCAGCAGATTATATTTTTGTATTGTGCCACTTTTGGCATCAACATTCTGTTGCTTTCACTGAAAGAATGTACTTAGGGTTTGATTTAGCTTGCTATTGCGGATTTTGAGAGATCCAGTTGTTGGTTCTAGAAGTGTTGCTTGAAGAATTGGAAAGTTGGCTATTTGAAGTCAATGGAGTCCAGGTGGTCCAATAGATCATCTGGATTAGTAATTGGATATGATAAAGAGAACCCTCACCAAGCTAAAGTTAGTAATCAACAGATGATACCAGGATCATCTACTCAACAAGAAGTGTTTACTACAGGAGAATGTTACAATCTGCACGTTAATGGGCCTAAATTTTGACATAAACCGAAATCCAAGTCCATCAAAGCACAGATCGTTGGATTTGGTACCTACATATAAGCATGAGCATTATTAGAGATTGATAGAAATATAAACGCACATCAGAAACAATACTAGGATAAGAATACTGATTATGACCACTGCCTTGGTACTAATGGTATTCCTTGGATAGTAGATAGTCACATCAACATCGAGCATGAGAGAAAAGAAGACTTCTCCAACAACAAAGCACATCCAGCTCCAATTACCCATTCCTCTAAATCTATCCTGTAAATTGTAATGAGGAAGGGGTTAGAACACCGTTCTGCTGATTGGAAAGTATAAACCGTGCATAACATAAACTTATACCAATTGGTCTCCATTAAATTGTTATTTCCATTAAGGTTAGCAATTCTAATCTAATCTTGCATTGCACACACGATCACTTACTTACCCCTTCCCAAGGTACGAAATACTAGTGAAGCCATATCAACCACTTAATACCTCCAAACCCATTTTCCACTTAGAACTTCAAAATATGAAGCGGGCTTCTATATTACTTTTTAAAAAGAGCAATACGCAGACTATGCCATTTAAGACCTTAATCAAGGTAGACCCTGACATTTAGGACCTATTCCCAATGTTGTTTTTCCAATAATGATGTTATTGGTTGGTGGGTCCTAGCAACAAGGCCTCTAACCACTATTTAAGGCTTCCAAAATTTAATGTCCAATTATTATCACGTCTATGCCGATAAAATCATAGTCATGTAATAAATAGTACACAAGCCACTTAATACTTTTTATTATAAAATAGGCATACTCCAGTCATTTAAGACCTTAATTAAGATAGACCCTATCATTTAAGACCTACTCCTAAGGCGTGCTCTAAAATTTTACTATTGTTATTATGGCTTTAGCAATGTAAGAGACTATATTCAAGCCACTTAATACTTCCAAGTGGAAAATAGGCAGACCCTATCATTTAAGACCTACTTCCAGAACCATGCTCCTCAATGGTACTATTTATCCGTCATTGTTTAGAAATCTCATTGGGCTGCTTAATGCTTCTTTTAGAGGAGGACCCTATAGTCACTTAAGACCCTAAATCTGAATGAGACAATTGTTATTAATTAAAAGATTCCAATCACATTAATTGTCATTGATTTCTAAGGTAAAAATGAATGAGATAATTCAATTCCTTTTTATAGTAATTTAACGTATTTATCAAAATATTATGCACAAATCAAATTTAATTAATTTCTTATTTCTGTAATAAAATTTTCAGCTGCCAACATTTCAAATAAATAAACATATGATTTTTTAATTAGTAAAGAAACATATATTATTCTTTTTTTTGACATTTATTATTTCAATCAATTGGAATTTACATTCATATGGTCATTTATTTTTTTCCTTATTAAACTTTACAATTATTTCCAATTTAAGCTCTACAATTACATTCCTAATTAGCTTTACCATTACAATTGATTGAAATAACATTAACAATTGTCAGTTTCATTCAATCAACATCAACAATCACATTCATAGTTTATTATCAACCAACAAATATTATAATTACTTATCTATCATTGATTTTATCAAATTTTAGTTTATTACGTATTATTTCAACTTATTGTTATGAATAAAATTTACATTATTTCTATATATTAACTTAATTCACATTAACAGAACATTTAATTACGTTTACTGAAATTTATTTCCAGTTTAAATTAACTGGTTAAATAGAGGGCAACGTACAATAATTGTTACCGTTAGCTTTTAATTACACTTATAACCAAGTATAATATTTATGTTATTTCCAATTTGTTGTAATTCAATGTAAATTGTTAATTATTAGTTTTACTACCATGATTATAATTCATTTCTAACATTCATTTCCTTATTAAATTGCAAATTTTTATTTCTTTCCATATTAAATTACCAAAACTTCTTAATTTAACAATTTAAATTATTGAAAATCTATGAATCGTTACATTTATCGCATCGTTGACTCTAATGCACCGCTAAATTAACAAATTTTAATTCTATTTGCCTTCCCTACGCCTAACATGTGGCCTTCAAAATCAACATTTATGCAAAAGTCTTTCTCACTTTTCAAATTTATATGTCATTTGAAAAATAAAATCCCAAAATATTTAGAAGCATATTTTCCCTTTAAATAAAGTTTGAACAAAAGCTATAAAAATAATTTAAGAGTAAAAAAAACTAAAACACAATTTTTTCTTTCTTTCTCTTCTTTTTTCAAAAGGGAACTTTTCGAATCAAGAGGAAAATTTTCAAAATATTTTTCTTCTCAAAATTTTTGATAAATCAAACCACAATTTCAGCGTAGTCGGAAGTCGGTTATGTGCTAAACGCATAAAGCAAATTTCAAAATTCTACAACTAATCTTTATCTAAAAATTTGACATTTTATTTAAAAATGTCAACATATCTATTATTCAAAATTTTTTGAAACAACTTTATCATGTCCTTTGCTAAAGTTTTCAACTATTCTAAACTTCTAATCTTATATTGCATTTAATGTTAGTTAAGTGTCTCTATGAGATTTGCATATTTAAATTGCTTCTCCACCATGCATATATATGTATGTGTATATAAGAGCGGTTCGCGTATCCAAAAAAAACACAAATTGAATAGAAACTCTTAATATCGTCCGTGCTTTTATAAGAGACAACTAACAGTTTTACAACCCAACAACCCAAAAGAAAAGAATAAATGATGGAAATAAAAAGATACAACAATCCTAACTAAAGCACCGCCTATGAGAAGGTTTGGCTCCACGGCTGGAGCTCAAGCCATTTCCGTGACCACCGAATGGTCGTAGGATGGCGGCTATGCACCCAATCTCACACCCTTGGCACTGTTGCTCCGTCCTAATCTCTCGTAGCTCTGCTTGAACCTGACAGATAGTAACAAGCTCAGCACTTAAATATCCTTCGACGTCCTTCTCTATCTCCTACTGTTGGTGCTGTGGCTTTACATCTGCTATAGGTGGTGCGGTAGGTGGTAAAGGAATATTCATCCTCTTAATAGTGGTCCGGTCGATGGCGGGAGGGACCTTCCTCACTACTGGCTCTCCGCTCAAACTTACATCGTAATGCCTAAACACTCAGGTGAGCAAGTGGTAATATGAAAAGTGAATCCTTGGGTATCAACTTCCTGATCGACCATATGGAGCATTAAGACATGAGCCCAATTGACACCTGCGCCACCACTTATAGCATAGACGACTCTCCGCACTGAGGTATATATCTGGTCAAAGCTCCCCATCTTCGAAATAATGTTGTGCTAAATGATGCGCATGATGAGATGGGCCATCAATTGTAAATTATCGATCCTTCAATCGCTGACATTTTCGAAAAAGATCCACTATAGAATCGCATGATCAGTTATCTCTATGTCATCCGAATCTACGCCTACTGCATATATCTCCAAAATCCTAGTGAGATCATCATCTATTATCTCAATCTGTGCTCCCTTCACCTTGAATCAATGTAGATGTTGCCATTATTAGAATTCTGCCCCATTTATGCATCAAGAAGATGGATGCGGCACATGTGATATTCTCATTCGTAAATCTCGAAGTGGAGGATCGCTGCAAGTCCTGCCGCGATGAAAAGCTCTTCAAGCCCAAGAGCAGTGAAATCTTCGAATTTCACTAGTCCCTCGTGAAGAAAATCAAAGTCCGCTATTTTGAGATAGTTGACGATCTTCCGCTCGCACAAGTCAAGCCAATTGGCTTCTTGCGGAGTGAGACCGGGATGACAAGAGGAAGAGCCATCCGTGCATGGGGGTGCCATGGGCTGAGAGGCGGTTGGAAAAAAGGGAGAAAAGGATTTAGATCCAGAGTGGTGGTGGGATCATCGGTTGGTGGAGGAGTGGAGGAGAGAGGCTCTGGTCAAATGGAGAAAGAGGAAGGTGGAAACGGGTTCGGTTAAAGGAAATTGAAGAGGAGGAAGAGAATGAGGGGGCGTGGGAGCTGAAGGTATGGATGCGACTTATAGTCGCGTTCCAAGTTCAGGTTCGACCCAAATCCACCTAGCAGTCGACGCTATTAGGTCAACCCGTACGACTGCTTTGGTCGACCTCTTGGTCGACAGCTACCCCAGATTTGGGCGCTTCCTGAACTTGGACCCAATAGGGCCGGTTAAATTAATTAATATTCTAATGACCGTTCCATACACCATCTTCAACTTAACCCATCCAGAAAAATTCTACCTTCCACACGACGGTATCCACCTTACCATGTAGATCCTTCCTTGGCAATATTGTAGTAGCCTCAGCAAAACTATTGCGATCAACAACACTTCCAAAACCCAAAAATATTCCAGCACTATTTGATGCCTTCTTCGTAAGGAAATATTTCTTCCAATAACTAGTGGGTTTAACAACACTTCAAACTACATACCCCAATAAAGTTGGTGTCACTCCTATTTTGTCTATACCTTAAAGAGAGAAAATATAAAAAACCTTGATTTTATAGACCGAAAAATCATAGAGCTAAATATATTCTCCTTTGTACTTGTTTCTAAATAATAGAAACTATTTCATACCAAAACTTCCCTTTAAAATCAAATTTATATATAAATATTCAAGGTTTCCAAAAACCTTCGTTTTAAAATACAAATTTCCCAAATTGGAAAACTATTTTCTTACCAAAAATAAAAATTAAGCCTTTACTTATATATACATATAAATATTTAAGGATTTAAAGTATCAATCTTTTATACACCAAAAATTTCTTAACACGGCCAACCTAGTGGTACACATGTTTCTTTGAAAATTAAAATTTCAAAACTTTCTCAAAACAGAATTTCCAAAATAATTCTTTGGGAGAAGAAATCCTTTGAAAACCCCTTTTTTAAAATCTAAGGCATTTATAAAATATGCTATATAATAATTCTCTCATGTATTTTAGACTAAGTAATTGACATTAATAATTCAAATAAAAATCCGTTTTGCCATAAAAAAGGTGATCAATGAATGCACCCTAGCAAAAATTGCTTTCGGACAATTACGACATACATAATCTAATTTCCCATCCACCTGGAATAATTGTGTACCTCCAACTTGAACCCAAAATGCAAAATCACAATGTAGCTAGAATCTCAACTATCAAGTCGAGCACCTCCAGCCTCTGGGATTTAGCCATATGTCATACTCATGCTCTTCATCAACAGCGCTTTACGCATCTCCCATTCCAACCCATTTTTTCTTTGTCCATTCCCTTGGAGTGGAACTTCAACTACTTCTATGGTTGGAACTTTTAGAATATATTGTAAAAATTTAATATTACTAGATAAAAAAGTACGGATACATTCTCTCAATTTATCCTAATTCCTCTGATGTACTAACCTTGGCTCTGATACCAAATGCAACAACTAATGGTCACCCCTTAAAGGGCGTAGCTACAAATGATAACCTAAGACTTCCTTGTTTTACGGCCAGTCTCTCGACTGTCAACCAACCTACATTGTCAAAACGTGTAAGGAAAGAGACAAAGATTCACCACCATTCACAATGCAAGAACCCCTATCACGTAAGCATAAACATGCCAACAAGGTCTAGTGATTGGAAAAATATAAACTGTTCGTAGCATAAGCTTATACCAATTGGTTTGCATTTAATCGTTATGTCCATTAAGGTCAGCAATTCTAATTTAACATCGCATTGCACATATGATTACTTACTTATCCCTTCCCAAGATATGAAATACTAATGAAGCCATATCAACCACCAATACTTCTAATCCCATTTTCCACTTAGTACTTCTAAATATGAAGAGGGATTCTATGATACTTTTTAAATACAGAAATAGGCAGACTCTTCCATTGAAGACCTTAATCAAGGTAGACCTGTCATTTAGGACCTATTCTGAAGGCGGTTTTCCCAAAAATGTTGTCAATGGTTGGTGGGTCCTAGCAACAAGACCTCTAACCACTATTTAAGGCTTTCGACATTTAATGTTCAACTATTACCGCATCTATCGCCGATAAAATTATAGCCGTGTAATAAATAATACCCAAGTCACTTAATACCTTTTATTAGAATATTGGCAGACTCTTGTCATTTAAGACCTTAACTAAGATATGCCCCATCATTTAAGACCTATCCCCAAGGCGTGCTCCTAAATGGTACTATTGTTTTTATGAGCTTAGCAATGTAAGAGACTGTACCCAAGCCACATAATACTTCCAAACGGGAGATAGGCAGATCCATCTTTTAAGACCTACTTCCATAAGCTTGCTCCTTAATGGTATTATCTAGCTGTCATTGCTTGGGCATCTCATTGGGCTACTTAATAATTGTTTTATAGGAAAGAGGAGGACCCTATAGTCACTTAAGACCCTAAACTTGAAGCGAACCCTTATTGAATGTCCACTATCACTCTTACTTATAAATAAGGCATCTCATTAAGTTACTTCTTTCGGTAGGGAGGTGGACCCTTCAGTCACCGAAGACCTCTAAACTGAAATAAATCCTTTTTAGAGACATCTTTATTTATTTATTTGAAATCTCACTATGTCACTTAATACTTCCATTAAGGGGAGAGGCGAACGCTTCAGCCACTTAAGACCTCAAACCAGAAGTGAGCCTCTATGGAGATATCCCTCATCGTGTCTAATTTCAAATTTGGACCATTTATTACTTTCCAATTAAGAAAGCAAGCTCAATCTCTCACGTCATCATGGGTCCTAAGATTAGTGATATCCCATATCAGTAGTAAGTACACCCAACTCTTGGTAGCCTCGAAATGAAAGGCATTTTTTCGTCGAGTGACTCTATGACCTTGCATCACTAACTCACTTTGTCTTATTAACCATCTTAAGTCTTTATTTATATTATCTTAGGTAGACATTGGACTTAGCTTACTAATTCCCTTTTTATTTAAGCAATAAAATTTACCTTAAGTACTTATCTACCATAAACCCCGCTTAATTCTCATAAATGTCAGTACGTCCATCAAATCCTAACGGACATTTCCTAGGACATTTATGTATGATTACTAATTTCAAATTAGTAACCTTTTATATCTATTATATTTTTATCAGTCCTATTAATCCATCTACCCTATCAAATTATTGCCACTCCCATATTTATTTCCATTTATTGGAGCTACAACCTTTTAGGTTCATTTTCAATTAGTTAATTATCCTAAACGTGAATGTTATGTGCAAGTATCTTTATTATCTTTTTATTTAATTATTATAAGTGCAGCAATTACGTACAAATATTTAATTTTATCAAATAGGTTCTAGTTATATATCTTCACTAGAATATGCCTTTCCATGTTAAATTGTTGGAATCATACCTAAAAATATTGTCCGCTATAATTTCCGTAATTTAGTCCAAAACAAAAGATTTAACTTTAAAATATAAAAGATTACATCGTTTGAAATTGCGAGGAATAATCGTTTCTTTTTATTATTGAAATAAATAGTGTAAACCACATTGAATTCATTCTTTACAAATCTCTTTCTATTTTTAACTATTCCTTGTTAAATCAAACTCTGTATCTTTCTAAAAGGGAAAGAAATCAAACTAATTGACAAATATTAAATGGATCTAAATTCCAACAATTCCAAATAAAGAAAAGTTTATATTCTAACAAGATTAGGGTAATGATCTAAATTAACATTGTTATACAATATATTTCAGATCTGGAATAAATTTCATTCAAATCAATATTCTAATTCATAATTCTGGGATTGATTTCCAGAACATATTATAAACAATGATAAATCAATTTATAAACAAGAATATATCGACAATATTTATTATATTCGGATCTTATTCAATTTGTTGCCTACAACTCATATGTATTTATCCCATCAGGCATAGAAATCAAGTAAACACCAACGGGATAATTTTCATACTATAACAATCTATAAAATTTCTCACTCACCTTTTAAAAGCGACCCAAATCTTCAGATCTGAAGTAGAACGTTTGATTCACAACCATATCCTTTTTAATCCAAGAGATAAATATAAAAGGTATATACATACATTAGAATTATAGATCTGAGAAGAGATTTGGGATTGGAAGGGAAAATAGATACAAATATATAAATTACCTCAAATACTCATATAGTTGTTTCTCTTCTCTTCTCCTTTTTATTAGATTTCCACTCTTCTTCGATTGTATGAATATTTATATACAAATATCTTATGTTTATAATTTAGAAAGAAGGTGGGGAAGAAGAAATATGAGAGCTTCACTACTTCCTTCTTAAGAATATGAGAAAAGGATGGAGTGTTGGGCTTAAATTTATAGGCGCTAGAATCAGCTAGAACCATACGATTTGAAATATTAAATCCAGGCTGTTGTGGCCTAGGTTTATTGGAGCTGCCAGGTTGCCATCGGTCGATCGCCCTTGGGTAATTGATCGACCGTTGGGTTCGACGGTCTCGAATAATGGGTCAGCCTATGGGCCTGGGTAATTAATATTAAAACGTTAATTTCTTCCTATTTAATTATTTTCATTTCGAATCCATTTTTTGTCTGTAACTTCTTCATTTAGACTCCGATCGCAACACTCAAAATATGAAAGTTGCTCAGAATTTCTCCATGAAGGCAATGGTGTAATTTTCATGGTCAAATTCCATGGTTTGTACAAATTCCATTTTTGGAGCCTAATTTATTTACTAACTAATTAAATAACTTACGCCAAATTACGGGTTGTTAAAGAGAACTTGATAAAATGATATAAGAGCTTAACCGGATGATGACAGATAGCCATAAAGCTTTGATGGATAAGATGGATGCTTTACTAACCTTGCAACCACAAAGAACTGGAAGGGAAACTTCACCTGCGATAGAATAAGAGAATTCCTCCATTTCTGACCAAAATAGAACAGACTGTAAGCAAAACCAGAAGGTAGGAATCATCATAGTTGCTGTAGGACTTGTAGGAGGAAGCAGAAGTGCTCCGCCAGAAAACCAACCGGTACCGAGAGGATTTCTCTTAGTACCGAGAAGAATTTAGGTGGGGGTGATGCACAAGAAGTTGATGCAATGGTGGTCTCTGATGAAGAAATGGATCTGCAGCTTGATGATGATGGTTTTGAGTTGGACGTCAATGCTAATGGAGTTTAAATACCTGCAGCATAACCAATCGCACGCCCAAAGAATACCAAAGGATTGGTTCTCTTAGAGACATGAGAAGCTAGGCTTCAGTAGCCAAACCGAGATCATTTGCAGAGTCAAACACTTAGCACAGCCCCTGGTAGTCGACCATCGGCCGTGCTAATGAGGAATACATAGTTGATATGGTTAAATGATTGGTAAAGGAAAATAAAGGCAGAAAGAACGAGGATTAGGGGATCCACACTAAGGAATCTGTTCATCGAAAATATTCTAAAAGAAGAGTACTATAGAAAGTGCATGATGCTAACGACGCCATCATATAATGGAACTACCGACCCAAGATAATACTTACTCAAATATGAATGGAATATGCATGGAGCTAGAGCTACATATACTGTACGTTATAGATATTTCCCTATATTCTTGGAAGGAATTATTTTATTGGCTCACTAAGCTTGCGTCAAGATCCGTATGTACTTTTGATGAACTGGCTAAAAAGTTTTTGGAGCAGTTTAGACTCCATGTTACCCAACCAAAGGACATGATGTCCCTATCTGACTCGTCTTAAGGACCCAAGAAGTCGCTAAAGGGTTTCTTGAACTGATTCAATATAGTTGCTATGGAAGTTAGCAATCCAAAGGAATATCTTGTATTCATGGCACTGGTCTAGGGCATCACCAGAACATGAATTTGGTAGGTAACTAAAGGTCAACAACTATGGAATAATTCCATCGAAGGCCAAACTAGTTTCTACGGTTAGAGGAAGCAAGTCTGGTTGAAGGGAAGTTTACTGACAGACGGTCAAAAGAGGTTATCCAGAGCAACATGGCAGTTAAATAGTCTGGAGATAGCACTAGTAATGTGGTTACATATGCTGAAAACTATGGTAACCAGAATAAATAGAACCAAGGCCCATATCGTAGGCATAATGACAACAGGAAACGTTCGAGGAACATGAGACTTAAAGATTATAAGCCTTTAAATGGTACATTAGAGAACATTTATCTTGCTACTCAAGGAACTGAGCAATATAAGAAACCAGATAAGAGGGAAGCATAGAGAAAAAGAAGCGATCTGGGAAGTACTGGCACTTCCATGAAACTCATGAGCATAACACCAATGAATTCCTTTACTTAAAGGACTTAATTGAGGAGCTAATATGAAAGAAAAGGCTTTAATAGCATGTGAAGCAGCAACAGAACCATAGCGAAGTTGTGGGATTACAAGGGCCCCGTTCCAAGGGAAACACCTGGACCCAGCGGATAGGGGACTAGGCAGACAGATGGAGATAGGTTATTAACACGGTAACCACAGGACCTCACCTAGCAGAGGGAAGCTGGGTGAAACGGAAATATAGGCGAGCTCATTGCAGCACATACTATAAGAGAGCAACTATGCTTTCAAAGATGGAGCTCCGACTAAGCAAAAGATGGTAACTGATGATATTATGTTTCGAAATCAAAATTCAGAAGGAGTTAAGGCACCGACTCTCGATCCTATTTTGATAAAAATCAGTTTGGTGAATAACGAAAGCTCAGTCAACATTCTGTTTAGGAATACTTTCGACTAAATGAAAATTAGTATGAAGGATGTGATTGCCTATAAGTCGAAGATTCAAGGGTTTACGGGTGAAGCTAAACAGCCGATTGGGATGATCAACTTACCCGTGTAGCTTGGTGAAGGAGAACGCAGGTTGTCTCACATTTAGATGTTTGTTATCACTACACCAAAACATGAAATTCCCAACAAAACTATTTCTGAATTACTAACAATCAAATGCCGTTATAAAATAATAACACTTAAATCCTGTTATAAAACTTTCAAAGCCGTTGTAAAAGGAGCTGTAAATAGTTTATCACTGCTTTACACTGTTATAAAATTTGGTAAAAATGAAAATAAATTGAAAACAAAAGGGTAAAAGATGGAAAATAACATCTGGACTCACAACGCTTAAGCTCATTACGCTTCCCACTTTCTTTGGCCGCCAAATCTCCAAATTATTTTCACTTTCCGCCAAATCCCCATTTCCTCCCCAAATTCGCGCTTCAGGATCGCTTTTACTTTTCTAATCGCAAAACCTTCTCAAGAAAAATCAAGGGCTAAATCAACTAAAGACATCAACGCTTTTAGTTTTTATTAAAATCTGTTGATTTCCTGCTATTAGTTGCTTGAGCAGACACCAATTTCTTCAAATCAGCAAATTTCGCAAAAAAATAACAATTGAATTAGTATTAGTGACTGCTTCCGTTGTGGATGCCGTTGCTGAAGTCGGTTGTCAGGTTTTTTTTTTGGGTTGTTGGAGTTATTGGATGAAGACGATTCGATTTTGTTGTTAGTTTTGGTTTAGGCAGAGGATTGGTGGTGGGTGTAGGTGGAAGAACAGGCTCGGTTCTGTGAAGGAGATGACCGGAAGTTGTTTTGTAGGGATGGAAGGATGGTGAGTAAGGCACTGGTAGTGGGGAAAGTGGGATGACAAGTGGTTGAATATTTATGGCAGTAATGTGGTTTGGGTATGTGAAGACAGTATGATGTTTGCACAATTGCATAAGTATGGGATGTTGGAAGTGATTGATGAACTGGAAGGAGGATGATTGTATGATGGAGGAGCAGTGAGTTGTAGTGATGAGGCAGGCAAGCAGGTGGTTGTATTTAGGGGATGGTGAGGAGATGGTGCATTGTTCAGTTTTGTACTGGTGGTATGGATGATGTGCAAAGTGGAAGTATGGATGGTGGCAGGTTTGTACTGGTGGTGAAGGGGATGAAATATGCAGGGGATGATGTATGCAGTGCAGTCTAGTTGGTTGTGTAGTGAATGTTGGCAGAGAGGAATGGATATGGGTAGAAGGCTGGGGCAGTAGTGGTGGATTGCACGTAAAAAACTTGTGTTGATATGCACAGTTGTGGTTGTCTGTGTTGTTGTCTGGTGACTGACAGAGGGGAGATTGGATGGTCTGCTATTGACAATGGGTGGTGATGTTGTAGTCTGTGGTTGGTTTTGTGGATAATGTATGGAGGTTTGCGAGTTGACTGTGGTTGTTTGAAGCAATGGAGTTGGCAGTAGTTGTGTAGTGAATGTTGAACTGATGATGTTTGCTGGTAGCAGTGGTGGTTGGTTTAAGTAAAGGAGTGACTGTGGTTGTGGAAGATGTTTTGCAGTAGTGTGAAGGAGGAGTGACAGTAAGTGGAGTTTGGATTGTATGATGTGAAGTATGGATAATGAAGAGAAATGGCAATGTAACAAAGGAGTTGGTTAGGCAGTGATGCAAAAAAATGGGCCTCTCGTTGTGGTGTTTTGCTTCGTTCTCTCATTCCGATTGGTTATGAAGGATGGAATGATGCAGATGCTGTTTTCAAAGATAGCCTATGGAAAGCACTAATGGTACGTAACTTTTTATTCGTAATATATTTAACTATTTATTCGTAACTGTTTATACTTCATTATGCTTGAATCTGTTTTGTCTGGTTCATCTACAACTTGTTTTTTGTACTCTTGCCCTTTTTGTTTAGCTGTTGTGTCTTACTACCTTGGTACACTCTGGTTATCGTTTCAGTTGTTGTGCATCTCTGTTGGTTTGCTTAGTATGGACCTTGAATAGCCTGAATATGTATATGTATACATATGTTTAAACCTTGCTTTGTTATGCCATCTTTGGTGTCTCTCTTGTACATGTTCATTCTGCCTGATATATACCCTTCTATTTTGTTGTCCCAAAAACTATTTGATTAATTTTTAACAACAGACAAGTGAACTAAAAAATAATTAACACAGAGAATTGCAATTTTGCATACAATAACTAGGGAAACCACACACATTCAATTGTCTACAGACAATTGTAGTGTCTTTGAGATTGTGGAGTTAGGATGAGTTTACCACACTCAATGGCATAATATAAATTAAACGTGCATTTGACCTCTGACCGATGTGATGACTTAATAGCGCAGTTTCTTATTTACTAGATTTTCTTCTTGGTTTTTATGAATATTGATAGAATTTGGTTGAAATTCTCTTGGTTTTTGACTATTATAATAAGACTAAATTTTTATTATAATGCTTTCTTCTAAGCTATTTGATTAGGTTATCATAGATTTATTCGTTCATACTATTTTTTTATAACATCTATTATGCTTCTTATTTTGAATTGTTTATATTTTCCTGTCCTTGCCCAAACAGTTGTATATTTATGTTGTTTGCTATGTTTTTAAATTTTGTCTTTGTATGAATATTGGTACATAATTTAGTGGACTATTGGATTGGTGTAATAGGAAGATAAGATCCATCATAGTCAAGCTTGAAGGTTTTTTCAAATATTTTTTAACCTTCCTTAATTTTTTGCATTTGAATGGATATATTACTATGATTTAATGGATGCTATTAATTGATTTTAAAAAATAAGTAGTTTTATATTGCTATGTTTCGTTTATAGGAGATAAGAGTGTAGGTAAGTTCTTATGCACATAATTTTAAAATGGCATGATTAAACGTTAATATGATGTGTTTTTTTTAATGTTTTTGGTCTTCAGATTTGTCCAGTTTTACTACTTACTTCATAGCTTAGAATAGTTAGTTTACTATGCTAGTTAATTTGCATACATATTTTGAATCATTTTAAATAGTAGGTAAGTAGAAATAGGATATTACCAACTTAATGTACACTTATTGATTGAATTAGTGTATTTAGGTCTAAATTCTGCTAAGTGGACCCAGTCTGACCCACTGGCAGATCCTTACAAGCTGTTTTAACCCATCCTGACATGCATTTTATTGATAAATTGAATGTGTTGTTGTGCACGCTGATAGTGATAATGACATACTACATTCCTGATACTAACATAAGTACAATTTGAATGATCTCTTTTGTACAAAGTGGAAAGGAAGGTACAAAAACATAGATTTGAACATTACTTTATTGTCCGTGGGGTATAAAAAGGCAGTGAATCTTCGAGTGGCCTTAATACTCTTATGGTTTCTTATGCTCAATTGGATATGTTTTCTAAAACGAACATATTTTTCATCATTTTTTTGTGATCAACTGGTCGGCTGGCTAATGGAAGATTGTTGATAAAGTGAGGCTACATTGTAGTTTAAGTAAAAAAAAAACTCGATGTGGAACTTAGAAAAACCAACCCCCCTTCAAACATGAATGTAAGGCCTATACATACGATAAAACCTAGAGGTCCTGTCATGCAATAAACTGTTTCAGTAACTTATCTGATGGATAAAATTAGGAATGTTCATTATAAGCATTTATTGTTTCCTTTTACAATGTATTTGGTAGCAGACTTTTAGACTCACTTTTGTAATTGAGCACAAAATTGTAATCTTGGAAGTCTGCTGAGACATGAGATACGTTACTAATTGCAGATGTTAAATTAAATTAATCAAATTTAGTATTTGATTATTATTAGTAGTTTATTCACGTTTCATACAGAAGTATTGCCATGTTACTGAGGCATGTCAACAAATGAAACTTTGCCGAAATGGTTTATGATCTGGAAGTTTTCTTTGACAAGTATTTTATAGGTTAATATTTCAGTGACAAAAATATACTTTATGAAATTATTCAAATGCAGGCAGCTGAGAATCCAGGATAGAAGATCACACATACAGTGGCATGGAAAGTGGCTCATATAAGTAGAAAAACGGGAAAGGTGATTCCATGTGCTGCCGAAAAATTTGTAAGTACTTCAACATCTATACAAGTATAATCCAAACATTGTTTCTGTTGTACAACCATATTTAATAGGCACCACTATTTTCAGGATAAGAAGTGGAAAAGCTATCCAGTTGCACCACCCGAGAAGGAGGCTTAACAGCTTACCATAATGCTATGACGGTGAACATTCTTTCTTCCTCTGTATCATTGCTTTGTTACTATTGTTATGACTCAAAATAAGGTCAATCTCACTTACTGCATGCTAATACGTCAAATGTATGCTATTTCATTTAAATTGTTCCCATGAGAAAACAAAGCTTTCTACAGATAAGCACAATATGTTTACATAGTAATGCTAAGCTTAGTTTAATATTGAGTCTGAACTATCATGTAAAATGCATAGGAATGTTCTTGGACTCTCTGATATGTAGGTTCTGAATATTTTTTAGCAACTATCCAAGCTTACATAAGTAACACAATATATAAAACTCTATGAATGTATTATTGCTGACTTGGCATACTTTTATGTTGCAGTAATTGCATAACTTCTTAAAAGTTATGGATTGCCCGAGCTAGACTCATTTTAAACCAAATAAAACCGTGAAAATACTTTAAGATAAGAAAAGGCCTTTCGTATGATGACTTAATGTCTTTGTTTTCACAGTATTTGATGTCTATCTCCTTAAGGGCTTGATGTATTTGTTTATCACAATACTTGCTATGTGTTCGTGTCTTTTAAGCACTAGGTTGCAATCATTTTGTTGCAAATTATTCCTAAGCAATATAAAGTTTTTGTTAAAATTAATTTTAACAGATAACATGTGTGAAGCATGAGTATTAATATTTAGAAATATACAATGATTTAAATATTTAACAAACTACATTTGCATATGGAGCTGAACAACGTGCTTATCCAAAATTTGCAAATAATAAATGTCATAATACATAAATGTTGCAAACATGCTTAATTATCTAAATTTTGCAAACAATAAATGTCATAGTTATGTTTATTTAGTTCTCAGAGCTTTCAAATCCTTTTATTTTGATTATTATGGGTCCTTTGATTGCGTCCTTATAGATCTAATACTTGTAAGCAATGACGGTATACAATGTGTTACACAAGGGTTTACATATTGTAATATTAAACTCATAAATTATAAGGCTGCTTTATATAAATTATGTTCATATATGGTCACCTAGAAACATGGTATTTAAATAGAACGTAGAGACACACACACATATGTTTTACCTCCACAGAGGGATTTTATATTAGGTTGTGGAAGCAAATAGTTATAGGCTTATATAATTGTTGATGCCAATATTAGTATGTGATGCCAATATTTGAAGCCATTATTTAAATAGTGTAACATGCTTGAAACATAAGATGGTTAACCAATACTTTGGTCATGTAAAATCCAAGATAATAGATATAAGATGCTTTAATCATACGTGTATTTGATTGTCTTTAGTTCACCATTTCCTGAATTGGTTGTTAATTCCAGTGAGTTCCATAATTTGAACCATACATAATGTAGCTAGGAATACTTACATCCAATAAACACAATGTAATGCAGTGAGTTCCAGTGAGTCCCATAATCTGAACCAAACGTAATCTGAACCAAACGTAATGCAATAAACACAACGTGTAATCTTGTTGCTCGATAGTGATTTTTTGGATTTGGGATTAGAATTGGCTTCTTTAAGAAATCTTCGAATGCTTGCACTTTTTTTTCCTGTTGTGTAGGAAGCACTACACCAAAACATGAAATTCCCAACAAAAATGTCATACATTATAGTTTGGATTCTTATTCTCTGAAAATCATTGATACTGTACCAGATTGTAAGAATGAAAATCTTTCTAAGTGGGGTTCTGATTCTAATGTTCATGAAATTGGGTGTTTTGAGTTAAGCATTGCTAATAGTTTTGATTGTCTAAAGTCAATGGAAGAAATAAGGAAGAACTCTGATTGGATTGAAGATGCAGATGTGAATTATCAATGTAATATTGTGGATATTGTTGATCCTTCATCTGCATATGAAAGAAGAATTGATAATCAAATTTAGGAATGCTCTATTGCTTCTGACAGTCAGCTCGAGAAAGTTATGGCTAGTGATGCTAGCATGGTAGTTGATTATAGAGTAGGTGGTAATGATAATAAGAAGATATTGGATGCTCACGTCTCAGATGATAGGATTGCTTCATGTGGTCGTTTGGATAATGTCAAAGTGCACGGTATTGATAGTGATTTCTGTGATGATGCTCATAAGGCTAGTACTGCTCTTGATGTTGATATGCACGTGGTAGATGATGATTTATCAAACTGCTTGGTTGACTATGGTGATATAGATGGACATTTAAAAGATGTGACAGAGAACAGGTTGTTTAACACTGATGTATTGCTAGATGGGGTCGATTTGCTTGAGGGTAATGATGTTGTTACTAGTGATGATCGTTTAAGTGTTGAGGTTGGGGTTCTTGATGATAAGGATGTGAGAAGATTGTCAGTCACTGATGATGTGGAGTTCCAGTCAGATCTTGTAATATTTTGAAGTAACGTTAGAACTTGTAATATTTTGATTTCATACTCTTTAGTTATGCATGATGAACTTGTGAAATTTTGAATCTTTCATTAATTTGTTGTCAAATATTTGTGCAATTTAAGTTGTATGTTTGGATGCGTAATTGCTTATTGTTATCGAAATTCTGTAATTTTTGATATGTATGTACCTACTGTATTATAATAGACAATTCTGTAGTGTAAATGCTAGCAAAAATGCAGCTCTACATGGTTTGGTAGCCGTAACGAACATATTCGTTACTAAAGAAAATTTATAACGAGCATAGTAGTTACTATTGATGAAATTTGTAACGAACAAGTGCGTTACTAATGATGAAATTTGTAACAGACAAGGTCGTGGTAATTTAGAATGACAACCCCTTCTTCTACCATGAAAGGGGAAACTAAGTAATGGAAAATACCCGTTACAAACCGACGCAACTAATAACAAACTTTTTCGTTACAAAAATTTAGATTTCTAACGACAAAGTCCGTTGGTAAGTGATATATCTAATAACGGGTAGAGGCCGTTATAAATATTTGTAACGACATACCTCACGCCTGTACCACTCACGACTATATCTATTATAAATTTCATTTGTAACGACTATATTCGTTACAAATACACCTTTTTGGTGTAGTGTATCTTTGAGTAACACTCAACATACAATGCTTTCTTAGGCCTACTTACCCTAGCTAATTTTAGGATATCTTTGGCTTCATGGTCTTTGATGATGAAGTTCCCTACACAGAATGAGATAAAAATGGCATGAGGAGGCCAAAGTGCAGCAAGAGAGTGTTATGTTGCAAAACTACGAGAAGCTGTATTGAGAGAAAGGAAACAATATAGGGAAGAATCTCTACATTCAGAAACCACAAGCATAGCAATTATAGAGCAGCCCCTGGCTCGGGAACCGTAGCTGATTCGACAAGTCTACGAATCCCAGGAAGAAGTAAGGGGAAGTATGGGTTTCATCGGTAGAGCTTACGGTGAGTGTCCTTATTGATATGGATGACCCGACTCGAGTGTTGAAGATTTGTCCTTAGCTTGGAATTGGATCACGTTAGGAACTGATTAAATTCCTTCAAGGGAATATGGACATATTTACTTGGACACATTATGATATGTGCGGGATATCACCAAAGGTCATGAATTAAATATCGATTCCAAGTTTACACCCATGAAACAGAAAAGACGCAGCCTAGGTTCGGAGCGATTTGATGCGTCGAAAGAAGAACTGGATAAGCTGTTAGCTAACGGCTTTATCCATGATGCTTTATACTCTCAATGGGTATCTTTCCCCAATTAGTCAAGGAGTCAAATGGAAGATGGCGAACATGCATTGATTACTCGGATCTCAACAAAGCTTACCTAAAGAACAGCTTTCCTTTGCCCAGACAACTAGCTTGTTGACGGAATAATGGGGCATGAATTGCTCTCATTAATGGATGCTTATTCTGGATACAATCAGATCATGATGAAAGAGACGGATCAGACAATAGTAGCTTTATTATAATTTTGAATTATACTACTATTGGGAAATGCCATTTAGTTTAAAAAACACTAGAGTTACATACCAATGATTGGTAAATACAATGTTCATGAATCAAATCAAATGGATAATGGAGGTGTACATGGACGATATGCTTGTGAAGTCATAGGTGTCTCGAAATCATTTGGATGATCTCTCGGAGATGTTTGAGATTCTACATAAACACCGTATGAAGCTAAATCCATTAGAATGTTCTTTCGAAGTAGCATCCGGGTAGTTTCTGGGATTTATCGTTAATGCATGAGGCATTAAGGCCAATTCGAAGTAGATTGGTGCCTTAAGGAATGTAATTTCCCTAACCACAAAGAAACAACTTCAGAGCTTGAATGGAAAGATTACCGCTTTAGGTCGGTTCATCTCAAGGGCGACAGATAAATGCATATCTTTCTTCGACGCTAGCAAGAATCCTAAAAAGAATTTCGAATGGAATCAGGACTGTCAAAATGCTATCAAAGATTTATTAAGGCACATGGGGACGCCACCGTTTTTATGCAAACCGTTGGACAGGGATAATTATTTGTTTACATAGAAATGTCTCCTCACGCACTAAGCGCAACATTGATACGCGAGGAGGTAAGGATTCAAAGACCTGTCTACTGCATCAACAAGTGATTTATAGGAGCAAAAAGGAATTACCTAAAGTTGGAGAAACTCTTATATTGCTTGCTGATTACGTCAAGGAAGTTGTGACAGTAACAGACTCATCCGATGAAAGTGCTGATAGATCAGCCTCTGAAACAAGTATTGTACCGACCTGAGACTTCAGGAAGGTTGTTGAAGTGGAATATTGAGCTGAGTCGGTTCTATATTACTTACAATCCAAGGACTGAGTTTACCATACGTGATCGTGAAGAGGAAGAGGATGTTGTTGTCGCAACTCCTTATTGGAAATTATTTATGGACAGTGCTTCTAATGTATATAACTTAGGAGCAAGTGTAGTGTTTGAAATGCCAAAAGGAGGATTAATCTATTATATGCTGAAACTGGAATTTCCTACAACTAATAGTGAAGCTAAATATGAGGCGTTGATAGTAGGATTGAGGATAGAAAAGGAACCGGGGATAAGGACACTGTACATATTTGGCGACCCTCTACTGGTTTTTTCCCAAATCAGGAAGGAGTATCAGGCCAAGGGTGTAAGACTAGCCCCTTACCTCCAAAGCATTGAAACTGCTTGAAGACATAGAGCGCTATATGGTTACGCACATCCCAATAGAAGAGAACACAAATGCTGATCCAATAGCTAAGTTAGCGAGCTCTAAGGAAGCATAGGTAACGAGATTGGTTCCAGTGGAGGTTTTAACAGCTTTGAGGTTTGGTCAGATGATGTCGACTGGATTCTAAAGACTACAGAAGAGGAGGAATCATGGATGACTTCGATCAAAGGCTACCTGATCAATAGATCTCTCCTAAGGGACAACAAGAACGGAAAAAACTCCTTTGAAAAGCACCACAGTTCGTGATGTTAGACAAGATATTATAAAGGAGAGGATTCTCAACTCCCCTGCTTCATGTGTAGCCAAGGATGAGGCTAGGAAGATCCTCATGGAAGTCCACGAGGGCAGCTATAGCGATTACACCGAAGGGCAGAATCTGGCAAAGGAGAAACTTTGCTATGGATATTTCTGGCCAACAATAAAACCGTGTGACCGATGCTAGAGATTTTCAAATATTCTAAGTGCCCCATTTCATACCTTACGCAGATGATTAGCCCATGGCTATCTGTAATTTGGGGAATCGATGTTATTGATGTGCTACCAATAGCGAAAAAAGGAGGCAAATATGCTATAGTTGTAGTGGATTACTTTACGAAATGGGCTGAAGCAGAATTGCTTGCCATAATTACAATGAAAAAGGTAATCTATTTTGTAACAAAGAATAATATTTGTAGGTTTGGAGTGCCCTAGAAAATATCAAAGATAGCAGAACTCAATTTGAGAGTAACAAGTTCAAGGATTTCTATAGGCGCTCCTGAATCGAGAAGAGCTTCGCTGCAGTAGCGCATCCACAGGAAAATGGGAAAGTGGTAGTAGCGAACAAGATCACATTAAAAAAGCAATTGATTAGAGCCAAAGGCAACTGGACGGATGAGCTTTCACTAGCACTATGGGCCTATAAGATAACACATAAGTCTACGAATAGGTACTGGCCTTTTGCTTTGGCCTACAGATTGGATGCAATGGTCATGATAGAACTAGAATTCTCTTCTCATTGTAAAAAGCATTTTGGCCCAAAGGTGAATGAGGAGATCCTGCTCGAGTCTCTCGACTTGGTTGATGAGAAGAACGAAGAAGCCGAGCTAAGGGTAGCTCCATACCAAAAAAAATAGTAGCATGACACTTCAATGCCATTGTTCACAACTGTACTTTTGATGTAGGGAATCTCGTTCTTGATAGAGTTAGGGGTATGCCCTAGGGGAAATTATGTAATTTGTTACATATGTCTAACTTGTTGATCAATCTTGTTCGAAGTAAAAGGTATTTCCTTCTTATTATATAGTTGACATAGTGTGATTATATTAATTTATTAACTTAATTAAAATTATATTTGATAGAAAAATCTATAAATGGTATATTTTTGTGATAGTAGTTACAAAGTGTTGTAACCGTGAGTAATTTATCACAACAAAACAAATATACCATTTTAAATGTTCCTAATCAAGATGCATCGAGAATGGATATCGATGTATTCATTGAGATTGGAGTACGTAACACTCTCCAAATGTTAGACAACATGTTACTCATGACTATTGAGCGGACCTAGGAGTTACGTACTGGTAGTTATTAGATAACTATGGAACAACTCACTCGATAGTTTTCTGTTGGTTAATATAACTAAGGTCAAACAGAAAATATCGATGTGACTGATTTACACAGTTCTCTCGACGTGAGAATTCTAGGGATCTTCAATATGAAAGCTCCACGATTATAGCCAAATCATGGCATGTCGTCCATCGAATGACTATAGTTGGGTCGAGTGGAAGTATTGGAAGTGAAGCACTATTCAAGAGATGATTCGTCTCCTTAGTTTTATGCGGTTAGTATCACAGTCAACTCAAAGTCAAAGTCTCTGACCAGAGCATTTCAGTTAATAATTATTGTTATTATTGAACCAAGTACTTTGTATTTGGGCTATAAAGTTGAAAGTGGATGTGGTTGAAATTTTGACCATTACCAAATTCCATAAGTCTAAAGTGGTATAGTTTTGACGAAGAGAATTGGTGTAAAAAAATGTCACAACCAGATAACCTTTATTAAACTAAAATTGGATTTTTGCCGAAAATGAGTAAGCGATAAGTTTGGCCATAATGTCACACCACCTGCTAAGTGACCTATGAACGTTAACATTGGAAGAACGATGTAAATCGCTGACCAAATTTACACCCAATAGTTGCCGAAATGATGAATTCCCTTATGAACGAACGATTAAGTTAGTTTATAATTGTTATAAATTAATTAATGTTTGTGAAATATTAATTATAAAATTAGAATATGATTTGAGAAATAAATTTGTTATATATATTTATAACATTTATAAATATATCGATCGATATACAATATTGACAAGCGATTAAATTAGATTTAATTGCAAAGTATTTTGGTTTGGGCTTAGATGGGTTTAAGGCCCATCATTAGGGCTGCAAAATTTTGGTTTTAAGTTCTAGGGGTGGCTAAAACATAGGTAATTGACTTGGAGATATTGGGTTAAGATCAAGTGAGAACGAGTAAAAAGGTTTTGCTCGTTTCACTCTAATACAACGCTATATATAGGACTTTTTTGGCCGCCATTACCTTCTACATTGAACATAGCTCTCAATCCGCTTCAAAATTCTTGAAAATATTTCAAATTAAAATAAGACTAATTGATAGTTAGAGGTCGGTGATTTCGGACTTGCAATCTGACGAATCAAGAATAATAAAAGGAAGGGAAGTCATTGCTTCAATGTGGATTCAAAGGCATCATTAAATTTGTAATTTTAATTCATATTACAATAATTAAATTATATTCTATGATCCCATAATTAGGGCAGTTATGCCAACGGTAAATTTACTATTACCATACCATTACTATTCAACCGGTTACCATTTTAAAGTAAAGTCGGTATACCAGTATAATCGGTATGGTAACTGTAAATTTACCATTTTTTGTGGCAAAACATTGGTAATATTTTTTCAAAACCAATGGTAACAGTAATTTAGCATTCCGTTCATAATACATTGATATTCATGTGAGATGTTGTATAACGGGCATTTAGAAGTAAGAAAATAGTTCAACTTATTTCAGTTTTTCAACTCAAATGATGATAAATACACTTTTTTTCTATGTCCTTTATTAACTAACCCAATGAGATATATAATGAAGCATCATTCAGTGTAAAAATATACCAACTTATTATTTTTCTAAAAAAGGGTAATTTGTCATTACTAATGTAACGATTAGCAATTTATCCGTATACCAATCATCGGTATACCAGTCAATCGGTAGCGGTAATGGTAAACAATTTTAGTTTACCAGTATAAACAGTACGATAACGGTATTTACAAAATGGTAACGGTAACCATTATCATAATAGCCCTACCTATAATACGCAGTTTCATATCTATTTAAATATATTGCTACTATATGTTTAGTTTGTGAGATTTTTGTAAGTAGAGTGTTAGTCACAAATCAGTTAGGTTATGTGCATAATTTGTTTATTATACTATTTGATTTATGTATAGACAAATGTTGTTAATCGTAGAAAATCAATTTTGTCATTAATAATTGTTTTTATATATATTTATTAATAAATTCATATATATATATATGTTAGTATATATTCCTCTCTCATAATAGCATATATGCATATATAAGATATATATATATATATATGATTTAAAAATTACAATACACTTATTTATATATAATATGAATTTATAAATTAGAAAATTAATTATCATACATATATTCATATTTTTAAATTAACATTTATTGAATTTTTGAAATGTTTATCACAGATAAAAGAATTATCACATTAAAAATTAAATTATATGTTTTTTAAAATGTTATATCATTTCAGAAACATATAGAAATTTTTTAGGAATTTTTCAATAAAGTTTGTTATTTTTAATACTTAATATTATTTTAGGAAAACTATTTATGATTTATTAAAGATTGTAATTTAATTGAAAAATTCTTCAAAATTTGGTAACCTTTCATTCATGATCCTAGAATTTTTGAAATTTTAATATTTTGAATTTTTAGTGATATATTATTTTAGATTAAATAATTATTACTGAAATCAATGTATTTGTCTTTAAAAATAATATTTCAACTTTGAAAAATCTTCAGATTTTTCCTAAGCTCTATTTTATGATCCTAGATTTTTGAAAATCGTAAAATTTGAATTTTCATCAATAGATTATTTCATATTAATTATTTATGGATGAAAACGTTATTTTATTTATAATATATACAAATTAAAATACTAAAATTATTATGTTTGCAAAACTAAGTTAATTTTAAATCATAAATAATGTTTAATAACTGTTCTCTCTCTCTCTATATATATATTTATCTATACATAAACGTTTTAAGTTCATATATTATATATAATATATTTGTGCATACATATGTGTGTTTGTATGTATGTGTGTGTGTATATATGCGTATATATATATTTTGTAACACATATACATGCATATATTTGGACAACTACATGACATACAAAATGAGCTAATATGTCTGTTGCGATGTAAATCCAGCACCTACATATGGGCATATTATATCTTTCACGGATTATTATGTTACACATGCACTCACACATATATGTATATGATACATTTATGTATAAACTAATCAAATAAAATTAATTTCATATATTAATATATTTGAATTTAAATAAAATAGATGTTTTTATTTAAATAAAATTAAGAAATGTTCTAATTCAGTTAGACTTCATAGGCCCAATAAAAGATACAATAGAGTAAAATTTTGAAATTCACCCATAAGTTCCGCTATGGGCTAGTCCAGTCCAACAATGGTATGAGAGCCTAATAGCCTATGCGCTCTAAATTAGTCATATTAGGACTAACTAATTAAGCTTGCCCACTTAGTACGGTGTCTATAAAGGTAATGTCTAGGATTGCAATTGGGTAATCAAGTATCACGTCCTACCTAGTTACCGACCTAACCCTAAAGGTGAAGTGAGCCCAATGGTTATTCCTAATAGAAAAGGCCCAACTTAATTTGGGCCTTGTGCTAATATTCAAAATAATTTTGAAAATTAATGTTAAAGATTTTAAATTTAATAGTTAAATTTAAAATAAAACATGTTTATTGTAAATATTATAATACTACATAAGTTTTCAAAATGTTGAAAGGATAATGATATTTTCAAAATGTTTATAAATATTTATATAATAATTTCAATTTCAAATTTATTAATAAGATTAATAAAATTAATTAATTAAATATGTTAATTAATTAATGTATATACGCGTGTATTATATATGTTAATATAAGTTATGTTATTTTAAAATGTTTAAGATAACATAAGTATACATGTACATATAGAAGATAAATTTTGAAATTAATAAAATTTAATAAAATTTGTTTAATTGAATGAATTAATTAAAAGGTTAATTAATTAAATAAAATACACATATATATGATATATGAGTGTTACACTATAAAGGTTATAATATACATTATAAGTGTTATAATAGATATGTCCAATATAAAAGTTATATAGGAATACTAATTTAAAATTAATTAAAGAGTTAACTGATTAAAATTAATTACATAAGCTTTAATTAATGATATATTATGCGTAAGACTATCATATAAGTAATATGAAATACAAAAGTTATATAACAATAAAACTTATGTGATATATGTATAAACTAAATGTGGAACATTAAAGAAACCCAAATAGACTTGAGATATAAATACATATTGTACATATGCCATGATTTCTAATGCGTATGACACTTGAATCGCTGGGGTATTTCATAAGAAATATATTATTCTACAAGTCGATATCACTCAATACATATTGAAAATTATGAATCTTTAATATAATGTTGCCCTCTACCATATACATTAATAAATTATTTACATACTCCTTAGTTGTCGAGCAAACTCAAGCTAGGAATGTTATGCGTGGTATTATTAATACATTGAATAGATCAGGTAAGATAACTATATATATTTGTTGAGAAAACTCAAGGTTCATATACTGTACTTAGGCCATCATAATATGGTAGGTATGAGTGAATAATCTTTTTTGATTTGTTAAGAAAACTCAAGGTCGAATGAGATTAGAATAAGGAAAAATGGGTTAGGAGTTGTATGTGATACAACCAATAAGGAGTTATCCATCGTTTGTGGAGCTATAATTTGTTGAGCAAACTCAAGGTCAGAATACCAAAACAAACGAGTCCTAACACTCACTAGTGAAGTAAGACTTCTATGTTTCATCTTAGGGTTTGGAGAAACATAAATGACTAGTGGGAGGCTTATTAGAAAAATGAACTGGTAACATTCAACCTTTGTAATATTGTAAGAACATATGCTATATAATGTTATAATTATCTACAATGATAAATTTGTGCATTTAATATGATTGATAAAATGTTTGTCAATTAACATATATAAACAAACTGAATTGAAAGTTGACAAATAGAAATATAATATATACTTACTAATAATTCTAATTGCGTGTTATATAATGTTTATGTACCCATACAAGTGCCTAATTTCAACTACTTAATATTCATAAGTTGATCACTTATATGTTTATTTGGTTTAGGCCGTGTATTGCACTTCATGAGTTTTTGAATCCTAAATGCAATTCAAGACTACGAATATTTGATCCATGTACTTTCATATATAAACGTTATATAGTGAACAGTCATAGTTTGTGTGGTACAATATTTCGATGAAGTTAGTTCATTCGAAGTAAGCCAATAAACAGTATTTTAATATCATATATTTAACTTGACTGATTTTAAAAGGACCATATTGTGTCAATATACTCAAGACCATAAACTACGAGATACATCTAAGAACTCAATCGTTGAAATGTCAACTTGATTGGTTTACATAAAATGCAACATATTTGTTGTCTTAAACGTTAAGAATAATCGAATGCGCTTTTGTAAGAAGTCTGTTATGATATTGTAATAAGGTTTTCTTTTGAATACTTTGATCATTTAAAAAAATGAATATATAAGAATAGATGTAATTTAAGGTAAAATTGGAATGAAAAGAATGAAAGTCACTTTTACTTCATAGAGAAACATTGAAAATAAGAATTGTAATAATAATTGATATTTAATATTGGAATATGAAATACGATTTTTCTTTCGAAATGTAATTTATGTAGAAAATTGTTTTCTATAACATTTATTTCTTTGAGTTCAAGATATTTGATCAATGAACTCTCCACTGTAACTAGTTGCGGCATATGAAATAAGTAAACCATATTAACAACATTAAGTGAATGGTGGGCCTTTAAATTTAGTACGCTATTATAATAATGGCAGAAATAGTGGGAGCATGCCATAACACCTAATAATTGCATCAAATTACGAAAATTGTTTTCATAAAATGTATCAAACATTATTTGTAAAATAATGTTTATTTTTGGTATTGACTAAAAATAGATATAACTATATTTTAATATGAGTATTTTGAATATTCATTATGAAATAGAACTATATTGTGGAATTTGTTTTCACAGTAAAAGTGATGCAACAAAATTACATATGTGTCTAATATTATTTACAGTTGTTTTGGAATTATAGACTAAGCCATAGTTTTGAGAAATAATTTTACTATATGATTATGAATCATATGATATAGGTTAATTATAACTCAAACAATTAATGGCTATGCACCCATTAAGTGGGAGCATCATAAGAGTTGATGAACTCTTTGAATTAATACATATTGATGCATGCAGTCATAAGTTTATTAATACCAAAAGGGTTCTACATACTTTATTATATCCATCTATAATTTATTACCAACATGAACATGTGCATTAGATACACATGTAGTAAGTTTATGATAAAATCATAGAATATAAAAGAAAAGTAAATAAAATAACATGCAATAGAATAAAATGGTTTGGTTTGGTCGAATAAGTGAGTATATTAGGAAGAGTTCTAAATGTACGTAAAAATGAACATAGATTCAATTTCATAAGTCACCCCGTAATACACAATGATGCATCGATAAAGAGTAATCATACATTGTTGGACAATTTACGATTAATTGTGAGTGAAGTTGATTTAATTTCTTTCTATAAGTCATGTACTTAAGAGTAGTGCAAGGTTGATATTATTTCATCTAAACAACAGTTTAAAAAATTATACAACATAAGGGTTTGTAAGAAATCCTAATATATCCTAGGCCAAGGAGTTGGCAAGTTGAGCGAGTCGAAAGATTGCACGTAATAATTGTTCATGAGGGATCTTGTATGAATCTCCAAAAAGTTTTTTGGAAAGTTCTGCCATCAAGTGACATATTTATGTTTTAAACATAATTTTTTAAACTAAAATTGGTTTTATAGATAAAAAGGTTCATAAAGCGTTTATGAATCCATATTCTATTTTCACTAAGAAACAATTGTTATTTCAAGATATATCAACTTCGTTGTGAAGGAATTTCTTTGAGAAATTTTTGGTAGTTATATGGAACTAGATCCAATCCAAAGATAGAACTGATTATATGGGATAAAGTGAAATTAACTAACCTAAATGAACACATAGCATTAGAACTTCTAATAAGTATTCTCGTACATCGAAGAGAAACTATGAGTTTCTTATTAATGTTGAAAATATAAATTACCTTCGTGTTCAATTAAACCATTAAGATTATTGACTCTATATGGTATGATGTGCAAATCTGAAAGAATTCCAAGTACGCTATCAAAATATGATTTTGGTAGTCGTAACCAAAGAGCATGATCCATTGGCCGAGATTATGTCTTTATTGGAAAGACTAATGTAGTTGGAATTAAATAAGCAATGTTGACAAGAATAATATTGCAAATTCAATTGTTGAAATTAGCATAACAAAATTGGTATTCAACATGCTCAAGTTAATTCAAATTTACTCACAAAATTATCGCTCGATAAGATTCATTGTTCAGTACTTATGTATTGAAACAGAAAAATGTAAATAATGATTTAGAGTAAGCCGTTTACACATATTAACCAAAAATGCCTCGAAGTCAGTGGGAGCGATATTAGGTTTGTGAGTCTTTGTATACGATCCAAGAAATGATACAAATGTATCATTTTATAAGCATTAAGATTGAATAAGTATTTTGATAGAAATATCAAATAGTTTGATTTTCAATCAAAGTGCAGAGGAAGCATGTATTCATTAGAAAGAACATTAAAAGGTATACGTTGTTGATTTTAACAATATGCTTATATTAAAATAACTTTAGTTGTTTTAATACTGAATTTTGGATTGCAAATGATGTCTTTTATAGTGAGTGTAAAAGATATATGGATTGCCCCAAAACGATACACAAGAGCACCCTACTAAAAAGAGAACATGTAAGTTGGATTCCTTATGCATTATCAATATGAATTATCATACAGATAATGTTGTGTATGATATTGTGTTTTGTTTATGTATTTGATACTTGGTGCAAATATAAAATCCAAATTGATATCACTAAATGGTTGTTTGAGGAGTTCTCGCATATTTATGAAATACTAGAGAATTGTTTATTGAAACAACGTACTCGTTATGATGGAACGTTTGGAAACAAACTTTTGTTAGTGATATTGAGTATAGCATGTCAATTATAAAAATCAAGTTAAAATCTTTAGTTTGAAAATGTTTAAAACTAAAAATGATTATGGTTGGTTCAACGAAATGTTGAGAACATTAACATGAATAGCGCTACAATAAACCAATGTTTATAGATATAATTGCACAAATTTATAATTGAGCCAAAGGTGATTCCAAATGTTGAGAATCCCATAATATTATTATAAGACAACAATGTCATGAAATTGGTCATGATAGAACTTAAAGCTCACTGGAAGTCGAAAGACATACTTCGAATAGTTCTACATGATAAAGGCAGTTTATCAGTGTCAGAGAGAGTTAATCGACAAAGTAGATAATTAAAACATAATAGCATACCTATTCACTAAGAGACTGGCCTAATTAGTTTTTGAGAAATCTGACTGGAGAAGTTGGAATTAGGTTCCATAATTGACCTCATGTGCAAGTGGGAGGTTGATAGAGTTAGGGTATGTCCTAGGCAATCATGTAATTTGTTACATATATCTAACTTGTCGACCAATATTGTTCTAAATAAAAGGCATATTCTTCCTATTATATACTTGATATAATGTGATTATATTAATTAATTAACTTAATTAAAAGTATATTTAATAAAAAATCCATAAATGGTATATTTTTTGATAGTAGTTACAAAGAATTATAACCGTGAGTAATTTATCGCAACGAAACAAATATATCATTTTAAATGTTTCAAGTAAAGATGTAACGAGACTGGATATCAATTTATCTGTTGAGACTGAAGTACGCAACGCTCTCCAAATATTGGGTAGTGTATTACTCATGACTGATAAAGCACCTAGGGTTATGTAATTGTTATTAGAAAACTATGGAATGATTCACTCGATAGTTTTATATTGGTTAATATAACTAAGGTCAAACAGAAAATATCGATGTGATTGATTTACACGGTTCTCTTAACTTGATAATGCCGCGGATCTTCAATATGAAAGCTCCGCTTTGATTATAGCCAAATTATTACATGACGTCCATCGAGTGACTATAGTTGGGTCGAGTAAAAGTATTGAAAGTGAAACACTATTCAAGAGAGGATTCATCTCCTCAGTTATACTCGGTTAGTATCACAGTCAACTCAAAGTCAAAGTCTCTAGCTAGAGCATTCCAGTAAATAATATATGTTATTATTGAACCAAAGACTTTGTATTTGGACTATAAGGTTGAATGTGGTTGAGGTTGGAATTTTGACCATTACCAAATTGTATAAGTCCAAAGTGATATAGTTTTGACGAAGAGAATTGGTGTAAAAAAATGTCACAACTGGGTAACGCTTATTAAACTAAAATTGAATTTCTACCGAAAATGAGTAAGCGATAAATTTGACCATAATGTCACACCACCTGCTAAGTGACATGTGAACGTTAACATTAGAATAGTTCGATGTTAATCGCTGACCAAATTTACACCCAAGAGTTACACAGCCGAAATGATGAATTCCCTTAAGACTGAACGATTTAATTAGTTTATAATTGTTATAAATTAGTTAATGTTTATGAAATATTAATTATAAAATTTGAGATATAAATAATGTTATATATATTTATAATAGTTATAAATATATCGATTGATATACAATATCGATTGATATACAATATCGATTGGCGATTAAATCAGATTTAATTGCATAGTATTTTGGCTTGGGCTTATGCAGTTGAAGCGCCATGCCGCTCCATAGCGTTTGAGGAGCGAAAATTTATATCGGGGATATATTAGGATATAGCGGATGACTTTAAAAATGGAAACGATTAATATTCTACATTAAAAAGAGGAACAAGTATTACTTATTATTTTCCATCAAGCAAAACAGGTTTAATAGAGTAAAGATAAATAAAGTTAACACTTAAAAAATAAGAATTAGTTATAATAACCGACAGCATACATCATTGTTACATCAACTTTGAAGTTACTAGTAAATTTAAAAGCAAGACATCAAGGAAAATGCTTATCCTTAAGAAAATGAGGTATAGCGGGGCAAAAAAATAGGGGATACAGCGGATTATTGCACAATATCGAGAATAATAGCGGATCTGCTATGTTGTGCTGCTTTATAGGAATATCGTTACCCTAAAAGTCCGTTGTTGGATATATCAGGGAAATATCATGGAATTGACTACACATGCTTGTGCTTAAATAGGTTTAAGGCCCATCATTAAGGCTGATAAATTTCGGTTTTGGAAAGGTCTAGAGTTTGCTAAAACATAGGGAATTGGCTTGGAGATAATGGGTTGAGATCAAGTGAGAATGGGTAAAAAGATTTTCCTCGTTTTTCTCTAATACAGCCCTATGTATACAAACACACACACACACACACACAACATTTTTGGCCGCCATTACCTCCTACATTACGGATTAAAACATAACTCTCAATCCACTTCAAAATTCTCAAATATATTTCAAATTAAAATAATACTATTCGACAGTTAGTGGTTGGTGATTTCGGACTTGCAATTTGACGAATCAAGAACGGTAAAAGAAAGGAAAGTCATTTCTTCAACATGGATTCAAAGACATCATTAAATTAGTAATTTTAATTCATATTACAGTAATTAAATTATATTCCATGATCCTATAATGAGCAATTCATATCTGTTTAAATATATTGCTACTATATGTTTAGTTATGTGAGATTTTTATAAGTAGATGTGGTTATTACAAATCAGTTTCGTTTTGTGCATAATTTGTTTATTATACTATTTGATTTATGTATAGACAAATGCTGTTTACTGTACAATAGTAATTTTTTTCATTAATAATGGTTTTATATATTTGTTAATAAAATTAACACACACACACACACACACATATATATTAGTGTATATTTCTCTTTCATAATAGCATAAATGCATATATATATATATATATATATGATTTAAAAATTTCAGTACATTTATTTATATATAATATGAATTTTCTAATTCGAAAATTAATTATCATACATATATTCATATTTTTAAATTAATATTTATTGAATTTTTTAATTGTTTCTTATATATAAAATAATTGTTACATTAAAAATTCAATTATATATTTAAAAAATATTACATCATTTCAAAAACATATAGAAAAATTTTAGGAATTTTTCTATAAAGTTTATTAATTTTAATAATTAATATTATTTTGAAAAACTGTTTATGATTTATTAAAAATAATAATTTAATTAAAAACTTATTTAAAATTTCTTAACCTTTCATTCATGATCCTAGAATTTCTGAAAATTTAAAATCTGAATTTTTAATAATATATTATTTTATATCAAATAATTATTGGCAAAATCAATGTATTTGTTTTTAAAAATAATATTTCAACTTTGTAAAATCTCCTGATTTTATGTTAGCTCTATTTTATCATCCTAGATTTTTCAAAATTGTAAAATTTGAATTTTGATCGATAGATTATTTTATGTTTATTATTTATGGATGAAAACATTATTTTATTCATGTATACGAATTAAAATACAAAAATTATTATGTTTGCAAAACTAAGTTAATTTTGAATCATAAATATTTTTGATAATTTTTCTCTTTCTTTCTATATATGTTTATCTATATATAAATGTTTTATGTTCATATATTATATACAATATATACATACATACATATGTATGTGTATATATACATATTTTGTAACACATATATATGCACATATTTGGACAACATACATGACGTGCAAAACAAGCTAATATGTCTGCTGCGATGTATATCTCAACATCTACGTATGGGAATTTTATACCTTTAGCGGATTATTATGTTTTTTCTTGAAATGGTACTTAGATACAACATGTTATTGGGACAACAAACAACAAATCATGTGTCAATAAATGTTCGAATCATGCTATGCAAGTTTCGAACTTGTGATCTCTCGCACCAAAGTCGAATCACTTAACCACTGGGACAATGGTGCTTGTCAAGGATTATTATGTTACACATGCACTCACACCGTATGTATATGATACATCTATATATAAACTAAATTAAATAAAATTAATTTCATATCTTATATTTTAATTTAAATAAAATAAATGATTTTATTTAAACAAAATTTAGAAATGTTCTACTTCAGTTAGACTTCGTAGGCCCAATAAAAGATCCAATAAGGTAAAATATTTGAAATTCACCCATAACTTCCTTTATGGGCTAGTCTAGTTCCAGTAGTTCAGAAACTGGTTCTCTTGGGTACGGGGGCACTTGGTCAAAACTGCAAAGGTCCCTACGCAGTTTATCAAAAGCTTGGAGATGAAACATTAAAGCTAGCAACCGTTGATGGAATCATTATCCCACGTGCTTGGAATACTGACTTGCTACAACACTACTACACCTAGTTTCTTCTCATTTGCTTTCGCAAATAAGTCACCAAAGGATATTGTGGGCGTTGGAAATAGGCATGACTTGCTACTTCTTCTACTCTTGAATAAAGTCAGCTTCTTAAACCAATGGAACCGTGTACCTCTAAGTAGTACTCCTATGCCGCACGACTAGAGGCACAACCGATAAAATGCTCCTTTGTCCTTGGATAATGGATGAGTGGTGTAGACTAAAATCGCCGAGTTGATAGGGAAAATCGACCTCTAACCTTCTAAGAATAGGCACTTCCCGGAGATAGGGAATGCT
The DNA here is from genome assembly GCA_030765085.1 of Allium cepa. NCBI lineage: Eukaryota > Viridiplantae > Streptophyta > Magnoliopsida > Asparagales > Amaryllidaceae > Allium > Allium cepa. The sequence goes on along the minus strand of CM060939.1, from coordinate 640,266,000 downwards.
AGGAAGTTCAAACTACTTGGTCGATGTGGAAAATCGATCCTCTACCTTCTGAGAACCGATGTTGGCCGAAGATAGGCAACATCACGAAGGTTCAAATCCAAGGGTCGACGGGGAAACTCGAGCCCCTACCTTCTAAGAATCGTCGTTGCCGAAGATAGGCAATGCTAGAAAGGTTCAAACCATCGGGTCGACAAGGAAAATCGACCCCTACTTTCTAAGAACAGGTGTTGCTCAGAGATTGGTGACGTCAAGAAGGTTCAAACCGCTAGGTCAATGGTGAAAATCAAAGCCTACTCTTTTAGAACTAGCATTGCCCAAAGATAGGTGACATTGGGAAGTCTCAAATCGTCGGGTTGACGGGGAAAAATCGACCTCTACCTATTGAGAACCAATGTTTCCTGGAAATAAGAAATGTCGGGAAGGTGTAAACCGTTGTCGACAGGAAAATCAATTACCAACCTTTAAAGAGCCGACGTTGCTTGGAGATAGGCGACGTCGAAAAGGTCCAAACTTTATCCCCTAAGAATCTAGAATTGCTCGAAGATAGGAAACGTCATGGAAGAGAATCATAAGTCTTTAAGAATTCGCCATTTCTTGGAGATAGGCGATGGCCAAAAGGCTTTCCAATTAAACTAATCTCCAGGAACTCATTATTACCTAAAGATAGGCGACAACGAGAAAGTTCATTAACCCGATCTAGGATACGATCGAGTCACTTGGCTCTGGCCTTTAGGAAATCTTCATTGCTCAGAGATGGGCAGTGTAAAAGAAAGAATTCCCAAAATTGGACCGCTAGTGTGCTAGCTTTCGGAGGTAAAAGACAGTGCACAGTTGGATTTTTTATTTTGAAATTTAGAAAAATTCAAATGCAACCCAGAGATAAGCAGTATCGAGAAAATAATACTTGGCATCAAGTCCCAAAATCACGAGTTCCCAAAGGTAGAAGCTGACATATGAATAGGAATCTGAACGACATCGCTAGTAACCAAGTGGGACGCGATTGGTCGAGGATAAGCAAAGATAGTTGTGGGGTCTCAAAAACAGGAATTTGTCAAGCTTTCCTAGTCTAGGTTCAAGAAACGAAAAAGCACACTTAAACTAAAAGCGATCAGAGAAATTTCCCCACAATAATATTAACTGATAAATGCCTGAAGTATGGCATTTTGAATAATGAATCCCATGAATAGGGATAAGCAAGAAACAACCAATCGAATAACCCGACCAGGCTCCGATGGGAATAACTATGGAGTTGGTTAAATAACGATTCTATTTTGCGGAATGAAGCATTTTGGTAGTTTTAAACAAGGCTAAGTTATAGGATATAACCAAAGAAACTGTAGAAATATTATTTATATGCTTGAAGTTGTAGTAAATAAGCACCTTGTGTAGAAACAAACATATATAATTACCATACAGGAAGTTATATCATATACACATGTAGTCATATACGAACAGTATAGTACATAAAGGTGTAGAAAAGTGAACAAGAGAAAGATTACAAGACAAAAGTCAATCTTTCATTACCTCAACTTCTATGTACGTCATGAAGGGGGACTATGCCCGCACAATCATGGCCTATTCAAAGAAGAAAAGAAAAATGATGTAGACTCCACGACACGAAATACATGATGCTCACCCGACAATCTCCAAGTCCACCCAATTAGTCTTCTCCTTCTTGCCACCTTTACTACTGCCTCCTCCTAGACTAGTCTTGTGTTTTCTGTTCTTGTATGTAATCACCCTGTCTGGGGGAGTATCACCATCTTAATGGGTAGAGTCTTCACCAATCGCAGTAGAAGGACCGTCAGACTTGCAGGTTGTTTAACTAAAAATTGGTTTAACACCAGAGATGCTGCATAAGGTAGTATTATTTGAAATGGTCCTAATAATGCCCGTTGACTTTAATATAGTTATGGGACTATTCAAAAGTTCTTGCAGTATGCCCAAGGTAGAATAAGCAAGTCACACAATTGTGCAATTGTCCATAATTTGTTTAATGGACCAAATAGGTAACTTATATATAGTATAATCCTTTGTTCATATGTCAATGGGTATAATAGTCATTTTGCAAAGTAATCTTTAATTTAGGAAAAGGATTAAATGGCCTTGTTCAAATAGTCGATCCACAAGTCCAAGTCCAAAGACAAGTTGTATGCATGTCCACTCTAATAATAGTCAAAGATACATATATCGAAGTCGGAATGCTATGCAAAGTTTATCATCCAAGTCTTTATGTGCGAAAAGCTACAATCGTATCAAGAAATCTCCAAATCAATTTAGGGTTTACAACTTTGTAATTTAAGAAGTTGGGAAAGAAATGATTCGTCCCTCACATGTAGCCATGAGGTCCGTGTTTATAGAGGTGGAAGCAGGTGGTATAACTGCCATGTGTTCTTCGATATGTTTTGTGAATTACTGAAATTCGATATCCCTTTATATTACTAATATTCGACATCCTTTATTATACTGATAACATTCGACATCTTTCTTTATATTGATGACATTCGACATTCCTCTTTATATCGATGATATTTGGAATCATTTTTTGTACTGATGATATGCGGCATCCCTCATAACTGCAGACATTCAACATTCTTTATGTCCTTGAAGTTCGACATCCTTGCTGCCTGTAAAGTTCGAAACTACTTGTCACTTGTGGACGCTTTACAATAGTCATAGTTGTAAAGACTCAGTATCTATTACTTGTTTCATAGAGTTCCGTTATACCCTCTTTGTGACTATATACTTAATATGTCTTAATGATGCAACACCCCTCTTTATTCTTCATTCTATTAGCACTTTATGTTATAGTGGTTCAGCAACTCTCTTTGATTGTCTTTAGGTTTGATATCCTTTATACATAGCATCTTGGTACATGTTGATATTCGACACCACTTTGGGCTTGTTATATGCTTGACATCTTTAGGAATTGTTTGGGACACGGCATGTCTTCCTCCTTACATGCTTGACAACTTCTATAGTTATTGAAACTCGTTGCCTCCTCTTCCTTTATTTAAGCTCGACAACACTTGTAGTCTGACATCCTTAGAGATTTGATACCATAATGTGATATCTATTCGATTGTTATGGTTTGATAACCCTCTTGCTATGCTAATGTTCGATACCTTCTTAAGCATTCAACACCTTTGATTATAAAGGTTCGACATCTCCCTAAGGTTGCTTCAAGTTCGATACCCCTTATTGAATGCTTGATTGCTTTTCCTTCTTCATACTTGACATCTTGAATTCCGATGTGTTCTTCTTTGTGTTTGACACTTGTAGTAGTAATGTCGAAGCTCGATATTTCCCTTGCTTTATGTGTACGGCATCCCCTGTGGCTTGATGAATCAATTTTGCTTTGTTATTGGCTTGGAAGTTTAATACGTGATCATAAATATATCAACTTATTATGCATTTATAATCTCGATATACTTTCTCTAGATGATTGATATACGTATTTGTAGTAACATTGCCTTTCATTGTTTCCATACAAAAAATATGTGGATAACATTTGCCCCCCTCCTTGTATAAAAGAAGCGTTTTACATTTCAATGTAAAACCATGTATCTTCTTACCTTTTTAATTTTCTATGAGATTTTCTCTTCAATCTACTTCCTAAAAACATGAAACAAATGATGACTTCCATTATTTACTTTAAATTGAATTTTAAATAAACTCTTTCGAATTGATAAAGACGTGGATTAATTTGTCTTCTACGTCATATAAAGGAGCTTTTCTGTCCCAATGTAAAGCCAAATTTTAATTAATTAGCCTAGATATCTGCTCGATAAGAAGAATATAAATTTAATTAGCAAGAAGATCAAAAATTCATTTAATAAGAATTCCATAGAATCGTTTGATAAGAAGTCCTGAAATTCAATTAATAAGAAGGCCAGAAACCTATATGGTTAGAATCTAGAAATCCGTTTGGAAAGAAATCCATATATTCTCTTTTAGTAAGAAGGTCAAAAATCCATTTAGTAGGAAGATTTTAGATTAATTAGAAATCCATGTAGCAATAATACAATAGTTTCATTTGAATAGAAGAGCATAAATCCATCTGGTAATATCATAATTTCATTTAGCAATAATACCATAGTTTCATTTGAATAGAAGACCAGAAATTCATCTGACAATAATACCATAATTTCATTTGAATAGAAAACCAAAAATTCAACCGGTAATAATATGTTCCAGCTAAATAGAAGATTGGTAATTTAAGAAATAATAGAGATTTCGGTTATTTACTATAATATTTCAAACCAAGAGATTCACAACTTCTCAAATGTATATATTTGATTTTGAAATCCTTAGTTCTGAGCAATAGATTGTTTTTGTCCCTTCCTTTGAAGGTTGCCTCATTCTTAGTTTAGTGTCAGATTGGTTGTGCTTCATTACACTTTCTTTTAGGAGATTGTTTTGATCCATTCTTAGGGCAAAGTTGATTTCCTTTACATCTTATTACTCTTTGGGTGATGATTTAGGCTTTGATTTCTTGCCTCATATTACTGTTTGGGTGATGATTTAGGTTTTGATTCCTTTCGTCTATTATCATTCTTTTGGGCGATGATTTAGGCCGCTACAAGAAAAGCTCTATTTTATAACGTCAGTAAATGACACTTTATTTTAAAGCTTTATTATTTGTTTTTAATTTCTTTTATTTATTTAGGGTAGATCTGTTACGTAGCACATTCTGAGAAAGTAGGCTTCTACAATTATTTGGTTGCCCGCCTCTTCCTCCCATTATTTTCCGCTTCCTCTTGTTTTTCATTCCATCGTTTTTCCATTTCTCAAACAAACTTAGTTCTCTCTTGCAAACCCTAAATATCGGGTCCACTTCAAAAGCAATCTTCACATACTTTGCACAGAAAAGCTGATGAGAGCAAGCTTGCCCTGAACTGCGGATTCCTTCCCCAAATTGTCTTCCGTCGATAGCTAGAGGTAGATTACACATATTTCCTTGCCTAACTACGATTGGATGTGCGGTTAGGTGCCATGGATATAGCACTGTTAGTTTGCGGGTTCTTGATGAGTAAACCTAAATTTTGTTTACATGTATGGATGAACATTGTTCCCCTTACTGCGACTAAACTTGCTGTTAACTTCCTGTATTTAGGGTCGGTCTTTGCACCTTGTGCTCCAATGTCTACTCCTCTGCTTGATTAACAACTGTTGTCCATTGGCATTGGACAACTTTTGATAATGTTTGACTATATGTCTTGTAGGGTTTGTCACTTGCGCTTCAAGTTAGAATTGAAGTCACACATGTTTAAAACTGCGCTATTTGTTATATTTATGGAAAATTGTGGTTATGTCCTGTGTTTAATGTCCCCCTTCATAATTAAAGAAATTTAAATAATACAATAGGAATGTGCATTAAAGTTAATGTGAATTAGTTCAACTACCTGACTACAATCTGTATGGGGATATTCACCACACAGACAAACTAATTTTGCTTTTCTTATTGTGTATGTTTGGTTGTGTTTACGTTCATCCATTATTTTTCCTACAAAAAGTGTATTATCATATTGTTTGAACAAGTACCGTTATATGGCTGTAACTATTCCTCCGTTGTCAGGTTGTGTCATATCTTTAACATGATTTCACCCATTTTTTATTGTCAGTTAATACGACTGGTCGTATGCCTGCTGTTCTTTTAAGTTAGGTCAACATTGATGTTAATCGATAACTTGCTGCCTGAAGAGTATTGATGACAATGAGAGAGATCTCTGATATACATGATCGAGATTGTCGTCGTTTGGTAATACCAACTCAACTTTATAACCAACTATTTTCACTGCACCCTTTTCGTATTCAAGTTTTTTTAGGCCAAAAATTGATTTAACATTCCAATTAACTTTTCTTAAACAATTTTAATTCCACTCTTTTGCATCAGTATTTTTTTTTGGTTGTCATTTCGGTTTGTACCATCATCTTGCACAGCCTCTCTATACAATGCTTTTGTTTGCCTCATGGAAGAGCTTATGCACCTTGTTTAATGATTGTGTGCATCACAACATGGATTAATTACTATGTGCTTAAACAGTTTTTATAACGTTGAATTTTTTCAGCGATGTTGCCTACATGGAGCAGAACATTGGTTGCTATTGGGGGAGAACAGGTTGAAACGTTATTCCAAATGTACATGGAATGATTGCAACAGTTGTTCGTGTAAGAAAATTTTCAAGTCGAAGATTAATTGGATAGCAAGTGTGAAATGAGAGATTGATTTTAAAGGAGAAAGTTGTACTTTATTACAAACTTTTGTTTACAATTTTTTTGCTTGCTTGCAATTGAGATACACCACTCCTATTTATAGTAATCCACATCTTAAATGAACGGTGGAGATGTGTTCGATCCTACGGTATACAACTATTCTCTAGAGTTTTCTATAACTTTCATACAAAATATCTTTAGACAAGAAAACTCTATATTCTAGTTATTTTATTACAATTTGAGAATGGAAAATTCTAGAACCTCTTCTACCATGACAACATATATCTAGATAATTCTATCTAGATGGTTCTTTCTAACTTTCTCTAGAATTCTCTTTTAGCTTTACTTCTTTGTTTATGGCCCAAATTAAGTCCAATAATCTAGCCCAAAGTCAAGTTTAATTTTCAACATCCTCCCGTAAACTTGACTTTGTCACTCCAAGCATTTTCCGCAGTCTTTGAAAGTCTTCATTTTTTTAATGCCTTTGTAAAAATGTTTGCTACTTGTTCTTTTGAGTTAATAAACTTTGCTTGTACTTCCTTTTTTGCAATCCGTTCTCGAATAAAGTGATAACGTGTATCGATGTGTGAACTTCGTTCATGGAAGACGGGATTCTTGGCTAGAGCGATAGCTGACTTATTATCCATGTAAATTTCTGTTGCATTGCGTTGTGGTATATGTAACTCCATCAATAGATCTCGAAGCCAAATAACATGACGAACACAAGTTGAAGCAGCAACATACTCAGCTTCACAAGTGGAAAGCGTCACAATTGATTGCTTTTTTGAGCTCCAGGTGAAGGCTGTATCTCCCATGAAGAAGACAAATGCAGTCGTACTTTTATGATCATCAACATCTCCAGCCCAATCGCTGTCACTGTAACCAATTAACTTGAAATTATTAGAAATTGAGTATAACAAACCAAAATCAATGGTACCTTTAATGTATCGAAGATTCCTTTTTGCAGTCTTCAAATGTGATGTTGTAGGAACTTCCGTATAGCGGCTAATGAGTCCAACACCATAAAGTATATCGGGTCTTGTGCATTTGAGGTATCTTAAGCTACCGACCAAACTATTGAATAGTGTGGGATCCACATCTTCTTCTTTGGTATATTTTGAGAGCTTTGTTCCACATTCTATTGGGGTATTAACTGGTTTACTTCCATCCATCTTAAATTTCTTCATTATTTCCTTTGCATATGCTTCTTGTGAAATAAATATGCCGTGCTCGCTTTGAATCACTTGGATACCAAGATAATATGACATGAGTCCAATATCGGTCATCTCAAACTCTAAACTCATCTCCTTCTTAAAATCTTCAAATGCTTTTGGATTATTTCAGGTAAAGATTAAGTCATCCACATACAAACATACAATCAAGATATCTCCACTTTGATTTGTCTTTATGTAAAGAGCATGTTCATGGGGGCATTTTGTAAAGTTATTTTCTAGAAAATATCTATCAATTCTAGTATTCCATGCTCTAGGGGATTGTTTCAAACCATAAAGTGCCTTTTTTAATTTTAAAACTTTATCTTCATGTCCTTTAATTTTATAACCAAGTGGCTGCTCCAAATAAACTTCTTCTTCTATAGTACCATTCAAGAAATCTGATTTCACATCCATTTGATATATTTTCCATTTGTTTTGAGCCGCTAAAGAAATTAATAATCTTGTAGTTTCTAAACGGGCAACAGGAGCAAATACCTCGTCATAATCTATACCTGCTCTTTGCTTGTATCCTTTGGCTACCAATCTAGCTTTGTACCTTTCAACTTCTCCTTTAGCGTTCTTCTTTGCTTTGTATACCCATTTTACTCCAATAGCTTTGTGTCCTTTAGGTAAATCAGCCATCTCCCATGTATCATTTTTCACAATAGCTTTGATTTCTTCATCCATAGCACTCCTCCATCTTTTGTCTTGTTTTGCTTCTTCGAAATCTATTGGCTCACAATTTTCAAAAAGACAAAATAAAGTAATATTATCACAAAGTGGTGTTACCTCGTATAGTTCTTGTAAAGATCTCATGCGCGGCATCCTTTCACTTGAGCTTTCTTCTTGTGGAGTTTCTTGATGAGTGCTTGATGGAGATGACGGTGTTGGACTAGTCGGCTCTTCTTGCACATCACTGCTTTCTTCTTCTTCGTAAAAGGAAAGGAAATTATAATCATCTTCTTGTGTGCTCCAATCCCAAGTGTTTTCTTCATCAAACTCCACATCTCGACTAACAACAACTTTTCCATTTATAGGATTATATAACATATACCCTTTTGACCTTGAGTCATAGCCAATGAATATATATTTTTCACTTTTATCATCCAATTTGGGACGCTTTTGATCTGGCACATGGGCATATGCTAGGCTTCCAAATACTCTCAAATGTGTTATACAGGGTTTTCTTCCACACCAAGCTTCTTCGGGAGTTTTGTTCCACACACTTCGAGTTGGAGAGCGATTAGCTAAGTACACTGCACATTCAACGGCTTCGGCCCAAAATTCTTTTTGAATTCTCTTACTTTTCAACGTACCCCGTGCCATATTAAGTAGGGATCTATTATTCCTTTCTACGACCCCGTTTTGTTGTGGAGTATACGAGACGGTTAAGGGACGGTGAATTCCATTTTCTTCACAAAATTTCTCAAATTCTTTAGAGGTAAATTCTCCACCTCGGTCGGACCTCATGGTTTTTATCTTATAACCACTTTCATTTTCTACAAGAGCTTTAAATTTCTTAAAGGCATCAAATACATCGGACTTTTGTTTAAGGAAATAGGCCGAAGTTTTTCTACTATAATCATCAATAAACAAAGCAAAGTAATTACTTTTTCCAAGTGAGCACGGTTTTATTGGACCACAAATATCGATGTGAATTAACTCTAGTGGTTCTTTAGCCCTTGTGTTGGATTCTTTTGGAAAACTTTTCCTTGGTTGTTTTCCAAATAAGCACCCTTCACATAGTTGATTCATATGATCGATTCGTGGTAAACCTTTCACCATGCTTTTATTCTTTAACAACTTTAAACCCCCAAAATTAAGATGTCCAAATCTCAAGTGCCAAAGCCATGATGAATCTTTATAGCATGCTTTTAAACATTTGACAATATTATTTGAAATATGAAGTGGAAACATTCTATTTTTTGACATTTCAACTTTAGCAACCAGATTTCCTTTAGCATCTTTCATGAGAAGGCTACGATCTTTCATATGAATGTCGTATCCCTTTTCTAAAAGTTGCCCCAAGGTTAGAATGTTACTTTTCATATTAGGCACATAATATACGTTAGAGATAAAATCATGTTTTTCATTTTTTAAGCGAATTGATATTTTTCCTTTTCCCTTAACTGGAATTTTGGATTCATCACCAAAATAAATGTTTCCACTTACTGATTCGTCAAGCTCCGTGAACATGTTCCTTCTTCCACACATATGATTGCTAGCCCCCGTATCCAAATACCATGTATTGTTATCACCACATGCATCTCCCTTTTGTGCCAAAAGTAGTGTAGAATATTCTTTCTCTTCTTTAGCAAAGTTATATCTCTCTAGAACTTTATTAGAAGTAGATCTACATTCGAAAGCAAAATGCCCAAATTTATCACAATTGTAACACTTAATTTGTGTTTTATCATACCTTGGTCTTCCATTTTGTTTCATGTTTCCCCCTCTTCCTCGACCTCTTGTAGCATATGCGTTTTGGCTTCTCTCCTCTTTATTGAAAAATTTGTAACCACCTCTTCCACAGCTTTGACCTTGACCTCTTCCTCTTTGGCTATGACTTCTTATATTTATAAATGTTTCATTCTCATTTAAGGTGAGTTTGGTTTGAAGAGAATGCTCCAATGGCTCTTCTTTAACCCTTTTCTTTAATTTTTCTTCATGGGCTTGAAGTGATCCCATGAGTTGATCAACGATCATGGATTCTAGATCTTTAGATTCTTCCATAGCTACAACTATGTAATCGAATTTTGAATCTAAAGATCATAGAATTTTCTCGACAAATCTAGAGTCCTCCAATTTTTCACCATATCTTTTCATTTGATTTACTAATGCCAAAACTCATGAAAAATAATCATCAATCGAATCGGTTGATTTCATATGTAAAGCTTCAAACTCACCTCGCATAGTTTGTAGTCTTATCTTCTTCACTTTATCGATGCCTTTGAATGCATTCTCCAAAATCTCCCATGCTTCCTTACTACTTTGCGCACTTGCTACCTTCTCATACATAGATTCATCCAAGCCTTGATGAATGAGAGTAAGAGCCTTACGATCCTTCTTTCTTGAATCCTTCAAATTATCCTTTTGTGTTTGGGATAAAGTGGTGATATCGACGGGTTCGATATATCCATTTTCAACGATATCCCACACATCTTGTGAACCGAGCAACGCCTTCATGCGAATACTCCAATTATCATAGTACTCCTTCTTTAGCAATGGAACTTGAAATGGTGTCATGCCGCTTGCCATATTTTCTTGACTAAGAACCTCGCTCTGATACCAATGTTAGAAAATTTTCAAGTTGAAGATTAATTGGATAGCAAGTGTGAAATGAGAGATTGATTTTAAAGGAGAAAGTTGTACTTTATTACAAACTTTTGCTTACAAATTTTTTGCTTGCTTGCAATTGAGATACACCACTCCTATTTATAGTAATTCACATCTCAAATGAACGGTGGAGATGTATTTGATCCTACAGTATACAATTATTCTCTAGAGTTTTCTATAACTTTCATACAAAATATCTTTAGACAAGAAAACTCTAGATTCTAGTTATTTTATTATAATTTGAGAATGGAAAATTCTAGAACTTCTTCTACCATGACAACATATATCTAGATAATTCTATCTAGATGTTTCTTTCTAACTTTCTATAGGATTCTCTTTTAGCTATACTTCTTTGTTTGTGGCCCAAATTAAGTCCACTAATCTAACCCAAAGTCAAGTTTAATTTTCAATAGTTCGTTTGATTTTGTGACATATCCCGTTCAATTATAACCGATATTTATGCAACCAACATATTGCAAATTAATGAACATGTTATGCCTGCTTGATAAACAAAGAAGAAGAGGTGTTTATTATTATGTTTTTTATTCCTCTGTTAGATAAATACATCAGTGCTAGATGTCTAAATGTATGCTATTTCGGCTGGTAGGTTGTACCATCACTTTAGTTTTCGCAGCTGAAGCATCGATGATACTGGTCTCTGTCAGGTACATTGCCTTCTCCTCATTAAATTAGCGGTCATAGTTGAAATGGTTGTTTACAATCTAGTGGTTCCATTCTATAACAAGGTAGATTTATTTCTGTATAGTGGAATATGTATCATTTTTTATATTCATATATACAAATTGGAGTTATTTCTATCATGTTTTCATGTATGCATATTTCAACTATGGTATGTCTTACGATTTAAATTTTATTTACCATTTTTTTTCTAGGTTGCCATTTTAAAATATTTTTAGTTTAACATGCAAAGGGTGCATTGTTTGTAGTGATGATATTTTGGATTTTTACAACTAATTGTTCTTAGAAAATATATATTCAGATTCGTGGACTATGTGGTGTACGTCAAAAAATAAAATCCTATAGATTTATTTTCCCTCAATTGTTGCTATAAATTTTTCTAAAAGTGGTTTATAGTCTAAAATCATGCACAAATACCTTTGATGTATATAGCCTGTTGCTTCATGTATAATACTCTCTTCATTTGAGAATGGGGGTAAATGCACAGAGAAATTGAGTTCGGGGGTTAATATAAGAATGAAAACGTTATGCTCATCCTTAACATGTATTATAAGTTCTATATTATATAACCATTTACTTCTCCAAACTAATTTTTGGTTTAGTATAAAGTATTTAAGCTTAAGTCTAGGGTATATAATGTAAGGTTAAATAATTTTCATAATGTAAATAATTTAAATTTAGTTTTTGGCTTAATCATGTTCTCTATGCAATCTGAACTTGAAAAACTAAAAGTTTAAGGGCGGAAGTTATAAACAAGATTGATTTATTTACCTCTAGCCATTGCAGTTTAATTCTTAAAGCGTATGAAATAATAAATCGAATCTGACTTGAGGAAACAGATTTCCAACTCGTTCAAATCTGTACTGCTTTTTCTGATTAAGTGCCAAACCCTCACACTCTTAATTAGATGGTGTATTTGCCTTATAGAGGTAGGTTTAGTGACCTTGTCAGAAAATGGGCTCAAATTCTCCCTTTTATACTGCTCTTGCCATCGAGGAGCCGTTGAGACCATGAGAAAGAATGTGGGTGGTGATCTAAAAGTGGGAAGATTAAATAGGGTTGTTATCTTGATCATTGGTAAATTCCCACAATAAATGGACCACATACTTTTCCAAAAATCGACCAAGTTAACTTTTATTAATATCATTTTCTAAAAAAGGCTTACATTCTCCCACTTGGTCCATTTAACTAGAGAGACTTCATATATGGATCACAATGACAAATCCTCTTAGAGCGAGAACTAATCTTCCACGTATCACATTATACTCGATCTCTCATTATTCACGCTATAACTTAATGAGTAAACCCTATGTATGCTTCAGGTCAACATAACGATATTTCTCAGCAAATATGTACGTACATAAATTCAAATGAGAAATATCCAACAAAAAAAATTCAATACAACATAAATGAATGTATCACATGACGGAACCAAGTCATATTCTCACTACATGACCCTTGAAACTCTTGATTTGCATGCCTTTAGGCAAGGGATCAACAATCACAAGCTCAGTGCTAATGTGTTCAATAATCACCTTCTATTCCTGAACAGGTTCCTTTATGGTTCGAAACTTTATGTCGATGTGTTTTCTTCAACTTCCACTCTTGTTATTCTTAGCCATAAAGTCAGCAGCTAAATTATCACAATACATTCTTATCGGGCGACAAATAGAGTACATAACTCGCAACCCAGATATGAAACTCTTCAACCACACCCATGCTTAAGGGGAACCGTTCACCCTTCACAATGGGTGCTGCATTTGGTGAAAAATCTTTCATTCTGAATGTTTCAAGCACTTTGTCGATATAGGCCTCTTGAGGCAATCCCAAAACACCTCGAGATCTATCTCTATGGATCTTAATGCCAATGACATAATATGCCTCTCCCATATCTTTATATCAAATTTACTTGAAAGGAATTGTTTCACCTCGTGTAGCATCCCTTTGTCATTGGTTGCAAGTAAAATATCATCCACATACAACACAAGAAAACAAACATTACTCCCACTAACCTTAAGATATATACATTGATCCATGATATTTTCTTTGAAACCGAATGAAGTAATTATTTCATGGAATTTCTTATACCATTGGCGAGAGGCTTGTTTTAACCCGTATATGGATCTATTTAGTTTACCAACCAAATGCTCACCATCCTTAGAGGAGAATCCTTCAGGTTGTTTCATATAAACCTCTTCCTCTAAATCTCCATTTAGAAAAGCCGTTTTCACATTCGTGTGATGCAGCTCAAAGTCAAAATGAGCTATTACTTCCATGAGCACTCGAAAAGAATCTTTCTTTGACACAGGAAAGAAAGTTTCTGTGTAGTCGATTCCTTCCCTTTGAGCGAACCCTTTGGCTACGAGTCTTGCCTTATGCCTCTCGATGTTGCCAAGTGAGTCTCTTTTTTTCTTAAAAACCAACCTGCATCCAATGAATTTTACACCATCGGGCAACTCGATGAGATTCCAAACTCGATTAGTCACCATAGAAATAATTTCTTCTTTCATAGAATTCAGCCATAAATTTGAATATGCAAAACTTACAGCTTGTGGAAACCAAAAATAGTCATTATCGGCTCCAATGTTATAATCCGATTCTTGTAGATAGACTTCATAGTCATCAGGAATAGCCGATCTCCTTTCTCGAATAGATCTCCTTAATGGGACTTGTTCATTCTCATGATGAACTGGTTCCTCGTTTACAACATTATCTATCGGATTTTGATCAACAGTTTGTGGAATTTCTGTATTTGGTTGTCTAACAGTCGGCTAAACTCTAGGAGCATGAATGACAATCAACCTATCACTTGAATTAGAGGGTGAAACCTCACAGTGGTCTATTTCAGGACTAATATTCTGAAATTGACCATTCCCACTAATCAAATCATTCTCAAGAAATTTATCATTTCTTGATTCCACAATCCTGGTACAATTGGATGGACAATAGAATTTATAACCCTTTGACTTCTCGGCATATCCAATGAAATCCCCACTAATGTCCTTGGGTCAAGCTTCTTTTCTTGTGGATTGTAAATTCTCGCTTTCGACGGGCATCCCCAAACACGTACATGTCGCAAACTTGGTTTTCTTGAACAATTCAAAAGGCGTCTTAGAGATGGCCTTGGAAGGAACCCGGTTTAATATGTATGAAGCCATCTTAAGAGCTTCAATCCATAAAAATGGTGGAAGTTTAACATTACTTCTCAAACTTCTCACCATGTCCATTAAGGTTCGATTTCTTCTTTTTGCCCCACCATTTTGATTTGGAGAACCAGTCATAGTATATTGGGTAACAATCCCATGCTCTTGAAGAAATTTTGCAAATGAACCACATGCTTGTCCGTTCTCCGTATATCTACCATAGTACCCACCACCTCTATCTGATGTTACGATTTTAATGTGCTTACCACATTGATTCTCTACTTCGGCCTTAAACAATTTGAAGGCTTCAAAATCTTCGTCTTTGGAACGAAGGAAATAGAGATACATATATCGCGAATAATCATCTATGAAAGTGATGAAGTATTTTGGATCATTAGCGTTCATATCCGTACAACAAATATTCGTATGTATGATTTCAAATTGTTCAGAACTACTCTTTGCACCTTTCATACGTATGTTAGTTTGCTTTCCCTTAATGAACCTAATACAACTCTCAATATCAATAAAGTCTAGAGTAGAAAGTACTCCATCCTTTACTAATCTCTTAACTCTCTCAATGGAGATGTGTCCCAATCTCAGATGCCACAACATAGAGGATTTTTCATTCATAATACATCTCTTTAAACCAATATTAACATGCATTGAGCTATGAGCAATGTTATTTTGCAACTCAAGACGATACAAACCATCAGACAAAATACCATAATCAATAATCTCAGAATTTCTAAATAAACTGAAACCATAATTTAAAAATTAAAGGAAAATCCCAAAGGTACAAGTCTTGAAACTGAAATCAAATTTCTTGCGAAATTTACATAAAACCTCTTTTCTAAACGCAAAAAAAAACCACTACTTAATGTTAAACTGCATGTCCCAACGGCTTCGACACGTGAACCGATCTGGCTCCCAGAATAGATGTAATGTTCACTGCTTACTGGTTTCCTTACTTTTGTCATACCCTACAAGGTATTCGAAATATGGATTGTAGTACTAGAATCAATCCACCAAGTACTATGATTAACATTAATTATATATGATTCATAACACACAAATGCAAGAAAATTATCTTTCTTTGCAAGCTAGATTTGAATTTAGGACAGTCTTTCTTTATGTGCCCCTTCTTTTTACCGAAGTAACACCCATCCTTCTTAATGGCCTGTTTAGCCGACATCTTTCCTTTCTCTTTTTCTTAGTGCAATTCTTCTTCTTCTTTTCATAAGTAGTAAGGTTCACTAACCCTCTTCCATTATCAATCTTCCTTCTTCTTGAACACAAATGGTCATGAGTTCATTAATTGACCACTTATCCTTTTGTGTGCTGTAAGATACTTTAAAAGGACCATATTGATAAGAAAAAGTGCATAAATTGAAATGCACTAGGGACTTGGACATGGTAACTTCTAAGTTATTTAGTTGAGCCGCAATGTCCCTTATGCGCATGATATAATCACGCACCCCTTCAATTTCAGTGAGCCTCATGGATGAAAATTGCATTATTAAGGTGCTAGCAAGAGCTTTGTCTGAAGTTGCAAACCGCTCATCGATGGCCTTAAGGAGATCTCTAACCTTAGTATGCTGATCGAACCACGAATACTAGCACAAATTTTGGTCCTTATGAGCATAACAGAAAGATGGTTTGATCTCTCCCACTTTTCATAAAGGCTAACTGCATCTGGAGTACTAGTCTTGATAATGTTAGGTGGTTCGTTTTTCCTAATAGCATAATCAATATCCATCCATCCTAACTGTAGCGGCACTCTTTCTTTCCACACCTTATAGTTATCACCTTTTAATTAAGAAATATCACATTTGACATCAAAAGAAGCCCTATGCAAAACTACTATAAAAAAGGTAAGATATGTGCTTAGAAAAAAGAATTTTGAGCATAAGTCTTGTCATGATTTACCAATGTAAATTATGGGGAATATATATGAATCTATTGACATAAAACCCGCCTGTGGGCTGAAGTTGTACTCAATTAGATTCATAAGAACAAAACGATGAAAGTAGCAAACAACACATGTTCCATAATTCCTATGGGTACATTAAGAAACCTAATGGAAAATTTCATCCCAACTAAGCGTAGAAATATAATGAAATTCCTGTGGGTAAGATTCATTATATGACATACAACAAACCAAAAAACAGTGCGCAACGCACCAAAGTTCAGTAACTAGTGATGTTGTGGCTAGTCTCTAGTAATAGGGATACATATTTTACTCACCCGAGGAAGAAGAAAAAAGGAAGACGGATGCAGCTAGGCATACTATCGCACACGCACGTGCTAAGTGCTAAGTGCTTTCCGCACGTGTGTGATATGGTGGTGCCATTTTCTTCTTCTCTCAAAGATTTTTGTAATTAACAGAGCATGTGCAACTCTCTATGTATATATGCATTAGGTCCAATATTTCTATGATGTGGGACTATAACTTGAATATATTTGAGAATTTTCCTATTAATCTTTTACATAAACATGGGACATGACAGTTTGCATATCTCCAAACATTCACATGAGTTATGCAGTAAACATTAATGTTATATGGCCCACTATATAAAGAAAAGCAATCATACGAAATTCATGCAAATACATTCATTTATTTTGTCCAGTGAGTAAATTCTACAACTTTCATATGAAAACAACAATAAAGCAACATGATTTTCATATCAAGCAAGGCAGAAGAAATTATGGCTCTGATAACAAATAAAGTTAATAATTTAAATTTAGTTTTTGGCTTAATCATGTTCTCTATACAATCTGAACATGCAAAACTAAAAGTTTAAGGGCGGAAGCTGTGAACAAGATTGATTTATTTACCTCCAGCCATTGTAGTTGAATTCTTGAAGCGTAGGAAACAAAAAATCGAATATGACTTGAGGAAACAGATTTCCAACTTGTCCAAATCTGTACTGCTATTTCTAATTAAGTGCCAAACCCTCACACTCTTAATTAGATGTTGGATTTGCCTTATAGAGAGTAGGTTTAGTGACCTTGTCAGAAAATGGACTCAAGTTCTCCCTTTTATACCGCTCTTGCCATCAAGGAGCCATTGAGAATGTGAGAAAGAACGTGGGTGGTTATCTAAAAATGGGGAGACTAAATAGGGTTTTTATCTTGATCATTGATAACTTCCCTTAATAAATGGACCACATAGTTTTCCAAAAATTGACTGAATTAACTTTTATTAATATCGTTTTCTGGAAAAGGCTTACATTCTCCCACTTGGTCCATTTAACTAGAGAGACTTCATATATGGATCATAGTGAGAAATCCTCTTAGAGCGAGAATTAATCTTCCATGTATTACATTATACTCGATCTCTCATTATTCACACTATAACTTAATGAGTAAACCCCATGTCTACTTCAAGTCAAACATAATCATATTTCTTAACAAATATATACGTTCAAATGAGAAATATCCAACAAAAAAAATATTTAATACAACATAAATGAATGTATCACATGACGAAACCAAGTCCTATTCTCACCATATGACCCATGAAACTCTTGATCTCCATGCCTTTAGTCAATAGATCATCAATCATAAGCTCAGTGCTAATGTGTTCAATGATCACCTTCTTTTCCTGAACACGTTCCTTTATGGCTCGAAACTCTATGTCGATGTGTTTGCTTCGACTTCCACTCTTGTTATTCTTAGGCATAAAGACAGCAGCTGAATTATCACAATACATTCTTATCGGGCGACAAATAGAGTCCATGACTCTCAACCCGGATATGAAACTCTTCAACCATACACCATGCGAGGTAGCCTCAAAACAAGAAACGAACTCGGCCTCCATAGTTGAAGTGGACGTCAAGGTCTGCTTCGCACTCCTCCATGAAACGGCACCATCGGCTAGCATAAACACATATCCTAAAATGGATTTTCCTGAATCAATGCAGCCACCGTAGTCGGAGTCGGAGTAGCCTACCACTTCAAGGTTATCTGTCCGTCTATACATAAGCATGTAATTCTTAATACCCAGAAGATACCTTAACACCTTCTTTGTAGCCTTCCAGTGATCGATTCCTAGGTTACCCTGATATCTTCCTGATACCCCAACCACATATGAAATATCGAGTCTGGTACAGACCTGAGCATACATTATGCTGCCAACAGCTGAAGCATATGAAATATTTTTCATCTGTTCCCTTTCAATGTTATTCCTAGGGCATTGGTCCAAACGTAACCATTCACCCTTTACAATGGGTGCTGCATTTGGTGAACAATCTTTCATTCTAAATCTTTCAAGCTCTTTGTCGATATAGGCCTTTTGAGACAATCCCAAAACGCCTCGAGATCTATCCCTATGGATCTTAATGCCAATGACATAAGATGCATCTCTCATATCTTTCATATCAAAGTTACTTGAAAGGAATTGTTTCACCTTATGTTGCATCCCTTTGTCATTGGTTGCAAGTAAATTATCATCCACATACAACACAAGAAAACAAACTTTACTCCCACTGACCTTAAGATATATACATTGATCCATGATATCTTCTATGAAATCGAATGAAGTAATTATTTCCTGGAATTTCTTATACCACTAGCGAGAGGCTTGTTTTAACCTGCTAGCACCAGAATTGGTCACTAACACCCTTGAGTAGAGTTATGTAGAGGGATTAACCAATAGAGTAAATCAAAACAAAAAATAGTGTAATTAAATGCAAAAAGAACAATAAAAACGAGAACACCAGATTTATAATGGTTCGGCGTAATTTCCTACGTCCACTTTGAATAAAATCTTTATTGCTTCTACAATTACTTGAATACAGATACAATCCGTAAACTAATCACTTGAAATATAAGTTTGAATTAAAAAGAGGAGAGTATCAAAAATGGCAGTGTCTTCCCGGTGTTCTCGAAAAAAGGTTCTATTTCACTGCGCCCCTTCCCCTCTATTTATTGACGAAGATAGGTTGGACTTCCTTCACGGGCTCAAGGCCGAGGTGACATGGCCCATATAGGGCGATCTCAAGCTGGTTGGTCCATTCTTGCCGAACCGTACCTAAATGCCAAAACATGTCGACTGCATCAAACCCGTATATCTCCTGGCTCTGCTTGGTCAGAATCTTGTCTAGTGCTAACGATAATATCTTCAACTGTCGTTTTACAGCCGGGCCAAGGTGCCGGGTAATGCTTGCCCCCCAAAGTGTGTCGTGTGAAGCA
The DNA here is from genome assembly GCA_030765085.1 of Allium cepa. Taxonomy (NCBI): domain Eukaryota; kingdom Viridiplantae; phylum Streptophyta; class Magnoliopsida; order Asparagales; family Amaryllidaceae; genus Allium; species Allium cepa. The sequence goes on along the minus strand of CM060939.1, from coordinate 640,246,202 downwards.
ACATGACACGCTTTGAATCAGTGAGTATTCCTTGTCTCCAGAAAGAAATCCACCATGTTTCTTGAATAGTCGTTATCCTTCAATTTTGTCCTCCCAAGGTATCGTATCCTTCTTTGGTCATCATGATGCTTGATCGATTTCCAATATTATAAATCCAGGATTGTAGTTCATCAGTGGCCATTCGTGTCTGATTCTATAGAGTCAGTAAGCTTCGGTTATCTGATCTTGTCTTTTATTAATAACCCTAAGTGAGAATTCAATTTCTGTTGATTTCAAGAAGTCGAACTTTTTCGGATGTACACATGCATGTTCGGGTACATGTTCTTTCCATTGGCTCTCGGATGCGTTTTATATTCTCATAAGTCGTCACCAATTCCATCTAGTTTAAACTGCAATTCAATTGCGGTTCCTTGTTTGTATTTTCTCAAAGCAGTAAGCAAGGTTGAATGGAGTACGACCAGTCACGGACCCATGGGTAGTTCTATAAGCCCATAATGCTGTTGGGAGTTCATCCACCCATTTACCTATAGCCTTTTCCAACCTTCTCTTCAGAACATGATTTATGATTTTGTTCACATCTTCAACCTGTCAATTTACAGTTATAATAGATCATGGAAGGTCATAAGGACATATGACGTTACAGACAATGAAGTTGATTATTTTCTTGATCTTGGTTGTGGCTAAAAGTTCTTCATCTGTCCATTTGGTGAAGTAATCGATTGTTATAATGGTGTATTTTGCACCACCTTTAGGATCAGCAAGAAGATGATTTCAATGCCCCCAAGTGGCAAACGGCTATGGAATAGCCATTTAAGTAATTTCCATCGGCGGGATTTCTGGATTTTTTGCAAACATCTTACACTCATCGCATTGTCTAGCATGATCAACCGCATCTAGATTGGTAGTTGGCCAGTAATACCTGTAGCAGAGTATTTTCTTTACATTGGTCTTCCCCCTGATGTTATCGTCACATTCTTCTTCATAGACTTTGCTCAAGATATCATCATGGGCGATGCACCGAAGCATGGGGATGGATAAATTCCTTTCTACACACGACTTATTCTTGGATGATTTGGCGTGAAGCTTTGAGGAGGATCTATCGTTTTCCATTCCTCCATTCAGTAAGAATTCCCTATTGTAGATAGTCTTTGATAGGAGTCAACCATGACACCTTTTCTGGCTCTGTCTCCAAGACCTAGCCGATCTCCATCTGTTAATGCTTGGAATATTAAATATTTCAACCGAAACAATGTATGTCCGTTGCGTGTCCCTAAAAGTGGCCAGCTTGGCCAGTGATTGGACTCTTTTCATTTTCTTTGCCGAGTATGTGTGTAATGATGTAATACATGAAGTCGGTTAGTAGCTCTTGGATTTGGCCGAGATAAGGAGCAAGATAATGCCCCCTAGCAAGATCAACTTGCTTAACTTTGCATACTACCAATCAAGAATCACAAAAGATATGTAAAGTTTCCACTCCAAATCCTTTAGCAAGTTTGACGCTGGTGGTCAAGGCTTCATACTAAGCATCGTTATTTGTTACAGGAAATCGAGTTTCAGGACGCAGCAGATCGATCGTTCCTCGGGAGTCATTAACATGACTCCTGTGCCATAATACTGATCACTGGATGCTCCATCCGCGTACATTTTCCATCTGTTGGTTGGTTCTCTACTACTCTTCAAGTAGTCATCTGATGTAGTGAATTCAAGTGTGAGGTCTGCTAATTTTCGTCCTTGGATAGCCCTTCGAGGGAAATAAGTGACATCAAATTGGCTTAGTTCAATATTCTATTTAAGCAGTCTTTCAGACGTCTCAGGTCGTTGTATGCCCTGTTGCAACGGCTGGTAGGCATAGACGTTGATAGGGTGAGCCTAAAAATAAGAGTGGAGCTTTCATGATGAAATCAATAGATATTGCGTTAGCTTTTGTAGCTTCGGGTCGATATCCAATGCATGGCTCGCGATAGTTGGTGAAACCACATATGCATGTAAAAATGGGTCCAAGGGAACATATAATAATTTATTTAGAAAAATCCAACTAATTCTTTCATCATCATTGCACTAAGCTGTGATCCGATATTCAGCATCCGGATTCTTTGAGTTCAGATGTAACTATTTTGCATAACATTCAATGTGAAATATGGTTGGGATGGCCAATGCTGATGGTTAATCTGGTCGAATCCTAGAGTCTTGTCATGAGTTATTAAGTCTAATAGTGATGGGCTCTGCATGCTCTAATCGATTATCTGCAAATGGCCAAAGATCAGGCCTAAAAGCACGTTGAAGGAAATGTCAAGTAGGGGTCAGCTTCGAGTTGCGTGCAGCTACATAGCTGGATCTTGCTATGGATTTGAATCTGCTTGTGTATTTGAGTAACGCACTTTCTATTCAATGCATTCATGATCCTTTACCCGTGCTTTGGGTTGGAGAGACAGTCAATTGCCCACGAGCTTAGGCATCGATTAAATGATTCTATCTCTAGGCATTCTTTCAGTCGTAGCCTTGTGTAGTTGTAAGAACTACATATAAGTTTCAATATTGAGCTATCGTAGCCAATCTTTGGATGACCATGCGTCTTCTCCCAGTCTCGGGTTGAAAAATGCACTGCATGCACGGTTGAGTCTCGCCCTAACTATGTTTATGTTCCCACCTAAACTCCAAAGACATAGAGTTGATCAGTGAATAGTCAGTTCACATTCATCTTACTTCTTGCCCCCATGTCTGGGGCATATACCGATAAGTAGGAAGGCCAGCCATGCCCACTTTAGCTTTACTCTCTTTCCTGTTGATTCATGGGATCAGGTCAGTCGATGGGAGACTGGGTCTCGCCAATCTTGGATTTTATCGTGGTTTTTCATTCCAAGAGGAATACTTCAACGCCTCGTCTGTTTTAGGGCATAATTTGGACTAGACGGTCATCCACTTCCACTTTGGTTCATGTTCTGTAATCAGATCTCGAGGTAACGTTGGCTACAAATGCAGTCGGGTCATGCTTATCCAGTTTCAAAATCCTCCTGATGGATCGAAGAAGGGTGCTGGAGAATTTTTGATCAAGTCTTCATGGCTTACTCTCATTGCCTCACTTTGGAGGTCATAGTTTTTCAAGGAACATCCAAGTCACATTCGTATGTGCTTGGTGCGGATTGGAATTGACCCTCGATCTGAGGTATGATATAGTCGATTGCTTGTAGGTTTGGATGCCGTTTCGATTGGTTCTATATTGAGGCCTCCCTGTAGTCGTTGCCTTAAGTTATAAAGAACGCCAAGCTAGAGCTATAGTAAGCTGTCGTATTCATCTTTTGGTGATTTTTATTCCAGCTCCCAGCATTGATTTGGCCAGGCCACTAGTTGGATGGTCGAATTCCATCCTTAGTGAGTTAGTAATCCTCCTATCCATTTCAGGCCGAAGTTTGCAGAATAGAGGATGGTCGGAATCCATTCGTCTATTTATCGATGTTTATTCACCACTCTGCATTCTGGTGATTTAGTGTTATTCTACCCCTAGTCTACTCGTGCCCAATTTGTGTTCATGCTTCAGTCCACGCTCCGGGGACTTAGAGATTTGTCGAACGGTTTATGCTTTAGTCTATAGTTCGGGACGCAGAGATTTTCGTCAATTCGTTTGTACTCCAGTCCGCACTCTGGGGACTTAGAGTACTCTAGTCTGCTTCTAGGACTTAGAGATTTTTCTCAAGCGTTTATACTCTAGTCCGCACTCAAGGGACTGAGAGTACTCTAGTCCGCTTTAGGGACTTAGAGGTTTTTAATTCGTTTATACTCTAGTCCGCACTCAGGGGACTTAGAGTACTCTAGTCTGCACTTTGGGGATGTAGAGGTTTTTAAGTCATTTATACTCTAGTCCGCACTCAGGGGACTTAGAGTACTCTAGTCCACTTTAGGGATTTAGAGGTTTTTAAGTCGTTTATACTCCAGTCCGCACTCAGGGGACTTAGAGTACTCTAGTTCGCACTCTGGGGACTTAGAAGTTTTTAAGTCGTTTATACTCTAGTCCGCACTAGGGTACTTAGAGTAATCTAGTCCATACTCTGGGGACATAGTGGTTTTCGAGTCGTTTATACTCTAGTCCGCACTCAGGGGACTTAGAGTACTCTAGTCCACACTCTGGGGACGTAGAGGTTTTTGAGTCGTTTATACTCTAGTCTGCACTCAGGGGACTTAGAGTACTCTAGTCCACACTCTGGGATGTAGAGGTTTTCGAGTCGTTTATACTCTAGTTCGTACTCAGGGGACTGAGAGTACTCTAGTCCGCTTTAGGGACTTAGAGGTTCTTAAGTCATTTATACTCTAGTCCGCACTCAAGGGACTGAGAGTACTCTAGTCCGCTTCAGGGACTTAAAGGTTTTTAAGTCATTTATACTCTAGTCCGCACTCAAGGGACTTAGAGTACTCTAGTCCGCTTTAGGGACTTAGAGATTTTTGTCAAGAGCAGTCGTATTTCCACCCGTTTAATTTGTATTTCATTTACCATATCGAGGCTAATGCTGTCGAATGAACGATCAGACCATGTTTTTTCATGGAATGGGACTCTGCCCCTAGCATGAAGGACGAAACTTGAAGAATGGACGGTCCATTCTCGTCCTTATAGCTCTTCCAATCAAGTCAAGGAAGGAGGTACATGACAGATGGTTGGATCACATCCATGATGGGTTAGATAATCAAGTCTCGCACAATTTGCTTCATATCTCTTTCTAGAAAATAAGGATAATAGATTATTGAGTAGACAAAGCAAGTTGCATATGTTTCAAGGTGCAGTCATGTCCATGTATTGAGAGCGATGGTTGGCGAGTAGGTAGTCCATCACAGCTACTCCAAGTCAGGCTTTCGAACAACCTTTTGTGTTCAGGGTAGGATTTGAAGTGTAGATGATCAAATCATGTCTACTGTAGATAGATCCTGGTGTCACTGAGCTTCAGGAGAGGCATTTGTATTTTGTCGAACTTTGTTTTATGACTTGATTTGAGTGGATGATCGGGCCATATTCATTTCAAGCCTTGCTTAGGCCTTCAAATCAAATGTGGAGGTCGACGAATGAACGATCAGTCGTGTTCACTTTGTATTGGGCTCTGATCGTGATGAGCTTTTCAATCTCTAGTCCATAGCCCCAAATCGTAGGCATATGGTTGATGGTGAGCGGTCGAATCATGCTCGTCTTGATGAAACTTCACAGGCCTGAACACGGTCTGCGTGGATTGGTTGGTGGCCAAATCTGAGTACCTGGTCACCTGCATTGTTTTGAAAGTAGTTTAGTTCAAGTTAGTCGTAGTTCATAGAACAATTGAAATAGAAATAGAAATGGAAATAATTCAAAGAAGATTGGGATAAATCTCATTGATAAGTGAAGCAGCATCGTGTGCTCGCTATTCGACATTGCCCCTGGCTCCTTTCAAAGGGATGTCGGCCGTTGGCAGTCCAATTGATAATCATAGTCCTTTATTAATAGGCATTGGATGTTCGCTGCCCGCCATTCTGTAGGACTTGTATGTACTATTGAAGCTTTCCTTTCCAGATCGTCTTTTCGATCACACCTCGGAGGTGTTTGTAATTGCGCATGTTGGATCCGTGAGCATCTTGGAATACAAAACATTCCCCTAATTTTCTTTAGACTTTGGTGTACTCTCTTGAGGTTGGTTTCCAGTACCATTCTGAGTCATGAGTCTTCAAGTAGAGGTTGTCAATTGAATCTTTCAAAGAGCATACGAGGCGAATTTTAAGGTATTGTTTTGTCTACTGGGATCAGCGTCCTTAGCCAACGGGCCTTCATTATTATTTTTCCTAGTCTGTTCTACTCCTCCACACTTCAGTTTAGATTCATTTTTGTCATAGAAATGATCCGTAGTCGTAGGAGGCTCTCCAGCTAACTAGTTGTCAAAATATATTTGGAGGTCAACTCTCCTCAAACGTGATCAATATGACATCCTTTATAGCATTTGGAATAAATTGCTTAGAGCCAAATGTTGGTCTACTTGGAGTCACTAAATTTGAAGTGTTGGGTCAGTGAAGAATGGTGCTTGGAGTCATCTTGGCATTTTCCTAGAGTCATATCATCTATGTTCTCCAACATTTAGGAGTATCGTTTGAGTAGCGGTTGCTTGTCCATTCCCTTGTTGTGGTTCAGAAGCTGTCGCTAGATCGTCTATGCCCAGGTCGAACATGGGATGTAAGGGAAGTGGATATAATGTTCCTTTATTAAGTTGAGTTTTGAATTCACTATGTGGAGGCACTGCGCTGCACCAGAATTGGTCACTAACACCCTTGAGTAGAGTTATGTAGAGAGATTATTGAAGAGAGTAAATTAGAACAGAAAAATAGTGTAATTCAATGCAAAAAGAAAAACAAAAACGAGAACACCAGATTTATAGTCGTTTGGCGTAATTGCCTACGTCCACTTTGAAAAAAATCTTTATTGCTTCCTCAATCACTTGAATACAGATACAATCTGTAAACCAATCACTTGAATACAAGTTTGAATTAAAAAGAGGACAGTATCAAAAATGGCAGGGTCTCCCCGGTGTTCTCGAAAAAAGGTCCTTTTTCACTGCGCCCTTGCCCCTCTACTTATAGACGAAGATAGGTTGGACTTCCTTTACGGGCTCAAGGCCGAGGTGACTTGGCCCATATAGGACGATCTCAAGCTGGTTGGTCCATTCTTGCCGAACTGTACCTAAATGCCAAAACATGTCGACTGCATCAAACCCGTATATCTCCAGGCTCTGCTTGGTCAGAATCTTGTCTGGTGCTAACGATTATATCTTCAACTGTCATTTTGTAGCCGGGCCAAGGTGCTGGGTAACGTAACCCGTATATGGATTTATTTAGTTTACAAACCAAATACTCACCATCCTTAGAGGAGAATCCTTCAGGTTGTTTCATATAAACCTCTTCCTCTAAATCTTTGTTTAGAAAAGCCGTTTTCACATTCATCTAATGCAGCTCGAAGTGAAAATGAGCTACTATTGCCATAACCACTCGGAAAGAATCTTTCTTTGACACAGGATAGAAAGTTTCTGTGTAGTTGATTCCTTCCCTTTGAGTGAACCCTTTGGCAACGAGTCTTGCCTTATGTCTCTTGATGTTTCCTAGTGAGTCTTTTTTTTAAAAACCCACTTGCATCCAATGATTTTTACACCATCGGGCAAATCGATGAGATTCCTAACTCGATTAGACGCCATAGAATTCATTTCTTCTTTCATAGCATTCAGCCATAAGTTTGAATATGCAGAACTTATAGCTTGTGAGAACGACAAAGGGTCATTATCGACTCCAGTGTTATTATCCGATTCTTGTAGGTAGACTTCATAGTCATCAGGAATAGCTGATCTCCTTTCTCGAGTAGATCTCCTTAATGGGACTTGTTCATTCTCATGATGAACTGTTTCCTCGTTTATAACATGGTCTATCAGATTTTGATCAATAGTTTGTGGAATTTCTGTATTTGGTTGCCCAACACTCAGCTGAACTTGAGCAGCTTGAATGACAATCAACCTATAACTTAAATCAGAGGGTGAAATCTCACAGTGGTCTATTTTAGGACTAATACTCTGATATTGATCACTCCTACCGATCAAATCATTCTCAAGAAATTTAGCATTTCTCGATTCCACAATCCTATTACAATTGGACGGACAATAGAATTTATAACCCTTTGACTTCTCGGCATATCCAGTGAAATACCCACTAATAGTCCTTGGGCCATGCTTCTTTTCTTGTGGATTGTAAATTCTCACTTCTGACAAGCATCCCCAAACATGTACATGTCGCAAACTTGGTTTCCTTGAACAACTCAAAAGGCGTCTTAGAGACGACCTTGGAAGGAACCCGGTTTAATATGTATGCTGCCGTCTTAAGAGCTTCAATCCATAAAAATATTGGAAGTTTAACATTACTTCTCATACTTCTCACCATGTCCATTAAGGTTTGATTTCTTTATTCTTCCACACCATTCTGATCTGGAGAACCAGACACAGTATATTGGGTAACAATCCCATGCTCTTGAAGAAATTTTGCAAATGAACCACAAGCTTGTTCGTTCCCCGTGTATCTACCATAATACTCACCACCTCTATCTGATCTTACGATTTTAATGTGCTTACCACATTGATTCTCTACTTCGGCCTTAAACAAATTGAAGGCTTCCAAAGCTTCATCCTTTGAACGAAGCAAATAGAGATACATATATCGTGAATAATCGTCTATGAGCATAATAAAATATTTTGGATCATTAGCGTTCATATCTGGACAAAAAATATATGTATGTATGATTTCTAATAGTTCAAAACTCCTCTTTGTAGCTTTCTTATGTATGTTAGTTTGCTTGCCCTTAATGCAACTAATACAAGTCTCAAAATCAGTAAAGTCTAGAGTGGAAAGTACTCCATCCTTTACTAATCTCTTAACTCTCTCAATGGAGATATGTCCCAATCTCCGATGCCACAACATGGAGGATTTTTCATTCATAATGCATCGCTTTAAACCATTATTAACATGCATTGAACTATGAGCAATGTCCTTTTGCAATTCAAGACGATACATACCATCAGACAAATTACCATAATCAATAATCTCATAGTTTCTAGATAAACTGAAACCATAATCTGAAAAATTAAAGGAAAATCCCAAAGGTACAAGTCTTGATACTAAAATCAAATTTCTAGCGAAATTCTGTACATGACGTATTTTCTAAACGCAAAATAAAACCACCACTTAAAGTTAAACAGCATGTCCCAATGGCTTCCACATGTTAACCCATCCGGCGCCCAGAATCGATGTAATGTTCACTGCCCATTGGTTTCCTTAAGTTTGTCATATCCCGCAAGGTATTCGAAACATGGATTGTAGTACCAGAAACAATCCACCAAGTACTATGATTAACATTAACCATATTTGATTCATAACACACAAATGCGAGAAAATTAACTTTCTTTGCAAGGCAGATTTTGAATTTAGGATAGTCTTTCTTTATATGCACCTTCTTTTCACAATAATAACACCCATCCTTCTTAATGGCCTGCTTAGCCGACATCTTTCCTTTTCTTCTTTTCAGAAGTAGTAAGGTTCACTTTTTTACCCACTTCCATTATCAATCTTCGTTCTTCTTGAACACACATGGTGACGAGTTCATTAATTGACCACTTATACTTCTGTGTGTTATAAGATACTTTAAAAGGACCATATTGATAAGGAAGAGTGCATAAAATGAAATGCACTAGAAAAGACTCAGACATGGTAACTTCTAAGTTATTTAGTTGAGCTGCAATGTCCCTCATGCGCATGATATAATCACGCACCCCTTTAATTTCGGTGAGCCTCATGGATGAAAATTGAATTATTAAGGTGCTAGCAAGAGCTTTGTCTGAAGTTGCAAACTGCTCATCGAAGGCGTTAAGGAGATCTCTAACCTCTATATGATGATCGATGGAACAATGAATACTTGCACAAATTTTGGCCTTTATGAACATAAAGAGAGACGGTTTGATCTCTCCCACTTTTCATAAAGGCTAACTACATCTGGAGTGCTAGTCTCAGTAATGTTAGGTGGTTCGTCTTTCCTAATAGCATAATCAATATCCATCCATCCTAACTGTGGCAGCACTCTTTCCTTCCACACCTTATAGTTATCACCCTTCAATTCAGGAATGTCACATTTGACATCAGAAGAAACCTCAAGCAAAACTACTGTAAAAATGGTAAGATATATGCTTAGAAACAAGAACTTTGGGCATAAGTCTTGTCATGATTTGCCAATGCAAATTATGGGGAATATATATGAATCTATTGACATAAATCCTGCCTGTGGGCTGAAGTTGTACTCAATTAGATTCATAAGAACAAGACAATGAAAGTAGCAAACAACACAAGTTTCATAATTCCCGTGGGTACATTAAGAAACCTAATGGAAAATTTCATCCCAACTAAGTGTAGAAATATAATGAAATTCCTGTGGGTAAGATTCATTATATGACATACAACAAACCGAAAAATAGTGTGCAGCGCACAAGGTTCAGTAACCAGAGATGTTGTGGCTAGTCTCCAGTAACAGGGATACATATTTTACTCACCTGAGGAAGAAAAAAAAGGCAGACGGATGCAGCTAGGCATAGTATCGCACACGCACGTGCTAAGTGCTTTCCATGCGTGTGTGATATGGTGGTGCCATTTTCTTCTTCTCCCTTAGCTTTTCTAATTAATAGAGCATGTGAAACTCTCTATATATATTTGCATTAGGTCCAATATTTCTATGATGTGGAACTAAAACTTTAACAGATTTGAGAATTTTCCTATTAATCTTTTACATAGACATAGGACATGACTGTTTGTATATCTTTAAACATTCACATGAGTTCTGCAGTAAACATTAATGTTATATGGCCCACCATTAAAGTAAAGAAATCATATGAAATTCATGCAAATGCACTCATCTAATTTTTCCAGTGAGTAACTGCAACTTTCGTTTGAAAATAACAATAAAGCAACATGATTTTCTTATCAAGCAAGGCAGAAGAAATTATGGTTCTGATACCAAATAATATAAATAATTTATATTTAGCTTTTGGCTTAATCATGTTCTCTATACAATCTGAACATGCAAAACTAAAAGTTTAAGGGTGGAAGCTATACAAGATCGATTTATTTACCTCCATCCATTGCAGTTGAATTCTTGAAGCGTATGAAACAACAAATCGAATCTGACTTGAGGAAACAAATTTCCAACTCATCTAAATCTATACTGCTATTTCCGATTAAGTGCAAAACCCTCACACTCTTAATTAGATGGTGTATTTGCCTTATAGAGAGTAGGTTTAGTGACCTTGTCAGAAAACAGACTCAAGTTCTCCCTTTTATACCGCTCTTGCCACCAATGAGCCATTGAGAACGTGAGAAAGAACGTGGGCAGTTATCCAAAAGTGGGGATATTAAATAGGGTTGTTATCTTGATCATTGATAACTTCCCTTAATAAATGGACTACATACTTTTCCAAAAATTGACCGAGTTAACTTTTATTAATATCATTTTCTGGAAAAGGCTTACATTTTCCCACTTGGTCCATTTAACTAGAGAGACTTCATACATGGATCATAGCAACAAATCCTCTTAGAGCGAGAATTAGTCTTCTGTGTATCACATTATACTCGATCTCTTATTATTCACGCTATAACTTAATGAGTAAACCCTATCTCTACTTCAGGTCAAACATAAAGATATTTCTCAGCAAATATGTATGTACATAAATTCAGATGAGAAATATACAACAAAAAAAAAAATTTCAATACAAAATAAATCAATGTATCGCATGACGGAACCAAGTCCCATTCTCACTACATGACCCTTGAAACTCTTGATTTGCATGCCTTTAGTCAAGGGATCAACAATCATAAGCTCAGTGCTAATGTGTTCAATGATCACCTTCTTTTCCTTAACACGTTCCTTTATGGCTCAATACTTTATGTCGATGTGTTTTCTTCGATTTGCACTCTTGTTATTCTTAGCCATAATGGCAAAAGCTGAATTATCACAATACATTCTTATCGGGTGACAAATAGAGTCCACCACTCACAACCTAGATATGAAACTCTTCAACTATACACCATGCAAGGTAGCCTCGAAACAAGAAATGATCTCAACCTTCATAGAAGAAGTGGCCTTCAAGGTCTGCTTCGCACTCCTACATGAAACGACACCATCAGCTTGCATAAACACGTATCCTAAAGTGGATTTTCGTGAATCAATGCAGCCACCGTAGTCAGAGTCGGCGTAGCCTACCACTTCAACGTTATCTGTCTGTCTATACATATGCATGTTATCCTAGTACCCTGAAGATACCTTAACACCTTCTTTGCAACCTTCCAGTGATCGATTCCTGGGTTACCTTGATATCTTCCTAATACCCCAACCACATATGAAATATCGGGTCTGGTACAGACCTGAGCATACATTATGCTGCCAACAGCTGAAGCATATGGAATATTTTTCATCTGTTTCCTTTCAATGTTATTCCTAGGGCACTATTCCAAACTGAACCGTCACCCTTCACAATGGGTGCTGCATTTGGTGAACATCTTTCATTCTGAATCTTTCAAGCACTTTGTCGATATAGGCCTCTTGAGACAATCCCAAAACTCCTCGAGATCTATCTCTGTGGATCTTAATGCTAATGACATAAGATGCCTCTCCCATATCTTTCATATCAAAGTTACTTGAAAGGAATTGTTGCACCTCATGTAGCATCCCTATGTCATTGGTTGCAAGTAAAATATCATCCACATACAACGCAAGAATACAAACTTTACTCCCACTGACCTTAAGATATATACGTTGATCCATGATATTTTCTTTGAAACCTAATGAAGTAATTATTTCATGGAATTTTTTATACCATTGGCAAGAGGCTTGTTTTAATCCGTATATGGATTTATTTAGTTTACAAACCAAATGCTCACCATCCTTAGAGGAGAGTCCTTCAGGTTGTTTCATATAAATCTCTTCCTCTGAATCTCCCTTTAGAAAAGCCGTTTTCATAATCATCTAATGCGGCTCGAAGTCAAAATGAGCTACTAATGCCGTGACCACTCGGAAATAATCTTTATTTGACATAGGAGAGAAAGTTTTTGTGCAGTCGATTCCTTCCCTTTGAGTGAACCCTTTGGCAACGAGTCTTGCCTTATGTCTCTCGATGTTGCCTAGTGAGTCCCTTTTTGTCTTTAAAACCCACTTGCATCCAATGATTTTTACACCATCGTGCAACTCGACGTGATTCCAAACTCGATTAGATGCCATAGAATTCATTTCTTCTTTCATAGCATTCAACCGTAAGTTTGAATCTGCAGAACTAACAACTTATGAAAACGACAAAGGTTCATTATCGATTCCAATGTTATAATCTGATTCTTATAGGTAGACTTCATAGTCATCAGGGATAGCTGATCACCTTTCTCGAGTAGATCTTCTTAATTCGACTTGTTCATTCTCATGATGAACTGATTCCTCGTTTACAACATGATCTATCGGATTTTGATCAATAGTTTTTGGAATTTCTGTATTTGGTTTTCAACACTCGGCTGAACTTGAGGAGCATGAATGAAAATCAACATATCACTTGAATCAAAAGGTGAAATCTCACAGTGGTCTGTTTAAGACTAATGTTCTAAAATTGATCACTTCCACTGATCAAACCATTCTCATGAAATTTAGCATTTCTTGATTCCACAATCTTGGTACAATTGGACGGACAATAGAATTTACAACACTTTGACTTCTTGGCATATCCAATGAAATACCCACTAATAGTCCTTGGGTCAAGCTTCTTTTCTTGTGGATTGTAAATTCTTACTTCCAATGGGCATCCCCAAACGCGTACATATCGCAAATTTGGTTTCCTTGAACAATTCAAAAGGCGTCTTAGAGATGACCTTGGAAGGAACCCGGTTTAATATGTATGATGCCATCTTAAGATCTTCAATCCATAAAAATGGTGGAAGTTTGATATTACTTCTCATACTTCTCACCATGTCCATTAAGGTTTGATTTCTTCTTTCTGCCACACCATTCCGATCCGGAGAACCAGGCATAATGTACTGGGTAACAATCCTATGCTTTTGAAGAAATTTTGCAAATGAACCACATGCTTGTCCGTTTTCCGTGTATCTACTGTAGTACTCACCACCTTAATATGATCTTACGATTTTAATGTGCTTATCACCTTGATTCTCTACTTCCGCCTTAAACAATTTGAAGGCTTCCAAAGTTTCGCCTTTGGAACAAAGAAAATAGAGATACATATATCATGAATAATCATCTATGAAGGTGATAAAGTATTTTGGATCATTAGCGTTCATATTCAGACAACAAATATCTGTATGTAAGATTTCTAATAGTTTAGCACTCCTCTTTGCACCTTTCTTATGTATGTTAGTTTGCTTGCCCTTAATGCAACTGATACAAGTCTCAAAATCAGTAAATTCTAGAGTAGAAAGCACTCCATCCTTTACTAATCTCTTAACTCTCTCAATGGAGATATGTACTAATCTCCAATGCCACAACATAGAAGATTTTTCATTCATAATACATCTTTTTAAACTAGTATTAACATGCATTGAACTATGAGCAATGTCATTTTGCCATTCAAGACAATACAAACCATCAGACAAAATACCATTATCAATAATCTTAGAATTTCTAGATAAACTGAAACCAGAATCTGAAAAATTAAAGGAAAATCCCAAAGGTACAAGTCATGAATCTGAAATCAAATTTCTAGCAAAATTTGGTACATAAAACGTCTTTTCTAAACGCAAAACAAAACGACTACCTAAAGTTAAAATGCATGTCCCAACGGCTTCCACAAGTGAACCCATCTGGCTCCTAGAATAGATGTAATGTTCACCGCCCACCGGTTCCTTAGGTTTGTCATACCCCACAAGGTATTCGAAACATGGATTGTAGTACCAGAATCAATCCACCAAGTACTATGATTAACATTAACCATATTTGATTCATAACACACAAATGCGAGAAAATTAACTTTCTTTGCAAGCTAGATTTTGAATTTAGGACAGTCTTTCTTTATGTGCCCCTTCTTTTTACAGAAGTAACACCCATCCTTCTTAATGGCCTGCTTAGTCGACATGTTTCCTTTTCTCCTTTTCTTAGTGCAATCCTTCTTCTTCTTTCTAAAAGTAGTAAGGTTCGCTTTTTCACCCTCTTCCATTATCAATCTTCCTTCTTATTGAACACACATGGTTATGAGTGCATTAATTGACTACTTATTCTTATTTGTGTTGTAAGATACTTTAAAAGGACCATATTGATAAGGAAGAGTGCATAAAATGAAATGCACTAGGAAAGACTCGGACATGGTAAATTCTAAGTTATTTAGTTGAGCCATACTATCCCTCATGCACATGATATAATCACGCACCATTTAATTTCAGCGAGCCTCATGGATGAAAATTGCATTATTAAGGTGCTAGCAAGAGCTTTGTCTAAAGTAGCAAACTGCTCATCCATGGCCTTAAGGAGATATCTAACCTCAGTATGTTGATCGACGGAACCACGAATACTAACACAAATTTTGGTCTTTATGAACATAACAGAGAGATGGTTTGATCTCTCCCACGTTTCATAAACGCTAACTGCATCCGGAGTGCTAGTCTCAGTAATGTTGGTGGTTCGTCTTTTCTAATAGCATAATCAATATGCATCCATCCTAACTGTAGCAGCACTCTTTCCTTCCACACCTTGTAGTTATCACCTTTTAATTCAGGAATGTCACATTTGACATCAGAAGAAGCCCCAAGCAAAACTATTGGAAAAAAGGTAAGATACATGCTTAGAACAAGAATTTTGGGCATAAGTCTTATCATGATTTACCAATGTAAATTATGGAGAATATATATGAATCTATGACATGAAACCTACCTGTGGGCTAAAGTTGTACTCAATTAAATTCATAAGAACAAAATGATGAAAGTAGCATACAACACAAGTTTCATAATTCCTGTGGGTACATTAAGAAACCTAATGGAATATTTCATCCTAACTAAGCGTAGAAATATAATGAAATTCCTATGGGTAAGATTCATTATATGACATACAACAAACCAAAAAACAGTGCACAATGCACCAAAGTTCATTAACCAGGGATGCTGTGGCTAGTCTTTAGTAATAGGGATACATATTTTACTCACCCGAGAAGAAGAAAAAAGGCAGACGAATGTAGCTAGGCATACTATCGCACAAGCTCATGCTAAGTGCTAAGTGCTTTCCTCGTGTGACGACCCGGAATTTTTGGACATTTGAAATTAAAATATTTAATTGATTTTAAATATTTAAAAGTTAGTTTTAATTTGAATTTCAAATATAACTATTTTAGTGGATAATTTAATCATTGAGTTAAATTACTGGAATTGAGGTAAATTAGTGAATCTTGATTTTTAAGCTTGTAAAATAATAATTTGAAGGCTTGTAAAACTTATATTGGTCATACTGAAGATAATAAAAGTTCTAAAATCGGATTTGGCAGGGAATTGTTCAGTTTTGAAAACATATCGTTTAAAATGATATTTAGAAATAGCCTTCCGAGGCATAGTCTTGGAATTTAACGAAACCAGTTCCATTATATCCGTAATAGTGTATTATTATCGAATTTTAATTTTCGTAGTGTTTGGAGTGATCGTTTGGCCGTATGGTAGATAAGCGCGCTAAAATTTATATCGAAAATTTAATATAATAACTGGATTCAAAAAGCTATCTTCTCCATGTGATCGAATTACGACTCGAAACCTTTTCTATTGCGTTCGGAATAGGGTATAACCTTGTGAACGCATAGCGGCTCGACTCGATTGGAAGTCAAAATTTTAAGTCATGATTTCGTGACGATTCAAATTTAAATTTAAATTTAAAAACTATATATATATTGACTGGTCAAAATTTATTTGCATCAGTTTTGTTTTTTTACCACTATACCATTCTAACACCTATACAAGAGGAAACAACATTTCCTCCATCTGTCAAGCATGCAAAGGAATTTAAAACACGTAACAGATTTAATTTTTTTTATTAATATTTAAAATAAATGAGAATGGCCAATGTAAATCAGGGGCTTCTCTTTCCTTACTCAATTCGAAATAAACAAATACAAAAATCATGGTCGAAGCCCTTCGTCTCAAATCAATTTTCGTTCCCCTTTCTATTCATATATGAATTAGCCCTAATCAAATACGAATTGATCGGTTCGTTCCTCAGTTAATAAAAAAAGAAAATCCACTCGAATCGCAGCAGGCGACCACGAACGCGAGGGAAGAAGGTGGCACGCTCGTGCTCGAGCTCGCGCGTGTGATGGAGGCATCTAGGCGAGGCTGGTAGGGATGTAGGCGAAGGTCGCGATGCGACTTAGGGTGGCTCGTATGGAGCTTGGCCGATGGGTGAAGACCGGTTCTTTGGGGATTGCCAAAGCCGAAGCTAGGGCATGGGGATAGGCGAGTGCGCACACGATAAGGTAGGGTGCAGTGGGTGTTGGGGACGGTGAGGTCGTGCCTGGAAGTGGTCGCGGGGTTGTCTGTTCGTGCCCTGTTTCTGTTTGGAAGGTAATTAACAATTTATTTTAATTAAATTAAATAAAGTGATAAGTTTGGAATTTTTCTAAAAATTGAAATTAGACAATAAGGATTTAAAACAATAAAGTAAATAGTAAGGAAGATTTTAAATTTTATTTAGCTGATAAATTAAAATTTCGAAATTAAGTATGTTGATGGTAGTTTTATTTATTTATAGAATATGTATATAGATGAGAATATATATATATATATAAGGTTTAAACAAAAGCTTTAAAAAAAGGTTTTGATTCAGAAAAAAATATATAATATATATACAAAAAGATTTTGAAATTTTATATAATTGGAATTTTAAAATATGGTAGAATTATAAATTTGATTTTTAAATGTATATAGGCTATTTTTTTTAGTTTATGTGGTTCCAAAAGAAAAGAAAATAAATATGCATACATATACCTATTTTCAATTAAAAGTTCATTTAAAAAAAAGTATTATGGAGATAAATTTGTTTAATAAACTTATATTATTATTTTAGTTGCCAAAAACATTTTTATTAAAAGGAATTTGTTTGAAATTAAAACTATTAGTTTAAATTAAATCATTGGTTAATTAAAATTACCAAATAGGAATTTAATTGTCCGATTGGTTATTAATAAAAATCATATAATTGTTTGTACAAGGTCAAAAATATTTGAGAGTCAAGCCGGTTTGGGCCTGATTGCAAAGCAAAAATAAATGTGAGTTAACTCACTCATTTGGATTACCTATTAAATTTAAATTATTTAAATTTAAATTATTAGTTGATTGTTTAAATTGCCTGGATGTGATATTATATATATAATGAGGTGATTGATTTCCTGCATTATATAGCGGATGAGACCCTATGTACCCCGCATAATAGCGGATGACCCCATATACCGCGATATTCCACCTTGAAGTGGAATCAGTACTTTTGTATATTGTGATAACTTCTATGGATGCAGGAAAACAGGTTGGAGGGATCCAACTGGATTCCTCAAATATTTAGATTTTTTAATATTCCGTGATCTGATTTATTTGTTAATCTGAGATAGATTATATTGGTTTTCTAAAATATTGGATGCTATGATTTGATTGAATATATTTGGATATACTGAGTTATCTAAAATATATAGATTGGATTTTTGAAAGGAAAAAAAGAAAAAAAAAGAATTTTCAAGTAAAATAATTATAGAAAATTTGGATAAATTAAAGAATAAATTGGAAAAGGATAAAGGTTGATTTTTAAATTCTAATAAGTAAATTCCGAGTATAGGAAATAAGTTTTTTGAATAAATGGCAATTAATGAATATTTAAACTTAAGTGATGTTTTTTGAAGGAATAAAAGATTTATTTTTAAAATTAAGGATTTAAATGGTTTAGGAAGAAATAAAAGAAGAATTTTGAAATAAATATGAATTGGTATTTTCAGTTTAAATAAGATTTTAAATCATAATAAAGAAGTTAAATATGAAATTAATGGGTTTTAAAATAAAATTGAGTATGTAAAGGAATTTATTTTTAAATCGAGTAAATTTTGGAAATCGATTTATTATTTGAAACCATGTTTTAAAAAAGGATGAGACTATGAAATTTATAAACGAGGTTTATAAAGTGAAATAAAATATCAGTGGATATTTGGAAGTATAAATTCATGGTGGAAATTTATAAAGAAATGGATAATTTCTTTTAAAAATAAATATTGTTTTATTTTTAAAGGTGTGAAAGAGAAGTGTATTTCCCTGGAAAGCCAAGTACGTTTTCAAAGCAAAATTTCAAGTATAAGTTAAAAGTTTTAAAGTTGTTTTTAAAGGAATGTGTTTGAGAAATTATTATTTAAGTTGCTTAAAATTTTGAAGGTAAATATTTATTAAATTAGTTATAGTAGTAATTATTTTGAAAAGTTAATTGGTATTATGATTTAAAAAGATAATCATTAATATTTATATTTTATAAAGTAGTTGTATTTTAAAGATAGTTATGCTAAAGTTTTTATTTGAAAACTTGTATAGATTTTCATAATTTCTATTTTTATTTTAAATTTGGCTTATGTTTCACTTGAGAATTTTTAGTAAATTTCACAGTTAGTATTTTAAATAAAGTGTTTTAAATAGTTTTTATTTTAAGTGTTTTAAAATATATTTTTGGATAAAATAATTTAAATTATTTTCAAATCTAAAGTATTTAGGCTTCGTGATTTTCAGTGGGAATAAACAGTATTTGGAAATGTACTCCGCGAGAGAAAAGTGATTTGAAAACTGTTTTCAAAGGGGTTGAAGTGTAGGAAAATAACTTGTGAAGATATTTTGAAATAAATAAATAATTTGGGAAATTATTAAGACTGTTGGTTGTTTGTAAATGTTATTTGATAGTTAAATAACAGACTATCAATATTGGCCAATGCGCTGATCGTTTCGAAAAGACCGAGATCGGGAATAATTTCCCAAAAACCACTTCGATCCGGTTTGAATGTTTTCATATGGAAGATAAGATCTTGGAGTTGAAGATGGAGTAGTGAAGTGCAAGGGCTAATTGCTACTAATTCTGAGGGTGATTCCAAAATGGATGTAATAGGAGTAGTGCCTACTGTTCCATTCGAAATCAGAACGAACTTGTAGGGACGAATGCTTTCAAAACATTGTTAGGAGGACGATGAGCATTCTAAGTGAATGTGTGCTAGAAAGGTAAGGCACCGCCTCGAGCCTCATCAACCCAGAATGGCTAAAACAGGGGAGGTGCACACAAGGCTAAGTGGCTAGCAACCAATTAGGGTAAGGTCACCCCTGTCTAGATTTCCCTTTATTTCGGCTGTGTGGGCGGTTGCTGATCCCAACCGCATGGCGAAATTATTCGGACTATCCAATAAGGGGTAGCTCCAGCCTTGTGATGCAAGGGACCAGGGTGGATCCTCGGTACGGTGATCCAAACCATGTACTGTGACGGACGACACCCCTGTAGCCCTGCCATTGATGGAAATCCATTCTCCCTACGTGCCTTTACGGTTTTGTTTGTAGAACCCACTTTGTGGCTAGTATTGTTGGAATTTAATAATGTAACAATTTCGGCTATTTGAATAAGTATTTATATATAGACACTACTATAATATCAGAGGATTTTATAAGAAAATGTTTTGGTTATCGTAAGGCAAAAACCCGACATGTTCATTTGTGAAGTGGTCTCACGAGATAGCTTTGATTTCAAAGGATTTTGAAAACTTTAATAATCAAATTGAGTGTGTTTTCTCATGCTGGTTTTTCAAACTGACTCGGGTGTTATTTAACTATATTGCTTGGGTCAGATCGAGTATTATAGAGTACAGATTCTTGATGGACTGCTGTGGAGCTCAGGAGACGAGCTGGATGGCGAGACGTATCACACGTATTTGATGAATTATCCGCTATGTATGGTTTGCGGTGTAGTCAGTTTTGTAAGGATAGGTCATGATAAGTGTCCATTGTGTACTATAAATTTTGTTGTACTCTGATGATGTAATGTATAAAACAGATATAGTTTCCTTGTGTAAAGGCCAGTTATTATCTATTATATTTTATTCCGCGGCGTTGGTAAGATTCTGATATTATTTTTATTTCTTCTTCTACCATCTTCTTCTTTAACCCTAATGGTTCGGTTTTCCGGCATTCGATTGTTCGACATTTAATACAGTGGTCGTATTGATGTCGATTTTTGGGCGTCGAAAAATTGGGTCGTTACACTTGGTATCAGAGCCTGGTTAAGCGAGAACCTTGGCTCTGGTGGGGATTACTCGTAGAAATAGAGTCTGTAGTACTCTAGAGTGAGTTGAATGTATTAATATATATGAGTGCGTATTTGTTAGTGAATATAAAAATTGTTTTTATATTGTGTTGACTTATCGGTTGAGTGTTTATGGATTCTGGTCGATACGTGCGACGCCATGTCATCGATAGGAGTTTCTAAACTCTTAAACAAGATAAATCGACACAATATAGATTTTAAAAGTGGGTAAATGAAATAATTTTGCCCGAAAATTATTTTCATATATTAAAGAAATAATTTTTGTAAATTATTATAGTATATAGTTGTTTGGTTATTAGGGAATGATAATATTAAATTATTATCATTGTTATATGGAAACTGAAATAAGGAAATAATGGTATAACCAAAGTTAGGAATTAATTCATATAACAGAATGGAATTTGTAAATGTGAATTATAAATATGGTTTATAATTGGAAATGAAATGAAATTCCAGAGTAATATTTGAATATGAGTTGAGAGGATTTGGAATTTTTTAAAAATAAATAAATTCCTTTGAGTTTGAAAATAATTTTCAAAAGTTTTGGAGAAATAATAGTGATATTATTTGAGAAATATTTTTGAATTGGATTTGAAATCTGGTAAGATTTGAAAATATTGGAAATGTTTTAAAGAGGTAAAAGCACTGAACTCTTTTCGGTCGCTGGAAAATAACTTTGGTGATGACTGCAGCATCGTCGATGTTCATTTTCGAGTTTCCAAGAGAGGAATTACTACCAAAATGTTTTAAATTGGAGTGTTTGCAAAACCGAGTTTGGTTTTAAAATTCAAAGAATAATTTGATTTGCGAATGAATTATGTATATGTAATTGATTTCAAATGATTTTGAAATACTTAAGTGATTGTTGAAAACTCTGGAATTGGTTTAAAATGTTTTGAGTGTCTAAGTAATGGTTTAAACTCGGGAAGTTTAATTAAAAATGTTTATAGAATTTGAATAGGTATGAAAACAAAATAAATCAGTAAAGTAAATTGAAGAGATTTGTGAATGAAATGTAAATAGGTTAGAAAACTTATAGAAGTTTAAAATTTGAATTGAAACTGAATTTAACTTGGATTAATTTGAATAAAAGTGAATTTGAGAAGTAAGTCTAGTAGACTAAATGGATTGGAATAAAATTTATTAAGGTGGAAATAAATTTGTGAACAAATAAATGAACTTACAATTGCAAGTAAATGAAATTGAAAACTAAAGGTTGAAATTCATTTTGAATTTGTAAGTAAATAGAAATTAGTCAAGTGGACTAAACAAAAAAAAGGCTGATTATAAAATTAGTAAGTAAGCTAATTAAATTAAAATGGGAAAGCAAATGAATTGAAAACGAATATTGGGATGATATTTAATTTTGTAAAGAGTAAAGTGAAGTTAAAGGATTAATTCGAAGTGGACTAAGAATAATAAGGGTTTGAAAATAAGTCCATTAAGATTTAAAGTAAATTAGTAAGTGGAGACAATTAAAGAAGTGATTAATTAAATATTGTTTGAAATAAGATGAGATGAATTGAATTCAATATTTAAAATTGGAAGGTAAATTGAATTCAAAATGAAATTGAGACTTAAGTTAAATAAAAATAGATATAAAGGTTTAAGTGATAAAGTTAAAACGAATATGCGAAGTATATAAAATGGTTATATTGAGTTTAAGAAAGGGATGGTGAAATTTTTAAGTAAATTGGTATTGGGAAATTTTCTAAGTTAATATTGAAAGAAGTTTTAATAAGGGTGGTAAGAAAGGATATTGCGAATAGGTGAATGGAAATCATAATAGGTATGAATAAAAGAGAATTGATATAGCAAGTAATCAATTGCGGCTAAATACGTAGGATGTACGTATATTATTTTATTCGCATAGCGATTGATCCAGATTCGAGAACAGAATTTCAAGATAGTTATATCGATCCGAATTGGGGTTTTTCATCCAATTTTCGATGGCAAATCATGGATATGGATTTTTGGATTGATTCTGGAAATTCTCTATCATAGTTTGTGACTATGCAAGGAGAATGACGGATTCTGATCAAGAAACCAGATCTGAGTCTGCACTAGGAAGTCGGGTGGACGATACCAGTTTGGAAGTGAAATTGTGTGATCGAGTAAGCGATCGAATTTGGTATTGCGTACGGATGATATATGTGCGTCATACGGAATTGAATGAAATAAATATTGAAACTTTTATAAAAGAATGAATAAAATAATTTTGAATTCTGTGATTGGATATTCTTACTAAATAGGGTTAGGTAATTAAAAGCAAAGGAAATTAGTATTTTGAATATAAAAGATAAATTGAATTGCTCAACAAAAGGTATGTATTTAAATTTCTGTATGAAATTTGTTGGTTTTCTGATCCAGCCACTTGGCATTTTGTTTTCCTTTTGAATTTGGGGGCCCGTAGAGGCATTTTGTTGTTGTACCGAGCTAGCCGCACAAATGAGACGCCGGCGAAATTTTTCGAAAATTTAGAGAGTTAGAATTTTTTTGAGAATTTGGATAATTTAAAATTTGGATTTAAATCATAATTTGAATTATTGAGTAAATAATATAGTTTGGAAGTTATGGTTGAGTATATGAAGTTAGTAAGAGTGATAGTGTCTTTGATAAAAAGATTGTTTTGGGTATTGTTAAAACTATTTGGTTATGGAAGGTTGTTGAAACTATTTGGATTGGGAAATAGTTAACGGGTTATGGATCATTCTTCTTAACTAGTAATTTCAAGGACGAAATTTTTTTAAGAAGGGAGGAATGTGACGACTCGAAATTTTTGGACATTAGAAATTGGAATATTTAATTGATTTTAAAAATTTAAAAGTTAGTTTTAACTTGAATTTCAAATATAACTATTTTATTGGATAATTTAATTATTGAATTAATTTACTGGAATTGAGGTAAATTTGTGAATCTTGATTTTTAAGCTTGTAAAAATATAATTTGAAGGCTTGTAAAATTTATATTGGTCATACTGAAGATAATAAAAGTTTTAAAATCGGATTTGGCAGGGAATTGTTCAGTTTTGAAAATATATCATTTAAAATGATATTAAAAAATAGCCTTATGAGGCACAGTCTCGGAATTTGACGAAACTAGTTCCATTGAATCTGTGATAGTGTATTATTATCGAATTTCAATTTTCATTGGGTTTGGAGTGATTGTTTGTCCGTACGATAGATAAACGCGCTGAAATCTATATAATTTTTTTTATAAATAACTGGGTTCAAAAGGCTATCTTCTCCATACGTTCGAATTAGTACTCGGAGCCTTTTCCATCACGTTCGGAATATGGGTATAACCTAATGAACGCCTAGCGGCACGCCTCGATTGGAAGTCAAAACTTTAAGTCGCAATTTCGTGACGATTCAAATTTAAATTTAAATTTAAAAACTATATATATATTGACTAGTTATAATTTATTTACATCAGTCTTTTTTTTACCACTATATCATTCTAACACCTGTACTAGAGGAAACAACATTTCCTCCATCTATCAAGCATGTAAAGGAATTTAAAACGCGTAATAGATTTAAGATTTTTTATTAAAATTTAAAATAAACGAAATGGCCAGTGTAAATCATAGGCTTCTCTTTCGTCCTTCAATTCGAAATAAACAAATTCGAAAATCATGGCCGAATCGCTTCATCTCAAATCAATTGCCGTTCCCCTTTCTATTCATATATGAATTATCCCTAATCAAATACGAATCGATCGGTTCGTTCCTCATTTAATAAAAAAAAAAATCCACTCGAATCGCAGCAGGCGACCATGAAGGCGAGGGAAGAAGGTGGCGCGCTCTCGCTCTAGCTCGCGCGTGTGATGGAGGCATCAAGGCGAGGCTGGTAGGGATATAGGCGAAGGTCGCGATGCGACGTAGGGTAGCTCGTACGGAGCTCGGCCGATGGGTGACGACCGGTTCTTTAGGGATTGCCAAAGCCGAAGCCAGGGCATGGGGATAGGCGAGTGCACACGCGATAAGGTAGGGTGTAGTGGGTGTTGGTGATGGTGAGGTCGTGCGTGGAAGTGGTCGCGGGGTTGTTTGTTCGTGCTGTATTTCCGTCTAGAAGGTAACTAATAGTTTATTTTAATTAAATTAAATAAAGTGATAAATTTGGAATTTTTCTAAAATTTGAAATTAGACAATAAGGATTTAAAATAGTAAAGTAAATAGTAAGGATGATTTAAAATTCTATTTAGTTGAAAAATTTAAATTCTGAAATTGAGTATGTTGATGGTAGTTTTATTTATTTGTTGATATATGTATATAGATGAGAATATATATATATATATAAGGTTTGAACAGAATCTTTAAAAAAAGGTTTTGATTCAGAAAATATATATAATATATATATACAGGAAGATTTTGAAATTTTATATAATAGGATTTTTAAAATATGGTAGAATTATAAATTTTATTTTTAAATGTATATAGGCTATTTTTTTAGTATATGTGGTTCCAAAAGAAAATAAAATAAATATGCATATATATATATATACCTATTTTCATTTAAAAGTTTATTTTTTTAAATGTATTATGGAGATAAATTTGTTTAATAAACTTAAATTGTTATTTTAGTTGCCAAAAACATTTTTATTAAAAGGAATTGGTTTAAAATTAAAACTATTTGTTTAAATTAAATCACTGGTTAATTAAAATTATCAAATTGGAATTTAATTGTTCGACTAGTTCAAATATTAATAAAAATCATATAATTGTTTGTACAAGGTCAAAAATATTGGAGAGTCAAGACGGTTTGGGCCAGATTGCAGAGCAAAAATAAAGGTGAGTTAATCTCACTCATTTGGATTACCTGTTAAATTTAAATTAGTTATATTTAAATTATTTGTTGATTGTTTGAAATGTTTGGATATCATATCATATATAATATATATATATATATATATATATATATTGGAGTGATTGATTTTCCGCATTATATAGCGGATGAGACCCTATGCGCCCCGCATAATAGCAGATGACCCCATATACAGCGATATTCCACCTTGAAGTGGAATTGGTATTTTTTTTATATTGTGCTAACTTCTGTGGATGTAGGAAAATAGGTTGGAGGGATCCAACTGGATTCCTCAAATATGTAGATTTTTTAATATTCTGTGATCTGATTTATTTGTTAATCTGAGATAGATTATATTGGCTTTTGAAAATATTGGATGCTAATGTTTGATTGAATATATTTAGGTATACTAAGTTATCTAAAATATATAGATTGGATTTTTGAAGGGAAAAAAAGAAAAAAAAAGAGAATTTCAAAGTAAAAAAATTATAGAAAATTTGGATAACTTAAAGAATAAATTGGAAAAGGATAAAGGATGATTTTCAAATTCTAATAAGTAAATTCCGAGTATGGGAAAGAACATTTTTAAATAAATGACAATTAATGAATATTTAAACTTAAGTGATGTTATTTAAAGGAATAAAAGATTTATTTTAAAATTAAGGATTTAAGTGGTTTAGGAAGAAATAAAAAAGAATTTGGAAATAATATGAAATTGGTATTTTCAGTTTAAATAAGATTTTAAATCATAATAAAGAAGTTAAATATGAAATTAGGGGGTTTTAAAATAAAATTGAGTAAGTAAAGGAATTTATTTTTAAATGGAGTAAATTTTGGAAATCTATTTAGTATTTGAAATCGTGTTTCAAAAAAAGATGAGATTATGGAATTTATAGGCACGGTTTATAAAGTGAAGTAAGATATCGGTGGATATTTGGAAGTATAAATTCATGGTGGAAATTTATAAAGGAATGGGTAATTTGTTTTAAAAATGAATAGTGATTTATTTTTATAGGTGTGAAAGAGAAGTGTATTTCCTTGGAAAGCCAAGTACGTTTTCAAAGCAAATTTTCAAGTATAAGTTAAAAATTTTAAAGTTGTTTTTAAAGGGATGTTTTTGAGAAATTATTATTTAAGTTGTTTAAAATTTTAAAGGTAAATGTTTATTAAATTAGTTATAGTAGTAATTATTTTGAAAATTTATTTGGTATTATGATTTAAAAAGATAATCATTAATATTTATATTTTATAAAGTAGTTATATTTTAAAGATAGTTAGGCTAAAGTTTTTATTTGAAAACTTGTATAGAATTTCATAATTTCTATTTTCATTTTAAAATTTGTTTTTGGCTTATGTTTCACTTGAGAATTTTTTGGAAATTTCATAATTAGTATTTTAAATAAAGTGTTTTAAATAGTTTTTATTTTAAGTGTTTTAAAACATATTTTCGGATTAAATTATTTTAATATCTAAAGTGTTTAGACTTGGTGATTTTCAGTGGGAATAAAAAATATTTGACAATTTATTCCGTGAGAGAAATGCGATTTGAAAACTGTTTTCAAAGGGGTAAAAGTGTAGGAAAATATCTTATGAAGATATTTTGAAATAAATAAATAATTTGCGAAATTATTAAGACCGATGGTTGTTTGTAAATGTTATTTGATAGTTAAATAAACTACTATCAATATTGGCCAATGCGCTGATCGTTTCGAAGAGACCGGGATCAGGATTAATTTTCCAAAAACCACTTCGATCCGGTTTGACCATTTTCGTGAGGAAGACAAGAGCTTGGAGTCGAAGATGGAGCAGTGAAGTGAAATGGCTAATCGCTACTAATCCTGAGGGTGATTCCAAAATGGATGTAGTAGGAGTAGTGCCTTCGGTTCCGTTCGAACCCGGAACAGACTTGTATGGACGAATGCTTTCGGAACATTGTCAGGAGGACGATGAGCATTCTTAGTGAATGTGCGCTAAAAAGGTAACGCATAGCCTCGAGCCTCATCAACCGGGAATAGCTAAAACAGGAGAGGTGCACGCAAGGCTAAGTGGCTAGCAACCAATTAGGGTAAGGTCACCCTGTCTAGATGTCCCTTTTTTTTGGCTGTTTGCGCGGTTGCTGATCCCAATCACGGGGTGAACTTATTCGGACTATCGAGTAAGAGGTAGCTCCGATCTTGTGATGCAGGGGATCCTCGGTAAGGTGATCTAGACCACGTACTGTGATAGGCGGTGCCTCAGTAGCCCTACCATTGATGGAAATCCATTCTCCCTACGTGCCTTTATGGTTTTGTATTTAGAACCCACTTTGTGGCTAGTATTGCTGGAATTTAATAATGTAACATTTTCGTCTATTGAATAAGTATTTGTATATAGACACTACTATAATATCATAGGATTTTATAAGAAAATGTTTTGGTTATCGTATAGTAAAAACCCGACATTTTTATTTATGGAGTGGTCTAACGAGATACCTTTGATTTCTAAGAATTTTGAAAACTTTAATAATCAAATTGAGTGTGTTTTCTCACGCTGGTTTTCCAGACTGACTCGGGTGTTATTTAACTATAATGCTCGGGTCAGACCGCGTATTATATGGTACAGATTCTGGATGGACTGCTATGGAGCTCAGGAGACGAGCTGGATGGCGAGACGTATCACACGTATTTGATGCATTCCTCTATGTATGGTTCGCTGTGTAGTCAGTTTTGTGAGGACAGGTATGATAACTGTCCATTGTGTGCTATAAATTTTCTTGTACTCTAATGATGTAATGAATAAAACAGATATAGTTTCTTTGTGTAAAGACCAGTTATTATCTATTATATTTTATTCCGCTGCGTTGGTAAGATTCTGATATTGTTCCTATTTCTTCTTCTACCACCTTCTTCTTTAACCCTAATGGTTCGGGTTACCGGCATTCGATTGTTCGGCATTTAATACAGTGGTCGTATTGATGTCGATTTTCGGGCGTCGAAAAATCGGGTCGTTACACCACACGTGTGTAATATGGTGGTGCCATTTTCTTCTTCTCCCTTAGCTTTTCTAATTAATAGAGCATGTGAAACTCTCTTTATATATATATGCATGAGGTCCAATATTTCTACGGTGTGGGACTAAAACTTTAATGGATTTGAGAATTTTCCTATTAATCTTTTACATAGATATAGGACATGACAGTTTGCATATCTCCAAACATTCACATTAGTTACGCAATAAACATTTATATTATATGGCCCACCATATAAAGAAAGCAATCATATGAAATTCATGCAAATAATTTAAATTTAGTTTTTGGCTTAATCATGTTCTTTATACAATCTGAACATGCAAAACTAAAAGTTTAAGGGGGGAAGCTATAAACAAGATCGATTTATTTACCACCAGCTATTATAGTTGAATTCTTGAAGCATATGAAACAACAAATCGAATCTGACTTGAGGAAACAGATTTCCAACTCGTCCAAATCTATACTGCTATTTCTGGTTAAGTGCCGAAACCTCACACTCCTAATCAGATGGTGTATTTGCCTTATAGAGAGTAGGTTTAATGACCGTGTTGGAAAATGGACTCAAGTTCTCCCTTTTATACTGTTCTTGCCATCAAGGAGCCGTTGAGAATGTGAAAAAGAACGTGGGTGGTCATCTAAAAGTGGGGAGATTAAATAGGTTAGTTATCTTGATCATTGATAACTTCCCTTAATAAATGGACTACATACTTTTCCAAAAATTGACCGAGTTAACTTTTATTAATATCATTTTCTGGAAAAGGTTTACATTCTGCCACTTGGTCCATTCAACTAGAGAGACTTCATATATGGATCATAGCGACGTGTCCTCTTAGAGAGAGAATTAATCTTCCATGTATCACATTATACTCGATCTCTCATTATTCACGCTATAACTTAATGAGTAAACCCTAAGTCTACTTCAGGTCAAACATAATGATATTTCTTAGCAAATATGTACTTACATAAATTCCAATGAGAAATATCCAATAATTGTTTTTTCAATACAACATAAATGAATGTATCACATGATGGAACCAAGTCATATTCTCATTACATGACCCTTGAAACTCTTGATTTCCATGCCTTTAGTCAAGGGATCAACAATCATAAGCTCAGTGCTAATGTGTTCAATGATCACCTTCTTTTCCTGAACACGTTCCTTTATGGCTCGAAACTTTATGTCTATGTGTATGCTTCGACTTCCACTCTTGTTATTCTTAGCCATAAAGACATCAGCTGAATTATCACAATGCATTCTTATTGGGCGACAAATAGAGTCCACGAATCGCAACCCAGATATGAAACTCATCAACCTTACACCATGCGAGGTAGCCTCAAAACAAGAAATGAACTCGGCCTCCATAGTAGAAGTGGCTGTCAGGGTCTTCTTCGCACTCCTCCATGAAACGGCACCATCAGCTAGCATAAACACATATCCTGAAGTGGATTTTCATGAGTCAATGCAGCCGCCGCAGTTGGAGTCAGAATAGCCTACCATTTCAAGGTTATTTGTCCGTCTATACATAAGCATGTAATCCTTGGTACCCTAAAGATACATTAACACCTTCTTTGCAGCCTTTCGGTGATCGATTCCTGGGTTACCCTGATATCTTTCTAATACCCCAACCGCATCTGCAATATCGGGTCTGGTACAGACCTGAGCATACATTATGTGGCCAACAGCTGAAGCATATGAAATATTTTTCATCCGTTCCCTTTCAATGTTATTCCTAGGGCACTAGTCCAAACTGAACCGTTCACCCTTCAAAATGGATGCTGCATTTGGTGAACAATCTTTCGTTTTGAATCTTTCAAGCTCTTTGTCGATATAGGCCTCTTTAGACAATCCCAAAATGCCTCGAGATCTATCTCTATGGATCTTAATGCCAATGACATAAGATTCCTCTCTCATATCTTTCATATCAAAGTTACTTGAAAGGAATTGTTTCACCATATGTAGCATCTCCTTGTCATTGGTTGCAAGTAAATTATCATCCGCATACAACACAAGAAAACAAATTTTACTCCCACTGACCTTAAGATATATACATTGATCCATGATATTTTCCATGAAACCGAATCAAGTAATTATTTCATGGAATTTCTTATACCACTTGTGAGAGGCTTGTTTTAACCCCTATATGGATTTATTCAGTTTACAAACCAAATGCTCACCATCCTTAGAGGAGAATCCTTCAGGTTGTTTCATTAAAACCTCTTCCTCTAAATCTCCGTTTAGAAAAGCCGTTTTCACATTCATCTGATGCAGCTCGAAGTCAAAATAAGCTACTAATGCCATGACCACTCGAAAATAATCTTTCTTTGACACAGGAGAGAAAGTTTCTGTGTAGTCGATTCCTTCCCATTGAGGGAACCCTTTGGCAACGAGTCTTGCCTTGTGTCTCTCGATGTTGCCTAGTGAGTCTCTTTTTGTTTTAAAAACCCACTTGCATCCAATGATTTTTACACCATCCGACAACTCGATGAGATTGCAAACTCAATTACATGCCATAGTATTCATTTCTTCTTTCATAGCATTCAGCAATAAGTTTGAATCTGCAGAACTTACAGCTTATGAGAACGACAAAGGTCATTATTGACTCCAGTGTTATAACCTGATTCTTATAGGTAGACTTCATAGTCATCAGGAATAGCTGATCTCCTTTCTCGAGTAGATCTCCTTAATGGGACTTGTTTATTCTCATGATGAACTTTTTTCCTCGTTTACAACACGGTCTATCAGATTTTGATCAACAATTTGTGGAATTCTGTATTTGGTTGTCCAACACTCGGCTGAACTTGAGGACCATGAATGAAAATCAACCTATCACTTGAATCAGAGGGTAAAATCTCACAGTGGTCTATTTTAGGACTAATACTCTGATATTGATCACTCCCACTGATCAAATCATTCTCAAGAAATTTAGCATTTCTTGATTCCACAATCCTGGTACAATTGGACGGACAATAGAATTTATAACCCTTTGACTTCTTGGCATATCCAATGAAATACCCACTAATAGTCCTTGGGTCATGCTTCTATTCTTGTAGTTTGTAAATTCTCACTCCCGACGAGCATCCCCAAACGCGTACATGTCGCAAACTTGGTTTCCTCGAACAACTCAAAAGGCGTCTTAGAGACGGCCTTGGAAGGAACCTGGTTTAATATGTATGTTGCCGTCTTAAGAGCTTCAATCCCTAAAAATGATGGAAGTTTAACATTACTTCTCATACTTCTCACCATGTCCATTAAGGTTCGATTTCTTTATTCTGCCACACCATTCTAATTCGGAGAACCAGGCATAGTATATTGGGTAACAATCCCATGCTTGTGAAGAAATTTTGCAAATGAACCACATGCTTGTCCGTTTTCCGTGTATCTACCATAATACTCACCACCTATATCTGATCTTTCGATTTTAATATGCTTACCACATTGATTCTCTACTTCGGCCTTAAACAATTTGAAGGCTTCCAAAGCTTCGTCTTTGAGCGAAGCAAATAGAGATACATATATCGTGAATAATCGTCTATGAACGTAATAAAGTATTTTGGATCATTAGCATTCATATCTGGACGAAAAATATCTGTATGTATGATTTCTAATAGTTCAAAACTCCTCTTTGCAGCTTTCTTATGTATGTTAGTTTGCTTGCCCTTAATGCAACTAATACAAGTCTCAAAATCAGTAAAGTCTAGAGTAGAAAGTACTTCATCCTTTACTAATCTCTTAACTCTCTCAATGGAAATATGTCCCAATCTCCGATGCCACGACGTGGAGGATTTTTCATTCATAATACATCTCTTTAAACCTGTGTTAACATGCGTTGAACTATGAGCAATGTCCTTTTGCAATTCAAGACGATACATACCATCAGATAAAGTACCATAATTAATAAACTCAGAATTTCTAGAAAAACTGAAACCAAAATCTGAAAAATTAAAGGAAAATCCCAAAGGTACAAGTCTTGAAACTGAAATCAAATTTATAACGAAATTCTGTACATAAAACATATTTTCTAAACACAAAACAAAACCACCACTTAAAGTTAAACTGCATGTCCCAACGGCTTCCACACATGAACCCACCTGGCTCCTAGAATAGATGTAATGTTCACTGCCCACTGGTTTCCTTAGGTTTGTCAAATCCTACAAGGTATTCGAAACATGGATTGTAGTACCAGAATCAATCCACTAAGTACAATGATTAACATTAACCATATTTGATTCATAACGCACAAGTACGAGAAAATTAACTTTCTTTGCAAGCCAGATTTTGAATTTAGCAGTCTTTCTTTATGTGCCCCTTCTTTTTACAATAGTAACACCCATCCTTCTTAATGGCCTGCTTAGCCGACATCTTTCCTTTTCTTCTTTTCTTAGTGCAATCCTTCTTCTTCTTTTCAGAAGTAGTAAGGTTCATTTTTCACCCAGTTCCATTATATCTTCCTTCTTCTTGAACACACATGGTCACGAGTTCATTAGTTGACCACTTATCCTTATATGTATTGTGAGATACTTTAAAAGGACCATATTGATCAGGAAGAGTGCATAAAATGAAATACACAAGAAAAGACTCAGACATGGTAACTTCTAAGTTATTTAGTTGAGCCGCAATGTCCCTCATGCGCATGATATAATCACACACCCCTTTAATTTCAGTGAGCCTCATGGATGAAAATTGAATTATTAAGGTGCTAGCAAGAGCTTTGTCTGAAGTTGCAAACTGCTCATCGATGGCGTGAAGGAGATCTCTAACCTTTGTATGCTGATCGACGAAACAATGAATACTAGCACAAATTTTGGCCTTTATGAACATAAAAGGGGACGGTTCGATCTCTCCCATTTTTCATAAAGGATAACTACATCTGGAGTACTAGTCTCAGTAATGTTAGGTGGTTCGTCTTTCCTAATAGCATAATCAATATTCATCCATCCTAACTATAGCAGCACTCTTTCCTTCCACACCTTATAATTATCACCGTTTAATTCAGGAATATCATATATGACATCAGAAGAAACCTCAAGCAAAACTACTGTAAAAAGGTAAGATACATGCTTAGAAACAAGAATTTTGGGCATAAGTCTTGTCAGGATTTGCCAATGTAAATTATGGGGAATATATATGAATCTATTGACATAAATCCTGCCTGTGGGCAGAAGTTGTACTCAATTAGATTCATAAGAACAAAACAATGAAAGTAGAAAACAACACAAGTTTCATAATTCCCATGGGTACATTAAGAAACCTAGTGGAAAATTTCATCCCAACTAAGTGTAGAAATATAATGAAATTCCTGTGGGTAAGATTCATTATATGACACAACAAAACTAAAAACAGTGCGCAGCGCACGGATGCAGCTATGCATACTATCGCACACACACGTGCTAAGAGCTTTCCACGTGTGTGTGATATGGTGGTGCCATTTTCTTCTTCTCCGTTAGATTTTCTAATTGATAGAGCATGTGTAACTCTCTATGTATATTTGCATTAGGTCCAATATTTCTATGATGTGGGACTAAAACTTTAACAGATTTGAGAATTTTCCTATTAATCTTTTACATAGACATAGGACACGACTGTTTGTATATCTCCAAACATTCACATAAGTTCTACAGTAAACATTAATGTGATATGGCCCACCATATAAAGAAAAGAAATCATATGAAATTCATGCAAATGCACTCATTTAATTTTTCCAGTGAGTAAATTCTGCAACTTTTGTATGAAAGCAACAATAAAGCAACATGATTTTCATATCAAGCAAGGCAGAAGAAATTATGGCGCTAATACCAAATAATACAAATAATTTAAATTTAGCTTTTAGCTTAATCATGTTCTCTATTCAATCTGAACGTGCAAAACTAAAAGTTTAAGGGTGGAAGCTATAAACAAGATCGATTTATTTACCTTCAGCCAATGTAGTTGAATTCTTGAGGCGTATGAAACAACAATTCGAATCTGACTTGAGGAAACAAATTTCCAACTCGTCCAAATCTATACTGCTATTTCTGATTAAGTGCCAAACCCTCACACTCTTAATTATATGGTGTATTTTCCATATAGAGAGTAGGTTTAGTGACCTTGTCGGAAAACGGACTCAAGTTCTCCCTTTTATACTGCTCTTGCCATCAATGAGCAGTTGAGAACGTGAGAAAGAACATGGGCGGTTATCTAAAAGTGGGGAGATTAAATAGGGTTGTTATCTTGATCATTGATAACTTCCCTTAATAAATGGACTACATACTATTTCAAATATTGGCCGAGTTAACTTTTATTAATATCATTTTCTAGAAAAGGCTTACATTCTCCCACTTTGTCCATTTAACTAGAGAGACTTCATATATGGATCATAGCAACAAATCCTCTTAGTGCGAGAATTAATCTTCCATGTATCACATTATACTCGATCTCTTATTATTCACGCTATAACTTAATGAGTAAACCCTATGTCTACTTCAGGTCAAACATAAAGATATTTCTTAGCAAATATGTATGTACATAAATTCAGATGAGAAATATCCAACAATTTTTTTTTTCAATACAACATAAATGAATGTATCACATGACGGAACCAAGTTCCATTCTCACTACGTGACCCTTGAAACACTTGATTTGCATGCCTTTAGTCAAGGGATCAACAATCATAAGCTCAGTGCTAATGTATTCAATGATCACCTTCTTTTCCTTAACACGTTCGTTTATGGATCAAAACTTTATGTCGATGTGTTTGCTACAATTTGCGCTCTTGTTATTCTTAGCCATAAAGACAGAAGCTGAATAATCAGAATACATTCTTATTGGGCGACAAATAGAGTCCGCGACTCACAACCCAGATATGAAACTATTCAACCATACACCATGCAAGGTAGCCTCAAAACATGAAATGAACTCAACCTCCATAGTAGAAGTGGCTGTCAAGTTCTGCTTCGCACTCCACCATGAAACAACACCATCAGCTAGCATAAACACATATCCTGAAGTGGATTTTTGTGAATCAATGCAGCTGCCGTAGTCGGAGTCGGAGTAGCCTACCACTTCAACGATATCTGTCCATCTATACATAAGCATGTTATCCTTAGTACCCTGAAGATACCTTAACACCTTCATTGCAACCTTCTAGTGATCGATTCCTGGGTTACCCTGATATCTTCCTAATACCCCAACCGCATATGAAATATCGGGTCTGGTACAGACCTTAGCATACATTATGCTGCCAACCGCTGAAGCATATGGAATATTTTTCATCTGTACCCTTTCAATGTTATTCCTAGGGTATTGGTCCAAACTGAACCGTTCACCCTTCACAATGGGTACTGCATTTGGTGAGCAATCTTTCATTCTGAATCTTTCAAGCACTTTGTCGATATAGGCCTCTTGAGACAATCCCAAAATGCCTCGAGATCTATCTCTATGGATCTTAATGCCAATGACATA
The DNA here is from genome assembly GCA_030765085.1 of Allium cepa. Taxonomy (NCBI): domain Eukaryota; kingdom Viridiplantae; phylum Streptophyta; class Magnoliopsida; order Asparagales; family Amaryllidaceae; genus Allium; species Allium cepa. The sequence continues at coordinate 640,210,098 of CM060939.1, read as the reverse complement.
AGATGCCTCTCCCATATCTTTCAAATCAAAGTTACTTTAAATGAATTATTTCACCTCATGTAGCATCCCTATGTCATTGGTTGCAAGTAAAATATCATCTACATACAACATAAGAAAAAAAACTTTACTCCCACTGACCTTAAGATATATACATTAATCCATGATATTTTCTTTGAAAACGAATGAAGTAATTATTTCATGGAATTTTTTATACCACTGGCGGGAGGCTTGTTTTAACCCATATATGGATTTATTTAGTTTACAAACCAAATGCTCGCCATCCTTAGAGGAGAATCCTTTAGGTTGTTCCGTATAAACCTCTTCCTCTAAATCTCCCTTTAGAAAATCCGTTTTCACAATCATCTGATGCGGCTCGAAGTCAAAATGAGCTACTAATGCCATGACCACTCGAAAATAATCTTTATTTGACAAAGGAGAGAAAGTTTTTGTGTAGTCGATTCGTTCCCTTTGAGCGAACCCTTTGGCAACGAGTCTTGCCTTACGTCTCTCGATGTTGCCTAGTGAGTTCCTTTTTGTCTTAAATACCCACTTGCATCCAATGAATTTTACACCATTGGGCAACTCGACGTGATTCCAAACTCGATTAGACGCCATAGAATTCATTTCTTCTTTCATAGCATTCAACCATAAGTTTGAATCTGTAGAACTAACAGCTTGTGAAAATGATAAAGGGTCATTATCGACTCCAATGTTATAATCTGATTCTTGTAGGTAGACTTCATAGTCATCAGGAATAGCTGATCTCCATTCTCGAGTTGATCTCCTTAATGGGACTTGTTCATTCTCATAATGAACTGGTTCCTCGTTTACAACATGATCTATCGGATTTTGATCAATAGTTTGTGGAATTTCTGTATTTGGTTGTCAACACTCGGCTGAACTTGAGGAGCATGAATGACTATGAACATATCACTTCAATCAGAAGGTGAAATCTCACAGTGGTCTATTTTAGGACTAATATTCTGAAATTGATCACTCCCACTGATTAAACCATTCTCAAGAAATTTAGGATTTCTTGATTCCACAATCCTGGTACAATTGGACGAACAATAGAATTTATAACCCTTTGACTTATCGGCATATCCAATGAAATACCCACTAATAGTCCTTGGGTCAAGCATCTTTTCTTGTGGATTGTAAATTCTCACTTCCAACGGGCATCCCCAAATGCGTACATGTCACACACTTGGTTTCCATAACAACTCAAAAGGCGTCTTAGAGATGGCGTTGGAAGGAACCCGGTTTAATATGTATGCTGCCGTCTTAAGATCTTCGATCCATAAAAATTGTGGAAGTTTAACATTACTTCTCATACTTCTCACCATGTGCATTAAGGTTCGATTTCTTCTTTCTGCCACACCATTCTGATCTGGAGAACCAGGCATAGTGTATTGGGTAACAATCCCATGCTCTTGAAGAAATTTTGCAAATGAACCACATGCTTGTCCGTTCTCCATGTAGCTACCATAGTACTCACCACCTCAATCTTATCTTACGATTTTAATGTGCTTACCACATTGATTCTCAACTTCCGCCTTAAACAATTTGAAGGCTTCCAAAGCTTCGTCTTTGGAACGAAGAAAGTAGAGATACATATATTGTGAATAATCGTCTATGAAGGCGATAAAGTATTTTGGATCATTAGCGTTCATATCCGGACAACAAATATCTGCATGTATGATTTCTAATAGTTCAGCACTCCTCTTTGCACCTTTCTTATGTATGTTAGTTTGCTTGCCCTTAATTCAAGTAATACAAGTCTCAAAATCCGTAAAGTCTAGAGTAGAAAGCACTCCATCCTTTACTAATCTCTTAACCCTCTCAATGGAAATATGTCCCAATCTCCGATGCCACAACATAATTTTTTTTTTCATTCATAATACATCTCTTTAAACCAGTATTAACATGCATTGAACTACGAGCAATGTCATTTTGCAACTTAAGACAATACAAACCATCAGACAAAATACCGTTATCAATAATCTCAGAATTTCTAGATAAACTGAAACCAAAATATGAAAAATTAAAGAAAAATTCCAAAGGTACAAGTCTTGAAATTGAAATCAAATTTCTAGCAAATTTGGTACATAAAATGTCTTTTCTAAACGCAGAAAAAAACAACTACTAAAAGTTAAAATGCATTTCCCAACGCCTTCCACACGTGAACCCATCTGGCTCCTAGAATAGATGTAATGGTCACTGCCCACCAGTTTCCTTAGGTTTGTCATACCCTGCAAGTTATTCGAAACATGGATTGTAGTACCAGAATCAATCCACCAAGTACTATGATTAACATTAACCATATTTGATTCATAACATACAAATGCGATAAAATTAACTTTCTTTGCAAGCCGAATTTTGAATTTAGGATAGTCTTTCTTTATGTACCCCTTCTTTTTACAGAAGTAACACCCATCCTTCTTAATGGCTTGCCTAGTCGACATCTTTCATTTTCTCTTTTTCTTAGTGCAATCCTTCTTCTTCTTTTCAGAAGTAGTAAGGTTCGCCTTTTCACCCTCTTCCATTATCAATATTCCTTCTTCTTGAACACACATGGTCATGAGTTCATTAATTGACCACTTATCCTTATGTGTGTTGTAAGATACATTAAAAGGACCATACTGATAAGGAAGAGTGCATAAAATGAAATGCACTAGGAAAGACTCAGACATGGTAACTTCTAAGTAATTTAGTTGAGCCACACTGTCCCTCATGTGCATGGTATAATCTCGCACCCCTTTAATTTCAGTGAGCCTTATGGATGAAAATTGAATTATTAAGGTCCTAGCAAAAGCTTTGTCTGAAGTAGCAAACTGCTCATCCATGGCCTTAAGGAGACCTCTAACCTCAGTATGCTGATTGACGGAACCACGAATACTAGCACAAATTTTGGTCTTTATGAACATAACGGAGAGATGATTTGATCTCTCCCACTTTTTATAAAGGCTAACCGCATCCGGAGTGCTAGTCTTAGTAATGTTAGGTGGTTCGTCTTTTCTAATAGTATAGTCAATATCCATCCATCCAAACTGTAGCAGCACTCTTTCCTTCCATGCCTTATAATTATCACCCTTTAATTCAGGAATGTCACATTTGACATCACAAGAAGCCCCAAGCAAAACTACTGTAAAAAGGTAAGATACATGCTTAGAAACAAGAATTTTGGGCATAAGTCTTGTCATGATTTACGAATGTAAATTATGGGGAATATATATGAATCTATTAACATAAAACCTACTTGTGGGCTGAAGTTGTACTCAATTAGATTCATAAGAACAAAACGATGAAAGTAGCATACAACACAAGTTTCATAATTCCTGTGGGTACATTAAGAAACCTAATGGAATATTTCATCCTAACTAAGCGTAGAAATATAATGAAATTCCTATGGGTAAGATTCATTATATGACATACAACAAACTAAAAAATAGTGCACAACGCACCAAAGTTCAGTAACCAGGGATGCTGTGGCTAGTCTCCAGTAACAGGGATACAAATTTTACTCACCCGAGGAAGAAGAAAAAAGGCAGACGGATGTAGCTAGGCATACTATCGCACACGCTCGTGCTAAGTTCTAAGTGCTTTCCGTGTGTGATGACTCGGAATTTTTGGACATTTGAAACTGAAATATTTAATTGATTTTAAATATTTAAAACTTAGTTTTAACTTGAATTTCAAATATAACTATTTTATTGGATAATTTAATTATTGAATTAAATTACTGGAATTGAGCTAAATTAGTGAATCTTGATTTTTAAGCTTGTAAAGTAATAATTTAAAGGCTTGTAAAACTTATATTGGTCATATTGAAGGCAATAAAAGTTTTATAATCGGATTTGACAGGGAATTGTTCAGTTTTGAAAATATATCGTTTAAAATGATATTTAAAAATAGCCTTCCGAGACAAAGTCTCAGAATTTGACGAAACAAGTTCCATTGAATCCATAATAGTGTATTATTATCGGGTTTCAATTTTCGTAGTGTTTGGAGTGATCGTTTGGTCATACAGTAGATAAACACGCTGAAATCTATATCAAAATTTAATATAATAACTGGGTTAAAAAAGCTATCTTCTCCATACGATCGAATCAGGACGCAGAACCTTTTCCATCACGTTCAGAATATAGATATAACCTTATGAACGCCTAGCGGCATGCCTCGATTGGAAGTCAAAATTTTAAGTCACGATTTCGTGACGATTCAAATTTAAATTTAAAAACTATATATATTGACTAATCAAAATTTATTTACATCAATTTTATTTTTTTACCATTATATCATTCTAACACCTGTACAAGAGGAAACAACATTTCCTCCATCTGTCAAGCATGCAAAGGAATTTGAAACACGTAACAGATTTAAATTTTTTTATTAAAATTTAAAATAAACGAGAATGGCCAGTGTAAATCAGGGGCTTCTCTTTCCTCCCTCGATTCGAAATAAACAAATACGAAAATCATGGTCGACCCCTTCATCTCAAATTAATTTCATTCCCCTTTCTATTCATATATGAATTAGCCCTACTCAAATATGAATCGATCGGTTTGTTCCTCAGTTAATAAAAAAAAGAAAATCCACTCGAATCGCAGCAGGCGGCCACGAACGCGAGGGAAGAAGGTGGCGCGCTCGCGCTCGAGCTGCGCGTGTGATGGAGGCATCAAAGCGAGGCTGGTAGGGATGTAGGCGAAGGTCGCGATGCGACTTAGGGTGGCTCGTATGGAGCATGGCCAATGGGTGAAGACCGGTTCTTTGGGGGCTGCCAATGCCGAAGCTACGGCATGGGGGTAGCGAGTGCGCACGCGATAAGGTAGGGTGTAGTGGGTGTTGGTGATGGTGAGGTCGTGCCTGGAAGTGGTCGTGGGGTTGTCTGTTCGTGATGTGTTTCTGTGTAGAAGGTAATTAACAGTTTATTTTAATTAAATTAAATAAAGTGATTGGTTTGGAATTTTTGTAAAAACTAAAATTAGATAATAAGGATTTAAAATAGTAAAGTAAACAACAAGGAAGATTTAAAATTTTATTTAGCTAATAAATTTAATTTTCGAAACTAAGTATGTTGATGGTAGTTTTATTTATTTATAGAATATGTTTGTAGACGAGAATATATATATATATATATATATATATATATATATATATATATTAGATTTAAACAGAAGCTTTTAAAAAAAGTTTTTGATTTAGAAAAAATATATATAATATATATAGATGAAGATTTTGAAATTTTATATAATAGGAATTTTAAAATGTGGTAGAATTATAAATTTGATTTTTAAATGTACATAGGCTATTTTTTTAGTATACGTTGTTCCAAAAAAAAATACGTACATATATATACCTATTTTCAGTTCAAAGTTTATTTTAAAAAAAATGTATTATGGAGATAAATTTGTTTAATAAACTTATATTATTATTTTAGTCGCCAAAAACATTTTTATTAAAAGGAATTGGTTTAAAATTAAAACTATTAGTTTAATTTAAATCACTGGTTAATTAAAATTATCAAATGGGAATTTAATTGTTCGATTAGTTATTAATAAAAATCATATAATTGTTTGTACAACGTCAAAAATATTTGAGTGTCAAGTCGGTTTGGGCCAGATTGCAAAGCAAAAATAAAGATGAGTTAATCTCACTCATTTGGATTACCTATTAAATTTAAATTAGTTAAGTTTAAATTATTGGTTGATTGTTTGAATTTCTTGGATGTGGTATTATATATATATATATATATATATATATATATATATACTGGAGCGATTGATTTCCTGCATTATATAGCGGATGAGACCCTATGTTCCCCACATAATAGCGGATGACCCCATATACCGCGATATTCCATCTTGAAGTGGAATTGAGATTTTTTTTTATATTGTGCTAACTTCTATGGATGTAGGGAAACAGGTTGGAGGGATCCAACTGTATTCATCAAATATTTAGATTTTTTAATATTCTGTGATCTGATTTATTTGTTAACCTGAGATAGATTATATTGGTTTTCGAAAATATTGGATGTTATGGTTTGATTGAATATATTTGGGTATACTGAGTTATCTAAAATATATAGATTGGATTTTTGAAGGGAAAAAAAGATAATTTTCAAGTAAAATAATTATCGAAAATTTGGATAAATTAAAGAATAAATTGGAAAAGGATAAAGGTTGATTTTTAATTCTAATAAGTAAATTCCGAGTACGGGAAAGAAGATTTTTGAATAAATGGCAATAAATGAATATTTTAACTTAAGTGATGTTATTTAAAGGAATAAAAGATTTATTTTCTAAATTAAGGATTTAAATGGTTTTGGAAGAAATAAAAGAAGAACTTTGAAATAAATATGAAATTGGTATTTTCAGTTTAAATAAGATTTTAAGTCATAATAAAGAATTAAATATGAAATTAATGGGTTTTAAAATATAATTAAGTAAGTAAAGGAATTTATTTTTAAATGGAGTAAATTTTGGAAATTGATTTGGAAATTGATTTAGTGTTTGAAACTGTGTTTAAAAAAAGGATGAGACTATGAAATTTATAAATGAGGTTTATAAAGTGAAATAAGATATCAATGTATATTTGGAAGTATAAATTCACAGTGGAAATTTATAAAGGAATGGGTAATCTATTTTAAAAATAAATAGTGGTTTATTTTTAAAGGTGTGAATGAGAAGTATATTTCCTTGGAATGCCAAGTACGTTTTCAAAGCAAATTTTCAAGTATAAGTTAAAAGTTTTAAAGTTGTTTTTAAAGGAAGGTTTTTGAGAAATTATTATTTAAGTTGTTTAAAATTTTAAAGGTAAATATTTATTAAATTAGTTACAGTAGTAATTATTTTGAAAAGTTAATTGGTATTATGATTTAAAAAGATAATCATCAATATTTATATTTTATAAAGTAGTTATATTTTAAAGATAGTTAGGCTAAAGTTTTTATTTGAAAACTTGTATAGAATTTCATAATTTCTTTTTTTATTTTAAAATTTGTTTTTGGCTTATGTTTCACTTGAGAATTTTTAGGAAATTTCATAGTTAGTATTTTAAATAAAGTGTGTTAAATAGTTTTTATTTTAAGTGTTTTAAAATATATTTTTGGATAAAATAATTTAAATTATTTTCAAATTTAAAGTATTTAGGCTTGGTGATTTTCAGTGGGAATAAACAATATTTGGAAATTTATTCCGCGAGAGAAAAGTGATTTGAAAACTGTTTTCAAAGGGGTTGAAGTGTAGGAAAATATCTTGTGATTTCAAATAAATAAATAATTTGGGAAATTATTAAGACTAATGATTGTTTGTAAATGTTATTTGATAGTTAAATAACTGACTATCAATATTGGCCAACGCGCCGATCGTTTCGAAGAGACTGGGATCGGAATTAATTTCCCGAGAACCACTTCGATCCGATTTGGACGTTTTCGTAAGAAAAGCTAGAGCTTGGAGTCGAAGATGGAGCAGTGAAGTGCAAGGGCTAATCGCTACTAATCCTGTGGGTGATTCCAAAATGGATGTAGTAGGGGTAGTGCCTTCGGTTCCATTCGAACCGAGAGCGGACTTGTATGGACGAATGCTTTCAGAACATTGTCAGGAGGACGGTGAGCATTCTAAATAAATGTGTGCTAAAAAGGTAACGCATAGCCTCAAGCCTCATCAACCGGGAGGCTAAGTGGCTAGGAACCAATTAGGGTAAGGCCACCCATGTCTAGATGTCCCTTTATTCGGCTGTGTGGGCAGTTGCTGATCCCAACCGTGCGGTGAACTTATTCAGACTATCCAATAAGGGGTAGCTCCAGTCTTGTGATGCAGGGGATAAGGGTGGATCCTCGGTACGGTGATCTAGACCATGTACTGTGACGGACGGTACCCCAGTAGCCCTGCCATTGATGGAAATCTATTCTCCCTACGTGCCTTTACGGTTTTGTTTGTAGAACCCACTTTGTGGATAGTATTGCTGGAATTTAATAATGTAACAATTTCTGCCATTTGAATAAGTATTTGTATATAAACACTACTATAATATCAGAGGATTTTATAAGAAAATATTTTGGTTATCGTAAGGTAAAAGCCCGACATGTTTATTTAGTCGTGGTCTTACGAGATACTTTCCATTTCAAAAATTTTGAAAACTTTAATAATGAAATTGAGTGTGTTTTCTCACGCTGGTTTTCCACACTGACTCGGGTGTTGTTTAACTATAATGGTTGGGTTAGATAGAGTATTATAGAGTACAGATTCTGGAAGGACTACTATAGAGCTGCGGAGACGAGCTGGATGGTGTAATGACCCATAATTTCCGCCATTTGAAATTCGTATATTTAATTGATTTTAAATATGCATAAGTAAAATTGATAAGTCAAATAACTTATTTTTCAACTATGTGGAATTAATTGAATAATTAAATTATTAATTTAATATTTGAAATTACTAAAATAAGTAGAAATTGGATTTAAAGTGAACAAAAATGATTTATAAAGTTGAACTAAATTCTATTTGAATTAGAATAATGTTACAGAACTTTTAAAATCGAATTAAAAGTTAATTTGAAGAAATTGAATGTTTTAATATTTAATTAACGTGTAAAATAGCCATTTTTCAAATAGTCTCGGATTTCAACGAAACTAATTTCATCAGATCCGTAATGTTATATTATTGTAAGATTTCAAATTTCGTGACATTCGGATTTACGGTTTGTCCAGGGCAAGCTAAAACGCGTAGAAATTCGTTTAAGTGAAATTTTAAATTTAAATAGTCGATTCGAAAACCTACCTTTCAAATACAATCGAATTGGCTCCCGATACATATTCTATTGCGTTCGTAATAGGGATAAAACATTATAAACATCAGGCGGCATACTTCACTTCGAGTTCGGAAATTTTCCGGATGAATAGTGCGTGTAAATTTTCTATAAAAGGCCAAACTATTTCACAATTTTCATCAAACCCTAATCCTCTAGGGCTAGCCGCCATGTTATTTTCAATGGCCAGAGATCTTCGATCTTCCTCCTCCATTTTCTTCAAATCAGCGCGTTATTACGAGAAACTTTCAACTGGAAAAAGGTCAGGCTCGTCGAGTTCCATCGATCCAACGACTATGATCGTCTATTACGAAGTGGATCGACAGAAATTTCATTGTAAAATCTCCACGTTCGCACATGTTTTTATAGAGGAAGACACGACCGAGTTTCAAGTGCTCAGGGCCGAAGGTAGAGTGGAGCACGAGCTTTCAACTGGTGGTAGCTGATCGACGTATAATCGACGATGGTGGCGCGGCTAGCTAGGGTTCATCGGTGGCGGGATGGGTTTCTTTGTGCGATTTTTTAACCTGGGGAAGAAGAAACAATACATGGCCCTGATGTGCTGCAGCAAAATCAACGGCCAGATTAAAGAAAGGTTATAAAATAAATAAAAATAAGAATGTAAATTGATTTATATAAATTCGTATAAACTTTAAAACTGCATAACTTTGTCATACGAGGTCCGTTTCTGACGAAATGAATTGTGTTGGAACCGTATTGACGAGCACTATGTTATGGACCTAGATTGAGATTTATTTGAGCTAGTTAAAATTTTGGTTGAAATTAAACGCTTATTTAATTTTAATCGGAATAACTCGCTATCGCAACGACTACAAGCAATGTGAGTACAACTCACTTTTTCTGCCTCACTAATATTTTTATATAAGTGAAAATAAATATTATTTATGATGGTTGATGATTGTTTGGATGATATATGATATATTGACTGGTATTTGGATATATACCTGTCTAGTGGAGTAGATGACCCTATACGTTCCCGTGTATGAGCGGATGACCCTTTGTACGCGCGTCTGCCTTGAAGCGGACATTGTACACATATTTTAGTATGTATATTTATTGCAGGTGGCAGGTTGGAGGGATCCAACTGGATTCCTCACCAGTATTGATTTATTTATGGATATTGTGATATATTTTGTTATCATATTTTATATGATATTTTGGATGCCGTGATTGATATATTTAGTGCTGTTGCAGCATTGTGCCTATTTTGATAACTTAAAAGTGTTAATGTGATGATTTTAAAATTTAAAAGGATTTTCAAGTGATTTTGAAAATAGACATTTTATTGAATTTTGAAGTGTTAAGTAAATAAATTTATTTTGAATAAATAAAAGTTATAATTTTTATGTTATAAAGATTATGATTTTTGTGAAATGTAATTAAAATGCAATTCTTAAAATGTGGAGATTACTATTTTGTGAAATAGTATAAAATGAGAATTTTTGATTTATTATAAATGGTTTCTATAGAAGATTTATAAAATTTATATTTTTTAAATTAAATTATTGGAATTATAAAACGAGTTTTATATGTGTTAAAATGAGGTTATAAATGGATGGTATAAGTAAATATGATTTATAGATTTATAACTGAAGCAGTTATAAAAGAATGATTTTGGAAATAAATAGTTTATAAGTAATTAACTTATAATTGGATTTTAGCATGTAAATGTGCTATATATATAGAATTGGTTAACAAAAAGGATTTTAGAAATGGAAGTTTTTATAAATGTGATTTATAAACCATTGTTTTATAAATCCAAAATCAATTGAATTTGATAAGTTAAATATAGAAGTTTAGTAAAGGACATACATTCACGATTTTGGACAGTGGATAATCCTTTAATGAATATATAGAAGCAATGAATTTGGTAAAGACAATATATTAACGATTTTGGATAGTGAATAATATATTAAATAAAATGGATATTTTGGGAAGTGATATTTTAGTTGAAGTTAAAGGGTTTAAAGTTGTTTAAAATGTGTTAAGGAATGGAACCATAGATTTCAACATTCATTGTTGAAATAGATGTTTTTGAGAAATAAGGAAATGATGGACTATAGTACTATTGTTATAGTAAATGATTTTCGAAAGGAAATGTTTTTGTATAGTATTGGGGTTTATATATCTATCTTATTTTTGAATCCCTATGCTAGCTATTTTGGGTTGTCGTAACGATGTTTTACGCAACATTCATTTTGACCCGAATAAAATATGTTTAAGAGAACGATTTCCTTAAAGAATAAAATATATACTTAATCCTGATTTAAGTATATGAATATTTTCTAAGTGTTGAAAATAAATTGATTTGTGAATTACTTATTGTTAAATAAGTATTTGGAAATGTTTTCCAATATCGAAGTTGAAATGGTTTGAGATTATATCTTTTTAAAGATAATTTGAAGTGAATATTTGGCGAATGTTTAATTAATAAAAGATTAATTAAAAGGGCCTAGTGATTTTTATAGTGACAGATATTTGTTTGTTTGCTTTGATAGTTAAATAACCGACTATCAAACTTTGCCAAATTTTAGTTCCTCGACTTGATGTGGGAACTATTTAGTCGTACACTTAGTACGTAGCCTTCTGTGTAGGTTTTGATTATCATTTGTGTTGAGGATGTTGATTCGTATAGTGCGGAGTATTACTCCAATCTATCGAGCTTCCTTCATGGCCTGAAGGATAGCAAGTTGAAAGTTGGAAACGTGATAATTCTATGACACTTGGTTTCTGTGTGAGGTTGAGAAACGCTTTTGCGTTGTTGGTGCGAACAGACCGGGATCGGTTTATCCAAAAACCACTTCGGACCAACGTATATGCGACGATTGTGCAGGTTGCTTGTGATGATATTGATATTCTAGATTTTCATAGTGGGGGACTGCTTGTTGATCGTTTGGGGTTAAAATCCCAATATACATCCAGTAGCAGTGGTCTCTTCATTATGAAATATCTAATGCAGGGACTATTCGCTACTAATCCTAGGGATTTCCCGACAAGATGTGGTAGGAAAGTACCTTCGGTTTGTCCTGTTTCTGGACAACTTGTATGGATGTTTGTCTGACATTGCATTTATAAAGATCACGTATATTGGTTTTTACAAACGCACATCAATGGTGGCGGAGAAGACAACTTCTCTTAGCTTAACACCCTCCTTGAGGCATACGAGCTTAAGGGTTGTATTTTTGTGAAAGGAATTAGTAGTCAACGGAAATGGCCGTGTGGCATTCAAAGTGATGTGATTGTGATTTGTGAAAGGTAATCGTTACCTCTAGCCTCATCAACCGGAAGTGACCAAAACAGGGTTAGATGCAGCAGGGCTAAGTGGGTCGCTCCCATTAGGATATGATCATCCTCTTCTAATATATCTTTACACTCTATGACGTCGTGTATTTGATTATTGTGGTTTGTATGCTTAAAGGGCCCTCGGTAAGGTCGGTAACGACCGGAAGATGACATATTCGATACCATCTAGTTATAGAGGTGAACCGGTCTTGTGTTCGTAGAGAAACTTTGTGATGGTTTCTCGGTAAATTCTTCTAGAGATGTACTGCCGGAAGGTAGTCCCTTCACCTAGTCATTTGTATGGAAATCCAAACTCCACTATATGTTTTCCATTTTGATTGCATTACCCAATTGGGCTATATGCTGGAATTTAATCAATGTAACAATTTCGGCTATGATTAATATTATTTGTATATAGTAGGCACTACTATAATATAAGAGGATTTGATATGATATGTTTTAGTTATCGTAAGGTAAAAACATGTCCGTGTTTATGTGTGGACTTGTCTTACGAGATACTTTTGTTTTGATAAAGGAAAAGTTTGGTAACTTAATAAATTCAGCTGAGTGTGTTTCTCACGCTGGTTTACCTGGCTGATCCGGGCGTTCTTCCTCTTCAATGCTCGGGTCAGACCGAGTATATTTACAGGTCTAGATTTGACGCTTTTGGAGCTTCAGTAGGAGAGCTGGAGATCTTCATTTTCGTACATCCGTATTTGCTTGATTATCCGCTGTGCTTTGTTTGTTGTTATATATTATCGGCAATTGTGATGACATGTTATTATAACTGTTCAAACTCATAACTATTGATTGATTGTTGAACTCTGATTGATGTGTATATATACAGTTTCATTTTGTAATGATCACTGATATGATATTATATGTTTTCTGCTGCGATGTGAGATTCTGTATTGTTCTGTTTGGTTCAATCTTCTTTCTTCTCTCTTCTTTTCTTTCTCTTGACTTTCCGTCAGTCTGTGCTTTTTGGGTCGGACATGTGTGGATTATTGTCGATTCAAAAGGTATGGATTTGCGGTTCGTCACAGATGGCGAGACGTATCACATGTATTTGATGTATTATCCGCTATGTATGGTTTGCTGTGTAGTCAGTTTTATGAGGACAAGTCATGACAACTGTCCATTGTGTGCTATAAATATTGTTATACTCTAATGATGTAATGTATAAAAAAGATATAGTTTCTCTGTGTAAAGACCAGTTATTATCTATTATATTTTATTCCACTGCGTTGGTAAGATTCTGAAATTGTTTCTATTTCTTCTTCTACCACCTTCTTCTTTAACCCTAATGGTTCATTTTTTCGGCATTCGTTTGTTCGGCGTTTAATAAAGTGGGCGAACTGATGTTGATTTTCGGGCGTCGAAAAATCGGGTCGTTACACTTGGTATCAGGGCCAGTTTAAGCGAGAACCTTGGCTCTGGTGGGGATTACTCGTAGAAATAGAGTCTGTAGTACTCTAGAGTGAGTTGAGTGTATTAATAGATATGAGCGCGTATTTGTTAGTGAATATAAAAATTGTTTTTATATTGTGTTGACTTATCGGTTGAGTGTTTATGGATTCTGGTCGATATGTGGGAGGCCATGTCATCGATAGGAGTTTCTAAACTCTTAAACAAGATAAATCGACACAGTATAGTTTTTAAAAGTGGGTAAATGTAATAATTTTGCCCAAAAATTATTTCATATATAAAAGAAATAATTTTTGTAAATTATTATAGTATATAGTTGCTTGGTTATTAGGGAAAGATAAAATTAAATTATTATCATTGTTATATGGAAATTGAAATAAGGAAATAATGGTATAACCAAAATTCGGAATTAATTCATATAACAGAATGGAATTTGTAAATATGAATTATAAATATGGTTTATAATTAGAAATGAAATGGAATTCCAAAGTAATATTTGAATATGAGTTGAAAGGATTTGGAATTTTTTTTAAAAAATTCCTTTGAGTTTGAAAATAATTTTCAAAAGTTTTGGAGAAATAATAGTGATATTATTTGAGAAATATTTTTGAAGTGGATTTGAAATCTGGTGAGATTTGAAAATATTGGAAATGTTTTAAATAGGTAAAAGCACTGAACTCTTTTCGGTCGTTGGAAAATAACTTAGGTGATGACTGCAGCATCATCAATGTCCATTTTCGAGTTTCCAAGAGAGGAATTGGTACCAAAATGTTTTAAATTGGAGTGTTTGCAAAACTGAGTTTGGTTTTAAAATTCAAAGAATAATTTGATTTGCAAATGAATTATGTATATGTAATTGATTTCAAATGATTTTGAAATACTTAAGTGATTGTTGAAAACTCTGGAATTGGTTTAAAATATTTTGAGTGTTTAAGCAATGGTTTAAACTCGGGAAGTTTAATTAAAAATGTTTACAGAATTTGATTAGGTATGAAAACAAAATAAATCAGTAAAGTAAATTGAAGAGATTTGTGAATGAAATGTAAATAGGTTAGAAATCTTATAGAAGTTTAAAATTTGAATTGAAACCGAATTTAACTTGGATTAATTTGAATAAAAGTGAATTTGAGAAGTAAGTCTAGTAGACTAAATGGATTGGTATAAAATTTATTAAGGTGGAAATAAATTTGTGAACGAATAAATGAACTTACAATTACAAGTAAATGAAATTGGAAACCGAAGGCTGAAATTCATTTTGAATTTGTAAGTAAATGGAAATGAGTTAAGTGGACTAAAAAAAACAAAAGGCTGAAAATAAAATTAGTAAGTAAACTAATTAAATTAAATGGGTAAGAAAATGAATTGAAAACGAATAGTGGGATGATATTTAATTTTGTAAAGAGTAAAGTGAAGTTAAAGGATCAATTCAAAGTGGACTAAGAATAATAAGGGTTTGAAAATAAGTCCATTAAGATTTAAAATAAATTAGTAGGCGGAGCTAATTAAAGAAGTGATTAATTAAATATTGTTTGAAATAAGATGAGATGAATTGAATTCAATATTTTAAATTGGAAGGTAAATTGAATTCAAAATGAAATTGAAACTTAAGTTAAATAAAAATAGATATAAAGGTTTAAGTGATAAAGTGAAAATGAATATGAGAAGTATATAAAATAGTTGTATTGAGTTTAAGAAAGGGATGGTGAAATTTTTAAGTAAATTGGTATTGGGAAATTTTCTAAGTTAATATTGATAGAAGTTTTAATAAGGGTGGTAAGAAAGGACATTGCGAATAGGTGAATGGAAATCATAATAGGTGTGAATAAAAGAGAATTGATATAGCAAGCAATCAATTGCGGCTAAATATGTAGGATGTATGTATATTATTTTATTCGCATAGCGATTTGATCCAGATTTGAGCACAGAATTTCAAGATAGTTATATCGATCCGAATTGGGATTTTTCACCCGATTTTCGACAGCAAACCCTGGATATGGATTTTTGGATTGATTCTGGAAATTCTATATCATAGTTTGTGACTATGCGAGGAGAATGACGGTTTCTGATCATGAAACCAGATCTAAGTCTGCACTAGGAAGTCGGGTGGACGGTACCAGTTCGGAAGTGAAATTGTGTGATCGAGTAAGCGATCAAATTTGGTATTGCGTACGGATGATATATGTACGTCGTACGGACTTGAATGAAATAAATATTGAAACTTTTATAAAAGAATGAATAAAATAATTTTGAATTCTGTGATTGGATATTCTTACTAAATAGGGTGTAGGTAATTAAAAGCAAAGGAAATTAGTATTTTGAATTTAGAAGATAAATTGAATTGCTTAACAAAAGGTATATATTTAAATTTCTGTATGAAATTTGTTGGTTTTCTGGTCCAGCCACTTGGCGTTTTGTTTTCCTTTTGAATTTGGGGGCCCATAGAGGCATTTTGTAGTTGTACCGAGCTAGCCGCGCAAAGGAGACGCTGGCGAAATTTTTCGAAAATTTAGAGAGTTATTTTTCTTTTGGGAAATTTGGATAATTTAAGTTTTGGATTTAAATCATAATTTGAATTATTGAGCAAATAATATTGTTTGGAAGTTATGGTTGAGTTTAAGAAGTTATTAAGAGTGATAGTGTCTTTGATAAAAAGATTGTTTTGGGTGTTGTTAAAACTATTTGGTTATGGAAGGTTCTTGAAGCTATTTGTATTGGGAAATAGTTAACGGGTTATGGATCATTCTTCTTAACTAGTAATTTCGGGGACGATATTCTCTTAGGAAGGGAGGAATGTGACGACCGGGAATTTTTGGACATTTGAAATTGAAATATTTAATTAATTTTAAATATTTAAAAGTTAGATTTAACTTGAATTTCAAATATAACTATTTTATTGGATAATTTAATTATTGAATTAAATTACTGGAATTGACGTAAATTAGTGAATCTTGATTTTTAAGCTTGTAAAAATATAATTTGAAGCCTTGTAAAATTTATATCGGTCATACTGAAGATAATAAAAGTTTTAAAATCGAATTTGGCAAGGAATTGTTCAGTTTTGAAAATATATTGTTTAAAATGATATTTAAAAATAGCCTTATGCAGAACAGTCTTGGAATTCGGCGATACTAGTTCCATTGAATCCGTAGTAGTGTATTATTATCGGATTTCAATTTTCGTTGTGTTTGGAGTGATCATTTGGCCGTACGGTAGATAAACGCGCTGAAATCTATATCGAAAATTAAATATAATAACTGGGTTCAAAAGGATATCTTTTCCATACGATCGAATTAGCACTCAGAACTTTTTCTATCACGTTCGAAATAGGGGTATAACCTTATGAACGCCTAGCGGACGTCTCGATTGGAAGTCAAAATTTTAAGTCACGATTTCGTGACGATTCAAATTTTAAAACTATATATATATATATATATTGACCAGTCAAAATTTATTTACATCAGTCTTTATCGGTCTTTTTTTAACACTATATCATTCTAACACATGTACAAGAGGAAACAACATTTCCTCCATTTGTCAAGCATGCAAAGGAATTTAAAACACGTAAGAGATTTAAATTTTGTTATTAAAATTTAAAATAAACAAGAATGGCCAGTGTAAATCAAGGGCTTCTCTTTCTTCCCTCAATTTCAAAGAAACAAATTCAAAAATCATAGCCGAATCACTTCATCTCAAATCAGTTGCCGTTCCCCTTTCTATTCATATATGAATTTGCCCTAATCAAATACGATCGGTTCGTTCCTCAGTTAATAAAAAAAGAAAATCCACTCGAATCGCAGCAAGCGGCCACGAACGCGAGGAAAGAAGGTGGTGCGCTCGCGCTCGAGCTCGCGCGTGTAATGGAGGCATTAAGGCGAGGCTGGTAGGGATGTAGGCGAAGGTCACGATGCGACTTAGGGTAGCTCGTATGGAGCTCGGCCGATGGTTGAAGACCGGGTCTTTGGGGATTGCTAAAGTCGAAGCTAGGGCATGGGGGTAGGCGAGTGCGCACACGATAAGGTAGGGTGCAGTGGGTGTTGGTGATGGTGAGGTCGTGCCTGGAAGTGGTCGCGGGGTTGTTTGTTCGTGCTGTGTTTCTGTCTGGAAGGTAATTAACAGTTTATTTTAATTAAATTAAATAAAGTGATAAGCTTGGAATTTTTCTAAAAATCGAAATTAGACAATAAGGATTTAAAACAGTAAAGTAAACAGTAAGGAAGATTTAAAATTTTATTTGGCTGATAAATTTAAATTTCGAAACTAAGTATGTTGATGGTAGTTTTATTTATTTATAGAATAGGTATATAGACGAGAATATATATATATATACACACACAGATATGTATGTATGTATGTATGTATGTATGCATGTACAAGGTTTAAACAGAAGCTTTAAAAAAAGGTTTTGATTCAGAAAAAAACATATAATATATATACAGGAAGATTTCGAAATTTTATATAATAGGAATTTTAAAATATGGTATAATTTTAAATTTTATTTTTAAATGTATATAGGCTATTTTTTTTAGTATATGTGGTCCCAAAATAAAATAAAATAAATATGCGTATATATACCTATTTTCATTTAAAAGTTTATTTTTTTTAAAATGTATTATGGAGATAAATTTGTTTAATAAACTTATATTATTATTTTAGTTGCCAAAAACATTTTTATTAAAAGGAATTGGTTTAAAATTAAAACTATTAGTTTAAACTAAATCACTGATTATTTAAAATTATCAAATAGGAATTTAATTATTCGATTAGTTCGAATATTAATAAAAATCATATAATTGTTCATACAAGGTCAAAAATATTGGAGAGTCAAGCCGGTTTGGGCCAGATTGCAAAGCAAAAATAAAGGTGAGTTAATCTCACTCATTTGGATTACCTGTTAAATTTAAATTAGTTAAATTCAAATTATTTGTTGATTGTTTGAATTGTCTGGATGTGATATTATATATAAGTATGTATATATATATGTATAATATATTGGAGTGATTGATTTCCCACATTATATAGCAGATGAGACCCTATGCGCTCCGCATAATAGCGGATGACCCCATATACCGCGATATTCCAACTTGAAGTGGAATTGGTATTTTTTTTGTATTGTGCTAACTTCTGTGGATGCTGAGAAACAGGTTGGAGGGATCCAACTGGATTCCTTAAGTATTTAGATTTTTTAATATTCTGTGATCTGATTTAATTGTTAATCTGCGATAGATTATATCAGTTTTTGAAAATATTGGATGCTATGGTTTGATTGAATATATTTGAGTATACTGATTATCTAAAATATATAGATTGGATTTTTGAAGGGAAAATAAAGAAACAAAGAGAATTTTTAAGTAAAATAATTATAGAAAATTTGGATAAATTAAAGAATAAATTGGAAAAGGATAAAGGTTGATTTTTGAATTCTAATAAGTAAATTCCGAGTATGGGAAAGAAAATTTTTGAATAAATGACAATAAATGAGTATTTAAACTTAAGTGATGCTATTTAAAGGAATAAAGGATTTATTTTTAAAATTAGGGATTTAAATGGTTTAGGAAGAAATAAAAGAAGAATTTGAAATAAATATGAAATTAATATTTTCAGTTTAAATAAGATTTTAAATCATAATAAAGAAGTCAACTATGAAATTAGTGGGTTTTAAAATAAAATTGAGTATGTAAAAGAAATTTATTTTTAAATGGAGTAAATTTTGGAAATCGATTTAGTATTTGAAATTGTGTTTTAAAAAAGGATGAGACTATGGAATTTATAGACGAGTTTTATAAATTGAAATAAGATATCAGTGGATATTTGGAAGTATAAATTCACGGTGGAAATTTATAAAGGAATGGGTAATTTTTTTTAAAAATGAATAGTGGTTTACTATTAAAGGTGTGAACGAGAAGTGTATTTCCCTGGAAAGCCAAGTAAGTTTTGAAAGCAAATTTTCAAGTATAAGTTAAAAGTTTTATAGTTGTTTTTAAAGGAATGTTTATGAGAAATTATTATTTAAGTCGTTTAAAATTTTAAAGGTAAATATTTATTAAATTAGTTATAGTAGTAATTATTTTGAAAAGTTAATTGGTATTATGATTTAAAAGTTAATTATTAATATTTAAAATTTATTAAGTAGTTATATTTTAAAGATAGTTAGGCTAAAGTTTTTATTTGAAAACTTGTATAGAATTTCATAATTTCTATTTTTATTTCAAATTTTTTTTGGCTTATGTTTCAATTGAGAATTTTTAGGAAATTTCGTAGTTAGTATTTTAAATAAAATGTTTTAAATAGTTTTTGTTTTAAGTGTTTTAGAATATATTTTCGGATAAAATAATTTAAATTATTTTAAAATCTAAAGTATTTAGACTTGGTGATTTTCAGTGGGAATAAACTATATTTGGAAATTTATTCCGCGAGAGAAAAGTGATTTGAAAACTATTTTCAAAGGGGTTGAAGTGTAGGAAAATATCTTGTGAAGATATTTTGAAATAAATAAATAATTTGGGAAATTATTAAGACTGATGGTTGTTTGTAAATGTTATTTGATAGTTAAATAACCGACTATCAATATTGGCCAATGCGTTGATCATTTCGAAGAGACTGAGATCAGGATTAATTTCTCGAAAACCAGTTCGATCCGATTTGAACCTTTTCGTGAGGAAGACAGGAGCTTGGAGTCGAAGATGGAGCAGTGAAGTGAAAGGGCTAATCGCTACTAATCCTGAGGGTGATTCCAAAATGGATATAGCAGGAGTAGTGCCTTCGGTTCCGTTCGAACCCGAAACGGACTTGTATGGACGAATGCTTTCAGAACATTGTTAGGAGGACGATGAGCATTCTAAGTGAATGTGTGATAAAAAGGTAACGCATAGCCTCGAGCCTCATCAACCAAGAATGGCTAAAACAGGGAAGTTGCACACAAGACTAAGTGGCTAGCAACCAATTATGGTAAGGTCACCCCTGTCTAGATGTCCCTTTATTTTGGCTGTGTGGGCGGTTGATGATCCCAACCGTGAGGTGAACTTATTCGGACTATCGAGCAAGGGGTAGCTCTGGTCTTGTGATTCGGGAAATAAGGATGGATCCTCGGTATGGTGATCTAGACCACGTACTGTGACGGACGGTACCTCAGTAGCTCTGCCATTGATGGAAATCCATTCTCCCTACGTGCCTTTACATTTTTTTTAGAACCTACTTTGTGGCTAGTATTGCTGGAATTTAATAATATAACAATTTCGGCTATTGAATAAGTATTTGTATATAGACACTACTATAATATTAGAGGATTTTATAAGAAAATGTTTTGGTTATCGTAAGGTAAAAACCCGACATGTTTATTTGTGGAGTGGTCTTACGAGATACCTTTGATTTCAAAGGATTTTGAAAACTTTAATAATCAAACTGAGTGTGTTTTCTCATGCTGGTTCTACAGAATGACTCGGGTGTTATTTAACTATAATGCTTGGGTCAGACCGAGTATTATATAGTGCAGATTCTGAATGGACTGCTATGGAGCTCAGGAGACGAGCTGGATGGCACGTATTTGATGTATTCGGCTATGTATGGCCGGCTGTGTAGTCAGTTTTGTGAGGACAGGTATGATAACTGTCCATTGTGTGCTATAAATTTTGTTGTACTCTGATGATGTAATGTATAAAATAGATATAGTTTCTTTGTGTAAAGACCAGTTATTATCTATTATATTTTATTCCGCTGCGTTGGTAAGATTCTTATAATGATGATTTATAGTGGTGAACTTGCTGGAAAAAAATCATTACAATAATATTTGTTTTGGAATGCTTAAACATAGAGCTACAAATTTCATGTTTTTAGTTTTTTGAAATTTTGATGTTTTCTTAATCACAATCGTGTTTGTTTGTTGCTGTCCCGAGAGCAAATCGACAGTAACAACAATCATAGGCCTAAGAATTATTTTGGCCATAACTCTTTCTTTTCTTAGCTAATTCAATAATTTTAGATGTTCTAGAAAGCTTAAATCATGCACTACAATTTTCATTTTTAAGTTTTCTGAATTTTTGATGTTTGCTTGATCAAAATCATGCTTGTTTGTTGCTGTCTCGAGAGCAAATCAACAGCAACAACAATCACAGGCCTAGGAATTGTTTTGGCCATAACTCTTTATTTCTTCTACAAATTTAATAATTTTGGTTGTTCTGGAAAGCTTAGACATAGAGCTACAATTTTCATGTTTTGAGTTTTTTTAAATTTTGACATTTGCTTGATTCAAATCATGCTTGTTTGTTGCTGTCCCGAGAGAAAATCGACAGCAACAACAATCACAGACTTGAGTTGTTTTGGCCACAACTCTTTCGTTTCTTAACCAAATTCAATAATTTTGGATGTTCTGGAAAGCTTAGATCATGTCCTACGAGTTTTATGTTTTGTGAAATTTTGAAATTTTCCTGGTCGAAATTATGTTGTATGTTGCTGTTCTGAGTGCAAAATGACAACAATAACAATCATCGACATTAGAATTGTATTAGCTCGTTTTTTCTCTCATTCTCGTTTGGTTTTGATGTTGGTTTTGAGATATTTTGAGAGCTATAATGCCTAGGCTAGTTATATTGGGAGAATTTGAAATTCAAATTTAAATGGAATTTGAATTGATTTTGGGATAAATTTGAATTGAATTCATATTGAATTCAAGTTATCGGTTTTGAGATATCCTTCTTAGTTTTTATTTTTTTGAGAATGGTTTTCACTAAACCATTTTTGAAATATATGGACATTTCAAATTATTCTTATATAGTATTTTAAAATTATTTTTCTAAATAAAAATATATTTATTTCCTATAATAAACAAATTTCAAATATTGGTTTTAATAATTGTTTTCGAAAAATCGTTTTAAATTCCTGTTCTCTAATAAAATTACTTATTTTTATGAATTTCAGACGTATGAGATAGATAATTAAATGATAAAGTAAAACATGTGGTATGAGACACATGGATTTGCTTTATCGCTTAATATCGGACTTATACGATCGAAATCCTTTCGATGAACTATTTGGGATGATTTAAGATGTAATTAAATTTTGGCTAGATTATATTGTCCGAGAACTCCAATTTAGGAGTACATTCGATGAAGGATCATTTTTAGATGTATTTCTTAATCGCCGATGAAATGAGGTGAATTAACAGCTAGAAATTCCTATTTGGAATTATGGTTATAAATAACCATCTAGATATTATTTTTACTCGCCGATGAGATGAGGCAGAGTATATATTTTCATGATGTTTATGGTGTTTTACTAGTGTGGCATCAACTAACGGCTAGTAAACCATTAGGTGCGAACGTAAGGTATGAGACATACGTTACGTTTATTGGGTTCTTATTCGAGAAGTTGAGACACGTTTACAATGTTTACTAGTACTATAGACTACGAATGCTCAATTGGAGTCATCATGATGTAGCTGCGACTCCGATTATCACCATGTTATTAGGTCTTTGTGACTGGGAGTCGTTATGATATTAGACTATAGTCATCACGATGTTCACGATGTTATGATGTTACCTAACTCCAGTCATCATGATGTTTATGGTACCAAATATTAATACTAGTCACGATGTAAGCATGTGCAGTTCCCCATGAAGTTTTAGATGTTTTGATTTCACCTTTTTATGAGGATGTTATTATAGCCTTGAGTAAGATGAAGGCTTACATGTATTGATGGTTTTATGGTGATTTCTAATATGATGTTTTGAACCCTCACGGAGTTCTACTGTGATGGATTTATAAAGTTTGAGACTACTTTTTGATGATTATTTATATGATTCAAATCCTTGCCTGTTTCACTTATATAACTATAGAAGATGAACCATTGTTAGATAACCAATTGAATTCCCTTAAGAAATCATGATGAACCCGTATATGTCTCACCTTAGAGATGATTTAATGATACTTATATTGTTCCGTTGTCGACAATGGAATGGTTCTCCCTTCCCTCATATTTCTATTATCTTTACTAATGATAAGTTCTAGCCTGCCTGACCCATGTATTTATTATTCGGGTTAGACTGAGTTGCAGGTTAGGAATGGATTTAGCTCGCTCCCTATTGGATCCGTTAGCTTGCTTTTGTTTGGACCACTTCTTTCAGACTTGGACGTTATACCTATTATTTTGTGGGATGGTTGTGTATGTACATTTTGTAGTTCATGCTACTTATGTATGTTGTATTACGTATGATGTATGGAGATGTACGTATACTCTGATTTGGGTTTGTTGTTCTATAACTGTTTATGTATATTTATATATTGCATTTATTCTGAAAAGGTCCTAAGCCACTATCGTATCGTATTAGGTGAGGACTAGGTGTGTCGACCATATATGAGGTAATGAATATATATATTGGCATACTAAGCTCTTAGCTAATGCTTTATCCTGAGGGTCACCCTTAAACAGCTCTATTCTCTACATTAGCAGACAAGATTACTTAGTAATTCTCTTTACTAAGTGGGTCACGAGGTGGGTCACCACAGCTTGGTACCATTTGAACCGGTCGGAAGCTCACCAAGTCGAAAGAAAAGCAGGCGCATTTTCAATTTAAAACAAAGTCATGCTTCAACCCTATCAGAACTATACGTTCGACCCCATACCTTCCGCTTTCATCCAATTCGCTACATACCAAGTATATTGATGCTATGCACATTGGTTTCGAAAGAAATGATGGCAAAACGTGTTGGTCGGAACCCCAGGTGCCAAAAGGGCGAAATAGGCTAAAAACAAGTAAATTTTCTTTTTGACTTAAAAGAGAAATCCTTTTTGACTAACCTACCATATTTTCCAAAATCTTATTGGTTGCTAATTTTTCTTTTTTTAAAATCACTACCATAATTTTAGAAATAACAATTTAATCTATTTTATAAAATACCCCTTCTCCTTTTATAAATATATAAAACATTTAAGTCTCATACCTTAAATAATTTTATATAGTCATTAGAACACTTAAGATAATTTTACCAAAACTATAGAAAATGATTATCAATATGTTCTCTAACATATGTAGATTTCAGACCCAAATGAAGTGTTATTTAGCCGTAAATAATTTATAACCCAAATAATCATTTTCTACACTAGAAAATTTATATAAAATCCGCAATAATTCAGAAAATTATGAAATTGATATCGTTCTCTATAATAATATTTCTGATCTAAATCTAAAATCGTTAGGCATTTGAATGTCATTTAATAGGGTTTTCATATCAAAACATTTCATAAAATCTATATAAACAAGTGTAAATCTTCAACAAGCATATCTACACATTTAATCATTCAAAAACATGGCATAAACTTGCAAAACACTTCGAATTTAACTTAAAACCAAAAACATCAAAGATAGTGAAATGTAGTCATTATTCACCTTAGCTTGAGATTAAGGATTTGAGATTTGAATAGCTTTTGATTTGATTAATCTTCTTCCTTAGTTTTTCTTCCTCTAGTTCTCTAAAATGGTGGCCGGCCTCCATGTTTTTAATTTGCAAATGAGAGTGAATAATAGAATACACGGCTAAGGGGTTTAAGGTTTAGGGTAAAAGGATTTTCCTTGTTCCCATTTTGCCCCTGCCTACTTCCTAACCCTTTATCTATTTTATTTCATATTATCTCATTTTTATTTACTCATTAATATAGCACGGCTACCCCTATTGATTGCAAATCTCAATCCCTTAATCAGCTTACATTATTTTATTTTATTTAGCTAATTAAATATCCTAAATAATGTTACTAAAAATATGGCGTTTTACAATCTCCCATCATTAAAGAATTTCATCCTCGAAATTACGATAAGATACACAACAAAACAATCAAAGGTAAAACATACCATCAAACAAATTAAGATAAGCGTCTCTAATCCTGCTCTCAGTCCCCCAAGTACAGTCCTTATAATCGTCACTCTACTGGACCTTCACTAATTTGACAGTCTTATTCCTCAACTTCTTCTCATCTCTTGCAACTATCAGGATAGGCTTCCTAACTATAGTCATGTTTGGTTCCACTACTAAATCTTCTAAAACAGTCGGTTCAATATTAGTTTCTAGATCCCTGACACACTTCCTCGGATGAGATATATGGAAAACATCATGGACCCCTGCCAAACTACTTGGTAACTCTACTCTATATGCGAGTTTCCCGATCCTTTCTAAAATAGGAAATGGTCCTACGAATCTCGGTGCTAACTTCCCTATCTTCCCGAACCTGATAGCACCTTTCAACAACGATACTTTGATGAAAACATGATCTCCAACAAAGAACTTAAACCTTTCCGTCTTCTACCTGCATAGCTCTTCTACCTAGACTAAGCTTCCTTTATTCTTGCCCTTTTCAGCTCAATCTTTTCTACTGCTTCTATTACCAAATCGGGACCAAGGACTAATCTATCTCCGGTCTCTAATTAACACACGGGAGATTTGAATGGTCTTTCATACAAAATCTCAAAAGATGCTATCCCTATACTTATCTGATAACTATTTTATACGAAAACTCGACCAGGTGTAGATGGTTTTCCCATGATCCTCGAAGTCTAATCCACAAGCTCTTAACAAATCTTCCCACTTCTTGTTAAATCTTTTTGTTTGCCTATCTGTCTACGGATGGTAAGCGGTACTCATCTTGAGCTTGATTTCTAAACTTTCCCGTAGGCTCTTCCAGAATTCGCTAGTGAATAAAGAATCTCCGTCACTGACAATGCTACTAGGAATTCCGTGAAGTCTAACTACATTCTTCATAAATAACTTAGCCAATGAAGGTGTCGTCCTATTTGAATTAACGGGAATGAAATGGGCACTCTTGGTCAATCTGTCCACTCTGACCCATATACTTTTATTTTCTCTATTAGATCTCGACAACTCGCCCATGAAATCCATAGAAATAGAATCCCACTTCCATACTAGAATATCCAATGGCTATAACAGCTCACTTGGATTCTGATGGTCGACTTTCACCAGCTGATAGTTCAAACACTTCTTCACCCATAAGATGACATCCCTCTTAATGCCTTTCCAAAAGAAACTTCTCTTCATATCTTGATATATTTTTGTTGCTCCTGGATGAATAGTGAACTTCGAATGATGGCATTCCTCTAAAACTTCCTTCCTTTTGTCTCCCACATCTAGAACACATAATCTACTCTTCTTTCTTAACCATCCACCTTGGTCAAGATTGAAATCCTTCAAGTCATCGCTCTCCATTCCATCCTTTTATCTCCTGAGCCTTTCAGCTTTCACGGGATCCTCTTCCTTTTTAGAAGCATTATTCTTAATCAATACCGATCGGAATTCTAAATAAGATAACATAGCAGATTCTCCACTAGATCCAGCCTCAGATCTCCACCGCACGCTGCAAGTCGACAATGCTTCCAAGTCTTTCCATTCCGCTATCATAGCCAACGCTGCATTTTGATGCTTCCTACTAAATGCACCTACAACCTTGTTTTCTATCCCTGGTGTGTACTCAATTTTAGAATCATAAGTGGCTATAAGCTCAAACCACCTCTGTTGTCTCATGTTCAGCTCCTTCTGAAGGAACGAGTACTTCAACGACTTATGATCCGTGTAAAGCTAGAAACTCTCTCCCAATAGGTAATTCCTCCACACCTATAATGCAAATATCACTGTGGCTAACTCCAAGTCATGCATTGGATATTTAACCTCATGCGGTATATGCTGTCTAGAAGGAATCACTTTACTTCTTTGCATCAACAAAGCTCCAAATCCAGTTCCACACACATATGCATAAACTATCAAGTCCTGATTCCCCACTAGAACCACTAACACAGTTGCATGGGTTAACAAGTGTTTCAAGCTTTGGAACGCTTCCTCACACTTATCGGCCCACACAAACTTCACATCTTTTCGCGTTAGCTTGATCACTGGTGCTATTATCTGTGAAAAATCTTTTATAAATCTCCTGCAATATCCAGCCTATCCGAGAAAACTCTTTATTTCATTTACTGTCTTGAGTCTCTTCCAATTATTCACCGCTTCAATCTTATTCGGATCTATAGACAATCCTTTCTTCGAGAATACATGACCTAGAAATTTCATTTCCTTGTTCCAAAAATAGCACTATGAAAATTTTGTCTTTAGCTAATGCTGATTCAGCGTCTCAGGCAAAACTCTAAGATGAACTTCATGCTCCTTCCGATCCTTTGAGTATATCAGAAATATGATCTATGAAAACCTACATAAACCTATCCAAGTGCTCTTATAAAATTTGGTTCATTAAATAAATAAGAATGCCGACACATTAGATAGTCCGAACCGCATAACTAACCATTTGTATGACCCATAGCTTCTTCTAAATGCCATCAAAGGTATACTATCTTCTGCTACTCTAAGCTGATGGAAACCTATTGCTAAGTCTAACTGAGAAAATACCTTAGCTTCACTTAGCTGATTGAATAAATCATCAATTCTAGGCAACATATATCGGTTCTTTATCGTTTTCTCGTTCAACTTACGATAATTGATACATAGCCTTAACGATTCGTCCAGCTTCTTAGAAAATAGCACGGATGCTCCCTAAGGTGAGTTACTCGGTCTAATAAAACTCTTGCCTTCCTAATCTACCAACCGAGCCTTCAACTCCCTCATTTCCATTGGCGTCATCCTGTTTGGTAGTCTACTCACCGGTTCTGCTCTAGGCACCAAATCTATCCGAAACTAAATGGCTCATTTCAGTGGTAATTCAACACCAGCTCAAAAACATTTGCGAATTCTCTAGACATGAAAACATGATTCAACTCATCTTCCAACTCCACAACACCTAAGAAAGCATTCACCTCGTAGCTAGGGTTCTCTACCATATAAGCTATCCAACCAGTACAGTCCGGGTGTTTAAGTGATATTTTCCTATCCTGGCAAAGTATCCTAGCATCATACTCACTTAACCAATCCATACTCAATATGATTCTGATCCCTACAAAGTCAAATATATGCAAATTGCAAACAAAGGTGTAACCTAGCAAGTCCAACTCTAAGTGGTCACACTTCATC
Organism: Allium cepa; assembly: GCA_030765085.1. NCBI lineage: Eukaryota > Viridiplantae > Streptophyta > Magnoliopsida > Asparagales > Amaryllidaceae > Allium > Allium cepa. Next base: position 640,181,550 of record CM060939.1, on the reverse strand, counting down.
CCAAGTGTCGCCTACCCCTTATCGGATTTGCAACTCTTACGGAAGTAACTAAATATATGGGTCTAGGTTAACTTATATACCAAACATTGAGATATAAAATAATGCGATGCACCAGTATCAAACAAAACGCTAACAAACATATCATGGATCTGAAGCGTACCTTCCAATACCGATTTTTCTTTCTCCGTGGCCATTGGCTTCGAAGTAGTAGGCTTCAATTCAAATACTTGGCCTTTATCTCCTTTAGCTGGCCATTTTCATTGGTTCTTGTAGTGCTCAACTTGATCATAGTTGAAACATCTAACTCCTTTCTTCTCAGCAGCCTTCTTTCCTTTGCATGTCCGGCACACATAAGCATAGTGGCCTTTCTTATCATAGTTGTAACAGACCATTTTAGACTTCCCTTCTTTGCTTCTCCATCTTTCTAAGCACCCTTCTTATAAAAAAACTTTCTCTTTTGGCCTTGCGCAACCTAGACTTCCTTCTCCTTTTACTTTTCCAAATAAGCAAGACTCTCTTCATGTCTTAACGCCATCTCCACTACCACATCACAGGGATCTCTGAAATGCAGTAGGTAGACCTAGCCAACTCGGGGTTCAACCCATAGATAAAATTCTCATTCCTTTTCATTACTGTATCAATAGTGACATACCTATATCTAGACAACTCTTCAAACTTGCTAGCATACTCCGAAACAGACATTTCTCCTTGTTCCTACTCAGCAAACTTTCTTATCAAAACAGACTACGCCATCACCGACATGAACCTCTTCTGGAACCTTCTCATAAACTCAGCCCATGTCGTCTCCTCTTTATTTACTCCAGTTGTCACACTTTTCCACCAAAATAAAGTTGCTCCTTGAAGCTTTCTCAAAGCAAGCCTCCTTTTCTGCTCATCATTGAGACCTAATTCAACAAACATCCTTCCACAGTGCAACAACCAATTCTCCACTTCTATAGCATCTTAGTTCCGATAAACAGCTTCTCTCCAAGCCTAGCATAGTCTCTACTCAAGTTAGACAGCCAGAGCTTTCTGAACTCCTCCTACAGCATTTCCTCCAACAACCCCAGTGGCAATCCCAGCTTGCATCATGTTCACGAAAAACTGATACATAGCTCTCATATCCACTTATGGTACTCCAGCACCAACAATCTTAGCTTGAGTCTGACTTCGAATCCTCCTATCTTACTATAATTCCTAAGGATTATGTTTTCAAAAATCATTTTAGTTAAAGTATTTCATAAACCTATGCACCGATACCAAGTAGTAACATCCCCTATATAGAGGCCCAAAGCTAAGTGCTGCAGATGCTGTAGTAATCCATAGTATTAACTTTCGACGACTAAATACGGCTATGTCAATAGCATCCATAATATCAGAAGCACTTGAATATGAAACAAAATCACATATTTCAAAAAACAACATTTTGTCACATTACATTTCAAAACATATGTTTCACATTCAAATTACATTTCCAAAATCATTTCCTAGGTTCAAATAAAATATAATTATTACATAAATACGCCAAGAGTGACATATGGTGATGCCCTTTGGTTGACCAGAATACTATATAGATTTAACTATCTTAAATACAACATAGCAGAATAAAACAAAACAAAACAACAATTCCTAAATTAGCTATTCGTCAACCACCTGCTCATCTCTGAAATCTTTGTTAGTCAACCTACTAAAACCTGTAAAAGCTCAAACCTCAGCTTGCTCAAATCAATTTTGAACACTCGAAAGTTTAAGGGGAAAATATAAACTTCGAATCAGACATAAAGCCTGGTGTGAATAATACTATACATCTCGGATATATGATGTTAAGTGAGACCACACCGCATAGCGGAATGAGTTTTCCCTTATTAATATCCTTTTAAAACACATATTTTGCAAATCATAATCCTGCAACCCAAACTGGTTAGAACTTTAAAGCATTTTATGTAAACTTACATATTAGGTAACAAATGGACTATTTGTCCGAACACTATAACTTTTTTTGGCTAACTACTAACCGTTGACGGACTCAGTCCTGCCAGTCAATATAAAAAACAATCTAACATCTGTTAGACCCTCATCTAGACGGTCCATCCTTAACTATCTGTTAAATGCTTCTCTTTTGGACAATCTGTATCTAACTTAACATCTCAATCCTAAATGGTTTTAGGGGCTCACCAATAACCTATCTGTGTACAAACATATGTTCCCTTCTGTGTGTAATCATAATTTTAGTATTACCCATGACAAAGCCCTATATAGTGGAATTTTTGACTAAATTAGCTAGGGCTGATCGCAAATATATAGGGCAAGACCCTATACCAATCTTATCTAGTATTCTAATATCTGAGTCATTTTACGTAGGGATACCTTCCCAAAATTTTCCTTGAAAACCTTTTCATTTGAAATTGATTTAAAATCTTTTAAACCAAACTTAAACAAGGAAAAATATATGTAATCTCCATGCTTTACTCAAAATCACCATGCCATGTTATATATACTTTACTCAAACCTTTGTTGATGAAAACATTTAACTTTTGAAATTACACCTTTCGAATCCACTGAAAGTACCTCTTTCAAAACCATTGAAAGCACCTCTTTCGAAAACAAGTAAAACCCTTCTTTTAACCTGGGCCAAAAGACCAAAACCTTCCTTTTGAAACTATTCTTAGATACCTTTCGAAACCAGTATAAAACCTTCCTTTCGAAAGCTTTAAAACCTTAGACATCTTTCTTTTAAAACCTTTAAACATCACCTTTCGAAACCTTTGAAAAACCTTTCCTTTCAACCTTTCGAAACCATTGGGGAACTACGCCATTAAAACCTTTCTTTAAATCTTTCGAAAGCATTAAAAAAGCACCCCTTTGAAACCATCATTTAAAACCTTTCGAAAGCACTAATCTTTGTAAACAACAAACCTTTCAAAAGCATTTGGATTCAACTTAAAACATGTGAAAAACACCTTTCAAAACCAATCAAAATTTACCCCTTCGAAACCTTTGAAAACCGTTTCAGTCGAAACCATTTGGACTATGCCTTCAAGTAGAATAAAAAGATCTGGAACCTATTAAAGTCAAAAATATTCCTTTCAAAAGTTACTCTTAAGTAAAAAAGTGATGGTGTCAAAACCATACTTCCTAAAGCGTTGGAGAAGCGGTCAAGTTTAAAAACAAAGGATACCTTTCGAGACCATTGACTTCGAAAGGTAAGAAAAGCGGCAACTAAAGGGCTTTGGCCTAGTCAAAAGTCTATGTTTAAAAACATAGGCGCAACCTCCTTAAAACTATTTCTTTAAACCATTTGACCTGATCGAAAGCCAACCAAGTCAGAAGTAATATAGTCGAAAGCAAAGCAAGCGTATTTTCAGTTTAAAATAAGGGCACGCTTCAACCATAACGGAACCATATGTTTCGACCCCATACCTTCATCCTTCATCCAATTCGCTATGTACCAAGTATATTGATACCATTTGCATTGGTTTCAAAAGCAATGATGGCGAAACGTCTTGGTCGGAACTCAAGCGCAGAAAGTGGCGAAACAGACTAAAAACAAATAAATTTTGTCTTTAAGTTAAAAGAGAAATACTTTTTGACTAACCTGCCATGTTTGTCAAAATCTTATTGGTTGCTAAATTTTCTTTTCTTAAAGCATTGCCATAATTTCAGAAATTACAGTTTAATTTATTTTATAAAATACCCCTTCTCCTTTTATAAATACATAAAACATTTATGTCTCATACCTCAAATAATTTATATATTCATTAAAACACGTAGGAAAAATTCTATAAAAATTCCAAAAAATCATTATTAATATTTCTCTAACATGTATAGATTTCTGACCCAAATAAATAATTATTTAGCCGTATATAATTTATAACCCAAACAATTATTTTCTACATTAGAAAATTTATAAAATCTACAATAATTCAGAAAATTATGAAAATTGAAACCCATCTCTAAAATATCATTTCTGATCTAAATCTAAAATCGCAAGGTGTGTGTATGTCATTTAATAGAGTTTTCATATCAAAACATATCATAAAATCTACATGAACAAGCATAAATCATAAACAAGCGTATATATACATTTAAACTTTCAAAAACATGACACAAACTTTCAAAATACTTCAGATTTAACTTAAAACCAAAAATACTAAAGAGAGTAAGATGTAGTCATTATTCACCTTAGCTTGAGATTAAGGATTTTAGATTTGAATTGCTTTTGATTTGATTAATCTTCTTCCTTAGCTTTTTCTTCCTCTAGTTCTCTAAAATGGTGGTCGGCCTCTATGTCTTTAATTTGCAAATGAGAGTGAATAATAGAGGCTAAAGGGTTTAAGGTTTAGGGTATAAGGAGTTTCCTTGTTCCTATTTTACCCCAACCTACTTCCTAAACCTTCATCTTTTTTATTTCGTGTTATCTCATTTTGATTTACTCATTAACATGGCATGGCTACCCCTATTAATAACAAATCTCAATCCATTAATCATCTTGCATTATTTTATTTTATTTAGCTGATTAAATATCCTAAATAATGTTACTAAAAATATGGGATGTTACACCCTACCTTTTCTTCTGATTTTGGATAAACTTGTTTTGTGAATAGCAAGTTTAGTGTGAATAATAGTTCTTTTTTTCTTGTGTAGAATTCTCGTACATGCTTATTTAAATGATCGAGCTTTTATATTTTCCATTTAATGTATTTGTGATTTGTTGCTCGTTGGGTTGGATATCGATCCCATTTATCCATCCCAAGGCCTCCATGAGGGCGTGGCCTCGAGTCGTATCCAAATGTTAAGCTTTGGCCCTAACGTTACGCTGTCGAATTCATCGGTCAAGTCATTGTGCGTCTGCCCCCAAACTTGGGTTAGTATGGTTGATCAATGGATGGTCGAGTTCCATTTCTACTAACTTTTTTCTCATCCTATCACATCTAAGTGATTTAAATAATAAGTGGTCGGATCATGCTTTTTTTGTTTATGCTTATATCCTCACTCCAGGGATGAGAATCATTTCATAGGTGGTCGGTCACATCCATATAACATTTATACGCATATCCGCATCTAGGGATATGAGTTATTTTATAGGTGGTTAGTTGCACCGATTTAGCATTTATACTCATATCCGTGCTTTGGGGACGTGAGTTATTTCATAGGTAGTTAGTCGCACCTATTTACATTTATACTCGTACCCACGCTCTTAGGTCATGAGTTATTTGGAAAACTGTAGAGTTCAGTTCTCTTTGGTCAGTCATTCTACCCTTAAGTATGGGGTTTGTCTCGATAAGTCACTAGTCGAATCTCAGTCACTCTCGAGTTATGTTAGTCCAATCGAACAATGGGATTTACTCGGTCGTATATCGCAACTTAAATGTACTGCAATGGCAGGTCACAGATATGATGGAAAATTCAAAGCTCTATTGCTGAATGGAAAGAAATGGCATAATTTGTCTTATTACATATTTGAAAAACCAAATACTACAGAAAATCTTGAAATTAAATATAAGTAAGTGAAAAAGAAAAAATTAAGTGAAAAAGCTTCCCAAATGCTTGCTATTCCACGCCCATGGGAATGTGATTCCATCAACAGTCCTAGCCTGAAAGTTCTCTCTCCGAGCCTCTACTCAATGACATATGGTCCTTCCGAGGTTGGATTCATATGCGATGAGGTAGGAAAAACCCTTTTTAAGACAAGATCATTGACTTCAAAGGTTCTAGGTCAGACTTTAGTGTTGTAGTACTGGGCAACTCAATGTCGGTGTGCAGCTGCCCTCAAATCAGCTTCCTCACGCTTCTCATCTATAAAGTCTAGATATTACAAGCGGAGACCTTTATTCATCTTGGGATCGTAGTAAGTCATTCGATGAGAAGGAAATTCGATCTCAATAAGAATAAAAGACTTAGAACTGTAAGCGAGGGCGAATAGAGTATGGCCAGACACGGACTTGTGGTTGGTACTATGTGCCCATAGTGCTACCGAGAATTCATCGACCAACTTGCCTCTAGCCCTTTCCAAATGCTCCTTCACAACGTATTTTATGATTTTTTTTCACAACTTCAGCTTTCCTATTCGCTAAAGGGTGAGCGATTTCCGTAAATCTCTTTTCAATACGATGCCAATGGAATAAGTCTTTGAACTCACCACTATTGAATTAAGGCCCGTTGTCTATTACAATAGTTTGTGGAAGACCAAAAGGACAGATGATGTTTTGGAAAATGACGTTGACTACTTTCTTCGTTGTGATCATAGCTAATGATTCTGCTTTGGCCCATTTGATGAAGTAATCAACTGCGACAATAGCATACTTTGCACCACCTTTAGAGATCGGTAAGGAACCAATAATATCTATACCTAACTTGGCAAGTGGACACGGGTTGATCTTTTTTGTAATTTCTATCAGTGGAGCTCTTGGAACTTTTGCATATATTTGGCACTTATCACATCGCCTTACATAATCAGCAGCATCTCGATTAACGTCGACCAGTAATACCCATATTGGTGTATTTTCTTCGCTAGAGTTTGCCCTTTAGCGTGATAGCCACATTCTTATTCATGAACTTCTTTTAGGACTCGTTTAATCTTGTCATGAGCGATACACCGGAGTAGGTGAACGAAAAAACCCTTTCTGTGCATAACGCTTTCCTATATGATATATCATGAAGCTTTGCGAATGACTTGTTGTTTTTCATTCCTTATTTGGGAAGAACTTCTTATAGAAAAAAGGCTTATGCTTAGAGCAATTAATACCTTGATCGAAACCAAGCCCATCTATTGTGCATCCTAGTGCCAACAAACTTTTCTAATGAATCTTCCTCTCTACTTTGATCCCGAGGAATGTGCACAATGTCATAATACTCAAAATCAGTCAACAAATATTTGATTTGCACAAGGTATGGAGCAAGTCATTGTCCTTTAACTTGGTAATCTCCCCTGACTTGGTATACAACCAATTGAGAGTCACAAAAGATTTTAAGCGACTTTGTTCCCATTCTTTGGCGATTTAAGTCTTGCGATCAAAACCTCGTACTCGACTTCGCTGTTTGTTGCAGGGAAATCAAGCTTTAAAGCATAGCAAATTGAGCGATCTTCGAGAGTTACAAGCATAATCCCAGCTCTAGAACAACAATCATTGGATGCTCCATCTGTATACAACTTCCACCGTAAGGCAGGGATTTCACTACTCTTTAAGAAATTGTACGCGCAGTAAATTCTACTATAAAATCTACCAGTCCCGACCCTAGATAGTCCTCCGAGGAAGGTAAGTGATGTCGAATTTACTAAGCTTGATATTCCACTTGAGTAACCTTCCAAACGTCTCAGGTCGCTGCAAGACCTATTGTATCGTCCACAATCATATTTATTATCCAATAATCCATAAAAAGGAAATATAATTGAAATAATATAATTTAATAATAGCGAGGAATCTCGCTGGATCCCTCCAACTTTTTTTTCCCTGCATCATAAACGTTATACAATCATAAAATATAAATCAACCGTTTCAAGACAGGATTCGTATACAAAGGGCCATCCGCTCTTACACGAGAACGTAAAAGGATCTCATCTGTTCTAATAGGTGGGAATATATTCAAACCAACTAATAAATATAATAATTTATCCAAACAATCATTCAACAATTTTTATCAACCATAAATCATACTATTTCCAAAAGGGTGAGTTTAACTTACCGAAATTTCTGTCGTGGCCGAGGCATACCAGTTTGGAACTAAAACCGAACAACATCCGATTTTAGCCCAATTTTCAATAGTCTCCACATTCACCTAAACAAGTTCCATTGCAAACCTTTTATCGTCAAGAGCATAATGCAAAAATTTCGTCTCGATCGGACCTCGTATGAAAGAGTTATCAATTTTGTAAGTTATCGATTTAATTGTAAAAAATTAATATACCCAAAGTCAAATAACTAAAATTCTAGGTTGTTACATCAATGGTATTCATGTGCCGAACATTCATTTGTTAGAGAGAGATTATTTATGGTGAAAAGAAAAGACAAAACAAAATCTCACAACGTAACGAGTAATCTATTATATATCAATGAACTTTACAAAAAGAAAACTTTTATATACATACATCAATCAGAGTACAATTATCCTATCATCAGCCGCTAGGCAGTTATAATAACATGTATTTATAATTGATGATAAATACAGATAAGAACAAACAATGGAAGATAAAAATACGGTAATACCTCTTGGAGGATCTGGTTTGTCACATGCAGCTCCAAGTGTCCAACTAACTCTGGAAACTATGCTTGATCCGACTTGAGCAAAAATAACGCCCGGATTAGTCTGGTAAAACCAGTGTGAGAAACACAATCAAATAGATTCTTAAATTTTTAAATAAACCCTTCAAGATAAAGGTATCTCATAAGGTCACTTCGCATATAAACATGGACAATTTTTACCCTACGATAACCAGACCATCTCTATTGAAAATCCAATGATATTATAAGAGTGTCTACGGTTTGAAGTAAATTATAAATAGAGATGGAATGCTTGCATCTCACGTTCCAGCATACTTGGGCACAACTATGTCCATACAACACTTATTGAAGAATGGATTCCATACAATGACAAGGCTACTAGGGTACCGTCTTCCACGGTACACCTTTAGAAAATGTACTGAGGGCCTTGCCTAGACCCCTTACAAATCAGGACCATCTACCCTTACTGGATAGTACCAAATATGTCACCACCCCGGTTTCTTCACAACCTTTTTCTAAGAACTCTCATGCACAACCGAATCCATAAATAAACTTGTATATATATAGAAGGGTGCTGACATACCATAACGATAGCAAACCACATAGCCCCGAAGCATATTCCTTGTTTTAGTCATTCCCGGTTGATGAGGCTTGAGGCTACGTTTTACCTTTTACATAGAAATCCCACTTGGAATGCTAACACTTCCTTTCAGACGATAATACAATGCTAGCATTCATCCATGCAATTTGTTTAGGATAAGAACAAAATGAAGACACTACTTCTACTACATCCCTTTTAGAATCACCCACAAGATTAGTAGCAAGTAGCCCTTGCACTTCAAAGAGCTCTGTCGTCATTACAATCATCTTCAAGATGTCTTCAGTTTGAAATGATTGAGTTAGCTCGTGGTTTTCGGATAATTCATACTTATCTGATCCAGTCTCTTGGAACCAACATTCGACTGTTTTCGGTAAACTCAACTCCGATTCTTTGGAAATAAGCAGATAATACATAAGAGAGGGAACACCTATAATCGTTTAAGTGGACGGATCTCCTTATTATTTGTCCTACAAGAACACAACGAGTTTATACGGACAATATAGTATGTCCAAAGAAAACTGTACTACATAATTCACGTGTTTCTTCTAGATATTTCCATAATTAAACATTGGTCTAGATTTGATAGTCGGTTATTTAGCTATCAAATATACAAACAACCAAACATAGATTTACTAACACATGAAATCCACTAAGCTTCTTTAATTAATCTTTATAAATTAAACACTTTAATTATTTACCAAAATATTTATGTACTTATCTCACTGGTATATGTATTCTCCAACTATTTTACTTTCAATACATGATATTATTTTCCATATACTTATACAATGGTACAAGAATATTTATAAACATTTAAGAAAAAATTCTTATTTTCAAAACCACATTAAATGGTGCAAAAACAGTGTCATTCAAACGTTTTTACGATAACCAAAAACCACTAATCCTTTGGTGTTAAGTATGGAAAGAGTATTCCGTCCACCATAATTAAGAAGGATTATTTTTTAAATCCATGAACTTGGTTTCTCATAAATGATCCAATTCATATAAAATATAAGTTTTTCAAACCCAAAACTTCTTTTCCAAAATTCCGGAATCTCTTTCTAATTTATGACTTTAACAAACTTTAATCTAAAAATATTTCTCTTTATAAAACAATTTATCACTTTAAACACTTTTTATTTAATAAATTGATTACCTTTGAAAACTATCCTAATAAATAATTTATAAAGTTTAGAACATCATTAGTTAATAATTAATTAACCTTAAATCATTGTAATGATTAATTAATAAATTTAATCAATATTAAATAAATGATTAATTAATACAAACCATTTTTAATAATAATTAATAATTTTTCAAAAACATTATTATTCAGTAATTAACTATTTAAAATATCATTAATGAGAATAACTAATTATCTTTAAAATAACATTAATAAAATAATTGATTTACTTTAAACATCATTATTAAATAATTAATTTATTTCAAAATATCATTATTCAATTAATATTAACTTAACCATTTAAATATAGGAAACACATTACTTTAAAAAACTATAAAGTTAAAGTAAATTTAAGTCTATTTCCTTTGAAATTTGGGAAAAGGCTTAGTGACTCCAAATGGCACTTAAACAAGCTACCACTCATTTCCAGTTCAATAATCCAGATCATATCATTGATATTTACATAAGCATCATATATGTAAATAAAATTCACAGTTAACAAACGATAGATAATGTGATATTTTTCTAAATCAATTGACATATCAATAAATGTTCAAATTAATAAAATAGCGGAATAAGGTTTGTTCTACTTAATAGATGCCCCATTTAAGCTATCAAATTTGAATACAGCAGAAGGGTATTTTATTCTGCTAGTTGCATGCCAGTGATAAATTAAAATTACCAAATGAAGGAATTATTTGCTATGGCTATAAACTTAACAGTATTTTACACTTCTACAAATCTTTCAAACTCTTGTATTGATGTGTTCTGTTAGATATTACGAATACAATGTCAAAATCCGTAGGTCAAACAGACTTCATAAGGGTGAGTTATAAGTTGTTAAAATTTAAACCTTTAAAGATTTTTTTTCCTTTTTTTAATAAATTTAGTTTAACTAATTTACTTAAACCAAACTCCTAGGCCAAAGCGCACAACCAAAACCATTGCTCCATCTCCTTCCCCCCAAATCCACTTCACACTTCAAATACCAAAAAACAAAACTTAAAGCCAAAACCTATAGTGTGCCACCATGCACTTGTGCACGTGCACCCACTGAACCAATGCCAAACAATGCACTGACCCCATTAGCAAACTCACCTAACCTCCCGCATCTCCCTTGATCCATTACCATCTCCTCCGGTCATCTACTTCAAAATGCGACTCAAAAACCCAAAATCGACACCTCCAAGCAACCAAGTCAAACGTGGAAAGGAAGCTCCCACCACCATTTGTAAAAATCCTGTTGTTAATGACATAGTTAATTAAATTTAAGCATGGTTAATAAAATTATAAATTGCGATTTTTTTGAAATTTAACCATATACTTAAATTCAGTTTTGAATGATTGGTTTAAATTAATAAAAAATGAAGTTAGTGTTTCTTAGAGAGGATTTTAATTTAAATTAAGGCATTGTTGATTTTATAATTAAAGATTTTGATAATGAAATGGGATATTTTAAAATTAATTTTGAAATTTAAAGTGGTAAAAAAATATTTATTTTTAGTTGTAAAACCAATTTGAGAATATATTAGTTTATAAGTATATATATAAAGTAAACAAAAGAAAATGATATTCCCTTTTATTATTGGGTTATAGGGTAACTATTTGGTTTATATAATAACCTAAGATAATCATAAACACATCAATCCTCTTCTCATTTGTCACGCCGCCCTTCTCAACCTCGAAAATCGACATAAAATACACCACAGAATAATATGCCGACCCTCGAGTGCCGGAAAAGACAGATTGTTGAGGGAAAAGAAAGAAGATAGAAGAAAGAAGGAACTAAACAATAACAGAATCTCACAATCGCAGCGGAACAAAATATAATAGTCAATAACAGATCTTTACACAAAATGAAAACTATATCTGTTTTATATATTACATCATCTGAGTATCACAAACAAACTACAATTACCAGCCTGACAATTTAAAACAATCACAGCAACGGATATAAGCACATACAGATAATACGTCTCGGTCTCCCGCTCCTCTCCTGAGCTCCATAGCATCCTATTCGAAACATATAACACTCGGTTAGACCCGAGCATTATAATGAAATAACATCCGAGTTAGTCTGGAATACTAGCATGAGTAAATACACCCAAATTAATTATTAAAGCTTCAAAATACTTTGAAAATCAAAAGCATCTCGTAAGACCACGCCACAATAAACATGTCGGGTTTTTACATTACGATAGCCAAAACATTTATTATAAAATCCTCTGATATTATAATAAATGTCTATATACAAATACATATTCAAATAGCCGAAATTGTCACATTAATTAAATTCCAGCTACTAGCCACAATCGTGGGTAATACAAACAAAACCGTAAAGGCACGTAGGGAGAATGGATTTCCAACTAATGACTAGGCACTGAGGTACCATCTGTCATAGTACGTGGCCTAGATCACCGTACCGAGGATTACTCCCAATCCCCTGCAACACAAGACCGGGACTACCGCTTACTGGATAATCCCAAGTAAGATCACCCCACAGTTGGAATCAACAACCGCACCACTAGGCCGAAGTAAAAAGGGACATCTAGACAGGGATGACCTTACCCTAATGGGTGCTACCCACTTAGCCTTGCTGCATAACCCTTGATTTTCAGTCATTCCCAGTTGATGAGGCTCGACGCTAAGAGTTACCTTTTAGAATGTTTCACTTAGAATGCCCATCGTCCACCTGACGATGTTCCGAAAGCATTCATCCATACAAGTCGTCCCGGGTTCGAACGGAACCGAAGGCACTACTCCAATTACATCCATTTCGGAATCATCCTCAAGATTAGTAGCGACTAGCCCTTGCACTTCACTGCTCCATCTTTGACTCCGAACTCGTCTTCCTCACGAAAACGTACAAACCGGATCGAAGTGGTTTTCAAGAAATTAATCTCGATCCTGGTCTCTTCAAAATGATCAACGCATTGGCCAATATTGATAGTCGGTTATTTAACTATCAATTAACATTCACCAACGTCCATCAAAAAATAAATAATTTTCCAAATTATTTATTAACCTCAAAATATCTTCACAAGATATATTCCCATTTCAACCCATTTGAAAACAGTTTTCAAACCATCTTCCTTTTTACGGAATAAATTTCCCCATACATCTTCAATTTCCACTGAAAATAACCAAGTCCAAATACTTTAGATTTTAAAACGTTGGATCACTTTATTCTAAATATACCTTAAAATATATTTAAAAATATTTAATGCAAACTACTTTATAAAATATAAGCTAATTAAAAAATAAAAGTTAAATTAAACTAAATTTTACAAGAAAAGTTACAAAATCCTATACAATTTTCAAATAAAACTTTAACCAATTATCTTTAAAATAAAACCATTTTATAAAATATAAATATTAACAATATTCTTTTAAAACATAATACCAATTACCCCTTTTAAAATAATTATTACTATAACTAATTTAGTACATATTTTCCTTTAAAAATTTTACAACTTAAATAAGAATTTTCTTAAAAACATTCTTTTAAAATCAAATTTAAAACTTTTAAATTTTACTTAAAAATCTGCTTTAAAACGTACTTGGCTTTTCAGGGAAATACACTTTCATTTCAAAATAAACCAAAGAATCCTTTTATAAATCTTGCTTGATTTATCTCAATTCGAATTTACGTTTAAATCCTGTAAATTTCTTCCAACACTTTAAAAATAAACACCTTTTTTATCTTTAACACATTTCCCATTTCCTGGAAAATCACTTTCAAAGTATATGCTTAAACTATGTAAAGTAAGGCTACCAGGAGTTTACTTAAATGAAAATAATACTTAAGAAAATATAGAGGAGTTTCTAAGTAATTCATACTCAAATTACCTTTTTAAAATAAAGTTATTAAATCAAATATTTATATCAAAATTCCCTTTTTGGAAACTTAATACTAACTTACCTTTAAATAATTTAAATTCCATAATTACTTAAATAAATATTTACTTACTTAAAATATATTTAAGAATAATATATTTTTCTAAATATTTCTAAAATCACATTTTAAACTTTTAGTTTATATTTTGAAAACTTTTTTTTGATAACATACTTAATTTTCCAGGGAAAACACTTTCCACCTTTAAAAGCAATCTCACTGCTCTTTTAAACGATTTGCACTTCTTATAGAATTTCCTATGGGTAATCTATACTTTTAAATTTATCCTCCGATAAATATTCCATTTATTTATAAACCCAGTTTATGAATTCTCATTCCTCATTTCCTTTTTAAACACCATTTCAAAACACTTCAAATTCCAAAACAATTTCCTGAATTTAATTTCCTTAAATTCATTACTCAAGATTTCCTTTTCACTTCCCTTTTAATCCCAATTTATTTTATTTTCATTTATATTTTAAAATACCAGATTATACTTATTCAATCATAACAGAGCACAGCTTAATTTCCAAATTTGTCTATCACAGTATATAAGTGAAATTCATCATCAGTTATGAAAATAATTTCTATATTGTGAGGAATCCAGTTGGATCCCTACATCCACAAATGTTCGCACAACCAATAAATATCAATCAAATCTGATAATAATTATCACATTCAGCTAATAAACCATTCAATCATTTAAATATTAGCGATTTAAATTAAATGGCATCCAGATGTGAGTGAGATTAACTCACCTTCAGTTTCGACGAGCGTTTTAAATTTTAAATTAAATCGAACCGTTCGATTTAATCCAAAATTCTCGCTTGCTCCAAATATCTCCGGATCAGCTGCAGCGCGTAGATCGCGTAGCTGCGATTCCGGCGCTTCTTGTTTCATTGAATTCTGAACATGCATGCAACAGTTATGAATTTACGAAGTTTGAATATAATTTAAAACAATTTCCATTTATCAATTTTATAACCTATTAGCAAAGGCCGTTAGATCTGCAAATTGAAATCAGGGCCGCACGAAAGCTTCTTCCTCAACGCGTTCATCTACAGGCTACTCGAACCCAACGTCGCCCCTCTAGGGTTTGCCAACGCGACCACCACGGCTACATCTACGATGATCGGCGACCACCAATGGGACCACCACTTCGGGCTCCACCCTTGCCCAGAACCTCGCGACGCTCGGCTACTCCTACGTCTAGTGATTCGCGCGCGAACATACGACAAACGCGGCGGCTTCCTGCCCTCTACGCTCCATAAAACTCGATCACGTCCATATGGATGGAAAGCCCTCGTCAAGATCTACGATTTTCTAGTTGAAACCTTTCGATAAAATTGAGTGGATGAGTGGAGATCAAGGGAAGAAGGTGGGAAGGGTTTCGGCCATCGAAATAGAATAGAACGGCGGCCGAAAGAAAAGAAGTAGGGTTTCTCTGATTGAGTGTATACATACGTTTATATATATATATATATATATATATATATATATATATATATATATATATTTAATAATAAATTCACAAATTACTTAACTTTTCAAACGAATTTCAGTTGAAACGTGCCGACAGGCGTTTATAAGGTTTTATCCGCATTCCGAACACAATGGAATGTGTTTCGGAGGCTAATTTGATAATATGTAGAAGATAGCTTTTTGAATCGAGTTTAATTATTTAATTATCGATTTTAATTTCAACGCATTTCTCACCCGTACGAACAAATGGTAACTCCACACGCTACGAAAATTGAAATCCGATAATAATACACTATTACGGATCCAATGGAACTGGTTTCGTCAAATTCCAAGACTTTGCCCCGGAAGGCTATTTTAACTCGTCGATTAATTCGAGTGATTGTCAGAACCATCGAAATCACTTAAAATTTCAATTTTAAAACTTTACTATCTTCATTATAAATCATATAGAATTTATAGTCACGTTAGAAACCATTCTGATTCATTTTAAATCAAAATCTGATTATTTACCATTACTATATATTAAGTTCTATCATTAAATCAATATAAAATTACAAATGTAACTTATCGACTTTGGATTCCATCCAAAGGTCTGATATTAAAATTTAAATCCAACCAAACTTAAAATAAATTTTAGAAACCATTTTTACAACCATTTACATCTAGATTCACAAATTATCCCTATTCCAAATATTTAATTGTTATTATCCAATTTCAATTGAATTGCCATATTTGAAATTTTAACTAATTTTATTAATTTAACCAAAATCTTTTTATTTCAAAATCAAATTATAATCCATATTAAACATTTAAAATGAATTAAATGTTCAAAATATAACGACCAAAATTCCGGGTCGCTACATTCCTTCCCCTTTATAAAAATTTCGTCCTTGAAATTTGCTAAGGTATGAAAAATGCTACTAACCTCATTTACTTATCCATACTTACTTAGTTAAAAATTTACATTTACCTCACCCAAAACTTTTAGCTCAATTCCAAACTATTTGCTTCATATTTAACTCAAAAGCTTTCTTTCAACATCATTTCAAAAATAACTTCCCTAGTTAACCAAAATTTTCAAAATTTCCCAAAAATTTTCTAACTCCCAAAATTTTTGAATTTTTTTTATAGAGTCTCCTTTGTACGAAGAGCGTTTCACAATATCACAATAGATATAAATATATATACATCGACCCACACGGTCCGAAAACAAAATATACCACAATATATATATATAACTTCCCAATTTTATTGCGTAGGCGTACCTTTTGATTAGCATTTTAAAAGCAAGCGGCTAACATATTATGCATTTGCGCACTCCAACTCTATCAATTGCCTTCCGTACCTGTACTTACTCGAACATACATATCAGTTTTCAATAATATAAGATTTTTAACAACCTTCCATAAATTTATCTTAGCCAAACACCTTAATTACATAGTTCAAACAAACAAATTTCATAATTCAACCTGTTAACCATATATTATAAGCAAATCCCAAGATTTCAATCACCATATGAATTTCCTAACAAATCCAACTTTCTTTTATTTCACTCAAATGATTTACATTCAAGTTTACTACATACAATTCATATTTACTACGACCAATTCATTTTCACTTCAATACGATTAACATATGCTTTACTTACATCAATTTATTTCAATTCAATTCCAAATTGATTCACAATCAAATTTTATTTTCAATTTGATATATTTTCATTTCTTTAATGATCCACTTTCATTTATATGTAAATCCACTTAATACGATTTCAATCCATTCCAATTGATTCAAAAACCAACTTTATTCTCTTCTTTTAATTCACTTACTTTATTTACGACAACCGACCAATTACTCATGCAAATTTGATGTTATTCAAACAAATAACCATCACTTAAGCTTATAACCATTTAAAATTAATTCCAACACAATCTATACTAATTTTATTCCATTCTGAATTATTTACAACCCATACATTCTACTTTATCACAATTATTAAATTAAATCTTTGCTCATACATTTCAATTTCATTATCCTTACAAGTTCATTCAAGAACAATTCATAAGCTCGACAACAATCCTTCCACAATTTCTTGAGTTATTCCAACTCCAAAATAACTCTATTCCTTCTTAAATCAATATTATTTCCATTTCAATTTGGTTCTCATTGAATCAAATTCCAATCCATTTTAATTTTATTAACCTTCTCAATTCATTTCTGAATTTATTAATAACATAACCATTCCAATTATTCTAAACCAAAACTGGGTTTTATTTTGCTTTTTAAATTTTTAACAAGCTACCAAATTTTATTCATCCCATTACCCTTTTATTTAATTTAGCTTACGCTAAATTTATTCTCAAACAATTCCTTTGGATTTAGTTGAGTGAGAATTTACTTCATTCAATATCATTCATAACACAACTGAATTTTGATTTTTACTTCAATCCAAATACAACTCAGCTTTATTTCTCCATATATAAGTTCAAAACTTATTTACTAACTTAAGTCCATTCACATTTTATATTTTCCTTGACCTTATTTCAATTTACATTTCATTTAGGATTAAGTTTTGAATTTATCATACCATTCAACCATTTCCTATTTAGGTTTTGCAATTCATTTCTCTATTCATATGCTCACCAACTTATTTATTTAAAAGCTTATATTGCCCATTTGAGTCATTTTCACCTTATGATCACAATTTCAAATTATATATATATATATACATATATATATATATATATATATATATCACTTAATAGCTTAAGGGTATAAAATTTCATTACACCATTATAATCATTGTACATTTAAATTTTATATTCAATTTAATTCAATTTCAATTTCCAATTTTACTTTATATTTAACATATCCTGAGTTAAATGCAAATATATTTTATTCACTTCCATTTACTCAAGTTAAATTTTAATTCCAGGATTGAAATTTCAAATTTCCGTTCTTATTTATATCAACTTCACTTAATAAGTTCAATAGTTGATTCATCTTAACTTTACACATTATTTAAATAGAATTTTCCCAAAATTCAATTGCCCGGTTTTATTTCAAAACCATTTTGAAATCATAAATAACACATACCCACTTGGTATATCAAATCAAATCTTCAGATTCCAGAACAATTGGTATTACCAAAATAAATTTCCCTTTTGAAATTTCTAAAACCACTTGTATACCCAGCAAGTCTGAACAAATATCATAACCAATCACCACGGTAGCAATCCATCATTTAAGAAACTCAAAAATAAATTCTAATGATGTGGCCATCATCATCAGGATTATTTCCCAGCGACTGAAGTGAGTTCAGTGCTTCCTTACTTCCATAAATTCCTTTTAAAACAATTTCCATTCAAAAATATTTCGCAAAATAATACTTCATCATTTTCTTCAAATTTTTGGAAAACATTTCCACCAATCCCAAGATTTCCAAACCTTTGTTTAAATACACTTTAAATACTTTTCAAATTTTCAAGGATTTAAATTATGGTCTAAATCAAATTTTAATTATTCTTCTTTTGGATAAATCATACTTATAGAATTCTATTTGGTTATAACCATTTCAAATTTTCGATTCTTATATTTGATTATAATATTAACAACCAAACATCCAAATATATAATAATAATTTCAGAAAATTATTCCTTTTATATCAGAATATAATTTTGGGTAAAATTATTTCATTTACCCACTTTAAAACAATACCATGTCGGTTTATCTCGTTTAAGAGTTTAGAAACCCTTATCCATACAGTTGTACTTCCCGTACCGACCAGAATTCATAAACACTCAACTGATAAGTCAACACAGTATAAAAACAGTTTTATATTCACTAACAAGTATGCTCTTATATCTATTATTACACTCAACTCATTCTAGAGTACTATTGACTTTATATTTAACGAGTAATTTCCCCACCAGAGCCAAGGTTATCGCCAACATAAGTTCTGATGCCAAGTGTCACGATCCGCCCTTCTCGACCTCGAAAATCGACATAAAATACACCACAGAATAATATGCCGACCATCGAGTGCCGGAAAAGGCAGATTGTTGAGGGAAAAGAAAGAAGATAGAAGAAAGAAGGAACTAAACAATAACAGAATCTCACAATCGCAACGGAACAAAATATAATAGTCAATAACAGATCTTTGCACAAAATGAAAACTATATCTATTTTATATATTACATCATCAGAGTATCACAAACAAACAACAATTACCAGCCTGACAATTTCAAACAATCACAACAACGGATATAAACACATATGGATAATACGTCTCGGTCTCCAACTCCTCTCTTGAGCTCCATAGCATCCTATTCTGAACATATAACACTCGGTCTGACCCGAGCATTATAATGAAATAACACCCGAGTCAGTCTATAATACCAGCGTGAGAAAATACACCCAAATTGATTAAAAAGTTTCAAAATCCTTTGAAAATCAAAAGCATCTCGTAAGACCACGCCACAAATAAAACTGTCGGGGTTTTACCTTAAGATAGTCAAAACATTTATTATAAAATCCTCTGATATTATAATAAATGTCTATATACAAATACATATTCAAATAGCCGAAATTGTTACATTAATTAAATTCCAGCTACTAGCCACAATCGTGGGTAATACAAACAAAACCGTAAAGGCACGTAGGGAGAATGGATTTCCAATTAATGACTAGGCATTGGGGTACCACCTGTCACAGTACGGGACCTAGAACATCGTACCGAGGATTACTCCCAGTACCTTGCAACACAAGATGTGGACTACCCCTTACTGGATAATATCGAGTAAGATCACCCCACGGTTGGGATGCTCAACCGCACCACTAAGCCGAAGTAAAAAGGTAGATCTAGACAGGGATGACCTTACCCTAATGGATGATACCCACTTAGCCTTGCTCATAACCCCTGATTTTAAGTCATTCCCAGTTGATGAGGCTCGAGGCTTAGCGTTACCTTTTCGAACGTTTCACTTAGAATGCCCATGTCCATCTGACGATGTTCCGAAAGCATTCATCCATAGAAGTCCGTCCTGGGTTCGAACGGAACCGAAGGCACTGCTCCTATTACATCCATTTTGGAATCATCCTCAGGATTAGTAGCGACTAGCTCTTGCACTTCACCGTTCCATCTTCGACTCTAAACTCGTCTTCCTCATGAAAACATACAAACCGGATCGAAGTGGTTTTCGAGAAATTAATCCCGATCCCGGTCTCTTCGAAACGATCAACGCATTGGCCAATATTGTTAGTCGGTGATTTAACTATCAATTAACATTCACCAACGTCCATCAATAAATAAATAATTTCCCAAATTATTTATTAACCTCAAAATATCTTCACAAGATATATTTCCATTTTCAACCCTTTTGAAAACAGTTTTCAAGCCATCTTCCTTTTTACGGAATAAATTTCCCCAAACATTTTCAATTTCCACCGAAAATAACCAAGTCCAAATACTTTAGATTTTAAAATATTAGATCAATTTATTCTAAATGTACCTCAAAATATATTTAAAAATATTTAAAGCAAGACTACTTTATAAAATATAAGCTAATTTTAAAATAAAAGTTAAATTAAACTAAATTTTACAAGAAGAGTTACAAAATCCTATATAATTTTCAAATAAAACTTCAACCAATTATCTTTAAAATAAAACCATTTTATAAAATATAAATATTAATAATATTCTTTTAAAACATAATACCAATTACCCCTTTTAAAATAATTATTACTATAACTAATTTAGTACATATTTTCCTTTAAATTTTTTACAACTTAAATAAGAATTTTCTTAAAAACATTCTTTTAAAATCAAATTTAAAACTTTTAACTTTTACTTAAAAATCTGCTTTAAAAGGTACTTGGCTTTTTAGGGAAATACACTTTCATTTCAAAATAAACCAAAGAATCCTTTTATAATTCCTGCTTGATTTATCTCAATTCGAATTTACGTTTAAATCCCGTAAATTTCTTCCAACACTTTAAAAATAAACACCTTTTTATTTTTAACACATTTCCCATTTCCTAGAAAATCACTTTCAAAGTATATGCTTAAACTATTTAAAATAAGGCTACCAGGAGTTTACTTAAATGAAAATAATACTTAGAAAAATATGGAGGAGTTTCTAAGTAATTTAAACTGAAATTACCTTTTTAAAATAAAGTTATTAAATCAAATATTTATATCAAAATTCCCTTTATGGAAACTTAATACTAACTTACCTTTAAATAATTTAAATTCCATAATTACTTAAATAAATATTTACTTACTTAAAATATATTTAAGAATAATATATTTTTCTAAAATATTTCTAAAATCACATTTTAAACTTTTAGTTTATATTTTGAAAAGTTTTCTTTGAAAACATACTTAATTTTCCAGGGAATACACTTTCCATCTTTAAAAGCAATCTCACTGCTTCTTTAAACGATTTGCACTTCTTATAGAATTTCCCACGGGTAATCTATACTTTTAAATTTATCCTCCGACAAATATTCCACTTAGTTTATAAACCCGGTTTATAAATTATCATTCCTCATTTCCTTTTTAAACACCATTTCAAAAAGACTTAAAATTCCAAAATAATTTCCTGAATTTAATTTCCTTAAATTCATTACTCAAAATTTCCTTTTCACTTCCCTTTTAATCCCAATTTATTTTATTTTCAATTATATTTTAAAATACTAGATTATACTTATTTAATCCTAACAGAGCACAAATTAATTTACAAATTTATCCATCATAGTATATAAATGAAATACATCATCAGTTATGAAAATAATTTCTATATTTTGAGGAATCCAGTTGGATCCCTCCAACCAGTTTCCCTGCATCCACAAATGTTGGCACAACTAATAAATATCGATCCAATCTGATAGTAATTATCACATTCAGTTAATCAACCAATCAATCATTTAAATATTAGCTATTTAAGTTAAATGGCATCCAGATGTGAGTGCGATTAACTCACCTTGAGTTTCAACGAGCGTTTTAAATTTTGGATTAAATCGAACCGTTCGATTTAATCCAAAATTCTCGCTTGCTCCAAACGTCTCCGGATCTGCTGCAGCGTGTAGATTGCGTCGCTGCGATTCCGGCGCTTCTTGTTTCGTTGAATTCTGAACATGCATGCAACAGTTATGAATTTACAAATTTTGAATATAATTTAAAACAATTTCCAATTATTAATTTTATAACCTATTAGCAAAGGCTGTTAGATCTGCAAATTGAAATCAGGGCCGCACGAAAGCTTCTTCCTCAACGCGTTCATCTACAGGCTACTCGAACCTAATGTCGCCCTTCTAGGGTTTGCCAACGCGACCACCACGGCTACATCTACAACGATCGACGACCACCAATGGGACCACCACTTCGAGCTCCACCCTTACCCAAAACCTCACGACGCTCGGCTACCCCTATGTCTCTTGATTCGCGCACGAACACACGACGAACGTGGCGGCTTCCTGCCCTCTACGCTCCACAAAACTCGATCACGTCCATATGGATAGAAAGCCCTCGTCAAGCTCTACGATTTTATAGTTGAAACCTTTCGATAAAATTGAGTGGATGAGTGGAGATCAAGGGAAGAAGGTGGGAAGGTTTTCGGCCATCGAAATAGAATAGAACGGCGGCCGAAAGAAATGAAGTAGGGTTTCTCTGATTGAATGTATACATACGTTTATATATATATATATTAATTTAATAATAAATTCACAAATTACTTAACTTTTCAAACGAATTCCAATTGAAACGTGCCGACAGGCGTTTATAAGGTTTTACCCGCATTTCGAACACAATGGAACATGTTTTGGAGGCTAATTTGATCATACATAGTTTAAATATTAAATTATCGATTTTAATTTCCACGCGTTTCTCACCCGTACGAACAAATGGTAACTCCAAACGCTACGAAAATTGAAACCCGATAATAATACACTATTACGGATCCAATGGAATTGGTTTCGTCATATTCCGAGACTATGCCCCGGAAGGCTATTTTAACTCGTCGATTAATTCGAGCGATTGTCATAACCGTCGAAATCACTTAAAATTTCACTTTTAAAACTTTACTATCTTCATTATAAATCATAAAGAATTTATAGTCACATTAGAAATCATTCCGATTTATTTTAAATCAAAATCTGATTATTTACCATTACTATATATTAAATTCTATCATTAAATTGATATAAAATTCCAAATGTAACTTATCGACTTTGGATTCCATCCAATGGTCTGATATTAAAATTTAAATCCAACCAAACTTAAAATAAATTTTAAAAACCATTTTCACAACCATTTACATCTAGATTCATAAATTATCCCTATTCCAAATATTTAATTATTATTATCCAATTTCAATTGAATTGCCATATTTGAAATTTTAACTAATTTTATTAATTTAACCAAAATATTTTTATTTCAAAATCAAATTATAATCCATATTCAAAATTTAAAATGAATTAAATGTTCAAACTCTAACGACCAAAATTCCGGGTCGTTACATCATTGTTTTCGTTTCAGCCAAGTAGTAAAATCTGAAACTAAACCATCTTTATTTCATTAACCCTAGAACATAAATAAAATACAAAAATCTAGTGCAAAGCAAAGGCTTTTAATTAATAATTGGAAATTTAAAGCTAAGGTCTAATTGCTAAAAGGTATTAGCCTAGACGAATTCAAGTTCTTATCTTCAATTCAGGTCTACTAAGGTGAACTAATACTCACACAACCTATTCTAAAATTCATATTGGACGCATGTGACTATTGTTGAATAGCTTGTATCTATAGTGAATGCAATCTCAGTTTTTGTGTTGATTTACTTATCATAGGAAATTTGATTTTCTGTTCGCCAAAACCCCACATCATTTGATCTTGCATAACATCTAATTACAGTCGTTTATACGCTTATATGTTAGCCTAGTCGGTGCTCCAGGAGTCATATTGAGCAGCGGTAAAGAAACGAGTATCAACAGAGCGACTAATGGCCATCAGCATTGCTTAGGGCTCTGGCCAAGCATTGCAACCGGTTGACCAATCCCACTAGATGGTCGCATCAGTGTGACCTAGCTAAGCCCCATGTTATGAGATTTAACCCTATGGTCGCGCCCGTTCGCTCGTTAGTTCGTCCGTCTGATTGCCTAGTTCAATTTGCTTACTTTTGTGTGCCATATTTCATATTGGATCAAATGCTATTTTTGAAATTTTATTTAGTAATTTACGAGTTCGTTTTGAAGTCTTGTAAACGTATGCATATCTAACCAATATGTACGTGATTCGGAATAGAAGAGATTTGTAAAAAATTAGTTATCATAATATATAAATTTCAAACTAAATTTCTATATCAATATATTATCTTTTTATAAATGATTTATGAAGTGAATATGTGTGTGTGTGTGTGTGTGTATATATATATATATATATTATTTAGTAGAAAGGGTTATGGATTATGAAATATGGATTTTTAAAATATAAACCTAATTTATTTTAGACAAGTGTTTAGACAACAACATGGGTTTGGAAAATAAGTATTATGGGTTCTTTTATATGGGCTTTTGGAACTTGGTTTGTGTAATATATATATATATATATATATATATATATATATATATAACTTTAAAAAGGGTTTTTGGGACAAAAATATTATATAATTATTTTGGTATAAAAATCGGATTAATGAAATATATGTGTGCGAGTGTGTGTAGTTGGCAATAAAAGGATTTCTGGATTTCATGCATAGGAAATTTGAAAGAAAGTATCATATGTATGGAATATTTTGGAAATTTACATTTATAAATTGAGAGTATGATAAATAAAATGTTTTAAGAACCATAATTCTGTAATTTGGGGAATACTAAAAATCGACTTATTGCAATTATTTGTTTAAATACTTTTAAGTCAGGTTCGTCGATTGTACAACCGATTGAATAAATGTTTGGGTGGTACTTACTAGCCCATTAGCGAATACTTGAATTTCAATGGGTAGTATGGGATAACTTGGTTAAGTTCTTGTGATTTCTTTTAGGAAGTATTTAACATTTTAGGGTAGTATTCTCTTTTGGTGTTTGGTGGGACGGATATATCCTTAATAGAATATAGCTCAAGTTTTTTGGTCTGTAACAAGTGAGATTTACTAGCTTCTAGTAAATACTTGAATTTCATCAGGCAATATGGTACATTTTGGATAAGTTCTTATGATTACTAAAAGTGATAGTATTTGACACTTTAGAGTTTACTATCTTTTGGTGTTCGGTGGGACCGATAGATCGTTAAGAGGTATGCTCATGGATTTCTTTACAATATATATGTAATCATATTGGATAATCAAGAGTTTTCGAGTTATGGTTACCACGATCGTCTTGATTGGTCGAGATTTAGTTTTCCTTGATCCTTATGATCATGTCGAGATTTTTTGTTCCCCGATCTTTGTGATTGTATCGAGATTCTGTGTTCTCGATCTTTGGTATCAGATCAATACGAATGATACCACATTTTTTGGTTTATCATGGTATGGAATTGATTTCTTTGAGTTAGGAATATCGTGTTTTATTATATAATTATGTGTTTTGTAACTAATCTGTGTTTGTAAACTAAATATATAACTTTGTACCTTTAGATAAATTCTACGTTAAATTTAGTCCGTGATTTGTTATATCTTGGACATCTGGATTTACCTATAAGTCATTTATTCTTGTGTTATATCTTATTCTCAACTTTTTGGACATTTAGAGATAGTCTGACTAGGGTATTATTTTAATGACTGGATCAGGCCAAGACTTTTCAGGTTTTAGGACACTTAGACTTTTAGGTTGGCGTGCTTGCAGAAGATAGATTATTTTGACATTTCAGTTTTATCTTCTATAGGATATTTAAACATACAAGACTATGGGATGTATTATTTGAGATAATGGCTTATTTTGGATGTATATTATGCGAGTCAAGTATTATATTTTATAGACTCACATTATTTTTTGTAAATTATGTATATTATTTCATTGTGATATGTGATTGTTGTTTCATAGGACATACTATTTTGATTTTTGAGAAACCGATTGAGATTGGACATGTCAAAATTTATTCCAGATATCCGTTAAAAACAGCAAGTGTTACATGTCAATAATAGTTTAAAGATATATTCACATTTGATCGCCCTTAACAAACCATATTCTCCCTGTTATTAGACAAAATTATTTATAATGTTCTTAGTAATATGGGTATAACGGTAGGGTCGTTAATACTCGGTATTAGAGCAAAGTATGAACATTATAGCATATAATATCATAAATCTGAACCCTAGATGAATTAGAGTCCTGCCCTTGGGGTGTGTGTGGTAGATAACTAACTTTATTATCCAATTAAGGATAGGAATATGAAATGATTATGGGGTAATCATTTGGGATGTACTTTGATTTTAACTTGTTACATTAATATAACATTAGGGTTTGGATTGTGCAAAATAGGATCATGACTGGAAGTAGACCTAGAGTTACACCGATATCGACTAGTAACCTTGGCACAAGAGGGCTGTTTTTGACTCTCGATCAGATTCCGAAGATTGTCCCCGCTGCCTAGACCATTATTCCTGATGATCATTTGGTTCGTACCAACTTTCTTTCTTATGTAGTGAGTTCGGATGTTTAGGAGGTAAAGCATTCAAGGGAATGGAAAAGCTCATAGATATTTAGGCTTAGATAAAGATATATAAGAGGATCTTTACTCATATGCATCTTACGGACGCCCAAGGAGTTCAAGTGGCATCCAGCCAATTGTAGGAAAAGGCACTCGATTGGTATGATCTTTAATAATGTCCTTTAATAATATGGGTATAATAGTAGGGTCGTTACAGCTTGTTATCAGAGCAGAATCATAACATTATAGCATATAATATCATAAATCTGATCCTAGATGACTTAGAGTCCTGTCCCCCGGGGTACGTGGTAGATAGCTAACTTTATTATCTATATAAGCATAGGATTATAAATGATTATAGGACAATCATTTGGAATGTACTATTATTTTAACTTGTTACATTATAAATAATATTAGAGTTTAGATTGTGCAGAATAGGATAATGGTTGGAGCCAGACCTAGAGTTACACCAGGATCGACCGGTAATCTTGACACAGGAGGGATGTTTTTGACATCCGATCAGATTGCGAAGATTGTTCACGCTACCCGGACCATTATTCCTGATGATCATTTGGTTCGTGCCGACTTCACTCACTTATGCAGTGACTTCGGATGCTTAGAGGTAAACCATTCAAGGGAACGGAAAAGATCATAGAGATTAAGGCTTGGATAAAGACGTGCGAGAGGATCCTTACTCGCATGGGTCTTATGGACGCCTAAAGAGTTCAAATGGCATCCGGCCAATTGTAGGAAAGGGCACTCGACTGGTATAATATTTTAGTGGTAGAGATTGAGGAGGTTCAACTTACCTGGACACAGTTTTGGTAGAGGTTCGAGCAAAAGCTTATGCCACAGGCAGAGAAGTAATCAATGACTAGGAAATTTGTTGATCTTAGGCAGGATCAATCTTCCTTTATGGAGTATGTAGCGGAATTTGAGGCATTATACAGTTATGGGTTAGAAATCATTAGTACCCCAAGGATGAAAAATAGAAAGTTTATTTATGGACTATGAAAATGATTGAAGAAGGCTCTCTTACTTCAGTTGTATTTATCTTTCGAGGCTTTAGTTGATTTGGTACTTCGTCTCGAGGAGGTAGAGAAGGATGGCGATGAGGAGGAAACTTCTAAGAAACAAGAGGTAAATCAAAAGTTGAAGCAACTAGTTGAGCAAAGTAATTCCGAGTCTTAAGGGTAAGAAGAGAAAGCAAGATGAGTTTAGTTCTGCAGCCGTACGTAAGAGTCCGATAACATGTCTCAACTATGGAATCAAAGGCCACTATTCAAGTGAATATAGTAAGCCCCAAGTTTCTTCTACAATAGGAGTTTGTTTCTTTTGTAAGAAGGAGGGGCATTTGATGGTAGATTGCCCATCTATGGAGAGGAAGGAAGGAAAGAGTAAGGCCATTCAAACTTCTACTAGATCGGCTTAGTAGGTATAGTTCTTTTGATTTTGGAAAATACTCTTTCTTTTACAACACGCATTAGAATTGGTTTTAGGAATAAGTTAGTATCTTATGACAGCTATTGCATTTAAGATTGGAACTTAGGATAAATGGTTGTTTGATTTACTTTGATTAAAAGTTAGGAAATGATTACTAGATTGTCTTTAAATTTTTTGTTGGATGCTATTAAGGATAAAATAGATATAGGTAAGAAATTTTAGGATTAATGATTGTTGACTTGTCTGAAAAATGTTTAAGAATTTCGATCGGTATGTAGAAAGGCATGTTATCAATAGGAGTTCCTAAACATCGAACTGGACATTTGATATGAAAATCTAAATTTTTTATGGAAAATTATTGAGTCTAAAATGAATTAAAGTAATATTTTAGCCATAAAATAATTGCGTGAAACAGAGAAACCTGGTCAGATATAGTTGATAGCATATGCGATCAACTTTATAAGTAACAAAGTAAATCACAATAATTAGTGGCTTAATAGTATTTATATAATGAGATAAAAAATTAATTCATAATTTTATGTATTGGTTGGAAAATTTTAAGGACTTCTTAAAAATAAAAGGATAATATTTTATTTATCCCTAGGTGTTTCATAAGCGTAAAATAAAACATTCGAGATCGGTTGAGGATAAAAATAGAATATTAGGGAAAATTTAACAGAAATAAAGCATATTTTGACTTAAATTATTCTGATTTAAATTTTCTATGTGATTGGAAATGAAAATATAAAAGTTGCATAGAAATTTTTTATTGGGCAATCCTTTTTACTAAGGAAATTATAAGCATGCAATTTTCTTTAAGGGCGGAGTCTGCAACAACCTTGTAGTTAATTACCTAATTAATTAAATTCAATTATGATTAATAAAATTCTAAATTATAATTTTTGAAATTTAACAATGTAATTCAGTTTTGAATGATTGGTTTAAATTATTTAAATATTGGAGTTATTATTTCTTAGAGAGCATTTTAATTTAAAATTAAGGTATTGTTGATTTTATAATTAAAGGTTTTGATAATGAAACGAGATATTTTAGAACTAATTTATAATTTTAAAGTAATAAGAAAATATGGAATTTTAGTTGTAAAACCAATTAGAGAATATGTTGGTATATAAGTGTATATATATAAAGTAAACAAAAGAAAATGATATTCCCTTTTCTTATTGGATTATTGGGTAAATATTTGGCCTATGTAGTGACCTAAAATAAAACACATCAATCCTCTTCTCATCATTTTCATTTCAGCCAAGTAGTAAAATCTGAAAATAAACCACCTTTATTTCGTAAACCCTAGTATATGAATTAAATCCACAAATCTAGTGCAAAGCAAATGACTTTTGATTAATAATTGGACTACTCAAAGCTAAGGTCTGATTCCTGAAGGTATTACCCTAGATGAGTTTTCTTAGCTTTAATTCAATTCTATGAATGTGAGTTAACACTCACAAAACCTAATTCTAAAATTCATATGGATGCATGTGATTGATTGTAGAATAGCTTGTAACTATAGTGAATACAATCTCAGTTCTTGTATTGATTTGCTTATCATACGAACTTTGATTTTCTATTTGCTGAAAACCCACATCATTTGATCTTCAATAGCATCCAGTTATAGTTTTTTATATGCTTGTATGTTAGCCTAATTAGTGCTCCAAGAGTCCTATTGGGCAACGCTAAAGAAATGGGCATCAACGGAGCAACCGAGGGCCGTCGGCATCGCCTTAGGCTCTACACAAGTTTTCTAACCAGTGGATTGGTCCCACTAGACTGATGCATCTGTCGTGGCCTGGGTTGATCCCCATGTTATGTCGTTTAACCCTCCGGTCGTGCACATTAGCTCGTTCGTTTGTCCTTCTGATCACCTAGTTCAATTTGCTTACTTTTGTGTGCCCTATTTCATGTTGATTCCAATGTTATTTCTGGATTTTGATTTAGTAATTTATGAATTCATTTGGTAGTCTTGAAAACATATGCATATCTAACCAATATGTATATGGTTCGAAATAAAAGAGATTTGCAAAAGGTTAGTTATTTTAATATATAGATTTCAAACTAAATTTCTATATCAATCTAATCTCTTCTTATAAATTATTTATGAAGTGAATATATATACAGACATTAGTTATTTAGTAGAAAGAGTTATGGATTATGAAATATGGATTTTAATAAATATAAAACTAATTTGATTATAATTTTTTGGATAACAACATGGGTTTGGAAAATAAGTATTCTAGTTTCATAAAATAAATGGGTTTTTATATGGTATATTGGAACTTGGTTTGTGTAATATACATATATATAACTATTAAAAAGAGTTTTTGGAACAAATATATATAAGTATTTTGGTATATGTATGAGATGACCCGTCTTTCTCTCCTAGAATGATGCATCATCATTAAGAGAGAAAGGGATAGAAAAGAGAAAGATATAGTAGAATGAAAAGAAATAACATCAGAATCTCAACAGCGGAACGAATAAATTATATAAATCACATAAGTATTTACATAATATACAACATCAATCAGAGTTACACAGCTTATACATCATATATTAGACAGTTATAAACACCTGTCTAGTTATTACAACACAATACAACACAAACATTTGACTCAGATATCACACAGCGGAACACTATATGTATCTACAACGCTAAAGCCTCCTGCTCCATTGTTCCTCCAGAATTTGTCAAAGCCAACCTGAATCCCTTGGCTACTCGTAAAAATTTGAGTACCTAAGAGTTTAAGAAAAAAAGAAGATAAACTCCGGATCAGACATGGGTCTGGTGTGAGTAACAGGTTAAGGTTGCTTAACTTTGAAAACCTTTGAAAACAAAAGGTATCACGTAAGAATCAACACACATAAACATGGGTAAGTTTTTACCTTACACTAACCAAAACATTTGATAGGAAATCCAGTGACATTATAATACTGTCTAGGGTTTTCAAATAAATAAGAAATAATCGAAATTGTTACATTTATTAAATTCCAGCATACATAAGTTTACAATCAAATCCGAGGGTGCTTATTGGAGTTTGGGTTTCTATACAATGACAAGGCTACTGGGGTATCGTCCGTCACAGTACGTGGCCTAGATCACTGTACCGAGGATCCACCCTAAATCCCCTGCAACACAAGGCCGGAACCATCCCTTACTGGACAGTCCCGAACAAGACAACCCTGGTAGTTGTTGCAATCAACTGCCCCACACAGGCGAATATAAAGAGACTTCTAGACAGGGGTAAATCTCGTCCTACTTGGGTGCTACCCACTTAGCCTTGCTGCACCTCCCCTGTTTTAGCCATTCTGGGTTGATGAGTCTTGAGGCTACGATTACCTTTAGAGAACACATCTCTTAGAATGCTCATCGCCCACCTAACGATGTTCTGAAAGCATTCAGTCCATACAAGTTCGTTCCGAGTTCGAACGAAACCGAAGGCATTATCTAGTTACACTCATTTTGGAATCACCCTCAGAGTTAACGACGATAACCCTTGCACTCTGAATCTTCATCTTCACTTAAGATTCACAACCTATCGTTAATTTAGATCGATGTGGTTTTCGGATATCCAAATTTGGAAACCCGATCTCGGTCTCATCGAATCCAAACGCCATCTTTTAGGGCCAAGTTGTTTTAAAGTTAAAACAATTCAATTCTATTATCTATACACACACAGATAGATAATTCACATATCACAATAGAAAGATAATCTACATTATCATCACAAATAGATAATTCACATTATCATCACAATTCAACCGAGCATCCATATCACACATCATCACTTATCTCATATCTGAGATCTCAAACAATTCAAGGCAATCAATATCATCCATTCATATATAAGCAATGATATAATAATCACACCACCTATAATTAATTTAGAATGAATTAAATTAATTACTTCATATCTAATTAATTTAAAATAAATAAAATTAATTACTTCATTATATAAATCTTGCTTTTTTAACCATTAATCAATTACAAATCAATTAATTAATCACCATCTAATTATTCATTTAAATTAATCAACCTTGATTAATTATCCTTTAATTACATTTAAGTAATTAACCTTTAAGTAATCTCACAAATTAATTATCCATAACCACTTACAGTAATTAACCTTTAATTACTATCATTAATTGATTAATTATAATTATTTACATTAATCCATAATTAATTACATTAACTAATCACTTCATTGATTAATTATTCCTTTATTAATCAACCCTTAATTACATCATTAATTATATTAATTAATGATCCTTAATTACTTCTTTAATTATTAATTACTCTATTTAAATTAATTACATTAAGTAATTAATCTTTAATTAAACTAATTAATGATCCTTAATTACTTCTTTAATTATTAATTACTCTATTTAAATTAATTACATTAAGTAATTAATCTTTAATTAAACCACATTTATTAATCACATTCAGTAATTAACTACCCTTAATTACTTCATTAAATAAATTAATTATCCCTTAAATAATTACATTTCTTAATTATCTTCAAATTGCTTTATTAATCAGTTCTTAAATTAGTTACATTAAGTAATTAATTATTAATTACTTTCTCTAAGTAATTATCCTTTATATTAATTACACAAAGTAATTAATCCAAACAGCTTCCAACGTTCAATTAATTACATCCGGTAATTTACCATCACCAATTACTTCACTAAGTAATTTCACTTCATTAATTACATTAAGTAATTATACTTAACCCATCATCAAGTGATTATTTAAATTAATTAAACCTATTAATTAACTTAAACTAATCTTATTAATTAATTAATTGCACTGAGTAATTAATTACTTTCATTAAGTAATTATACTTAAACAATTCCATAAATGATTATCTCTAATTAATTAATATAATTATTATTAAAATTAATCACACTAATTAATTATATAATAATCTCAAGTTAATGATCTTCATTAACTATTAATAATTCTTTAGTTACTTCTCTTAAGTAATTAATCTTGGACTAATCATTATTAACCAATTAATTAATCTCTAATTATTTAATTAGTTAAGTGCTTAACTATAACTTAATTAATCTTCAACTACTTGATTAATTAATTTCTAATCATTAATTAAAAATTTAATCTTATCTAATTAATGATTCTTAATTACAAATTAATTATTTCTTACTTAATTAACTTAAACCTTAATTAATTAATTTAAACCCTTAATTACTTAATTAGTTAATGCGAATCATTAATTATTTAAATTAATTATTTATTTATTTTAATTACCTTAATAATTTAATGAATCTTAAATTATTAAATCCTAATTAACTTAAGATAAAACTTTACATATTAATGATCATGTTATCATTAACAAAGCATTTAAAAACAATTTACTTTTAAATTTACTTTTAAATTTCATTTTAAATTTCATTTTAAATTTAAGATCTAAAATGAATAAAAATTTAACTTTAACAAAGTTTTAAAAACAATTCAGAAACCTTTTGCATTACATGTTAAAGAAATATTTGTCTTATAAAGAAATTTAAAACCAAATTCATTTTTTAAATTCAAACCATATTTAAAATATATTTTAACATTCAAAGTTGTTTAAAACATTTTAATTTCAAAAACTTAATTTTATTTCAAAACTAGGATTCAAACTAAACTTGAATCCAGATTTAAACATAGATTTAAAACATTGTTTAAATTTTTACTTTCAAATTTTAAAATCATTTATAAAATACTTTAACATTTTAAAGTTGTTAAAAACATTTCATTTTTATAAAACTTATTTATTTTAAACTAGGATTCAAATTAATTTTGAAACCATACTTTAAAATTTGCTTCAAAACTTTGATTAAAACTTGCTTTTCATTTTTACATTCAGTTTAAATTCAAAATCTAAAACACTGACAGGTTTTAGAATCTGTAACGAAATTTTGACTCGAGCCAGACTAAAATACTTTGAGCCAAAACACTCCAAACTTCGAGCTATTCCCTAAAACAACTCGAGTAAAACTCGAGTACAAATCCATTTCTACAACCCAGGCTAATCAAAAATCAGATCATCAAAAAACAAGTGCACCGTGCACATGCACGGTGGCTCTGACCACCTCCGGTCATCACCACATCATCGAGCAAGTCAGCGATCATCCCCAGATCAGACTACGACCATCAGATCTTCACCATCATCTCGAAATCAAGATCAAGCAAATAAACCCAAAACTGGAACATCCATCAAAAACCCAGAACCTTCATCGTTCTCGAGTTTCCGATCATCAGAGTGGCAATGCCTCTAGCCATGACTTCGTCAACAACCGCTCTCCCATTTCCCAAAGACTCGTTACACTCGTTCCGCTAGAGCCACCACCCCGATCAAATTTATCCAACCTGTCCTAACTAGGGTTACAACATTCACTGACCCACCACCATCACCATGCTTAGATCACCAATCCAATATTTTCCCAGACCCACCGTTCATCCTCCCATCACCAGAAAAGACCCCGACCTCTACGAGAAAGTGGATCATCAAAGATCCCCAAAACTACAAAATTAAGTCAACCCCAAACCGCTCTTCCATCCTTAATCTAAAAATTATGATTTTAGTTTTAAACTTTCAGATTTTATACTTAGATCAGTGAATTAATATGTTTGAAATTTAACATAAATCAAGCTTGCCCCGTTCTACTGAGTTTTCCAAAGTAGATTTCAATTTTAATTTATTTAAATAGATTTTAAGCTTTACTTCTTGATCAAACAAACAAGTTTAGTTTGTATTCTAAATCCTAACAAAAACTAGATCAAGAGGGAATGATTTCTCTTTGAATTCTTAGCCTTAAATCCGAGCATAGTCAAGACACAGTTACCACAGCCATATACATATCCACACATTCATATATGTACACAGAAATGCACTTATAAATATACACACAAACATGCATATTTCCGAGATGATCAGGCAACCAAAATCATACTTAAGATTTTTGAGAAAAAGTTACTGCAAATGATGAACGGAGCCACTTTGTTTTTGAAAACAACTTTTGACACTTTAAAACTTTGAGTTGCTGAAAAGATGTTCTTTGATCTTAAAAACTGCATGCTTTCTATTTGAAACTTGAAAACTGAGTTGCTATAGTTTTCTTATCAAACTGAAATGCTTGCTTTCCCAAAACAGAATTGAAGTGGCTCATTTATCTCAGGTTGTAAAAAGAAATAGGCTTGATTTTGATTGAGATTGAATATGGTTGCTGGTTTGAATCTTGAAACTGAATTATAGGTTTCATTTTTTGAGGAGTTGATTTATAGATTGATTTTGAAGAATTTGCACAGGGGTTTTGAAAATTTTCTAGTTTTTGAGGAGGATGATTCTCAGATTTTGCTCTGAGAGAGTTATTTTGCAAGCTGAAAATTTCTTAAGTTTTTGAATTGAAGAATAGAAAAAGAATGTAGAGAAAGAAACATATGTTTTTGTATGGGCTGAACTTTGATTTTAATTAAAATAAAAGAAAAACTAAAATTAATTAAGACACTTGGTTTAAAAATTCAACACTTGTCAAATACTTTAGTTTATTAATTAACACATGTCACTAATACAACTTAATGTGTTAACACATGTTATTTAAGTAATTTATTTATTTTAAATGCTAAGAAACCCTTTTTACTTAGTTTATAAATTTAAAAATACTTAATTATATATATATATATATATAACTTTTTTAGAGAAAATAAAATAGAACCAATTATATTTATAAATAAAACCTTATACAAATATTTTTAAGTATCCATTCTTTTAAATTTCGAAATAAATTCCAAATTCAAATTCAAATTACATGCTAAAATCCAATTTAAAAATCAAGTTTTTTTTGGCAAAGACAGCGGTTTTATAGTGGACCATCCACTTTTATTACGAACGTAATAAAACTTAAAGTACATGAGTAAGGTAAACGCACCTTAACTACTAAGAATACGACACAGGTATGTGACAGACATGCCACATTAACTAAAGAAATCAACAAGGCTAGGACTCCTCCGAAGAGGAAGAATCACCATCTTCCGTAGACACCTGGGATGAAACCAAAGGGACATTCCCACAAAGACCAACGAAGGGGCGGAAACGGATAGCAAGACAAGGATCGTAACCCATAGCATCAGAAGAGTATATGAAAGAACGATCCCAAGTAGTATCGGCTAGCATGAAAGAATTCGAACTCGAATAAATACCATGCATATCAAGAACTAAGGAATCACCAGACAGTTTGTAATGAAGGCATCTAAGGTCGAGATGATCATCGGAAACAAATCTAAAAAAAAGAATCATCCACAGGGTTAAATATGAAATCAGATTTGAGATCAACCCAACACCTCTTGGACTCAACCCAAACAACAGGCAAAAGTGCGGAGCAGGATCTGAAGCAACTAAAGGAATAGCTGAGGCATCATAAGGGACCACAAAAACAAAAGGAGAGGCAGGCCTAGCAACAGAAAATGGAGGCGGACCCTGGTCAGATAATGGAACAGCAGGAGGAGGGACGATCTGAGAGATAGAGGAAGAAACCTTAGGAATCCATTTCCTGAGTGGGAGGCAAGGCAGAGGGATCTTTGGAGCAGCCGCTGAGGCTTTAGAATGCAGGCTGGCGTTAGCCAGGTGGCCAAAAGAGTGACATGAGGAACAAATATCTGGAACCCAACCATAGCGAACACGGACTTTCGCTACATGCCCGACAGCAAGCTGAACAGGAATAGAAGAAGGGAGAGGCGTAAAGGGGATATCTCAATAAGAGCCTTAGCATTCACCATTTTTTCACACGCAACTGTATTAGAGTCAAAACATTTCAATTTTCCAACGTTACAGGCTAGCCAATTCAACCCAAGAAGAGGCCGAAGCGTAGAGCGGATTTGCGAAAAGAAGACTCAATAGGGATAGAATGAACTTGTTCACGAGCACTCGCCACAGTTGGAGACCAAGGAGTAATAATAAAAGGCCTCCCATCAAAAAAGGAAGGCTCAGCCTCAAGAACAAGACGATGTTCCTCGGAAGAGGAAAACTTAAGGTAATACATGGAGTCAATCAGCTTAACATGCAAATTACCACGAAGCTTCCAAGCCCTTTGACAAACTGAAGACGCATCATGAAGACGGCGATTTGGTTCCAAAAAGAAACCGACCAAATAATCAGACCAAAAGTTCACGCCGGCTTGCATAACAATTAGAGGAGGGATCATCACTCCATTTTCCTTGACAATTTCAAATTCAATCGGCTTGTAATCACCCGCATTACGGGGCAGAGAATTGAAAAGTGATGATCATGATATGGGGCATGCCAGCGATGGAGCAGAAGGGCCGGGGTGCTCCACAACATTGGGTAAACCAAAAGAGGCAAGAAACATTGCAACACCCGAACAGTTTTCACTGAAATTTAGGACAAAATTCGCAGAGGCATTTACACAAGCACCAGATGAGCATCGAGTAAGACTGGAATTAACAACCGAATCTAAACCCATATCACTTCCAGACAGAACAACATTATCACTAGCATCGAAAACAGGCATCGAATCATGCAACCCCAAATCACATTTCGACTTCTCAAGAATACTCACTTTATTTCTAGACGCAATAAGATAGGGCTGCTTACCATACGAAGACGAAGGCATAATTCCAATAGTAGATTGACAGACAACATCCACGTTGGAAATCAAACCCACAGGACTCGAGCAAGGGCGAGCTACAGCATCTTGATTGGAAAGATTGTTGGCGAGCAGGGGAGGAAATTCAGAGACAGAATGAAGGATAGGAAGAGGAGACATATGCGCAGACGACATGACCTTAAAAAGGCAACCAGATCTGGTCGACGAGGGAGAAAGGTGGAGCGTAAAAGGGGAATGAGGAGGAGAAAAGGGCATAGGAGTAGGTGAAAAGGGGAGGAGGGATGGAAAGGCCAGGGACGAAGCGAAGAAGGGAAATCAGCGAGTTGAAAAAATTTCACCTGGGGTAAATCAATCACCATCAGTGATGAAATTGAAATATAAATTATGTGATTGAAATATCAGTGAGTTGAAATATCTTGATGATTTAAAAATCAAGTTATATATATTCATATATAACTACACATTAAATTTTGAAAATAACAAATCTATCTATTTAAAATAATACATTATTAATATTTTTTGAAAATAACAAATTTGACAATTTTAAATAATTTATAAAAGAGATTATCTTATTATTATTTTCAAATCATATTTATTAAGAAATATTTAAAATGAAAATAAAACAAACCTTATAAATATTTATCTTAAGTATTTTAACGCCATATAGTTATTTATTTAAATAGCTTTGAAAAGTTTTATATCAAATTTAATCAAATTTCCAAATTGCCAAAAATATTAGAATTAGAAAATGTGCTTTATTTATTAAACTTCAAACCAAAGCTTATCTATAATATATACAAATATACACACACACACACATCATAGATTGAAAACAATTTATTAGCTTTTAGAACATAAAAGTTATCAATTAAATATTTAGTAAAAGAAGATTATTAAATCAATTCAAATTTTATTAACAAAAGTTATCAAATTAATTTAATTTTTAGTGCAGATTATTAAATTGATATTGCCCAAAATTCCGGGTCATCACATTCCTCCCCCTTAAAAGAATTTCGTCCCCGAAATATAAAGCAAAGGTAATTTAATAATCTATCTAGGATTTAATCTTAAATCACAAGCATATATTATCAATCATATGCTAACAACCATAGCAACCAATTCACTCAAACAAACAAATCTAACTATCCAGACAAAATTCTGGATAGAACTTCCTAGAGTTTCCTAGGTATAAATACCGGAATACTCGCTCAATTGAATCGAAACAATCTATACCACTAAGCTACAGAGCTCCTACTCATCTAGATCAACCAAACTAAAAAGGATATCAGACCACAGACAAGTCTGACTCAACTACCAAATCTTCTTGAACTGCTGGTTCCACAACCTGAGATGGATCATACACGTACTCCGTCAGAGATACGTGAAACATATCGAATCCCAGTTATCCAAACCGACAATTCAACCCTGTAGACCAAACACTTATCCAAAACAGAACACAAAAGAGATCCAAAACACCTCGGAGCTGACTTCCCAGTCTTACCAAATCTTATAGCTCCTTTGACTGGAGAAAACTTATCCAAAATCAAATCTCCGACTTCGAAATCCAAATTCCTCCGTCTCTTATCCACAAAACTCTTCTGACGATTCTGGGCTGCCTTCATCCTTCTTGATCGGCTCAACCTTCGCTGATGCTTCCCAAAACAAACTGGACCAAAAAGATCCCAACAGAAAGATCCTCTCAAGATCAACCAAAGTCAAGATCAAACTCTACTACCATCAGTAGAAATCAACTTCTCCTATCCGGAAAAGACAAAACAGATGCACTCCCAAACTGCTTCCGCTGCACAACTCTGATCTGAAATAGATGAGAGTGCAGATGAAGAACACGAGCACAAACTAGACATCACATCCCAGAGATATGGTTCAACAAATCCATAAAGGGAAAACTCAGAAGTTCCACCAAAACTCGACCTACTTCACCAAACTCTATCTCAAGGAATCATCCTTCTACTATGCTGAATCATCCGTATCACTTCTGGAATCCTAGTTGACAAGGCAACCCAATTCTCCAGATGCTATGGAAAACCACAGACCTCCTGAAGACATGTGGAAAAATCTCTAACAACTCCAAGAGAACACTCAATTATCGCAAGTCACTTTTGTGATCAAACCAGCCTAATATCCAAGGAAACTGTTCTCTCTTTACCAATCAGAACAGCTTAAGCTTATCTGGCCAATCCATTGAAGAAATGGATCCACTCTGCTGCTTCTGAACTCCACCTCTAGAAAACTGCTCAGTCAGAAGACCTCCTTGCCGGCACACAAAATACTCCGAGCTGCAACACTGCCACTTATGCCAAAGTCTTCCTTAACCAGAAGCTCCTCGAGAAACTCGGACCTCAAAGCCATACATAAACACCCTACTGAACACAGCCACAACACTGATGCAAACACACCTCCTAAAGTTGCCAAGATACCATCACTTGCTTCTACCTAACCGACAGATCCAAATTCAACCAACTTGCACTTCAAAGATGGACTCCGAATCTTTAAAAGGTTTCCTTCAAAGATTAGTGAAATCCTTACACCACTGCAAAGCTCACT
Source organism: Allium cepa (assembly GCA_030765085.1). Lineage (NCBI taxonomy): Eukaryota > Viridiplantae > Streptophyta > Magnoliopsida > Asparagales > Amaryllidaceae > Allium > Allium cepa. Next base: position 640,140,885 of record CM060939.1, on the reverse strand, counting down.
CGAGACGGTATTAGGTCTACAGTCTCGACAAATACACTTCCAATCTCAACATTCGGACTCCATCCATAGGTAGTAGTGTTACACACACCACTACCCTATCTACCTCTAGAACTTATATTGGAAAACCCGAATAGGTAATCCAATCGAATAGGTAGAAATACGAATACGCTCTCTCAAGAAAGAAATCACCCCAAAGCCTAGGTATTCTCTTAACCTAGCGCTCCGATACCAACTGAGACGACCCGTCTTTCCCTCCTAGAATGACGCATCATCATTAAGAAAGAAAGGGATAGAAAAGAGAAAGATAGAGAAGAAAGAAAAGAAACAACATCAGAATCTCAACAGCGGAACGAATAAATTATATTAATCACATAAGTATTGTGACGACCCGGAATTTTCAAGCATTTAAAATCGGAATATTTAACTGATTTTAACTATTTAAAGGTTAATTATCAATTTAAATTACGAATATCATAATTTAATTGACAATTAAATTGTTGAATTAAATAATTTGAATTGGATAAAGTATGAAACCTGAGATTTTAAACCTGTTAAAAATAATTTGAAGGCTTGTAAAATTTATATTGATAACGTTGAAGATAATCGAAGTTGTAAAATTGAATTTAACAGTGGTTGGTTCGGTTTTAAAAATATATCGTTGTTCGGTTTTAAAAATATATCGTTTAAATTGAATTTAAAAATAGCCTTCCGAGGCACAGTCTCGGAATTCGACGAAACCAGTTCCATTGGGTCCGTAATATTGAATATTTATCGGATTTCAAATTTCGGAGCGATTGGGGTTGTTGTGTGAGCATACGACATATCAACGCACTGAATTTTTTATCGGAAACTCAATAAAGTATACACTGTTGACTAGTCAAATCTTGTCTCATCAGTTTTATTTTCAATCACTGTGGCTAGATATTTTCTTCACGCAAGGCTTCCTTTATACGCCAGCCACTTTTTGTTCCATCGTGTACGTAGCAAAGAAATACTTTCACGCAACCCTCATTTCATTTCAGCCTTTTAACAATATACTCCCCTTTCCTTTTTCCTGGATAACCGTAGCTTATCACTAAAAAAAATGGCCACTCATAAAAAAAAATTCATTCGAATCGAACGCAAATCAATTTGTAACTTCAATTCCAAATCGATTCGAAAAAGGGGAGAGATGGAGGCGCGATTTAGGGGGGCTGCTGTTCAGTTCTAACATGTCGAAGCTCTCGCGCGCGTTCATCGGTGACAAATGGCGTAGCGAGTTGCGATGGGGTTTTGAGAGTCGTGTGAGTCGATGCTTAGGCTGGAGGCGAGTCGCATCGCATGCGCTAGGGTTGTTAGTCGCGGTGTTTTTGGATGAGACATTGGACTCATCGATTGATGGGTCGAGTCGCGACTATGGATAGGGTGTCGACATGCTAGAGTGTTCGATTGGGGTTGCTGTTTTGCGCGAGTGAGTAGTGCAGAGAATGATGTGATGGCCGCAAGGCGGTGGATGTTGGTCAAAGCCCAGGTTGCCTCCTTTCTGTAAGGTAAGGCAGTTCCATTTCGATTGTTAATCTATATAGTTTTGAGTTTGAAGGTTTATATGAGTGTTAATCAGTAAGGTAATGATATCACTACAAGATTCTAAACAGAGAAAATAATTTATGTATATAAAAGTTGGTTTCGAAATTTCTATAGGTTTTTGGTATTATGCAATTCAAAGAGAAATGAATTTACATATGTACACGTTTTTAAACTACAGGTTATTATAAATTAGTGTATTTTTGGAAATTAAATTATTTAATTAACTTATTAAATATCTGGTAGCTAAAACATTCTGTTAAAAATGAAATTAGTTTAAAGGTAAATTTATTTGTTCGAAAAGAAATCACTGGTTAATTAAATTTTCAAATGGAAATTAATTGTTCAATTAGCTAGGATATCAATAATTAAATTGTATAATGTTTATTCAAGGTTAAAATTGGGAGGTAATGATCGAGATGAAATTGGGTTGCAAGTAAAAGCAAAGGTGAGTTAATCTCACTCAGTTCAATTTGGATTTAAATTTAAATTTAAACGATTGAATTTAAATAATCGTTTGAATGGGTGAAAATTGGACGATGGGCTATAGTATGATATATTTTGGAATTGACATATTATTGTGCTAACATCTGTGAATGCAGGGCAAACAGGTTGGAGGGATCCAACTGGACCCCTCAACTTTATTTAATTATTTACTATTCTCTGTTCTGAATATTTGATATTCTATAATGAATTATGTGGAAATATTAAATGCTATGGCTCGATTGTTATAATCGGGAAATAATGAATTACCCAAATATATAATTTGAGTTTGGGAATGAAATAAAAGAAGTAAAATTGTCAGTACAATAATTATTGAAAAGTTGAATAAAGTTATAAATGAACTGAAAGGAAATAAAGTAACTTCATGGAACTTAAATTTCAATATTATTGTTTAAAAGAACAAAACAATTATTTTAAATTGAGGATTTAAATTATTTAAGAAGAATAAAGAAGCAATTGGGAATAACCTGAGATTTGTATATTTCAGCTAAAGGAGTTAAAAATAAAATTGAAAATAATAATAAAATCCATTATTGATGAAGTTTGAAATGAACTGATAATTAAAGAAATTTATTTCAAATGGGATAAATTGGGAATCAATTTGGAAAATTGATTTAAGTGATTGAGATTGGAAAATTTCTTTTCTGAATAACCTAGTACATTTTCAAATATAAGTTAATAGTTTAAAATTGTTTAAAAGGTATGTTTTGTAAAACTTATTATTTCTAATATTTAATTCCTAAAGCAAGTATTTCCTTTTAATAAATTATAGCATTAATTATTTAAAAGTGACTTAGTATTTGTTTTAAAAGTGAAAACCTGATTTTATATTTTATAAAGTAACCTTATTTTCTCAAATTCATATAATATGTATTTTTAACAAATTATTCAAGTAGTTTTATCATAAGTGTTTTAAAAATATATATTTCAAAGTAAAGTGTTTAAAATTATTTTAAAAATCTATTTTTGTGCTTGGTGATTTCAGAGAAGATAGAAAATATTTGGAAAAATTTATTCTGAAAAGAAAGGTGGGTTTGAAACTGTTTTCAAAGGATTGAAAATAGATATATATCTTGAAAGGATATTTTTGAGATTAATAATAATTTGGAAAATTATTTATTGGTTGATGGTTGTTTGTGAATATTAATTGATAGTTAAATAACCGACTATCAATATTGGCCAAATGCGTTGATCGTTTCGAAGAGACCGGGATCGAGATTAATTTCTCGAAAACCACTTCGATCCGGTTTGTACGTTTCGTGTAAACGATTTTGGATTCGAAGATGGAGCAGTGAAGTGCAAGGGCTAGTCGCTACTAATCCTGAGGATATTTCCAAAATGGATGTAGTAAGAATAGTGCCTTCGGTTCCGTTCGAACCTGGGACGGACTTGTATGGATGGATGCTTGCGAAACATCGTCAGGTGGACGATGGGCATCCTAAGGGATATGTTCTTAAAAGGTAACGCTTAGCCTCAAGCCTCATCAAATGGGAATGACTGAAAATCAGGGGTTATGCAGCAAGGCTAGGTGGGTAGCACCCAAGCAGGGTGAGGTCATTCCAGTCTAGATGTCCCATATTATTTCGGCTTAGTGGTGCGGTTGCTGATCCCAACCGCGGGGTGATCTCACTCGGGACTATCCAGTAAGGGATGGTTTCGGCCTTGTGTTGCAGGGGAGCGGGCGTACTCCTCGGTACGGTGATCTAGGCCCCGTACTGTGACAGGTGGTACCCCAGTGCCTAGTCATTGGTTGGAAATCCATTCTCCCTACGAGCCTTGTACGAGTTTTGTTTGTATTACCCACTCTGTGGCTAGTAGCTAGAATTTAATCATGTAACAATTTCGGCTATTTTATAAATATTTGTAAATAGACCCTATTATAATATCAGAGGATTTCTATAAAAATTGTTTTAGCTATCGTAAGGTAAAAACCCGACATGTTTATTTGTGGCATGGTCTTACGAGATGCTTTTGTTTTCAAAGGATTTTTGAAACTTTAATAATCAATTGGGTGTGATTTTCTCACGCTGGTATTCCAGACTGACTCGGGTATTATTTAACTGTAATGCTCGGGTCAGACCGAGTATTATAGGATACAGGATATGATACCATGGAGCTCAGGAGACGAGCTGGATGACGACACGTACTCTCGTATTTATTTATATATATATTCCGCTGTGTTGAGTTGTTGTGTATCCATTGTATGTTATTGATGTGAGCTGTGACTGATGTACTCTGATGATGTAATGTATGTAAACAGATATATTTGATTTTGAGTAAAGATTATTTACTATCTATTATATTTTATTCCGCTGCGATGGTTAGATTCTGATGTTGATTTTGTTTTCTCTTCTTCTACCTCTCTTCTTCTTTAACCCAAACGGTTAGTATTTCTGTACAACTTGAGTTGATTGTTGTAGAATAGTGTTGACTCAAGGGGTACGGATTTGCGGGCTGTTACAGTTGGTATCAGAGCGTAGGTTGGAGATAACCTTGGCTCTGGTGGGAATTACTCATAAAATAGAGTCTATATTACTCTAAAATGAGTTTGAGCGTATTAATAGATATGAGCGCGTATTTGTTAGTGAATATAAATTGTTTTAATATTGTGTTGATTGATTTATTGAGTGGCATATGAACCTTTGTCGACACAGTCTGCACAACTGTATTGAAGGGGTTTCTAAACACTTAAATAGAATAATTGACACGATATTGTTTTAAATGTGGGTAAATGAAATAATTTTACCCAAAAACATATTTTTGATATAAACAATAGTTTTTGTAAACTATTTTTGCTAATATATGGTTGCTTGGATGTTAGGAAAAATAATATTAAATTGTTATCATTGTCAAGTGAAAACTTAACTAGACATTGAAATATAACTAAAGTTTAAAGGAAATAAATTCACAATAAAATGAAATTTATAAATATGAATTATAAATGAAAATTTTAAATTGAAATATAATTAAATGGGAATTTGTATAAGCATAAACTGTGCAAATGCATTATAGTTAAAATTTGAATTAAAACAGGATTTGGAAATTTAAATCCTGGAGATTTTGGAAGTGTTTTAAAAATAAATAATAGCACAATTGTTTTGGAGATATTTCTGAAAGGAAATTTGTTTAAAAATGGATTTTGGAAGGGAGATAGCATTGAATTCACTTTAGACATTGGAAAATAACTTTGGTGATGACTGCAGCATCATCGAAGTTCATTTTCGAGTTTCTAAGTGATGGATTGCTGCCAAATTGATTTGTTCAGAAAAGTTAGCTGTTTTTGAAAATCTCAAAGGAAATTTGTTGGGAATAAAACCAGGATTGGTTTAATTTTTGAGAAATATGATTTGAGGTTTTGGAGATTTCAAAACAATTTGAAACTAAAGCTGGGTGTCTAAAAAAAATCCGGATAAGATAAGTTGTAAGCTTATAAATGGAAATGATTTGTAAATCAGGAAGAAATTTAAGCTTTGGATAATGGAATATAAATTTAAAGGAAAGAGTTAAAAATGGAATTTACTTGGATTGGAAAATAAAATTTAACTGGATTGAAAATTAATTTAAATAGGCTGAAATAATATCCAGTTGTATTCGAATTAAGTTGAAATCGGACTGAATTAAATAAAACTGAATTAAAATAAAATTGAATTGGAAAACGAAAAGAAAATCCAAACTTGAATAATAAAGTATATTGAACTTAAGAAAATTAAATGGAGTGATATTTGGAATTGAAATTCAAGTGTTGGATTATGGATAAGGGAAGAACTAGTTAGATATAAATTAGTTAATGAAATTGAATTGTGAGTTTACGATGAAGTTTGGAAATAAACTCAAGTTATAAATTAAAATTGATTCAAATTATTGATGAAGTGAAAGTAATTGAGAATGAAGCTGAATTATGAGTTAATAAATTGGAAGGTAAATTGAAAGTGAATAATAGAATCAGAACTTGAGTTATTAAATTGAAAATTTAGCTTGAAGTGTTAACAAATTAAATATAATTGAAGTGTATCGGATAAAAATATAAATGGATTAAAATAGCAATGGTTTGTATGTGCAAATAAAATCCAAATAAGTGGAAATAAATTGGAAATGGCCATGTAATAATTGGATGAGTTGAATCTGGGAAGTTAAAGTGTATAATAACTAATTAAATAAATTTATGGTTTGAAATGGGATTGGATTAGAATAGAATCAAGTTAAATTGAAAAGAGAACTTGGTTTGCAAAATGAGAATGAGCTTAAGTATAAATTAGAGTGAATAAACTTAAGCTAAAAGATGGAAAAGAGTTGAATTGAATTCAACTAAAAATTAAGTTTAATAATAGTGGATTGGATTTAAATCAAGTAAAAATAAATTTTAAATGAAATAAAATTCAGTGAGTTGCCGATAATATTTAATGGAATGAAAATGCTTAAATAAATAATTGTAAACCATTTAAATTATTAAGGGATTGAAATAACTTGAGACAATAAGGAAAATAGAATGTTTCGAGTTTATTGGAATGGTTTAAGTGAATGTGGATAAACTAATTATATTGAATAAATAAATGATGGAATAAATAAGTATCAAATGAAATGTGGTTTAAATAAGTTGAGAAATGGTTATTGAATGAAATAGTTTGGAAGAAACAAATATGGAATGAAATGTAAATAAATGGATTGTAAATGAAATTTAAATGGAATGTGTCGAGCTAAATAAATGATTGTGAATGGATTAAAATAAAAAGGAAATTTAAATTGGTAATGAAGATGAACCTAAGATGTTAATAGTTTTGTATGAACTAGTTTGGTTAATAGAAGGAAATGCAAGTGAATGTATTCAAATTTGAAATGCAATGAAACTGAGAATATATGGATTGTGAATAAATCCGAAATGGAAAAGAATTAAGTGTAAGTTGAGTCGGAGTCAATTTAAATTGATTTTAGAACTCAAGTTCTTATTTATTCACATAAATCTCGTCAAATTGCCAAGAATAAATTATTATTGAATGTAAATAGAAGTTAATAAAACGCCTTGGATGGATAGTAGTAAAATAATTTGATTTTGAAAGCAATTGAATTAAATATGAGATCAGTTTTCTTAAGAATAAATTAAATGTAAGCAACTGAGTTTTAAACCATTCGAATTGGTGAAGTTGTGTACGAATGGATTGAAAACCATTCAAATTGCATAAAAAAATGGTTTATAAATTAATTGAAAACAGTTGAATTAATATGGAAATTGTATAAGTTGCTTATGGAAAAATGTTTGGTGTGAATTTCTTTTAGAATTCATATGTTTTAACTATTGCAAGTAAGTGAAATGTGTTAAACTTCTTATATTTGGCACTTACAAGTTTAAATTGAGTAAGTACAGGTACCTGGAAGCCGTGTGGCTGGATTTGGTTGTGCTATTTGCTAAAAATAATAAGCCGCATGCTTAAAATGCTAAATAAGGTACGCCTACGCAATAAAAATAGGAAATATGAACTGATTTTGATTTTTCCGACCGTGTGGGTCGAGGTATATATATTTATATCTCTTGTCAAATTGCGAAAGCTCCTCCGTACAAAGGAGACTCTGCCAAAAATTTTCGGAAATTTTGGGAATTAGGAAAATTTTGACATTTTTGAAAAACAAAAATTTGTTAATGACAAACAAATTCAAATTGGAAACTAAAATAAATTAGTAAGGGAGACCAACTTACAGTAATGATATGAATTAGTTATTAATGGGAAATAAAGTTTAAAAATTTAGAGTTTAAGATGAATTGAATTCATATGTAAATGAAGGAATCAACTTGAATAGAATTAGGTATAAACTAAAATGGTAAGACGAAAGTAAATATAGGAAACACATAAATGATTATACTAACTTAAGTATGGAATGGTGCATCAAATTGAATATTACAAATATAATCTAAAATAATATTGGAATGAATAGATATTGACATTTTGTGAGGAAGTCGATAAAAAGTTTTGAAGTTGTGATTGGATATTAGTGCTAAGCAGGATATGCAGGTATTATAAAGGGAAAAGAAAATTGGATTTGATTTCAAGAGATAAATTTGAAATGCTCGACAAAAAGGTATGTATTTGAACTTGGTATGAGATTTGATTGGGATTTGGATTGAGTCACTTGGCCTTTTATTTTCTTTTTGGATTTGGGAGGCCGTAGAGCCATTTTGTAGTTGTACCGAGTTAGCCGCGCAAAGGAAACGCTGGCGAAATTTTTCGGGAATTCAGGGAGCTAGAAAATTTTTGAGAAATTTTTGATAATTCAAAATTTGGTTTTGAATTGAAACTCGAATGATTAAACAAATAGTATAGTTTGAAACTCTGGGAGAGTTGAGGAAGTTAATAAGAATAATAATAAGTCTTTTATAAGAAGATAGTTGGTGCGATGTTGAATTGTTAGAAAACTGTTAGGTTTAGGGAAATAATAAACGGGTATTGGACCATTCTTCCTAACTAGTAATTTCGGGGACGAAATTCTTTTAAGGGGGAAGGAATGTGACGACCTGGAATTTTCAAGCATTTAAAATCGCAATATTTAACTGATTTTAACTATTTAAAGGTTAATTATCAATTTAAATTACGAATATCATAATTTAATTGACAATTAAATTGTTGAATTAAATAATTTGAATTGGATAAAGTATGAAACCTGAGATTTTAAACCTGTTAAAAATAATTTGAAGGCTTGTAAAATTTATATTGATAACGTTGAAGATAATAGAAGTTGTAAAATTGAATTTAACAGTGGTTGGTTCGGTTTTAAAAATATATCGTTTAAATTGAATTTAAAAATAGCCTTCCGAGGCACAGTCTCGGAATTTGACGAAACCAGTTCCATTGGGTCCGTAATATTGAATATTTATCGGATTTCAAATTTCGGAGCGATTGGGGTTGTTGTGTGAGCATACGACATATAAACGCACTGAATTTTTTATCGGAAACTCAATAAAATATACACTGTTGACTAGTCAAATCTTGTCTCATCAGTTTTATTTTCAATCACTATGGCTAGATATTTTCTTCACGCAAGGCTTCCTTTATACGCCAGCCACTTTTTGTTCCATCGTGTACGTAGCAAAGAAATACTTTCACGCAACCCTCATTTCATTTCAGCCTTTTAAAAATATACTCCCCTTTCCTTTTTCCTGGATAACCGCAGCTTATCACTAAAAAAAAATGGCCACTCATAAATTTTTTTTTTCGTTCGAATCGAACGCAAATCAATTTGTAACTTCAATTCCAAATCGATTCGAAAAAGGGGAGAGATGGAGGCGCGATTTAGGTGGGCTGCTGTTCGGTTCTAACATGTTGAAGCTCTCGCGCGCGTTCATCGGTGACAAATGGCATAGCGAGGGGCGATGGGGTTTTGAGAGTCGCGTGAGTCGAAGCTTAGGCTGCAGGCGAGTCGCATCGCGTGCGCTAGGGTTGTTAGTTGCGGTGTTTTTGGATGAGACATTGGACTCATCGATTGATGGGTCGAGTCGCGACTATGGATAGGGTGTCGACATGCTAGAGTGTTCGATTGGGGTTGTTGTTTTGCGCGAGTGAGTAGTGCAGAGACTGATGTGATGGCCGCAAGGGGGTGGATGTTGGTCAAAGCCCAGGTTGCCTCCTTTCTGTAAGGTAAGGCAGTTCCATTTCGATTGTTAATCTATATAGTTTAGAGTCTGAAGGTTTATATGAGTGTTAATCAGTAAGGTAATGATATCACTACAAGATTCTAAACAGAGAAAATAATTTATGTATATAAAAGTTGGTTTCGAAATTTCTATAGGTTTTTGGTATTATGCAATTCAAAGAGAAATGAATTTACATATGTACACGTTTTTAAACTACAGGTTATTATAAATTAGTGTATTTTTGGAAATTAAATTATTTAATTAACTTATTAAATATCTGGTAGCTAAAACATTCTGTTAAAAATGAAATTAGTTTAAAGGTAAATTTATTTGTTCGAAAAGAAATCACTGGTTAATTAAATTTTCAAATGGAAATTAATTGTTCAATTAGCTAGGATATTAATAATTAAATTGTATAATGTTTATTCAAGGTTAAAATTGGGAGATAATGATCGAGATGAAATTGGGTTGCAAGTAAAAGCAAAGGTGAGTTAATTTCACTCAGTTCAATTTGGATTTAAATTTAAATTTAAACGATTGAATTTAAATAATTGTTTGAATGGGTGAAAATTGGATGATGGGCTTTAGTATGATATATTTTGGAATTGACATATTATTGTGCTAACATCTGTGAATGCAGGGAAAACAGGTTGGAGGGATCCAACTGGACCCCTCAACTTTATTTAATTATTTAATATTCTCTGTTTTGAATATTTGATATTCTATAATGAATTATGTGGAAATATTAAATGCTATGGCTCGATTGTTATAATCGGGAAATAATGAATTACCCAAATATATAATTTGAGTTTGGGAATGAAATAAAAGAAGTAAAATTGTCAGTACAATAATTATTGAAAAGTTGAATAAAGTTATAAATGAACTGGAAAGGAAATAAAGTAACTTCATGGAACTTAAATTTCAATATTATTGTTTAAAAGAACAAAACATTTATTTTAAATCGAGGATTTAAATTATTTAAGAAGAATAAAGAAGAAATTGGGAATGACCTGAGATTTGTATATTTCAGCTAAAGGAGTTAAAAATCAAATTGAAAATAATAATAAAATCCATAATTAATGAAGTTTGAAATGAACAGATAAGTAAAGAAATTTATTTCAAATGGGATAAATTGGAAATCAATTTGGAAAATTGATTTAAGTGATTGAGATTGGAAATTTCTTTTCTGAATAACCAAGTACGTTTTCAAATATAAGTTAATAGTTTAAAATTGTTTAAAAGGTATGTTTTGTAAAATTTATTATTTCTAATATTTAATTCCTAAAGCAAGTATTTCCTTTTAATATATTATAGCATTAATTATTTAAAAGTGACTTAGTATTTGTTTTAAAAGTGAAAACCTGATTTTATATTTTATAAAGTAACCTTATTTTCTCAAATTCATATAATATGTATTTTTAACAAATTATTCAAGTAGTTTTATCATAAGTGTTTTAAAAATATATATTTCAAAGTAAAGTGTTTAAAATTATTTTAAAAATCTATTTTTGTGCTTGGTGATTTCAGAGAAGATAGAAAATATTTGGAAAAATTTATTCTGAAAAGAAAGGTGGGTTTGAAACTGTTTTCAAAGGATTGAAAATAGATATATATCTTGAAAGGATATTTTTGAGATTAATAATAATTTGGAAAATTATTTATTGGTTGATGGTTGTTTGTGAATATTAATTGATAGTTAAATAACCGACTATCAATATTGGCCAAATGCGTTGATCGTTTCGAAGAGACCGGGATCGAGATTAATTTCTCGAAAACCACTTCGATCCGGTTTGTACGTTTCGTGTAAACGATTTTGGATTCGAAGATGGAGCAGTGAAGTGCAAGGGCTAGTCGCTACTAATCCTGAGGATATTTCCAAAATGGATGTAGTAAGAATAGTGCCTTCGGTTCCGTTCGAACCTGGGATGGACTTGTATGGATGGATGCTTGCGAAACATCGTCAGGTGGACGATGGGCATCCTAAGGGATATGTTCTTAAAAGGTAACGCTTAGCCTCAAGCCTCATCAAATGGGAATGACTGAAAATCAGGGGTTATGCAGCAAGGCTAGGTGGGTAGCACCCAAGCAGGGTGAGGTCATTCCAGTCTAGATGTCCCTTATTATTTCGGCTTAGTGGTGCGGTTGCTGATCCCAACCGCGGGGTGATCTCACTCGGGACTGTCCAGTAAGGGATGGTTTCGGCCTTGTGTTGCAGGGGAGCGGGCGTACTCCTCGGTACGGTGATCTAGGCCCCGTACTGTGACAGGTGGTACCCCAGTGCCTAGTCATTGGTTGGAAATCCATTCTCCCTACGAGCCTTGTACGAGTTTTGTTTATATTACCCACTCTGTGGCTAGTAGCTGGAATTTAATCATGTAACTATTTCGGCTATTTTATAAGTATTTGTAAATAGACCCTATTATAATATCATAGGATTTCTATAAAAATTGTTTTAGCTATCGTAAGGTAAAAACCCGACATGTTTATTTGTGGCGTGGTCTTACGAGATGCTTTTGTTTTCAAAGGATTTTTGAAACTTTAATAATCAATTGGGTGTGATGTTCTCATGCTGGTATTCCAGACTGACTCGGGTATTATTTAACTGTAATGCTCGGGTCAGACCGAGTATTATAGGATACAGGATAGGATACCATGGAGCTCAGGAGACGAGCTGGATGACGACACGTACTCTCGCACTTATTTATATATATATTCCGCTGTGTTGAGTTGTTGTGTATCCATTGTATGTTATTGATGTGAGCTGTGACTGATATACTCTGATGATGTAATGTATGTAAACAGATATATTTGAATTTGAGTAAAGATTATTTACTATCTATTATATTTTATTCCGCTGCGATGGTTAGATTCTGATGTTGATTTTGTTTTCTCTTCTTCTACCTCTCTTCTTCTTTAACCCAAACGGTTAGTATTTCTGTACAACTTGAGTTTATTATTGTAGAATAGTGTTGACTCAAGGGGTACGGATTTGCGGGCTGTTACAAGCATTTACATAATATACAACATCGATCAGAGTTACACAGCTTATACAACATATAATAGACAGTTATAAACACCTGTCTAGTCATTACAACTCAATACAACACAAACATTTGACTCAGATATCACACAGCGGAACACTATATATATCTACAACGCTGAAGCCTCTTGCTCCATTGCTCCTTCAGAATTCGTCAAAGCTAACCTGAATCTCTTGGCTACTCATAAAAATTTGAGTGGCCAAGAGTTTAAGAATTATTGTAACGACCCGTATTTTACGTGTCGATGGATCGTAGAATTTACAGGTCGTTAGTGTTGTTTGTGGTGTTCCTAGCCTGAGTCGTATAAGGAGATAACTCGTGTGGTTAGTGTTGAGTCGTGACCGACTCATAGGCATTGCCGAGTTAAGGGTTGAGTCGTGACCGACTCATAGGATAGGTCGTGTACAAGTTACGACTCATAGGATGGAAGGCTTGGGAGTTAGGTCGTTTGAAGGATAGGTCGTAGGTAGGGGTGAGCGACCTAAGGAGCTAACGGGTTAGGATGTTAATGTGTTGAGAGTTAGGTCGGTTGAGCGACCTAGGATAGAGGAACGACCTAAGAAAATGACCGACCTAGTGGAGAGCGACCTAAGAGGGGGTAGCGACCTAAAGGTTAGGCGACTTAGAGATGGACCGACCCAGGAAAGTAGCCGACTTAGAGTTAGGTCGTTCAACGACCTTAGGGCTAGCGTTAGGTCGGTAGTGTTTTAGGTCGTAGGTCGGTCATAAGAGTAAGTTGTTAGGTCGTTTGTATGATGAGTCGTAAGTCGTTATGGTTAGGTCGCATGAAGGCCTGGGAAGTTGGGTTGTTGACTCGGTTGTGTTAGGTCGGCAGCTAGATAGGTCGGCAGCCAGATAGGTCGTGTGAAGGAGTTAGGTCGGCCGTGTTCGTAGGTCGTATGATGTTGAGACGTTGGGGACTTAGGTCGTGGGTCGCGTGTGAGTTAGGTCGCTGGGTAGCGGCAGTGCAGTTAGGTCGTGGAAGAGCTTATGTGTTAGGTCGTAAGTTTTTAGGTCGGCACTAGGCTAAGCCGATTAGGTCGTAAGTCGGCATGATGTTAAGTCGTGCGACCTGGGTTTGGATAGGTCGTGGAGGCGGGCTTGTTTTAGGTCGTATGGCTTTGGGATTGGTTAGGCAGATAGGTCGTTGGGTATATAGGTCGGCAACGACCTAAGATAGGTCGGAGATTCTTAGGTCGGCCACGACCTAATACCGAGCTACGAGTTACGACCTAAGGGGGGATTCAGCCTATAAATAGACGACTTTGGCTCACTTTTTGGCACCGATTTTTGAAGCGACGAAGTGCTGCCATTTTGAAGACTAGACTACAACATTTCTTCATCTTCTTTTCTCCATTCCAATCTAATTCTAACATCCATCCAAGATCGAAGATCGAGATCGAAGATCCAAGTGCCAAAGTTGAAGATCTTCATCCGTTCGAGCTAGAATTCATCGATTGGAGCGAGATATTGCCGGATCAAGCCTTGATCTTTGCTGTCCAGATCTGAAGTGTGTAGTTTTTGAGGTGTTTGGGTAATTTGGTGAGTGGTAGTTATCTCTCACGCGGATCCAAAGGAGTATACGGGATTGGTGACATGTTTATGTGTTAAAGTTAGCGTTTTCTCGCATTTTCCTTAAGTCTGCATGTAGATCCATCATGTTTGAAGATGTTTATCTATAGAAGTTATTTAACAAGTATTAGAGACAAAACCCATGTTTTAGATTTGATAGATCTATGCTAAAAACCATGATTTCACATATGTTGGACTTTTGCTCATTTAATTACGAAATTGCCATTATAGTTGATATTGCTTAATAGATCTTGTTTGAATGCTTGAATGTTTGAATGTATGATAGATTTGATTGCTCCAAGTTAGCTTGTAGTTGATTTGGAACAAGATGGTTGAAGGTGATTCAAAAGCTAAGTGGAAAGGCTCTTGAATGATGAAAGCTGCCGATGGCATATGAAGCGGATGTGGAAGCTCATATGGACGGATTCGATGATGATGGACTTTGCCATGATACGAAGAGGCGAAGTACGAGATCAAGGAAGATGACAAGGATGTTTGGATCTCATCGTTATTGAAGGTTCTAGCAAACCTAAAGCAAGAGTACATAGGGACGCCTAAAAGACTACAGGCAGGTAGTCGAGTACTCTGGGCCAAGAAGATAAGTCCTAGGCACAAGGCAGTGTGCGAAGTTTTGTCTAGAACCAGGGTTGCCATTAGCCCTTGACAGATGGCTCAGGAAGGAGTCGGTCGTTCAATTAACGGTGATTTCGAAACAAAGTGTGATGTTGAGATGGGACGGGTCATGATGACGTTCCAAGCACGGGCTGCGACGACGTGCAAAGTTATGTTGATACTCGGTGATGCGATCCGGGTTGGTGATAATGGTTAGCTTGAGAGGCGCTTGAGCTAGTATGAATGGTCGTCAAGGAGGATGACTTGGAGGCTTAGATCTCATCGTTGTTGAAGGTTCTAGCATACTCAAAGCAAGGGTACGTTGGAACGGGCTGCGACGGCGTTCCAGGCACGGGCTACGACGGCGTGCTAGTACTCTGGGTAGTTGCGAAAATTCCTAGGCACGGGCTACGACGGCGTGCGGAGTTATGGCTAGAACCGGGGTTACCATTAGCCCTTGACAGATGGTCATTCAACTAACGGTGAAATCAAGGCAATGATAACAGTGATAGCCAGAGTCATGGATGTTTGGATGTTTGGTTGTACCATCATTCGGCTTCAAGAGCGGTGTTTTCTGGGTGCTTATCTGATCTTGGTTTAGGCCTTGGGGGTTTGTATTTGGAAAACATCGTCCTTGACTCGAGTGATTATTGCTTTACCTTACTTATCTGCTATGTTATGCTTGTTTCTCCTTAGTGTGTGTCTGGGGGCTATCACTGTAGAAAGAGGTGGAGTGGGATGGTTTGGTTCCTATTCCTTTATTTCCTTATGCTCTTTTGGTATGCTTGATTGTTAATTTACTGCTCACTAAGACTTTGTCTGACTCAAGGTTTTATGTCTCCTCTTATTACCTTGGGCTGTTCATCCATGTTTGGGATGGGCAGACTAGGTAGCAGGTGGCAGGTGCTGTGCTTAGAGTTTTCCGCTGATGATGACGAAGACGAGCAGGGGGCTATGCATATTATTTTCTTATATGTACTGGGTATCCGCTGCTGTATTTGGTTGAGTAATTTGTAGTGAGGCTTTCATGTATGGATTTGTGTGAATGATTGTATAAAATTGCTATGTTGCTTATATGATGATGTTATGTTCTATGGAGCTTCACTATATTATATTTCTCTATTGTATTTTATCCATGCGCTGTGAGTTATACGATAGATTCTGCGATTTTATTTTACCCTGACTATCGTCCATGGCTGCCTGGCACGCCTTTCAGCGCATTATTTCCTTGTTTTGGTGCGGGAGTCATGGGCGGTCGTCACATTTGGTATCAGAGCGAGGTTAATCGATTTTAGCCAACGCTCGCTGACGTAACTACGTAAGAGAGACGTAATTGTATTTTGATGGATGATTACTATATATAATATAGTAGTTTAGATGGATTTGAATTCCTTATGCAGTTGTTTCTTAAGTTGTTCTAATCATTTCTTTTTGTAGATATTAAGGATGAGTTTAGAAGAGGGACAAGCTGCTAAGGAAGGTTGTGCAGCTGAAGGAGTTGTTGATCATGCTGCTGAGTTCGAGGCTATGGTGTCTTCAATCGTGAAGAGACAGATGGCGGATTATCTGGACAATTCAATTGAAGAGCTTATGGAGAAGGCTTCCAGGCACAGGAACTTGTTTCCTAAAGAAGAACCTGCTGTTGTTTTAACCAAGGAAGGGTTTAAACCACCACAAGGCGGAAACAAGAAGAAGAGGCAGCAACAGAAGAAGGGTAAGAGTGGCCAAAAGAAGCAGAAGGGCGAGGTGACCTGCTACAATTGCCAACAGAAAGGCCACTTCTCCAGGGATTGCAAGAATCCAAAGGTGCAGGGAAAGTGTTACAACTGTGATAAGCCGGGACATATCAAGAAGAATTGTCCAGAGCCGTCAAAGGTTGAGCAGGTTGAGCAAGGCCATGTGTTGAGAGCTGTTCCTTCAACTTCACAAGCTCCTACTATGGAAGGGAAGGAGAAGAGTGTAGTGGTCTAAGGTGCTCTTTGTGGTGTTCCAGTTAGGGTATTGTCTGATACTGGAGTGTTGTATTCTCTTGTTTGTAATAATCTTGTAGACCGGTTAGGTTTGAAACCGGACATTGTTGATAGGCCATTGGTTGTGACTAATCCAGTTGGGGGTTCGTCATGTTTGTGTATGATATGCCGTGGTCTAGTTGTGTCGAGTCATGATTGCTCGTTTGTTTGTGATTGCTTTGTTCTGAACTTTGCGGGGTTCGGAATTATTTTGGGTATGGACTGGCTTAGGAAGTATGCGGCAAGGATTGATTGTGAGAGGCTTGAGGTGACAGTCGGGAATGTGGAAGGGCGAAAGGTTGTGATACGATGTAAGCATGAAGAAGGCGTCTTCATGAGCTTCATGTATTCGCTAGTTGTTCCACGGGATGGACTGTCATTGGTGCCTATTGTGAATGAGTTTGAGAATGTCTTTGAGGAAGTCAAAGGGTTGCCGCCGCATAGGGAGATCGAGTTTCGTATCGATCTAGTTGAGGGAGCCAGACCTGTTGTGATGCCTCTTAGGCGGATGGCACCGAGGGAGCAGCAAGAGCTGAAGGTGCAAGTTGATGACCTTTTACGGAAAGGATTCATTCGGAGAAGTGTGTCCGAATGGGGTGCGCCCGTTGTGTTCGCAACCAAAGCGGATGGATCGTTGAGGTTGTGTGTTGATTATCGTGAGCTGAATAAGGTGACTAAGAAGAACAAGTATCCATTGCCGAGAATAGATGACTTGTTTGATCAGCTTCACGAGGCTAAGGTGTTTTCTCAGATGGATTTGGCAACGGGATTTCACCAGTTGAGAGTGGCAAAGGATAGTGTGCCGAAGACTGCTTTCAGGACACCATCCGGGTTTTATGAGTGGCTGGTAATGCCGTTTGGGTTGACTAACGCGCCAGCATATTTTGTGGATCTTATGAATAGAGTGTTCAGAGATCAGTTGAATAAGTTCGTGCTTGTGTTCGTGGATGATATTTTGGTTTATTCCAGAACTGAGGAAGAGCACAAGACGCACTTGAGGATTGTTTTAGGAATCTTACGGAAACATCAGCTGAAGGCTAAGTTTTCGAAGTGTCACTTCTGGAAGAGTGAAGTGAGGTTCTTAGGCCATGTTATCTCTGGAAATGGAACAGCGGTTGACCCCGCTAAGGTGGCAGTGATCCAGGATTGGGTTAGGCCTAAGAATGCATCTGATGTGAGAAGTTTTCTTGGATTAGCAGGATATTATCGTCGGTTTATCAAAGACTTTTCCAAGATAGCTGCACCGTTGACAGGATTGACGAAGAAGAATCAAGTGTTCAGATGGAATGATAAGTGTGAACAAGCTTTCATAATCCTGAAAGAGCGACTGACGAGTGCTCCTGTTTTGACTATTCCAAGTGGGAATGATGAGATGGTGGTTTACACCGATGCATGTGGTACTGGACTTGGAGCAGTGCTAATGCAGAAGGATAAAGTTGTTGCGTATGCAAGTCGACAACTGAAGCCGCATGAAAGGAATTATCCGACTCATGATTTAGAGTTAGCGGCGATTGTGTTTGCTTTGAAGATGTGGAGACACTATCTATTGGGAGTTAGATTTGAGTTGTTTACAGATCATAAGTCGTTGAAGTATCTGTTTTCCCAAAAGGATTTGAATCTTCGACAGCAACGATGGCTAGAGTTCCTAGCATCTTATGATTTTGGTATAGCCTATACTCCGGGAAAAGGTAACGCAGTGGCTGATGCGTTAAGTCGAAGACATGCAGGTTTGGGAGCCATGTTTTCAGAGTGGAGGAGTCTCGAGTATTTGGCTGAGTTTGATTTCAGGCCTAGATGCGAGTTGGAACCTGAGATGTTGGCAAACTTATCGATAAGGCCTACTCTTGTGGAAAGGATTGGCGAGAGCCAAAGGAGAGATGATAAGCTTGTCAAGATTATTCGTGATTTAGAATCTGGATTGGACCGAGAAAAGGATAAAGGATTCGAGGTCGATCGAGAGGGTTGGCTTCGAAAGCAAGAACGATTGGTTGTTCCCGATGTAGATGGATTGAGAGATGAAGTTCTGAGGGAGAGTCATCACTCGAAGTTGACAATTCATCCAGGAGGAAATAAGATGTATCGGGATATGAAGAGAACCTACTACTGGGAAGGTATGAAGAAGGATGTTGGAAATTTTATTTCCAAGTGTATGAATTGCCAGTTGGTGAAAGCTGAGCAAAAGAAGCCCAGTGGATTGCTTCAGCCATTAGAGGTTCCTACATGGAAGTGGGAGCAAGTGTCGATGGACTTTATCGATGGTCTACCTAGGACAAGAGCAGGGAATGAAGGGATTTGGGTCACAGTAGATCGTTTGACCAAGAGTGCAAGGTTCATTCCTGTTCGATCGACTAGGACTGCATCGAAGTTGGCTGAGCTATATGTGAAGTGGATTGTTCGATTCCATGGTGTTCCGAAGAGTATAGTAAGCGATCGAGATCCGTTGTTCACTAGTGGATTTTGGAAGAGCTTCCAGGAAGTTTTGGGAACCGAGTTGTGTTTGAGTACAGCTTATCACCCTCAAACAGATGGTCAGACTGAGAGAGTCAACCGAGTTTTGGAAGATCTTCTTAGAGCATGTGTTTTGGACTTCGGAGGATCATGGGAAGATCACCTTCATTTGGTGGAGTTTGCTTATAATAACAGTTATCAGTCGAGTATTGGTATGGCACCATATGAGGCATTATATGGAAGACCGTGTAACTCTCCGACATGTTGGTTGGAAACTGGAGAAAAGCTGATACTTGGGCCAGAGATGATTCGACAGACTTCAGATTGTATAGAGATCATTCGGCAACGAATGAAGGCAGCCCAAGATCGTCAGAAAAGTTATGCCGATAATCGTCGTAAGGATTTGGAATTCGACGTAGGTGATATGGTTTTTGTGAAGATTTCTCCTCTGAAGAGTGTCATTAGATTCGGGAAGAAAGGAAAATTGACTCCGAGATTTGTTGGACCATTCCCGATCATCGAGCGGATTGGAAAGCTCGCTTAAAGATTGGAGTTACCGGAAAAGATGGCGGGTGTGCACAATGTTTTTCATGTATCTTATCTACGGAAGTATGTGCACGACCCAACTACAGTGGTTTCTGCTGATAGCTGTGAAGACTTGGAGGTTGATCCAGTTGTTTCGAGACCTCGTAAGCCGCTTCGTATTGTTGAAACTGATACGAAACAGCTTAGGAGGAAGACGATTACGTTGCTCAAGGTACAATGGAGTGATGATGTTAACGACTGTACATGGGAGGAGGAAGAGAGGATGAAGGCAGCTCATCCCGGACTCTTCGAGGTATCGCCCTAAAGTGTCGTGACATCTCATGAATTTGTAGCTTGTTCTGAGTCTTAGAATTCTGCATCCTAGGCTAGAATTGGTTGCATGGTTTGTTGATTGCTTTGGATGGTAGGCATGCAGAATATCTTTGATTTCTGATTGTTTGCTTGGAATTTCGGGGGCGAAATTCCTAAGGGGGAGAGAATGTAACGACCCGTATTTTACGTGTCGATGGATCGTAGAATTTACAGGTCGTTAGTGTTGTTTGTGGTGTTCCTAGCCTGAGTCGTATAAGGAGATAACTCGTGTGGTTAGTGTTGAGTCGTGACCGACTCATAGGCATTGCCGAGTTAAGGGTTGAGTCGTGACCGACTCATAGGATAGGTCGTGTACAAGTTACGACTCATAGGATGGAAGGCTTGGGAGTTAGGTCGTTTGAAGGATAGGTCGTAGGTAGGGGTGAGCGACCTAAGGAGCTAACGGGTTAGGATGTTAATGTGTTGAGAGTTAGGTCGGTTGAGCGACCTAGGATAGAGGAACGACCTAAGAAAATGACCGACCTAGTGGAGAGCGACCTAAGAGGGGGTAGCGACCTAAAGGTTAGGCGACTTAGAGATGGACCGACCCAGGAAAGTAGCCGACTTAGAGTTAGGTCGTTCAACGACCTTAGGGCTAGCGTTAGGTCGGTAGTGTTTTAGGTCGTAGGTCGGTCATAAGAGTAAGTTGTTAGGTCGTTTGTATGATGAGTCGTAAGTCGTTATGGTTAGGTCGCATGAAGGCCTGGGAAGTTGGGTTGTTGACTCGGTTGTGTTAGGTCGGCAGCTAGATAGGTCGGCAGCCAGATAGGTCGTGTGAAGGAGTTAGGTCGGCCGTGTTCGTAGGTCGTATGATGTTGAGACGTTGGGGACTTAGGTCGTGGGTCGCGTGTGAGTTAGGTCGCTGGGTAGCGGCAGTGCAGTTAGGTCGTGGAAGAGCTTATGTGTTAGGTCGTAAGTTTTTAGGTCGGCACTAGGCTAAGCCGATTAGGTCGTAAGTCGGCATGATGTTAAGTCGTGCGACCTGGGTTTGGATAGGTCGTGGAGGCGGGCTTGTTTTAGGTCGTATGGCTTTGGGATTGGTTAGGCAGATAGGTCGTTGGGTATATAGGTCGGCAACGACCTAAGATAGGTCGGAGATTCTTAGGTCGGCCACGACCTAATACCGAGCTACGAGTTACGACCTAAGGGGGGATTCAGCCTATAAATAGACGACTTTGGCTCACTTTTTGGCACCGATTTTTGAAGCGACGAAGTGCTGCCATTTTGAAGACTAGACTACAACATTTCTTCATCTTCTTTTCTCCATTCCAATCTAATTCTAACATCCATCCAAGATCGAAGATCGAGATCGAAGATCCAAGTGCCAAAGTTGAAGATCTTCATCCGTTCGAGCTAGAATTCATCGATTGGAGCGAGATATTGCCGGATCAAGCCTTGATCTTTGCTGTCCAGATCTGAAGTGTGTAGTTTTTGAGGTGTTTGGGTAATTTGGTGAGTGGTAGTTATCTCTCACGCGGATCCAAAGGAGTATACGGGATTGGTGACATGTTTATGTGTTAAAGTTAGCGTTTTCTCGCATTTTCCTTAAGTCTGCATGTAGATCCATCATGTTTGAAGATGTTTATCTATAGAAGTTATTTAACAAGTATTAGAGACAAAACCCATGTTTTAGATTTGATAGATCTATGCTAAAAACCATGATTTCACATATGTTGGACTTTTGCTCATTTAATTACGAAATTGCCATTATAGTTGATATTGCTTAATAGATCTTGTTTGAATGCTTGAATGTTTGAATGTATGATAGATTTGATTGCTCCAAGTTAGCTTGTAGTTGATTTGGAACAAGATGGTTGAAGGTGATTCAAAAGCTAAGTGGAAAGGCTCTTGAATGATGAAAGCTGCCGATGGCATATGAAGCGGATGTGGAAGCTCATATGGACGGATTCGATGATGATGGACTTTGCCATGATACGAAGAGGCGAAGTACGAGATCAAGGAAGATGACAAGGATGTTTGGATCTCATCGTTATTGAAGGTTCTAGCAAACCTAAAGCAAGAGTACATAGGGACGCCTAAAAGACTACAGGCAGGTAGTCGAGTACTCTGGGCCAAGAAGATAAGTCCTAGGCACAAGGCAGTGTGCGAAGTTTTGTCTAGAACCAGGGTTGCCATTAGCCCTTGACAGATGGCTCAGGAAGGAGTCGGTCGTTCAATTAACGGTGATTTCGAAACAAAGTGTGATGTTGAGATGGGACGGGTCATGATGACGTTCCAAGCACGGGCTGCGACGACGTGCAAAGTTATGTTGATACTCGGTGATGCGATCCGGGTTGGTGATAATGGTTAGCTTGAGAGGCGCTTGAGCTAGTATGAATGGTCGTCAAGGAGGATGACTTGGAGGCTTAGATCTCATCGTTGTTGAAGGTTCTAGCATACTCAAAGCAAGGGTACGTTGGAACGGGCTGCGACGGCGTTCCAGGCACGGGCTACGACGGCGTGCTAGTACTCTGGGTAGTTGCGAAAATTCCTAGGCACGGGCTACGACGGCGTGCGGAGTTATGGCTAGAACCGGGGTTACCATTAGCCCTTGACAGATGGTCATTCAACTAACGGTGAAATCAAGGCAATGATAACAGTGATAGCCAGAGTCATGGATGTTTGGATGTTTGGTTGTACCATCATTCGGCTTCAAGAGCGGTGTTTTCTGGGTGCTTATCTGATCTTGGTTTAGGCCTTGGGGGTTTGTATTTGGAAAACATCGTCCTTGACTCGAGTGATTATTGCTTTACCTTACTTATCTGCTATGTTATGCTTGTTTCTCCTTAGTGTGTGTCTGGGGGCTATCACTGTAGAAAGAGGTGGAGTGGGATGGTTTGGTTCCTATTCCTTTATTTCCTTATGCTCTTTTGGTATGCTTGATTGTTAATTTACTGCTCACTAAGACTTTGTCTGACTCAAGGTTTTATGTCTCCTCTTATTACCTTGGGCTGTTCATCCATGTTTGGGATGGGCAGACTAGGTAGCAGGTGGCAGGTGCTGTGCTTAGAGTTTTCCGCTGATGATGACGAAGACGAGCAGGGGGCTATGCATATTATTTTCTTATATGTACTGGGTATCCGCTGCTGTATTTGGTTGAGTAATTTGTAGTGAGGCTTTCATGTATGGATTTGTGTGAATGATTGTATAAAATTGCTATGTTGCTTATATGATGATGTTATGTTCTATGGAGCTTCACTATATTATATTTCTCTATTGTATTTTATCCATGCGCTGTGAGTTATACGATAGATTCTGCGATTTTATTTTACCCTGACTATCGTCCATGGCTGCCTGGCACGCCTTTCAGCGCATTATTTCCTTGTTTTGGTGCGGGAGTCATGGGCGGTCGTCACAATTATAGAAGATAAACTCTGGTTAGACATGGTGTGAGTAGCAGGTTAAGGTTGCTTAACTTTGAAAACCTTTGAAAACAAAAGGTATCACGTAAGACTCCCCACACATAAACATGGGTAAGTTTTTACCTTACGCTAACCAAAACATTTGATAGGAAATCCAGTGATATTATAATAGTGTCTAGGGTTTTCAAATAAATAAGAAATAGCTGAAATTGTTACATTTATTAAATTCCAGCATACATAAGTTTACAATCAAATCCGTGGGCGCTTATTGGAGTTTGGGTTTCCATATAATGGCAGGGCTACTGGGGTACCGCCCGTCATAGTACGTGCCCTATATCACTGTACCGAGGATCCACCCTAAATCCCCTGAAACATAAGGCCGGAACCATCCCTTGCTGGACAGTCCCGAATAAGACAACCCCGGTAGTTGTTGCAACCAACTGCCCCACACAGCCGAATATAAAAGGACTTTTAGACAGGGAAAATCTCGTCCTACTTGGGTGCTACCCACTTAGCCTTGCTGCACCTCCCCTGTTTTGTCCATTCCCGGTTGATGAGGCTTGAGGCTACGATTACCTTTAGAGAACACATCTCTTAGAATGCTAATCGCCAACCTAACGATGTTCTGAAAGCATTCAATCCATACAAGTTCATTCCGGGTTCGAACGAAACGGAACGCATTATCTCATTACACTCATTTGGAATCACCCTCAGAGTTAACGACGATAACCCTTGCACTCTGAATCTTCATCTTCACTTGAGATTCACGACCTATCGTTAATTTGGATTGATGTGGTTTTCGGATATACAAATTTGGAAACTCGATCCCGGTCTCATAGAAATCCAAACGCCATCTTTTAGGGCCAAGTTGTTTTAAAGTTTAAACAATTCAACTCTATTATCTATATACACATAGATAGATAATTCACATATCACAATAGATAGATAATCTACATTATCATCACAAATAGATAATTCACATTATCATCACAATTCAACCAAGCATCCATATCACACAGCATCGCTAATCTCATATCTGAGATCTCAAACCATTCAAGGCAATCAATATCATCCATTCATATATAAGCAATGATCTAATAATAACACCATCTATAATTAATTTAGAATGAATTAAATTAATTACTTCATATCTAATTAATTTAAAATAAATAAAATTAATTACTTCATTATATAAATCTTGCTTTTATAACCATTAATCAATTACAAATCAATTAATTAATCACCATCTAATTATTCATTTAAATTAATCAACCTTGATTAATTATCCTTTAATTACGTTTAAGTAATTAACCTTTAATTAATTTCACAAATTAATTATCCATAACCACTTACAGTAATTAACCTTTAATTACTATCATTAATTAATTAATTATAATTAATTACATTAATCCTTAATTAATTACATTAATTAATCACTTCATTGATTAATTAATCCTTAATTAATCAACCCTTAATCACATCATTAATTATATTAATTAATGATCCTTAATTACTTCTTTAATTATTAATTACTCTATTTAAATTAATTACATTAAGTAATTAATCTTTAATTAAACCACATTTATTAATCACTCTTGATTAATCACATTCAGTAATTAACTACCCTTAATTACTTCATTAAATAAATTAATTATTCCTTAATTAATTACATTTCTTAATTATCTTCAAATTGCTTTATTAATCAATTCTTAAATTAATTGCACTAAGTAATTAAATATTAATTACTTTCTTTAAGTAATCATCCTTTATATTAATTACACAAAGTAATTAATCCAAACTACTTCCAATCTTCAATTAATTACATCCAGTAATTTACCATCACCAATTACTTCACTAAGTAGTTTCACTTCATTAATTACATTAAGTAATTATACTTAACCCATCATTAAGTGATTATTTAAATTAATTAAACCAATTAATTAACTTAAACTAATCTTATTAATTAATTACACTGAGTAATTAATTACTTTAATTAGTTTCATTAAGTAATTATACTTAAATAATTCCATAAATGATTATCTCTAATTAATTAATATAATTAATTATTAAAATTAATCACATTAATTAATTATCTGATAATCTCAAGATAACGATCTTCATTAACTATTAATAATTCTTTAATTACTTCTCTTAAGTAATTAATCTTGGATTAATCATTATTAGTTACAAATTAATTAATCTTTATTAACCAATTAATTAATCTCTAATTATTTAATTAATTAAGCGCTTAACTGTAACTTAATTAATTTTTAATTACTTGATTAATTAATTTCTAATCATTAATTAAAATTTTAATCTTATCTAATTAATGATTCTTAATTACAAATTAATTATTCCTTAATTAATTAACTTAAACCTTAATTAATTAATTTAAACCCTTAGCTACTTAATTAATTAATCCAAATCAAATTAATAAATAAATAAATTTATTTTAATTACCTTAATAATTTAATGAATCTTAAATCATTAAATCCTAATTAACTTAAGATAAAACTTTCCATATTAATGATCAAGTTATCATTAACAAAGCATTTAAAAACAATTTACTTTTAAATTTACTTTTAAATTTCATTTTAAATTTAAGATTTAAAATGAATACAAATTTAACTTTAATAAAGTTTTAAAAACAATTCAGAAACCTTTTTGTATTACATGTTAAAGAAATATTTGTCTTATAAAGAAATTTAAAAGAATTTTAAAACCAAATTCATTTTTTTAAATTCAAACCATATTTAAAATATACTTTAACATTCAAAGTTGTTTAAAACATTTTAAATTCAAAAACTTAATTTTATTTCAAAACTAGGATTCAAACTGAAATTGAATCCAGATTTAAACATAGATTTAAAAGTTTGTTTAAATCTTTACTTTCATATTTTAAAATCATTTATAAAATACTTTAAATTTTTAACGTTGTTAAAACATTTCATTTTTATAAAACTTATTTATTTTAAACTAGGATTCAAATTAATTTTGAATCCATACTTTAAAATTTGCTTCAAAACTTTGATTAAAACTTGCTTTTCATTTCTAAATTCAGTTTAAATTCAAAATCTAAAACACTGACGGGTTTTAGAATCTGTAACAAACTTTTGACTCGAGCCAGACTAAAATACTTCGAGCCAAAACACTCCAAACTTCGAGCTATTGCCTAAAACAACTCGAGTAAAACTCGAGTACAAATCCATTTCTACAACCCAGGCTAATCAGAACTCAGATCATCAGAAAACAAGTGCACCGTGCACATGCACGGTGGCTCTGACCACCTCCGGTCATCACCACATCATCGAGCAAGTCAACGATCATCCCCAGATCAGACTAAGGCCATTAGATCTTCGCCATCATCTCGAAATTAAGATCGAGAAAATAAACTCAAAACTGGAACATCCATCAAAACCCGAAACCTTCATCGTTCTTTAGTTTCCGATCATCAGAGTGGCAATGCCTCCGGCCACGACTTCGTCAACAACCACTCTCCCATTTCCTAAAGACCCGTTACACTCGATCCACCAGAGCCACTACCCCGATCAAATTTATCCGACCTGTCCAAACTAGGGTTACAACATTCACTGACCCACCACCGTCGCTACCATGCTTAGATCACCAATCCAATATTTTTCCCAGACCCACCGTTCATCCTTCCATCACCAAAAAAGACCCCGACCTCTATGAGCAAGTGGATCATCAGAGATCACCAAAACTAAAAAATTAAGTCAACCCCAAACTGCTCTTCCATCCTTAATCTAAAAATTATGATTTTAGTTTTAAAAATCATGATTTTGAATAAGCTTTCAGATTTTATACTTAGATCAGTGAATTAATATGTTTGAAATTTAACGTAAATCGAGCTTGCCATGTTCTACTAAGTTTTCCAGAGCAGATTTCAATTTTAGTTTATTTAAATTAATTTTAAGCTTTACTTCTTGATTAGACAAACAAGTTTAGTTTGTATTCTAAATCCTAACATAAACTAGATCAAGAGGGAATGAATTCTGTTTGAATTCATAGCCTTAAATCTGAGCACAATCAAGACATAGTTACCACAGCCATATACATATTCACACATTCATATATGTACATAGAAATGCACTTATAAATATACACACAAACATGCATATTTCCAGAGAAGATCAGGCAACCAAAATCATACTTAAGATTTTTAAGAAAAAGTTACTCACCAGAAAACAAATGATGAACAGAGCCACTTTGTTTTTGAAAATGGCTTTTGACACTTTAAAACTTTGAGTTGCTGAAAGGATGTTCTTTGATCTTTAAAACTGCATGCTTGCTATTTGAAACTTGAAAACTAAGTTGTTGTAGTTCTCTTATCAAACTAAAATGCTTGATTTCCCAAAACAGAATTAAAGTTGCTCATTTATCTCAGGTTGTAAAAAGGCTTGATTTTGATTGAGATTGAATATGGTTACAGGTTTGAATCTTGAAAATGGATTACAGGTTTCTGGTTTTGAGGAGTTGATTTACAGATTGATTTTGAAGAATTTACACAGGGGTTTTGAAATAAATATCTAATTTTTGAGGAGGATGATTCTCAGATTTTGCTTTGAGAGAGTTATTTTACAGGCTGAAAATTTCTTAATTTTTGAATTGAAGAATAAAATAGAATGTAGAGAAAGAAACATACGTTTTTGTATGGGCTGAACTTTGATTTTAATTAACATAAAAGAAAAACTAAAATTAAATATGACACTTGGTTTAAAAATTCAACACTTGTCAAATACTTTAGTTTATTAAGTAACACATGTCACTAATACCACTTAATGTGTTAACATATGTTATTTAAGTAATTTATTTATTTTAAATTGTTAAGAAACCCTTTTTACTTAGTCTATAAATTTACAAATACTTAATTATATATATATATATATAACTTTTTTAGATAAAATAAAATAGAACCAATTATATTTATAAATTAAAGCTTATACAAATATTTTTAAATATCTATTCTTTTGAATTTCAAAATAAATTCCAAATTCAAATTCAAATTACATGCTAAAATCCAATTTAGCAATCAAGTTATATATATATATATATATATATTCATATATAACTACACATTAAATTTTGAAAATAACAAATCTATCTATTTAAAATATATACATTATTAATATTGTTTGAAAATAACAAATTTGACAATTTTGAATAATTTATAAAAGAGATTATCTTATTATTATTTTCAAATCATATTTATCAAGAAATATTTAAAATGAAAATAAACAAACCTTATAAATATTTATCTTAAGTATTTTAAAACTATATAGTTATTTATTTAAATAGCTTTGAAAAGATTTATATCAAATTTAATCAAATTTCCAAATTGCCAAAAATATTAGAATTAGAAAATGTGCTTTATTTATAAACTTCAAACCAAAGCTTATCTATAATACAAATATATATATATATATATATACATTATAGATAGAAAACAATTTATTAGCTTTTAAAATATAAAATTATCGATTAAATATTTATTAAAAGAAGATTATTAAATCAATTCAAATTTTATTAACAAAAGTTATCAAATCAATTTAATTTTTAACTCAGATTATAAAATTGATATTACACAAAATTCCGGGTCATCACAATGTATGTATATAGTCGGCAATAGAGGAATTCTTGGATTTCGTGGATAGGAAATTTGAAAGTAAATATTATATGTATGGAATATTTAGGAAATTTACTTCAAGAGTATGATAAATAAAATCTTTTGATAAACCTAATCTATCATTTGGAGAATACTAATGATCAACTTAGTGTTATTGATTAGTTTAAATGATTTCAAGTAACACGTCATCTAATATTGTACAACTCATTGAATAGAATGTTTGGGCGATTCTTACTAGCTCATTAGTGAATATTTGAATTTCACCGGGTAGTATGGGATGCCTTGATTTAAATTCTAGTGATTACTTTTAGGAAGTATTTAAAACTTTAGGGTTGTATTCTCTTTTGTTTTTCAATGGGATCGATAGATCCTTAAGGGAATATAGTTCAGGGTTTCCAATGTTATCCGTAAAGAGTGAGATTTACTAGCTTCTAGTAAATAATGGAATTTTACCAAGCAGTATGTGACGTTTTGGTTAAGTTCTTATGATTACTAAAAATGATAGTATTTCACACTATAGAGTTTACTATCTTTTGGTGTTCGGTGGTTTGATATATCCTTAAGAGGTATACTCATGAATTTCTTTACAATATATATTTATATATGTATGTATGTATGTATGCATGTATGTATGTATTTATGTGTATCTATACATAATATTGGATAGTTTTTTCTCCAATTATGGTTGCCACAATCATCTTGATCGGTCGAAATACGGTTTTCCTTGATCCTTGTTACAATGTCGAGATTCTGTGCTCCCCGATCCTTGTGATCGTGTCGAGATTTCGTGTTCCCAATCTTTGGTATCATATCGGTATGAGTGATACCACATTTTTGGTTTTCCATGGTATGGAATTGGTTTCTCTATGTTAGGACTATTGTGTTTTATTCTGTAATTCCATGTTTGACTAATCTGTGTTTATGACCAAATATATAAATCTATACCTTGAGATAATTTCCGAATTAAGTTAATTTAGTGATTTTCTATATCTTGGACATCTTGATTTATCTTTATGTCATTTATTCTTATGTTATATCTTGTTCTCACCCTTTTGGTTATTTAGAGATAGTCCGACCTGGGTATTATTTTAATTCTCGGGTCATGCCAACACTTTTCAGGTTTCAAGAAATGCAGGCTTTTGAGTAGGTGTGCTTGCAGAAGCTAGATCATTTTGACATTTTAGTTTTATCTTCTTTAGGTTATTTGTACATCTAGGACAATGGGTTGTATTATTTGAGATAGTGACTTATTTTGAATGTATATTATCCGAGTCTAGTATTATATTTTATAGACTCGCATTATGTGTTGTAAATGATGTATAGTATTTCGCTGTGGTCTGTGAATGTTTTTTCATATGATATATTGTTTTGATTTTTGAGAAACCAATGTGTTTATTACTATAGACTGAGACTAGACACGTCGAAATTTCATTCTAGATATTCGTTAAAAGCGGTAAGTATGACATGTCAATGTTAGTTTAAAGATGTATTCACATTTTCTCACCCTTAACAAGCCATGTTCTTGTGTTATTAGACAAAATTATTTATAATGTCCTTTAATAATATTGGTATAATTATAAGGTCTTACAACCAACTCAACCACTTGTTACCACCTCCACCTTAATTATTTGCTTCACCTCACCTTACCGCACCACCGTCCAGCTCCACATTCAGCGCGACGCTGCCCTGGGTTGCCATGATCAATTCCAAAACATATACCAAAATTGGTCCTTAAGTCCAAACTTAAGCTCTCCAGCCCACCTCCTACCGACTTGCACCAAGCGACTGCCACCCTAGCTCCGCCGCATCCCTCGGTCGCTCCAACTGCACCGTTCCCCCTCCAGACCATCCTTTTGTCAAAATTTGATTGTTGATCAAAATCCAATCAACTCTCCGCCATGACCAAATCCCATGGTGTAAAATCCCCTGAATAACCTTAAAAATCAAAAATTGATGGTATGAACCCACTCATATCCTCTGATCATTGTTTTGCAATCGAAGGAAACTTGCCGTTTTTTCGACTCTTACTGTAATCGAGCAAATTCGATTCACTATCCTCAACAAAACATCGAGCAACCATTTTTAAAAATAAATTTAGACTATAGCAAATAACTCCATAGTGGATTGTTTTAACAAAATCTACACAGATTGTGAGATACTAAATTTTAAAATATAAGATGGGAAAGGTTTCTTTATATATGTAATGACCTGCCTTTTTGGACAATTTAAATCGATGATAGACCACACACGTCAGATTCAAACCATACAAAAGGGCAGATTAGAAAGGAATAGCCAAACCAACCTAGCTGGCTGGTCAATCTCAGTGATCTTATCGGTCGGCAAACCGGAGACAGATGACCACGGTCCTGTTAATGGGGTAAATAAGAAAAAGTAGATAAAGAAAAGAAAAAAATAGAATCTTGCAATGGAATTACAAAATATAATAATCAAATAACAATTCATGAAGCTGTTTACAAATAAATTTGATTATACTAATACAATATAGAATCAGAGTTACAGATAATAAGGATAAATAAATAAATGTAGTGGAACAACATGATATAGTAGAAGAAATATATCATAAATAATAATAGTACAAATCTTCTTTTTCATCCTCCAGAAATAAGGTCTTCCACCATGAAATGCTCAGGCTGACCCGAGTGAATTGAAAAGAGAAAAGACTCGAGTCAGACTAAAAGATCTTATGTAAGTTAAATCAATGGTAAATATGAGTGTGACGGTGCCAGAGATGTTTATCGAGTTTGACATCTCCTATCCAGTGTCTAACGTGAGTGCAGTAACTTAAGAGATGTTCGAGATTCCCATCTCCTAAGAATCCGTTAAACTATCTACTATGTAGTACAATACGCTATTATAATATGTTTATAGTAAAGTAAAAGTGTTAAAATAGCGTTAAGGCGTTACCCATATCCCCCTTAACTCATTTTATATATTCTCATTGTCAATACAGTACCGTAAGCTCCTCTGTAAACTAGAGGTTTACCCAGAGAGCACTCCATAGGCACGGTACAAAACAAACTCACAGAAGGCGCGATAGGGCATGTGAACATGGCACTCGAGAAAATGCCAAGGTAGGTAAAGCAATTGCGCATCCGGACTGGTGGTAACGCATAACAGCCACTACTGCCCATCTCGGAACACACTCCCATAATCAAAATCAAGTGGTGGCCCCCAAATCAATCACGAAGTCCAAATATAGTATCGAAGATGTGTGTCCGATAGGAGGAATGACCTCACTTGGCCCCGCATGGCTCCCGTTTTAATCACATCTAAGATGACTCAGGGGAGTCAGGATCAAGTCATATCTCATACAGAAATCATTCGCCAAACCATCCTACTTCATTTTTGGAATCTCCACCACGTACACAGTTGTTAAAGTGGTTTTCGGTATTGGCAGAGAGTATGACAATATTCGATCCTGATCTCTTGGACAACCAAACGCTTATTTTACCCCAGATGATTCTTTTACATTTCAAAAAATTCAACTTACAATTTATATCAAGATATCATGTTCAATTTCAAATCATATCTTTTACGAAATCATATTCACTTCAACTATATTCACTTTCAAAATCATATTCACTTTCAAATCATATTCACTTTCAAATCATACTAACTTTCAGAAATCACATTCACTATGAAATTATCGGTAAGTTTTGTTAATTAATTCTTCATTTTCAAAATCATCTTATTCACTCAAATATGTCATCTCCCAAACGATATCAATTCTAAATTACAACTTAGGTTGTATCATCATCAAGGATTTAAATATAAATACTTCAACTTTACACAGTTTGAATTTTTAGAAAATAATTAGGTAATTATAAATAGTTTATATAGTTTAAAATAGTTTAAATATATTTAAAATAGTTTAAATAGTAAAAATAGTTAAATAGATTTAAATTTGATTTAATTAGTTTCAAATTTATTTAAATAGATTACATATAGATTAAATAGATTTAATTAGATTTAAAATGTTTAAATAGATTAATTATAGATTAAATAGAGTTAAATTATATTAAGTAGATTTTTAAACAAATTAAATAAATTTAAAATAGATTAAATAGATTTAAATTATATTAAATAGATTTAAATTATATTAAATAGATTTAAAATAGATTAAATAAATTTAATTAGTTTAAAAAATAGATTTCAATGTAATATCCAAACATTTCAATAACTCAATTTCGATAATTCATTTGTATACGACACTTCAACCTTGAAATTCAAATTTAAATCAGTTCCAGTTCATTAATCGATTACAATTTCAACATTTAACACTTCGATTGTCAAAAACAATTCAGTTTATACAAATCAATTTCCATTTTTAAAATACCAATTAACCGAGTTCAAAATTTAAAGATTAAAAAATCATTTAATTTAACGAACCGAGTGTCCGTATATAATTCTCTACCTAGGATCAAGTGAAACAGATATTTATCATTTCAATCCACAATTTAAAATTTTACAGTTACATATCATTTCAAACCGCAATCTCGAATAAATAAAAATCCATAAAATCGCTCAAGTCTATCATTTCAACCCTTAACGATTTTTCCTTAATCTATAAATCATTAGGGTATGTATTATTTCAACCATTAGGGAACTTGCAGTGTTATAACTACATAAAATGTAACATGCGGTCATCCAATATCAACAATCAAACATCCATCACAACCATCATCCAAATCAATCAATAAATATAGCAAATAACAGATTACCAACAATAGGAAATTAACTGGCAATTTAAATTCAATAATAAATTAAATAACGATAAATTCAAATTAACTGGAATGACAATTTAAATATACCAAACAACCATAAATCAATTTCTAATCATATTATAAATTTAATTTAACAAACATCAGAAATTTTAGAAATTGTAAGTGGGTTAAAACATTCACCTTCGATTTTAAATAGAATTAAAATCCAAATTATGGCCCAAATTCAAAAGGTCTCAAATTCGACCAAACCAATGTCAAAATGTCCGCAATTTCAATACAATCCAGACAAAAGAAATCGTGCGTGAATCGTATCTTGTATGCAAGATTTATTAAGATTAGAAATTATGAAATTTAAAATAAATTAAAATAAACAAAACAAAACCCACATCCAACCACTTAGAAGCGGCCACGTCCTCCATCTCTAACATGTTACAGACCCAATTCCTCTCTGAGTACAAATGCGAGAACCCTAGGTAGCCGCCACCTCAACCCTCTTCGAACGGACGCAACCACGATCGCGACTACCCCCCAAGCCTCCCCATGACCTCGCCAACGTCCCGCGACCCCACGCCCATCATCACGACCACCATCGGCCACGCAAACGACAGCCACCGCCACCCATAGCAGAATCCTAATCGAATTTTGCATGCCAGTCTAGCCGTCAACTCCCCAACTATCCCACGTTGATGTGATCCCCATGCGACTCTCCATAACCCCCAATCTTTTACTCAACGATCGGTCGACGTTCATCACAACTCGATGAATGGCCAAGATTAATTCGTCCAATTGTAGCCTCACTGAAACACAGATCAAAAAACAATAGCCGATTTGACTTGCGCTCATCGAGAGATTCAAATCTATATATAATTCGATATAGTTTGGGGAAATTAAATTTTGGAATTGAATTTTGAAATTGAATTGAGGGTTTGGAATTTGGATATGTTCTGCCATTGGAAAGGAGAATATAGACAGGAAGTGTATATACTAATGAGAAACAATTAGGGTTTATGACGGGCTATTATAGGCAGATCAGAAATAGAAATGAATGGACTGGATTTGATTTGAAAGTTGAACGATAAATGACCCGAAAATTCCATTTCGTTCCCGAAATGAAAATGGGTCATCCCATATATCAAAATAGATGTTTTCGATAATTTTAAACTCAATGGAATAGGTTTTAAGTCCAAATTCCATCATATGACACAAAGTCAGCTTATTTCAAATTGATTTCAATTAAATTTATTTTAGGCGTTTCAAGCCCGTACGATCAAACAACAAGTCCGATCTTTATGAAACTTGAAATCCTACAATAATTCACTATTACCTATCCGATTAAACTAGTTTTATCGAAATCCGAGATAGTGGCCAAAATGGTTATTTTCACCTTAATTAAATAAATTAATATTAAATTAATTAATCACTTTTTAATTCAATATTTATAAACTAACAAATTTCATCACTTTTAATTAAACATTTATAATAATTTAAAACAAATTTACATATTAATTCAATGTCAATTATTTACTAATTATAGTATTCAATTTCAACTATAATTAAATCCAATTAATTAAAATTTAATTCTAATAAATTTGATTTCAACCCTTTTTATTCAACCAATTATTACTCTAATAACGTAGTTAATATTTATTGATATCTTATTTCACTAATATGCTACCATTTCCATATTTTATTTATGTCAACTACTATATTTCAATTATATTGAATATTGTCAATTTTACAAATTAATTATAATTTAAATCCCCAATTAATTCATTCATCTTGTTTTCATTCTTTTATTAAATCAAATATTTTCTTATGAATATAAATTAACATTTCTACTCATTTTGTTACATTCACAATTTACAGCTATTATCTTAACTCACATTAATGTAACCTTTAATTTCACTTAATTGCAGTTGATTAAATATATTGGTAATAGACAACAATTGTCACCATTACTACATTTAGTAACATTTGTAAGTTTATTGTTTACAAGAAAATGTTATAACAACTCTCATTACACTCAATTTATTGAATTTTCATTCATTACACATCATTTTATTAATTAATCAACATTTAATTTATCAATTGCTCTTTTAATTCCAATTATCCATTAATAATTCATTCTTATAGTTTATTTACAACCTATATCACTTATAACTCTTTAATCATTTTAATTGATTGAAATTACATTTAAAGCAGTTATCAGTTACCTTAAATTAATAATATTCCATTTCATTTCAATTGTAGTCTTATTATTAAATCACAAATTTTTATTTCTTCCAACATTGAATTACAAAACCTTATTAGATTAACTATTTTTAATTATCGAAAATTACGGTTCGTTACATTCTTCCCGACTCAAAACTTTTCCTTCTCGAAAAGGAAAAGAAGGAAAAAAGAAAATAAATAGAAATCAATATATCTTATTCAAATATTAAATTTTATAAACAGTTAATTTACATAATTAAATAGTTTAAATAAAACGTACCAATTTGTAACAATTAAATCCTTTTATACTCAAGTTAATAAAAATTTGGAAAACATTTTACAAAATTTATGAATTTTTTTGGCAGATTCTCCTTCGTACCGAGAGGTATGAGGAAATAATACACACACACACACACACACACACACACCAAACAACGGGAAAAACCATATAATATCGTTAGAAAACCATAATACGAGAATGTACCTTTTTGTCGGGCAAACAACGCTTATTTTATGAAACCAAAAGAAGTAGCAATTGCTTCCATAACCTGCATTTAACTCATATAATCTAAAAGAAGTTAGCAATTATATAAAGAGAAATATTTACGTTGGTTCATTTCATAACAAACAAAACATCACAACATAGCAATCATAATTTGCAAATAGACAGTACAACATCATTTCAACCAAGGGATCAATCATCCACCCATAGCAACTGAAAATAAATGGTTTGTTCGAGTTCAAAACTTCTAATCATATAAAATGATAAATAAACCTTGAAGCAAACCATACACTCAATAGTCATAGATAACTTTATAGGTTATTCATACATCTCTATATAGAATAGAAGTATCCTTTTCCAACCAATACATAAGTCAAACAAACAATGAATTCAACACACTTTTAAGTTTACTCTATTTATCTTTTTCACACATCATTTATTGTTCATTATTTTTCTTTTTCTTTTCATACAATGATTTTCTTCAGTTCACATTCATTGCTTACAAAATTTTAAATTTCCATCCATTCACGTAATGCTTATTTCATTAATTTGCACTCTTTATTTACATAAGTTATATCCCTTTCGATTATTTGGATCATAATTGGATTCATTATTGAAGTATTATATACATTATATTTTAGTTTACTTCACATTTACAGTTTAGTTTGATTTTTCTTTTTTTCATTCACTTTTCTTTTTCTCATTTATATAATGTTTATTTCCATAAATTTACATTCTTTATTACTTACAAAAGTTCATATCTCCTTTATTCATGCATTTTCTTCCATTTTATTACCTTACATTCATTGCTTAAATAAGTTATTTATTATTTCAATTATTGGATTATATATTATTAGGTAAGTTTCTTTACAATTCACTTCACCATTTATATATTATTTCTTTTTCACGTTCATTCTTGCATATATAGTACTATTGAATATTAACTCCATTTCTAAGTCATTTCCATTGTTCCTGAAGTTATAACCATTAAATTAATGTAGTACTCATTTTAATTATAAATAGTTTCAATATTAATACAAGTTTATAATTATTTACTTACAGTATTCACCTTTTTCATTAAATCTGATTATCAATAGCCTAAAGTGTTAACCTAAGTTTATAATCATTTTCTTATATATATTTTAGAATGCAATAAAATGTTACACAAGTTTTCATATTTATTTTAAATCAAAATGTTCAATAGTTACATTTTCTTGTTTTTATTTCCATTTTATTTATAGTTTACATATTTTCAATTTCTTATCTATTTCATTTATCATATCAAAACTTCTTATTTTCCTTTTAGAAGTTTCCAATTATTAATAAAACCAAGATTCCATTCATTACATTAATTTCAATTTCCTAATTTGTATAAACTTCAAAACTAAACAACCGAGTTTCATTTTAATTATTTTGAAATAATATATATAATTATATATTTTATATACATCAAATCATCTTTGAAATTTAAAATTAAGATTTATTTATCAAAAAAAAATGTGTAGTAAACTACTACAATGGTCTTCCACTTTGAAACTCGAAAATGAACGTCGATGATGTGTGCACTCATCACCGAAATCATTTTCCAGCGACAAAGAGGGAAGTACAGAACTTATTTCCTTTAAAATTTCTTTTAAAACTTTATTTCAAATCACACTGAAATATTATATCGGAAAATACTTCCAAATAATACTAACATTATATTCCAAAAATTCTTTGAAAGAAATTTCAAAAATCCTAGAACATAAGTTCTAAAAATTTCCATTTATATTCATTTGATTTGTAAACCTTATGTTTCAATCAATATTTATAAAAATTTAACTACCTACCTAACAAATATGACCACCAACTATATCATTTATAAAATTTATTATTTATATTCAAAATATATAATAGGCAAAATTATTTCATTCGCTTATATTTCAAAACAAGTATCGTGTCGGCCTGTCCTATTAAGTGTTTAGAAATTCCTATCGATGTCATAGCGTTTTATGCACCAACAAGAATTTATAAATACAAAATGGAACAAATTAACGCAATACAAAACCATTTTATAACACTAACAAAGACACTCTCTCACATATATAGTCAGCGACTCATTCTCAGGTATTACTACCCTATTTCTAAAGAGTCAGACCCCACAAAGCTAAGGTTATCACTAAAACAAAGCTATGGTACCAACTATAACGACTTGACTTTTTGGAAAGTATAAATCAATGATAGACCACACACGTCAGACTCAAACCATACAAAAGACAAGATTGTTATTGGGTTAAATAAGAAAAAGCAGAGAAAAAACAAATATAGAATCTCGCATTGGAATGACAAAATATAATAATCAAATAATAGTTCATCAAGCCGTTTACAAATAAATTTGATTATACTAATATAATACAGAGTCAGAGTTATAGACAACGGGAATAAATAAGTAAATAAATGCAGCGGAACAACGTGATGCAGTAGAATAAATATATCATAAATAATAATAGTACAAATCTTCGTCTTTTTCCTCCAGAAATATGACGACCCGGAATTTTTGAGCATTTGAAATTGGAATATCTAATTTATTTTAAATATTTAAAAGTTAATTTTTAACTTGAATTCAAATATTACTATTTATTTGATAATTAAATTATTGAATTAAATAATTTGAAGTTGGGTAAAATATTGAATCTAGAGTTTTAAGCCTGTTAAAAATAGTTTGAAGACTTTTAAAATTTATATTGATAGTGATGAAGATAATAAAAGTATTTAGATTGAAATTGAAAGTGTTTTGTTCAGTTTAAAAAAAATATCGCTTAAATCAATATTTAAAAATAGCCTTCCGAGGCACAGTCTTGGAATACGATGAAACTAGTTCCATTGGATCCGTAATATTGTATTATTATCTGATTTCAAATTTCATAGTGTTTGGACTTGTCTAGTGATCGTATGACATATAAACGCGCAGAATTTACATCGAAATTTAATATAATAATGTGGTCCAAAAAGCTATCTTCTCCATACGATCGAATTGGGACTCAAAACCTTTTCCATTGCGTTAGAAATAGGGGTTTAACATTATAAACGTCCAGCGGTGCATCTAAATAGGAGTTCAAATTTTTACAGTATATAATTTGAGATATTTTGAAAAAAAATATTATATAAAAGCAAAATCAAATAAACATTAACCTTCTTCAATACGCCGTTCTTTCCTTTCCAAACACGCCTCTCTCTGCGCTAAAAATCGTGTCTCCTCCCTTATCCCAAATTTAAATTGAATTTGCAAAAGCAATAAAATGGCCGAAACAAAATCTCCCTTTAAAATTTAACCCCGTTCCCAATTTTTTTCCCTTTCTCAAATCAAATTAGTTAGAAAATATAACGAGCGATAACCGCGTTGAGCTGTGGCTCGATTTCAATCAGCATCGACGAGCGATAACCGCGTTGAGCTGTGGCTCGATTTCAATCAGCATCGGAGGGGGACGGTTTTGATTTTCGAGATGGTGGCCAGTGCGAGGAGAGCTCCACGCGACTGTAGGCGAGAGCTTCGTGGGTTTGATGTCGCGTTCGAGTTTTTTCTTGAGATGGGCGTCGCGACAAACTCGAGCTAGTGCAGATCAATTGGGCAGGAGGGGAACTCGCGATGGCATCGACCGGTTGTTCGATGAGTTTAAGTAAGTGAGGGAAGGCGATGCTTCTCGAGTGAAGGCGCAATGGTGTAATCGCGATTTTCGTTGCATGCGTTCAGTCGTGTCTGGGAAGGGCAGCTGTTGCTCAGTGACGAGGTAAGAATATTTGCCTTTAGTTTTATTAATTTATATATATATACACACATATTTTTATTGTACGGGAAAAAAACAAAGAAGTTAATGGAAAAAAAAATATAATAGGAATTTTATTAGATAGGAATGTAACATGTTTGAAAATCTATGAGATTTCCAAAATAAGAGTTTATATTTATAAAAAAAATGTTTAAACCAGCTTATTAATAATCTTAGTGACTAAAAGATCTTTAAAGGGGAAATTTAGTTTGAACAAAATAATTAGTTAAGTAAATTTATTGAATAGTAGTTGATTTTTCAATCAGCTCAAATGTTAATGAAATCATATAAATTGTTTATTCAAGGTCAAATCTGGTAAACCAAGGCAACATTGAAGTGGATTGCAGATGAAAATAAAAGGTGAGTTAATCTCACTCATCTGGTTTAATTTAAATTTAAATGGTTAAATTTAAATAATTGGTTGAATGATTGAATTAATTTGATATTCTATATTATATATAGTAGTATATAGTATATATTGGAGTGATTGATTTCCCGCATTATATAGCGGATGAGACCCTATGCACCGCATAATAGCGGATGATATTATATAAATCCCATACACCGCGATATTCCACCTCGAAGTTGAATTGGTATTGTGCTAACATCTGTGGATGCAGGGAAACAGGTTGGAGGGATCCAACTGAATTCCTTAAAATTATTTAGATTGTTTAATATTCTGTGTTATGAATTTTTGATATTCTGTGATGAATTATATTGATAATTGGAATATTGAATACTATGTTTGCTTGAATATATTCGGTACACTGGGTAATCAAAATATTTAGAATTGGATTTTTGAAAGAAATATAAAGTAAATTTTGGAAGTGAAATAATTATAGAATAAAAATAAGAATGAATTGGAAAGAAATAAAAGTGATTTTTAAAAACTAAAGTTAAATTGTAAAGTACAGAATTAAAACAAGTTTTTAAATCAAATTTAAATCTGGAATTCAAGTTAGTGAATCGCAGTTTTTAAACAAATAAAGTTTTTAAATTTAATTATTTTAACAACTTGAATGTTAAAGTGCATTTTTAAATTGATTTAAATTTAAAAATGAATTTGGTTTTATATTCTTTTAAACTTCTTTATAAAATGAGTAATTGATTTATTTAATAAAGTAAATAAATAGGTAGTTAATTACTGGTTGAGATTATTCAAGAGTGATCAATATTTGTGGTTTAGTTAATGATTAATTACTTAATGGAATTAATTTAGATTAGGATAAATTGAAAAGTAATTAGAAATCATTAATTTATATAATCAATGATGTAATTAAAGATTGATTAATTATGATTAATTAATCAATAGTAAGTGATTTATGAGAAATCAATTAATATAAGTAATTAAGGATTAATGTAATTAATTATAGTTAATTAAGTTGGGAAGTAATTGAAGATTAATTACTGTTTTTGGATAAGAATAATTAATTTAATTAATTAAAGATAATTACTTGAATGTAATTGAAGGATAATTAATCCAGGGTGATTAATTAAGATGGATAATTAAGGGATGATTAATTAATTGATTTGAAATTAATTAATGTTAAGGGAAGGAATCTAAGTGATTGAGGTTAGTAATTCAATTAGAATTAATTAAATTAATTTGGAAGTGACCAAGCTTTGCTTGTGGATGATTGAATGGTATTGGATGCCTTGAATGAGTTGATATCTCTGATATGAATTATTTTGTGGTAAGATATGTTTGGACGGACATGATATTGTGGTTATCTATCAATGATGAATTGTGGTGTAAAGGGACATCCTATGTTTAGAGTTTGAAGTGTATTTCATTTGGATAACTTGGGTAAGGATGACAAGAGACTCGAAGAGACCGGGGTCGGGTATTAGAAAATACCCGAAACCACTTCGAATTTTTATAGATTGACATGTGAAATCAATAGGATGGAATGAAATGATTTAAGTGAATTGGACTATTTAATCTAAATTTTGGTACTTAGAAAATTGACGTGTGAAATAAGTGATGCCTATAACAATTTGTTAATTTGTAAATTGATACGATTTACCCCGGGTTTTATATAAGTTGTATGCTTTGTATTCTATGTTAGATGGGTTTACTCACGTTGGTTTTCAGCCTGACCCGGGTGTTACTTTGATGTAATGCTCGGGTCAGACCTAGTATTACAGGTTTTCAGGTAAGGACGTTCTGGAGCTCAGGAGATGGGCTGGATGACAAAAACGTATGGAGAGTTCCCTCTGTATTATATTGTTGTGTATATCTGGGTCATGTTGATTGTATATGTATAAACTTTGATGTATTAAAGTGCAATTTGACAAGTACAATTTTCCTTTGTATAACTGTTATTATTTGTTACTATATTTTATCCGCTGCGAATGTGAGATGTTGGTATTTCTGTTCTTCTTATTCTTCTATCTCTTTCTTCTTTTTCCTAACTATCTGGAATTTTCGGGATCGAAAATTCCGGGTTGTTATAGTTGGTATCAAAGACGAAGGTTAAGCGAGAACCTTGGCTCTGGTGGGGGATACTCATTAAGGATAGGGTCAATGGTACCCTAGAATGAGTTGAGTGTGTATATATATGAGAGCGTACTTGTTATTTTCTTATATAAAGATTTTAGATGATTTTATATAAGCTTATATTTTAATATATAAAGCAATAATATTTCTAATATTAAGTTAATTGGTTGTTAAATCATTGGAATTAAATATAGTTTCAACTGAAATTGTTGAAAATTGATTTTAAAGGTTGAATTTGGGTAATAAATTGGTTTTTGAAAGATTAAATTGATTTAAAATGAAATTCTAGAATTTGAACTCAGAAATTAAATTGTTTAAAAACTTTAAATAAAGGTTAATTTGGTTTAAAAGGTTAAATCAACATTTGAGAATTTAACTTTAATTTATATAATTCGAGATGGTTTAAAATTGAAATTGAATTAGTTCAAAATTGAATTTGATTTGAATTAATTGGAATTGTGATTGAAGATGGATAAGTTTAAAAATTCAAATGGAAAATTTGAGTTGGATTGAATTGAGATGATTTGAAATTGAAGTGGGTTCAATTGATATTAGTCCACATTGATCGGAATAATTTGGAATTGTAATTAAAGTTGAATAGGTTTAAAATCAAAATGGAATTTGATTTGAATTGGGAAAGAAATCAAGATTGATTCAATTTGAATTGGGGTTAAATCAATTTCAATGGAAATTGAAGTTATTCAAATCGGAATTGGGTCAATTTAAATGGAAGTGGAAATTTAAATTGAATTGATGGGGAAGTGAACAGTTTTGACTCTGGACTATTTTCAATATAAATTGTTTTAATATAAACTTATTTTTCCAAGCTATTTAATATATACAACCTTTCTTATTAAACTCAAAACTATCTTATACATATTTTATAGCTACTTTTGGAATTATTTAACTATTTTGTAACTGTCTTATAAACCAATTACTGTTTTTCAACTACTTTATAACTAATTACTATTTTAAACTATTTTATAATTATCTAACTATTTAATAACTATTTGACTATTTTCCAACTATTTTATCGTTATTTAACTATTTTACAGCTATTTTACAAACTAATAATTATTTTTCAACTACTTATCTATTTTAAAAAATTTCAAGATATTTTCTAAGTTGAAGCCGGTCAGAGTGCAAATTGTTTATGATTAAATTACCCAATTGAGATAAGGATTAAAGTGATAATCCAATGGAATTGAAACAATTATGATTATGTGGATAGAAATTAACGGAAATGTAAATAGAAAGAGAAATTGATTTAGTTGATAATCAATGAAGATAAATACGTAGGATGTACGTATATTATTCTATTCGCACAGTGATTTGATCCAGATTCGGGCACAGAATTTCGAGATTGTTATATCGATCCGAGTTAGGATTTTTCAATCGATTTTCGACGGCGAACCTGGATATGGATTGTTGATTGGTTCTGGATATTCTCTATCATAGTTAGGCTATGCAAGCAGAATGACGGTTTTTGATCAAGAAACCAGATCTGTGTCCGCACTAGGAAGTCGGGTGGACGATACTAGTTCGGAAGTGAAATTGTGTGATCGAGTGAGCGATCAGATTGGTATAGCGTACGGATGATAGATGTACATCGTATGGATTTGAATGAAATTGATATTAAAAATTTGTGAATAAGAAATGTATAATGATTTCTTTTGAAATGAAAGTATATTTTGTGAAATATACAATGGATAAAAGTGAAAGTTGGATATTTTTATGATGATAAGTAAGATGGAAACAACTTTATAAAAAAACGAGTAATCAAATTTGAATATTTGATTTTGAATAAATAAAGTTGTATATCTTTGTTATATAAGATAAATCTCCTCTTGTTGAATCTATTGCCGGAAGGAAAGGATTTTGAAAGTGTTTGAAGTATAAAAGGAGTTTTATACAAGTTTGAAATGATCCAAAGTTTTTAAAATATTATATATA
Organism: Allium cepa; assembly: GCA_030765085.1. Classification (NCBI taxonomy): domain Eukaryota; kingdom Viridiplantae; phylum Streptophyta; class Magnoliopsida; order Asparagales; family Amaryllidaceae; genus Allium; species Allium cepa. The sequence goes on along the minus strand of CM060939.1, from coordinate 640,095,901 downwards.
TATATAAAGGATCTTATGAGGATTTTGGAAAAAGGTAACCTTTGGTTTTGGAAAGGCTTTTAATTTTTGGGTACAATCAATATTGGAATTTGGAAAGCCTAGTTTGAGAATTATCGATTTTGGGATAATCGATTTTGAGAAAAGAAGATTTATATGAGATTCATACTAGGTGTATGATATGGAAGATACTATATGTGTATAATATAAAGTGTTTTGATAAAGGCTCTGGGGAAAAAGGCGCTCCCTTGAAATGAACTTCTTAGGAGTGCCACAGGGTGGTATTGCCTTAAACCCTAAGAGGGGAATTCTAAAGTTGATCCTGTGAGGAGTCCGGACAAAACTAGTTCCCGAGGATTATGTGTAGTGTGTAGCGGAAGTCGAGGGCCCTGATGCCTACAGAGGCTGTGATATCCCAGAAATTTTGGCAATATCAATTTAATAATCTGTATTTAAAATTAAATTGATTTGATAAATTCTGTTAATAAAAATTAACTTGATTTAATAATCCAATTAAATAGATATTTAATTGGTGAATTTTATCTTTTAAAAACTAATAAAATATTTTCCTATTTATAATGTGTGTGTGTGTATATATATTGTGAATAGATTAGTTTTGAATTTATAAATAAATCTTGTTTTTTTTTTTAAATTCTAAAATACAATTTGATAATTTGGAATTTTTTTATTTTATTTAATTCAAAACTATTTAATAAGTAACTATATGGTTTTAAGATACCTAAGGAAAATGTCTTAATTTATTTAAATATATTTTAAAGCATAGTTTAAATTTTAAATAAGATAAACAAAGGTTCATTTTACCTTTTTTTAAATATAGCTTAATAAATATAATTTGGAATTATATATGAAAATTTAAAATACCATTTATAAATTAAACATTAATGCATTTAAATAAGTTAAATAAGATAAGTAATTTATAATTTCTTTTAGAAATTATTTAAATTAATAAATATGTTATTTTCAAACAATAATAAAAAAATGTATAAATATAGATAGATTTTAAAGGAAAATATTATTATTATTTTTAAATTAAATATGTTGATATAAATTAGTTTTAAATTGGATTTTTAAACGTATGAATAGAATTTGAATTTGAATAAATTTTGAATTTCAACAGAATAAACATATTTAAATTATGTGAGTAAGCTTTCATTTTTATATAATTTGTTTCATTTCATTTTATTTAAAAGGAAATGCACATATACATTTACTTATGAAAATAATATATATATATAAGTATTTAATAAATAAAGAAAAGGGTTATATTTACTTTTAAACTAAATAAAAACAAATAAAATTTTCTTATAAGACACATGTTAATAAATCAAGTGATATAATGACATGTGTTAAATAATAAATTAAAATAGATGACAAGTGTAGTTAAGTTAAGTAACTAATAATACAAGTGTCATATTTATTTTAATTTTTCTTTTAGTTTTAAATAAATCATTTATACTTATATAAGCATATTTTCTTCAATCTTTTTCTTTTTTAATCTTCATTTTCAAAAGCTAAGAAAATTTCAGCTGAACCAAATTTGAAATTAAATCAGTAACCAAACTCTCAAAACCAAAAATCATGATCAAATTTGATTTTCAATTCTTTAACTCCTCACAAAAACCAGAATTTTAATTCAAGCATGCAAATCCTTCTTCAAACAAAAAGCTTACCTGCATTTTTTCAATTCTGTTCATCTTCAAAATCAAACCAGTAACCATCTTCAAATCAATTACCTGGAATTCATTTTTGCAAATCATTTTCAAGATGTTCAGGCCTACAAGCTTTATTCCTGAACATTCTACATTTTTTTCAAATCTGAGAAACATGCAAAGCATTTTCTCTTCCACCTAAGTTTTTAAGCAAGCAAGTATAGTATGAAGCAAGAGCAAACCTGCTTGCAAGTTTAAAACAGCAAGCAACTCAAGTGTATATCCAATTCAATGAAGATTTGGCATTTTAGTTTCAAGTCTTCAAAACAGTTTTCAAAAAATCTCTGCGTCTGTTTCATGCAATGTCGGGTGAGTAACATCACAGTTATTAAAAGTTTAAGTAAATAATTATGTTGCCTGATCATTTATGAAACAAGTATGTTTGTGAAGGAAATTATAAGTTTAGATTTGTATGAAATATTGTTGTGCGTATATCTGTATGTTTGGAACTTCTCTGGTTTTAGTTCTAGGTTCAAAAGATAATCAGATAATCAAATAAAAAAATCATATGCTAATAATCCAATCAATGACTTAAGCATTGAACCAAATATATTTTATATATCATCAGTTTAAGTTTAAAATTTTGTTTAAGTTAGAAACAATTAGTATTGCCTCTGAAAGAAATAAAATATCAGAGCAATCTTTAAATAAGTCAAATTTCAAATATCATGATTCTTGTATTCAGGAATCTAACTCAAATGCTTAAACCAAAATTTGATTTTTAAAACTAAAATCACTGTTTTTAGTGAAGAGGTTAGAATATATTTCTGGTTTAACCAGAAAATAAGATGTGACGCCCCACCTCTATACCCACGCTAGATAAGAACATTACGGTGAACGCTGTCGACTAGCACGGAGAATAAGGCTGTTGAGGAGCGACCATCCGTGTAATTTCTTTGCGCGAGCACCGATATGTCAGATAATATAACATGCATTCTATTTCAAGAGGAAATCCGACATACCAACACAAACTCAAAGCTACTACACGGTGGCTATATAAATCCTTCGGAAACAAATATAGAAATAAACATAACATAAATCAGTCATAGACAATTCATATCACAAAGGCGGAATAAGATATGAATACTACACTAGGAAGTGTACATCAGAGTAGTGGTCTAGAAAGATCCACAATATCACAAAAGAATAGTTACACGAACTACACAAAAGAATAAGTATACATTAAGGAGTCTATATCTCAAATGTATACAACAAAATAACTACTAATCTAAGTAGTTAACCCAAAAGTCAAGGAGTTAATCCCGGATGAGAAGTCAAGCAGAAGCACCTGTAACATCTCGGTCTGACCCGAGTATTATTTAATAAGAAAATAATAAACGGATCAGTCTAACTATAAATATCAGATGAAACGATATAGAATAAGAGATATGACTAAACACGTAATAATCACAATGCCAAGCTGTGATATATATATATATACTTAGTTGATAATCATCAAGAGATTAATCAATGTCACCAAATCTACACAAGAATCAAAGAAGTGTCATACTCGTTATTTCGTTCATCAAACCACAAATATTGACGATAATATCAATGTCAATCACCAAAGTCAAAGACGCACAAATTCCAGAAGACTACACAAGAAATCCAGAAATCACAAAAGTCAATGACACACAAATTCACCAATGCACAGATATTGATAAAACTTATCAATGGAAATCACGAAAATTGGTGAAACACAAATTCTAGAAATCTACACAAGAAATCCAGAAATCACAAAGATGATCGTCATGATCAACGAGAAGTGTCAATTACACTAAGCTAGTAAATATATGAGTTTAGCCTCATGTCCCATAACCACTTGCTTAACTTAAATATTTACGAACAAACTGTAAATCTCCACTAGAAAATTGTCACAAGAGGTTCAATCGAACAAGTCCAAGAATTAACCGACAAAGTAAACGCAAGCGTTTCATACCACTTGTTTTACTAAGCCGTTTAATTAGATTTCTCATACGAGTGAGGTAAAGGTTTGTATATACTAATAGATTGGAAAACGGTTTTATAAACGAATTTGGTACTAAAAGAGTATTGAAATCGTTTGAGTAAAGAGTTTTGATATTTACTACTAGTATAGGAAACCTTTATATTTTTAAAGTGACAAAGCACAAGGGGGATTGTAGAAACAATCAATCACAAAGATCACATTCGAAGATGTGAATAAAAATCCAATGAAATCGATAAAGGATCCATCGAAGTGGATATATCTAAAATTCCCAAAGAAAATAAGTCATCAAAGATGATAATAAATGATGACAATAAATAGGATCATCACGAATCGATTTAAATTGGAAATTCAATGCAAAAAGGCAAATTGGACTAAAACAGCAGGTTCAGTCGACTGAACAGAGATTTTCAGTCGACTGACCCTGTACATGGAAATTTTCCAGGTTCAGGAAACTTTCTGTTTCCAGTTTCAGTCGACTGTGCAGAGATTTTCAGTCGACTGAATCATGCCTGGAAACTCTCGGGTTTCAGGTTCAGTCGACTGAACAGAGATTTCAGTCGACTGAATCATGCCTGGGCTGTTTTTCAGCCTTATACAAATGAAGAGCAAACTCTTCCAAAATGCAATCGGACGAACATTGGCTCTAAGGGTTTATGCCAAACGGCAACCCGGCCCTATATGCTCCTCGATGCATCACCAAAAGCATGATCAAACATCCATAAAAGGATTTTACACAAATTTGTCTTAAAAACCCAAAAATTGGAATATTCACAAAACCAATCCAAATCAAGAGCAAATGCACATGAAGAAGTGTTAGGAATTCATACCCAACAACCAAAGATAATTATAGTCATAGATGTGAGATAAAAATCTCACCTTTAAACTAAATTTATGAAGATGAAGCTTGAAAGCAATGGCAAGAACAAGCACTCTTCAATTCCAACTCAACAAGCTTGAATCTAAGCTTAAAAGAGAAACATTCCCTAAATTAGGTTTAGAAAATTTCTGAAATTCAAAGAGAGAACGAGTTGGAGAAGAAGAAGAGGAAGCTTACCAATGGGTTCTCAAGAACCTTGGAGCAAGGAGATGGATTTGTAAAGCAAGCTAGGGCTTAGGAATTTCTATTTCCCATTCTCTTCCTCCATTTTTTCTTGAGCTTGAGTGTTAGGAAAAATAGAAGAGAAGTGAATGAAGAGGAGAGTGTTGGAACTGAGTTAAGTGGCTAATTGGCTCAGCCCAACCAAAGCCCTAAGCGGGAAAAAGTAGCAAAAATCAACTTTCTCCAAACATATCGAAGCTTATACTCAAAAAGGTCGCAAAAGGCATTTTGAACTCAATGGGGGTGGTCTCGAGTCCTAATTCGACCGTATGCAAAAAGTAGGTTTTCGGACTAAAATCCGACGAATGATAAAATATTTAAATAAAATATTTAAATATAAAATCGATAAATATGCGGGTTGTTACAGACTCCCCTCCTTAAAGAAATTGCGTCCTCGCAATAAGTAAGAAGGAAATATAAGAAGTAACAACCATAGAAGCATATTAACACAAAAGAAAATTTGAAATAGGAAGTTCACCCTAAAATGCACAAAAGAGTTGGCAAGAAATCTGGTGAAACTTCAATTTCCACAATAACACCGGGCTCAAGAATGAAAACCGAAATCCCTAAGGCATTCCCGTAGATAAAAGACGTGGGGAACGTCAAGAATAGCAGAAAATTAAGCCGGTGCAACGGCGTAGTACAAAAACGGTACGCCCGAAAAACTAGAAACTCAAACAATTTGGGACATCAGCGTAGTACAAAAATGGCACGCCCAATGAACCAAAGCAAAGACATCGATGTAGTACAAACGGTTCATCCGATGAATCAAATAGCAAAGACATCGATGTAGTACAACGGTACATCCGATGAATCAAATAGCAAAGACATCGACGTAGTACAAACGGTACATCCGATGAATCAAATAGCAAAGACATCGATGTAGTACAACGGTACATCCGATGAATCAAACGCAAAGACATCGATGTAGTACAAACGGTACATCCGATGAATCAAATAGCAAAGACATCGATGTAGTACAACGGTACATCCGATGAATCAAATAGCAAAGACATCGATGTAGTACAAACGGTTCATCCGATGAATCAAATAGCAAAGACATCGATGTAGTACAACGGTACATCCGATGAATCAAATAGCAAAGACATCGACGTAGTACAAACGGTACATCCGATGAATCAAATAGCAAAGACATCGATGTAGTACAACGGTACATCCGATGAATCAAACGCAAAGACATCGATGTAGTACAAACGGTACATCCGATGAATCAAATAGCAAAGACATCGATGTAGTACAACGGTACATCCGATGAATCAAATAGCAAAGACATCGATGTAGTACAAACGGTACATCCGATGAATCAAATAGCAAAGACATCGATGTAGTACAACGGTACATCCGATGAATCAAACGCAAAGACATCGATGTAGTACAAACGGTACATCCGATGAATCAAACGCAAAGACATCGATGTAGTACAAACGGTACATCCGATGAATCAAATGCAAAGACATCGATGTAGTACAACGGTACATCCGATGAATCAAAAGCAAAGACATCGATGTAGTACAACGGTACATCCGATGAATCAAAAGCAAAGACATCGATGTAGTACAACGGTACATCCGCTGAATCAAATCCCAAATAATTCGGAACACTGACGCAGTACAAAAACGGTACGTCCAATGAACCGAAGCCCGAATGATTTTCGGAACACCGACGTAGTACAAAAACGGTACGTCCATTGAACCGAACACAATAAAAGGACATCGGACGCTAGTCCTTAAAAGGAATGAGATAAAGCTCAATAAAACGAAGTATACCAAAACGTCCGATGAACTTGATAGAAAGGTAATTCCATTCAGACAACATCAACGAATCAACCACTTGTTGCCTACGACAAAGCGCATTGGCAACACGATTTCCCTTCTCGGGGATAAAAGAATATCAAGATCATAAGATGCTAGGAACTCGAGTCAACATAAAGTTTCTTATGAGAAAATAATTATTCCAAAGATTTATAATCGAGGTAGAGAACAAATCTCTCATCCAAAAATGATGATGCCAAAATCCAAAAGTAAAAACAATAGCCGCGAACACTAGATCATGAGTGGCATATCTAGTCTCAATAAGCTATAATGATTTAGAAGCACAAGTGGTAGAACGTTCTCCTTTGCAAGAGAATGGCATTCCAAACCAATACGACTAGTATCGGTACAAATAGCAAAGTCTTGGTTCCCCTTCAGGAATCACAAGAAAGAATAAGAGTATCGAAAAGAAAGAACTTCTTTTAAATAATTCTCTTTTCCCGAAAAGTTAAAACTTCCAAAATTACATTTTTTTACTTTTATGTAGTAATCTTTCTACAAAAATTTAAATTTTTACAAGTCAATATATCGTGTCTTATTGTCACATCAAAGCGTTTAGGAAATTCCTATCGATAACGTTGATCAAGCGCATCGACCAAAATTCTTAAAGCACTCAAGGGGCAATACAATTCACAAAATCATCTTTTATAGGATAAATAAATCTCTTAAAAAGTTTTAAGAATATTCTTTGTTCGTTTCAAGAACAAAATCGAATTGCACTTATAATTAAATCTTATGAAAAAGATTTGCAAAATTTTAAATTTCTATTTTCATCCAAAATCAATAAGTACAAGAATGGTCTCATCGAGATATTCATAGAATATTCGATTTATAAAATGGATGAAATAAGTTGGACAAATTGAATGACAAAATAAGTCATTCATAAGAATCATAACGAGTGCGGAATGCGGTAAGTGGAATGCTAATTTCCGCAACTCGTAGCAAACGAAAACCGGTGGTAAAGTCAAACTGAAAAGACCTTAGCACCCCACAAAAGATTTCTTAGGTGATAATCCTAAGACAAACTCAAAAATACCGGAAAATTTCTCAAACTACATGAATGAGAGAAACAACACTTTCCTTATAAGTGGGCTTAAGGAATAAAATGATGCCATCAAGATGGAATCAAAATCACAAAGAAAAATAGAAATCTGCTTAACAGATTGAAAATGTCGAAGATGAATAATCCACTCAGAAAAATAGGATATGGGCTTCACAATGATTAAGCCAATCCTTACAGAAAGGTCAATTCCGAAGCCAAAGCAAAAATATTGGCTCGGAAAGAAAAGTCACATAAAACAATCTCGACATCTAAACAAAAGCAAATTGAGTGTTGCGGATCTACCATCCGGATACACAATTCTCAATGAAGTCAATAAGCCCAAAATATTCAAAGGAAAAGAATTGACAAGTTCTTTTGATATAAAAATAATGAGATGAAACCCATATCAAAAAGAACTCAAAATAGAAAGTTCACGAATTAAAACAATGCCATCGAGGATTGAATGAAATTACCTTGACCAAAAGTTGCAGCTTTCCTTCTCACTTGCTTGGAAGCTTAGGACACGAAGATAAAAGATGACCCGAACCTTTGCAATAACGGCAAAAGAGGGGTTTCGGGCACTCCCTTACATGGTGGTCTGTGGAACCACAATTGTAGCATCGTCCATGACTAGAGGTAGGAACATTTGCTAACAGAGTTTGTTGCTTCCCTTTCTTATTAGAATCGGGGCCCTTGAATTTGATAGGCCTCTTCAAGCTATTGTCGAAGTTCTGTTGGGCACGCACAACTTCAACATCACCTTCATTATCGGCCTCTTCAAGACGAAGAGCGATATCAATAAGCTGATCAAATGAAACCTCAAGTTTCAGGAGTAATGGCTTCTTAAGATTCTTATTCAAGCCATAGACAAATCTCTGATTTTTCTTCAATGGGGTATTAATGTACTCAACCCCGTATTTGGACAGAGATTCGAAGGATGCGACATAGTCTGTCACAGAAGATTCACCTTGAACAAGGTCTATGAAACGCCGGGCTAAAGTTACTTTTTCAGCCTCCGGCACAAATTTCAATTCGAATCTTCCCCGGAATTGCTCCCAAGTAAGATCCACCTCAACGATTTCAGAAATTAAAAGCTCATACCAATCCAATGCTCTTTCTTGGAGCATGCTAGAAGCTACTTGGACTCGATGAAGGTCAATAAGGTTCATGCGAGAAAAGATGCGATCGCATGATTTGAGCCAAGCTTGAATTTCTATAACACTCTCGGATCCCGTGAATGGCCCTCCACCCAAATCGGTGTAGTCTCTGCACAAGCGTGCAAAACCGGATCTAGGATGAGTAGGCTCTGGATTGGTTCCGGCTGCTTGAGCGTTCTTAACAAGATCTAGAAGCTGCTGAGCAGACATAAATACTCCATCCGGGGGAGTAGCACTAGATTGACCGGCGCTGGGACGGCCTGGTCTAACCATTCTCTTCTTCAAGAAAGAAAGAAAGAAGAGGAAAAAGTTATTCTCAAAATAAATATCAAGCAATTCTTGATAGATAAAACAAGGAATCATAAAAGAAAGTAGGATAGAACGGGACGAAGACCCGAATAAAATCCTAAAGCACAACTCCTAAGAAAGACTTAGGACATGATCCTTGCTAAATTATTCTATATTGTTCCGAAGTTTGGCTCTGATACCAAGCTGTGACGCCCCACCTCTATACCCACGCTAGACAAGAACATTACGGTGAACGCTGTCGACTAGCACGGAGAATAAGGCTGTTGAGGAGCGACCATCCGTGTAATTTCTTTGCGCGAGCACCGATATGTCAGATAATATAACATGCATTCTATTTCAAGAGGAAATCCGACATACCAACACAAACTCAAAGCTACTACACGGTGGCTATATAAATCCTTCGGAAACAAATATAGAAATAAACATAACATAAATCAGTCACAGACAATTCATATCACAAAGGCGGAATAAGATATGAATACTACACTAGGAAGTGTACATCAGAGTAGTGGTCTAAAAAGATCCACAATATCACAAAAGAATAGTTACACGAACTACACAAAAGAATAAGTATACATTAAGGAGTCTATATCTCAAATATATACAACAAAATAACTACTAATCTAAGTAGTTAACCCAAAAGTCAAGGAGTTAATCCCGGATGAGAAGTCAAGCAGAAGCACCTGTAACATCTCGGTCTGACCCGAGTATTATTTAATAAGAAAATAATAAACGGATCAGTCTAACTATAAATATCAGATGAAACGATATAGAATAAGAGATATGACTAAACACATAATAATCACAATGCCAAGCTGTGATATATATATATATACTTAGTTGATAATCATCAAGAGATTAATCAATGTCACCAAATCTACACAAGAATCAAAGAAGTGTCATACTCATTATTTCGTTCATCAAACTACAAATATTGACGATAATATCAATGTCAATCACCAAAGTCAAAGACGCACAAATTCCAGAAGTCTACACAAGAAATCCAGAAATCACAAAGATGATCGTCATGGTCAACGAGAAGTGTCAATTACACTAAGCTAGTAAATATATGAGTTTAGCCTCATGTCCCATAACCACTTGCTTAACTTAAATATTTACAAACAAACTGTAAATCTCCACTAGAAAATTGTCACAAGAGGTTCAATCGAACAAGTCCAAGAATTAACCGACAAAGTAAACGCAAGCGTTTCATACCACTTGTTTTACTAAGCCGTTTAATTAGATTTCTCATACGAGTGAGGTAAAGGTTTGTATATACTAATAGATTGGAAAACGGTTTTATAAACGAATTTGGTACTAAAAGAGTATTGAAATCGTTTGAGTAAAGAGTTTTGATATTTACTACTAGTATAGGAAACCTTTATATTTTTAAAGTGACAAAGCACAAGGGGGATTGTAGAAACAATCAATCACAAAGATCACATTCGAAGATGTGAATAAAAATCCAATGAAATCGATAAAGGATCCATCGAAGTGGATATATCTAAAATTCCCAAAGAAAATAAGTCATCAAAGATGATAATAAATGATGACAATAAATAGGATCATCACGAATCGATTTAAATTGGAAATTCAATGCAAAAAGGCAAATTGGACTAAAACAGCAGGTTCAGTCGACTGAACAGAGATTTTCAGTCGACTGACCCTGTACATGGAAATTTTCCAGGTTCAGGAAACTTTCTGTTTCCAGTTTCAGTCGACTGTGCAGAGATTTTCAGTCGACTGAATCATGCCTGGAAACTCTCGGGTTTCAGGTTCAGTCGACTGAACAGAGATTTCAGTCGACTGAATCATGCCTGGGCTGTTTTTCAGCCTTATACAAATGAAGAGCAAACTCTTCCAAAATGCAATCGGACGAACATTGGCTCTAAGGGTTTATGCCAAACGGCAACCCGGCCCTATATGCTCCTCGATGCATCACCAAAAGCATGATCAAACATCCATAAAAGGATTTTACACAAATTTGTCTTAAAAACCCAAAAATTGGAATATTCACAAAACCAATCCAAATCAAGAGCAAATGCACATGAAGAAGTGTTAGGAATTCATACCCAACAACCAAAGATAATTATAGTCATAGATGTGAGATAAAAATCTCACCTTTAAACTAAATTTATGAAGATGAAGCTTGAAAGCAATGGCAAGAACAAGCACTCTTCAATTCCAACTCAACAAGCTTGAATCTAAGCTTAAAAGAGAAACATTCCCTAAATTAGGTTTAGGAAATTTCTGAAATTCAAAGAGAGAACGAGTTGGAGAAGAAGAAGAGGAAGCTTACCAATGGGTTCTCATGAACCTTGGAGCAAGGAGATGGATTTGCAAAGCAAGCTAGGGCTTAGGAATTTCTATTTCCCATTCTCTTCCTCTATTTTTTTCTTGAGCTTGAGTGTTAGGAAAAATAGAAGAGAAGTGAATGAAGAGGAGAGTGTTGGAACTGAGTTAAGTGGCTAATTGGCTCAGCCCAACCAAAGCCCTAAGCGGGAAAAAGTAGCAAAAATCAACTTTCTCCAAACATATCGAAGCTTATACTCAAAAAGGTCGCAAACGGCATTTTGAACTCAATGGGGGTGGTCTCGAGTCCTAATTCGACCGTATGCAAAAAGTAGGTTTTCGGACTAAAATCCGACGAATGATAAAATATTTAAATAAAATATTTAAATATAAAATCGATAAATATGCGGGTTGTTACATAAGAATTTAGTGATTTCTGGTGAACTCTATAGTCTGGGGGATCGGAATTTCTTTCGGTGATGGACGAGTGATGGGTGAGTGGAGGAAAAATAGTGGAGGTGGTGGAAGATCATCGTGGTGATGATGGTTGATCATTTTGTTTTGTAAACCTATTTTTGGTTGGTCTAGGAATTTTGATCATCACGAAGTCTAGGGATGATCAAGTTTGACAAAACTCTGGGGAATGGAAGCTGGAGTATAGGAGAAGCCATGGTCGGTGGTGGTGGTTCTATGGTGATCGGAGAGGCGAGTGCGAGTCGTTGACAGGTTTGGGAATCTGGTTGCAATATTGGTTCCAAGTTTCTGATTTGGGGTACTCGAATTTGATTTCGAGTGGATTGTGAGGTTTTGTTGATCGGGATGTGATTCAGAGTTGATCGTCGACATGCTCGATGTCTTGGTGGTAACCGGAGGTGGCCAGAACCACCGTGCATATGCACGGTGTAAGGAGTTGTGTCAGGGGAAGGATTGGGGTTGCAGAATTTTTGGACTCGAGTTTTACTCGAGTAATTCGAGTTTTACTCGAGTAATTCGAGTTTTTGCTCGAAGGGGTAAATGGTTTTACTCGAAGTAATAGAAGGGTGGTTCGAGTGTATTAATGGTTACAGGTTTCTCTGGAAAACCTGTTTATTTCCAAATAAAAAAAAATTCAGTTTAAAAATCTGAAGCAAGTTTTAAATCAAAATTTAAACTTAAATTTTAAGTATGGATTCAAAACTAAGTTTGAATCCTAGTTTTAAAATTTAATTTAAATTTTATAAATTAAAATGTTTTAAACAACTTTAAAAGGGTTTAAATAGTTTAATTTTAAAGTAAAGCTTTAAAATAAAAATAGAGATTTAACTTAAGTTTAAATCTAGATTCAAATTCAAATTTGAATCATAATTTAGAAAAAAGGAAGTTTTTAAATTTAAATTGTTTTAAAACAACTTTGAATGTTCAAGGTAATTTAAAATAGGATTTGTATTTTAAAATGAATGTGGGTTTAATTCCTTTAAACTTCTTTTATAAAATAAGAAATTCTTTAGCATAAGTTTTAAAGGGTTTAAAATGTTTTTAAAATTTGTTAAAGTTAAGTTTGACTTCATTTTAAATTTAAAATTTAAAATGTAATTTGAAACAAATTTAAAGTAAAATTTTTAAATTGCTTGTTAATGATAATGTAATCATTAATAAGAAATGTCTTTATTTTAAAGTAAACCAAAGAATCTAAAGAATTGTGATTCATTAAATTAGTAAAGTAATTTAAATAAGATATATAATTAATTATGTAATTAATTAGAGATTTGAATAAATTAATTAAGGTTAAATTGAGTAATTAAGATGAATTAAATTTGTAATTAATATTAACTAATCTAAGTTAATTACTTAAGAAAGGTAATTAAAGAATTTTTGATAAGATAATGAAGGTCATTAACTTGGGATTGTTTATTAATTTATTAATGTGATTAATTTTGATAATTAATTGGATTAATTAATTTAGATAATCATTTATGGAATTTGGGTAAGTATGATTACTTTATGAAGGTAATTAAAGTTATTAATTACTCATTGTAGTTAATTAATTAATTTGATTAGTTTAAATTAATTAATTAAATTAAATTAATTAATTAAATTAAATTAATTTAGAATAATTTTTTGATGGGTTAATAAGAAATCAATGAAGAATAATTACTTAGAAAAGTAATTAAGATGAGTAATTACCGAATGTAACTTATTAAAGTATAAAATAGTTTTGGGGTTAATTGCTTGTGTAATTAATATGAAGGATAATTACTTTGTGAAAGTAATTAATAATTAATTACTTAGGGTAATTAATTTAAGCATTGATTGATTAAGACATTTGAAAAGTAATTAAGTGATGTAATTAATTAAGGGTAATTAATTACTAATGAGATTAATCAAGGATGATTAATAAATATAATTAATAATTAAATGTAATTAATTTAGGAGTAATTAATTTACTCAATGAAATAATTAAGAATAGTTAATTGCTGAAGGTGATTAATCGGAAGTGATTAATAATTATGGTTTAATTAAGGTTTATTACTTAATGTAATTAATTTAAATAAAGTAGTTAATTAAAATATAATTAGGGATCATTAATTAATATAATTAATGATGTAATTAAGGATTAATTAATTAAGATTAATTAATCAATGATAAGTGATTAATGAAGTAATTAATTAATGTAATTAATTAAGGATTAATGTAATTAATTATAATTAATTAATTAATGAAGTAATTAAAGGTTAATTACTATATTTGGTTAAGGATAATTTATTTGTGAAATTAATTACTTGAATGTAATTAAAGGATGATTAATCAAGGGTAATTAATCAAGGGAATTAATTAGTGGTTAATTAATTAGTTGATTGATTTGTAATTAATGGTTATATAAGCTGGATTTATAGAATGAAGTAATTAATTTAATTTACTTTAAATTAATTAGTGATAGAGTAATTATTTTAATTCATTTTAAATTAATTATAGACGGTGTGATTAGATCATTGCTTATATATAAATGGATGATATTGGTTGCCTTGAATTGTTTGAAATCTCAGCTATGAGATAAGTAATGTTGTGTGATATGGATGCATTGGTTGCATTGTGATGATAATATGGATTATCTTTTGATAATGATAATATGGATTATCTGTTGTGATGGTTATCTATTGTGATATGTGAATTATCTATCTGTGTGTATATAGATAATGAGATTGAATTGTTTTAAATTTAAAACAACTTGGACCTAAAAGATGGCGTTTTGGATTTGATGAGACCGGGATCGGGTTTCCATATTTGGATATCCGAAAACCACATCGATCCAAATTAACAATAGGTCGTGAATCTCAAGTGAAGATGAAAATTCAGAGTGCAAGGGTTATCATCGTTAACTCTGAGGGTGATTCCATAATGAGTGTAACGAGATAATGCCTTCGGTTTCGTTCGAACCCGGAACAAACTTGTATGGACTGAATGCTTTCAGAACATCGTCAGGTGGACGATGAGCATTCTAAGAGATGTGTTCTCTAAAGGTAATCGTAGCTTTAAGCCTCATCAACCGGGAATGGCTAAAACAGGGGAGGTGCAGTAAGGCTAAGTGGGTCATGCCCAAGTAGGACGAGATTTTCCCCTGTCTAGAAGTCCCTTTTTATTCGGCTGTGTGGGCAGTTGGGTCGCGGCCAACTACGGGGTTGTCTTGTTTGGGACTGTCCAGTAAGGGATGGTTCCAGCCTTGTGTTGCAGGGGATTGTGAGTGATCCTCGGTACGGCGATCTAGGCCCCGTATTGTGACGGGCGGTACCCCGGTAGCCCTACCATTGTATGGAATCCAAAATCCAATAAGTGCCAACTGTTTTGATTGTATTACCCACTTTTGTGGCTAGTAGCTGGAATTTAATAATGTAACAATTTCGGCTTTTTCATATTTATTTGAAAACCCTAGACCTGTTATAATATCACTGGACTTCCTATCAAATGTTTTGGTTAGCGTAAGGTAATTTTTTTTTCATGTTTATGTGTGGGAAGTATTACGTGATACCATTCTTTTCAAAGGTTTTTTTAAAATTAATCAATTTTAACCCGTTACTCACACCAGACCCATGTCTGACCCGGAGTTTATCTTCTGTTTTCTTGAACTCTTGGGTACTCAAATTTTTACGAGTAGCCAAGGGATTCAGGTTAGCTTTGATGAATTGAGGAGGAGCAATGGAGCAGGAGGCTTCTACGTTGTAGTTATCTAGTATTCCGCTATATTGGTATCTCTGAGTCATTTGTTTGAGTTGTTTTGTACTGTGTTGTAATAACTAGACAGGTATTTATAACTATCTAGTATGTGATGTATAATCTGTGTAACTCTGATAATGATTGTATACTATGTAATACTTATGTTATTAATATAATTTATTCGTTCCGCTGTTTACATTCTGATGTGTTGTTTCTTCTTTCTTTTCTTTCTTTCTCTTTTCCTATCCCTTTCTTTCTTATTAATGATGCATCATTCTGTGGAGATGAATGGCGGATCGTTACAGAGGCATTTGGATTATGCTGTGACGATAGTGTAACTCGATGTCACTGTGATCTACTGCAGACCATAGCAAAAGTCATGTATGCTGCTGAGAGCCAACAGTCTGCGTTTGATTTTATATCGGTAGACTGTGACCTATGGTAACATAGGGAAAGTCGTGTGTGCCGCTGAGAGCCAACAGTCTGCGTTTGATTTTATATCGGTAGACTGCGACCTATGTGAGAGTGGAGAAGTTTCATTTTTGACAGCGAAAATTGAGGGCGCTGATGCCTACAGTTACATGGACTTTTGTTCCGATGGCAACGTAACCCTGGAATGTACTGCGATCTGTTGTAGGTTCCATGCGTAATCGAGGGGCGCGGAGTGCCTACAGTTACATGGACTTTTGCTCCGATGGCAACGTAACCCAGGATGCAACTGCGATCATGGATGGGGGTGATGATTTCCAGAGCATTCTCACCAAAGATATTTCCTCTATTTTCAAAAACATTTTTCTGTATTTTCAATAAAATTATTTCCCAAGTATTTTCACTGGATGTTGAAAATGGTCTGCTAAGTACTTATAGATTTTCAGTCCTACGCCTGATCAACGTATGACCGAATTTCTGTGAGAACAAGGATGGACTGGTTGTGACATTGAGTTATAAGGAGTATTTTTATAAAAAGCTATTTTAATAGTATTATGTGAATTTAAAAATATTTCTAAAATTTTAAAATAAAGGAGTAAGCTAGTTACCTAAATAAATTAGTTAAGTAAGTATGTTAATAAGATTTAAATTGATTAAATAGAAGTTGAACTGGGAGTTATTAATGGAGTTTGGAAATGAAAACTTGAGTTATAAATTAAATTTGACATGCATTGTTAGTAAATTGAATACAATTGGAATATTGTCGAATAAAAAGGAAGTTGGATTGAAACAGAAATGGTTTGAATTGCAAATTAAGTTCAAGAAGGTAGAAATAAATTGAAAATGGCCTTGTAATTAGTAAATGAGTCGTGAATAAATTGAATTTGGAAATTAAATTTATAATAACTAATCAAATAAATATGTAGATTGAAATGAGATTTGATTGAAATAGAACCAAGTTAAATTGAAAAGGAAATTTATTTTGCAAATAAAGTGAGCTTAAGTTTTGAAGTTGGACAAAATTAAAGTAAATTAACATAAGTTTAAAATTTATAGAAGCTTGACTTCAAGTATGAAGGGTAGACCATTAAATAAAAACTTTGGTTGAATTAATTTAGGAATGGTTAGTCATATACAAGCATGGAATGTGTCGAGCTAAATAAAATGGTTGTAAATGAATTAGAATGGAAGGAATTAAATATAAATTGAGTCGAAATCAATTTAAATTGGTTATAAAACTTAAGTTATTATTTATTCACATAGATATCATCAAATTGCATATAATGAATTGTCATTTGATGTAAACGAAGGTAATTAAAATCCTATGAGTTGATAAAGATTAAATAAATTGGTTTTAAGATCAATAGAAGTGAATAAGAGTTTGTTTTGCTTAAAAATGAATTGAATGTAAGCAATTGTGTTGTAAACCATTTAAAGTGAATGAAGTTGTATATGAATTGGTTGTAAACAATTAAAATTAATGTCGGAACCCTATAAGTTGCTTATAAATATTGTTTAGCCTGCATTGCTTATAGAACTCGTTTATTTACTAGTTAAATATGAAAAATGTTGTTAAGTTACATGATTTTGGCACTTACATATTTAAATTGAGTAAGTACAGGTACCGGGTAGCCGTTTGGCTGGATTTGGACGCGCTAATTTCTAAAATAATAAGCGCTTGCTTAAAAATGCTAAATAGAGGTACGCCTATGCAATAAAAATAGGAAATATGAACAGTTTTTTTTCCGACCGTGTGGGTCGATGTATATATGTTTATATCTCTTGTCAAACTGCAAAAGCTCCTCCGTACAAAGGAGACTCTGCCAAAAAATTTCGAAAATTTTGGGAGTTAGAAAATTTTTGAAATTTTTTGGAAATTTTTTTAGCAATAAAATGATTTCAAATTGGAATTGAAATAAGGAATTTTGAAAATGGAGAGTGTAACTAATTGTTTAGTTGGAACTAAAGGATTAGAAAAGTGAATATGGGATGATTGTGAATAAGTGAATAGAAATCAAAATAGATATGAAATCTTTTGTAAAGAAATGTGTAAAGCAATTTTTGAATGTTGTAATCGAACATTATTGCTTAGTAGGATATACAGGTATTATAAAGGAAAAGGAAAATTGGTTTTGATTCCAAAAGATAAATTTGAATTGCTCGACAAAAAGGTATGTGTTTAAATTTCTGTATGATTGGGTTTTTGATCTAGCCACTTGGCTTTTTGTTTTCTTTTGAAATTTGGGAGCCCGTAGAGGCATTTTGTAGTTGTATCGAGCTAGCCGCGCAAAGGAGACGTTGGCGAAATTTTTCGAAAATTTAGAGAGTTAGAAAATTTTTGAGAAAATTTTGATAATTCAAAATTTGGTTTTAAATTAAAATTTGAATGATTGAGCAAAAAGATATTGTTCGAAAATTGTGGCAGAGTTTGGGAAGTTAGTAAGAATGATAATGGGTCTTTTATAAAAAGATAGTTAGTAGGATGTTGAACTGTTGGTTTTAGGGGAAAAGTAAACGGGTATTGGACCATTATTCCTAACTAGTAATTTCAGAGACGAAATTCTTTTAAGGGGGGAGGAATGTGACGACCCGGAATTTTTGAGCATTTGAAATTGGAATATTTAATTGATTTTAAATATTTATGTGACGACCCGATTTTACGACGCCCGAAAGTCGACATTTATACATCCACTGTATCGAATGTCGCACAGTCGAATGCCGGAAAACCAAACCGTTAGGGTTAAAGAAGAAGAAGATAGAAGAAAAACAGAAATAATAACAGAATCTCACATTTCGCAATGGAACAATATATAATAGATAAATGAATAATCTTTAAATCAAAGACTCATCACTGTTAATACAATACAACATCAGAGTTTACAACGACATCATACATCACTGACAGTTATTATAACTTGACTATATGAAAACTGATTTGCACAACCATACACAACGGACACTACATAGTAAAGATACATCTCGCCATCCAGCTTCAACTCTTGATCTCCACTGCAACTTTTTCAGACTTCGCTCCCGAATAACTGATAACCTGACTCTAAGCTGCCCGTGTGGAAAATTATGGGAACCCAAAGTATAGAAAGTGAACAATAAACTCCAGGCCAGTCATGGGACTGGTGTGAGATAAAAAAACAGTTATTCCTTTACAAAAGAAAACAAAGGAATTTAAAAGAAATCCGTAATGCTTTTTTGGAAAATGAAACTATCATAAGGCCTCCCGCCACACACACAATGCAAACGCAGAATTGGAGGAGATTTCTTCTTATGATTGTCAAACATGCTTAATACGCAAAATCCTTTCGATATTATTATTAGTGCATAGTGTAGAAAACATTTCGAAAGTATAATATTAATCTTGGCCAACATAGGCATTTCGCACTTATTCCTACTATAGCTACCATGTTCAATATCAGGTTACTGCCACATTCCATGGCAGGTTATACAACTAAAACCGTACATGGCGCGTATTATTTCTCTGGATTTCCAACAAATGGTCAGGCAAAGGAACTTCCTACTGCCACATGGGTACGCCTCTGGATGGACGCTTCGAGAACCTAACCGGATCTCTGCCAACACATGGTCGGTTACCTCTGCAAAAATAGGTAGCTACTGACACGAGTATGCCATCCCCCGGTTGTAAACAACCTTTATCCGAGGATCCTCAACAACAACAATCACAAAGTAATATATATTTGCGATATCCACATAAGCTAAGTATCTGGGCTCCATATCATGATACCACTTCTATCCATAAGGAAATGCACATACCCTAAGGGGCGCTACCCCATATAACCTTGCTGCATTCTTCCTGTTTCGACTATTCCGGGGTGTGAGGTCCGACGAAGTCTCGTCCACAAAGCTACGCTTTTCACAAAAGTCATGCTTCGATCAACAAATGATCAGCAGCACTTCGTATGCCACATTACCAAATTGGGAATATATCACTAGTAACCATCAACTACATAACCTCTGAGCTCGTACGCCTCAGAGAAGGGTGTTAAGCTAAGAGAATAAATTCTCCGCCACCAACAGAAATTTATTTAATAGAAACCAGCTTTACATCTCAAAGTGTAACGTCAGACACACATCCATACAAGTCCGTTCTGGGATCGAACGGAACCGAAGGCACTTCCAAAGAAGTCCTTGCAAATCCGGATATTCACTAATCACGTCCGGAATCCCCATCATAAAGGGTGATAAAATCTCTATACCGGAGCAACCCGGTGCAAAGACATTCGACAGGTAATCCTTTCATTTTCGAAAATACCCGGTCTTCAACACCATCTTCAAATGCAATCCCATTTCATCGTATCGTTATTCGGAATGAGTTTTATGACACAAGGTACTCTCCCGGCTAATCCGAATAACGAGCGCTTATTTTAAAAATAAGTGTTACATTCAGATTCAAACAAATCACAACAATTTCACTTTGATCTTTTAAATAAAAGATCCATCACAATCACAAAGGTTTGATGTGGGTTTCGAATATCCAGTTGGAATTTGACTCCCGGTCGCATCAAAATTCAAATGCCGATTAAGGCCAATATTTATAGTCAGTTATTTAACTATCAATCATCATTCACAACAGTCGCTGGATTTCAAATAAGTTTCCCCTAATTATTATTATTTTCAATATATCTTCGCAAGATAAAATTTCACACTTCAATCCTTTGAAAATAATTTTCAAATCAATTTCCACATTTCAATCTTTTTTTTTGAAAACAAATTCAAAACACTCTTCTCACGCGGAATACATTTCCAAACATTTATTCATTTCCACTGAAAATCTGCCGATTTCAAATATTTTAAAATACTATAAAAATACTTATTCAAAATATACTTGGAAACATTTAAAATAAACTATTTTAGAATATTTGCTTAAATATTAGTTATGAAAAATATTTTACTACTATCTCATATAAAAATTCAAGTCCAAAACTAATTTTAAAATAAAATTAGTAGATAGAGTCTAAATATTTAAATAACTATTTTCTAAATCAAAAATCAATTTAATCCTTAAGATAATCCCTTATATAATTAATTTATATAAAATTTTACTTTAAAATAATTTCCAAAACTAATTTCTCAAACAATATTATTTTAAAACCAAATCTAAAACTTTTAATTTTATTCAAAAGCTATATTAAAAATATACTCGGCTTTTCAGGGAAGAATACTTTTTTCCATCACAAAATGGTCCATTCCAATAAATTAATAAATCTTCTTGATTTTATTTTAATTTACATTCCAATTTGTAAATTTCTTTCCACACTTTAAAAATAAACCAATATTTATTTTTAAACAATTTCCCTTTTCTTTATAAATTCCCGTTGTGAATTTACATTTCCAAATATCAACTGATATACGAATTTTAAATCGATTCCCAAATATCATCTTCAAACCCATCAAATCCCAAATTGATTTCCAGTTTATTTCAAACACAAAATCAAATTCCAATTTGATTTCCCAAATTAATTTTCCAATATCAAATCAATTTCAAATTGATTTTCCAAGTTATTTCCAAAACACCTAACCAAATTTCCAAATCGATTCCTAAGATTTATTCTAACTCCAAATTAATTCCCGAATCGATTTCTAAAATTAATTTCAAATCTAAATTAAATTCCAAATTTAATTTCTAAATTATTTCCTTTTGAAATAAATTCCTTTATCTCTATCAATTATTTAAAATACGTATCTTAGATAAATCCTTCAACTATTAAACAACATTACTCGAAATTCCTTTATTAAATATTCTCCCATATTTTTGGAATTTATTCAATAAGTTTTCAAAGATAAAACTTTATCTATTTAAATTTCCTTCTTTTAAAATTCACCCTATTCCTTTGAGTGAATTTATTATAAATTTTCTACCCAAATTTCAAAAATCAAATTTTTATTTATTTCTGGTATCCTACGATACCAAAAAGATATTCGGCTAAATTACAGCCTTCAACGGTTTCAATCACAAATAGTCACACAAAATAAAAATAATCAATACACAACATACAAAACAAATTAAATATTTGAGGAATCCAGTTGGATCCCTCTAACCTGTTTCCCTGCATCCACAGACGTTAGCACAACAATTAAATACCCATTCCACTTCAAGGTGGAATATCGCGGTATATGGGATTTATAAAATATTATCCGCTATTATGTGGCATAATAGGGTCTCATCCGCTATATAATGCGGGAAATCAACAACTCCAAATACATATATAATACCAATTCCACTTCAAGGTGGAATATCGCGGTATATGGGTTTAATATAATAACCTCCGCTATTATGCGGCGCATAGGGTCTGAACTAATATAACTAACAATAAATTAATTATCCAAACACACAATCAATCAATTTTCAATTTAACTATTAAAATTAAATCAGAAACAATTGATTGAGTGAGAAGATCTCACCTTTTCTTTTGCATGCAATCCATTTTTCCATTCCAGTTTGTTTCCATTCAAATATTGACCTTGTATAAACAATTATATAATTTATTAATATTTGAAATAAATCGAATAATCAATTTCTTTTCAATAGATTAAATAAATTAGCACTTTTAATTTGAACTAATCAAATAATTAATTTTTCTATTGGATAAATTAAATTAGCTAAATTTATTCTATATAACAAATTTTCTCTTACCAATCTATTTAAGTAAATCGAATTCCCTTTTAAAAATCTTAAGATAATTAAATAGATTAATTTTAAATCAATACTTTTAATTCATAAACACATCCCTTTTAACAATTTATTTAACTAAAAGTTAAATTTAAAAACTGAATTTCGTTTTTAAATAATTTTGGATAACTAGAATAAATTGAATACGTTTATTAATTAAATTTATCTTCATAATATAAATTTTATTTTAAATTAAAAAGGTAGATTTAAAAATATGTGTAAGTTTATTTATTTCATTTTGAAACTCTACTTATAGACTTTGAAAATCAAATTTTCTTTATATAAACTTTTATATCCCAAAATCCTATATATGTACATATATAAATAGTTTATCCTTTTCTCTGAAAATATCTATATAAATTTAAATAACTATATTTATTTATTTTTCAACTTTACTTGTATAAAATATTTCATGTTTCCTGTATTCTGAATTTATACATATAAACATGTATAAAAAAAATCGTACCTCTCTGACAATTACGGCAAACCCTCAGCCACCACAATCCTACTTCGTCGCCTATCGACCCCTGCCCTAAAAATCGACGTCGAGCCCTAGAATGCCTCCGTTCGAACGCGAACCTACCCAGTGTCTCGCGACCTCGCTGCGTCGCCCCTTCCATGCCGAAACCACTAAGCCAAACTCTAGAGTTCCCTTCAACAATGATGCCGCTACCTCTGCCGCACTCACCACCGCGAGCTTGGAATCGAACACCGCTTGCCCTCAATTTGCTGATGAACCTCGTGAGCTTTCCCTAGTTTTCGACATCGAGTTGACCGCCACGAACTGACAACGCACGCGCGGTCACGACCTTTGATTCCAGACTTCACGTGGTTCGCCACCAATTCGATTTTGATTTTACTTATTTATTTATTTTCGTTCAAATGAACTGGAGAAGATGAGATTTTTTTATTCAAGAAATTTTGTTTTCATTTAAAAAAGGCTCGGCTTTTTGTTTTGAACGGAGAAGATGTTTTATTCGATTATTATATTTTCTTTAATTTAAAACGAACGTGTGCTAAAGAAGGTGACACGTGCTTGAATGTTGAAATGTGTAGTTATCTTAGGAAATAATATGATATTAAATACATAAATATATAAAATTTTAAATTCAAATTCAAATTTAAATCGTTCAAATTTCGCAATGCGAAATCTCGATCTCTAATCGAAGCGCGCCGCCACGCGTTCATAATGTTAAACCCCTATTCCGAATGCAACGGAAAAGGTTTTCAGTCCAAATTCGATTGTATGGAGAAGTTAGTTTTTTTTAACCCAGTTATTATATTGAATTTCGATTTAATTTTCAGTGCGTTTATCAATCGTACGATCACACGACAACTCCGAATGCTACGGAAATTGAAATCCGATAATAATACAATATTACGGATCCAATGAAACTGGTTTTGTCAAAATCCAAGACTGTGTCTCGGAAGACTATTTTTAAACATCGATTTAAATGATAAAATTCAATACTGAACAAAACAGTTTCAAATTCAATTCTGAAGCTTCTATCATATTCAGTATTATCAATTTAAATTTTCCAAGCCATCAAATTATTTTTAACAGGCTCAAAATTGAAGATTTACAATTTTACCCAAATTTCTATAATTAAATTCAATAATTAAATTGCCAAATTCATCCTGATATTTGAAATTCAAGTTAAACTATCATTCAAATATCAAAAATCAATTTAACTTTCAAAATTCAATTGTCTAAAATTTAGGGTCGTCACAATTTAAAAGTTAACTTTTAATTTGAATTCTAATATTACTATTTATTTGATAATTAAATTATTGAATTAAATAATTTGAAGTTGGGTAAAATGTTGAATCTGGAGTTTTGAGCCTGTTAAAAATAGTTTGAAGACTTGTAAAATTTATATCGATAGTGCCGAAGATAATAAACGCTTTTAAATTGAAATTGAAAGTGTTTTGTTCAGTTTAAGAAAAAAATATCGTTTAAATCGATATTTAAAAATAGTCTTCCGAGGCACAGTCTTCGAATTCGACGAAACTAGTTCCATTGGATCCGTAATATTGTATTATTATTGGATTTCAAATTTCGTAGTGTTTGGAGTTGTCTAGTGATCGTATGACATATAAACGCGCTGAATTTATATCGAAATTTAATATAATAATGTGGTCCCAAAAGCTATCTTCTCCATACGATCGAATAGGGACTCGAAACCTTTTCCATTGCGTTCGAAATAGGGGTTTAATATTATAAACGTCCAGCGGCACATCTAAATAGGAGTTCAAATTTTTACAGTATATAATTTGAGATATTTTGAAAAATATATTATATAAAAGCAAAATCAAATAAACATTAACCTTCTTCAATACGCCATTCCTTCCTTCCCAAACATGCCTCTCCCTCTGCTAAAAATCGTGTCTCCTCCCTTATCCCAAATCGAATTCGCAAAAGAAATAAAATGGCCGAAACAAAATCTCCCTTCAAAATTTAACCCCGTTCCCATTTTTTTCCATTTCTCATATCAAACTAGTTAGAAAATATAACGAGCGTTAACCACGTTGAGCTGTGGCTCGATTTCAATCAGCATCGGAGGAGGAGGGTTTTGATTTTTGAGATGGTGGCCAGTGGAAGGAGAGCTCCACGCGACTGTAGGCGAGAGCTTCGCAAGTTCGATGCCGCGTTCGAGTTTTTTTAAAGATGGGCGTCGCGACAAAGTTGAGCTAGGGCAGATCAATTGTGCAGGAGGGGAACTCACGATGGCATCGACCGGTTGTTCGATGAGTTTAAGGAAGTGGGGGAAGGTGATGCTTCTCGAGTGAAGGCGCAATGGTGTAATCGCGATTTTCGTTGCGTGGGTTCGGCCGTGACTGGGAAGGCCGTCTATTGCTCAGTGACGAGGTAAGAATATTTTCTTTTTTATATTAATTTATATATATATATATACATATTTTTATTGTATGGGAAAAAATAGAGAAGTTTATGGAAAAAATATATATAATAGGAATTTAATTAGATAGGAATGTAACATGTTTGAAAATCTATGAGATTTCCGATATAATAGTTTAAATATATATATATATAAATATATATATATAATGTTTAAACCAGCTTATTTATTATCTTAGTGACTAAAAGGTCTTTAAAGGGGAAATTTAGTTTAAACAAAATAATTAGTTAAGTAAATTTATTGAATAGTAGTTGATTTTTCAATCGGCTCAAATGTTAATGAAATCATGTAAATTGTTTATTCAAGGTCAAATCGGGTAAACCAAGGCAACATTGAAGTGGATTGCAAATGAAAATGAAAGATGAATTAATCTCACTTATCTGGTTTAATTTAAATTTAAATGGTTAAATTTAAATAATTGGCTGAATGATTGAATTAATTTGATGTGCTATATTATATATAGTAGTATATAGTATATATTGGAATGATTGATTTCCCGCATTATATAGCGGATGAGACCCTATGCGCCGCATAATAGAAGATGATATTATATAAATCCCGTATACCGCGATATTCCACTTCAAAATGGAATTGGTATTGTGCTAACATCTGTGGATGCAGGGAAACAGGTTGGAGGGATCCAACTGGATTCCTCAAAATTATTTAGATTGTTTAACATTCTGTGTTATGAATATTTTATACTCTGTGATGAATTATATTGATAATTGGAATATTGAATACTATGGTTTGCTTGAATATATTTCGGTACATTGGGTAATCAAAATATTTAGAATTGGATTTTTGGAAGAAATATAAGAGCAAATTTTGGAAGAGAAATAATTATGGAATAAAAATAAGAATGAATTGGAAAGAAATAAAAGTGATTTTTAAAAACTGAAGTTAAATTGTAAAGTAGAGATTTAAAACAAGTTTTTAAATCAAAGTTAAGTCTGAAATTCAAGTTAGTGAATCATAGTTTTTAAACAAATAAAGTTTATAAATTTAAATTATTTTAACAACTTGAATGTTAAAGTGCATTTTTAAATTTATTTGAATTTAAAAATGAATTTGGTTTTAAATTCTTTTAAACTTCTTTATAAAATGAATAATTGATTTATTTAATGAAGTAAATAAATAGGTAGTTAATTACTAGTTGAGATTAATCAAGAGTGATCAGTATTTGTGGTTTAGTTAATGATTAATTACTTAATGTAATTAATTTAGATTAGGATAAATTGAAATGTAATTAGAAATCATTAATTTATATAATCAATGATGTAATTAAAGATTGATTAATTAGGATTAATTAATCAATAATAAGTGATTTATGGGAAATTAATTAATATAAGTAATTAAGGATTAATGTAATTAATTATAGTTAATTAAGTTGGGAAGTAATTAAAGATTAATTATTGTTTTTGGATAAGAATAATTAATTTAAGTAATTAAAGATAATTACTTGAATGTAATTGAAGGATAATTTATCCAGGGTGATTAATTAAGATGGATAATTAAGGGATGATTAATTAATTGATTTGAAATTAATTAATGTTAAGGAAAGGAATCTAAGTGATTGAGGTTAGTGATTCAATTGGAATTAATTAAATTAATTTGGAAGTGATCAAGCTTTGCTTATGGACGATTGAATGGTATTGGATGCCTTGAATGAGTTGATATCTCTGATATGAAATATTTTGTGGTAACATATGTTTGGGTGGACAGGATATTATGGTTATCTATCAATGATGAATTGTGGTGTAAAGGGACATCCTGTATTTAAAGTCTGAAGTGTATTTCATTTGGATAACTTGGGTTAGGATGACATGAGACTCGAAGAGAACGGGGTCGGGTATTAGAAAATACCCGAAACCACTTCGAATTTTTATAGATTGATATGTTAAATAAATAGGATGGAATGAAATGATTTAAGTGAATTGGACTATTTAATCTAAATTTTGGTACTTAGAAAATTGAGTGTGAAATAAGTGATGCCTCTAACAATGTGTGAATTTGTAAATTGATACGAGTTACCCTGGGTTTTATATAAGTTGTATGCTTTGTATTCCATGTTAGATGGGTTTACTCATGCTGGTTCCCAGTCTGACCCGGGTGTTACTTTGATGTAATGCTCGGGTCAGACCGAGTATTACAGGTTTTCAGGTAAGGACATTCTAGAGCTCAAGAGATGGGCTGGATGACAGGAACGAATGGAGAGTTCCCTCTGTATTATATTGTTGTATATATCTGAGTCATGTTGATTGTATATGTATAAACTCTGATGTATTAAAGTGCAATTTGACAAGTACAGTTTTCCTTTGTATAACTGTTATTATTTGTTATTATATTTTATCCGCTGCGAATGTGAGATGTTGGTGTATCTGTTCTTCTTATTCTTCTATCTCTTTCTTTTTTTTTCTAACTATCTGGTATTTTCGAGATCGAAAATTTTGGGTTGTTACAAGAAATAAGGTCTTCCACCTTGAAATGCTCAGGTTGACCCGAGCGAATTGGAAAGACGAAACACTTGAGTAAGCCTAAAAGATTTTATGTAAGTTAGATCAACGGTAAATATGAGTGCGATGGTGTCAGAGATGTTCAAAGTGTTTGGCATCTCCTATCCAGTGTCTAACATCAGTGTAGTAACTTAAGAGATGTTCGGGATTCCCATCTCCTAAGGATCCATTAAACAATCTACTATGTAGTACAATACACTATTATAATATGTCTATAGTAAAGTAAAAGTATTAAAATAGCATTAAGGCATTACCCATATCCCCCTTAACACATTTTATATATTTCCATTGTCTATACAGTACAGTACGCTCCTCCGTAAATTGGATGTTTACCCAGATGGCACTCCATAGGTATGGTGCAAAACAAACTAGTAGAAGGCACGATAGGGCACGCGAACACGACACTAGAGGCAATGCCATGGTAGATATACCAATTGTGTATCCGGACCGGTGGTAATGCATAGCAGCTACTACAGCCTACCTCGGAACACACTCCCATAATAAAAAATCAAGGGGTGGCCACCAAATCGATCACAAAGTCAAAATATAGTATCAAAGAAGTGCGTCCGATAGGAGGAATAACCTCACTAGCCCGATGAGGCTCCTGTTTTAATCACATCTAAGCTGACTCATAGGAGTCAAGGTCACGTTATACCTCATACAAAAATCGTTTTCTAAACCATCCTACTTCATTTCCGGAATCTCCACCACGTTCACAGTTGTTAAAGTGGTTTTCGGTACTGGCAGAGAGTATGACAATATCCGATCCCGATCACTTTAACAACCAAATGCTTATTTCACACTGGATGGTTCTTTTACATTTCAAAAAAGTCAATTTACAATTTATATTAAAATATCATGTTCAATTTCAAAACATATCTCATACGAAATCATATTCACTTCAAACTATATTCACTTTCAAAATCATATTCACTTTCAAATCACATTAACTTTCAAAACATATTAACTTTCAAAAATCACATTCACTTTGAAATTATCGGTAAGTCCTGTTAATTAATTCTTCATTTTCAAAAATCACCTTATTCACTCAATAATGTCATTTCCCAAAAGGTATCAATTCCAAATTACAACTTAGGTTGTATCATCATAAAGGATTTGAATATAAATACTTCAACTTTGCACAGTTTGAATTTTTAAAAAATAGTTTAGGTAATTATAAATAGTTTAAATAGATTTAAAATGGTTAAAAATAGTAAAAATAGTTTAAATAGATTTAATGGATTTAATTAGTTTTCAATTGATTTAAATAGATCAAATATAGATTAAATAGATTTAATTAGATTTAAAATGTTTAAATAGATTAATTATAGATTAAATAGAGTTAAATTATATTAAGTAGATTTTTAAGTAGGTTAAATAAATTTGAAATAGATTAAATAGATTTAAACTATATTAAATAGATTTAACATACGTTAAATAAATTTAATTAGTTTAAAAATAGATTTCAAAGTAATATCCAAACATTTCACTAACTCAATTTCGATAATTCACTTGTATCTGACACTTCAACTTTGAATTTCAAATTTAATCAATTCCAATTCATTAATCAATCCCAATTCATTAATCATTTCCAATTTTAACATCTAACACATGGATTATCAAAGACAATTCAGTTTATATAAATCAATTTCCATTTTTAAAATACCAGTTAACTGAATTCAAAATTTAAAGATTCAAAAATCATTTAATTTAACCAATCCGGTGTCCAAATATAATTCTCTACCCTCGGGTCAAGTGGTATGGATATTTATCATTTCAATCCACAATTTAATTTTTTACAATTATATATCATTTCAAATCGCAATCCCAAATTTCAAACGTATCCATAAAATCACTCTGTCTATCATTTTAACCCATAACGATTTTTTTAATCTATAGATCATTCGAGTATGTATCATTTCAACCCATAGGGAACTTTCTATGTTATAACAATATAAAATACAACATCTAGTCATCCAATATCAACAATCAAACATCCATCACAATCATCATCCAAATCAATCAATAACAGCGAATAACAGATTATCTATAACAGGAATTTAACTGGCAATTTAAATTCAATAATAAATTAAAAAATAATAAATTCAAACTAAATTCAAATTAATTGGAATGACAATTTAAATATACGAAACATACATAAATCAATTTCTAATCATATCAAAATTTAGTTTAACTAATATAAGAAATTTTAGAAGTTGTGAGTGGGTTAAAACACTCACCTTCGATTTTGAATTGAATTAAAATCCAAATTAGGGCCCAAATTCAAAAAGTCTCAGAATTTGACCCAACTAGCGTCAAATGTCCGGAATTTCGATACGATCTTGATAAAAGATACCTCGTGTGAATCGGACCTCATATATAAGAGTTATTAAGATTAGAAGTTATGGAATTTAAAATTTAAATTAAATTAAAATCAGCAAAACAAAACCCAAATCCAACCACTTAGAAGCAGCCACGTCTTCATCCCTAACATGCTATAGACCCAATTCCTCCCCTAGTACAAACGCGTGAACCCTAGGTCGCCGCCACCTCAACCCTCTTCGAACGCATGCAACCACGATCGCGACTATCGCCCGTACCTCGCCGTGAACCCGCCAATGTCCCAAGACCACACGCCTATCATCACGACCGCCATCGGGCATCCAAATGACAGCCGCCGCCACCCATAGTCGAACCCTAATCGAACTTTGCATGCCAATCCAGTCATCAACTCCCCAACTAACCCACGTTGATGTGATCCCCACGCGACTCTCCATAACGCCGAACCTTTGATTCGATGATCGGCCGACGTTCGTTAAAATGCGATGAACGGTCAAGATTGATTCATCCAATTCTTGACACACAGAAGCCCAGATCGAAAAACAAATAGCTGATTTGACTTGCGCTTGTCGAGAGCTTCAAATCGATATGTAATTCGATATAGTTTGAGGACTTTAAATTTTGGAATTTTGAAATTGAATTGAGGGTTTAGAATTTTGGATATGTTCTGCCATTGGAAAGGAGGATATAGATAGGTAATATACCTACAGACAATGAGAAATGAGAAGAATTAGGGTTTATGTAGGGCTATTGAAAGTTGAACTATAAATGACCCGAGAAGCTTATTTCGTTTCCGAAATGAAAATGGGTCATCCTATATATCAAAATAGAGGTTTTCGATAATTTTAAACTCAATGGAATAGGTTTCAAGTCCATATTCCATCGTATAAAGAAGTTAGCTTAAAATCAGCTTATTTCAAATTGATTTCAATTAAATTTATTTCTAGGCGTTTTGAACCCGTACGATCAAACAATAAGTCCCGTCGTTACGAAACTTGATATCCTACAATAATTCACTATTACATATCAGATGAAATTAGTTTGATCAAAACCCGAGACAGTGGCCAAAATAGCAATTTTCACCTTATTAAATAAATTAATATTAAAATAATGAATCACTTTTTAATTCAATATTTATAAGCTAACAAATTTCATCACTTTTGATTCCTTAAACATTTATAATAATTTAAAACAAATTTACATATTAATTTAATGCCAATTATTTACTAATTACAATGTTCAATTTCAACTATAATTAAATCCAATTAATTAAAATTTAATTCCAATAAATTTGATTAAATTTGATTTTAATCCTTTTTACTCAATTGATTATTACTCTAAGAACATAGTTAACATTTACAGATATCTTATTTCACTAATATGCTACATTTCCATCTTTTATTTGTGTTAACTACTATATTTCATTTACCTTGTGTAGGTTATTACTACTTCTAATAAACTGTCATTTGATAAAAAGCTAAAAATGTGAAAAGCATATTTCGGTCACATTTTCGGCTTTCCACCAAACTACCTATTTTTGTAAAGAGAATTCAAAAATATTTTATATGATCAAGTATAAACTAAAGAGAGTTATTAAATTATTAAAAACCATTAAATAAATATTTAAAATCAATTAAATATTCTTAAATCAAAGTGATAAAATTCTAGATCGTTACACTAAATTT
This sequence comes from Allium cepa, assembly GCA_030765085.1. NCBI lineage: Eukaryota > Viridiplantae > Streptophyta > Magnoliopsida > Asparagales > Amaryllidaceae > Allium > Allium cepa. Next base: position 640,063,698 of record CM060939.1, on the reverse strand, counting down.
GAGTATTGCTTATAACCCATAAACAGATAGAAGCTCGAGAGTGTGAATCAAGTATTGGAAGATTTGTTGCAGAAGTGTATCTTGAATTTGGGGGTTCTTGGGAGGATCACTTGTCATTAGTAGTTTACATATAATAAAAGCTATCTGCAAGTACTGAAATTACACTGTTTGAAGCATTGTATGTGAGACCATGTGAATCTTCATCTTGATTGTGGGAAATTGTGGATAGAATTATTCTTGGACCTAAAATGATTAGACTTCAGAGAAAGTAGATTTGATCCATAAAAAGATAAAGATTGCATAAGATAGGCATAAATCTTAAATTGACAAAAGATGCACATAGTTGAAGTTCGCAGTGGATGCAATGGTCTTTGTGAAGATCTTGCCATTTTGACTGGTTATAATGTTTGGTCGCTCGAGAAAGCTAGCATTGAGGTTTGTAGAGACTTTTTCGATCTTGGGAATTAGGGAGGTTATCTTATAGAGTGGAGCTTCTAGAAAAGTTGGGCGAGAGTTCACAATGTTTTCTATGTGTCACACTTGCAAAAGTGTTTATACGACTCAACTATTCTGGTTAAGTAGAGTTAGCTGGAAGAAGTTGAAGTGGGGAGAGAGTCGCTTGTTAGCCTTGCACCTACCATATTGTTGAGAATAGCTTTGTAATAAAATAATTTGAGTGGTTAGAGTCCATTAAGAGTTGATCTAATAGAGAGTACTTAGGAGCCCTATGAGGAAATCCGAGCTATCCATCCAAAGTCCTTTTCTAATACGCTTCCATTTAAGTTATACGCATAGTCTTTCGCTTTGTATATTCCATAGGTAGGAGTGTATGGATGTTTGCCATGGATGTGAACGCGTTATTAGAACATGTTTTATATGATGGTTGTTAATGGATGTATTTTATTTGTTAGTATTGAGCATATGGTTTGATATGTTCATATTATCCTACGATGCACATCACCTTTTCTATTTTATTATATCAGTTATACACATAATGGTTGTTGCATTTTTGCATATGTATTGAATGGTTGATCATCCATATAGAATTACAAGTATATAGGACGTTGCATATATTTTGGATACATAACATATACGCTTGCATATCAAGAAATCCACTAGTTCAAGAGACCACCTAATTTTACATTACTTATATGCTCATATGCATTCCATACATATGTTTACACAGTGCATTAGATATTTGAAACTAAGGATAATATCTGTAAATGAATGATGATTGAGTAGGTGGTCGTAGATATTGGTTTTCTTGTAAGTAAATTGCATTTTTCCATCCTTGAAGGTTTCGGGGATGAAATCTTTTAAGGGTAAAAGAGGATGTAATACCCTAAGAATTTCGAACAATAAATTAAAACACGCTCAACCAGGCACCCCATCCTCCTTCATGCCTCCGAACTCCTCAACAGCAGCCGATTCCGAGCCAAATTCGCCTCCCACCCTCATCTTTGCATGCATGTACATCTTACCATAGCGGCACCACCATCCTCACCTATGATCTACCAGTGCCGCATGTTAGCCATCATGGCCGCAGCCTCGTCCCCGATGCAAGGACCACCTCGGCGTACAACATACCCCTATCAACCGCCTCCTTTACTCCAATCGCCACCTTACTCCGCCTCCGCATCACCCACTTCAACGTCGGCGGCCACCCAGTGCCTCCGGCCTTCTGTTTCCCCTCCTCTTTCTCACGCCGCCATCACCTTGCCAAGCTTCTTCCCCCTCTGTACATTTCATGCAGGTGAATATATATATATATATATATATATATATATATGCATAAGTATACTTATTACATAGCTTTGTGAAATGAATTCTTTTTTTATGTTATGATGTAGAGTTGCCTGTAACTCATATACATAATGAAGTTTATATTATACTAGAAAATAGTTTGATAATTTCGTACAATGTCTTATATATTAGTATGTATACTATATTCTATTAGTTTTATACTTTACAAGATTTTCTTTTTATAACACGTTAGCTGTCACAGTTATATTAGATATATGGGTTACCAATTACTAACTTCAAAGTTTGTTTATATTATATAGTACTGTATATATACTTTGTTGCATAACAGTATCGTATATTGTTGTGACAGTATTGATAGAGTACAATGTTTTGTGTATAATAATGGATAAAACGTTTTGCATTTTTACAATTTTATTTTAGTATAGGTTTCGAAATATAGTAATGCATAAGTTTTAATTGATGATACATATATTAGAATCTGATTTATTATGAATATATATTGGAAATGATTGAAGAATTAACCTAGCGTATTGATTATTATGTGTTTAGAATTATTTTTATTGTTACTGTTAATGTATTTATATATTAGTTTAATTCCAATGCATTTTTTAAAGTATCAAAGAATATGTTGAACTTAAGGAATTGTTATGTAGTGGGTTGTGCATATTTTCAAACAGGGAATACATATATGTATATATGATAATGGTTTAATCTTTGTATGTGCTTAAGTTAAAAGTTGATTTTTAATATAATAAGTATGTAAGTTTAAGTATAAACTATAATTTCACCAATGTAATGGCATTTGCTATTTGAATGTATGTTTTTACATATATTGTTGAAACATATTTGATTATATTTTTTTTTCGTGAGTTTTATTTTGAAACAATGACTTTTGATATATATATATATATATATATATATATATATACATACAAATTTTAATACATGTGTTAGAATTTATAATATGATTTTTATTTACATAAATAGTTATATGTTTTGTCAGTTCACCTATATATATGTTATATGATGGTTCATGAAGATAAGTGTATGCTAATTTGGTTTTCTAATATACATACATACATACATACATACATACATATATATATATATGTTATATTTGAATTTTATGTTAGTTTATAAAGATATAGGTTCAAATTTAATATTGATTTGTTAAGTATATAGGTATATATATGTTATAATAATATCAATTTTAAATTTCATATATATAAGTATATTGGATTTTTAAATATGGATATATTTTATTTTATGCATTTATGAGTATTGTTTCAAAACATATTATCCGTCTATCAACTGATTCGATTGGTTTTTCATCGATTCCATTTATCAGCCTTGTTCATCCACTTCGCGTTCAATCTTGCTTTGCTTTGAAATCCGTGCTTGGAATCGTAACTCAATTTGTTGTCGAATCTCTCTCTAACCTCGAAAGGTGAGAAATCACTCACGATTAATGTTCTTATATTTATTAAATTTGATTTCAGTTGAAATGACAATTGGAATAGGCCGCTGTTAGTTATTTAAAATTGTTGTATATGCTATTATCTATAACTGTTCACCTGTGGGATATGGCACCTTATCCTGTTGTTTATATTATATTGTTATTGATGATATATGCCTGTTATTATTATTATTATCATCATATCTGTTATCACTCTGCAAGTTTCCTGTTAGTATAGAATTCACTATGGGTTGAAATGATACATACCCGAACGGACTATAGAATAGAAGAAAATCATTGTAGGTTGAAATGAAATACCCAAGCGATTTTCAGTTACATTGAATTTGGGACTGCGGGTTGAAATGATACATACCTGTATACATTAATTTACGGATTGAAATGATAAATATCTGTATCACTTGACCGTAGGATGGAAAAATTTATACAGACACCATTGGTCTACATATAAACATTTTAAAATGATTTCTATGGTTTTGAAAGGAAACATATATGATTTTATTAAATTTGGATATATTTTATATGTAAATAAGTTTTAATATAATGTAGATTTAATAATAAGCTTTAATTTAATATAGTTTGCTTTAATTTATATATAATATGGATATGTATTTATTTGAAAATTGTATTTTAAAAATAGATTTATAATGATCGTATAAGTTAGGGTTGGGAAGATAAATCTGAAGTTTATTGGAAATTGTATTTAGTGAATAATTTTATTTAATTATATCGATTTGAAACTATCATTGAATTTGAAATTTTAAGATATGATCTTATAACTTGATTTTGATTTAAGTATAATGGATATTTCAAGTTTTAAATAAACTGAAGGAAATATTTAGTTTAATGTAATTTAAGGTTATTCAAATGACGATGGATTTATTAAGTGAATATTTCAAAACTAAATAATAATGAAGTTAAAATTATATATATATATATATATATATATATATATGAAATTATCAATTTAGTTTTGAAAGTGTTATAATTTGGAAATATATATATTTGAAATGGAAATGATATCGTGGTTTTGAAGTGTGAATTATTTTTGAAATGACCGCGGTATTATAGTGTATATTTCCATACAATATATAGTTCCACAGACCCTTAGAGGATGAGTATCCGAAACATCCTCTAAGTTAATTGTATTTCATTTAATATTTCACTTGAGTTGGATTTATTGATATAAGAATGTTAATCCTGACTCGAGTGTTTTGTGTTTTTATTTATGCTCGGGTCGGACTAAATGATACAACATTTAGACTCACCTTTGGAGTTTGGAGCTTCATTTGGAGATTCAATTATCGATTCAGCTTTCAGCTTTTCTAGCTGATTTTTTCAGAGATGTCACCTGGTTGTATTCGAAACTTCACTATATTTGAGATATTCTGCTGTATTTTATTTATAACTCTGATGTTTGTATAGTAGCTTCATGAACTACTATTTATCTATTCCGCTACATTATATTACTCTATATCTGTGATTCTGTGATTGATTTATTTACAGTATATGCTGAGTTTGCCAAATTTAAATTAACAATATGATATTTTGAGCAATTCAAGTACGACATGTGCGGATGCGAATGGTTGAAAATAGCAGGTCGTTACAGTTGGTATCAGAGCTTTGGCTCTAGGCAAACTTAGCATATATAGTAAATTAATTTGCAGAATCACTTTCGTTCGAGCTTGAATCTCTTCCTCTTTGATTTGGATTTCTTTCGAACTTTGGAACCCTACCTTGTTATGAAATCCATTCTTGTCTCTCCCCTATTTGTATTCTTTTGATGCTGGAGCATCCCATAACTCTGCTTCGAATGATCTCTATAAGCATAGGCGATCCCGCCAATCTTTGAATAATTTGTAAAGGGGTGAAACTCCTTTACATTTGGCATTGATTCACCAGAGAGTTCTATACCCTTGGTTCAGATGCTGCTATCTTTATTTTGAAATCCATTCTTGAATCATCTTTTGAAAAATCGGGTCTGTTTCTATTTTAGAAATTGTTTTATATATTGAAATTATTATTTTGATAAGTATGATTATATTCTATACATAAAAGTGAAAATGTTTCCGATAAAAACTATATACCTTTTAAAAGCTAGAATTTGAAGTTTCGAAAGGATTTGAAATTTTGAAAATGATAAGAAAAGGATTTATATAAAAATGATATATAACTGTTTTGAATTTGAAATTTATGAAATTGAGCTCCGATATTTTGAAAATTGGTTTTAAGATTTCGAAAATATATAATAATACGATTTAAAGTATTTTTCAAATAAGAAATGTTTCAAATGAGTACAAATGAATTCCAATGATTTCAAAGAAATTCCAAAGAAGTTTTCAAGAAAATAGAAGTTCAGAACTCACTTGTGTCGCTGGAAAATAATTTCGATGATGAGTGCACGCATCATAGACATTGCTTTTCGAGTTTCAAAGTGGGGGAGAGGCCACTTTAGTAGCTTTGCTATGTGATTGACTTTGTGAAACCAATTTCAAATTCCGAAATATGATTTGATATTCGAAAGATATATGTATATATATTTGAAATGATTTGAAGTGAGCCCGGTATCCAGTCCTCAAGTTTCGGATTTGATACAACCCAATCTATTAAAATTGATTTACTAATTTGTTGCTAATTTCTAACTCTTGGATTTGAAATTTGATTTCACCGACTATTTTGAATGTTCGAACACTTGCAAATCGAGGTTTAATTTTCAAAGCTAGAATTTCGAATGTTATAAATTATTTGACAAAGTATATAAGTTTAGTTTTGCATGTTTAAAGTATGAATTAATATGATTTAAATAAGTTTGAAACCGTTTTGTTAAGTAAATGAATAAGACTATTTTGAATTATATTAATATGAATTTTATTTTTGAAATGTTTGAATAAATTTTAGTCTTAAATAATTTGCAAAAGGTAAATGGGACCTTTTAAAATAGAAATAACTAGTTTAAGGGTTTTAAAGGGATGGTTTTATACTTTGTAATCATTTTGGATATAATTGATTTTGAGAGAAATATTTGGTTTCGAAAAATAGATTGGAACTTAAAACCCAGTATTTATATGATGATTTTGGAAATGAATTTGTTTGATGTAAATTATGTGATTTGGAAGCTTGGATTATTTTCTAAGTCCATTATTTTGGAAATTTGGAACTGAAGATATTTAATTTGGAAGAAATAAATTGGGTGAAGTCGTATATGATTTTGAAACTGAATTGATATTGAAACGAATTGAAATTGAGAACCTTGTCTTATTAAATACTTGATTTGGGAGTTAACGAACTTATATAAAATTGATTTGTATATGTATGAAGTTTATTCGAAAACTATTGCTTTGAAAAAGTACTCAATTTGGAAAGCGAAATCTTATATAATCGAAGTTTATATAAGTGTGATTTGATATACCATTGATTTTGGAAAGTATTCGATTTGAAAATGAAATCTTATATGAAATGGGCTTTATGTAAGTATGATATTTGAAAGTAATTTGAAAAGGTATTATATGATACATATTTTCGAAGATATGGGAAGTGCCTTCTGCTTGATATCAGCTTTGTGGCCCATTGTGGATTCATTCTATCGATATTATTCTCTCTGATTTTGGTTTTCCGGATTTGATACTTGAGTGTCCTACCATGGCGTAACCCATGATCGCTTTTTGGTAGCGTAATCCGCAAGGCAGGGATTGCTTAAAGGGTACGGATGGGTGTTGGAGGATCCAGGCGTAACCATTATTATGTATCCTGCCATCTACAGTGTTGTTATGGTGGCGTAATCCGCAAGGCAGAGATTGCTTAAAGGCTACAGATGTATCCAGCGGTCCACAGCTTTGGTTATCATGGCGAAATTCGCAAGGCAGTGATTGTTTGATGGTACGAATGTTTCCTGGGGGATCCAAGCGTAACCATTGTGTATCTGCGATCCAGTTGATTTGTTTGGATTGTACTTTCTATATCGATTTTGAAGCTTTTTCAAGTATTTTCCACTGGGTGTTGAAACAGGTCTACTAAGTACTTGAAGAATTCTAGCTTTGTGCCTGATCAACGAATGGCCAGAGTCTGCAAGAACGAGGATAAATTTGGTGAAACATCGAGTTATAAAAGTATTTTCGAAAGAAAAATTTGTTTCGATATAAAGGTATTTTATTACAAAATTATTTTTCAATAAAGAAATTATGTATCTGAAATTAAAACTCTTATGGTTTGAATTAACTATTCATGCCCGAGACTATTCTTTGAATCTACCTTATCTGCTCAGCTTTATTTATTCACCTATATTTTGTTTTCCTGAATCTACCTTCCTTTCCTTTTTGAATATAGTCTTTAAAATATTTTTTATTTATATACTACATGGTTTAATAGAAATTATAAATATTTTGAAAGTTATTAATTAAATAAAACATATTTAAAGAAAATGATTATTGATTTATTAATAATGTTTGAAAATATCTTGAGATAAATTAATAAACTTATGAATTATAGATTTAATGTTTTCAATATCTTCTTTGTAAATATAACTAATGACGTAAATAGTTGTTTTCAAATAGTTTACATATATTTATAAAGGCGTTATTTAATGTTAGTTATAAAGGAAGCAAGAAATTTTACGAATGGATTTTTGAAAAGTTTTTAAGTATTAAAGTTAATTGAACTGCAAATGAAGTTTTCAAAGGAATATTTCAAGTAAAATTTATATAGTTTTAAATTAATTATTTAATCTTGACTTTCAATCTACCTTTATTTCTGGTTGTTCTATTCTCCTACCTCCTTCCTTTTCGGGGACGAAAAATTTTAAGTGGGAGAGAGTGTAACAGCTCAAAATTCTAGTGATTTTTATTTATTAAATTAATTGAAATTTTGCAAAATTTTAAACAATAAAATTTTAAAATAATAATTTATTATTTGGAATACGTCTATTTAAACATAGCAACTATAAATTTTCATCTGACGATATCGAAGTTTATTTTATTGTGGAGAATTTATTTCAGTTTAAATCGGTTGATAACAGTTGAATTTGAAAGTATTCCAAAATCTAAATGTGTCAACATGAGAAAATTTATTTAGAACATTTCGAATAAGACTGCGTAATTCGTTTCGCGAAATTCGGACGTTTCTAGCTCCGTTTGGATTTTTCCGTATGGAATAACAGCGTATATCGGTATCGATTATCGACTTTTGATAGGATGATCGTACCACTGATACTTGTATACCGTTTTGATCGTCTGGTCGTGCTGATCTCTATGGTATATTCACTTTTGTGTTTTTAGGTCCATTACATGACGAAAATGAAAATAACGGTTCGCTGTAACGGTACCAAATATGTGGCTTTTCACCTCCACTTGTTTTTCAAATCTAAACCGTGAAGCCCAAACCATATAATAAATTGCTTTAATAATTTTAGCTTAATCAAGGCTTGTGACCATTGCTCTCTCTTACATTGAAACATTCGCCCGTTCGTTTTTTTTCCCTTTTTCGGTTCTGTCTCTCCAAATTTGAAAATTATATATATATATGCCAAATCCAATGCACTCTCTTCAAATTAAAAATTTTCTATCAAATTCCACTAGAATGTCATCTTCTATTTTTTTAGACTTCTCCTCTCTCCTATTCTATCTACCCTCATCATTCACCAGTGGCTTCAACAAGCCTCACCCACCTCCGCCTATCACTCTACGGCCAGCATGCGCGCAACCAGGCACCCCATCCTCCTTTACGCCTTCGAACTCCTCAACAGCAGCCAACGATGAGCCAAATTCGCCACCCTCCACCATCTTCGCGTGCAGGCACATCTTGTTGTAGCTGCAATACCGTCCTCACCTACAATCTACCATTGCCATACGTTAGCCATCATGGCCGCAGCCTCGTGCCTTACACAAGGACCACCTCGGCCTATAGCATACCCCTATCAACCGCCTCCTCTGCTCTAATCGCCAACTTACTCCGCCTTCACATCACCCACTTCAACGTCGGCAGCCACCCTTGGTCTCCGGCCGTCTGTTTCCCCTCCTCTCTCTCACGCCGCCATCGCCTTGCCAAGCACCTTCCCCCTCTGTACATTTCATGCAGGTGAATATATATATGCATAAGTATACTTATTACATAGCTTTGTGAAATGAATTCTTTTTTATTTTATGATCAAGAGTTGCCTGTAACTCATATACTAATGAAGTTTATAGTATAGTTGAAAATAGTTTGATAATTTCATACAATGTCTTATATATTAGTATGTATACTATATTCTGTTAGTTTTATACTTTACGAGATTTTATTTTTATAACACGTTAGTTGTCATAGTTATATTAGATATATGGGTTATCAATTACTAACTTCAAAGTTTGTTTATATTATATAGTACTGTATATATACTTTGTTGCATAACAGTATGGTATATTGTTGTGACATTATTGATAGAGTATAATGTTTTGTGTATAATAATGGATACAACGTTTTGAAATTTTACAGTTGTTTTTTAGTATAGGTTTCGAAATATAGTAATGCATAAGTTTTATTTGATGATATATATATATTAGAGTTTGATTTCTTGTGAATATATATTGGAAATGATTGAAAAAATTATCTAGCGTATTGATTATTATGTGTTTAAATTATTTTTACTGTAACTGTTGATGTATTTTTATATTATTTTAACTCCAGTGCATTTTTTGAAAGTATTAAAGAATATGTTGAACTTAAGATATGAATTTTTATGCAGTGGGTTGTGCATATTTTTCAAATAGGGAATACATATATGTATATATGATAATGGTTTAATCTTTGCATGTTCTTAAGTTAAAAGTCGATTTTTAATATAATAAGTATGTAAGTTTAAGTATAAACTATAATTTCACCAACGTAGCGGCATTTGCTATTTGAATGTATGTTGTGATATATATTGTTGAAATATATTTGATTATATTTTTTTTCATGAGTTTTATTTTGAAACAATGATTTTATATATATACACACATTTTAATACATGTGTTAGAATTTATAATATGATTTTATTTACATAAATAGTCATATGTTTTGTCGGTTCACCCATATATATGTTATTTGATAGTTCATGAAGATAAGTATATGCTAATTTGGTTTTATAATATATAGTTTATATTTGAATTTTATGTTAGTTTATAAAGATATAGGTTCGAATTTAATATTGATTTGTTAAGTATACAGGTATATATATGTTATAATAATATCAGTTTTAAATTTTATATATATAAGTATTTTGGACTTATAAATATGGATATATTTTATTTTATGAGTTTATGAGTATTGTTTCAAAATATATTATCCGTCTATCAACTGATTCGATTAGTTTTCCATCGATTCCATTTATCAGTCTTGTTCATCCAATTCGTGTTCAATCCTGCTTTGCTTTGAAATCCGTGCTTGGAATCGTAACTCACTCTATCGTCGAATATCTCTCTAACCTCGAAAGGTGAGCAATCACTCACGATTAATGTTCTTATATTTATTAAATTTGATTTCATTTGAAACGACAATTGGAATAGGCTACTGTTAGTTATTTAAAATTGTTATATATGCTATTATCTATAACTATTCACCTATGGGATATGGCACCATATCCTGTTGTTTATATTATATTGTTATTGATGATATATGCCTGTTGTTATTATTATTATTATCATATCTGTTATCACTCTGCATGTTCCCTGTTAGTATAGAATTCACTATGGGTTGAAATGATACATACCCGAACGGACTTTAGAACAGGAGAAAATCGTTATGGGTTGAAATGATAGACCGAAGCGATTTTCAGTTGCATTGAATTTGGGATTGCGGGTTGAAATGATATATACCCCTATATATTAATTTACGGATTGAATGGATAAATATCCGTATCACTTGACCATAGGATGGAAAAATTTATACAGACACAGTTGGTCTATATATATATTTTAAAATGATTTCTATGGTTTTGAAAGGAAATATGTGTTGTTTTATTTAAATTTCGAAATATTTTGTATGTAAATAAGTTTTAATATAAAGTAGATTCCATAATAAGCTTTAACTTAATAAAGTTTGATTTAATTTATATACAATATGGATATGTATTTATTTAAAAATTGTATTTTAAAAATAGATTTATAATGATTGTATAAGTTAAGGTTGGGAAGATAAATTTGAAGTTTATTGGATATTGTATTTAATGAAGAATTTTATTTAATTAGATTGATTAGAAACTATCATTGAATTTGAAATTTTAAAATATGATCTTATAACTTGATTTTGATTTAAGTATAATGGATATTTCAAGTTTTAAATAAACCGAAGGAAATATTTAGTTTAATGTAATTTGAGGTTATTCAAATGATGATGGATTTATTAAGTGAATATTTCAAAACTAAATAATAATGAAGTTAAAATAAGATATATATATATATATATGTATGTATGTATGTATGTATGTATGTATGTATATGTATATATGAAACTATCATTTTAGTTTTGAAAGTGTTATAATTTGGAAATATATATTTGAAATGGAAATGATATCATGATTTTGAAGTATAAATTATTTTTGAAATGACCGCAGTGTTATAGTGTATATTTCCACATAGTAGATAGTTCCACGGACCCTTAGAGGATGAGTATCCCAAACATCCTCTAAGTTAATTGTATTTCAGTTAATATTTCACTTGAGTTGGATTTATTGATATAAGAATGTTAATCCTGACTTGAATGTTTTGTGTTTTGCTTTACGCTCGGGTCAAACTGAGTGATACAGCATTTAGACTCACCTTTGGAGTTTGGAGCTTCGTTTGGAGATCCAATTATCTATTCAGCTTTCAGCTTTTCCAGTTGATTTGTTTAGAGATGTCATCTGTTTGTATTCGAGACTTCACTGTATTTGAGATATTCTGCTATATTTTATTTCTATCTCTGATGTTTATATAGTAGCTTCATGAACTACTATTTATCTATTCCGCTGCATTATATTACTCTGTAGCTGTGATTCTATGATTGATTTATTTACTGTATATGCTGAGTTTTGCCAAATTTAAATTAATAATGTGATATTTTGAGCAATTCAAGTCTGGCTTATGCGGTGCAAATGGTTGAAAATAGCAGATCATTACATAATAGTGGAAAGAAAAATACAAAACAATAACAAGCTAGGATGAGAAGAAAGAGTGCAAGTTCGAATCGGGATTGAAAAGGGTTTATTGAAACAACCCTTCAAAGTGAAGGGATTTATCTATGAAATGCTTATTTTATTGATAAATAGCTAATTTCAATTATACGTCGTACTAGAACTAAAAATACGATTTTTAATCTTGAATTAATGTTTTAATTCAAAAGCACTTATGAATTGAAAGAATTGTAAAACCCTAAGTAATAAATTTATAAAATAATCATTGTAATTTGAGATGGAAGGGTAAATTTGATTTAATAGACCCCTAATTCAATAGATTTAATTTTATGCAACAAGTTTGAATTGATCTTAAAAAATTTAAATATAAATGAATATTCCCTTTGAATTTACTTAGACTTGGATTTTATTAACATTGAATATACGCATAGAATTTGTTTGAAACATGTGGAAAAGATAGAAACATAAGTGGGTAATTAATTTAAAGTATTTATGTATGATTGTCAAGGCAAATTATCTAATGTTGTGTATAAATAGTAGTGGAAGTTGTAGCTGAACACTTGTTAAAAACAAATCTAGCATGTATATTCAAATCTATGAAGAAGACAAGTGAAATAATAAAATAAATAAATTTATCAAAAATGTAAATTCAAAACTTGACGTCTGAAAGGGTAACTGGATATCTGAATTTCAAACAGTTTGAAACTGGAAAAGAATTAGTTCAAAATTGACTTGATTAAAAAGTTAAAACTCTTATTCAGACATCTAGAATCAAAGTCAGACATCTAAATAAGGAAGCATAAGTTTGAATGCCTGTAACAAAAATTTTGTATAGGTGATCAGATGTCCAAACTAAAATCCAGACTTATGTATTACTAGAGCAAGCCTAGGTTGAACCTAGATCTGATACCGACCAAGTTGGATGGATTAAGGAAACTTGTTCCCACTTCCTTGTTTTATTTTGAAAGTTTAAGTAGTTGAATGGAGTTGTGCAGAAAGCTAGAAAAGTATCACACTTGGTGAAGTCCAAACTCTCACTTCATGAATTTGTTGAATGTGGCACTCAACATAGTGATCAATTACATTGAAATTAGGAGCTCTTATCATTCGTAGCCAATCCTAGCTACTTATGGGTGGAAGCTAGAAAGAGATGGTAGAGAAATCTATCATAGTAAGATCTGTTAATCCTATAGAGAGCTGGATCTGTTATTTTACTCTTGAATCTACTTGTGTAATGTTTATAGGCATAGGATACGTGCACTAACAAAAAAATTATATTAGGATTGTTAAGCCAAAAGATTATTGGGATTGTCAACCCAAATGATTGTGTTGGGATTTTTCATATCGGGATTGTTAACTCAAATATGTAAGCTTAGTTTGGTAAGTTATACTCAATTTGATGTAATTTAATTAGTTCTATTGAAAATTTTAGCTTAATGTATATATAGATGGTAACATACTAGAAATACTTCTAGGAATTATTCACTTGGCATGTTCCATCTACGAGCGGAAACTTTTAAAATCAAAAGTTATATTTAATCACACTAGGACCATCAAGCTATATTATGAAGGCAAATAATCACATGCATATAGTACATACATAATAAAGAAAACTCTAAGGTGTATGTTATAACTGAAATTTAATTATTTGTCCACATTATAATACTAGTGATATAATTCATTCACCATACTTTGTCTGACCCCTCCAGTTTATCCTCATTAAATCTATCATAGATGGTTAGAATAGTAAGACTAGTAAGTGACATAGGTGAGGCAAGGTGTACGGAGGATAGGGCTCCAAAGATACATTTATTTATAGTTGCTCTCATGTACTTTATATTATATTATTCCTATCTAATAAGCCCTTATTACTATTTGGAGACATTGTTGTATAGACCAAGTTTATGCTGCAAATATTATCCGATATGTTACTTTCAGTAATATATTTTATTTCCTTCCACTATAAGAACTGAAAGTGTAAAATGTCCTAAATTTATAGTTGTCTCTGTATGAAGTAATGTTCTAAAACCCAACGACTAATACTTATTATGACGACCTAAGTTCAAACGCCATTTTGGGTTTGGATCGGGGTGTCCGGAGCTACGGACTGCTATAGTACTCCTCGAACAATGACATTATTCTATGTGTGTTATGGACATGGAACATCATCTCTATATAAATCATAAATCCCTTGCCATTTTTCAACCAGCTCGATTCGAATATTGCCATTGCTGCTAATTTTTCTTTTCGAGATTGGATTTAAGAAGGAGTGCTAATTGGGAATTTTTTCATGGGCATTTGAGTGTTTTTTGGAAGTGGTAAGGTGCAGTAGAGGAAAGAATGATGACAATGATGGATTTGGGCCGATCAGTAGCGGGTGAATTGGTGGATTTCAAAATTGTCCAAACTTGGAGTGTATTGGGCCTATGAAGTTTAAAGGCTTGTTTTAGGTCCAGTCTTATTAATTGTAACAAAAAAATATTTTTTTAATCTTCTTCTTTATTTAATTAAAAATGTTTTATATAGTTTATGAGTATATCATTATATACCCATATGTGTATAATGTGCACGTGCAACACAACGAAGGTGGGCATACTTAATTTATATGTATACGGATATTGGGATTTATATCCATAATGTATACATACGGTAATCGTATGACTATCTCTAAGAAATTTAATGTGTATGAAATTCTAATTAAATAAAATAAAAGTCAAAATCAATTTTGACTAAATCAATAAATTTTAAGTTCAAAATTATACTTAAAACATCTTATCAATGCATGGTAAAACATTTTTTAACTCCACTCTAGATTTAAAATAGCAAATTTAAATAGTTTGGATTAAAAAGGATAAATATGTACATATACATATTAAGCTTTTTAAAAATGGTTAACTCAATTAATATATATATATATATATATATATGATATTTTAAAATATAAAAATATATTTATATACTAATTTAGCCATAAGTTTTTGTGAGCGGTGGATAATTTAATAAAAGTAGATATATAAATTTTGTCTTTAACAATATGTTCTAAAGTGAAAATTTTCAAAAGCTATATACTAATAAAAATATAATTCTGCAAAAAAAAAAATTAATTTTTCAATTATCGAATAATATTTTTAGTATATTTATAATTTATACATAAAGATTTAAATATTTATATTAATGATCATTTGTTTTTAAAATGATGAGTAATGATTTAAAAACATTTATAACTAATAAAATTTATTAGAATTTGTATAATATATATAAAATATATATGGTTGAATTAAAATATACTTAATTTTTTAATCTAACTACAAATAAATATCAACAATATATGATATAATTGAATAGCATGATCTAAAATATTTATATTGTTGATAAGGCATACTATACATGTAAAAATTGTTATAAGACCTAAATAGCATATGTATAATTGCTGATAAACATTACCTTTGAAGAGAGGCCCTTATATGCACCTTATTTGATGAAATCTCCTAGATCCAAGATGATACCATGTTTGATTTTACAATAGCCTATATTACCTTTGAATTTTAATTTATTTTGATGTATAAATACGGTATAAATGCATGACTATATGGTGAGGGGAGCTAGAGTATTGGGCTAGGGAGAGTAGAGAAGCAAGAAAAAAATAAATGAAGGATGGCTTCATTTAAATAGAGAGGTAGGCAAGGAAAAATTCTCCACCTTTTACTCTTTCTTCTTTTACAAATTCCCAGATCCATATCTAAAATTTAAAGTTATGCTGTATTTCAATTAAATCATATGGTATTTTAGAGAAATCAACAATGTGGTTACGCAACTTACAAGTGTAAATTCAGTCAATGATTAATATTGAACAATTCGAATATTAACGTTCACATATCACCTTGGTTAGTGATGTGGCATTTAGCTGAATTCATCGCTTATAAAACTACATTAGTAAAATCTAATTTTATAATTTAAGTGGTATTTTTATAACGATTATTTGCACTGATTCCCTTTGTCCACACTATGTCACAATATGATTTTTGGAACTTGGTTTTGGTTAAAATTTCATTCATCCATATTCAACTTGGTTAGTAAATAAACAAAGTTCTTGTTTCAATAATAACATTTATTATTAACTACATTACTCTGGTCAGAAATTTTGACTTCGAGTTGAGTACAATCGACCGTGATTCTAACCTCATTCAACAGAGGAGAGAAATCCTCTATTGAATAGTGTTTCACTTCCTATGCTTCTACTCAAACCCAATTATCGTCACTTGCTGGATCTCTGTACCATGATTTAATAATGAAGTGGAGTATCCATGTAGAAGTTCCATGGTATTATCAAATTGAGAGAACCGTATTACATCGTCACTTTAAGATTCCTTATTTGACCTAGATGTTATTAACCAATATCAAACTCTCATGTGAGTCATTTCATAGTTAACCGTTAACAATCAATCTGTAATTGCTTGGTGCCTCCAACAACCATGAGTAATAGACTGCATGCCCAACTTTTGGAAAGCATTACGTACTCTAGTCTCAATGGATGTATCTACATCCTTTCTCGAATTATCTTAACTAGGAAAATTTAATATAATTTGTTATTTCATATTGAGATAATTTTCTTATGATTACAACTCCTTATAGTTATTGTCACAAACATATCATATAAGGATTTTCTATTTTAATATACTTCAAATTAATTAATTAATTATATCATTACATAACAATATATAATATATATTAAATACCTTTGTCACGAACAAGGTCTATTATAAAGTTGTATATATGTAACAAATCACATAATTGCCCTAGGCATACCCCTAACTTTCTCAATCTCCTATTTGCACTCGGGATCAATTATGGAATCTTCTTCCATCGATATCGATCAATTTGCTCATGCCTGATTGAGTTATTTCCTTAGTGTACGGCTATGCTATATTGTCTAAAGTATCTACTCAGATAAACAAATCTCTTCGATAATAATAAGTAGCCTCTATTATGTGAACTTTTCAAATTATGTTTCTTGAGTTTTAGTGAGTTTTGTGTTCTTTCATTGTAACATCCCTTTCGTAAATTTAACACAAAGATCTTTTGGCATAGTCGTTAGTGCATTGTGTTGCTTTCTAGTGTGGTAAAGATTTGAATCCCAAGGTTGACACATTTGTATCAAGACTAGTATCCCGTCGGAATTATATTTTGTATGCTATGGAAGTTAGTTGATGTAGTACTGATATGGGTTATAAGCACAATGCCTGGATGGTGTAAGATGATGAGCAAACGAGGACGTTGAGATGTTTAAGTGGATAATCTATAACATCCCTTTTGGAAATTTAACACAAAGATCTTTTAGCATAGTGGTTAGTGAATGGTGTTTCTTTCTATGGCTATAGGAGTTTGAATCCTATAGTCATCACATTCATGATCTACATCACAACGTTGTTATCATATAGCAATGACATGAGATTCTCAACATTTGTAATCACCCACAGCTCAGTCATATATAGACACATACACATATTACTTTTATTATTTCACTTATTCAAGGCGACTTATGTAGCCTATTTGTTGATTAGCCACAATTAGAACATTTCCAACTTAAAACTCCTTAATTATGTTCTAAACATGAATTTATGATAGATATATTATACCCAATGTCAACTATGAAGTTTAAGTCCAAATACTCCTTTATAAGGAACTCATTATTTCTATAAGAAATTCTCTAATATTTCGTATATGCTTGAGAATACCTTAACTATCATTTTGTGATTTTAATTCAAATTTAGTGCTATCTCAATACACTAATTACATAATTGTTTAGCAATATAGTAGACATTATATCATATATGGTAATTCCTATTGCATACGCATAAGGAATTTATATTGTATGCTCCATATTAAACATTTTAATACGTTGTTTGTTTATATTGTCTGAGATGAACCTAATATTTTTTTGTACTGACTATAAATGATGTCATTTTCGAATCCAATGTCGAGGGATAAACAACTAAACTAAAACTGATTTTAATATGAGTACATAATTAACAATCGGTAATATGTTGTTTACTTATAATTTATGCATACTTTGTACCTTTTTAACATTCTTTTCTACAGACACATGCTTACTCTACATTTTGATAGAAAATCAAAAAAATTCATTTCTCTTTCAAAATACTCGCTCAATTCTGACTCTTGTTGGATGTTACTTTCATATAAGTTATTGGATCATATCTAAAATCCACAAATTCAGTATCGTTCCCACTGACTTCGAGATATTTGGGTTTTTATGTGCAAATAACCTATTGTAAATCATTATTTAGAATTTTGACTTCAACATATACGTACCAAAACTTAATGTCACACCAAACGATAACTTTTCAAGTAAAATTGGAATTAAATTAAGCACGTTGACTGATGGATCCAATAAGTTAGTTTCAACAATTGAAATTTATGATAATACTCTTTTCAATGTTGCCTATTATATGCTAATTGCATCTGTCTTCTTCTCAAAGACATATTTGTGTTGATGGATCATATCCACTTGCGTTACAATGATCGAAATCATATTTTGATAATGTACTTCGAATTTAATTTGGATTCGTGAATATTTCCACATGACAAAGCCAATACCCTTCAAGGTTTATAAAAAACAGAGGAGATTCTTTTATCAAAATGTATAAGAAACTCATCATTTCGGTAACAAACCACACTTTAATAAGCCCAAATTTCGACAAAATTGAAACACAAGTCCATCAAAGCACAGATCATTGGATTTGACACCTGCAAATAAGCAAGCATGAGCATTATCAAAGATTGATAAAAATCTAAACTCATAGCGGAAAAAATAACAAGATATAAAAGCCAACTGTGGATACTACCTTGGAATTCATAGTTTTCCTTGGATATCACATTGCCCACATCAGCGTCGGGCATGAGAGAAAAGAAGACTTCTCCAATCAATTAATCAAATCCATCTCTAATGACCTGTTCCTCTAAACTATCATGTGGGTTGTAATGAGAAGGATGCCAAAATAACGTTCTGGTGACTGGAAAATCTATAGTGTCCATAACGGAAATTTATACCAGTCGGTTTCCATTTAACCGTTATATATACAATTGCTAGGTTAACCAAATTAACCTAATATTACACTTCCTACCTAGCACAATTCACCTACCTACCCTTCCTAAGGTACAAAATACTGACGCAAGTCTATCAACCACTTAATACTTCCAAAAATGAAGCGGCTCTAAGTATCATCGTCGTTAGTTTACTGGTCTTAGCTACAAAGACCTTTTACTACTATTTATGGCTTTATAAACATAATAGGCATACAACTATGCATCTATCATCTTTAAAGTTTAAGACATGCGAGAGATAATACCCAAACCACTTAGTATCTTATTAATAAGGACTAGGTAGACCTTTAACCATTTAAGACCTATATTCTAGGCAGGTCTTTGTCATTTAATACCTACCCCAAATGTAACGATACAGAATTTTCGATCTCGAAAATTCTAGATAGTTAGGGAAACCGTGTTAGTTAATTTACATTAATATATCAGAGCTACAACATTTCACAATCACTGGACAGTTAAAATAACTTGTCCCAAATAAACAATAATATCTCTCGGCGGAATACTTTATATGTCCCTGCCATCCATCTCGCCATCTGAGCTCCAGAATGTCCTTACCTAGAAATCTATAATACTCAGTCAGACCCGAGCATTACATCAAAGTAATACCTGGGTCAGGCTGGAAACCAGCGTGAGTAAACCCATATAATATGAAATACCAAGTTATAACTTGTTTGCAAACCAGGGTAACTCGTACCCTTTATGAGTTCTTACTTTTCATAGTCAATCTTTTTCATATACAACAGTTCTCAGGTTAAATGTCCATGTTACTTAACTTATCCCATTCCAGCCTGATTAATCTCACTTATCCAATTTATAAGGAATTTAGATTACTAATCGAAGTGGTTTCAGGTATTGCTGATACCCGATCCCGATCTCTTCGAATTCAATGTCACCTCCAATCCAAGTTATTAAGTTTAAAACAGTACAATACATATTCAGGATAACATACCACATAACAATTTATCATCGATAAATAACTCACAATATTACCGTTTAACATATTATATCGTAGCACATCTAAATTGTCTATCAAAGATATCAACAACCCAAGCAATCCCATATTATTCAATCATCCATAAGCAAGATTTATTAGATATATAATTCCTAACTAATTTAATTTATCTCCAATTAAATTAATTACCAACTTCAATCGCTTGAATTACCTTAATCCTGCTTACCTAACATTAATTAATTTCAACCCAATTAATGATCCATCTTAATTAATCCTCCTTGATTAATTACCTTATAATTACATTTAGTAATTGTCTTTTAATTAACCACATAGAGTAATTAGCCTTAGACATTCACATTAATTAACCTTTAATTAATTAATGACATTCATTAATGATCCTCAAATCACTTCCAGTAATTAATTATTCTTTTAATTTATTACATTTAACAAGTAATCTTTTAAATTAATCAAGTTCACTAATTAACCTTAATTAATAATAGACAACAATTAACCATCATGTAATTACTTACCTTAATCAATTAACTCCTTAATTAATTATATTAATCCTTTGATTAATTACACTAAGTAATTAATCCTTGATTGCTTCCATTAAGTTATTTTTTTAATTACTTTCCATTAACTAATTACTCTCTAAATTAATTACATTCAGCAATTAAACACCAATTAATTACATTTAGTAATTATCCATTAATTACTTCTCTAAGTAATTTTACTTAACTAATTCATAAGTGATTATCTTTAATTAATTAAACTAATTAATTAACGTAAAATTAATTATATTAATTAATTAATCAGTTAATCATCAATTAATCAATGGTTAATGATTCAACCCTTAATTACATTCATTAACTACTCACTAATTACTTTGTTAAGTAATTATCCTTAATTACACTAAGTAATTAATTTTTAGTTTGTTTTACTAATTAATTTATAATTTACCACAACCTTTGCTCATTAAAGATAAATCCTTTACTTACATTAAATAACTATTCCCATCATTAAGCTTTATAAGAAACCATTTTTAAAACAATATTTTATAATTTACTTTTAAACAAAACAATTTAAACATTAAAATTTAACATTTAAAATCTTTAAAAAATAAATACTCAATCTTGGAAAACTAAATTACCCTTCAAAACTTATTTATCTTAAACATATTTAAAAAACATGGTTAAATATTCATTTTAAAATATCCTTTTAAAAACTTGTTTTAAATGCTTTGCTTTGGATCCTAAATAATGTTTAACTTAGAAATTTTTTCTTGATATTACTTAAACTTTGTACTATCTCTATACCCCTTTTTAAATATACTGTTTATGTTAATTTATTAAATTATAAAAGCCTGGAAAATTTCAACAGACAACCCGAGCCACAAGATCAACACCCCGATCACCTATCTGAGCCACATGCTTTCCCCAAAGCTCCGAGACAAACTCGAAAACTTCTCGAGACAAACTCGAGCCCGTCCCCGAGAACCCCAAAACTCAAATGCACAGCTAAGCTTCACCTGATACAACGTGCATATGGTGCATGCACGCCGATGAACCATCTCGTTCCGACCCTTCCCCCGATCATCTGCCAGTCATCGATAGCCTCGCCACATCCATCAACGAAAGAAAACCGAACCCAATGACTCAAAAGCCTAGAAATACCACCATCGGAATTCCTCCAATCGTCGACGAACCTGACACTGATAAACCCCGCCGACCTTACCAACGAATCGCTTAGACCTCCCGCACCTATTCCCCCTATCACGATTGGGACGGGAGCACCATCGTTGCCACATTCGTCATGATAAAATCGGCTATCGTATTGTCAGGGAAAACCCTACTTCGCCCTATTCCGGTCACTACGACCATTAGTAAAATACAAAACTATTTTTCCTACTATCGGCAACTCTCCAGCTAGCTTCGACCATGATGTGACGCCCCACCTCTATACCCACGCTAGACAAGGACACTACGGTGTAATGCCGTCAACTAGCACGAAGACTAAGGCTGTTGAGGAGCGACCATCCGTGTAGTTGCTTTATGCGAGCACCGATATGCCAGATAGAACAACATGCATTCAGGAGGTAATCCGACACATCGATACAAACTCAAAGCTACTACACAGTGGCTATATATATATTCTTTAGAAACAAACGTAGAAATAAACATAACACAGATCAGTCACAGGCATCCATATCACAAAGGCGGAAAAAGATATGAATATAACACATGAAAGTGTACATCAGAGTAGTGGTCAAACAAGATCCACAATATCACAAAAGAATGGTTACAAGTCAATATCTCAAAGGTATACAACAAAAACTACTAATCTAAGTAGTTAGCCAAAAGTCAGGATGATAATCCCAGAAGTGAAGTCAAGCAGAAGCACCTGTAACATCTCGGTTTGACCCGAGTATTATTTATAAGAAAATAATAAACAGATCAGTCTAGCTATAAATATCAGATATAATGAGATAGAATAAGAGATATGACATAACATATGATAACCATAAAGCCATACTGTGATAAGTATGTAATTGAAAAGCAACAAGAGATTAATCAATATCACAAGAATCTTCTCAAAGATAAAAGGAATGTCATACTCAATATCTTCATTCACAAAAAGTTAATGACACACAAATTCACCAATGCACAAACATTGATAACACATATCAATGAAAATCACGAAAATTGATGAAACACAAATTCTAGAATCATCAATGGAAATCCAGAAATCACATAAAGGGGGAGGCCTATCAAAAAATGGGAGCATGAAAGCTCACCAACACGTGTATCACAAACGGGACGCTATCCCATGGTCGCTAACCATAGAGCCGGTGCAACGACGTAGTACAACGGTACGCCCGAGGAACCATAAACTCGAATAGTTCGGAGCAACGACGTAGTACAACAGTACGTCCGATGGACCGAACTCCATAAAAGAACATGGGTCGCTAGCCCACAAAAGTTGAGTCGAAACTCCAAATAATACATAGGTCGTTAACCTATAAAGGAAATGAGACGAAACTCAATAAGACGAGGTATTGTCCCCTACGTGGACAAAGAAACATAGCATATCCCTAGTCATAATCACAAAAATGATCATCATCAATCATCAAGGAGTGTCAATTACAATAAGCTAGTAAATATATGAGCTTAGCCTCATGTCCCATAACCACTAGCTTAACTTAAATATTTACGAACAAATTGTAGATCTTCACTCAAAAATTGTCACAAGAGATTCAATCGAACAAGTCCAAGAATTAACCGGCGAAGTAAACGCAAGCGTTTCATACCACTTGTTTTACGAAGCCGTTTAATTAGATTTCTCGTACGAGTGAGGTAAAGGTTTGTATATTTTTAAAGTGAAAAATTACAAAAATGATCGTAGAAACGATCAATCACAAAAGTTCACATACGAAGACGTGAATGAAATCCAAAGAATTCAATTCCAAATTCATCAAAGTGAAAATAGCCCTACGGCTCAACATTGCGCGACCTTACTACCGAGCGACCGAAGGAGATGTGCGACCTAACATGCACACGACCTAACGCATGTCGCGAGCTAGCGGAGCGACCTAAAGCTTGTCGCGACTTAGTGGAGTGAGCTAAGTAGATGCCGAGCGACCTAACACGGCGTGACTTAAAGCATGAGGCCGAACTAAGAAGGGGGGACGACCTAGCATGGTCGCGACCTAACGACCTAATGAAATGAGAAGGCCGAGCGACCTAACACGAGCGACATAGCTACAGGCCGAGGGAATGCAAGCCGAACGACCTAAGGAAGTTAAGAGGGCCGAGCGACCTAGCGACTCATGGGTTACGACCTAAGGCCAAGCGACCTAGCGACCTATGGAACGAACGACCTAAACCGAATGAGCTAACCGCAGGCCGAAAGTCACCAGTGTGCAGGCCGGGCGACCTAAGGGCTTTGGAGCTCAAAACTCGCTCAATTTGCAACCGATCGAGCATGGACGCTGGGGGATTATGCCCATAGGCTACTCGGTCGTATTGGCTCCTCAGTGCATCACCAAAAACGTGTTTAAACATCAAAGATTGGATTTTTAAAGATTTGAATCCAAAACACTAAAAATTGGGATTTTCACCAATACAATCCAAATCAATAGCAAATGCACATGAATAAGTGTTAGGAATTCATACCTAACAATCAAAGATAGTTATAGACAAAGATGTGAGATAAAAATCACACCTTTACACAAAATTTATGAAGAAGAATCTTGAAAGCAAGGAAGAATCAATGGCTTCTATTTGAATTTGGGGTTGGATGTTGGATTTGCAAATGATCTTGAGCTTGGAGTTTTAATTTCCCATTCCTTCCTTCATTTTTGATGAAGCTTGAGTGTTAGAAAATGAAAGTAAAATTATGAAGAGAAGGGGGTTGATCTAGAGTAAATACTTTAGGCTAATGGGCTAAACCAAACCCAAAGCCCAAAGTGAAAAAGTGACAAAATTCCACTAACTCTAAACATATCAAAGTTTATACCCTAAAAGATCGCAAACAGTGTTTTGAACTCAACGGAAGTGGTTCCGAGTCCAAATTTGACCGTATGCAAAAGGTAACTTTTTGGACTAAAATCCGACTAACGATAAAATATTTAAATATCAAATCGTAAAATATGCGGGTTGTTACAGACTCCCCTCCTTAAAGAAATTGCATCCTCGCAATATTTAAGAAGAAAATATGTATTGTAACAACCATAAAAGCATATACAACACAAAAGAAATTTGAAATAAGAAGTTCACCTCAAAGAGCACGGGAAAGTAAGTCCGGATGTGTTCGCTCGATGAACTCTCTAGATTCCCAAGAGCAATCCTTAGGATTTGAGGACCATTGGACTTTAACAAGCGGAACATCTTTATTTCGAAGGCGCTTGACCTCCGAAGCAATAATACGAATAGGATGTTGCTCATAAGTTAAATTAGGTGAAACTTCAATTTCTTCCACAACACCGGGCTCAAGAATAGAATCGAAATCTCGAAGGCATTTCCGTAATTGAGAAACGTGAAACACGTCATGAATAGCAGAAAACTGAGCCAGTAATAAAAGGCGATAAGCCATGGAACCAATACGTTCGGTGATAGGAAATGGCCTAATATATCGAGGCGCTAATTTTCCTGATCGACTGAAACGTACAACACCCTTCATAGGTGACACACGAATAAACACAAGATCTCCCACAGAAAATTCTACTTTCCTTCTTCGATTATCGGCATAGGATTTTTGTCTACTTTGGGCTTCTTTCATCCTATGACGAATAAGATCAATCTTTTCTATGAAATCACGAATAAAATCTGAACCGAAAAACCAACTTCTCACCGGCCTCAAGCCAACAAGAAGGAGATCGGCATGGCCTTCCATAGAGTGCCTCGAAAGGTGCCATACCAATACTAGATTGGAAGCTATTATTATAGTAAAAATCAACAAGAGAAATATGATCTTCCCAACTTCCACCAAAATCAAGAACACATGCACGAAGAAGATCTTCAAGAGTTTGATTCACATGCTCAGTTTGTCCATCGGATTGGGGATGATAAGCGGTGCTAAAATTAAGCTTCGTTCCCAAAGCTTTTTGAAGACTCTTCCAAAATCCACTAGTAAACAATGGATCACGATCACTAACAATAGAAGAGGGAACTCCACGCAATTTTACAATTTCTTTAATAAAGAGTTTGGCCAAGAGAGGAACGGTTCGATTGGACCGAACGGGAATAAATGGGCAGATTTAGTAAGTCTATCGACTATTACCCATAAGCTATCATGACCCGAACGAGAACGGAGAAGGCCATCTATAAAATCCATGGAAATTTGATCCCACTTACAGATTGGGATTTCTAAAGGTTGCAATAACCCTCCAAGCCTTTGATGTTCGGCCTTGACAAGTTGGCAAGTCATGCAACACTTAACAAAGTTAGCAATATCGGATTTCATTACCGCCCAATAATAAAGTCGCTTCATATCCGCGTACATTTTACTACTACCGGGATGAATGGTAAATTTAGAACGATGATAATCTTCTAAAATGTCTTTACGAAGATTACTAATATTTGGCACTACAAGTCTATCAAATTTTCGAATACCGCCACGAGAATCAATATCAAAGTTTTTCAAACCTTCAATATTAATATTATCTCTAAAGTTTTGGCCAAGAAGAGCTAATTCGGGATCTAGCTTTTGAGCTTCAAGAATGCGGTCTAAAAGAGAAGGATGAGCCTCAAGGCTACATAAAACAAGAGATGAACATAAATCGGAAACACGATCTCGAATCTCACAAGTGGATAGAATTCCAAGATCATTCTATTCGGATATCATCATAGAAACAACCGCTTGTTGCTTACGACTAAGTGCGTCCGTAACACGATTTCCCTTTCCGGGGGTATAAAGAATATCATGATCATAAGCTGCAAGAAATTCGAGCCAACGTTGTTGACGCAAATTTAGCTCCTTTTGAGAAAATAGATACTTCAAAGATTTATGATCGATGTATAAAATAAAATTTTCTCCCAAAAGATAATGACGCCAAATACGAAGGGCGAAAACAATAGCCGCGAGCTTTAAATCATGAGTGGCATATCTAGTCTCGGCTGGCTTCAATTGTCTAGAAACATAAGCAATAACACGTTCTCTTTGCGTAAGAACGGCACCCAAACCAACGCGACTAGCATCGGTATAAACAATAAAATCTTCATTCCCCTCGGGAATAACAAGAATAGGAGCATCGGAAAGGAGTTCTTTAATTTCTCAAAAGAAGCTTCACATTTGTCCGACCAAATGTATTTAACACCTTTCTTGGTCAAACTAGTAAGAGGCACGGAAATTTTGGAAAAGTCCTTTATGAAACGACGGTAATAACTGTCCAATCCAAGGAAGCTACGAATTTCCATCACACTCTCCAGTCTCTTTCAATTTTGAATCGCTTCAATCTTGAAGGATCCACGGAAATTCTGGATTTGGAAATAATATGACCGAGAAATTTCACATGAGATTGCCAAAAATGGCATTTAGAAATTTTTGCTTTCAATTGATTGCTCCTAAGAGTTTCCAACACAATCCGAAGATGTTTTTCATGCTCCTCCTCGGTTTTAGAATACACAAGAATATCATCAATAAAGATGAGAACAAACCGATCGAGGAATTATTTGAAAACTCTATTCATAAGGTCAACGAAATAAGTCGGAGCATTCGTTAAACCAAATGGCATAACAAGTCATTCATATGATCCATAACGAGTACGGAAAGATGTCAAAGGAATGTTATCCTCTGCAATACGAAGCTGATGAAAACCGGTAGCTAAGTCTAATTGTGAAAAGACTCTAGCACAACTAAGTTGATCAAATAGATCATCAATCCGAGGTAAAGGATATTTATTCTTGATAGTAAGATCATTGAGCTTGCAGTAGTCAACGCAAAGCCTAAGTGTACCATCGGATTTCTTCACAAAAATAGCCGAAGCTCCCCAAGGAGAGGAACTAGAGCGAATAAATTGCTTCATCTCCAATTCGGATAATTGTTTGCGTATCTCCTCATTTTCTTTATTGGACATACGATAAGGAGGACGGGTAATAGGTTGAGCTCCAGGGATGAGATTAATTCTGAACTCAATTGCTCGCTTAGGTGGTAATCCTAAAACGGGCTCGAATATGTCGGAAAATTCACGAACAACGTGAATAAGAGAAATAATATCTTCCTCATCATCATTATCGTCATTATGAGGATTTAAAGAATATAAAGATGCAACCAAGTTGGAATCCGAATCTTTATGGTCAATAGAAATCTGCTTAACAGATTGAGGATGTCAACGATAAATAGTCAGCTCAGGACATAGGATTTGGGCTTCATAACGGTTAAGCCAATCCATTCCCAAAATCGTTCCAAAGCCTAAGTAGCGCATAACATGCAAATCGGCTCGGAAAGAAAAATCGCACAAAATAATCTCGACATCTTTACAAAGCAAACTGATTGTTGCGGATCCACCAACCGGATTCGCAATTCTCAAAGAAGTCATTAAAGCGACATCATTTAAAGAAAAAGTATCAACAAGTTCTTTTGATATAAAAGAATGGGATGCACCCGTATCAAAAAGAACTCGAATCGGTTGATTATGAAACATAATAATGCCATCAAGGATAGAATGAAGAGTACCTTGACCACGAGATGTGTTTCCAGGGGCTTTAGCAACATTAAGCTTTCCCTCCCTCTTGCCCTGAAGTCTGGGACATGAAGATAAAAAATGACCCAAACTTTTGCAATAGCGACAAAAGAGAGGTTTCAGACATCTATTGGCATAATGGTCCTTAGAACCACAATTGTAGCATTGCCCACTACTAGGGGCAGAAGCCTTTGCCACCGGAATTGCTTTCTTCCCTTTATTATTGGGATAAGACCCTTTGAACTTAATAGGCCTTTTATTGTTGTCGTTGAATTTTGGTTTGGCACCCACAACATCAGCATCACTCTCTTTATCTGCCTCTTCAAGTCGAAGAGCGATATCAACAAGTTGATCAAAAGAAACTTCTAGCTTTAGAAGTAATGGCTTCTTGAGATTTTTATTCAAGCCATAGACGAATCTCTGATTTTTCTTCAATGGGGTATTTATATATTCAACCCCGTATTTAGAAAGAGATTCAGAAGATGTGACATAGTCTGCCACGAAGGATTCACCTTGAACAAGGTCGATGAAACGACGAGCTAATGTCACCTTCTCAGCTTCTGGCACAAATTTTAACTCGAATCGTTCCCGGAATTTCTCCCAAGTAGGATCCGCCTTAACTATTTCAGAAGTAAGAAGTTCATACCAATCCAATGCTCTTTCTTAGAGCATACTAGAGACCACCTGAACACGGTGAAGGTCAATAAGATTCATGCGAGAAAAGATTCGATCGCATGATCTCAGCCAAGCTTGGACCTCAGTAATAGTTTCAGAACCTTTGAATGGCTTTCCACCCAAATTGGTATAATCGCTGCACAAACGTGCAAATCCAGACCTAGGGTGAGTAGACTCCGGATTAGATCCGGATGCTTGAGCATTCCTTACTAGATCAAGAAGCTGCTGAGCAGACATAAATACTCCATCCTGGGGAGTAGCACGAGATTGACCGGCGCTGGGACGGCCTGGCCTAACCATTTCTCTTCCTTTAGAAAGAAAGAAAGAAAAAGGATAAGGTTATTCACCAAATGAACATCAAGCAATCTTGATAGATAAACAAGGAATCATACAGAAAATAGGATGAATCGGTACGAAGACTCGAATTAAATCCTAAAGCACGACTCCTAAGATGGACTTAGGACGATGATCCTTGCTAGATTATTCTACATCGTTCCGAAGTCTGGCTCTGATACCAAGCTGTGATGCCCCACCTCTATACCCACGCTAGACAAGGACACTACGGTGTAATGCCGTCAACTAGCACGGAGAATAAGGCTATTGAGGAGCGACCATCCGTGTAGTTGCTTTGTGCGAGCACCGATATGTCAGATAGAACAACATGCATTCAGGAGGTAATCCGACACATCGATACAAACTCAAAGCTACTACACAGTGGCTATATATATATATTCTTCAGAAACAAACGTAGAAATAAACATAACACAAATCAGTCACAGACATCCATATCACAAAGGCGGGAAAAGATATGAATATAACACATGAAAGTGTACATCAGAGTAGTGGTCAAACAAGATCCACAATATCACAAAAGAATGGTTACAAGTGCTAGACAAAAGAATATGTATACATCAAGGAGTCTATATCTCAAAGGTATACAACAAAAACTACTAATCTAAGTAGTTAGCCAAAAGTCAGGATGATAATCCCAGAAGTGAAGTCAAGCAGAAGCACCTGTAACATCTTAGTCTGACCCGAGTATTATTTATAAGAAAATAATAAATGGATCAGTCTAGCTATAAATATCAGATATAATGAGATAGAATAAGAGATATGACATAACATATGATAACCATAAAGCCATACTGTGATAAGTATGTAATTGAAAAGCAACAAGAGATTAATCAATATCACAAGAATCTTCTCAAAGATAAAAAGGAATGTCATACTCAATATCTTCATTCACAAAAAGTTAATGACACACAAATTCACCAATGCACAAATATTGATAACACATATCAATGAAAATCACGAAAATTGGTGAAACACAAATTCTAGAAATCATCAATGGAAATCCAGAAATCACATAAAGGGGGAGGCCTACCACAATACGGGAGCATGAAAGCTCACCAACACGTGTATCACAAACGGGATGCTATCCCATGGTCGCTAACCATAGAGCCGGTGCAACGACGTAGTACAACGGTACGCCCGAGGAACCAGAAACTCGAATAGTTTGAAGCAACGACGTTGTAAAACGGTATGTCCGATGGACCAAACTCCATAAAAGAACATGGGTCGCTAGCCCACAAAAGTTGAGTCGAAACTCCAAATAATACAGGTCGTTAACCTATAAAAGAAATGAGACGAAACTCAATAAGACGAGGTACTGTCCCCTACGTGGACAAAGAAACATAGCATATCGCTAGTCATAATCACAAAAATGATCATCATCGATCATCAAGGAGTGT
Source organism: Allium cepa (assembly GCA_030765085.1). Lineage (NCBI taxonomy): Eukaryota > Viridiplantae > Streptophyta > Magnoliopsida > Asparagales > Amaryllidaceae > Allium > Allium cepa. The sequence continues at coordinate 640,032,660 of CM060939.1, read as the reverse complement.
CAATTACAATAAGCTAGTAAATATATGAGCTTAGCCTCATGTCCCATAACCACTAGCTTAACTTAAATATTTACGAACAAATTATAGATCTCCACTCCAAAATTGTCACAAGAGATTCAATCGAACAAGTCCAAGAATTAACCGGCGAAGTAAACGCAAGCGTTTCATACCACTTGTTTTACGAAGTCGTTTAATTAGATTTCTCATACGAGTGAGGCAAAGGTTTGTATATTTTTAAAGTGACAAATCACAAAAATGATCGTAGAACGATCAATCACAAAAGTTCACATACGAAGACGTGAATGAAATCCAAAGAATTCAATTCCAAATTCATCAAAGTGAAAATAGCCCTACGGCTCAACATTGCGCGACCTAACTACCGAGCGACCGAAGGAGATGTGCGACCTAACATGCACTCGGCCTAACGCATGTATCGAGCTAGCGGAGCGACCTAAAGCTTGTCGCGACTTAGCGGAGCGACCTAAGTAGATGCCGTGCGACCTAACACGGCGCGACTTAAAGCATGAGACCGACCAAAGAGGGGGGGAACGACCTAGCATGGTCGCGACCTAACGACCTAATGAAATGAGAAGGCCGAGCGACCTAACACGGGCGACATAGCTACAGGCTGAGGGAATGCAAGCCGAACGACCTAAGGAAGTTAAGAGGGCCGAGCGACCTAGCGACCCATGGGTTACGACCTAAGGCCAAGCGACCTAGCGACCTATGGAACGAACGACCTAAAACCGAACGAGCTAACCGCAGGCCGAAGGTCACCAGTGTGTATGCCGAGCGACCTAAGGGCTTTGGAGCTCAAAACTCACTCAATTTGCAACCGATCGAGCACGGACGCTAAGGGATTATGCCCATAGACTACCCGGTCGTATTGGCTCCTTGGTGCATCACCAAAAACGTGTTTAAACACCAAAGATTGGATTTTTAAAGATATGAACCCAAAACACTAAAAATTGGGTTTTTCACCAATTCAATCCAAATCAATAGCAAATGCACATGAATAAGTGTTAGGAATTCATACCTATAAATCAAAGATAGTTATAGACAAAGATGTGAGATAAAAATCTCACCTTTACACAAAATTTATGAAGAAGAAGCTTGAAAGCAAGGAAGAATCAATGGCTTCTCTTTGAATTTGGGGTTGAATGTTGGATTTGCAAATGATCTTGAGCTTGGAGTTTTAATTTCCCATTCCTTCCTCCATTTTTGATGAAGCTTGAGTGTTAGGAAATGAAAGTAAAATTATGAAGAGAAGGGGGTTGAGCTAGAGTAAATACTTTAGGCTAATGGGCTAAACCAAACCCAAAGCCCAAAGTGAAAAAGTGATAAAATTCCACTAACTCTAAACATATCAAAGTTTATACTCAAAAAGATCGCAAACGGTGTTTTGAACTCAATGGAAGTGGTTCCGAGTCCAAATTTGACCGTATGCAAAAAGTAACTTTTCGGACTAAAATCCGACTAACGATAAAATATTTAAATAAAATATTTAAATATCAAATCGTAAAATATGTGGGTTGTTACACATGATCTCAACTCCATCCACCATGCCGATCATCGTAATTTGATGATAAAATGGAAACTGATCAACTCCTAATATCTCGACAATTCCCAAACTAAAAATCACAATTGTTTTACTAAATTCATGAATTACAATAACTAATCAGATTATGGATTCCGATTATTAAATCTAGATGTTTGATTTTTGACCCAAATTGATTTTTGACTGAAATTTCCCAAATTTAAATTAATTACAAAATATAAAATTCTAAAATTATTTTATTAAATTGATATTATCTAGTTAGGAACAATTTTCGTTTAGGAATCTAAGCCTGAAATCAAATCTATGAGAAGATAGAATTTTGAAAGCTATTCTTGAGCCTGTGAATAACAACATGGTAGATATATATACATGTACAAGCACAATCTCAAACAAATCTAATGTTCATACATACTTGCTCAACCAGACATTCAAGTAATCATTGAATACTTTATCTCTACCAATTTCCATTACATGCGACAAGTTTAATCACATAATTTTAACTGGTTTTAAGGTAAAAGTTTACTCACCTTATATCCTGGAACAGCGAATAGGTTAAAAAATTTCTCTGGAACCAATATGTTTTGATTTGAATCTGATGTTGATATTGAAGTGATTTGATGCTCGAACTTGCTTTAATTCTTAAAATTGAGTTGTTTTGTTTGCTTGATGAATTAGCTTTGAGTTTCTGAACTTGAAAGGGTTGATTGTTTTAAGTTTCCTTTGATCTTGTTTCTAGTTTGTTACAGGCTTTAGTTCATTTTTCTTTTGGTTTAGAAATTGAAGATAGAAAGGAAAATGGGAGAGTAGAGTATAGATGTATTTGTAGCTTTAACTATGATTTTTTTTAAAATAAAGGAAAATAAATGAAATTGTGACACTTTTTTACTTAGCTTACAATTGTCCTTAACATGATATAATTAATTCACACTTGTAATTAAAAATCATCCTTAGCTTACATGTGTCATTTATGTTGTATTAATATGCTTTATATATATATATGTGTGTGTGTGTGTTATATTTTAAATTTAGTTTTATATTATAAATGTTTTAAGTTTTTTTAATATTTAAACTTCTCTTTATTTAATTTACATGTAACTTAAAAAGAAAATGATATAAAATCCAATTACACACTTAAAAATAATTATACTAGTTTAATATATCCTTTATAAAACCTTGTAAAAACAATGATATAAAACTAATTATATCTACAAAAAAAACATATATGCACATTATTTTTAAATCCAATTTATTTCTAAGATATTTACATTTGAATTTCAAATCAATTTTCAAATTTTATTTACAATCATATTTATTTAATTAGACAATCAAATTTATATTTGAAGATTATCAAACTTAATATTTATCCATATATATGTAATTTTTTCAGAATTAATTTTGTTCAATAAAATAAGTATCTCAAAGAGTATATATCAGTAAATTACCCAATTTCCAGATGTTCTAAAATCCGGGTTATCACATTCCTTCCTCCTTTGAATCTTTTCGTCCTCGAAAAGAAACGAAAGCCAGAATTTATTAATATACTTATTATCAGAAAAATTTCTCTTTGATCATTTTTAAAACACTTAAAGATCTATATAATATTACTAATATAGTTTTTATATAATACTTTTATAACTCGATGTTTCAACAAGTCCATCCTCGTTCTCACATAAATTCGGTCACACTTTGATCAGGCGTGGGACTGAAAATCTATTTGTACTTAGCAGACCCATTTTCAACACCTAGTGAAAATACTTGGAAAATATTTTGTTAAATACAGAAAACGTTTTCGAAAATAGAGGAAACTTCTTTTGGTGAAAATGCTCTCACTACAACAATTTGGACTTTTAATGGCGTTTAAAAAATGCCATTAAAGGCTTTTATAGCGTTTTTATAAATGCTGTATATCAACATGTTGTTATAAGTCCGTGAGTTACGATAGCAACATAAAAAATGCTATAAATAATATCTTTTAACAGCGTTTGGAAAATGCTATAAACTATTTTAATGGCATTTTTGCACACGCTGTAATAAACATGTCATAAATAAGACGGGTTATTACACAGCAACAATGAAACGCTATAAGAAGTTCCTAACAATAGCGTTTTACCAACGCTATCAACAGTTGCGTATTATAGCGCTTCAAAAACGCTATTGTTACTTTTCATAGCATTTTTTAATGCTATCATCTTGTTGCATAAGATTTTCCGTGCTGTTTTTTGATGTTTCAATGCATATATGTATAACGAATTTAAATATCACTAACATCATATTTGATTACCAATACGTTATATGTAAACAAATAAAATTACACCAAAACAACATATGCTCATTATATTTCATAACCACGTATGAAGATTACAAATGCATATAAACAAAACTAATATTATACGTAAGCAATCTTATCAAAACGATACATAAAAGTATTTAAACACTAAAGATACACACGACATTATATCTTACTTCAAATCACCTTGTTGCTACTTGCTAACACCAAATGTATTAGTTACCTGTAAAGAAAAGTTCAATAATTAGTCGTAATAGACATGATTCATGAAAACTTAGCATATAAAGTGACACTTTTGACCAACAATATATGAAGTTTATAAACTTATTCAATTCTAAACCACTATTAATTATTATTTTATAAATTTGCTTACCTTTTACAAAAAAATTTCAGTATTTAGATAATTATTTAATTTATATACAACTTGTTTAACTTATTTAAATTTTTATACAACTTAGTTAATCTTTACAAATTTTTTTTAGTTTTCCAAAACTTAGTTAAGGTAGAAAATTATTTACTTTTTACAAAACTTGGTTAAATTTTACAAACTTAATTAATTTAATCGGATGTTTATAAAACTTGGTCAAGTTTTATAAAACTTAGTTAAATTTTATTAACTTTTTTATTTTTATACATTTAGTTTATTTTGAAAATTTAAACTTACTTAATTTCTACAAAACTTAGTTAACTTCTATAAAAATTAGTTATTTTTTTTATAAATTAAGTTAATTTTTATAAATTCATTTAATTTTTATAGAACTTAGATAACTTTGTTGATGCCATATTTTGTTTTAAATACTTTACTCAACAATTGCATGTTGATTGTTATAAACTTATTAATTTTTATAAAACTTAGAAATTTTATAAACTTATTTAATTTTAAAAAACTTAGTTTAGTTAATTATTATAAAACTTAACTAATTTTATAAAAATTAATTAACTTAATTTTTTTAAACTTAGTAATTGTTAAGGTCAGAACATACGTACCTTAGTAATATTTGTAACTGCACTATGAAGAGCATAAAGTTTGGCATTGAGCTTTCTTCTCTTGTTTCTTTCAGCTTCTGCATTCTTTCCTACATTAATATTGGAAGTAGAAGAGTTGGTTATTGTTCCTTCAGGCGAGCTTAATTCAGAGCTTAAGAAAACATCATCCATTCCTCAACTAAATAATATCAACATTTACCTATTGCACCAAAACACATACATGATCAAATTTATAATGAGTTCATCATAAAATCAATGAAACAAGGACATGCATGTTTTAACAGCCAATAAACCAAATCTGCTCATGAATATAAATAACATTAACCCTATAGAAAATGCAATGGCATGCGATTAGTAGATGGCACTAATACAGGCTACCAGCAAACTCAGAAGGTGTTTGCATTTTTTGTTCTTCAGGAAATTCTTGTTTTTGAGAAGCATGGAATCCCATCTTTTCAAATAACATATGTTTCCCTTAGCCTGATCAAAGGCTCACTAATAAACTTATCAACTTAATAAAACAAATTCTAGTTTGTCGCGGGTATGCTATATAAAAAATAAAATCACTATAGATCATCGGGGAAAATTGAAATTACCATTGTTTACTTCTGCTACGGAGGTCTTGAAACATGGTAAGAGATCATTGCTTGGATCACATTTTAAAACGACAAATATCCTGGTTGAAATATTGCACATTAACAAAGTAGTATACTTCCCTTCTCTCTGAGAAAACGGTATAAAGTTCAGTAACCTATAGAATCAAAATATTGGAGCAAGAACGCACAGAAAGTACTTTCAAATAAGTTATAGATATCATCATCAAATGATAAGTGTAAATACATGCCGACAGATATCTGAACCATGTCGTTACAGTCATGTAGATAACATTAAATACACCAACATTTCTTACATGATGGTAACTAATAGATGCGAGTATTGAGACATACAATTAGGACTTAATATTCGAGGAGGAAAATCTAAGTAAGCTTTTACTAGATAAAGATTTGCTTAGACCAGGACAGCACATGCATGGAAAGCATTACATGTGAGCTCGAACTAGTTGAATTTTATACATTTGTTGTAGAAGAAAAATATTACCTACAAGGCAAGAACTTACACTAGGCACTAGTCATAAACTTACATTCATCTCCTTTGTTGTTTAGGAATGGTGAGCTTAAGCAGTCTCAGAGTTGCACTGCTAATATTGGAAGGAGAAAAATGTAAGAAATTTTTGTTATTTATATCAGATTTGGATCACCTACTCTAGTTTTTTGGTACAGCAGTCAGTGCATTTCAGTAAACATTTAAACTATGCCAAAATACTCTTATCGATCTAAATATAAATTGTTAGATCTGCGTACCAGTTTCAAATGGTTTCCAGAGTACACAATCGGATTCCAACTAGATCTTCATTACAAAATTGATCTTTTCAATATTATGTTTCAATTTTTTTTTTGGAAAATCTGTTTATCATCAAGCATAATGACTTTTTTGTTTACAATTTCCAAAATGAAGGTTAACGAAGACTCAACCAGGCTGTCAGCAAAAAGCCATTAGATGAAATGGGCACGCCCATGTAGAAATTTAGCAGTTATGAACAGTATATCAAAATAGCAATGGTCGGACCAAAATAGTCCATTCCAACTTCATCATCCTCATCATCAAAAACTAGTCCAAGTAAATCCTATCAATCAGAGCAATGTCAACTTACTCTTATTAGTGTCAAAATATGATAAAAGCGCATTCAATTTGAGTCACTAATACTTTGCATGAAAAAGCCCCAGTTTATTGTAGTATCAAAGCACGATGTAAAAATTACTTTCCATGCCTATGGTTGAGTGGCCTTAGCTAACTATAACATACACAGGTGGAGTTCAAAGCATAACGATGAAGTGAAACAAAGAAGAAACACAAGTTAGTAATATCATCAGCAACATGAAACAATACTGGTTTTGTGCTTCCGAAACTTCTGTGTATAACAAACACTACGATGCAATTTTATTGCTTATTATTTGCATTATAGAGTGTACACTTTTGCTATCTGATATGTATCCAGACTGTAAATACACGGAGACAGGTCTTGATTATTCAGACAGATATGTTTTGCTTGCTCCAAGCTATTAATGGAAATATATATATGTTTTAAGTGAATGTCAACGAGAAGTGCGTATACATGCATATAACAAATAGATGATTATTGTAGTACATGAAGCAGTTGTCAATACAGGCTTTAATTGAAAAGCAGAAAATAGACTGCCTACTTCAACATGACCGAACTAACTACTGAAACCATTTTAGAGATTTTCTAGGCAAAGGTTAAAGGTGTCAATATTTTGTTGTGTGTCGTAAAACTATTGGTTTAACACATAAATGGTCTTTTAAAGGTTTTTTACGCCTCTTTAACGCAGGCTTCAAATTTGAATCAAATAAACGTAAATGGAGGTTTAGCTTTATTTGAATCCCTGTTGGATTTAAACACAAGGTCCATTCTCTATGTTTTAACACGTGCATCTTTGACCTCAACCTTCTTTTATTCAACTTATAATTTAACTTATTAATTAACTTCCTTTTCTATCAACAAAAACTACATAAACAAGTAAGCCAAACATTTTTGATCAATACGTTTTACAATCTACAAAGTCAAAATTTTCATTAATGTTTAAACTCCTATCTTTGATAACCAATTCATCAACAGACAATCAATGCTTACATAAACTTTATTATTCTCACACAAGTTTGACAAGTCATTATGTTCAAGTTTTCAATTTAAAAGTGGTGAAAAAAAAACAAGGAAATGAGAATTGCTTTTTGGAATCTTAGGACATTAAGAGGTAAAATCCAGTAATTTCTCACATTTCTGTTTTCATGTTATATAAATTTAACCATCAAATAGTTATTCATGTATTCCCTCAATCAAACTTTGTAAATTATTTTATGCCAAAATTATTTTTTAATTATAGCGTTAATTTAGACAATTTTTAGTCATGTATGATGTTTAAATGTTCAATCATGGAAAAATCAGCAAGAAATATAGAAGTTTTGCACTCACTTTGCCATCATACAACTTACATGAAATGATAAACAAAGAGCTAAGCCTAGATGAACAGATGTGTGTTATCAATTGTAGTCAGAAACCGTACCAAAGTTACACATGAATTCAAATGAAATTATAATAAAAAAACCTATGTGATTTTGGTTAGTTTTTTAAAACTATGTGAAGTTTTTTACTCGGTTTTTAATTGAGTATCACTCAGTTTTTTAACTAAGTAATACTTAGTTTTTAACTATATTTCAACGGATTAGAATGACTTGTTTTTTGCTGCAATCTCTGAGTTCAGATGGATTATAACTTGTTCATTGCTACAACTTTGAGCTCTACATTCGATACAGTATGATTTAGAATGACATATAAGTGATGTAAGACTATAATTTATAAACTACAAAAATATACATGTTTCTATAATTGTAAGCATACCCCAGGATGGAAGTTTGGTTCTAAGGTAAATCTAAAAAGAAAAACAACAAATGCAACAATCTTTGATGGCAAGAACTGAAGACATCTATAGTAGGCTTAACTCGACAATATAATCAGCTATATATTCTGATTCTGTGCTAGAGTACTGCAAAAGAAATTCAGTCAATACATCTGAAAAATAGATCGCAAAAGTAAACAGGACTAGAAGTTCACTTCAAGAATTGTTGAGACTATTGAGATTGATTACTTCAACAAAGAAGATCAGAAGAAGAAAAATCAACAAAAGGATATTATAGCATAGTTCAAGTCTATGAATTTGTAGAAATCCAGACAATCAACGTGAAGATAGCATACACATGTTCTTAAATATGCAATAAGTAGCAACCAAGAAATGACTTGATAATAAAGAAATGAAATTGGAAGTTTATTAAAAGATAGAAATAAGTGGAAAGTAGGTTGGCTAGAAAATAAGCAAGTTTTCCAATGTTTTCATTGAAGAAATGACTCGATAACAGGTTGATGTCCAGAGGGTAGGAGTTACTCTGTATTTTACAATTATAGAAAAGCATGAATATAGAACACGATAGAAAACGAAAAGGAATGAATGTTGAAAAATGTAGAGGGCATAAACCACATATATGATATAAGAGCCGGCCGTGGGTTGGAAAGGACAAGACGTGACTGAACCACGATCACAGTCTGACTCACAAAAATAAACTAAGTGGCTGTATATTTTATAGTTTAAATTATTACCGAATCCCTCTTCCCAGCTCGTCTTTGAGCTTTATGCTTGCTTTTCTTCTATTGTTTTACATGCCTACTTTGTCACTCTAACGGTTCCGTAGGGTAGGAAGCATCCCAGTCTAACTGTTCCAATGGATATAAGGTCACCAATAAATTATACATGATCTATATGAACATTCAAGTAATACATGTTCTATTTACGTCAAATAAGGTGCTTGGTTCGGCTGTCACAGCAATGAGACAAGTGAAAGAGAATACACTTATCCAACTGGTTTGGAACTTTGACCATTAGGAGAATTAATGGTTCAACTGACAGAATTTTGGTCCATAAAAGTATACACCAAAATTAATGAAGAGAAGATATATAGGTCAACGATTAAAAATTTCTTTTGATGTGAGGAAAGATGGAAGGTATACAGCTCATTGAGACATCGTGATGTATGTTATCGGTGATTGTGAACCTCCTCCTATAGGTGTAGATATCAACCATGACTTCTTCTTCTATTTTACAGTTTCAAAAGTTCCATTATTTATTTATCCATATAAAAGAAACACAGGATTAATTTGTCATGAAGTTATTGGGCAACTAGCTAATAGCTTAAATTCTATCTCAGCTTCAGTTGATAACCTAAACATCAACGTCTAATGTTTTTGCTGATGTCAAAATTATTTCTTAGATTTACCACAACAACAAAAAGTGACAGAAAACAACATGCAAGCTTACTAGTAATGTACATCTGAATAATGTTTATATTATACTTACAAGAAATTGATTCCATTATAACGTTCACAGCAGGCCAACCTATTGTAGTACCAAGAGCATCTTCAATGACTTCTAAATCGGATGTTGTTCTCCATGGACATGTTTTTGGATCTTTCGCAATATCTATCCAAACTTTAATTGATTTCCTTTTGTTTTTTAGCATCCCTCTTCCTATTATCCATTTTCTGCGTACAAAAGAAAATAATTAGAACCATAATAGATCACATAGAGGGTGTTTTAGAGAGTATGTGGGTCCCATAAAGCTGAGAAATAATTGAAGATGTGTCGATACTTTTATAATATAGTTATCCTTATATTCAGAAGCTGGTCAACCGAATATATAATTTATTTGCAATACCAAAACTCATACACGATCAAATTTATAATGAGGAGTTCAGCATAAAATCAATGAAACAGAGACATGCATGTTTTAACAGCCAGTAAATCAAATCTGCTCATGAATATAAATATAAATAACATTAACCCTATAGAAAATGCAATGGCATGCGACTAGTAGATGGCACTAATACAGGCTACCAGCAAACTCAGAAGGTGTTTGCATTTTTTTTTCTTCAGGAAATTCTTGTTTTTGAGAAGCATGGAACCCAAGCTTTTCAAAAATATCTGTTTCCCCTAGCCTAATCAAAGGCTTGCTAAGAAACTTATCAACTTGATAAAACAAATTCTAGTTTGTCGTGGGTATGCTATGTAAAAAATAAAATCACTATAGATCATCGAGGAAAATTGAAGTTACCATTGTTTACTTCTGCTACGAAAGTCTTGAAACATGGCAAGAGATCTTTGCTTGGAGCAGATTTTAGAACGACAGATATCCTGCTTGAAATATTGCACATTAACAAAGTAGTACACTTCCCTTCTCCCTGAGAAAACGGTATAATGTTCAGTAACGTATAGAATCAAAATATTGGAGCAAGAATGTGCTGAAAGTACTTTCAAATAAGTTATAGATATTATCATCAAATGATAAGTGTAAATACATGCCGACAGATATCTGAACCATGTCGTTACATGGAGATAACATTAAATGCACCAACATTTCTTACATGATGGTAACTATGCCGTAGGCGTGTTTCCCGAGTTTTAACTGAGGCAAATATGCCTCAGGCATGTTACCTTAATTTTACTTACCAGAGGTACGTGCTACTTTGTACATTTCGTATGGTAACTACTGGTATATGGTTCTCTATTAATGCTTCTCTATTCATATTTTTACGTAATTTTAGGGCTCATGTAATCCCCAGACTATTTTGGAATTGTTACAGGGTGCACCATTTCGTCAGCAAATAGAGTTATTTTCACATGTAAGGGAGCCTGGGGCATTATTGTTGTTGATTAATATGCATAGTAATGTTTCTTGATAGCTGGTGTGGTGTTTGATAGCTCTCTTCTAATACAGGTACTCTGAACAGGACAAACTGATTTAACTCAGTTTGAAATCGATCCAGCAAAATGTAAGTGATTTCATTTTTTTCAAGTTATAGAAATCAAATACTTACATAATGCATATTGTCAGTTTCAGCCCAATTAACATTTACATTGCTTACAAAATTATATGAACATTAAGCAATAACAGACATTTGTTATCTGAGAGTTTTCAATGCAAAAAGTCATCATACTTAATATAATGTAAAAGCATTAACATACAGTTATTGGCATTCCTTCAAACAATATTTTTATAATATTTCTACAGACAAAGCTTGGTTCTCTAAGTCTTCAAATATATATATATATATATATATATATATATATATATATAATATTGTTTCAAATAATTGAAATTGTATACTGATATCTATATATAGGATGGGGTGTATTTGAGTGAAAAAAGTATACCATCCATATCCTAGATTCTTATTACGGAATAAAAGCGATTCTTTTACTTTTTGTCATTGGTTCTTAATTTAATTTCTTATACTCTAATTCATTTGAGTTGGTGTGGCATTATAATATGTGTATATATGAGGAATTATTGTATTTGCCTTTTACAGAGTATATTTTGCAAACTATTAAAATAATTAATTGATATTTTTTTCTCTTGCAGATAATTATACTATCATTTCATTCCTGTAGGCACCAGATAATGCTTTTGCTAAAAAGATGGAATCCTGAGAGGTCAGCCAAAGTGAAGTAGTTTCCAGTGACAATTTAACTAAGACAACACGCCTGAGGCATATTTTCCACTGTTAAAACTGAGGCATACACGCTTCAGTTTTAACATCTCAGATTGCACAAATTTCATAACATGCTCATGCATCACATTCTATGGTAGGTGATACTTATAAAGCTCATACAAATAAATATCAATCTTTGTATTGATACCTACAAGTGATTATGACAAGGACTGATTCAACACGTAAAATCTACACAATTATTTAGTAATTTTATAACATGCTCATGCATCACATTCTGTGGTAGGTGACATATTTTGACAATATCTAGGAGATTTTGATCAACAAAAATCGATTAGAAAGCCCTAAAGAGTTTCCTCAGCTAATAACAAAACTATCCAGTTTAAAACCTCAACAACAAACAAAAGCCTCTAATCAACAAAAGGTATATGAGAAACTTGAATAAATTACTAAAAGGAAACAACTGAGACTAATTACATTCCCAAACAAAATACAAAACTCTCTAGCGAAAAAAAATAACATGAGATAACAAAAAACATTCCTGAAGTAAGCACAAACCAGAAAGAGACCATTGAAAAACCCTTGAGAATATTAGAAGACAAGTACGTACTTGCCTTAGACAGTGACAGAGGTACACATAAAACAGAAACAAAAACAGAAATACTTGGAAAGGCTCACTCCAGCACAAGTGAAAAGCTCTAAACAACAAAGTAAAAAGAGAGTACAAAATAGAGCAAAAGTGCACGAAACTTCTCCAGATTGTTATAATTTTGATAAAATGGAAGAGTATTATCGTATTTGTCATATAAAAAATAAGGATTAAACCATAATTTCCACTTATTAAAAATCATGAAATTATACGTTTTAAAAAGATACCAATTTGTTTCGATAAATAAATTTTTCACAACATAAATGCAAATATTCATTTACTTATCAAAATTAAATCAGATACTAGTTGAATATACCAAAGAGAAAATATCTTGTATTTGTATCAAAATTCCAATCATCCTATTAAACAAACCCAGAGGTATTACTGCCTTAGTTTTCCTAGGGTAATATTCTTAAATAGTAACGTCTAAATTAATTATTATTTTTAGCTAATTTCATGATAAGAAACTCTTTATTTTTTTGCAAAATTGTGGCTTTAACAAATGCTTACGAAATTCAATTCAGAAACGCTTAATTTCAAAGAGACATACTTAATTTCAAAGCGATACTGACTTGTTGGTTCTGTGTTTCCTAAAATCAAACATGGAGTATATACCTAAAAAGGCAAAGCAAAATCAAACATGGAGTATACATTTAAAAGTTGAAAAATATGTACCTAAAATTGGTCGAAGTTTGCGGCAATTGAGGAATGGAAGCACAGCGTAGTGAAGCTGACGGATCGGAGCAGTGGTGAAGTTGAGGAACCAGAGTAGCAGAGCAGATTGAGGAACGGCGATCAACGAAGTTGAGGACGGCGAGCGTTGGAGGAATGACAAGAGTTGAGGAACGGCGAGAGTGGAGGAACAGTTAGAAAGGGGGTTTTAAAGTAATGATTAATTTAGGGCTTGGTTCTGAAGCGTGAAATGAGTTATTCGCGGAAGAGATTAAAAAATTAGAGAGCGAGAACAAAAATATACGCGTGCAACTTTTTCAACTTAATCAATTACGTGTTAGTGAATCATAATTTTAATATAAATAGCTAACAATAGCAAGCATGTTGCAATGCCATTGTCTTATGCCATCAATAAATCATTTTTTTTGTAGTGTCTGGAAATCATCACCCCCATCCATGGTCCCAGTTAACCCGATGGTTACGTTGTCTTCCCGGCAAAATACATAGATAGCTGTAGGCACTCCGCGCCCCTCGATTACGCCATGGAATGCGCTACAGATCGCAGGTACATCCTGGGTTACGTTGCCATCACAGCAAAAGTCCATGTAACTGTAGGCATCAGCGCCCTCGAATTACGCTGCCAAAAAATGAAACTTCTCCACTCCACTCGACCATAGATTGCAGTCTACCGATGTTACGTTGCTCCTGGCAAAATCAAACGTAGACCGTTGACACTCACCTCTACACGATTTCTGCTATGGTCCCCAGTAGATCGCAGCGACATCGAGTTACATCGTCGACACAACATAACCCAAATGCCTCTGTAGGCATCAGCCCCCCTGACTTTCGCTACCCAATAATCCTCAGGAACTTCTGTTTGTCCAGACTTCCTCACAGGATCCACTTTAGAGCCTCCCCCTTGGAGCTCAAGGCAATACCAACCTATGGTACTCCTGAGAAGTTCATTTCAAGGGAGCGTCTTTTTCTCTAAAGCCATTTTCAAAACACTTTGTACTATACACATATAGTATCTTCCAAATCATACACCTAGTATGAATCCCATAAAAATCTCCTTTTCTCAAAATCGATTATCCCAAAATCGATAATTCTCAAACCAGACTTTCCAAATTTCCAAAATTGATTTTTCCCTAAAAATCAAAAGCCTTTCCAAAGTCCATAGGTTCCCAAAACTATTTTCCCAAAATCATTCTCATAATATCCTTTATATATATATAGATATATATAACTTTGAAAAATCTTTGGATCATTTCATACTTGTATAAAGTCCCTTTTTTATACAATAAATACTTTCAAAAACCCTTTTTTCTGGCTATAGATTCAACAACGGGAGTTTTATCATATATATAACAAAGATATATAACTTTGTTTATTCCAATCAAATATTCAGATTTGATTTCTCATTACTTTTCTTCATAAAGTGGACCTTTAATCATAGAAATTTCCAATTTCCATCTTACTTTATCGTATATTTCACAAAATATACTTTTCATTTCAAAAACATTTTACAGTTCTTATCCACAAATTTTCAATATCAGTTTCATTCAAACCCCGTACGATGTACTCATATCATCCGTACGATATATCAATCTGATCGCTCACTCGATCATAAAATTTCACTTTCGAACTAGTATCGTCCACCACACTTCCTAGTGCGGACTTAGATCTGGTTTCTTGATCAGAAACCATCATTCTCCTTGCATAGTCAAAACTATGATAGAGAATTCCCAGAACCAATCAAAAATCTATATCCAGGTTCGTCGTCGAAAGGAGAGTGAAAAATCCCAACTCGGATCGACATACTATCTCGAAATTCTATGCTCGAATCTGGATCAAATCATTATGCGAATAGAATAATATACATACATCCTACATATCTATCTTCATTGATTATTAACTAAATCAATTTCTCCTTTCTATTCACAATCCCTTAGATTCTTATTCATTTATTCACAATTGCCACAATCCTCATTTGGATTATCACCTTAATTCTTATCTCAAATGGATATTTAATCATAAACAGTTTGAATTCTGCCCAGCTTAAATTTAAAAAATAGCTTGAAAAGTTTAAAAAAATAGATAAGTAGTTGAAATATTTATTAGTTTGTAAAATAGCTGTAAAATAGTTAAGTAGTTATGAAATAGTTACAAAATAGTTAGATAATTGCAAAATAGTTTTTAAAATGGTGATTAGTTAAAAGTAATTCAAAAATAGTCATTAGTTTATAAAACGGTTGCAAAATAGTTAAATAGTTCTAGAAATAATTGTCAAATAAGTACAAAATAGTTTTGCTTAAAAAGATAGATTGCATAGTAAGTAGCTTGGAAAAATAGGTTTATATTAAAACAACTTATTTTGAAAATAGTCTAGAGCCAAACTTTACAACTTCCTAATCTCCATTTCCAATCATTTGCTAATTTCCAATTAACTTTCAATTTCAATTCAAATCAAGTTAACTTCCATTTTCATCCCAAATTCAAATCAACTTTCATTCGAATTTGAACTCATTCAAGTTCAATTTCATTTCAAATTAATCCAATTCAAAATTTTCATTTTAGTTTTGAACTTATCCATCTTCAATCATAATTCCAATTAATTCAAATAAATTTCAAATTGAACCAATTTCAATTCATTTCAATTCCAATTTGAATTAATCCCAATTCCAATCTCCACTTCTAAATCATCTCGAATTATGTAAATTCGAGTTAAATTTTCAGTTGCTGATTTAATTTCCTTAAATCAAATTAACCTTCCTTAAATCAAATTAATCTTACTTTAATTTAATAATTAAAATTTTTAAACAATTAAATTCTGAGTCCAAATTTCAAAATTCCATTTTAAATTATAGTTTCTTAACTTATTTCAAAGTTCAAATAAGAATTCAAAAACAATTTAGTCTTCAGATTCTAATTTATTGTCCATTTTTAACTTCAAAACCAATTCTCATTTTCATAAATTATTTATAACAATAGAATGATATCAGGATAAATAAACATCCAAATTTATCCAAACGCCAATTAACAGCATTTCAATTTCCAAATCTCAAACCCATTTTGTGATCACTCATAACTCCCATTTTAAATCAACCAATTAACTTCCCGAGTTAAATTTCAATTTCATCTTGAAATTTCCAATTCAGGTTGCTTATTCCAAACTTATTTAACTTCCTCTTAAGTTAAATTCAATTAAGTCATGTTAACCTTACTCAAATTTGAATTCCCACTTCAAATTTCAAAAAATTTAAACTCCTTATCAATATTCCTTCCCACTTATAAGTTCAAAACTTTTATCACTTCGGGTTATCACACTTTAGGGGAAATCAAAACTCAATACCTTAGAGTTTATTTCAAATCATCTTTGATTTTATGTATATTCCTCATTTATACATATTTATTTCCTTTGCACACCAAGTTATCCTTAAATTTTAAACCACCTTTGGTTTTAATTTAAAACAAATTCCTTTAAATTTTCAAACAACTCTTGTTTGAAACAGGACCCTTTCATTCTAATAATACTATTTATTATCTCTTTTAGTACTTGGAAACAAATTCCAAATTTCTGGACTTAGATTTAAAACTTCACAATTTTAAATTCTTCAATTCTAATTTATAAGTCATGCATACCTAAATGTTTAATTACTTAAAACATTTCATTTTGTTTTATCATTAACAAACATTTCATTATTAAACATAACAACCATTGATGATAATAACCAAGATTATCATATCTAGAAACTAATTATTTTTATATTATTCTGAAAATACTTCTACAAATTGAAGATTTTATTTTCAGTTTGGTTGTATTACTATTACCATTTAATTCTCATTATTACTTTTAATTCAAATAATATAACAACCAATTTATCTTAATATATAGTGGTTAGAAGAATCATCGCTTTATATATAAACTTATATAAAAATCATTTACTCTTAACCATTTTTAAAACCTTTATAAGAAAATAACAAGTACCTTCTCTCATATATATTACACTCAACTCATTCTAGGTTACTATTGGCCCTATCCTTAATGAGTAAACCCACCAGAGCCAAGGTTCTTGCTTAACCTTCAACTCTGATACCAAATGTAACGACCTGGAATTTTCGATCCCGAAAATTCCAGATAACTAGGGAAAAGAAGGAAAGAGATAGAAGAAGAAGGAGAAATAGAAACACCAAAACACAGAATCTCACATTCACAGCAGATCAAAATATAATATCAAATAAAATAACAGCTATACAAAGGAAAACTGTATCATTTAATTTACATTAGTGCATCAAAGTTACAACATTTCACAACCATTGGATAGTTAAAATAACTTGTCCCAGATAAACAATAATATCTCTCAGTGGAATACTCTATACGTCCCTGCCATCCGGCTCGCTAATTGAGCTCCAAAAATGTAACGACCTGGAATTTTCGATCTCAAAAATTCCAGATAGTTAGGAAAAGAAGGAAAAAGATAGAAGAACAAAAACACCAACATCTCACAATCGCAACGGATAAAATATAATATCAAATAATAGCAGTTATACAAAGGAAAATTGTACTTATCAAATTACAGTTTCATGCATTAGAGTTACGCATAAACACAAACACTGGACAGATACAATCATGACTCAGATACTACAATATATCACAGCGGAAACCCTCCATACATTCCTACCATCCAGCTCGCCTCCTGAGCTCCAGAAAGTCCTTACCTGAAAAGCTGTAATACTCGGTCTGACCTGAGCATTACATAAAAGTAACACCCGGGTCAGGCTGGAAACCAGCGTGAGTAAACCCATCTAACATGAAATTCTAATCCATAAAAATTATTTAAAACCCTTGATAACTTGTATCAAATTACAAATTCACAATTTGTTATAGACATCACTTATTTCACACATCAATTCCTAAGTACCAAAACTTAGATTAAATGGTCCAATTCACACAAATCATTCCATTCCAGCCCATTGATTTCACATATCAATCTATAAAGAATCGAAGTGGTTTCGGGTATCTACTAATACCCGACCCCGGTCTTTCCGATTCAATGTCATCTTAAACCTTGTTTGTTAAAGTGGATACAAATCAATTTTAAATACAAGTTCTCATATTCTCATAACAAATCAATTACTGATAGATTACTCAAAGTATCATAGTCCTACCCATCTTACAATATTTCAATACATCACAATCTCAATATCAGAGATATTCAGACAAACTAAGGAAATCAATTCAAGTGATCATCTATAGGCAAGATAAATCAAACAATTAATCTAATTTAATCACCCTTTACAAATTAAATTAATTATCTTTAATCCTGCTTAATTAACTTTGGTTAATTATAAAACATTGCTTACATTAATTACTTGATTAATTATTCTTCGTTAATTACTTTAACCTTTATTAATTAAATCATATCCATTGATTAACTACCCTTTAATTACTTACATTAATTAATTATACTACGTAATTAATCCTTAATTACTTCCATTAAGTAATTATTTTCCAATTACTTCATTAAGTGACTTTCCCTACTTAATTACATTCAGTAATTATCCAATAATTACTTCACTAAGTAATCATACCGAATCAGTCACATTAAGTAACCATGTTTAATTAATTATATTAATCAATTATCACTTATTCGCTTAGTTTAATGATTCTTTGCTTAATTACCTTCATTAACTATCCACTAATTACTTATTTAAGTAATACCCTTAATTAATCAATTTTTAGTAAAATAAGACCTTAATTAAACAAGATAAACTATCTACCTTAATTGATTACTTACTCATCATCTATGTCTTGTTTAAATTGAATGCTTGAAATCAATCACTAGAGAACTTTTATTTGATTTAAGGTTAAATACGCAAAACTTAAATACTTACTTAATTTCATTAGAAAATTTCATTTGAAAATACTTAGGAGTTCTAAATTAAATTGACTATTCTAATGTAATTAAACAAAGTCAAACAATTAATTCAAAACATTTTCTTTTAAATAAAAGTTTGGAAAATTGTTCTGAAATTTTTGCTTGAACCTATTATGAACATTTTATTTCCAAAACAGGTCAACATAGTTATTCTTGCTTCCCAAAATCTGATCATCATTTACTTATTTCTTTAAAACTGATATTAACATCAAATCCCACTCGCATATACCCGATGCAACACTTGAGTCCTCCCCTTCATTTTCTCAAGTACGTCCCGAGCCATCACATTCCCACAAGCTTCACATCACAGCAGTGATTGCTGATACATCAGGTATAGTGCACGAACAAGAAATACACGATCCCATCTATCAATACTTCGAGAAACAACCCGGGTCAAAACCTAAAACCCGAACCTAACTTCTTCTTCCCTCCGATGCCTGTGCACATGCACATCCCCACGCCGCCGCTCTGATCATCACCACTATCCCCAGCATATCATCGACGGCAAGCTCATTTGTTCCGACCACCCAGAACTAGTTTCGGTCCCCTGAATCGAAATTGAACAATTTCGAACCCCAAAAGAAAGAACTGATCACCTAAAAAACATCCGTAATTTCAACCTCCGACCACCGGTGACTAGAGTCTCGTGCCTAGACCTTCGCCTGAGTCCAACGTTCCTCTTCCCATGATTTGATTCAACTAGACACATCATCAACGCGACATTGTTCTTGAAAACAAGCACGACACAAGACATAACTTAAACCCTAGTTGTTCCCCGACCAGCCACATCGCTGACTGATAAACTCTCCGGCTATTTTTGCCGAGCTCCTCGACCTATAAACCTGCTTCAGCAACAAGCTCGACACCTCCAACAAATTTGATCATCGGGAATTGATAAATGCCCATATTCTGATCAACTAACATTTCCTACCGAAAGACTCGCTTGAAAATCTTGATATGATTTCTAAAAATCCTGATTTCTAAAAATCATAGTTTTATGAGACGAACAAGATTATATCAGTGAAACTCATAATTAAAGCAATAAATTTATCTGATATATTATCATTTTACTGTGATATTCCCTTTTACTAGATAATTTCTTGATTTTACTATTTGTTTACATTTTTAAAATTTATATTACACCGTCACCACCAAATTTTCTTTAAATATCATGCGCAAAATTAATCAGGGAAGAAGGAATTAGTTTTCTAAACCTATTTTAGCCTGTAGAACAAAGAACAGAGCGTAACATTTTCACAGGCATCCATGCAAAACATTAACACAACATTTCTATCATCATTTATCCCTTACATCAGATAAATAAGCAGATTAGGCTTGAAAACGGGTGAAGTTATTCACCTGCCTTGTAAAAGATGAGAATCATGCTTCCTGATTTTGATCTGATTTCCAGTTTTGGTGATGATCTGAAAAAGCTTTCGTTTCTAAAACTTATGTTAGATTCTGATCTTATCTTGCTTGATTGTATATTGAATTGAAATTTGATTTCGTACTTGAACTTTATGATTCTTCCTATTCTTTTCCTGAACGGTTCTATTTGCTTGATGCTTGGGTTGTTGAACTGCTTTGTTTTAGTCAAGCTGAATTTTCTGCTTGATGAATTTCTTTAGACCAGGTTGAAAACTTGAACATGTTTTGATTTTCTCTTTTTTTTAAAGAAGAAAGAAAAGGATTAAGAAAGAGGTATGAATATACAGCCTGGTTTTTCTCAAACACTTTATTATTTATATTTCCATTTTAAGAAAAAAAACATGCCACTTGTAATTAGCATGTTATAATTAACTTCCATTTGTAAAATTGCATGCATTAATATTTCCACATGTTTTATATTTATGTTTTATTGTTTTTATATGCATTTATTGTTAATTTATCACCTTACACTTGTAAATTTTGCATGAATATATTATTTTTAAATGGTTTAAAAAGCTTTTAAAAATTAATTTCCTAAATAAATAAATGCATATCTTAATTTATATAAATGAAATCGCTTAGAAGAAAATAATATAAACCAACCACCTTCTAAATCATATATAACATATTTTTTAAATCCAGAATAAAATTAAGATTTATATATATCTTTTGAATTTCAAATTTAAATCCAAATTCAAATTCAAATTCAATTTTAATTTTTAAAATCCAACTTAAAATCAAGTCAAATATATATTTAAACAAACACAAATTCAATTTGTAAATAATAATTCTATTTAAAATCTATATAATATATACAAACAACACATTATTATTATTATGTGAAAATAATAATCTTGATAATTTTAAATAATTTACAAAGGAGATTATTACATTTATTTATTTTATTTTAAATCGGTATTTTCAATAGTTGAATCAAATTATTTCCAATTATCTGATGCCCAAAAGTCCGGGTTATCACATTCTTCCCCCCTTTGAATCTTTTCGTTCTAAAAAAGGAACGAAGCCAGAATTTAATTTAATACTTTAAATCAGATAATTTATTCTTTGATTACTTTTAAAACACTTTTAAAATCCATATAATATTATAAAATAGTTTTTATAAAGATAATTTTATAACTCGCTGTTTCAACATGTCCATCCTCGTTCTCATAGAAATTCGGTCATACGTTGATTAGGCGTAAGACTGAAAATCTATAAGTACTTAATAGACCCATTTTAACAACCAGTGAAAATACTTGGAAATAATTTTATTGAAAATATCGAAATTATATTTTTGAAAATAGAGGAAATATCTTTGCTGAGAATGCTTTGGAAATTATCACCCCCATCCATGATCGTAGTTACATCCTGGGTTACGTTGCCATCGTAGCAAAAGTCCATGTAACTTTAGGCACTCCGCACCCCTCGATTACGCCGTGGAACCCGCCACAGATCGCAGTTACATTCTAGGGTTACGTTGTCATCACAGCAAAAGTCCATGTAACTGTAGGCATCAGCGCCCTCGATTTTCGCTGCCAAAAATGACACTTCTCCACTTCCACATAGTTCACAGTCTACCGAAGTAAAATCCGACGTAGACTATTGGTTCTCAGCAGCACACACGACTTTCACTATGTCACCATAGGTCGCAGTCTACCGATATAAAATCAAATGTAGACAGTTAGCTCTCAGCGGCACACACGACTTTCGCTATGGTCTGCAGCAGATCGCAGTGACATCGAGTTACACTGTTATCACGACATAACCTAAATGCCTCTGTAGGCATCAGCTCCCTCGATTTTCGCTACACACTACATAAAATCCTCAGGAACTAGTTTTGCCTGGACTCCTCACAGGATCAACTTTAGAACTCCCTTTAAGGTTCAAGGCAGTACCACCCTGTGGCACTCCTGAGAAGTTCATTTCAAGGGAGTGCCTTTTTCCCAGAGCCAATCTCAAAACACTTTATACTATACACATATAGTGTTTCTCAAATCATACACCTAGTATTAATCCCATATAAATCTCCTTTCTCAAAATCGATTATCCCAAAACCGATAATTCTAAAATTAGGCTTTCCAAATTCCAATATTGATTTTTCCCAAAAATATAAAGCCTTTCCAAAGTCCATAGGTTCCAAAAACCTTTTCCCAAAATCCTCATAAGATCCTTTATATATATATAGATATATATATATAATTTTAAAAACTTTGGATCATTTCAAACTTGTATAAAACTCCTTTTATACTTCAATATTTTCAAAACCCTTTTTTCTGGCTATAGATTCAACAAGGGAAGTTTTATCATATATATAACAAAGATACATAACTTTCTTTATTCCAAATCAAATATTCAAATTTGATTACTCTTTTATAAAGATATTAGCCATATTACTTCCATTTCAAAAACCATTGTACAATTCTTATCCATAAATTTCAATATCAATATCATTCAAAATCGTACGATGTACACATACCATTCTTACGCTATATCATCTGATCGCTCACTCAATCACACAATTTCACTTCCAAACTAGTATCGTCCACCCGACTTTCTAGTGCGGACTTAGATCTGGTTTCTTGATCAGAAACCGTCATTCTCCTTACATAGCCATAACTATGATAGAGAATATCTAGAACCAATCAACAATCCATATCCAGGTTCGCTGTCGAAAAGCGAGTGAAAAATCCCAACTCGGATCGATATATCTATCTCAAAATTCCGTGCTCGAATCTGGATCAAATCACTATGCGAATAGAATAATATATACATCCTACGTATTTATCTTTATTGATTATTAGCCAAATCAATTTCTTTCTATTCATCTTTACTTTGATTTCCATTCACTTACTCACAATTGCTTAAATCCTCATTTGGATTATCACCTCAATTCTTATCTCAAATGGATATTCAATCATAAACAGTTTGAACTCTATCCAGCTTAATTTAGAAAAATAGCTTGAAAAGTTTAAAAATAGATAAGTAGTTGAAAAATAATTATTGGTTTGTAAAATATCTGTAAAATAGTTAAATAATGATAAAAAAATTATAAAATAGTTAAATAATTGTAAAATAGTTATAAATAGTAATTAGTTATAAAACAGTTGGAAAACAGTAATTTGTTTATAAAACAGTTGTAAAATAGTTAAATAGTTTCAAAAATAATTATAAAATAAGTATAAAATAGTTTGGGGTTTAAAAAGAAAGGTTGTACATATAAATATCTTGGAAAAATAAGTTTATATGAAAACAATTTATATTGAAAATAGTCCAGAGCCAAACTATTCAATTTCCAATTTCCATCCTCATCAATTCAATTTAAATTTCCATTTCCATTTAAATTGACTCAATTTCAATATCTTCAATTTCCATTGAACTTGATTTAACGCTAATTCAAGTTGAATTATCCTTAATTTCTTTCGAAATTCAAATCAAATTCCATTTGAATTTTAAACCTATTCATCTTTAATTACAACTCCAAATTATTCAAATCAATTTGGACTAATTCCAAATTGAACCCATTTCAATTTTCAAATCACTTCAATTTCTGCTTGAATTAATCCCAATTCCCATTTGAATTTGAACTCATTCAACTTCAATTTCATTTCAAATTAATCCAATTAAAATTTTCCATTTGAATTTT
The DNA here is from genome assembly GCA_030765085.1 of Allium cepa. Classification (NCBI taxonomy): domain Eukaryota; kingdom Viridiplantae; phylum Streptophyta; class Magnoliopsida; order Asparagales; family Amaryllidaceae; genus Allium; species Allium cepa. Next base: position 640,008,365 of record CM060939.1, on the reverse strand, counting down.
ATACTTATCCATCTTCAATTTTAATTATTTCAAACTAAATTCAATTTGAACTAATGCAAATTTAAATCTCAACTTTAAACCATCTCGAATTATATAAATTCGAGTTAAATTAAATGTTGATTTAACCCCTTAAATCAAATTTATCTTTATTTTTAAAGCCTTTAATTAAATTCTGAGTCCAAATTTCAAAATTCCATTTAAAGTGCCTTTACTTCCATATAAACTTATTTCTAAGTTCACATCATAGTTCAAATCCTTTTTAAACAACTCAATCTTTGAAATTCAATTTATCACCAAATTTCAATTTTGAAATCAAATTTCAACAATTTTGGTTGCAATTAATCTTAAACATTCAAATCTTAAATTCAAAGTAATTCCATATCCTTAATTTCAAATTAAAGTTTAATTTCCCTCAATAATGGACATATTACCATAATCCATTTCTTCATTCATTCATTTAAACAAATCCAATTCATAGTTTAAAAATTATTAATAACAATAGGAAAATATCATCCAAATTATTTTAAAACATCTATCCATTTCCAATTTCCAGATCTCAAACCCATTTTGAGATTACACAAACTCACAATTCAAATCAACCATTTAACTTCCACTTCAAATTTAAACTTCTTATTAATAATCTTCCCTCTTCAAATTTTAAATTTCTTTCAATCTTTTTTCTTACTTATAAGTTCAAATACTTGTATCACTTTGGGTTTTTATATCACACTTCAGGGTCAAAACTCAACATTTTAGAGTTTGTTTCAAATCACCTTTGTATATATACATATTTACTTTCTTTACACACCAAGTTACTTTTAAATTTTAAACCACCTTGGTTTCAATTCAAAACAAGTTCCTTTAAATTTTCAAACAACTCTTGTTTGAAATATGACCTTTTTATAATATATTTATTATTTCTTTATCATTTTGAAATAATTTTCAAATTCTGGACCCAGATTTAAAACTTCACAACTCAGATCATCTTCAATTCCAATTTATAAGTCATACTTACCCAAATGTTTTACTTCCTTAAAACATTTCATTATTAAATATAACAACCATTTATGATAATAACCAAGATTATCATATCTGGAAACCAATTCATTATTATCTTATTCTGAAACACCTCCCCAAATTCAAGATTTTAATTTCAGTTCGAATCCATTTCAAACTTATCTTTATTTAATTTCAATTTAGTTGTATTTCTATTTCCACTTAATTTAATTCCAATAATTTAACAACCAATTACCTTAATACTTATTAGAAAGAAATATTGCTTTATATATCAAAATATATTCTTATATAAAATCATTTAAAATCTTTATATAAGAAAATAACAAGTACGCTCTCATACGCACACACACACACACTCAACTCATTCTAGGGTACCATTGACCCTGTCCTTAATGAGTACATCCACCAGAGCCAAGCCAAGGTTCTCGCTTAACCTTCACTTTGATACCAAATGTAACGAACCTTGATTTTCGATCCCGAAAATTCCAGATAGTTAGGAAAAGAAGGAAAAAGATAGAAGAAAAGAAGAACAGAAACACCAACATCTTACAATCACAACGAATAAAATATAATATCAAATAATAACAGTTATACAAAGGAAAACTGTACTTATCAAATTACACTTTCATACATCAGAGTTACACATAAACACAAACACTGGACAGATACAATCATGACTCAGATACTACAATATATCACTGCGGAAACCCTCCATACGTTCCTGCCATCCAGCTCGCCTCCTGAGCTCCAGAAAGTCCTTACCTGAAAAGCTGTAATACTCGGTCTGACCTGAGCATTACATAAAAGTAACACCCGGGTCAGGCTGGAAACCAGCGTGAGTAAACCCATCTAACATGAAATTCTAATCCATAAAAATTATTTAAAACCCTTGATAACTTGTATCAAATTACAAATTCACAATTTGTTATAGACATCACTTATTTCACACATCAATTCCTAAGTACCAAAACTTAGATTAAATGGTCCAATTCACACAAATCATTCCATTCCAGCCCATTGATTTCACATATCAATCTATAAAGAATCGAAGTGGTTTGTGGTATGTACTGATACCCGACCCGGGTCTCTTCGAATTCAGTTTCATTTTAAAGCTTGTTTGTTAAAGTGGATACAAATTAATTTTAAATACAGATTCTCATATTCTCATAACAAATCAATTAATTATAGATTACTCACAGTATCATAGTCCAACCCATCATACTATATTTCAATACATCACAATCTCAATATCAGAGATATTCATACAAACTAAGGCAATCAATTCAAGTCATCATCTATAGGAAAGATAAATCAAACAATTAATTTAATTTAATCACCCTTTACAAATTAAATTAATTATCTTTAATCCCGCTTAATTAAATTTGGTTAATTATAAACCATTACTTACATTAATTACCTTGATTAATTAATCTTAGTTAATCACTTTAACCTTAATTAATTAAATAACATCCAGTGATTAACTACCCTTTAATTACTTACATTAATTAATTATACTAAGTAATTAATCCTTAATTACTTCCATTAAGTAATTATTTTCCAATTACTTCATTAAGTGATTTTCCCTACTTAATTACATTCAGTAATTATCCAATAATTACTTCACTAAGTAATTATACCGAATCAGTCACATTAAGTAACTATCTTTAATTAATTATATTAACTAATTTTCACTTATTCACTTAGTTTAATGATTCTTCCCTTAATTACCTTCACTAACTATCCACTAATTACTTATTTATGTAATTACCCTTAATTAATAAATTTTTAATAAAATAAGACCTTAACTAAACAAGATAGACTATCTATCTTAATTGATTACTTGCTCATCATCTATGTTTTGTTTAAATTGAATGCTTGAAATCAATCACTAGAGAACTTTTATTTGATTTAAGGTTAAATACGCAAAACTTAAATGCTTACTTAATTTCACTAGAAAATTTCATTTGAAAATACTTAGGAGTTCTAAATTAAATTGATTATTCTAATCTAATTAAATAAAGTCAAACAATTAAATTCAAAACATTTTATTTTAAATCAAATTTTGGAAACTTGTTCTAAATTTTTTGCTTGAACCCATTATGAACATTTTGTTTCCAAAACAGGTCAACATAGTTATTCTTGCCTCCTAAAATCTGATCATTATTTACTTATTTCTTTAAAACTGATATAACATCAAATCCCACTCGCATATACCCGATGCCACATTTGAGTCCTCCCCCTCATTTTCTCGAGTACGTCATGAGCCATCACATTCCCACGAGCTTCACATCACAGCAGTGATCGCTTATACATCAGGTACAGTGCACGAATACGAAATACTCGAGCCTATCTATCAATAATTCGAGCAACAACCCGGGCCAAAACAGAAAACCCGAACTTAACTTCTTCTTTCCTTCGATGCCTGTGCACATGCACATCCCCACGCCGCCGCTCCGATCATCACCACTATCCCCAGCATATCATCGACGACAAGCTAATTAATTCTGACCACCCAGAACTAGTTCTAGTCCCCTGAATCGAAACTGAACAATTTCGAATCCCAAAAGAAAGAACCGATCACCCAAAAATCATCCGTAACTTCAAACTCCAACCACCGGTGACTAGAGTCTCGTGCCTAGACCTCGGCCTGAGTCCAACGTTCCTCTTCCCATAACTTTGATTCAATTGGACACATCATCAACGCGGCATTGTTCTTGAAAACAAGCAAGACACAAGACATAACTTAAACCCTAGTTGTTCCCCAACGAGCCACATCGTTGACAGATAAACTCTCTGGCTATTTTTGCCGAGCTCCTCGACTTATAAACCTGCTTCAGCAACAAGCTCGACACCACCAACAAATTTGATCATCGGGAATTGATAAATGCCTATATTCTGATCAACTAACATTTCCTACCGAAAGAGTCACTTGAAAATCTTGATAATTTCTAAAAATCATAGTTTTATGAGACGAACATGATTATATCAATGAAACTCATAATTAAAACAACAAATTTTTCTGATACATTATCATTTTACTGTGATATTCCCTTTTACCAGATAGTTTCTTGATTTTACTATTTGTTTACATTTTTAAATTTATATTACACCATCACCACCGATTTTTTTTAAGCATCATGCGCAAAATTAATCAGGGAAGAAGGAATTTATTTTTTAGAACCTATTTTAGCCTGTAGAACAAAGAACAGAGCATATCATTTTCACAGGCATCCATACAAAACAATAACACAACATTTCTATCATCATTCATCCCTTACATCCGATAAATTAGCAGATTAGGCTTGAAAAAGGGTGAAGTTACTCACCTGTCTTGTAAAAGCAGAGAATCATGCTTCCTGGTTTTGATCTGATTTCTAGTTTTGGTGATGATCTGAAAAGGCTATTGTTTCTGAAACTTGTGTTAGATTCTGATCTTATCTTGCTTGATTGTATATTGAATTGAACTTTGATTTTGTACTTGCATTTTTTATTCTTCCTATTCTTTTCCTGAACAGTTCTGTTTGCTTGATGCTTGGGTTGTTGAACTGCTTTGTTTTAGTTAAACTGAATTTTCCGCTTGCTGAATTGCTTTAGACCAGGTTGAAAACTTGAACATGTTTTGATTTTCTCTTTTTGTTAAAAAAGGAAGAAAAGGATTGAGAAAGAGGTATGAATATACAGTCTGGTTTTTCTCAAACACTTTATTATTTATATTTCCATTTTAAGAAAAAGAAATATGCCACTTGTAATTAGCATGTTATAATTAACTTCCATTTGTAAAATTGCATGCATTAATATTTCCACATGTTTTACATTTATGTTTTATTGTTTTTATATGCTTTTATTATTAATTTATCACCTTACACTTGTAAATTTTGCATGAATATATTACTTTCTAAATGGTTTAAAAAGATTTTAAAAATTAATTTCCTAAATAAATAAATGCATATCTTAATTTATATAAATGAAATCCCTTAGAAGAAAATAATATAAAACATCCACCTTCTAAATCATATAAAACATATTTTTTAAATCCAGAATAAAATTAAGATATATATATCTATCTTTTGAATTTCAAATTTAAATCCAAATTCAATTTCAATTTCAATTTTTAAAATCCAACTTAAAATTAACTCAAATATATATTTGAACAAACACAAATTCAATCTGTAAATAGTAATTCAATTTTAAATCTATATAATATATATAAACAACACATTATTATTATTGGAAAATAACAATCTTGACAATTTTAAATAATTTACAAAGGAGATTATTACATTTATTTTATTTTTTTAAATCAGTATTTTCAATAGTTAAATCGGATTATTATACAATTATCTGATGCCCAAAAATCCAGGTTATCACAAGAACGTCCGTACCTGGAAATCTGTAATACTCGGTCTGACCCGATCATTACATCAAAGTAACACCCGGGTCAGGCTGGAAACCAGCGTGAGTAAACCTGTATAATATGAAATACCAAATTATAACTTATTTGCAAACTAGGGTAACTAGTACCCTCTATGAGTTCTTACTTATTATAGTCAACCATTTTCACATACAACAGTTCTCAGGTAAAATGTCCAAGTTACTTAACTTATCCCATTCCAGCCTGATTAATCACACATATCCAATTTATAAGGAATTTGGATTACTAATCGAAGTGGTTTCGGGTATTGCTGATACCCGACTCTGGTCTCTTCGAATTCAATGTCAACTTTAATCCAAGTTGTTAAGTTTAAAACAATACAATACATATTCAGGATATCATACCACAAAACAATTTATCATCGATAAGTAACTGACAATATTACTGTTTAACCTATTATATCACAACACATCTAAATTGTCTATCAGAGACATCAACAACCTAAGAAATCCCATATTATTCAATCATCCATAAGCAAGATTTATTAGATATATAATTCATAATTAATTTAATTTATCTCCAATTAAATAAATTACCAACTTCAATCACTTGAATTATCTTAATCCCGCCGACCTAACATTAATTAATTTCAACCCAATTAATGATCCATCTTAATTAATCCTCCTTGTTTAATTACCTTATAATTACATTTAGTATTTGTCTTTTAATTAACCATATAGATTAATTAGCCTTAGCCATTCACATTAATTAATCTTTAATTAATTAATGACATTCATTAATGATCCTCTAATGACTTCCAGTAATTAATTATTCTTTTAATTTATTACATTTAACAAGTAATCTTTTAAATTAATCAAGTTCACTAATTAACCATAATTAATCATAGACAGTAAGTAACCATCCTGTAATTACTTACCTTAATTAATTAACTCCTTAATTAATTATATTAATCCTTTGATTAATTACACTAAGTAATTAATCCTTGATTACTACCATTAAGTAGTTTTTTTAATTACTTTCTGTTAACTAATTATTCTCTAAATTAATTACATTCAGTAAATAACCCCCATTTAGTAATTATCCATTAACTACTTCGCTAAGTAATTTAACTTAATTAATTCATAAGTGATTATCTTTAATTAATTAAACTAATTAATTAACTTAAAAATTAATTAAATTAATTAATTAATCAATTAATCATTACTTAATCACTGGTTAATGATTCAACCCTTAATTACATTCGTTAACTACCCACTAATTACTTCATTAAGTAATTATCCTTAATTACACTAAGTAATTAACCTATAATTTGTTTTACTAATTAATTCTTCTTAATTTACCACAACCTTTGCTCATTAAAGATAAATCCTTTATTTACATTAAATAACTATTCCCATCATTAAGCTTTATAAGAAACCATTTTAAAAAAAATATTTTATAATTTACTTTTAAACAAAACAATTTAAACATTAAAATTTAACATTTAAAATCCTTGAAAAATAAATACTCAATCTTTGAAAACTAAATCACCCATTCAAACTTATTTATCTTAAAAATATTTAAAAAATTTAGTTCAATATTAATTTTAAAATATCCTTTTAAAAACTTGTTTTAAATGCTTTGCTTTGGAACCTAAATAATGTTTAACTTATAAACTTATTCTTGATATTACTTAAACTTTGTACTATCTTTATACCCCCTTTTAAAAAAAACTGTTTACATTAATTTATTAAATTATAAAAGCCTAGAAAACTTCAACAGACAACCCGAGCCACAAGATTGACACCCCGATCACCTACCCGAGCCATACGCTTTCCCCAAAGCTCCGAGACAAACTCGAAAACTTCTCGAGACAAACCCGAGCTCATCCCCGAGAACCCCAAAACTCAAATGCACAGCTAAGCTTCACCTGATACAACGTGCACGTGGTGCATGCAAGCCGACGAACCATCTCATTCCGACCCTTCCTCCGATCATCTGCCAGTCATCGATAACCTCGTCGTCTCTCACGTGAACCCAAATCGCCATATCCATCAACGAACGAAAATCGAACCCAATGACTCAAAAGCCTGGTAATACCACCATCAAAATTCCTCCAATCGTCGACGAACCTGTCACTGATAAACCTTGCCGACCTTACCAACAAATTGCCTATTGGGACCGGAGGACCATCGTTGCCACATTCGTCATGATAAAATCGACTATCGTATTGTCGGGGAAAACCCTACTTCGCCCTTCTCCGGTCACTACGGCCATTAGTAAAATATAAAACTATTTTTGCTACTATCGGCAACCCTCCAGCTAGCTTCGACCATGATCTCGACTCCATCAACCATGCCGATCATCGTAATTTGACGATGAAATGGAAACTGATCAACTCCTAATATCTCGACAGTTCCTAAACTAAAAATCACAATTGTTTTACCTAAATTCATGAATTACAATAACTAATCTGATTATGGATTCCGATTTTTAAATCAAGATGTTTGATTTTTAATCCAAATTGATTTTTCACTGAATTTTCCTAAATTTAAATTAATTACGAAATAAAAAATTATGAAATTATTTTTTTAAAATTGATATTACATAGTTAGGAACTGTTTTCGTTTAGGAATTTAAGCATGAAATCAAATCTATGAGAAGATACAAATTTTGAAAGCCGTTCTTGAGCCTGTGAATAACAACACGGTAGATATATATACATGTACACGCACAATCTCAAACAAATCTAATGTTCATACATACATGCTCAACCAGACATTCGAGTAGTATTGAATACTATATCTCTACCAATTTCCATTACATGCAACAAGTTTAATCACATAATTTTAACTGTTTTTAAGGTAAAAGTTTACTCACCTTATATCCTGGAATAGAGAACAGGTTAAAAAAAATTCTCTGGAACCAATCTGTTTTTATTTGAATTTGATGTTGATATTGAAATGATCTGATGCTCGAACTTTCTTTAATTCATAAAACTGAGCTGCTTTGTTTGCTTGATGAATTTGCTTCGAGTTTTTGAACTTGAAAGGGTTGATTGTTTTAAGTTTCCTTTGATCTTGTTTCTGGTTTGTTACATGCTTTGGTTCATTTTTCTTTTGGTTTAGAAATTGAAGATATAAAGGAAAATGAGATAGTAGAGTATAGATGATTTGTAGCTTTAATTATGATTTTTTTAAATAAAGGAAAATAAATGAAATTGTGACACTTGTTTACATAGCTTACAATTGTCCTTAACATGATATAATTAATTCACACTTGTAATTACAAATCATCCTTAGCTTACATTTGTCATTTATGTTGTATTCATATGTTTTATATATATTATATATTATATATATATATATATATTTATGTTATATTTTAAATTTAGTTTTATATTTATAAATGTTTTAAGTTTTTTTAATATTTAAACTTCTCTTTATTTAATTTACATGTAACTTAAAAGAAAATGATATAAAATCCAATTACACACTTAAAAATAATTATACTAGTTTAATATATCCTTTATAAAACCTTGTAAAAACAATGATCTAAAACTAATTATATCTAAAAAAAAAATCATATATGCATTTTATTTTTAAATTCAATTTATTTCTATGATATTTACATTTGAATTTCAAATCATATTTCAAATTCTATTTACAATCATATTTATTTAATTAGACAATCAAATTTACATTAGAAGATTATCAAACTTAATATGTATCCATGTATGTTTAATTTTTTTTTAGAATTAATTTTGTTCCATAAAATAAGTATCTCAAAGGGTAAAAATCAATAAATTACCCAATTACCAGATGTTCTAAAATCCGGGTTATCATACAAAAAATGGACTCCTCATTAGTACTATCTGGCTGACGTTGCTTGGAATCTCACCGGGACCCTATGTTAGTCACTTAATACCTCAAACCCAAAGTGGACCCTTCTCGAGATACCCACTACCACTTCGAATCAATAATTCGAATCATTTAATACTTTTTAGTTGGGAAAGAGACGGGTCCTCAAACAACCACTTAATACCTCTAACCCCTAAGCAGTTCATATGGTTCATATAACCATTTCCTATGGGTCCCACTATTGGTGATATCTCACATCAGTAGTATGTGTACACAACTACTGGTAGCCTTTGAGCGAAGGGCAGACTTTCGTTGTGTAACTCTATTGACCTCGCGTCGCAATCTTTTGAGCCCAATAAATTATCATATGCATCCTATGGTTAAAGATGACTCACATCAACAGGAAGTGTACACAACACCAGTAGCCTTAAAGTAAAGGGCAAACTTCCGTTGTGTAACTATACTGACCTCACATCCCAATCTGCTAAGTCCAATTAATCATTCTAAGCTTTACTAACTTAAGCCGTATTATCCTAGGCTTTACTATTACTAAGCTTTATCATCCTAGATTGAATATTGGACTTAGTTTATTAACGTCCTTTTATTTATTTAAGTCTATATAAATTACCTTAAATATTTAATTACCCATAAATACCCTTTATTTTCTTCTTCCATAAATGTCAATTTTTCCATGATAAAAGAATATCGTACTAATGAATATTTCCTAAGACATTTATGCATATTTACTATTCTCCAATTAGTAACCTTTTATAACTATTCCATAGTTATTTATCTAATCTTCCACATTTATCAATCTCATACCCCTATTAATTGTAACTCCTAAATACATTCCTCATTTATTGCTCATCAATAGGCATTATTACCATTCCAAACTTTCCTCCTATTTCCTATTCATAAATCAACATTATTACTACGTATAACTAATATCCTAAGTGAGCGTTAAGCATAAATCATCATATTTATTAACAGGTATAAATATGTATAAATGCATACTTTTACCAAATATATTCTAGTCATAAACTTAACTAGAATATTTTTTCATATTTATTTTGCTGAAATTACATTTCTTAGGAAGATTCTCCCTTTTGATTCTCATAAATTAGTTTAAAACAAAAGATCAAGAATAAAAGAAAGGATTTACCTTGTTTGAAATTACAAGGAATGCTTATTTTCTTTTTATTGGAATAGATAGTGTAAACTATGATGTATAAATCTATACTTTACACATCTCTTCTTTTTGATTTGCATATATTCCTTGTTAAATCAAACGCTGCACTTTTTGTGCAATTTGGAAACACAAACAAATTCATAAATATCAAACGGACTTTCTTCACATAAATTAAACTACAGAATTCTCAAGTCAACATAATTAGGATAATAATCAAAATCATACTAGTAATCTGTATCCCAATTCTAGTCTGGAACAAATTTCATATCTAATCAATATTCATATCTATAACTTTTGGGACTGATTTACGGATAAGGTGTTATGATAATTCCAATCAGATCTCCTTAGAATATGTAGGCGATGTTTAATACATCCAATTTTTACCTAGAACTCACATATATTTACTCATTTGACATAAAAATCAAACATATGCCAACGGGATAGAATCAGAAGCATATATAAATTTCACACTCACCCTCTAAAAGCGTTCCAAATCTTCAGATCCAAATTAAAACCTTTAATTCAACTCCGTTTTCTTCTTATTTCAATGTATAAAAAGGGTATATACATATATTAGAATTATAGATCTGAGATGAGATTTGGGGTTGAAGGGAAATATAAATACATACATACATATATATACACATAAATATTAATGGCGACTGCAAACCCTGTTAATCCTACAATTCTCGATTCTTCCACGACGATCGATCCTGACGAAAACGATGATAATTGAGTGGAGGTGAAACATAAGGGGAAGGGGATAGCGAAAGAGGGAGGAAAATTATCATTTGTCAAGATCCTTCATAAACCCCAAAAGGCTATAGACCCTAAATCGTGGATTGAGGTGATCGACAATCAAGTGGAAATTAAAGGTGCGGTGAACTATGTCGACCCTATAATTGAAGGAGAAGAAATCTATCAGATTATAGATGAAGAAGATTACGCGGAAGCTCAAAAAATATGGAAGAATTATATATATATATATATATATATATATATATATATATATATATATATATATATATGGCAGGCAAGAGGCCGTAAGTTGTCCATCTGAATGCCTATATAAAACGCGTCTGGAATCCAAAAGGAGTGCGGGATGTCTTCCCCAAAGACAACAGATTCTATCTCATAAAGTTTGATAAAGAAGAAGACTTTGATAAAGTTTTAAAAGGTGGTCCCCAGTTCATGGACAGCAAGCTAATCATAAAGAAAAAATGGAAAGTCGAATTCAATTTCGAATGGGAAATGTTGTCATCTTATCCAATTTAGATCAAAATGCACAAGCTCGACCTAACACTTTGGAATACAAGATGTATTAGTAAATTAGCAAGTATGATTGGGAGACCTTTGGACATCGATGAAAATACAAGAAAGGTCAAAAGAATTAACTACGCTAGAGTTTTAGTTGAAATAAAAGCAGATAATGCCCGACCAACAACAGTCAAGGCTAAAAACAATAAGGGACATATATACACACAGGATATTGAATATGAGTTTGTGCCTCCTAGATGTAGTTCATGCAAGTGTTTTGGTCATTCTATTTTACAATGTAATAACATTAAGGAGAAACCAAAACAAATCTAGGTGGAGAAAAATAAAATTCACAGTTCCCCTATACAAAGTGATTTCACTTCTACCAACCTAAAAAATACAACAGCCACAAAAAATAACATACAAAAAGCTGCAATTAGTCCTGATAAAACTTTTAGTTCAGAGGGCTTTGGATCAGAGTAAGCAGTTCTTCCAGTTCAGGATCAAGAGGTTGAATACCAGTCTGCTGCTCTAGATGTGGAGCAATGTTTGGAGAATGAAAAGATGCCTGAGTCTTTGGAGGAAATCCAAAGGATGAACATACAGGTGGAGTCATCTGCCGAAGAAAGTGAAGAAGACATAGAAGATCTTAGTAAAACACAGAAATCAATAAGCACTATGAAAATATGTTTAACAAGATAGGAGATATCGAGGCTTCAAAGAAAGCAACTGTTGGGTATGCTCCAATCACTAGGATCAAATCAAATAAATTTAAATGACAGTTCTGTGTTGGAATGTGAGAGGTCTAAATAATGACATTCTCCAATTAGACCTCCACAACTTAAGGGCCTTGTATAGGCCATCTATAGTAGCTTTATTGAAAAATAAATTTTCAGAACATAGTTTGGAAATGTTTGAAAGCCAAATAGGCAACCAATGGAGCATGGAACACAATATTACTCAGCAAATAAAGGGAAGAATTCTTATTTTATGGGATAATAATGTTTGGACTGGGACTCTCATTGACAAAAAAGAATAGAAAATGACTATTTTATTTAAAAATCTAGGAGGTTTGGAAATTTACATGACTTTTGTCCATGCTAAAAACCTGGCTTCAGAAAGAAAAGAATTATGGCAACAAATAATTGATCATTCTTAACAAATTAAAATTCCATGGATAGTTATGGGAGATTTTAATGCAGTACTGAAAACAAGAGAAAAGAGAGGAAGAGTTACACTGAAGGTGTCCCAATTAGCGGAGTTCAATGCTGTGTACTTGCAAGCGAGCTATTTGAAGCATCACATGCTGGCTTGCATTTTAGATGGAAAAGTGGTGAGGCTAGAAACATATCTTCTAGAATAGACAGAGCTCTATGTAATTCAGATCTAATTAATAAAATCCTTGCCTTGCAAACTAGCATTCTTCCTAGTTCTACTAGTGATCATTGCCCATTACTTGTTCAATTCAACAAAGAAAGTAGTAGTAGCAAAGGAAAGCCATTTAGATATGCTAATAATTGGAACCGGTTAGAAGGTCATAAGGAAGCCTTTAAACTTGTAAAACATCCTACTACCTCCGGGAAACAACATGTACAAATTCATTATGATGCTTAAAACCATGAAGCAAAGATTAAAGGAGTGGAACAGGAAGCGATCCAAAAATAAAGACATAATTATCAATACACAGAGTCAACTAAGGGATATACAAGAGTCTCTTGACAAGGATCTCTTGAATGAGAACCTCAATACCTTATACTAACAGATACAGGGTAAACTAAAGGAAGAACTCCATAAACAAGAAATAGAGATCAAACAAAAAGCAAAATAAAATTGGTTAACTCAAGATGATGAATATACTAAATTCTTCTACACTAAAATGTCTCAACGAACCCATTATAATAATCTCTTGAACTGCTTGAACGAGGAAGGGAAAGTGATGAATAACTTGAAGGAAATAGAACTCAATGCTTTATCCTACTTCATGGAATTATATAATGGAAACTCGACATAAGAATTACCTACTGTCCATTGTAGAAGGAAGATCTCTCAAAAAGGATGCTCCATGCTCACAGCTCAGATTACTGAAAGGGAATTGTGGAGAGCTGTTCAACCCATTCATATTAACTCTAGTCCTGGTCCAGATGGAATAGGGGCAGCTGTCTTTAAAATGCACTAGATACCCCTGAAAAATCCCGTATTACAAGCTTATCAGGAAGCTCTAGACAATAGTGAGTTTTTACAAGAAATAAATCACACTTTTATATCTTTAATTCCTAAAGTTAAAAAACCAAATAGAATGGAAGATTATAGGCCTATCTCTTGCTACAATGTTTCTTACAAGATTCTTAGTAAAATCATCTGCTTAAGACTGAATAAAGTTCTTCCATACTTAATTACTCAAAATCAAAATGCCTTTATAAAGGGTAGATTTATACCAGAAAATTCTCTATTGGCACATAAGCTTATCAGAGATTTTAATAAACCAGGAGCAGATAAAATGTTCTCAAAGTAGACCTGCATAAAGCATATGATAAAGTGAATAGATATTTTGTCATACATATGCTTAAAGCTATGTGGGTTCCAGATAAACTCTTAAAACTGATAAGTTATTGTATTTCCACTCTAACCTTCTCAATTCTTATCAATGGAGTTCCTAAAGGATACATATCAAGTAACAGAGGAATAAGACAGGGGGATCCCCTATCCCCTTATCTATTTCCAATTGCAATGGAATGGTTTTCTCTACAAATGGAAATAGCATGTCATCAAAATAATATAATCCCTGTGCATAAAATAACACCAAAAGTAACCCATCTTATATATGTTGATGACCTTATCATAGTCTTGAAAGCATCGACACATGCAATTGATACCCTTAAAGATATCTTTTATCATTTAGAACTGTATGGAGGGTTGACACTTAATGAAGGGAAAACAAAATGTTACTTTAACAAGTTTTTGTAAAGATAGACAGAGATTGCTCATAAGAATTGGAGTCTCAGAAGGGGAAATTCCAGTAAAATATTTTAGGATTCCATTGTCTACGAATACCATTACAGACAGAGAATGTGCTAAACTTATAGACAAGGTTAGAGAGAAATTAAAAGGGTGGAGGTCTAAATTACTGTCTTTTGCGGATAGGGTGGAACTAGTTCATACAGTGATCACATAAAAAGTCAGGTATTGGCTCTAAACTTTTCAAATTCTAGATTGTTCCCCGGGGAAGATTAATTCTGTTTGTGCAGATTTTATATGGAGGGGAAAATTACACAAAAAAAGTTACAAAGAATTGTGAAAGCCAAAGAAAGAAGGTGGAGTTGGACTAAAAGACCTCTTTGAACTTAAAAAAGTTTATGGTATCAAGTTGGCCTGGAATATATTATCCACTAACAACTTATTGTTAGTCCGTGAGATGGTGGTTTTGATGACAATAACCTTAGAATAGGATTATAAAATACAAATACTAACATTTTAGTTTAGAAATATATGTATACGCAAGATTTAACCATGCAGGTAGCAGGAATGAAGACTATACAGTATAGAGATTCAAGATATCAAGATTGAATACTCATGAGTATCAAGAATATCAAGATTATCAAGAGTTCAAGATTATTTTTGTTAAAACTCCTAGAAAAGAACTGGCATCTTAAAATCCAATTTATTCGTGGAATGGAATCCACTTCGATCCCGTTAAAGGGATGGAACCCTAAGTAGGATGGAACCTACGAAAAATCTAGTGGATCATTGTTTTGTATCCGCTAACTTTTTATTCAAAATGATTTTACAAAATTATAACTTGTTTTCAAAATGTTTTCAGAACCTTCCTTTTAAAAGAATCAAAACATCTATCCGGATTTTAAATACTTTTAGCCTTAAAATAATCTTTAATTTCATAATCAAATTATCCTTAGTTTTAAACTATCTTTAATATTAATATATTTAATTTTTAATATTTATACTTAGATATAAAATTATTGTAAAATTTTATATATACCAAAATCTTATTCTCTATATTTATTTAATTATTTTAACTATAGTTAAGTATATTTATAAAAGTTTAAAACAGTTTTAATATAAGATAAAAGTTATTTTTAAAGAAAAACAAACCACCAAAAATTCCTTTGGGATGTCGACATGCTCAATACACCCATGTCGACATAGTGTCAGTTAATTTCAAAATTTAAATTTCAAAAGAAGCGTCTATTCGTCTTATCTCTTCACGAATGGACATGGTTGTTGTTCTTCTATAAATAGGGGCTGTTTTCAATGAATTTTCATTCAGATTTTCTGGTTTTCATTTCTCTTCTTCTTTCACATTTCTTTATATATATTCCTACCATTACTCTATCGAAATCAACATTGAATCTAACTAGATTATCTCTGGTTTAATTCTCTATCACTATCTCAACAAGATCCTCGGTGCTATTCAGATACTAAATGAATCTATATTAATTCCGGGAATCAAATTGCTGATATATTAACAAAACCATTAAATGAATCTATATTTACTAAATTAAGAAGAGAATTAGGTATTTGTTCAATAACTGAAATATAAAAAATATAAATAACAAAGTATAATTAAAAATTAGATCAAAATAAATTAAATAGCAAAAATTCAAGCACCATGTCGACATCCCCTTGTACCCCATGTCGACATACAACGATTTTTTTTTTAAATTTTTTCCCACCAAAATTCAAATAATGGGTTATATATTCTTCTTGTTTTCGAAATTCTATTCATTCTTTCTGTTATTTCTCTATTCTATCTTCTAAAATTAAATAATCAATGTCCTCCTCTTCCAAATCGAACATAAATTCAACCTATTCATTCCCTTCTCCTACTTCTGAACCGTTTCAACGAACAAAGCTCGCTCGTGTGACGAAATGGAGAATTCTCTGAAGGATGCACTTCAGTTAATGACTGAAATCCAGGTGATGCAACTTTGAATGGCTAAAGAACAAGAGAGGCAAGGCAAAATCCTTAGGAATTTGCAAAAATTTCTAATGGATAATCATGCTAACCCAATCTTGATTGACGAAGACTCTTCAGGAGATCAAATATAAGAGGCCAGTGAAGAAGAAGAAGTAGTTCCCGTGGAAGAAGTGCACGCGAAAGATGATGACAAAGTCGTTTGCACTGGTGAAGTGTGCTTTGACAAAGATGGAAATCTTGTCGAACAACGTGGAAATTTCTGTTTCCACTATCCAAATTGTTTGGTTTATAGATCTCCCATTTTCAAAGACACTCATTGGTTTCTTTTCTCTTTTTCCTATTGTTGTATGTTCTTTCTTATGTTTCCCACGAAAATGTAAATATAAATATATAATTAACGAATTATTTGTGTTCTTATATGTGTTCTATTAAAGTATTATTATATGGATACTTAGGATAGTTAGTAGTTTAGGACTAAGTTTTAGTTTTAGATCTAAGTGTTGATTATTTATGATAACACTATCATTATAATCGAAAGTCATAGAGTATTAGATTTAGGGGGAGTTATATAGTTTGGAGTTATTTTTGTCGATGACAAAGGGGGAGAAGTGTAAAATAGAATAGTTAGGCATAGATTAAGGGGGAGTTATTAGGATAGAAGTAATATTTTATAAACAAATGTTGTCATCATCAAAAAAGGGGAGATTGTTAGTCCGTAAGATGATGGTTTTGATGACAACAACCTTAGAATAGGATTATAAAGTATAAATACTAACACTATAGTTTAGAAATATATGTATATGTAGGATTTAACCATATAGGTACCAAGAATAAAGACTGCACAGTATAGAGATTCAAGATATCAAGATTGAAGACTCACGGGTATCAAGAATATCAATATTACCAAGAATTCGAGATTTTAAGTAATTTTAATTAGGAATTTTTGTTAAAACTCCTAGAAAAGCACTGGCATCTTAAAATCCAATTTATTCATAGAATGGAATCCACTTCTAGCCCGTTAAAGAGATGAAACTCTAAGTAGGATGGAACCTACGAAAAATCTAGTGGAACATTGTTTTGTATCCGCTAACTTTTTATTCAAAATGATTTTACAAAATTATATCTTATTTTCAAAAAAATTCAAAACCTTCCTTTTAAAAGAATCAAAAACATCTATCCGGATTTTAAATACTTTTAGCCTCAAAATAATCTTTAATTTCAAAATCAAATTATCCTTAGTTTTAAACTATCTTTAATAATAATATATTTGATTTTTAATATTTGTACTTAGATATAAAATTATAGTAAAATTTTATATATACCAAAATATTATTCTCTATATTTATTTAAGTATTTTAACTATAGTTAAGTATATTTATAAAAGTTTAAAATAGTTTTAATATAAGATAAAAGTTATTTTCAAAGAAAAACAAACCACCAAAAATTCCTTTGGGATATCGACATGCTCAATACACCCATGTCGACATAGTGTCAGTTAATTTCAAAATTTAAATTTCAAAAGAAGTGTCTATTCGTCATATCTCTTCACGAGTGGACATGGCTGTTGTTCTTCTATAAATAGGGGTTTTTTTCAACGAATTTTCATTCAGATTTTCTGGTTTTCATTTCTCTTCTTCTTCCACATTTCTTTATATACATTCCTACCATTACTCTGCGGAAATCAACATTGAATCTAACTAAATTATCTCTGGTTTGATTCTCTATCACCATCTCAACAAGATCCTCAGTGCAATTCAGAGTTATAGGTTTCTTTGTAATCAATTAAACGAGAAAAGGTGTGATTGTAGCCTTGGAAATCAGTCAAGCGAGAAAAGGTGTGATTGTAGCCTTGGAAATCAATTGGGTGAACTTGTTGCCCATGAAATCAAGTATCTCTACCTAGAGGATTGTGAATCTAGAGGGTGTACCTCATAGCCTTGAAATCGAGGGTGTAATTGTACAATTGCTTTTGAAAGGAAATCCATACTTGTGTGTGGGACTGGATGTAGGGTAACTCCGAACCAGTATAAAATCCGGTGTGTTCTTTCCTTTATTTCTTTTACTTTATTTTTGCATTTGTGTTTGATTCTGTGATCTTATCTGTATCCGGATATTGCATACATTTGTGTTCAAATTAAATAAAACTCAAAAAGATTTAATAATTCCTTAAAACACTATTCACCCTCCTCTAGTGTTTATCATAGCCTTAAGATCCGTAATCCGCATTTCTCACACTTATGGCCCAAGAGGATGAGAGTTAAGTATATCAAAACTAATTTTTGGATAGACCCCATTGACAACAATGCATCAGTCACATGGAAGAATATTTTGAAATTCAGAGAAGAAATTAAACCCTTGATTGAGAGGAAAACAACAAATGGTTCAAAAACAGATCTTTGGAGGGATCCTTGGTTTAGTAATAAAAACTTGATTGATAGGGTGGGATGGGAAGGTTTCTCAGACTATGGAAACCCTAATTGTGTTGTGTCTAGCATTATTGAAGAAGACAGATGGGAATGTGAAAATCAGCTTATAACAAGAATTTTTTTAGAAGAGATTCAGAGGATACCATACACAGAGATAGAGCCTATGATGAGTGGTGCATGAAAAAGTCATACAAAGGGCAGTTCCTATTTCACAAAACATGGGAAGACATCAGGAATAGACATCAAAAGATTGAATGGCATCCTATTGTCTGGAGCAAATCGGTTAATCCTAAAATGGCTCATACTACCTATAAAGCCATATTAGGCAGACTTCCAACTAAAGACCGTCTATAGAAATGGGGTATAATCGAAGATACCACATGTAGTCTTTGCAGTGAAAAGGTTGAGAGCCATGACCATTTTTTTTATTGTACCTTTACCAAATCTATATGGAGCTTACAAAAAATGAAATGCATTTGCTCAAATGATGTCAAACCGTTGAAAGAAGAAATCTTTTACCTGAACAATAGGAGCAATGGCTCGAACCTTCTGCAAGAAGTACTCAAAATTAGTCTCACAACTTCCATATGGCATATCTGGAGAGAAAGGAACCACAGGGGCTTTCTACAATAAGAAAAAGGACTTTCAATTAGTGAATTCCCAAATTGATAGAGATGTGAATGTGATTATCACTCGGATTAACAAAAAGGCTCTTACCAGCCTAATGGAACCAGAAAAATAACTACTGGAGAGGATGAACACGAAGGTAGATTATGAAGGAAATCTAGTAAGCTATCGGGAGCCGCCATGAAGTTGAATAATCGGGATTTTTGTGATAGAAAAGGAAAGATATGAGTTTTATATTCGTAATGATGATGTCGATGTTCTTGTAACTAGGGCTTCAACCCGTTTATAAAAGGTAATAAAGATTTTAACCTATTTTCAAAAAAAAAATACATACATAGTGTTGATTCACTTCTCTTCTTCTCTTATTTGATTTCTATTCTTCTCTAATTTGCGTATATAAAAATATTAATATTTTATTTTAAAATTTAGAAAATAGTAGAGAAGAGAAAATGGTGGAGCCTTGCAGTTGCTTTTAGAAAATTATGAGAAGAGAAGAAAGGTTTAGGCCTGAATTTATAAGCGCTCAAATCAACCACAGTCGTTAGATTAAAATATATAAATTCGGACCGTTTGGCCAACACAAACCCTACCCGCCACTGCTAGGACCGTTTGACCGCTCCATATCGACCTACCCAATATAGGGGGTCAACCTATGGGTCGCGGTAATCATTATATAAATGCTAATTTTGTAATATAATTATTTTCATTCTTCGTTTTTCATTCGTAACTTCTTCTTTTGGACTCCAATTGCAAAATTCCAAATATGAAAATTGTTCAAAATTTCTCCATAAACTCAATGGTGGAACTTTCGTGGTCAGATCCCATTGTTTGCACAATTACATTTTTGGAGCCTAAATAACTAACTAACTAATTAAATAACTAATGTTAAATTTATGGGGTGTTACATTCTTCCCCCTTAAAAGAATTCCTTCCTCCAAATTATACAATGACTAAGTCATGGTTCTAGCTTGCAATATAGACTACACAACCAATTAGCATACCATTAATTTTACAACCAACGTGCACAAGTGCAACATAGAAAACATGTATGCAAAATGATTCTAAATCGGGCCCTCATATATGAATGCTTTTCTTTTGAAAACATTTTTGGAAATATGTGCAAACAACCGATTCATATACTAGAAGTTCTACATGTATGCATATTTTGAAATATATTTTCACCAAACACCCCCATACTCCTACGAATAGAAGTACGGTGCAACCAATTCGCATCCAGTTCCTAACAACCAATAATCTAACGCGTAGAAATCTTGCTTTCTAAACGTCACTCTTATGTAGAAAAAAGGAATATAGGTGGAAAATTTTACATTTTTACCACTATATAAGCAATCCATTTTCCATTGTACAGTAGAAATTTCCCCGCTACCTCAGATTTACTCTAAATTTTCCACACACAAAACACATAAAGAATCTTGTTTCCAAGCTTTAAAACGAATTGAGTCCAAAAACAGACTCGTGAGTGTTGTCGATAAGGTATGGAAATAGAAATCCAAGGCTAAAATGGCATGTCCGTTGTTATCGCTTGCATTTTATTGTATCGTTGATCCTAACGCACCGCTAAATTTGCATTTCTAATTTATTTTCATTTTATACGCTTAGCATATGGCCTTCAAAATCAAAAAATTCATAAAAACCTTTTCCTTTTTTCAAATTTGTACGCTGCTTTAAAAATAAAATTTCAAAATATTTAAATGCAAATTTTTCCCTTGAAATAAAATTTGGGCAAAAATTTTAAAAAATTATTTGAGCGCCAAAACAGTTATAAAAAATCAAAAAAGTTTCAAGCGAAACCTTTTAAATCAAGTGATACCTTTCAAAATATATTCCTTCTAAAAAAATTTACAATAGAAGCCACATTTTTAACGTAGGTGGAAGTTCGTTATGCACTAAACGCATAACTTCAATTATAACATTGTACAACTAGTCTTAACCCATAAAACTTGACATTTTATTTATAAATGTCAACATACTTAGTTATTCAAAAAATTAGCTTTTAAGGAGCTAGAACAACGATCGGTGATTCCAAAACAATTTTAACATATCCTTCGCTTGTTAAAATTTCTACGTATTCAAAACTTCCAGTCTCATAGTGCATTCTACGTTAGTCAAGTATCCTTATAAGATTTTCATATTTGTACCGTTTCTTTCGAACATTCATATAAGAGTGGTTCACATATTTGGAAACATTAACACGGAAAAATAGAAATACATCTCCTAATATCATGCATGTTCTAAAAATGAGACAACTAACAGTTATAACCCAACAACCTAAAAAATAAAGAACAAATGTTGGAGGGGAAAGATAGAATAACACATTACAGAACCTAAAACGCCACCTAATAGGACGGTCGTGATCCACGACAGGAACTCAAACCATCGCCGTAGCCTTGCAAAAGGCGAAGCACAGTGGCTTAGAATCCAATCTCATGACTCTAGCATTGTAGCTTGGTCCTTATCTCTCGTCGGTTGGGGAGGATCCCCTGGAGCTTGGTCTGGACCTACCGAATGGCAACTAGCTCGAGACTCTAATATCCGTCGATGCCCTGTCCCTGCTCTTCCTCTTGCTGTAGCAACTGCTAGCTCGGCTACTATGGTTGGTGGAAAAGGAGTTCCAGTCTTCCAAAGGGAGGCTCTACCAATTGCATGCGAGACCTTCGCTTAGGCAGTCTCACCATTAAGATTTACCTTGTATCACCTGAAGACGAGAGTGAATATGTGATAGTACGTAAAGTAACTCCATGGGGTGCTAATTCCCTGGTCGGAAAAATAAATCAAAGAGTGCATGCCCAATTTATGGCTATGCCACTCATAACTGCATAGGTAGTCTTCCGCACCCAAGGATAATTCTAATCATAGCTTCCAACTTAGGGATGATGTTGTGTAGAATAATGCACACAACAAGACGGGAAGTCGGATGTAGATTGTTCATCCTCTAAACACCATCTCCTTGAGAAAAGATCCGTTACAAGATATCTAGTTCGATCATCTCATTATCATCCAAATTCATGCCATCCACGGGTATCTCTAAAATATAGTCGAAGTCATCATAAAAAATCTCAATCCTAACTCCTTTAACCTTCGACTAAATGAAACTTTTGTTTTCATCAAAATACGACGCCAAGTGAGCATCAAAAAGGTAAATGCATCGCGGGTAGCATTCTCGCTCAAAAGTATCAAAGCGCATGATTGGTGCAATACCTGCCGCCTCAAAAAATTCTCTAGCCCAAAAGCTAAGAAGTATCCAAACTTCACTACTGTCCCTAAAGTAATTTGAAACTGGAAAAGCTGAGAAAGGTGGAGATCTTCTGGTCCACCTGATCTCTTGAGGGGTGACACAAGGGTGACGCGAGGAAGAACTAATAGTGCAGGGAGGTTCCATGGGCTAATAAGTAGAGAAATAAGGTTTAGATCTGGAGTGAAGATGGGGAAAGATCTAACATGCAAAAATCGGCACAAGGGGGAAGGCTGTTGCTCGTTGGAGAAGGGGAGAAACGGTGTCGAGTGGTGGCAGAATGGAGGATGCGAGAGCTGATCTGGAGGAGGAGGAGGTGGAGCTTTTTGGTTTCAGCTAAAATGGGGAAGTACGGACGTGGCTGGAAAGAAAATTGGACGTGGCATTATAGTCACGTTCTAGGTTTAAGTTGGGCAAAAACCCACTGATCGGTCGACCGCTTTAGGGTTACTGGTCGACCGCTCTATGGCATTTTTGCGTAGGTTGAACTAGGACCCTGTATAGGTCAGGTTAAACAGATAATAAAAATGATAACAACAAAAATCATTTCATGTCATCTTCGTCGACATGAGATGATCAGAAAAAGCCCTACCCTCTTCACGATAGTGCCTAAGTTTACCGTCTAGCTTTTCAAACCATTCCTTCGCTATTTCCGATGTACTTTAGACTTATGCTGCTTCAACACTCAACAAATCCAAATCCCTAAAAAATATTACAATTACTAATTCTGGCATACTTCGTAGGGAAATATTTCTTCCAATAGCTGGTGGGTACAACAACACTTCTAACGTCATATCCAAATAAAGTAAATGTCATTCCTATTTTGTCCGTCCTTTAGGAGAGAGAAAATTTAAAAAAAAATGATTTTTTAAATAGGAAAATTGTTGGGCTAAATATTCACCCTTTGAAACTCAATTCCAAATTGAAAAAGCATTTTCTTGCTAAAAATCAAAATCAAACCATTAATGATATATATACATATATAAGTATTTAAGGATTTCAAAACCCACTCCTCTATAAACCAAAATTTCTTAACATTGTGGTATATGTGTTTCTTGAAAATTAAAATTTCAAAACTTCCAAAACGTAATTTTCAAAATAAATCCTTGGGAAAAGTACTCCTATGAAAACCTTTTTTTTCCAAAATCTAAGGCTTTTCCAAATTATACTTTATCAAAATTCTCTTATGGGAATGGACTAAGGAATTGACCTCGGTTCTTTAGATATAATTCTAGTTTGCCATAAAAAGATGAATGGTGGACATTCCCTTGCTAAAACCGGCGTTTGAATATTTGCAGCATATAGAATTCTATTTCCCGCTTATGTGGAACAACTATGTATCTTTGACTACAAGTCATCATCAAAATCCAAAATCACAAGGTAGCTAGATCTCAACCATCAAGTCGAACACCATCCAGTCTTCGGGATTCTTTCATATGTCATACTTACGTTCTTCTCCATCGGCTCCTTATGCATTGCCAACACTGCATGTGGTAGTTCGTAGTCGTCGCGAAAATCTTAACTCTAAGACATTTCCAACCCATAGTTTCTTTGCCCATTCCATTGTACTGAAACTACAACAACTTCTATAGTTGGGATTCTTAGAATCTAGCGTACAAAGAATGCTAGTAGGAAAGTCCGAATACGTTCTCTTAATTTATTCTAATTCATTTGATCGACTAACATATGCTCCAATACAAAATGTAACAGCTTATACTTTAATGAGCACAAATTTTGACAAAAATGGAAACCTAAGTCCATCAAAGCATAAATTATTGGATTTATTGCCTGCAAATAAGTAAGCATACGCATTATCAGAGATTGATCAAAATCTAAACTCACAGATATCATATGGACACATCACCATCAAAAATGAGAGAAAGAAGACTTTTCCGATCAATCAATCAAATCTAGCTCTAGTGACATAACCTCTAAATATATCCTATGGGTTATAATGAGGAGGGAGTTAGAATAACGTTCTGGTGACTGACAAATCTATATAGTGTCCATAACATAAATTTATGCCGATTGTTTTCCATTTAATTGTTATATCTACTATTATAAGGTTAACCAGATTAACCTAATATTACACACAGTATTCCTACTTGGCACAGTTCATCTACCTATCCTTCCCAAGGTACAAAATACAAATGTAAGACTATCGGCCACTTAATACTTCCAAATACGAAGTGGGCTCCTACCATCGTCATCGTTGGTCATTGGTCTTACCTATAGAGACATTTGACCACTATTTATGGCTTTATAATACACAATAGTCATACCGCTATGCATCTATAATCTTTAAAGTTTTAGTCATGTAAGAGACGGTACCCAAACCAATCAATACCTTATTAATAAGGACTAGGAAGACTCCTAACCATTTAATACCTCTATTCTAGGCAGGCGTTTATCATTTAATACCTAACACAAAAGGCGGACTCCTCACTAGTACTATCTAGCTGATATTGCCTAGAGTCTCACCGGGACACTTAATACTTCTTTATGGGAGAGAGATGGATCCTACATCAGTCACTTAATACCTCACACTCGTAGCGTTCCCTTCTTAAGATATCAACTACCTCCCCTAATCTATAATTCAGATCATTTGATACTTTTTAATTAAGAAAGAGGCGGGCCCTCAAAGAACCATTTATTATCTCTAACCCCTGAGCAGAACCTATGGTTCATATAATCATTTCCCACGGATCTTACGATTAGTGATATCTCACATCAGTAGTAAGTGTACACAACTGCTATTAGCCTTTGAGAAAAGGGCAGACTTCTATAGTGTAACTCTGCCGACCTTGCATCCAATCTTCTAACCCCAATAAATCAACCTATAGGTACAATGGGCAAAGATATCTCACATCAATAGGAAGTGTACACAACTGTCGGTAGCCTTAAAGTGAAGGGCGAACTTCTGTTGTGTAACTCTACTAACCTCGCATCCCAACCTAATAAGTTCAATTTATTATTCTAAGCTTTACTAACTTAAGCCATATTATTCTAGGCTTTACTTTTACTAAGCATTATCATCTTAAATTGGATATTGGACTTAGCTTACTAACTCCTTTTATTTATTTAAGGCTATATAAATTACCTTAAATATTCAATTGCCCATAAATCTCATTTATTTGCTTCTTCCATAAATATCAATTTGTCCATGATAAAAGAATATCATCATAATAAACATTTCTAAAACATTTATGTATATTTACTAATTTTCAATTAGCAACCTTTTATGACTATTCCATAGTTATTTATCTAATCTTTCATATTATCAGCCCCATAAATCCATTTGCCCATATTAATTGTTACTCCTAAATCCATTCCTCATTTAAGGCCCATTAATAGGAGTTATTACTTTTTCAAACTTTCCTCCTATTTCCTATGTGCAAATCAATGTTATTACTATGTATAACTATTATCCTACGCGAGCATTACGCATAAAGCGCTATATTTATTAGTGCGTATAAATATGTATAAATAACTACTTCTACAAAATATATTCGAGCCACAAATATTAACTAGAATATTCTTTTCCATATTTAATTAGTTGAGATTACATTTCTTAGGAAGATTCTCCACTGTGATTCTCATAGATTAGTTTACAACACAGATCAAGAATAAAAGGAAAGATTTGCCTTGTTTGAAATTACAAGGAATGATTATTTTGTTTTTACTAGAATAGACAATGTACACTATGAAGAATAAATCTATACTTTACATATCTCTTTCTTTTCATTTGCATATATTCCTTGTTAAATCAAATGCTGCACTTTTCTATGCAATTTGGAAACACAAACAAATTTAAAGAACTTAAACGGACATTCCTCCCACAAGTAAACTACGGAAAATTCCCATTTCAACGTAATCAGGGTAATAATCAAAATCATACTAATAATCTACAATCCAATTTCAGATCAGGAATAAATTTCATATCTAATCAATATTCATATATATATATATATATATATATATATATATATATAACATTTGGGACTAATTTCTAGATTAGAATGTAATAATAATTTCAATTAGATCTCCTAAGAATATATAACGACCGAATTTTTTTAACGATTTAAATAATTTAATTAACTAAAATTTTCGTGAAAATAAACAATACAAATTTGCAACAATAATTTGATATTTGGAGCATGTCTATTTAAACATAGAAAGTGGAAGATTTTTATCGGAAAAATATGTAAGCTTGTTAAGTTAGGAAATTTTCAATTTAAAATCAGTTAAAATTTGATGTAAAAAAATATTTTTGAAATCTGAATATTTTTATATAAGAAAAATGTAGACCATTTTAAGAGTAAGACGTCATAATTCATTTTGCCAAATTTGGACATTACTAGCCCTATTTAAATTATTTTTGGCGGTTTAAATGGATTTGTCAGCGAATATGGAGTTTGATAGGAAGGCTGTGTCGCTAGTATCTGTGTACCATCTTGTTCGTCTCATTGCGCCGATTTCCGTAGTATATTCATTTGTGTATTTTGATGTCTAGTACACGGCGAAATCTGCGAAACGATTAGCCGTACCGGTATACATTTAGAGACTTTTGGGTTTACTTGTGTCCTTTCATTTATCACTGGGAGAAAACCAATGGCCACTGGCCTTTATTATTCCCTGAATTCAACTCTCGGCATTTACTATTCCCATTGTTTTGATTTATATTTGCTAGTTAGTACTCATTCCCTCTTCCCTATTCACTTTTTTCTGTTCTTACTTTATAATATAAAGCTTATATATATATATATATATATATATATATATATATATATATTTATAAACCTGCTTGTTTCCCTACCCCTACCAGATCCAGCCTTCTACCTTACCGCCAAACCCAATCCTTTTCGACCAATCCTCTCGGCCTCATCACATCCCCACTGCCGAGCGCCATCTGCCTCCCTCTCCAACCCGCCATCCTCCAAGCCCTTGACCTTCCTCCGCCAGCAAGCCTTGCTTCCCACAACCGAACATACAGCCTCCACCCAACCTTTCACCGTTGCACTCATCCACCCAAACCTTCCACTTCACCGGCCTTATCTTCGCCTCTCACTGCCGCATCATCCCTCTCCCCACTATGTAACAACCGCTTCCCCAGCCAAACCTCACACACCCAAGCAGCCGCATTACCTAGCCAGCCTGCCGAATGCCAGCGCCACGCGACAGCCACCCTCCAATTTTCCTCCCCGGTTGAACCTGACCACAACACTCCGACCAGTCTTACTTAGCTTTATCCATCACTCAAGCTCGACCAATCAACCAAGCTCTAGCCCATATTTTGTCGCAGCCCATTTTTTTGTTTTCGCTGTTCCACTTTATTATATGGCAGTTCGCGTTGCTTTGCTTTGCCGTGTGCTCATATCTGTATCCGTGTAGGCGTCGTGTTCATTCTCGTTGCCTCTCTAGCCTCGAAATGTGAGCGATCACTCATAATTGACATTCATATGTTTAGTAAATTGATTTCACATGAAATGACAATTTAAATATGTTGTTAAATTTGAATTGGTTAGTGATTTGATCGTTAAGTTTGATATGTTATTATTTGAATTTGTTCACTTATGTTAATTGACATATGACACCATATCATGTTAGTATATATATTATATTAAATTGTTAATTATGATATATGCTTGTCATTGATACGTTATGTCATTTTATGTTACTATTCTATTGTTTTCACGCTGTAAGTTCCCTATTAGTAAGGAAAACCACTATGGGTTGAAACGAAACATACCCAAATGATCTATTGATTATACAAAATCGTTATGAGTTGAAATGATAAACCTAAGCATTTTTTTTATTTTAAATTTTAGAATTGCGGGTTGAAATAATATATACCTGTAAAAAATTTAAATTATTGTAGCTTGAAATGACAATTATCCGTATCACTTGATCATAGGATATAAATCTATATACGGACACCGTTGGTCTATTTTTAGGATGATTTCCAAAACTTTTGAAAATATGAGTTTTAATGAATATTGATTTTTAAAAAATAATATACATATTTTATTTTAATATGTGTGTAAGTCATAAATTTTTAAATTATATGTTTGGAAATTTTAAAATTATAAGTAAAATTTTGAAAAATATAAATTATAAGGTTTTACTTATAACTTTATTATTTTTAAAATGTATAAAATTAGATTTAATACCAAATAAAATATATTTAATAATAAGAATTAATTTAATAAATAATTTTAATATACTAGAATTCAATAAAAATTAATTAATTTAGCTAATATATATAAAATATGTTTAAAATATTTATTTAGATTTATGTTAATATTTCAAAATAGATTTTGAAATAAATTTAATAAATAAATGTTGGAAAGATAAATTAAGCTGACTTGTAATTTAATTTGATTAAAAATTGAATTTAAATAAGGATTGATTTGGAACTCAATGATTTTGAAATTTTAAAAGAAATGATTTTATAATTTGATTTGATTAAAGGTGATTAAGTGATTATTTTCAAAATTGAAGTTACATATTTAATTATCGATTTTGAATTAAATTCGTAATTTGAGATTTTATTTAAATGTTTGTAAAAGTGATTTTTATAAAACGACCACGATATGAAATAAGCGCTTGGTTGTGAAAGTGACCGGGTTCGGATATTGTTATACTCTCTACCAATACCGAAAACCAATTTAACAACTGTGCGTGTGGTACAGAATCCAAAATGAAGTAGGATGATTTGGCGAACGTTACTGTATGAGGTATGAATGCAGCTAACCCCCTCGGGTCAGCTTGAAATGACTAAAATAGGAGCCACGTTGGGCCAAGTGAGGTCACTCCTCCGATCGAGCATGCTTCTTCGAAACCATATCTCTTACTTTGTGATCTGATTGGTGCACACCTTTGATTATAGGAGCGTGTCTCAAGGTGGACGGTAGTAGCTGTTATGCGATATCTAGATCCGTAAAATGGTAGTATCCAATTCGGGACATTGCCTCACATGCCTTGTCGTATGCCTTATCGTGCGCATTATGAGTTTGGTTTTTGTCGTACACTATAAGGTGCCCTCTGAA
The DNA here is from genome assembly GCA_030765085.1 of Allium cepa. NCBI lineage: Eukaryota > Viridiplantae > Streptophyta > Magnoliopsida > Asparagales > Amaryllidaceae > Allium > Allium cepa. The sequence continues at coordinate 639,978,382 of CM060939.1, read as the reverse complement.
AGCCCTCCAATTTACGGAGGAATTACGGTACTGTATAGGCTACAACATTTATATAAAAATGTGTTAAGGGGATATGGGTAACATCTTAACGCTATTTTAATACTTTATTTTACGGTAGACATTATTTATGTAGCGTATTGTATATGTATATAGATAGTTCGATGGATCCTTAAAGGATGGAATCCCAAACATCTTTTAAGTTATTTTCATTTCACTTGGACATTTCACTTGAGTTTATTTACTTGCATAAGAATCTTACTCCTAACCCGAGTGTTTTGTGTTTTGTATTTTGCTTTTTGCTCGGGTCAGCCTAAGTATCACAACATTTGAGACTCACCTATAGAGCTTGAAGCTTTGCTTGGAGATCTATCTTTTATCTATTCATCTTTTCAGTTATTTATAGTTATTTATGTTCAGACTTGTCATTTTCTTTTGTATTAGAGACTTATTTGTATTTGTACTTATGTTGTATTTTTCTTTAGACTATGTTTCTGTAGTAGCTTCTTGAACTACTATTTATCTATTCCGCAGCGTATTGTTGTATTACTCTGTGTCTATGATTCTGTGATTGATTTATTTACAATATATGCTAAGTTTTGTCGAATATACATAACAATCTATTGTTTTGAGCAATTCAAGTCTGACATGTGTGGATTATTGTAACGTTTGCGATTTTTCGACGCTCGAAAACCGACATCAATACGTCCACTGTATCAACTGCCAAGCAATCGATTGCCGAAAAAACGTACCGTTATGGTTAAAGAAGAAGAAAAAGATAGAGAGAGAAAAAGATAGAACAGAACAGAAAGAAATAACAGAACAATATCAGAATCTCACAATCGCAGCGGAACAACATATAATAAATAAATGAATAATCTTTAAACAAAGAACTATATCAGTTATTACATTACATCATATTAGATTACATTACATCATCAGAGTGTACAACAACAAAAAACAACAAACAGCGGAAAAGAAATATTATATACTAGTAATACGCCATACCATCCAGCTTGCCTCTAGCAACTCTTGAATTCCAGAATATCCTGATAAATCTGACTCTTAACTTCCCGTGTGGAAATTGGTGGGCACCCAGAGTTTAGGAAGGAAAACAATAAACTCCGAGTCAGTCATGGGACTGGTGTGAGAACTTAAAACAGTTTATCTTTAAAACAAAGAACATGATAATTCTAAAATAGATTCGCAATGCTTTTTAGAAAATGAGACTACCATAAGGCCTCCCGCACACACACACACACAATGCAAACGCAGAATCGGAGGAGATTTCTCATTATGATAGTCAAAGATGCTTGATACGCATTAAAAAGAAACATTTGATATTATTACTAGTGCATAGTGTAGGAAAAATTATTTCGAAAGTAAAGATATAAATCTTAGCCAGCATAGGCATTTCGCACTTAGGCCTGCTATAGTTTTCACCTTTACCACTTTTGAAAACAAATTTCAATCATTTTCCTTACGCGGAAATACTTTCATTTCAAAATGGTTCATTTAAACCGATTAAATAAATCCTTACCGATTTACTTTATATTTACGTTCCAAATCCGTAAATTCATTCCCACACTTCAAAAATAAATCAACGTTTATTTTTAAACAAATTTCTCTTTCATTTATAAATTCCATAGTGAATTTACAATTCCAAAATATCTATGAATATATGATTTCCAAATCGATTTCCAATATTCATTTTCAATTTATCTTTAAAACATAAAATCTCAAAACATTCGCTTCATATTGGAAAACATTTCCATACTTATTTAATAATAAGTAATTTTCAATTTATCTTTAAAAGATAAAATCTCAAAACATTCACTTCATATTGGAAAACATTTCCATACTTATTTAATAATAAGCAATTCACAAATCCATTTATTTTCAACACTTGGAAAATATTCAATATACTTAAATCGAAATTAAGTATATATTTCATTCTTTAAGGAAAACGTGCGCTTAAACACATTTGTTTGGGCCAAAACGAATGTTACGTAAAACATCGTTACGACGACCAAAAATCACTAGTAAGGGATTCAGAATTAAGATAAATATATAAATCCTAATACCATATAAAACATTTCCTTCCGGAAATCATCTACTATAACAACAGTGTTATAGTCTACCATTTCCTTCTATTTCTCGAAAACGTCTATTTCAACAATGAATGTTGAAATCTATGTATTCGATTCATAATACATTTTAAAACATCTTTTTAAAATAATTAACTTCATTTTATAATATCGCTTTCCCAAAACATAACCATTTTATTTAATAATATATTCACTGTCCCAAATCGTGAATATACTTCACTAACCAAATTTTAATATTTCTACACATTTTATATAAAGAGTAGTTCGCTATCCAAAATCGCGAATATACTTCTTTTAATAAATTTCTATATTCAATTTATCAAATTCCATTAATTTCGAATTTATAAACAATGTCTATAAATTCCATTTCCATTTATAAACTTTGATTTATAAATCTCCTTTATTAACAATTTCTATTAATATCCCATTTAAATGCCCAAAATCCAGTTTATAAGTTAATTACTTATAAATCTTTTATTTTACAACATCTATTCATTTTATAATCTTCACAATTTATAAGTCGATAAATTTTATTCACTTGTGAAATCCATTTATGCTTCATTTTAACACTTAATAAATTCGTTTTATAATTCCAATATTTTATATATATATTTTTTATTATAAATATCAATGTTAAAAATCTTTTATATACATCCTTTATAAAAATTTAAAAATCCAAATTTAAACTACTTTATAAATCTATTTATTTTAAAAATCACCTTTTGGTTATCTTCACAAAAATCTTAATTTTTATAACATAAAAATTTATAATGTTTTAATTATTTAAAATGAATCAATTCAAAAATTTAATAAAATGTATACTTTCAAAAATCACTTTAAAATTCTTTTTAAAATCAAAATCATATTTTAATATTTTTAAAACTCCGAGAATGGATCCGATTATGCAACACACCAAATAGTCAATCACGACATCCAAACATCATATATCGATATGATAATCAATCAAATATCACAATATCTGAAATAAATTAAATACTGGTGAGGAATCCAGTTGGATCCCTCCAACCTGTTTCCCTGCATCCACAAACATTAACACAATACCAATTCCGTTTCCAAACGAAATACCACGGTATATAGGATTTATAAAATATTACCCGCTATTATGCGGCGCAATAGGGTCTCATCCGCTATATAATGCGGGAAAATCAACTCCAAGTACATATATAATACCAATTTCACTTTTCAGCGAAATTATCGCGGTATATGTTTTTAATAAATAACATCCGCTTACTAACGGTGCATAATGTCTATTTCAATCAATAACAGATAATAATTTAGCATTCAGGCATACAATCAACAATTTTAAATCTAACTATTTAAAATTTAAATCGAAACTATTCGATTGAGTGTTCTTACCTTGGTTTCAATTTCGTTTTCAGCTTTTATTTCGAATAAAATTAAACACGCGTTTAATTTTACCCGAAATTCTCACTAACTCCAAACGACTCCAATCCAGTTCCATAGCGTAGCATTCGTCCATACGATTCCAACGCAACTGGTTTTGTCCAAAACGGACCTCGTATGAACAAGTTACAACATTTTAGAGATCATACGAATTTATATATAAATTAATTTACAATTTTTTTATTTTATTTTATACCCTAATACATCTCGACCGTCCAAAATTTCTTCAGGAGATCAAGGCCGTTCGGCCCCCACCCCTTCTCTTCTTCCCTTCCAGTGAAAAACACGGCCAGTTAAACCCATAGTCGCCGACTTCACCTAAATATCGCGACAAATACAAACACCTCTTCAACGATCAACCACCCTCATCACGCGGCCCACCTTTGCCTCAACCCACGGCCGCGATTAGGGTGAACTCGGTCGCCACCTTGCATCGTAACACGTGCACGAACTTCTGACCATTGCATCGAGATTCATGTCGATCCGTAGCCCAAAACACCATCATCGCCGTATGGATTCAAAGAGCTCAGCTAGCTCTACAAGTTTGTAGTTGAGAGCTTTCGACAATTGTTGACGAATTTCGAGATATTAAGGGAAGAAGTTTCGTTTATTTATGGCCATCGATTACAAACCGGCAGCTAGGGTTTTCAATGAGGGTTTGCCAAAAAATTATAGAATAAGGGTCCTTTTATAGACAACCGACGAACACTATTCATCTCCAATTTTTCGAACTCCAAATCTCGCGCGTTGACCGGCGTTTCTAGGGTTTGCCCCACGTTACGGACACGATGGAATAGGTTTCGGGAGCCAATTCGATCATCTGTGCGAGTTACGGAAATAAATGATCAATTTTAAATTAAATTGATTAACCAAATTTATGTGCGTTTTAGCTTGCCCCGGACAAACCGTAAATCCGATTGACACGAAATTTGAAACCATGCAAGAATATCACATTACGGATCTGATGAAACTGGTTTCGTCGAAATCCGGGACTGTTTGAAAAATGGCTATTTTAACTCGTCAATTAAATATTAAAATATTCAATTTTCACAAATTAACTTTTAATTCGATTTTAAAAGTTCTATAACATCATTCTAACTCCAATATGATATAATAAAATTTTACAAATCAATTTCAATCATATTTAACCCATTTTCAATTATTTCTGTAATTTCAACTATTAAATTATCGATTTAATTATCCAATTAAATCTAATTATTCGAAATAAAATTATTCGACTTATAAATTTCACTATTAATATTTAAAATTAATTAAATATATGAATTTTAAATTGACAGAAATTCTGGGTCGTTACAATTATTGTCGATTTGAGTAGCTCGAAATAGCGGGTCGTTACAAAATATGTATGCGATGTTAAATACATTCAATTTTCACATATGTTTATTCATTTAGGTACAAAATTCCAACGTATGCCAACAGAATAGATTCAAAATCATAAATAATATATAGTTTTCCCACTTTCCTTATAAAAGCATTTCAATCTCCAGATTTGAAGTAAAACCTGTGATTCGACTCCATTTCCTTCTTATTCCAAGAATTATATATAAAAGGGTATTTACATATATTAGAATTATAGAGATGACAAGAGATTTGGGTTGAAGGGGAAATAAATATATAAATACAAATATAGATATATATTACCTTGTTATCGCATAGTGTTGATTCGTTTCTCTTCTTCTCTTATTTGATTTCTATTCTTCTCAAATTTGTATATATATACAAATATAAATATTTTATATTATAATTTAGAAAATAGTAGAGAAGAGAAAATGGCAGAGCATCTTTACTACTTTTAGAAAAAATTGAGATGAGAAGAGAGGGTTAGGCCTAAATTTGTAGGCATTCGAATCAACCACAGTTGTTGGATTAAAATATAAAATTCGAGCCATTTCGCCAAAGCAAACTTTAGCCTCCACTACTAGGATCGGTCGACCGCTCCCTCTATAGGGGTCGACTGCTCCATGTCGACTTGGCCAATAAACGGGGTTAGCCTTTGGATCCCTGTAATTATTACATAAACGTTAATTTCTAATCTAATATTTTCCGTTTCAATTTGTTTTTCGTCCGTAACTTCTTTGTTTGTACTCCGATCGCAAAATTTCAAATATGAAAGTTGCTTATGATTTCACCATGAACTCAATGGTGCAAATTTTGTGGCCAAATTCCATTATTTGTGCAAATTCCATTTTTGGAGCCTAACCAATTACCTAACTAATTAAATAAATAACGCCAAATTTATGAGTTGTTGCAGTTTCTGTTTAATGTATGAGAAACTTATTAAACATTCTAATGTGTTGTATTCGTTTAGGCTTGGTTAATTTCATTTCATCTTATATATTTAGTTTTATCTTTGGATTATATCCAACTTTTTTTATTACAAATAATTTTTAAAAGAAATTCCTTAGTCATGAAATTTGCTTTTCTTGAAATTATTTCTTGATACGATAGAATAGGAATTCAGAAATATTTTATGATTTCATGTATATATGTATAATGTTGATTTTAGTTTTAAGTTTACAAAACTATGTTCATAACATAAGTTGTTCAATAAATATTGATCGATCTCGAACACCTTTTGGTTGGTTCATACAAGTTCCCTTGCCATCGAGTATTATGTGTAGCCTCTTGACTCACTCAATCTGTCAACTCCTTAACCTAAGATATGTAGGATTTTTTATCAAGTCCTATCTTGTAAGATCTTGGAAACTATGTTTTAGACAGAATTTATTTTGACCTTATGTATTTAATCTTAAGTACTTTACCTTGTAGAAAGAAGTTAACTCAGTTTCACTCATTATCAATCAAACTTTGTCCAACAAAGTCTAATTTACTCCTAACCGATACATTATTATGTGTCGTAGGAAGGAGTGACTTTTAAGATTGAATCTTGTTAGCTTTTAGGCGCTTTTGGAACTCTTTTCAATAGAATTAGCTATTCGATCAAATTGTGTTATGTTTTCTACTTCTGTTTTATATTAATTGAAGTTATCATAAATGCACTGCATGCAAATCAAATACACATGTTCATTTCTATGATAATTCATTTATAAACTCAACAAAGAAAGTGGATCCGTTTTGGTATCATTAGACATAAAACTACATACATCTATATGTATTATGCTGAAGAGTTCGCTAACTCTTCTATTGATCCCATTGAATGGGTGCTTGCCCTTGATATTATGAGGTATAATTTACTAGTACTATATGATTTATAAGCACATGATTATTGAATTATTCCTTAAAGATATGACTTATTCCATAATTTCAAAAAAAAAATTCAAATACTTTTGTATTTTCTAGTACATCACATCACTTTTGTTATAAGTAGAGTACCGCGGATTTACTTCATGATCAATATTCATAATATTCATATCAAAATAAAACTATATCGATTTCTAGCCGATACCGAAGATAGTTATTATTTCATAAATAATATTTGGTACATTGACGGAAATAATTTTTCATAAATTAACGCATCCACTAGTAAGTGTTACTAGTATGCTCTATTCTTCCATTACTATAATAGCATACAAAATACAAAGTTCCATTCAACCACTTATTGCTTAATTTTATGTCATATACCATAACTAGTTTATAGTCGAGAGTTTTAGATCAAAAATCCTAAAATTGAAGAAATAACTTTTATAGAAAATAAATTTCTCAATGAAAATACATTTCTAATATAAATTACAATTCTCATTCCATATTAAGTATCTTTTAATATTTTACATAATTATCGTTTCTAATGTCTCTTCATGAAGTAGAAGTAACCATTCACTCTTTATCGCAGCTGTGCCTGAGTAACATTCACTTCCATATATTTGCTTTCCTTTTCAAATGGTTGAACCATTCAAATAAAACCCTTTTACAAGACCGTAATGAACTCTTTTAAAAAATGCATATGGTCATCCTTAGCATTTAAGGATATAGAAAATTGCACTTTACGTAAACTGATAAAACCAACATTTCAGTTATAGAATTCCAAATTACACCTTGTAGCCCTTGGTCTAATGTTGCACCTTTGTAGTCAATTGTATAAAATAAATGGTCTCAAATTATAGTTTATTTTCTTTTTCGAAATGAACTAATTTTATCGATTTTTCGTACATTATGAATCGCGATTGTTCGGTATATAAAATTTATATGTGATCAAATATAGATCAAATAGCCATATTATTATATTGCTTAAAGTTTAGAACTCATAGAAAACAAGACAATGCACAATCTCAGATAAATAAACACCTAATTAGGAAATGTACAAATGTATTTAATAGTTTTATAATTTAGCTAAGCCTTGTTTTGACAATGTGCCAAAATATTTATTGGTAAGTATATTTTACATTCCTATGTCAATCTTAATCCAATCCATTCATATATTGTAGTTGATAAATTTTTTATCAATTATGTTAGTCATACAAATTTATTGGAGTAGATTATTTTAACTTTATATTAAATATTTTCTTACAGCATTAGAAAGATTAAATATGTTCATTTCATTTTTCTAATAGGTGCTCATTAGATTTTTATGTTTCTCAAAACCCTAAGGGAAAACATAGAAATCTTTTGATTTGTCTAGTGAATGTTAGAACTAGGTTGTTAGTGTAGGATTTCACCGGCACCAACATCCCAAAGACCGAAAGTAAACCTTCGAAATTTGAGTGGTAGTATTGATTCCGATGAGGTGGCTATTAAGATGTATTTTCGTTGAGCATAGAAGGTGAAGAGTTAAACCGTAAGGTAACGGTAGTGAATTCCAAAAGGGTAAAGTGCGAAAAGTAAATAATAATGAGACTTTTATAGTAGTTTTGGCCAAAAGTCCCTATGTCCAATGTCATTTCCTTACTTAGTCACTCTTATATAGCTGAGTGACTTATGACATTGAATTTAGATGTTTCCGCCATTAATGAGTTTTTGGATAGCTCTAATATATGAAAGTACATTTAAGATCTTATGTAAATTTTCACTATGCTACAAAGATGCCTTGTGCCTTGGGATTGTTGCCTATTTATAGCCAATAAGTCGTGATTCCATTGGTTGAATGCCTTCTTTTTGGATTAATGATCTAGCTTGCGAGGAGTGGTCTTGATTTGAATGCTTATCATCATCTGGTAGAGTGAAACTCGACGTCACTACGCCATAGATGACCTATAGCAACGAAAATATAAGATGTTGCTAGCTACAATGTAACGATAGCTATGCTGATTTTTGTCCATTACAACATTAGCTTTCGGATGTTAGCATAGATATCAACACTATGTTGTAGTAGCTATAGACTTATAAAAATATTATAAAAAATGAGTGCGGGCTGAAAAAAAAGAAGGCTGAAATAATTTTTAAAGCAGGAAGCAAAAACAAAGCAGCAAAAGTTAACAAAATATTAAGGGCTTCACTCAAAAATCTGTAAAAACCAATTTTATCTCGCTAAAACCAAAATCTGTAAAAACCAATTCCCAAATCAATTTTTTGAGATCGAATTCAATTTCCAAGTTTGCAAGCTCCAAAATGCCGATTATTGCTCATGTTCGATGCGTTTCAAGTTGAAGACTTGGTGGTTTGCTTTGAAGTGCGGCGATGGAGTAGCAGTTCTCGTTGATGAGGGCGGTCGAGTTTCGATTGAAGTTGTTCGTTTGGGTGAGGCGTGGGATGAAGCGGAGGTTGGGTTTTGGTAGGGATAGAAGTCGACTTGGTGGTAGGATGCAGTCATGGTGATTTCATGATTGCGGTGCTCGTGACCATTGGCGATTCTGGGCAGTAGGTGGTTACTGGAGGTGGTCGTGGTTCGTGTAAGGGTTAGTGGTTGTTGTCGGTGGTGTTGTGACAGAAGTGTAGGTTAGTAAGGGGTTTGGGATTTTGGTTTGATGGTTAAAGAAGTTTGTATTGCTTTAAGTTTGGCGAGTTTATGAGGTTGATGATATTGAAGTGGGGAAGGGGCAGTGTTCGAATTGTAGAAGGAATTGAACAGATGGTTGTAAAAAGCGATTGATGATGATCTAGTGACTGCAGCAGGTGGGTAACGTGGTGGAGGACTTTGAAATGGTTTATTGTTGTGTTGTTGATGGTTTCAGGTAGAGACAGTTGATGGATGGCTGTTGTGATGAGGAGTAATGGCAGGGTGAAGAGAGGCAAAGAGAGGATATGAAGTTGGTGATGGTTAAGTATGTTTTGTACATTGTTTTTGTTGATGTGCACAGCAGTGAGGAGCTAGTGGTTGGAACTGGAATTATGTAACCGGAGTGATTTTTTTTTTGGTAGCAAAGTTTGTTGAGGGGAGCAGTGCCAATTTATATTGATGTGAGCAACTTTGGTCAGACTTGCAAAAACATGTAGCATAGAAGTTTGACAGCAGTTGTATGTTTGAAAATAGATAGTGATATTGTTGAATATGGAGGCAGGCAGTTGTATGTTTGACAGAAGTGAATGAACGTAATGGTGTGGGGTAGTGAAGTATTGGTGATGCAGTTTGTAGTAGAGGTGTTGTGCAGGGTATAGGGCAGTGGTTGAGATGGTTGTATGGCATGGTGTGCGTGAGTTATTGTTGCAAGTTGCAATGTTGATGGTTTATATGGTGGACAGAGCAGTAGAGTTGCTGTGTGTAGTAGAGTTGCTTGAAATAGAGGGTGTAAACGGTAACGGGGGGAGGTTGTGGAGATTGAAAGTGGAGTTTGGTAAGATGTGTGTGCACTGCTGTTGTCGATGGAAGAAGCTGTTTTAGTTATAGAGGTGTAGTTGAACTTGGTGAGATTACAAACTCATGCTCAATCTTTAACTCGGGATTAGGTATGACTTTGTTTTGCTTTTTTAGTTGATGTAAGTGTTGGAAATCTTGCTGTACTTGAAAAGTAAATGATTAGTTTCAGTAGTGTGTTCATATTTTGGTTTGATGAGCAATGATTGTATATTTATAAACATGATTGGTCATGTTAGGACGAAGTATCTAATATTTGCAAAATTAACGATAATTTGGAACATAGGTACGCCAAATTTGCTCATCTGTATGTAATTTATCGATTATCATGTGTGCCAAAGGATTAGGATGTCATTAATTTTATCCCCTAGGCTATCAATTTGCACTTTAGGTTCGCCATCTTTCAGTTTTGTCTATATATATTTTTTAGTCTTGAAATCAAACTAAGAATGACATGAGATGAACCATACACATTCAGTAAATTTCAATATTTTCTTTTAATCTATGATTTATTTATTCTCGCCATACGTAGACAGGCATGTTGTAGGTAGACAAGCTACACAAGCTGCAACCCTTGATCTGAAATCATCCGCATTTGGTCCAAAAGAAAAGGTTTGGACAAGATTTCATCCTGAAGGGTCCAAATATACACCTCCACATAAATCATGTGAATTTAGATGGAAAGATTACTGTCCTGTAGTATTCAGGTATTTCGTTAAATATTGTACCTCGTGGTACTTGTTTTGTTGAGTTTTCTTACATCTATAAATCTTATCATTGGTTAACACCGAACTCTGTTGATCAAGCCTTGATATTTTTTCCTAATCTTTTCTATTACCATTATTATGGAGAATTTTTAATTTTGATATTCAATAGACATTGCTATATATATATATATAATTTTATCTTGAAAATAGTTCAATTATCAAACTTAGCAGCTGTATGTACCTATTGGGGAGAATTTTGAATTTTGATATTCAATAGACATTGCCATGTTTATTATTTTTATTATTTTCTTCCAATGCCTTTAACCTTTCTATTGGTTTATTTAGAACACTTCGAAGACTATTTAAGGTTGATGCAGCTGATTATATGCTCTCCATATATGGAGATAATGCGCTTAGAGAGCTCTCATCACCTGGAAAGAGTGGAAGATTTTTTTACTTGACAAATGATGATAAGTACGTGATCAAAACATTAAAGAAGGCTGAAGTAAAACTGAGTTTCTTTTTTTACCGTTGATTTAGCCTGATGCTCATAGTTATAGGTTCACCAGCATATGTCATGTGCATCCCTGCTTGCTTCTATGTTCCTATTTCTTTGGGTTTCAAGGTTGTCTTAATTGGATTATGACAATAAATGTATTACTTGATTTGATGCTCCAAACTTCAATAAACCGTAATAGTTTGAACTTCTCCGAGGTTGTTTGTACCAACATATATCTGAGAGGGGTGTTTGTGCCATGAATGTTTTTCTTTTAGTCATTTGTGTTCAATCTGTTCCCATAATTAATGAAATAAATCGGCATTCTTGATATATTTTGATTAATCCATGTTCATCATTCAGGTTCTTGTACGAATGCTCCCAGCGTATTATAAGCATGTTCGTTGTATGAAAATACGCTCATTACAAAGTTTTTTGGTTTGCATTATGTGAAATTAACTGGCACAACTCAAAAGAAGGTATAAATTTATTTTCATCCTCTTTTTGTTGTTGATAATATTGATCTTTTGTATTGTCAATAATTTACGAATTATACTGTTTCAGTTAGTCAGGTTCGATTCGTTATCATGGGAAATCTTTCCTGTTCTCAATACATCATTCATCGAAGATTTGATCTAAAAGGGTCGTCACATGGTCGCACCACAAATAAATCCGAGTCAGAAATTGATGCAAATACTACGCTAAAAGACCTTGACCTTAGTTATATATTCAGATTACATAAGTCATGGTTTCAAGAATTCTACAGGTTTGTAGCCATTTAATCTTTACATAAGTTAAACAAACACTTGTCAGTTTTGATTGTATAGTCGGAGGCACTTTCGTAGCTTCAAATTACAAATTTATCCATCAAATTTACCCCAACAACAAGCACATACATACAGGAGCAGGCAGCGAAGATAAGGGAAAATATAGCTGACAAAGTCGAAGCATAGGTGAACAAGAAGGTCCAAAATGAATTTGATGCAAAGGTGAACCAAAAAGTTCGGGAGAACTTGACATGGGTGCTTAAGAAATTAGGCGAAGCAACCCCTGACATGCAAATTGATGTTGGGGATCTTTGTGCGACCGTCTGCAGTGATGGCACTGGAGGCACTGGAGACACTGATGGCACTGGAGGCTCGCAAATATGAATGTACTGTTAATAAGTAGAATTTAGTATGTATTGGCTGTAACTATGAATACACTGGCTATGTTTTTAAGTATGTTTGTTATTTTGTACTTGACTAAGTAAAACTTGTGTTGCTGGTTATTCTGAAATGAAAAGTTCTTTGTTGCAGTGTAATGTTGCCATTAGATATGATATAATGTTGCAGTATAATGTTGCCATAGATATGATATAATGTTGCAGTATGTGATGTTAAATGTGGTAATAAACTGGCAAAGTGTTGCCATTTGATGGTAAAAGTGTTACCATAGCTTAATGAATATGGGCCCCACAACAGGGTTCTGTAAAGGTGGGACACAGAATTAGTGGGCCCCACAATGTGGGCCCAAATGTTGGGGCCCAGATTGTGGGGCCCACTTTTTAGTAATTTTGGTACCTTTGGCAACAACAGAACCGATGTTGCCCTAGGTCCGCAAAGATGTTGCCTTTGACTCTAGAGCAACGTGGCAAAATGCATCACCGAGAAAGTGTTGCCTTTGCCCTTTTTTAGCCTACAGCAACATTTTTGGCACTTCCTGCATCACTTCTTGGTGTTGCAGTATGCAATCTATGGCGTAGTGCGTGCTTTGCTAATTGATGCGTTTATATATAGATTTTGGATATCTTCTATTCATCTTGCACATTGATCTTGGTTTGGGATATCTAAGCCATTGATTGATGTTATTTGTTGATTTTCTTTGGGGATTCGGCAATTGATAGTCTCTGTCAGGCTTGTTGCTTGAGCTAAATAATGATTTTGGCCTTGGTTGACATTTTGATTCATGCACTCGGATTGCATGATCTCTCATGGAAGTCAGAAGATAGGTCTTGTAATTACAAGCTAAGGAACTTTCCTTTCAAATATTAGCAATTTGTTCTTTGTAGGAATTATAGTGTAACGGATGCCCTCCAAAGTTCACCTCATATGATTGATATGGGGTGGACTTTGGAAAGAATATTTTTGTGTCATGTCTAATACTTGGCTTCTTTATCCCATTCCCATTACGAAATTAATTTTGAGCTTTCAAGAGTGTTTTTTAACTTGTTCATATTGTAAAGATCTAATCTTATCGAGAGGGTTTTGAAAACAATTTGAAATCAGTGCCTAAAGACGAAGGCTTAACTGGTTGTCTTGGTCAAGTGATGAGTAATTAACGGTTCTGAAAATTGAAGGGCTAAAATTTTAACTTAGACCGTGAGATTGAAGCTTTTAAAATCATTTGTCACTTTAACTTATCTAGGCTAGATGATAAGTGAAATTGCTTGGATGTCAAAAGGCGAAATTTAAATCGAGACCCTATGCTCAATACTTTGGAAAATCGTGCTTTTTGCTCGAAGTATTTTGAACGAAGTGAAACTGTATAGATGCCGAAGGGAAAAAATCTAATTTTAGACCATGGGGTCAAAACTATTGAAAATTTTCACTTCTATTGGAAGTCATTAAGCCTGAGTGGGAGGCGAACAGTTTTGGTGCTGATGGGCAAAATCTACTTGAGACCAAGAGGTCAAAACTCACGAAAATTTTGCTAGTAACTTGAAGTCATCTAGACTAAGTAATAAGCAAAATTTCTTCAGTGCCAAAAGGCAAAATCTACTTTGAGACCATGAGACCAAAACTTTTGAAATCATGCTTGTCACTTGAAGCCATTTAGGCTATGTAGTGAGCGAAATCGTTATGGCGCCGAAAGGCAAAATCTAATTTGGGATGTAAGGTCAAAACTTTTACAAAAACTATGCTTGACACTTGAAACCATCTAGGCTCAGTGATAAATGAGGCATTTTTGAAGCCGTGAGGTGAAATCTAATTTGAGACCGAGAGGTCAATATTTATGAATAATTTGCTGGTAACTTGAAGTCATCTAGACTAAGTGATAAGCAAAATTATTTCAGTGCTGAAAGGCAAAAACTACTTTGAGACTATGAGGCCAAAACTTTTGAAATCATGCTTGTCACATGAGGCCATCTAGACTTAGTAGTGAGCAAAATTGTTATGGTGCCGAGAGGCAAAATCTAATTTAGGACCGTGAGGTCAAACATTTTGGAAAACTACACTTGACATTTGAAGCCATCTAGGCTAAGTGATGAGTGAAACTGTTCCGAAGCCGAGAGGTGAAATCTAATTTGAGACCATAAATCTAGAATTTTTTTGCGGTAAGGAGTTTGTAAGTGATCATTTGGGATTGAACCTTAAAGAGATGGGTTCTGGCTTGCATTAAATATGAGTCTAAGTGTCAATAGGGATTGGTTGTCTTCAAAAGGTGGCTCTCTTTTCTTGTGCAAGGATGATCTGGCATCTAAGTAAATCTTTAGACATTCCACTTTGATGGATGAAATATACAGTAAGAAAGGCTTTTCTCTCTTCCATCTATGCAGTTCTTTTTAGTACAAACAATTTGTTTTCTTTTTCTCCTCTTTTACCTGGTTGAATCGCAAAACCGCCTTTAATATCCTCAAGTTCACTTCGATTCTTCTCTTGATATCTACCTCCAAGCTAGTATGTTCCTTTTAACTTTGTTTTCCTTACTAAGCTTACCAATATAGCCGCTAATATCCTTTCTTTTACTGTTTATCTAAGAATTAAATTTGGTTTTACTTTGGGTCATCTTTATCCTAAGAATAATGTCTATTTTCCATTTTGTATTTGGATATTTTGCAATATAGCAAATTCTTAACAAAACTTCGTCTTCTTAAGAGATTATTGGGGTTGAGATGCTCGCTCCATGGTATGGGTTGCACTTTAGTGACCCTCCTAAAGGGTATTTCATGTGGTCCATAGAATATTTGGAACACGAGTCCTTTCTGCTCCTAGCCCCTTTGTTTGTTAGTGTTTTGGAGTTTCAAAACATCTGTCCTTTCCAGCTTCTAGCCACTTCTTATTCAACTCTATCTATTGTGGAAATTTTTTATTTTGAAAAGGCTATAGGAACATATCTCCTATCAAAATCAACTACATATTCAATCTGCTAGAGTACAAGTCTTTTAGTGAATATCCTACGTACTTTTTAAAATTCTTAAGGCAGTTTTCTTTGAAGGATACATTTAGCAAAATGACACCCCATTAATCATTTCTGGTAAGGGCTCCTTGTAATCGAATTGTTACTTCTTTCAATAGTGTCAGTATGTCTTTGAATGTCATTCCTTTTCTTCTTCTTCTTTTGTTCTTGGTTGTATTTCCTTATTTTATCAAATTCGAAATAGTGAGACTTGAGAAGAGTGTTGATCCGGCCATTGTCAATCCATTTAAGGATATATACAAAGAAGTCATGAAGATTCCACCCTTGTGAAGGTTCAGGCATTTGATTCTTACTGAAAGTAGGCTGAAAGCTCTAGGAATGATACCTCCTTCTGCTAATTTTTCTAGACTTAAACCTTCTGGGAAGTATGAGAAAGCTTCTACCATAATTATCAATATGGAGACGAAGTCGAGTCTAGCCCTGGGAAAGCGAGACTGAGGGTTTCACTCTTTGCATTTAGTATAACTTTAATCTTAACCTTGATTTTAACCCTACCTTTTCCCCAGTTACAGCGTCTTTTAAGAAAGCCAACCCTCAAGGTAAGGGGAAAGCAATCAAGAAAAGGTACAGGTTGCCTCTTTCTGATAAAGAGGTTATCGATTCGAAGAAACACAAGGTTTCTAAATCTAAGCAAGCCGAAAACCTAAAGAAAAAGCTTTGGATCTGCATTCCGAGAAGAACAAGCAGGCCATAGAGATCACAAGGGTCCCTTTTGAAGGTGGTCTTCCTTCTGCCATCATTGAAGTACATGCTAATCCTCCAACCTCTTTTTTAGGCATCCGAAAGACGATCAAATATGGCATTCAATAGAGTATCAAGGTAAAAACGAGTTCTTGTGAAGATTTATGATTTCAATATTTGTCCTTACTATGTTTACCCCTTTCTACACCATGGCAGAATTCTCTGCCCTTCAACATGGATGGTTGAAGATAGAGGAAGTAGTGGTGGCTGTCTAGGCCACAAAAAGGGAGTTCACGGAACTTGAAACCAAGATTCAAGAGGCAAATGCTTAGGTGGAGGAGTCAGTTAAGAATGTCGGGGAGAGAGATTGTTGGATTAGAAACCTCAAAGAAGCCTTAAGGGAGAAGAGCAAGAGATTGAAGAGCGCCATTGCCAGGGTGGTTGGTAAAGATCATTATATCGCCCAAGGGGAATATGAAAAGGAAGCTAGCAAGCATGCTTTCCAAGTTTTGTTTGATGCTTATGCTTATCATAGAGACCGGAACATGTTCTTTTCCCTAGCATATCTTGGGAGTGATGCAGCCATAGTAGAGACTAACTTTGCTAAAAGGTATGAAGAGCATCAAAGGAAGAAGATGTCGAGGCCAGTATGAAGCTGGAATCCTAGTGGAGGAGGAAGGAGATGAATCTTCTAATAAGGAGGTAGAAGAGGATACCTCCGATAATACACTTAGTGAAGTAAACATACCATAATCTGGATTTATAATAATATCCCCTTTGTAACTTTTCCTCATATAGATTTTCTAAATGAAACCTTCTTGATGACATGAGTATTTTTGAATCACCTTTCAACTTGATATGATTGCCTTATACAATTTCAAACTAGGGTAGTCAGTATGGAACCTTTTCTTACTTGACATCCTTTATCTCTACTAATCTTAAGTTGATGTTCCTTAGGGAGTATTATTCTTGAATTTTTCAAAGATTCAATAATACTATGCTCCTCTTTACCAATCTTATGAGGACAAAGTAGTCGAGCTTCAAAAGTTGAAAGTAACCCTTACGGCTTTTAAGGTTAAGATCAATTTCCTTCAGCCAAAGTTGTGTCTAAAATCTAACAGATGCCTCTCTTCAAACAAGAACGAGCCTTAAACTGATATCTGATCTCAAGAGAGAGTATTGTTATTCTTTTTAATAAGGGGAGGGGTAGAGGCTAGGGATAATGGGGCTAAAGACTTCCTTCCAAGGCTATAGTACTGGAGTTGTTTCAGAGGACTCTGGCTTGTCAGCTTGGTGGCCCCTTTGGATGGATCTTCTCCTTTTGTTTTTATACTTTATTTTCCAATGCTTCTGATTTTGTAATCCAGTCTTTGTAATACTATTTCTTTAGGCATTCGTCTCGGCCTTTCCCTTGCAAGATTTTTTTTTGATAAAAGATATGTAAAGAAACATTACTTCTTTTGACTTCACTTTTCATGCAGTCACTTTGCTTGAGTGTGGCTTTAGGACTTTCCTTATGTGGGGTGTCTTCTACCCTGGGCATACTTCTGTAAAAATAGGATTTCAAACCCAGCTTATTTTATAATTAGATTCTTGTCTAAAGCCAACCTAATGACATAATTAAGAATTTAGTCTTATTCTGATTCTATATTCATCCTTACTACTTTTAGGCTTACCGACAATCTACATGATGTCTTGACTTAAGGACTTCTCCCTAACATTCTATTAGTATCGGGAGTCTATTCACTTCCTATCTAACTAGGAACCTACCTCATGCATGGTACTTCTCGTCCGTGGATCACTATCATTGGGAGTCTACCCTACGATCTAAATTAGTTGGAAATATACCCGACATTCTAATTTAAGTGGGAATCTACCCAACACTCTATTCTAGTTGGGAATCTACCCAACATTTTAGTCCAATTGGGAATCTACCCGACATTCTAATCTAGTTGGGAATCTACCTAACATTCTAATCTAGTTGGGTAGATCACATTATAATCTAGTTGGGAATCCACGCAACATTCTAATCTGGCGGGGTATATCACATTCTATCGAGTTGGGAATCTACCCAACATTCTAACATAGTTGGGAATCTACCCAATGTTCTAATCTAGTTGGGAATCTACCCAATGTTCTAATCTAGTTGGGAATCTACCCAACATCCTAATCTAACGGGGCATCTACCCAATATGCATTCTACTTTTCGACGTCTTTTTAAACCTAAGTGATATTGGCCTTATTTTTTGTTGTGCATCACTATGGGGTATCTACCTAACAATCTCATCTACTTGGGTACATCACATTCTAATCTAGTTTGGAACCTACCCAACATTTTAATCTAATTGGGAATCTACCCAACATTCTAATCCAGTTGGGAATCTACCCAACATTCTAATCTAGTTGGGAGTCAACCCAAACTTATAATCTATTTTGGAATCTGCCCAAC
Source organism: Allium cepa (assembly GCA_030765085.1). NCBI lineage: Eukaryota > Viridiplantae > Streptophyta > Magnoliopsida > Asparagales > Amaryllidaceae > Allium > Allium cepa. The sequence goes on along the minus strand of CM060939.1, from coordinate 639,959,634 downwards.
ATACTAATCTAGTTGGGCATCTTATCAATGTTCTAAGCTAGTTGGGAATCTACCCAAATTTCTAATCTAGTTGGGAATCTACCTATCATTCTAATTTACTATGGAATATACCCAACATTTTAATCAAATTGAGAATCTACCCATCATTCTAATCTAACTAGGGATCTACCCAGTACATGATTCCACTGACCATAACTCACTATCAGTATGCATTCTACTTCTTGACGTCTTTCTAAACCCAAGTGACATTGGCCTAACACTTTGTTGTGCATAAATCTAGGTGTGTTGTTATGGAAAAGTCTATAAAATTTATCATTGGGTCCTAATTTACTTATCACTTGTGGCTGGTGTTGGCCATCTACAACCACTTTTGGATAGTATTGGCCATCTACAACCCATTTTAGGTAGGAGTTAGCGATCTGAAATTATCTTGAGTTAACAATCATACAGAATGCTAGTTGTCATTTGGTAAAGGAAAACATCAAGTTTTTGGGTAAACTGTTTTTAAGGGTATTTCGTGAAAGACTTTTGAAATTATATAGCTTACAAAACACATTATTCAATAGAAACTTTTTACTTTAATTTGAATAGAAGGAAACCATTGACACACACACACACATATACCTTAATATATGTATATGTTTAGAAAAAGTGAAATTCTCCATTAATCTGGTTTGATTAAAGGAAGTTTTTCAGCGAAATTTTCCATTAATCTCGTCTGATAAATGGAAGGATTTTAGTCCATAAATTCTAAATGCAAGTACGAATAGAGAATTTTTGTTTTTAGAACCTAAATGCAAGCATGATATGCAAAATTTATTGAGGATAGAAAACATACCGAATGGGAGACCGTGAATACCGAAACTTGAATAATCCATCAGAGTTGGAACCCGGGACAGGGTTATGTCAAAGGTGGATGTAACAAGGCCCACCGATTAAGCCTTCGTAGGTACGAAACTATAAGGTTACCTTCCCCTTTGGAGTTGAAAATTTTGAAGTTATAACTGAGATAAGCACTTTATTGAACTGCGGCCTTCTATTTGTCTGTGGGAATTTGACTTATGAAAAGGATTCTTCTAACAACTTCATCTTTGTGAAAACACCTTATGCATTCATTTGACAGTGGTTACATGGAGTTCTCGTAGAATCATAAAATTAAAATGAAATGAATAATTCTAAAACAAGAAATTTAATATACTGTTTAATGAATTTAGTTAACTTTCCTCTCTGTATGAATTTTTTGATCATGTAAGAGAATATTCGGCATTTGTCCATTTCATGTCATTTAGTCAAGTGGTAAGCACAATACTTCTCACTCTTTGGATTTTTTTCTTTAATGGGGGGTAATTTTGATAAGAGAAGCCATCACGAGTTTCCATGAATATCCGAGACAAGCTTTGGTTGAGTGGGGTAAGGTCTTGCTCCCAATTTAGCTTCTTTTGAAACCCATCATCTAAGTTATCCAGTGGGGCTCGCTTGTTGGAAGGAAACGGATCTCTATATTTCAACAATTCGATGGACATGCCCCTAACTCATCATTTTAGGTTTTGACAATTTTTTAGAGCTGGACTGATTCATGATGTGATTCTTAAAGGTATTCCAAAAGCTACCTGATCTAGGAAGCCTGAAGTTTATAGACAGGATCATGCTCTCTAGCATTCTCCTTCTCTGAATGAGGGTAACCAATCTTTCATTGTTATCCTCTTTAATAAGTCAAATGCAAAGGTTGAGGGGTAGCTGAAAGATAAGTCTTTTATTTCCATGACTAGACATTGCTGGTTGAAAAGCCCTTGTTGGATTTTTGAAAGGAAGAGAAATGCGGAGGTTCACGCCCTCATTCTAGTTCCAAAAATGTTAGTGCATGATTTAGCAGCACCAACACCTCGAAGACCAAAGGTAAAGCTTCATAAGTTAAATGGGAGTACTGAGTCCGATGAGGTGACTATCGAGATGTGGTTTAATTGAGCTTAGAATGTGAAGTATTAAATCATGAGGTAACAGTAGTAAATTCAGAAAAGGTAAAGTGCAGAATGTAAACAACACCGAAACCATTATAGTGGTTCGAGTCGAAAGTCCCTACATCCACTATCCTTTCCTTATTTAGTCAATCTCATATAGCTAGAGGCTTATTACATTGAATCTTGGTGTTTCTGCCATTAATGAGTTTTTAATGGAGCTCTAACATAGGAAAGTACACTTATGATTTTATGTCAATCTTTATTATGCCCCAAATATCTATGCCTTGAGATTGCTGCATATTTATAGCTAATAAGTCACGACGCCATTGGTTGAACACCTTCTCTTTGGATTGATGATCTGGCTTGCCATGAGCAGCATTGAATTGAATACTTGTCATCATCTAATGGGGTGCAACTTGCTACAGTTTGCTAATGTGACACTTTTATATATATCTTTTGGATATTTTCCATTCGTCTTGACGTTGGTCTCGTACTGGGCTATCTAAGTCATTTATCGCTGTTATTTGTTGAATTGCTTTAGGGCTTCGGCTATTGGTGCTCTCGGTCAGGCTCTTGTCTTAACCGAATAATGATCTTGGCCTTGGTTGCCATTTTAATTCATGCTCTCAAATTGTGTTATCTCTTGTTGGAAGCCAGAATATAGTTCTTGGAAATACAAGCCAAGGAACTTTCCTTTCGAATATTAGCAATTTGTTCTTTGTACGGATTATATTATAACATAGGTAGCCCTAGGATTTTTACCTTGAGGATGCTCAATAAATCATAGGCCCGCATGCAATGGAGAACACTTTATCAGTTGTATTATATACAACTCCTAACTTATAGCCTTTGCCCTAATGTCACCTCAACCTTGAGGATGCTCAACAAATCAAAATTGATCATTCATTCATACCCACCATTTCACGACGGCCTAATTATATCACACGTACGTACCTTAAGGGAGAGTAACGAAATTGTTCAGGCGTCTTACCTCATCTAGTCAATATATTAATAGTACTTCACATAACATACCTAATTTGAGTTGCCCAATAGCTAAAGAATATTTAGGTAATTTATTAATATATAACTGGTAGAGGACAATTTATATATTAAGGATTCATAATCTTTAACGTATATACACACATTGAGTGATATTCATTTAGGAAATAATTTATTTATTATGAAATACCCCTATGATTCAAGGTCGAACAAATCTAAAATCATGGTAAACTTACAGTACGTATTTACTCGTTCCTTAAACTAAAGCTGGGTTTCTTATAGTTCCACTTAAGTTTTATATGTTCATATTATATAAGCTTAATTCACTTATAACTGCTTATAATTGAATTGACTTATATAATTTTCTTATGTATATTATTAATTAAACCATATTTAATTAATTTTAATTAATTTAATTATCAAATTTATTAAATTATTATAAAATTCAAATTTTGTTATTAATCTTAAATAATTTAAGATGAATGTTAACTATAACATTCATAGTTATATATAAATATATCATAATATACACATATATTATTAATTAATATTTAATTTATTCATTTATCAAATAATTATTTTGTTTAATTAAAAAGTTGATTATATAGTATAATAAATTCAATACAAACAATTTAATATGTGTATATATATAATAATATACCATAACATTTATAGTTGTATATATACCAATATATATATATATATGTTTATTTTTATTAATTAACTTTTAATTTATTATTTATTCAATAAATCCAATTAGTTAATGTTAAATAATTCATGAAATTTTTTAAAATTATTTTTAAAACAATTTTTAAAAATATTTTATAATATTTATAAATTTATTTTATATTTTAAACTTCACTTTCATACTTAAAGTATAATGTAAATTTTCACACTGAATTTTGAAAATCGATCCAATGCCCAAATATGTCAGGCATTTACAATTAGGCCAATCTTTTGGACTTACTTTATCATTAAGCCAGGTCAATAGCTAGGAATAGGAGAATGCTTGATTATCCGACCCCAAGCCTATACTACTATTCAATTAAATCGTGTGATATTTCGAAGAAAGCAACAACGTGGTTAAGTAACTCGCAACTGTAAATTTAGTCGGTGGTTAACATCGAACAATTTGAATATTAACATCCAACTTCATAGATCATCTTAATTAGTGGCGTGACATTTTGGTAGAATTCATCACTCGTCGGTAAAATCCAATTTTACAATTAAGCGGTACCATTTTGTAATGATTGTTTATACTAATTTTCTTCATCAATACTATATCACACATTATGATTACGAATTTGATTTTGGTCAAAATTCCATTCATCCATATTATACTCGGTTAGTAAATAGATAAAGTCCTTGGTTCAATAATAACATATATTATTAATCTTACTTTTTTGGTCAGAAATTTTGACTTTGAGTTGACTACAATTGAACGTGATACTAACCTCATTCAAGTAAAATGAAGAATCTTCTATTGAGTAGCGTTTCACTTCTAATCCTTCTATTCAAACCTAATTATAGTCGCATGATGGATCTCCATGTCATGATTTAATAATTAAAGCGAAGTATCCAATAAAAGTTCCATAGTGTTCTCAAAGAGGGAACAATATTATCATCACTTCAAGATTCCCCATTTGACTTAGTTGCTATTAATCAATAGCAAAATCTTTGGTGAGTCATTCAATAATTATCCAGTAACTATTAGTATGTAACCACTTAGTGCATCGAGCAACTATGAGTAATACATTGCCCAGTATTTGGAGAGCATTACTATAACAATACTGCTTTCCACGTCGCGTAACTAAATAAAAAATTTATGATAAGAATGATAAAAAATTGTTTAAATTCGATATTTGATAATTAATATTTTAAAAATAAAGTTTTACTTTATTAAATTCTATCTAATATAAAGATTTTGATTAAATGATTTAATAAATTTAAATAAATTAACAAATTCTTATCGGTTAATTTATTTGAATTAAATAAAGTGTTTAAAATTGAATTTAAAACATTTTTATAAGTGTAAATAATTATTTGTGATTAAAATAGTGGAAAATTAATAAGCGGGTATCAAATTGAATTACATTGAATGGTTATTGAAAGATATTCAATGTAAGATATGTAAACTAATTTTAATCAAATTGAAATTTATTTATAAGTAAATTAAAAGGAGTTATGAAAAGAAATGAAAAAGTAAAACTAGTTGGAATTTGAACTGAAATAGAGTCCAAAACTATGGCCTAAGCCCGTTTTAACTCAAACTCTTCTCTGCTTTTCTAGAGTATTCTCCCTCATTAACTATCACAAGCCCATACCTGAACCAATTTCAAATTTTGCCTACCTTAAATACCAAAATAGAATGACATATAAAATTAAAATAAAAAACATCGCGCTTGGAACTGCTCAGGCTCGACAACTTGGGTGACGTTAGAGGAATGGTGCAACCTCAATTTGCATCATCGACAATGCCTAAAAGGTTGCAACTTTTTCGTGCATGCAGAATAAGGAGGGCATATGTGGAAGCAATTGTGATGTGGTCAGTGGTTGAGCTGAGGCCACAACACAGTGGGAAATAGAGCGGCGTAGAGGGTTGGCAACGGTCGATGGTGATGGTGGCTATGTAGGCGACCTAGAGATGTGACATAGGATGATGGTTATGTTTTGGGCGGCGATTGATTCAGAGATTTTTGGCAAAGACTTGGGCAAACATCGTTTGAGGTGAGTAAATTCTTTTACTCACAACTATCGTCTATTATGTTGTGTCTTGTGCTTGATTGCAATTGAATGATTATGCTTTTCTATTAATCTGGTGATTGGTAATATATGCATTGTTTGGGTGAGTTATAATTTGATACCTCACCCAAATGATCTAATCTTATTTTCTGCATTTTGTTGATTGTTTGGTGATGTGTATTTGTTGATATGGATTGAGTTAGATGAAACTGAGTTGTATATCTTTGATCGATTGTTGTTGTGATAAGATGACATATTTTTGATTGGTTCTTGTTGTAATGTGATCACAGTAGTAATTGATTGAAAGGGGAGAATTAAATCAAAATCGAAGATATTAAAGAAAATGAAATACTTTTGAAAATAAACAGCAGATTTTTGAGTGATTTTTATTTAAAACTAGAAACGTTATTTGTGATCGAAAATTAGTTAAGTAAATATTTTTGAGTGTTTTATGAATAAAAATTGTTTAGAAAATGATGAATTATTGGGATTTAATTAAATAAATTAAATTTTAGAATATTTATATTTTTATTCACTTATTATTGGTTACAAAAATATTAAAAGGGTGGTTATGGAATGTTATTTGGAATTGTTATTTTTAAAATGATAAGTTAATTTTATTTGGAATTTAATAAATTTGGAAGTTTGTAAATAATATTTTGAAGAAATAGTACGTTGAATGTAATTTATGTGTCAAATAGAAATTATTATTATTATGGGAGTTGTAATATATATAGCTAAGTGATTTTTTAAAAGTAATAAATTATTATGTTGGATCATTGAATTATTTTTGGAATATATTATATAAAGTTGAATTATTCAAATTTGTTGTTCAAAAGAAATCCAAAAATATAAATCTAATTTCTTTATTAGTACTATTTTTTCAAATTATTAGAGAAGAAATCTAAAATGTGTGAATCACTTTTAGAAAGAGTTTTAAGTGATTTGGAATTGAATTTTAATTTATATATTTCATTATAATTAAGTAACAGATTTGCAACTATTTATTTTGACACGGAAAATGGATTTTAAGGAAAGGATGAAAATCTTATAAATTAATTTTTCTTTCGATTGAAAACTTATATTTGAATTTTTTTTCAACATTTTAGGAAAATGTATTTTTAAACCTCTTCTGAATCAATAAATAATAGAATAAAATGTTTTATTTGATTTATATTTCTATGTAACTAGGAATTAGAATGAACGAAGTTATAGTATTGTTTGGTATGAGAATTTCCGTAATATTTGGTTGTTCTTTGGACTCATTATACAGATAATTGTGTGATGTTAAATGCAACTTAGGAGCATTGAGTTAATAGGCGAGTAACACCGATGGTGTGGGACGCCTAAGCTGATATTTGTTCGCTTACTTTCTGTATGCAAATGTCACTCTAACAATGTCGAGTACACGGGGTATTATGTTTATGATAATGTGCACTGAGAGTATGCAAGCTAAGAGCCATAAGAGTGTATAGTTATTGTGTGTACTCCTATTATATGTCGAGGAGTAAATCATATTGACTCGTATCCATCCTAGCAGGCTGATTGGGGCTTCGCTCCTCAAATTCGTGGCACGCCATTTGAAATATATGGTTAAGAGCTATTGTCCATGTGTCACTTAGGTTAGTAGTTTGTTACCTTTATAGGCACTTGCAAGGTCATGACCAATGCATAGCGTAGACTTGCACATGATGGATATTGGGTCATGACGACCATTAAGGTAATTAAGACTGTAGGGGTTGCACAAGAGCGTGCAAGGAAGACTCTTGGAGCAGGCTGAGAGTTGTTAGTCTCTCTTCTAGGTATAACTGATGAGATAGCATAAGATACTATGAATACCTACTTATTTACCTATACGAAATCATTTTGTTTACGGTTGAGAGACGATCTGGTTATTTGTCAAGTCCGATACCTAAATAGACGTTTATGATGCTTAGGGTACATAGGACTGTGGTTCCTAATGGTTATTTATCATACTGAGAGTCGAGTGGATTGGTAGAGGTTTAAGAGACTATATGATTATTTCATTGGCTAAGATCGAAGTTCATTACTATGGGGTTTAAGGTCTAAATGTTATGTGGTTATCAATCTCTTAGATTATTTATGAGACTGAAAGTCTATGCTGTTGCGTAACCCCACACATTAATTATACATCTTTCGAGGATAGCTAGAGATGCTGAGAGCATGAAGTTGGACCTTCTACATATCTTTTACATGGTCATCTGAGAGATGACCCTAGCTACCAAGGGTATGCCCTATTTATATTTCATGTATGTTTGATTTGGGTCATTACTATGCGTTAGATGTATGTATATTGAGTGAGTGGACCATGGGTATGTCTACTTGACGATTATCTGAGAGATAATCTGGGCATTGCTGAGAGCATGTCCTCTAGTATGGATGAGTTTATACTTGATGATGGTTGGATTATGGTTGTTTCACCCACTTGATTATATGAATGTTTGATGTCTGGACTGACTTATTTAGAGATGGATTATCTTTTATGTGCATGGTTGTTAACATTTGGGATACACACGTGCCATTTGTGTAGCAATTGTTTGTACCATGCCAATTGTTATTTCGTATCGACATTTTCATTCTAAACATAGCCTGGTCTGTGTGTTATTTACATAATACTCGGGTTAGTCCGGGATATTTTAGGTTAAAGGATAAATGACCAGTATGTGGATGTTGAACAAAGATGAGCATATTTGTATAGTTTTATGTATATTTGTAGCTATATGTGTTCAGGAGTGGTTGAGATTTATATATATTGGAAATGTTATGTATATTTTCGATGTTAGTGTGTATTTGACTATTTTTGTAAACCCACTTGGGCTCATGTATATTATTTATTATATGTTAACGTTGCATTGACGAGACTGTGTTATCTATGATTTATTTTATTTCATGTACTATTCTATCCAAAAGGCGCACATGTATATCGTTTTATACCGGTATTATGTACATATATGTGAGCTATTTATTATTCTTGAGATAATTATTGACGTTAGCCCAAAGGAATATTCATGTGTGTACCCATAGCTACATTCTCTATATTATATGATAATAGTACTTAGTAATATTTTTGGATAGTATGGGTATAGAAGTGGGATGTTACAGTTTGGTATCGGAGAAGGTTTTGAACAAAACAGAGTATACGAGACATAAGTCCTGCCTTTGGATGAGACTTAGAGTCTCTGTCCCCATGGGTGTGTGGTAGAGTAATGTTTATATTTACGTGATAGTACGAGTATACGATGATTACTATGATAATCATTAGGGATGGATTTGTATTTTTCTTAATATATAATATGTTTCTTCTACCTTTTTCTGAATGTAAGTCTCTATATGATATATAGAGTAGTTGATGAAGGTTGCGAAGATAGAAGTAGTTAGTCCAGCCAATAGCGTCGGTATTAATGATAAATGATAAACCTCTACGTGGCTACGAAGTAAGAATAGAGTTGTTCGGCTAGGGAAGCTATAAAAGGCCATAATTCAAATCTTGTATTAAATATTTTACAAATCTAAATTGTAATGAGTGAGTTGGTTTAATGAATTCTGTATCGATCAGAGTTGCATAGTGGAAATTGACTAATAGTTTTCCATCGAAGGTGTTTGTTTTCTTGTTTGGAGATGTATGCATTGTTATAGTGCTTGTTTGATATTATGGATGAAAGATGTGTGATGGTTTGCCTTATTTTGAATGGCTATTAAATTGAACGTATATACGAATTTTGGAAATAAATATTTTTATTCAAACAAGCATATAATTTAATAAAAGAATGATATCATTTTACAAAGTGATAGGAAAAATTACATTTTTGAGTGATGTTTGATATTTAGAAAGAAAAAAGTAATAGCTTGAGATAAGTTGAATATAAATTGAAAGAAATTGAAATTTTAGATGATAAATATTAGTATTGATTTTGGAAGGGATGGTTTGAAGATAAAACAATATTTTAAACAAACATATTTGTCGATCAGAACATTTCTGATTAAAAATACCTATTTTTGTAACATACTTGAAACGTTTTGGTTTTTGCAAACAATTGTTTTCCATATGAAAATATTTAAACATGGTTATTTAAAGAAAATTTTGAAGCTGAATTCGTGTTAATCTGCCAGTTGAGATTTAAGAATTCTGGTCGATGCACCCGATCAACGCTATCAATAAGGATTCCTAAACACTAGGACGAGACATATAGACATAAAGTTTTGGTAAGTAATATATAATAATTTAGGAAGAAGTAAAATATTTGAGTTATCTTTAAAATTAATGTTTTTAGGAGTTATATATAAAGTTTTGAAAAGATAGCAATTGTAACAACTCGCACCCCAATGGGCTTGAATTTTCGCTAAATGAAAACCCAAGTCCACCAATGTATGGCTCTTCAGTTTGGTATCCTGCAAATAAAAAAATGCATATCAGAGCACTAACAATATGACTTACAGCTAAATAAAAAAAAATTAATAAGTCATATAGTTACCATCCAACAGTTGACACTCCAATGTCTAGTGTCCTTGTCGGTGTCAATCATGCATAAAGAACCTGTCCTTTCACTATTCCTACCTATTATCAATACATGTACGTCTAAGATATCATATGGGTTGTAATGAGGAGGAGGTCAAAACAACGTTCTGGTGACTAATAGTTACACATCTTGTATATAGCACTAGTTTATACCAATTATCTTTTATAATGTTTTGTCTTTTATTCTTAATTATTTGCCTCGCCTTCACATATGCACACGATATGTCTCATTTACCCGTAGTGGACTATAACTATGTACATATACATAAGCACATAAGTACCACAATCCTCCATTGAACTTAGATACTATCCCCGCTAGTACCCTTAGATTAGCACCCTGTTAGAATCTGTCACCCTTGTCGTATCTCGTTCTCATCGCAACACATACCAATGAACTCCTGTAGTGCCTAATAATGGTATTTCAATAATTTATCCATACTATACTTGCATTTTTGGGGATTTTTCTGCTTCCTAGTTTGTACTCTTAGCTCGACGAACTATAGATCATGGTGGACTCAATGCCAGGTTATGAACTCAGCTCCACGGACCTCCTAATGCATTTTGAAAGACTTCTCTAAAAGGGCTTGCTAGCATTACCTCATAATAAACAAACTAGTAAACAAATATAGTGATGCATTACCTAACATGGACCGCACACTAGTAGGGAGTGTAGCCTGTTACGTAAACCTTGTCTTTCCCGTTGACCACTAAAGAATGATAACATTATCTACCTATGTGCAGCCTCTACTGCTTAATTTTGCACCTCCATACTAATATAGCATCGTTATTCGCTCAGCATAATGTTTAGATTCCCTATTGCAATCAAGGAGAATACCAACCTTTCCTATTTTATTGAAGCAGACTCTATTTTCTATTAGGGTATTCCTTCATCTATACACACGTGTGCAACCCATGGGTCCTATGGTCGGATATGTCAAACTGTAGTAGAATGTTACACAATTGTTGGTAGCCCCTTGTGGTGGGCAGACTTGTATTGTATAACAGCACCGACCTTGTATTCTAACTCATTCTAATAACTATGTCATTCTATTCAAATCACTTATTAACTTTAATAGTTCACACCCATCATGAACGAATACTTGCTGATATGTACATACACACATACATATATATCATATATGTATATATTCATTCATTATTACTTAATTATCTTGCCTCTTCTTTACATCTTATGCATTTATATCTTACTTGATTTAAGAATTTACCACTTTCTTTTTAAAAAATTCACAATGTCCTCCATTCTTTTACCATTTCTTTATTTTCTACTTCTATTCCCCTTTTAACCTTTAATTTATTCTTGCCTACTCTTTAATTTCTTTCTATTTAATTCCCATCTTTATTGTATCATCCATGTATTCTCTTAAAATGTTCTTACCACCTTTACCTCCCTTTATTTAACACTCGAGGATTTTCTGCATTTTAATGCATTTGAATTAATTCTCTCCCAATGGAAAGATTACACTGTAAATTCTTAAATCTTATCCAAAAGGAAGATCAATGTTGCATTTGGAATTATAAGGAATTATCTTTTCATAGTTATTGAAATAGACAGTACAAAATACGGTAAACATCCCTATTTTATACATCTCTTTCTTTTTAGGTTTATTCCTTGTCATTTCAAATGATGTACTTTTATTTATTTTAGACATCATTTCAAATGACGTACTTTTTTTAGGTTAAACTTGATAATGTAAAGAAATTCACATTGCAACATCTTATATTCCAATGAATTAAAATGCCACTTAAACCCCTAAATTCTTATTGTGATTTCTTAATTTAAATTCTTATTTTTCAATATCCAATTAAGTAAAATTCTAGAATTATTACATCATCTATAGGTTCATTGTCTACTATTATTCAATAATAAATTTAGAAATTGCTAATGCCCAAAACTTTTCTGGATTTTCTGGATATACTTTTCTGGATATACATTCATACAAAAGTATATTATTTTACCACTCACTTTTTAGCTTTACAACTCCATATTTAATCCATGTTATTCACCTATAAATCCATTTTCTCCTTCATCTATGAATCCCTTTTCTCCCTATTTGGATTTATACACCGCAAGCATATATAAATTTATCAGAGATTTAGATTAGAAAAAAGATTTGGGATTTTGTATTTTAGATTCGGATTTACAATTTACCTCGGCTTTGGCGATTTGATTTGAACATATTCTCTTCCTCAATCATCTTCTATAATTCTCCAATTGTATATACGTATAAACTTGAACTATTCTTAAGAATTTAGAATTTTGGAGAAGAGGACATGACATAGCTTTTTCTATCATCGAAAGATATAAGTTTGGAAGTGATTTTGTGGTATCGGAGCTTAGGTTAATGAATACCTAGGCTTTGGTGGGATTACTCATTAGAGATAGGGTAGAAGTACCCTAGAATGAGTTTAAGTGTACATATATACGAGGGTGCATATTTGTTAGTGATGTAAAATGTTTTATATTATGTTAATTGGTCTTTTGAGTGGCATATGGATTCTGGTCAATATAGGTAGCTAACGTTATTGATAGGGATCTCTAAACATTTGAATAAGGCCAACAGACATAATAATGTTTTAAGTAGGGAAAAAGGATAATTTTACCCAGGATATATTTTACATATAAAAGGCCATGATTTTTAAAATATTTAGTATTTTGAGATATGTTTGATAAGTGGTCGTAATATTTTATCACCTAAGAGTTGAGTGGTCAAACCATCTACTTTTGAGTATTCTATATTGCCTGCCATGGTGACTTGAGTATTTCCTTAGAGACCCGAGTCTTAAAGATAGAAGCCTTGGAAAAATTGAAATTTTGAGTAATAAAGAAATTGGGAATATTTTTAAATAAATATTTTAGGAAGATTCTTCATAGATTAAAGCTAATTTTATAATAATTGGTTTTTAAAAAGGAGATATTTGAGAATTTAAAACTCTAGTGATTTCAGAAAATTGTTTTAAACAATTTATTAAGGAAAAATGATTATGATATTATTTAAAGTAAATTTTTTAATAGTAATAATTTAAAAGAGGATTTATATAGAGTATGTACCTATATGTACTCCTTAGCATATGTGAAGCTCCTGTAAACCTAAGAATGAGATCCCTATTTAGGTTGTGTTAACTTATTACAGACGACTCGTAGTGTCGTTCGAGGAGAGCGGATGAAGATTAAGCAGTATTTCAGCAAAGAGTAGCTAGAGAGATTATGGAACCTATTGAGCAGTCATCGATGTATGAAGAGGAGTCCGAGATGAAGCAGAAGAGGAGCCCGAACTAGAAAACGATGATGTTATTATCTGGGAAATGGGCGAGGTTGTTAATGAGCCATTTATAGGTCAAGATGACCTTTTCAGGGATGACTTATGGCCTAGAGCAGAGATGCGGGTGCCTAGGGAACCAAGCTCGGAGATTGTGTGTATTTCGAAGAGTGATCTTGAAACTAGGAAAACGGAAGGACCCGAAGTGGAGGACTCCGACGAAGAGAGTCCATTGTGAGAGTTAGTTTGGGTTAGGGTAGTTCTCTTAGATGTGTACCCAATTGAACCCGTCGGTAGCCCATAGACGTCATGGATGAGTGTTTGGATTGTATATTGATGAACTATCTTAGTAAATGCTTTGGTATGCGTATACGCATGACCAGGTAGTGATTATAGATATTCCTAGACATGAATATGTATATATAGTGACTGTAGTTGTAAAAGCATCTCAGTTGATACTCTGTATGGCTGATATTTTGGGTTATAAATATATATAATGAACCTTTGTGATATGGTATTTTGTTAATTCATTATTGAAAATCGGTTAGTTATGTTTAATAGCCTGGTTACGGCAATTTCGGGACGAAATTCTTTTAAAGGAGGAGGAATATAACGACTCGGAATCTTTATCATCTTAAGTTTGAATATTAATTTTTAATATTCAATAATATGGTCCGTTGATCAAAGTAAAACCCTTGAAAAATAATAATTGGTAATAATGTATAGTTTTAAACCAAAATAATATTTTGAATTTTCATATTTTATTTATAGTAGAAAATTTACTTAATTTGAATTTCTTATAGAACCATAACAACAGAATATATATATATATATATATATATATATATATATATATATATATATATATATAAATTGGAAACAATTCATAGCAAATAAAAATGAACAAAAAGAAAATATTGTAAATAGAAGTTATTATGGCTTATGAACAATATAGTGTATTTAAACTAGAAAGAGTTTAAAATTGGATTTATATCTATACACATATACTAGTTAAGAAGAATGTGTGTGTGTGTATAAGTTCAAAAAGGAAAATGTAGTACTTATGAACAAATAAATAAATGAAAGAAGAGATACATTGTAACAACCCTGTATTTTCTGATTATTGTAATTGTATATTTTAATTATTTTAATTTGAATTCCTAACTTAAATACTTTATTTTATTTATTAAAACGAACATATTTTGTTATTTTAAATATAAATGTTGATTTTGATGTGGATTAGAATTTCAATCATGCATAAATTGAATATTTCCAGAAAATGTGAATTTTGGTCAATTTGGTCAAACTTTGACTTTTAAATTTAAAATTTAAAAGTTTGAAAATTTTAATTTTATATTTTATTATGAAAGTAAATAAAATTTCAAGAACACTGCTTTTTGTTTTGTTGAAATCTGATTTATAATGTGAAAGTTATGCCTTTTTAACTATTGTGTGAAATTTGCTGTATTTAACAAAATTGTTTATTTTAAATTATATAAATAATCTTTTTAATTGTAATATCTTATTCTAAATTGTATTATATGCTATGTTTCATATGTTTTTACCTTTTAAATATTTTTAAAGTGATGTTTGAATTTTTCCAAAGCTCGTTGAATTTATTTTCTATTTTTAAAGGTTGGTTTCCATTTTTCTGTTATTTTCTTTATTTAAATTATATTTAATTAAAATTTATTTATTCATTTTATATATGCATTTTATTTATTATTTTTTTATCTTTATTTATAAATATGTTTCATGTACATACAATTTTTTCAAAGTTCATTTCATTTATTTTCAAATTTTCAAGCCTAGTTTACATTTTCTTTGCAATTTTCTTAATTTAATTATATTTAATTAATATTTATTTATTTATTTTTGTTTATTTACTATATTTTCGTGTTTTATCTGTATTTATACATATTTTACATGTATTTAAAATTTAAAAAGAAATGGTGGAAATTTGAAAGGTTTGTGACTCTTTATTTGCTTAAGCCTCTTTGTATTCTCACCTTTTCATTATCAACCATTACCTTTTCATTTTTGCTGCCTTAACTCCATTGCTTCAGCCGTATCTTTTTCCTCATCATTTTCACGAAAATTTAAGCTTCTCAACTCCAAAAAGATCGGCCATCAACCTGAGAAAAAGTTTTGGTAAAATTTCTATTTCTTTTTTCATGTTTTCCTTCCTGTTTCTTATGTTATTTGCATTGCTTTCTTCACCTTCTAGGCTTGGCACCTCTCCACTCCATCAGCTCCACCATCACCATCTCCATCTACAACAGCCATTAGCCCCTCCTTTGACCCAAAATTCAGGCCATGACCCTTCACATGAAGCATCACCACAAAAACATTGCAAAGCTTTGCCAAACTTCACCAAAACAATGCTAGCCAAGCCTATACTCCACTATTACCTTCATAGTTGCCTTTGGCCACTCCTTAGCCACCACCACCATCATCTAAATCACTTTTGGCTGCCACATGACCACTGACCAGATCTGAAACCCCCTATGGCGGAGCTCCAATTGACCTAAGCCGAGCCAAAAAGTTGAACAACTTACCTCTTTTGCATTGTCTTTGGTATGCTTCATGTTAGCACCACTACACCTTCATCTCCACTTGTTTTGATGCCATACCTGACCCAAACCTGACCTATATGATGCCAATCCTGAGCTTAACACATCATTGGCTAAGCTCATGATCCACCTTGGTCGAGCATTCGAATGGTAAAGACAAGGTCTTGTCTTTATTGCCTTGTATTTCAAAATATTCATATGTTATATTGTCTTGTTTTGGGTTGTTTACAAGATGATATATTGGCACTCTTCACTCATTTTGATTCACTAGTCGTGTTGTATCGTGCTTATCGTGCCTTTGGAATCATTTGTGTGTCCTAGTGGTCTTCAGCTTGAAAAGGTGAGTCTTTCTCACTCTGACATTTATACTTATGAAATAGTGAATTGATGTCAAGTGTTTAGTAATATAAAATGTTATGCAAGTTAATGTTGATCATATGATATGCTATACCATGTTATTACCATGTTAAAACTGTTAATTATCACCTGACATCTGATATATGACATTATATTGTGACATTGACATTGTTTGTATTGTTTATGCATATATTCACACTGCAAGTTCCGTGTTAGAATAGAATCACTATGGGTTGAAATGATACATACCTGAACGGACTTTAGAATAGGGAAAAATTGTTATGGGCTGAAATGATAGGCCTGAGCGATTTTATTGTATTTTATCTGACTTGGGATTGCGGGTTTGAAATGATAAAACCCGGTTTTCTTTGTAAATTACGGATTGAAATGATATATATCCGCATCACTTGACCTAGGTTAGAAAATTATATACAGACCCCGTGGTATATTTTTAAATGATTTTTTTTTAAATATTTATTTTCAAAAGTATGAAATTTTGATTTAAAAAATATACATATTATGGTTTTAAGAAAGTTAAATATTAGATCTTGAAATTGTGAATTTAAGTGAATTCAAGTATGCAAATTTGGAGTAAATGTGACGTTTGACTTTAAATTTTATTTTAAGATGTAAATAAATAATGGAAATTAAATTTAAAGTTTTGAAATGATATTTGAAGTAAAATTTTAAGTTTATTAAATTTATAAATTAATAAACAGTGAAATTTGACTTAATAAATGAATGGAGTTTGCAAAATTGAATATTTGATCTTAAAATTTTATTGTGTTAAATCATATGTTAAAATGATTTTAAATGTGAAATTTTGAAGTCTAGAAATATGATTTTTAAGTTGTAATAATAAAAATTTGGAGTTTTATTATTATTTTTGAAAAGCTAAAATGAAACCTGGAATTTTATAGCATTTTCAAAATGCTTTAGTCTTTTGACAGCATTTTAATGCTATTGTTTTGAATTTAACAATGTTTGAAATAACTAAATATCTATTATGACATTTTATAAATGTCGCTATTCTTGAAATAAACCATTTTGGAAAATATAAGCTACGATAGCACTTTATAAATGCTGCCGTTGCTATAATTTGACAATGTTTTGAAATATTATAGATTTTAACACTGTTTGGGCTATATTTTAAATTGTTAAATAATTTAACTTTTGAAATGGATTATCTGTGAAATTTTAGAAGTTTTGAATATTTAAATTTGAATTTTTAAGGAATTTAAATTGAATTTGAATTTAAATAAAGTTTACTTGGTTATGTGTTAAACGGAATGGAATGTAATATAATAAATGAATTTTTGAATGGAATTTTGGAATGTATTTTTGGTAATGATGTTTGAAATAATAAATGAATGACATATTTGATTTTTAAATGATATTTAACTTTGAATATTTGGATTTGAATTCAAATAATGATTTGATTATGTAGGATGTAATATTTTAATGATTTTGAAATGGTTTGGAAATGATTTGATCTTTATTTTAATAAAGAATGTGAATGTTGAATGATATTTGATTTTTCTTTATTTGATAAAGGAATATTTGAAGTTTATATTTGTATGAAAAGATATTTGGTTTAATTGTAATTTAAGTTTATTTTAATAATATTGGATTTATGAAATGAATATTTCAAAACTACATAATAATGAAATTAGATTTGAGATATGAATATATGGAATTATAAAGTTTAGTTTTGAAATGTGGGATATTAAAGTTTGGAAACATATTAAAATTGGATAGCTTATTTTGTAGATCAAATCTATATTTGAAATTTATAAGATTTGAAATGTTTTGTTAGAAAACTGAATTGAATTGAAATTGATGGTTTGATTTGAATTAAATTGGAAATTTGAAATTTTGAATTAAATTGGAAATAAATTTGTAAAATGTAAAGAATTAAATGAATGTTTCATGATTTCAAGTGTATGATTTCAGAATGTTATGATTTTCAAAGTGTAATGATTTCAAGTATTTTGGTTTCGAAAGAGTTATAACTTTGAAAGTATTATGATTTTTGGAAGTGAATATAGGTTTGAGATGAAAATGATAAAGTATAAACTATTTTGATTTGAATATAGTTTTGAAATAAAAATGATTTTGGTTTTGAAGTATAAACTATTTTGATTGAATAAATAGTTTTGAAATAAAAATGGTTTTGGTTTCGAGGCGTAAACTATTTTGAAAGGAATATAGTTTTGAAATGAAATGATTTGATCCTTTTGAAATATAAACTATTTTGAAATGACGACGGCATTATAATAACGTTTGGTTGTTAAAGAGACCGGGATCGAAAGTTGTCATACTCTCTGCCAACTCCGAAAACCACTTTAACAACCGTGTACGCGGTGGAGATTCCAGAATGAAGTAGGATGGTGGCGATGTTCTTGAGGTATATTACGTGGACCCAACTCCCGTGAGTTGGCATAAGGTGGCTAAAACAGGAGCGATCTCGGGCCAAAGGAGGTAGCACCTCTGGTCGGACACATTCCTTCGATACTATACTCTTACTGGTGATTGATTAGATGGCCATCCTCCGATTTTGATTGGGAGTGTGTTCCGAGGTGGGCGTATGTGGCTGCTGCGTTACCACCAGCCCGTGTGCGTAATTGGTATATCTACCCTGCCATTGCCTTGTGTGCCGTGTCACCTACCATACCGAGCCTTTACTACGAGTTTGTTTTTCTCCCGTAGCCCGTGTGGTATCCTCTGACAGTCACCCGGAGTGGAGATGGCATGATATTGGATGGACTACTGGGACTATTATGTGTGAAGGGTGATATGGGTAGCCCGGAACGCTATTCAAAAGTATGTTTATTTTACTGTAGACATTATTATAATAGCGCAATATTACTACATAGTAAATAGTTTAACGGATCCTTAAAGGATGGGCGATCCCAAGCATCCTTTAAGTTACTGATGCATTTTTGTTACTGTTCATTTGAGTTGATTTATAGTTCATAAGTATTTATGTCCTGACTCGAGTGTTTTGTGTTTTGCTTTACGCTCGAGTCAGATTGAGTGAGTTAGCATTCAAGATTCACCTTCGGAGTTGGAGCTTTCCTTGAAGATCCAGCCATCCATTTTGCTTTCTGTATCCAGTGATTTCAGTGATGTATTCTGATTTGTACCTGATGTATCTTGTTACTTTTTGTTGTATCATGTTTAACACTGATGTATCTTATTTTTATATAGTAGCTTCATGAACTACTATTTCTTTTAAATTCCGCTGCATTATTAAATACTCTGTGTCTGTGATCTGTGATTATGTATTTACTGTATATTCTGAGATTTGCCAAATTTTATTTACAACGCGGTATTTTGAGCAATTCAAGTCCGACATGTGCGGATGCGAATGGTTGAAAATATCGGGTCGTTACAGTTGGTATCAGAGCTTTGGTAGCTCTAGGCAAAACTCAGCATATAGAGTAGATGTATTTACAGAATCACTTTCATTCGAGTTGAATCTCTTTCTTTTGACTCGATTCCTTGGAATTTTGGAACGTTCCCTGCGGTTCCAAAATCCATTATTATTCCCCACTATTCATCTTCATTTGATTTCGGAGTATCCCATAACTCCACTTCGAATGATCTTTATAGTGTATTGGCGGTCTCACCAGTATTCTAATTTTCTTGTAAAAGGGGTGAAACTCCTTTACAATTAGCATCGATTCACCAGAGATTTATGTTTATCATCGGTTTAGATGCTAGTATCTCCTATTATCCCAAACTTTATCTCTTGAGGTCGAATGTAGATTTACCCAGAAAATCCACATCGATCTTATTCTTTAAGTCACGGTTGACCCGGTTAAGGTTGCCCGCGATTTATTTCAGCTTATCCACCTTCCTACTCTGTATTTTATCATCCTGTCTTTTGTTTCCAATCCATTCTACCAAACATTTTTAATTGTACTTGTAAATCTATATTTTGTTTTATATATTGTGTTGTTTGAGTTGTTGATGTTGGATTGGGTTTCTGATCGATTCGTCCGATCAACGCTATCGATAAGATTTCCAAAACACTTTGACAGAACAAAC
Source organism: Allium cepa (assembly GCA_030765085.1). Lineage (NCBI taxonomy): Eukaryota > Viridiplantae > Streptophyta > Magnoliopsida > Asparagales > Amaryllidaceae > Allium > Allium cepa. The sequence continues at coordinate 639,939,137 of CM060939.1, read as the reverse complement.
TGACTAAATATTATTTTAAAAATTTGGGAAATGAAATAAATTTTGATATATAAGTAAATTTATGGAACTTAATAAATTGATTTAAATTGATAATTTGAAATGATAATACTTGATTTATCATTTATTGTTCTACAAATGAATTTATAAATAGTTCTTTATAAATTGATTTGGGAACTGACATTAATTTAAATCAAGAATTTGAGAATTTAATTTCCGATGGATTTCAAACCTTATGTTTAAAGTTTTAAAGGATATATTATTTAAAGTATTTTCGAATAGAAATTTGTTTCCAAAGAATTTTAAATTTAAATTTAGTGCTCTTCTCTTTGTCGCTGGAAAATAATTTCGATGATGACTGCAGCATCATCGACGTTCATTTTCGAGTTTCGAAGTGAAGAGACCATTCTGTAGTCTTGCTACAGTTTTGTTTTGGGAAAATTTAATTGATTTTAATTTCTAAAATAAGAATGGATTTATAACATATGCTGATATATGATTTAAATTTGAGTGGATATATATATAGTATATGAGCATTTATTTATCTCTAAATAGTTTGGAATTTATCGGAAATTTAATTCCTAAATTTTTTCTTCAAAGATAATTTCTAAGTATAATTTCAAGATTCGGATTAATATTCAAGCTTGAAATAATTTAATTAAAAAGTTTTATTTGTATAATACACAATTTCATTCCAATATAACTTACCTTAATTTTCAAAAGTTGAATAAGTAATTGGATAATATACAATATAAAAAAAAGATTTTATAAATAAAATTTGAGTGGTTATTATAAATGTTATATACTTAAATTTAAGTTATAAAAGGATTAACAGAGGTAAATAAAGAAAAAGGGTAATGGAATAATTTACAATATAAAATGATGATAAAGGAACTAAGAATAAATTTAAGGCAGTTGCAATGAGTGTGAGTATATTTAACATAGGTGATAAAATATATTGAGAGAAATAAATTTAATTTTAATTAGTAGTGAAGAAGAATTAAATTTTATTTGGTACATTTTGAGTATAATAAAAGATTTTTCAAATAAATGATTTTAGGGATTTGTTAATTTAAGATAATTAGATGATAAGATAATGAAATTAGAGATGCTTAAGATTTATTTGACTTATGTAAAATTAATTTTCAGTTTAAGTTGAAATTTTATGGTTTTAAATTTATTATTTTGTTTTGTTTTTCAAACTATCTTTTGGTTGTCCTAATTTCCCTTATCTTGCTACAGAATGAGAGGTTATTGCTTATACCAGTCTGTTTAGAAATCTTTCTATAATCTTTAATAATCTTTGGTACTCATCTTTGAATCTAAGAACTGCTTGCCATCCACATGCCGTCGGTTAAACGGGAAGGGTGAATCAGATTCTAAAAGATTTTTTTTCATGCTTGTGTTCTTGATTCTGGAGGATGTTGGAAAGATCATCTCCACATTGTTAAACTTACCTATATCAACAGTTATCAAGTATGATTTTAATCTTCTTATCATCTTGTCTTAATACTATTTCATTCTATCTTTTTCTGTGCTTTTCCGTACCTTATTCCTTTTCGGGGACGAAAAGTTTTGAGTTGGGGAGAGTGTAACAACCCTGTATTTTCTGATTATTGTAATTGTATATTTTAATTATTTTAATTTAAATTCCTAACTTAAATACTTTATTTTATTTATTAAAATGAACATATTTTGTTATTTTAAATATAAATGTAGATTTTGATGTGGATTAGAATTTCAATCATGCATAAATTGAATATTTCCAAAAAATGTGAATTTTGGTCAATTTGGTCAAACTTTGACTTTTAAATTTAAAATTTAAAAGTTTGAAAATTTTAATTTTATATTTTATTATGAAAGTAAATAAAATTTCAAGAACACTGCTTTTCGTTTTGTTGAAATCTGATTTATAATGTGAAAGTTATGCCTTTTTAACTATTGTGTGAAATTTGCTGTAGTTAACAAAATTGTTTATTTTAAATTATATAAATAATCTTTTTAATTGTAATACCTTATTCTAAATTGTATTATATGCTATGTTACATATGTTTTTACCTTTTAAATATTTTTAAAGTGATGTTTGAATTTTTCCAAAGCTCGTTGAATTTATTTTCTATTTTTAAAGGTTGGTTTCCATTTTTCTGTTATTTTCTTTATTTAAATTATATTTAATTAAAATTTATTTATTCATTTTATATATGCATTTTATTTTTTATGTTTTTATCTTTATTTATAAATATGTTTCATGTACATACAATTTTTCCAAAGTTCATTTCATTTATTTTCAAATTTTCAAGCCTAGTTTACATTTTCTTTGCAATTTTCTTAATTTAATTATATTTAATTAATATTTATTTATTTATTTTTGTTTATTTACTATATTTTCGTGTTTTATCTGTATTTATACATATTTTACATGTATTTAAAATTTAAAAAGAAATGGTGGAAATTTGAAAGGTTTGTGACTCTTTATTTGCTTAAGCCTCTTTGTATTCTCACCTTTTCATTATCAACCATTACCTTTTCATTTTTGCTGCCTTAACTCCATTGCTTCAGCCGTATCTTTTTCCTCATCATTTTCACGAAAATTTAAGCTTCTCAACTCCAAAAAGATCAGCCATCAACCTGAGAAAAAGTTTTGGTAAAATTTCTATTTCTTTTTTCATGTTTTCCTTCTTGTTTCTTATGTTATTTGCATTGCTTTCTTCACCTTCTAGGCTTGGCACCTCTCCACTCCATCAGCTCCACCATCACCATCTCCATCAACAGCAGCCATTAGCCCCTCCTTTGACCAAAAATTCAGGCCATGACCCTTCACATGAAGCATCACCACAAAAACATTGCAAAGCTTTGCGAAACTTCACCAAAACAATGCTAGCCAAGCCTATACTCCACTATTACCTTCATAGTTGCCTTTGGCCACTCCTTAGCCATCACCACCATCATCTACATCACTTTTGGCTGCCACATGACCACTGACCAGATCTGAAACCCCCTATGGCGGAGCTCCAATTGACCTAAGCCGAGCCAAAAAGTTGAACAACTTACCTCTTTTGCATTGTCTTTGGTATGCTTCATGTTAGCACCACTACACCTTCATCTCCACTTGTTTTGATGCCATACCTGACCCAAACCTGACCTATATGATGCCAATCCTGAGCTTAACACATCATTGGCTAAGCTCATGATCCACCTTGGTCGAGCATTCGAATGGTAAAGACAAGGTCTTGTCTTTATTGCCTTGTATTTCAACTTTTTCTAAATAATTTTGTGTTGAATATTCATATGTTATATTGTCTTGTTTTGGGTTTTTACAAGATGATATATTGGCACTCTTCACTCATTTTGAATCACTAGTCGTGTTGTATCGTGCTTGTCGTGCCTTTGGAATCGTTTGTGTGTCCTAGTGGTCTTCAGCTTGAAAAGGTGAGTCTTTCTCACTCTGACATTTATACTTATGAAATAGTGAATTGATGTCAAGTGTTTAGTAATATAAAATGTTATGCAAGTTAATGTTGATCATATGATATGATATACCGTGTTATTACCATGTTAAAGCTGTTAATTATCACCTGACATCTGATATATGACATTATATTGTGACATTGACATTGTTTATATTGTTTATGCATATATTCACACTGCAAGTTCCCTGTTAGAATAGAATCACTATGGGTTGAAATGATACATACCTGAACGGACTTTAGAATAGGGAAAAATTGTTATGGGCTGAAATGATAGGCCTGAGCGATTTTATTGTATTTTATCTGACTTGGGATTGCAGGTTTGAAATGATAAAACCCGGTTTTCTTTGTAAATTACGGATTGAAATGATATATATCCGTATCACTTGATCTAGGTTAGAAAATTATATACAGACCCCGTGGTATATTTTTAAATGATTTTTTTTAAATATGTATTTTCAAAAGTATGAAATTTTGATTTAAAATATATATATATATTATGGTTTTAAGAAAGTTAAATATTAGATCTTGAAATTGTGAATTTAAGTGAATTCAAGTATGCAAATTTGGAGTAAATGTGACGTTTGACTTTAAATTTTATTTTAAGATGTAAATAAATAATGGAAATTAAATTTAAAGTTTTGAAATGATATTTGAAGTAAAATTTTGAGTTTATTAAATTTATAAATTAATAAACAGTGAAATTTACTTAATAAATGAATGGAGTTTGCAAAATTGAATATTTGATCTTAAAATTTTATTGTGTTAAATCATATGTTAAAATGATTTTAAATGTGAAATTTTGAAGTCTAAAAATATGATTTTTAAGTTGTAATAATAAAAATTTGGAGTTTTATTACTATTTTTGAAAAGCTAAAATGAAACCTGGAATTTTATAGCATTTTCAAAATGCTTTAGTCTTTTGACAGCATTTTAATGCTATTGTTTTGAATCTAACAATGTTCGAAATAACTAAATATCTATTATGACATTTTATAAATGTCGCTATTCTTGAAATAAACCATTTTGGAAAATATAAGCTACGATAGCACTTTATAAATGCTGTCGTTGCTATAATTTGACAATGTTTTGAAATGTTATAGATTTTAACACTGTTTGGGCTATATTTTAAATTGTTAAATAATTTAACTTTTGAAATGGATTATCTGTGAAATTTTAGAAGTTTTGAATATTTAAATTTGAATTTTTAAGGAATTTAAATTGAATTTGAATTTAAATAAAGTTTACTTGGTTATGTGTTAAACGGAATGAAATGTAATATAATAAATGAATTTTTGAATGGAATTTTGGAATGTATATTTAGTAATGATGTTTGAAATAATAAATGAATGACATATTTGATTTTTAAATGATATTTAACTTTGAATATTTGGATTTGAATTCAAATAATGATTTGATTATGAAGTTTTGAAAGGATGTAATATTTTAATGATTTTGAAATGGTTTGGAAATGATTTGATCTTTATTTTAATAAAGAATGTGAATGTTGAATGATATTTGATTTTTCTTTATTTGATAAAGGAATATTTGAAGTTTATATTTGTATGAAAAGATATTTGGTTTAATTGTAATTTAAGTTTATTTTAATAATATTGGATTTATGAAATGAATATTTCAAAACTACATAATAATGAAATTAGATTTGAGATATGAATATATGGAATTATAAAGTTTAGTTTTGAAATATGGGATATTAAAGTTTGGAAACATATTAAAATTGGATAGCTTATTTTGTAGATCAAATCTATATTTGAAATTTATAAGATTTGAAATGTTTTGTTAGAAAACTGAATTGAATTGAAATTGATGGTTTGATTTGAATTAAATTGGAAATTTGAAATTTTGAATTAAATTGGAAATAAATTTGTAAAATGTAAAGAATTAAATGAATGTTTCATGATTTCAAGTGTATGATTTCAGAATGTTATGATTTTCAAAGTGTAATGATTTCAAGTATTTTGGTTTCGAAAGAGTTATAACTTTGAAAGTATTATGATTTTTGGAAGTGAATATAGGTTTGAGATGGAAATGATAAAGTATAAACTATTTTGATTTGAATATAGTTTTGAAATAAAATTGATTTTGGTTTCGAAGTATAAACTATTTTGATTGAATAAATAGTTTTGAAATAAAAATGGTTTTGGTTTCGAGGCGTAAACTATTTTGAAAGGAATATAGTTTTGAAATGAAATGATTTGATCCTTTTGAAATATAAACTATTTTGAAATGACTACGGCATTATAATAACGTTTGGTTGTTAAAGAGACCGGGATCGAAAGTTGTCATACTCTCTGCCAACTCCGAAAACCACTTTAACAACCGTGTACGCGGTGGAGATTCCAGAATGAAGTAGGATGGTGGCGACGTTCTTGAGGTATATTACGTGGACCCAACTCCCGTGAGTTGGCATAAGGTGGCTAAAACAGGAGCGATCTCGGGCCAAAGGAGGTAGCACCTCTGGTCGGACACATTCCTTCGATACTATACTCTTACTAGTGATTGATTAGATGGCCATCCTCCGATTTTTATTGGGAGTGTGTTCCGAGGTGGGCGTATGTGGCTGCTGCGTTACCACCAGCCCGTGTGCGTAATTGGTATATCTACCCTGGCATTCCTTGTGTGCCATGTCACCTAACATACCGAGCCTTTACTACGAGTTTGTTTTTCTCCCGTAGCCCGTGTGGTATCCTCTGACAGTCACCCGGAGTGGAGATGGCATGATATTGGATGGACTACTGGGACTATTATGTGTGAAGGGTGATATGGGTAGCCCGGAACACTATTTAAAAGTATGTTTATTTTACTGTAGACATTATTATAATAGCGCAATATTACTACATAGTAAATAGTTTAACGGATCCTTAAAGGATGGGCGATCCCAAGCATCCTTTAAGTTACTGATGCATTTTTGTTACTGTTCATTTGAGTTGATTTATAGTTCATAAGTATTTATGTCCTGACTCGAGTGTTTTGTGTTTTGCTTTACGCTCGAGTCAGATTGAGTGAGTTAGCATTCAAGATTCACCTTCGGAGTTGGAGCTTTCCTTGAAGATCCAGCCATCCATTTTGCTTTCTGTATCCAGTGATTTCAGTGATGTATTCTGATTTGTACCTGATGTATCTTGTTACTTTTTGTTGTATCATGTTTAACACTGATGTATCTTATTTTTATATAGTAGCTTCATGAACTACTATTTCTTTTAAATTCCGCTGCATTATTAAATACTCTGTGTCTGTGATCTGTGATTATGTATTTACTGTATATTCTGAGATTTGCCAAATTTTATTTACAACGCGGTATTTTGAGCAATTCAAGTCCGACATGTGCGGATGCGAATGGTTGAATATATCGGGTCGTTACATACATATGAAAAAAAATATGTGAGAAATGAGAAAATTTTATATGATCAATTTAAAAGGGAAATCTTTTACAAATGGTGTTTTGACAAAAATGTCATTTCATACTCTTAAAGTTGAAATAGAAAAAGAATTCATCGCTTTGAGTTATATATTTTAATTAGAAATATATATAAAATATGAAGACTAAATTGTTTATTTAAAACCACTTTACATAACATTGTTCTCAAAATGTGATAAAAGCATGTTTTAAAAATCAAATGAAAGTGGAAGTAAAAAGTAAAGGTAAAACAACTAATTACAAATAAATATTCATTGTCTGGTCAAAATGGGAAGTCTAAAATCCTCAACATAACTTCTCTTCAATCCGAACCAAATATCAACTTAAGTCTATAACACCTCATTTCAATACATCATCCTTATACAAATGCATCATTACGTTTTATATGAACATATATATAGATTTGTATGTGTGTAGGCTTCAGTTTCAAAAGTCTGTAAACTAAAAACAGCAAAGGAAAAAAATAAAAGCTCTGTAACTAACAAATTAAAAGCCATGGTAAAAAATGAAAAGAACAAAAAGGAAGAAGCATTTTATTCTAAATCAAAAGCAAGAATTCAAGTTTTCATATCTAAAACTAGGATTCAACTTGAAAATTTCTAAGTATTTCAATGTTAGAGTGAGAATTTATATTTTTAATGCCTGTAATATTCAAATAATACTCTGTCATGTACAAACAGAGTAAAAACTTGTATATGTTTAGTTTCAAAAATCAATATCTCTCTCCTCGATTGGAATTTGTAGATGATGTAGATTAGTGAAATGCATGTTTTTGAGTATGGATTACACTAAAAATAGTTTAGATTGATTCATGGTATATGTTGTGTGAAATTTTAAATTTACAGGAGGCTATCGTATGTTTGCCATTTTCGACATACTGAAAGCATTAAATCAAGAATATAATCATGATTGACATGTGAAGATAGGATTTTTAGTGAAAGTTTCATGATTTCTAATAGCTTAGGTGTTGATAATTGGAGAGATGATCAAAATCCATTAAAAAATTATTTTTCGGTGATCTAGGCGTCGAGGGGCAACGGGGCATGCCCGAGGAGAAGCGTTGCATCGGAGTTGAGGAGTTCACCGTAGGCGATTCTTACTTCGACTTTGGTTAGCGTAGGCGGTAGATTTTAGGGTTTTAGGTCAAGTTTTTTTTGGGCTTCGAAAATCTTGTTTTGGGAACGGCGGCGGTGATCAAGTAGGCTGAGGTCATGGGTGGTGGTATGTCTAAAGGTGGTGGGCCCATGGGGTCACGTGGCATTGGCTATCAGTGGTTATGGAGGCATGGGCGAGTGATTTGCCTAACTTGGCATTCTTCCTCTTTCGATGATGATGGCGAATTTTGGACGAAGGAGCGTAGGGTGTAGGTGGTAGTACCAGGGTGTCGAGGGTAGTCAGAGGCGTTGGTGGGTGGTCTCAATTGATCGAACGACGGCGTGGCTCGTTCATGCATGCGCATGTACACGTGTGCACACGTGTGTGAAGTTCTAGATGTGAAGAAATGATCGTAGTTGGATGTTGGGTTTGGTAGCATGGATTGGGACTTGAGTCGTATGCGAGTGAAGCGGAAGTTGATCGAAGATTTTGGAAGTTGGAATTTTGTTTTAGTTAGCATTTGGGCACTAGTGAATAGTAAGGAGAAGAGAAATAAGGGAAGAAGGGATGGAAATGGGTTTTGGGTATATAGGTTTGCGCTTCGGCCCATAAGAAGGAAAGGTAATGACTTTAAATAGTTTAAATTATATACATCTATGACTAGAAACTTTGAAATGCTATAACTAGCTCATACGAAAACAAATTATCATGATTCTTTTTGCAACAAATTCGTATTGATGATTTCTTCGATGCCATGAATCCCGTTGTCAGAATTGGCAAAGCGATAATTTATGGTATTTTAAAACGGTCAAGTTTTAAACAAAAAATGTTAATTTATATTGTATTTTGTGAACTTTTAAAATTCCATAACCAATGCATACGGAATCCAACTAACGCGAGATTGGTTACATTTGGTTCATATCGACAACAACACGTCGTCGAATAACCGGTTGTCAAGTTTGAACAAGTGAAATTTTACGATATATTTAAACGGAAAAAAATTTAAACACTCGATTTGAACAAATATCGTCGTTTAATTGTATATGACCTATTTATTGAAATTATTTGCCTAAATAAAAATAAGGATGAGTTAATTTAAATTAACTATGATGTTTGACATCTTTATAGCGGAATAAAACACCATTCCACTAATTTTATTTAATTGGACCCCTATTGGCAGAATAAATCACTGATTTTCCATTATTACTAAATATATGTGTTTTGGACATTGACTAGCAGAAATAAAAACTTTTTTCTGCTATTATATTTGTACGGACATCTGTTTATTATCCTGATGATTATATTAGGCGATATGATGTTGAATTAATTGTTAGAAATGGATTGATGTGAATATTTGAATCTGTTATTCTGGATTGTTATGAAATTGAATGCTAACTTGATTAAGTACCATTGAATTAAGAAGCCTTGTTATGAAATTGAATGCTAACTTGATTAAGTACAATTGAATTAAGAAGCCTTTTCTGAATTTGGAAGTTGATTTTGAATCAAAGTTATTTAAAGGATAATTATTATTTATTAGTGATGTTTTAATGGTAATTAATAATTATTTGAAAATGATTTAAAATTAATTATTTTATTATTCTTAAAATTTATTAAAAGTAATTAATTATCGTTTCAAAATTATTTAATTATTTTAACTGTTTAAAAGAATATTTAATTAATAATTAAGTTATCTTATAATGATTTGATTTAATAGTTAATTATTACTTAGGAATTAATTGTTATTAAGATGTTATTATTATTTGAAAGATAATTTGTTCAAATATTAATAATGTTTTAAAAATAATATATTATAAAGTAAACTTTTATAAAAGAGTATTTTTCTGAAATTAAATTTGGAGAATTTATATAGAAACTTCATAAGTATTATTTTGAGATAACGTGACGACCCGTAAATTTTGATAATTAAATTTGTCATTTTAATAAAAAATTTGTAATTAAATTTAGAAGGAAATTAATTTTTTTTATAATTTATGATGAAGCAAATGTTAAAAATGAAATGTACCATTGATAACTAAAAATTAATTATTGACAATTGGAGTGAAATCCCAATAATGAAATAGTATAAATTGTTGCACTTGGTTATAAAATAGAAATTAAGTAAATAAGAGTAAGTGTATTGAATCAACCAATGGAATAATATATTGATTAACAGTAACTAAATTTAAATTAATGTAATAAGGTTTATGCAAGTTGAATAATCACTAATTTAGTGCAATACCTATTAATTAAAAAAAATATAAGGTTATAGTTGATTGAAATTATTGAATTGAGAAATAAATTCAAAAGTTATATTAATTGATGGAATAATACATAATAAATTGCAATTTGATAGAATCAATGCTAGATAAGTAATTATAATAATTATTAGTTAATAATTAAGTATGAATGTGAGTAAATTTGGCAATAGTGATAATTATTAATTGTTTACCCATTCATTTAATTTCTTGAATTAGATCTAAATCAATTGCAACATTTGTTTGTTAATAATAGCTTATAGGTGAAATTAAACGTTAATGGTAACAATTATTATAAGTTAACTATTTATTTAGTATATTAAATTAAAATTTGTAATCAATTGCAATGAACAATTCAAAGTTATGTTAGTATAAATTAAGGTAATATTTGAAAATAATGTCAATTCCATTTATTATATGACAATTGATTGATTCAAAGAATAGAAATCAAGATTTATTAATTTATTTGAATTTAAATTATAGTAATTGGGTTTATTGCAAATAAATGGAATTTAAAATTTAATGTGAAATCAATTGCAGTTAAGCGACTTAGTTTGTGCAGTTAGGGTAGATTTGATTTCTCATTAAAGATTGTTAATTCAACAAGAAGTAACCAATGTAACTCTATCCATAATATGGCAATTGATTCAATGAAAACAATTGTAAATTCATGTTTGATTAATTTATTGGATTTTGAGCTGTAATAAATGGATTATTGAAATTTAATGTAATAAAATATTACGTTAATGGGAATTATTATGAAATGAGACATACATTAATGAAATGTAATATAAATCAATGTTAATTATACCCATAAGATGTCAATTTACTGAATAGAAAGATTTTAAAGCAAATAAATGGATTTATTGAGATTTTAATTTATAATTAATAAATTTATTAAAATTGAAACTAAATTCGGTAATGGGTAAATTTATTAACTTTAAATTGATATCTGGATTGTTTAAAGGGTTGTAATGGTGTAGGAAATCAAAAACGATAAAATTTGTAAATTATGGAATTGAAAAAGTGATTTAATTAATCAACTATTAATTTATTTAATTAACTAGAAAATTGCCATTTTGGCCACTGACTCGGATTTCGACGAAACCAGTTTCATCGGGTCCGTAACGGTGAATTATTATACGATTTCAAGTTCTGTAGCGTTCGGACTTGTCGTTTGATCGTACAGACTCGAAACGCCTTGCAATCAATGAAATTGAAATCAATTTTAAATAACTTGATTTTAGCATAACTTTTTCATACGATGGAATTTGGACTTGAAACCTGTTCCCTCGAGTTTAGAATATTTTAAAACATCTATTTTGATATATGGGTTGACCCAATTTCGTTCCGGAGTCAAAAAGGGGTTTTAAGACCGTTTTATCGTTCAACGCGTATATCAATCGTGCCCATCTATTCTATTTCAGATTTGTCTATAAATACCCTGTTATAAACCATAATTGTTCCTCATTGTCATTTGTCTGTACGTACAATTCCTCCTCGCCTTCTTATTTCAATGGCAGACAAAACAAAAATTCTCAATTCCAATTTCAATATCAAATTCAAATCAAAATTTTAAACTCCACAAACTATACCGAATTATATATGGATTTGAAGCCCTCGATGAGTGCAAGTCAAATATATGATTCGTTTTTCAATTTGGTTTTCGGTGTGGCCGAAAATCGATGAACTGTTCTTGGCCTTTCATCGCTTCCCGATGAACTACGTCTGATCGTCAAATCAAGGTCACCGTTGCGAAGAGAGGGTAGCGCGTAGTGCATCAGAGTTGTTCGTTCGTCGAATTGACGGTCTGATCAACGACGTTAATTCGATTGGGGTTTGAAGGGGGAGGCGGCTGGTGGTGCTTAGGGGTGGTCGGACCTCGGCTACAAGTAGAGGGGGGCAGGGCGAGTTCGTGGGGGGCTGTGCCTTCGTCGACGGCGGTTTATGCGAGGCGAAATTGATGGTCAAAGATGGCTTAGGGTCGCGTGCATTCCTGATGGGTTCTCGAGTTCGTGAACATCTGGAGAAGAACACGTGAAGGAGGGTGGCGTGTGTATGTTTAATTTATCACCTATTTTATTTATTTTTAATTTATATTGTTGATCGTTCTAATACGAATAACTTTTTCATACGAGGTCCAATTCACACGGGGTTTTTGCACTGGGATCGTATTGAAATTCCGGACATTTTGCCGCTGGTTTGGACGGATTCTGAGACTGTTCAAATTTTGGGTTTAAATTGGATTTAAATTCAAAAGGTGAGGTTGGGCGAATTCTCACCACCGATCCAAAACATTTTTCAAGCAATGCCGAACCACCGTTCCTCCCAACAATGCCGAACCAACTTCCATGATCAGCCTCTGCCGGTCCAAACTCCAACCTCATCCTCCACCGAACCAGCTAATCTCCAAGTCCTAGCCGGACCATCCCCCCCTGCCGAACCAGAGACACTTCACATCAATGCCGAACCAAGCCCCCAAGGCCAGTGCTGCCGAACCAAGCTCCCAAGGGCAGTGCTGCCGAACCAAACCCCCAAGTGCAGTGATGCCAAGCCAACACCCTACCGAACCGCTTCCCACCGAACCAACTAACACCGATCCACATCTCATCACCACTGAACCAACTGCCTTACACCCCTATGCCGAACCAACCTACCACCGGACCACATCCCTACCGAGCCCAAACATCTCTTCCCTACCGGACCAAACCCCAACCTTCTCCAAGCATGGCCGAACCAAAGCTTCGCTGAACCAGAATGCTGCCAGACCAGATTGCTTCAGCCCAGGCCCACCAACAGCTATATACATCCAAGACCCCTGCCCCCAGCCTCACTCTATAAATAGAGGGGCAGGGGTACAACAATGGCAGACAAGTTTGAGAGCTCAAGCACGGAAGGAAATTTCAAACAACTTTCATATACTTGTATACAAAGCTTTGTACTTGTAATCTGAAAGAAAAAGGATAATAACATATAAAGTGGACGTAGGCACGTTCTGGCCGAACCACTATAAATCTGTGTGTATTTTACAGTTCAGTCCCTGCTTTTTACATATTTGCATAAGTCACCCAAATCATTGAAAACCACATAAAATCAACTAAATAATACGACTTGGAGGTGTTTGCCCATTTTTTGTGCAAACATTTTTGGTGCTTTCACTGAGAGCTTGGAACTCGAAGCTTCAGCTTCCCTCATTCAACCTTCTTTCCCAATAGCACCCTTCATTGCCTGGGAAACATGACTTCCAGGCCGAGAAAAGACACCAATAAGGGATAGAACGTTGCAACCAGCAGCGCTCCAGATCCAGTGGATTCAGATCAAGAGAACCAACCCACTACGACAGTAGTGCCAAATGTAGATCAGGCAATTCCGACAGCCCCTGCCGCGGAACAACCGGCAGCAATCACTAGGGCAGACCTAGACAGAGTTGTGGTTGAAGTGACTAACCGCTTCGCATCCCAACAAGAAGCTTTGGTGAACCAACTCATGTCACGCTTGAGGGATGCCGAAGAATCCAACCGCAACACTGAATCATGGGGTGAGTCTCAATCTGGAGGATCTCGGAGACAACAAACGCCTTCCCTCTTCGAAGAAGCTATCAACAGGAACAACAATGATAGGGGTCGCGCCCGGACTCAGCCCGAACTCCGACTCGAGGAAGCGCTTGGAACTGAACCCAATGGGGGAGGCACCAGGCGAGGGTCGGATGTAGCTGAGCCAGTCATGCCACCTAATCATAGAAACCCCGCTGAACGGAGCCGAGCTAGAACCCAGCCCGAAGTTGACCCCATGGAAATGCTCGAAACAGAACCCCACAGGGGAAGATCAAGGCAGGGGCCAACTGTAGCTGGTCCTAGCATGCATCCGAGCAGCCAAAGACAGCCACTGGATAACGTCAGAAGTGATAGACTATACCATCCCTACAGGTCATCTGGACGAGATCGATCCCGCAGGGAAGAACCAAGCTCATTTTTGTCCGCTCCAAATTCTGATGAAAGAATGGCACGATTATTCAGGGAATGCGTCCGACGGGAGCAAAGGGATCGAGGGATAGGCGCTAGGGTAACCAGCCCTTTCACCCGTGACATCGAAACCGCCATCACCCCTCGAGAATGGAAAATGCCGACGATGGAACCGTACAAGGGAACTTCCGACCCCGTTGTACACTTGCAGAGATACTCACAGCATATGCTCATGAGCGGAGCAACGGAAGGAGTGTTGTGTAAGTGCTTTCCGCTATTCCTAGCAGACCTAGCTACCTCCTAGTTCTGCCATCTACCCCAAGGATCTATCAGCTCATGCGAGGTGTTGAAAGAAAAGTTCATTAGCCAGTTCCGCATTCATGTGGAACAACCCAAGGATGCTTATTCTCTATCTACTGTCAAACAGAAATCCGGAGAGACACTGCAGCAATACCTAACCCGGTTCAATGCCGCGGCGGCAGCAGTTCAAGATGTCGATGAGAAACTTGTCCTGATGGCCCTCTGTAGTGGTGTGCATCCGGATACCAAGTTTGCTAGAAGACTAACTAAAGAAAAACCCAGCTACCTTGCCCGATTTCTTCCATGAAGCTGGAAAGTACATGAGACTCGAAGAGGCTGCCACTGAAAGGCGGACAGGACCATAGGCTAAGACGGCTCATGGAAACGCCCCCGCCGCAGCGAAGGACATTCGGAGAAACGACTCCAGAGACAATGCGGGGGCAAGAAGGGAGAAAAGCGCTTGTACCGACCAGGACCGAGATTTGACGCTTACACTCCCTTGAATGAAACAGTCGAGAACATTTTCCTGGCCACCCAGGACGAACTTACATACAAGCGCCCCCCGTACAAGAAAGAGTCAGATCGCGCAATCCAGTCCGGAAAATTCTGCCGTTTCCATGAGTCTCATAGGCACGATACCAATGAATGCCGCCATCTCCGAGACCTAATTGAAGAACACATCAGAAGAAAGAGGCTGGAACGCTATGTAAAGGGCCAGGACAGGACTCCAGCTCCCACCAAGGAAAACCTAGGGCAGCTCCACCCAGAAATAGGCGGAGGAAACCGCAACACCAGCGGTTCCAGCCAAGAGAAGATAGTGGTTCATACAATATCTGGGGGGCCACACATCGCCGACAAAAGCTGGGCAGAAATGGAAAGATATGGAAACTCGCTCAGAAGCGAGGGAGACTGCGTCAATTCTGTTATGGAAGAACGCCACCCTAAGCGGAAGGAAAATAATGACATCACATTCAGTGGGCGCGGCCTAGAAGGAAGGCAATACCCTCATATGGATCCTATGGTCATCTCTGCCTGGTTCGGCCCAGCTGAAGTTTTTCGAATCCTAGTAGACACTGGAAGCTCAGTGAATATTCTGTTCAAGCATGCTTTCGACAAAATGAAGCTGTCAATGAAGGACGTGTCTCCCTGCAACAAACCGCTACACGGTTTCACTGGAGAAGCAAAGATGCCCCTCGGACAATTGGATCTCTTTGTTGAATTGGGAAGTCATCCCTGCTCCGCCGTTCGGAAATAAACATTCGTGCTAATAGATAACCACTCGGCCTACAATGCCTTTTTAGGAAGACCAGCCTTGTCCGACTTCCAAATTGTCCTTGCCCCATGGTGCCTGAAGATGAAGTTCCCAACAAATAATGGAGTGGGAGAAGTAGAAGGGGATCAAGACGCCGCTCGGGACTGCTATGTAACCGAACTTCGCAATAATCGCAGGAGAGATAAAGAGAAAAATGCAGAGACTATTCTCTTCATGAAAAGCTTGGAAGCATAGCAACTAAAGAAAGCCCCTCCTCTTCGGTATACCAGTGATCCTTTCAATGAATTAGACCCCAGGGACAAAGAGGAGGAGGCCACCGCCGAGCCTGCAGAGGCTATGGAATTCGTATCTGTAGACAAACGCGACCCAAGTAAACTGCTGAGAGTCGGATCTCAGTTAAAAAGAGAATTAAAGAATCAACTCATTGATTTTCTTCGCCACAACATGGATGTATTTGCATGGACGCACGCTGATATGAATGGAATCTCCCCGGACATAGCATGCCACGCACTAAACATCGATCCTACCAAGGTACCGGTAAAGCAAAAGAAGAGAAGTATGGGGGCAGAACGATCAGCAACCCTCGAGGAAGAAGTAAAGAACTTACTTGCCAATGACTTCATACGTGAAGCCATCTACCCGGAATGGATCGCCAACCCGGTACTGGTAAAGAAAGCTAATGGGAAGTGGCGAACATGCATCGATTTCTCCAACTTAAATGACGCTTGCCCGAAAGACTGCTTCCCACTCCCCCGAATCGACCAACTCGTGGACAGCACTGCCGGACACGAACTTTTATCCTTTATGGACGCATACTCAGGATATAACCAGATCCCTATGCACGCCCCCGATCAAGACCACACTAGCTTCATCACTGACCGAGGATTGTACTGCTACAAGGTAATGCCATTTGGACTTAAAAACGCCGGTGCTACTTATCAGCGCCTCGTCAACAAGATGTTTGCAGAACTGATAGGACGAACTATGGAAGTTTATGTGGATGACATGCTGGTAAAATCGAGGAAAGCCAACGACCATATAAACCACCTGGACGAGATGCTTCAAGTACTTCGCCAATATGGGATGAAGCTGAACCCTCTAAAGTGCTCCTTCGGAGTATCATCGGGAAAGTTCTTGGAATTCATCGTTCATGCCACGGGATTGAAGCAAACCCCGAACAAGTCCGAGCTTTACAAGATATCAAGACACCATCTACTCGAAGAGAGATGCAAAGCCTAAACGGGAAAGTGGCCGCCCTGAGTAGGTTCATCTCTAAAGCAACCGACAAATGCATCCTTTTCTTCGAAGCTCTAAAGAAAGACAAAGGAAAGTTCGAATGAACAGACGAATGCTCGACAGCCTTCCTTAACTTAATCGAACACCTCCAGAGACCACCGGTACTTTCAACTCCAAATGAAGGCGAGGAATTATACCTATACCTTGCTGTCTCATCCCACGCTGTGAGCGCCGCTTTGGTGAGAGAAGACAACCGCGCGCAGCGACCCGTATACTTTGTAAGCAAGAGATTCACAGGGGCAGAAGTCAGATACCCTAAACTTGAAAAGCTAGCATACTGTTTGCTTATCACGTCATGGAAATTGCGACACTATTTCCAGTCTCATTCCATCAGAGTTTTAACCGATCAACCACTAAGGCAAGTGCTCCATCGCCCCGACACTTCTGGGCGATTACTTAAGTGGTGCATCGAACTAAGTCAATATGATATCACTTACCATCCTCGCACCGCTATCAAGGGGCAAGCCATAGCTGATTTCATTGCCGAATTCACTACTAGCGAAGGTAAGGACCAATCTGAAATAACAGAAGATATCAAGTGGAATCTCTTCGTAGATGGAACGTCGAACGAACAAGGCTCGGGGGCAGGTGTTGTGATAATCACCCCCAGGGGAAAGAAGCTGCACTACGCCCTAAGATTGGAATTCGCTGCCACCAACAATGACGGAGAATACGAAGCAGTGATAGCCGGATTAGAACTTGCACCGAAAATTAGAGTCAGTTCTTTATGTCTCCATAGTGATTCTCAACTTATTGTAAATCAAATACTGGGAGAATTCCAGACTCGAGGAGAATGACTCACAGCGTACCTAAAGAAGACCAGGCTACTGCTTAATCAATTAGATCACTATTTAATCAAACACATTCCCCGAGAAGAGAATCAAGAGGCCGATGAACTAGCAAAACAAGCTAGCATGAAGAACATCACTATTTTCGGAGCATTAACCATCTCAAAACAGCTGGAACCAAGTTTCGAGCAAGTAAATCTGATAGCTGCAACCGAAGAAGAAACATGGATGACCCCTATCCGAGAATACTTAACATACGGCACCCTACCCTACGGGCGAAATGAAATTAAGAAAATTCTAAGGAAAGCTTCCCGCTACACAATGCAAGAAGGCATCCTCTATTGGCGTGGCTTCTCTAACCCCTTATTGAGGTGCGTTGCTGGAAGAGAAGCCAAGGAAATTCTATCCAATATCCATCAGGGAAGTTGTGGAGACCACACCGGAGGGCAGACCCTAGCAAAAAAGATACTCCGATATGGGTATTTCTGGCCCACTTTAAACAAGGATGCCTTAGACTTCGTCAGAAGATGCGACAGATGTCAGAAATTTGCTAAGATTCTTCGACTACCAACCAATGAAATTACTCAGATGACCAGCCCTTCGCAATATGGGGAATTGACTTAATTGGCGAACTGCCGATGGGCCGAGGCGGGGCCAGACATGCTATAGTGGCAGTTGACTATTTCACCAAATGGGTGGAAGCGGAGCCTCTGAATAAAATATCTTCAACTAAAGTTATCAACTTCTTGATCAAAAACGTTCTGTGCAGGTACGGGTTTCCACTCAGAATCATATCAGACAACGGGCTTCAATTTGACAGCGAGGAATTTGCCGACTGGTGCCAAGAGCACGGAATTCATAAGGGCTTCTCATCCGTAGCTTATCCCCAGGCAAATGGACAAGTCGAAGCTGTCAACAAGATTCTCAAGACTCTAATCAAGAAGAAGCTTGAAAAGTCAAAAGGCGCTTGGGTGGACGAACTTCCTACAGCACTATGGGCCCACCGCACTTCTTTCAGAACATCAACAGGGCATATTCCGTTCTCTTTGGCATACGGATCAGAGGCCATGCTCCCGGTTGAAACTATTGTACCTTCCCATCGTAGGATCCACTACAACCCCGAAGAAAACGAAGAACTCCTCCACGTGTCTTTGGATCTAATTGAGGAGAGAAGAAATGATGCAGCACTCAAAGCAGCAGCTCACAGACAAAAAGTGGCAGCACTATACAACTCCAAAGTCAAACATCGCAGCTTACAGGAAGGAGATCTTGTCCTCAAGCGAATCTTTCCGCGCCCAGGAGCGCTGGATCCAATCTGGGACGGACCATATGTAATTCATAAAGATCTCCACAACGGAGCTTATATTTGTCAACAGTGGACGGAGAGGTGTTCCAGAGGGCATGGAACATCCGACACCTCCGTCGATACTTTTCTTAACTTGTACTGCCAATATGAAGTGAATTAACAAAGAGAATCAGTGGACGTAGGCATTTTCGTGCCGAACCACTTTAAAAAACTAGGCTCTTGTTAACTTGTTCCTTTATATCTTGGCTACTTGTTAAGCTTTATCCTTTGCTGTTGAACAAAATCCTTTGCAGATGACATTTCAATTCAGAGCTTCACAACACAACTCCACCTGGACAAAATCTAACAGGTACGCTACGATCCTATGCCCTCGCCAATGAGACACTTTGCTCCGGTATCCCTCTACCGCGAGTTAACTCATTGTTTGCCTCGGCCCTTAAAGCCGACTGTAATAAGCCGAGTATAAGCCACCGAGAAGGCCGATTATGCCATGGCAGCTCATTACAACGATTCGGCTCGCCGGCAACTGTGAACCGACCATAAGCCCCAACATAAGGTGTGGTCATCCGGGGGCAGTTCACAGTTGACGATCGGCCCCCATGCTAGCCGGCCATAGTAAATCGAATAATACCCGCGATTACGGGCCATAATGGCCCGGTAGTTACTGTGCGCGATCGGCTCCGATGTGTCTTAAGTGCGGCTGTGGTAAAAAAGAAAACTCCCCGCAGTAGGCGTAAGATGGGTGACATATGTCTCCAAGACCCACAGCTAGAGAAAGTGACTACCCCGTTTGCCACGAACTTAAGCACATCGACGGCCTTCCGTGACTGGAAGTTTACTTTTCCTATATTTCCATTCCATTTAAATACTTTTCTCCTATCCTGTGTAACGGTCCCTAAAGTACATGACTCCAACTAGGAGACATTCGCTCATAAGAATCGGAGCCCGCAAACTGGATAACAAGGCACTCAGCTGTATCCATGATCAGTTACACAAGACGCTCAAAGCTACCCCCCGCAACTAAAACATGAAGGGCGGTACTCTCTTCTCTTGTACATAAACATGTAACTATAACTTACTCATACATCACACTAACATTGAAAAACATGAAATTATGTTTCAGACAAGAGCTTAGCATCAAACACAACTAAATCACAGGCATATGCATAGTTATACTTCTTATGCAGCACATCAAAATAATAACAGCATTCAAAATATAACAGAATCAGCTTGTGTTATAAACTTACATAAAGTCGTTCAATGACATAAGTACAGCTAGAAAGTACATTAATGTTTTGAACTAGCATATGCAGGAATGTCAAGCAGACCAAATAAAATAACCAGCTGCATCAGTGCTCCGCCCTCATCCTACCAGCTCTTCGAATCTACTTGACTGCAGGATCGAAGCTCCCAGCATGTTGACCAAAGGTCCCAACTGTCCAATTCAGGAGAAGAATCCATTAATACTCGTTAACAATAAACGATCAAGTTATGAAAAGCTAAAAAGGGAAAACTCACCAGCATCCGCTCCTTGGTCGTCATCCTCCAACTGCACACCAACTTCCTCCGCAGCAAGCAGCCGCATCCCCTCCTTCACCGCCACCTTCTCCTCCTTAGTAAATCGAGCGGTAACCACATCCATCCTGAAAGCCGCTCCACCTTCCTTATCTGCATCGTCCTAAGCCTCCTCCAAAGCCCGGAGCCATGACCCGGGGGTAATCGTCCATCCAGGATAGGCTGCCCTGCTTCCAAGTACGAAAGTACATATCCTGCAGCATATCCATCTACTAGCGATCTCGGGGACATTTATCGGCAACTCAAGAAAGTACATCATTAAAACGGAAGGTATAAACATGCAAGTATCATAGTCTGAAATTTCGCCCGAACTCCTGGTGTCATTCGGTAAAGCAAATATAAAAGTCCATCCGGTAAGGAGTTCATTCAACACTCGGAATCCCCGAGTTCATTCAGCAAGGCCCAACCTAGAGCCCATTCGGCATTTAAAACTCCAAATCTCATTCGGCAATACAAGCACAAGTTCATTCGGCAGAAGCAACCTCACCTGGAGCGGCAGTTAGGATCGACGCAGTACTTGGTTGATTCGGCTGTTTCGAATAAACGAGTTTGATTCGGCACTCAAGTGATTCGGCTATATCAAACGGTAAAGGGATAACAGTAGTATGATGCCCCTACTTATAGGCGAGCACAGGATAACCGGACCGTATGATTCGGCACTTTGAACCGAATAAAGCTATCCCAACTGCAAGAAAACAAAGCGCGACACATGCAGGCATGTGCCCCACTTTGGGGGGCAAATGTTGGGCGAATTCTCACCACCGATCCAAAACATTTTTCAAGCAATGCCGAAACACCGTTCCTCCCAACAATGCTGAACCAACTTCCATGATCAGCCTCTGCCGGTCCAAACTCCAACCTCATCCTCCACCGAACCAGCCAATCTCCAAGTCCTAGCCGGACCATCCCCCCTGCCGAACCAGAGACACTCCACATCAATGCCGAACCAAGCCCCCAAGGCCAGTGCTGCCGAACCAAGCTCCCAAGGGCAGTGCTGCCGAACCAAACCCCCAAGTGCAGTGATGCCGAGCCAACACCCTACCGAACCGCTTCCCACCGAACCAACTAACACCGATCCACATCTCATCACCACCGAACCAACTGCCTTACACCCATATGCCGAACCAACCTACCACCGGACCACATCCCTACCGAGCCCAAACATCTCTTCCCTACCGGACCAAACCCCAACCTTCTCCAAGCATGGCCGAACCAAAGCTTCGCCGAACCAGAACGCTGCCAGGCTAGATTGCTTCAGCCCAAGCCCACCAGCAGCTATATACATCCAAGACCCCTGCCCACAGCCTCACTCTATAAATAGAGGGGCAGGGGTACAACAATGGCAGACAAGTTTGAGAGCTCAAGCACGGAAGGAACTTTCAAACAACTTTCATATACTTGTATACAAAGCTTTGTACTTGTAATCTGAAAGAAAAAGGATAATAACATATAAAGTGGACGTAGGCACGTTCTGGCCGAACCACTATAAATCTGTGTATCTTTTACAGTTCAGTCCCTGCTTTTTACATATTTTCATAAGTCACCCAAATCATTGAAAACCACATAAAACCAACTAAATAATACGACTTGGAGGTGTTTGCCCATTTTTTGTGCAAACAGTGAGTGTTTTAACCCACTCACAACTTCTAAAATTTCTTATGTTTGTTAAATTGATTTATGACGTGATTAGAAATTTATTTATGACTGTTGGCATTTTTTAATCATCATCTAAGTTAAAATTGAATATTATTGAATTAAATTGTAATTTAATTTATTATTTCATATAAACTGCCTGTTAAATTGTTATTTAATTTATTATTTAATACGACCGCCAGTAAATACCGGTTGTTTATTATATGTTATATATTGATGTTATTGTTTGAATTGGATGATAATTGTGTTAAATGGTTGATGATTGATATTGGATGAATGGATGTTGCATTTTATACTGTTATAAACTGCAAGTTGTTATGCATTTTTATTTCATTCGGGATTGCGGTTTGAAATGATATATAACCGTATTTTCATTTTAAATTATGGATTGAAATGATAAATATCCATGTCACTTGACCATAGGGTAGAAAATTATATACAGACACCATGGTCTATATCTAAAAATATTTTGAAATTATTTTTCCATGTTTTTGTAATGAAATATATGGTTTTGTGACATAATTGATTTGAATATTTTATAAATGTTATTTTATATATAGTTAAATTCTTGGTTTTAAGCTATGTATAAAATTGGTTTAAAATATAAATAAGTTTAATAATAAAGTATGATTTTATTAAGATACAATATGGTTAAGTATTTATTTAAATTATATTTCTGGAACTTATAATGACTCAAATGAGAGTAAGGTTGAAAGACAAATATGAAATTGATTTGAAATTTAATAAAATTGAGATTTTAAAGGTATGATTTTATAACTGGATTTTGTTTTGAGATGAATTAAATGAATATTTCAATTTTAAATGAATTGGAGGAAATATTTAGTTATTTGTAATTTGAGTTCTATTTAAATGATAATGGATTTATTATGCAAATATTTCAAAATTAAATAATAGAAAAGGAATTGTTGAAGCGTAATTACCAACCTTGGTTTTGAAATGGTTTAATACTTAAGTTTGAAATATATTGAAATTGAAAGTTACGAATTGAGATTAATTTAAAGTGAATAAAATTGTGGAGGCAGGGAAATTATTTCACTTTATAAAGTAATTTTAAATTCAAACTTTTTTATTTTATATACTGTTTGAAGGTCCAAATCATTTAAGTTGGAAGTTATGGTTTAGCTATGATATTCGAAGTATTATGTTTTGAAAGGCTATATTTCAAGCGTTCGGTGTCGAAATATTATAATTTCAAAAGTGTTATTATTTTGGAAAAGAGATATATTTGAAATAAAATGATATTATATTGATTTGGGTTTTATAAAAAAATGATATCATAATGATTCGGTTTTTGAAATGGAAAGGATGTCGTATTTATATGGTTTCGAAATGGATATTATATTCTGGTTTTGAAGTATAAATTATTTTGGAAAGACAGCGGTGTTATAATAACGTTTGGTTGTTAAAGAGACTGGGATCGGAAGTTGTCATACTCTCTGCCAACTTCGAAAACCACTTTAACAACCGTGTATGCGGTGGAGATTCCAAAATGAAGTAGGATGGTGGCGGCGTTTCCTTTGAGTTATATACGTGGAACCGACTCCCATGAGTTGGCATAAGGTGGCTAAAACATGAGCGATTGACGGGCTAAAAAGGTAGCACCTTTTATCGAACACATCCCATCGATATTATACTCTGACTTTTGGATTGATTCGGTGGCCACTTTTGATTTTTTTTGATTTTGGGGGAGTGGCTCAAGGTGGGCAGTAGCTGCGCGCTATGCGTTACCACCGGCCCGGAAGCGTAATTGGTATATCTACCCTGGAATTGCCTAGTTGTGTTGTGTCACCTACCCTAGCGCACCTTGTACGAGTTTGTTTTTCTCTCGTAGCCCATGGAGTATTTAGGGTAGTCTCCCGATCTGTAGATGCCCTGATACTGGATGGACTACTGGGACTATTATTGTGTTAAGGTGGAGATTGGGTAACTCCTTAACGCTATTTAAAAGTAAGTTTATTTTACTATTAGACATTATTATAATAGCGAAATATTACTACATAGTAAATAGTTTAATGGATCCTTAGGAGATGTAAATCCCGAGCATCTCTTAAGTTACTGCACTTACGTTTGACACTGGATAGGAGATGTCAAATCCCGTAAACATCTCTAACGACGTTCCACTCATATTCTGCCGTTGATTTAACTTATATAAGATCTTTTAGTTCCGACTTGCGTGTTTTGTCTTTTCAATTCGCTCAGGTCAACCTGAGCATTTGTGGATTCGAAGACTTTATTTCTGAAGGACGAAGACGAAGAGTGTATTACTATTATCTATTATATTGTTCCACTACATTCATACTATTCCACTGCTTTTTTTATCATTCTCTGGTATGTGTAACTCTGATATGTGTTGTATAAGTATAATCAAATGTTTTGTAAAACAGCTTCATAAACTGTTATTTGATTATTATATTTTATCGTTCTGCTGCAAGATTCTATTTTTTTTTATTTCACTGCTTTTTTTTACTTACCCCGTAACAATCCGCCCTTCTGTAAGGTTTAAGTCTGACGTGTGTGGTTTATCGTTGATTTAAAGCGTACAAAAGAGCTGGATGTTACATCTGGTATCAGAGCTTTGGTTTAGTGATAAACCTTAGCTTTGTGGGGTCTGACTCTTTATTAATAGGGTAGTAATACCCTATGATGAGTCATTGTGTGTATATATACGAGAGAGCGTATTTGTTAGTGTTATAAAAAGGTTTTAATATTGTGTTAATTTGTTCCATTTGCATTTATAAATTATGGTTGGTGCATAGGACGCTATGACATCAATAGGGATTTCTAAACACTTAATACGACAATCGACACAATATTTGTTTTGAATATAAATGAATGAAATAATTTTGCCTATTATATTCTCTCTCTCTCTCTCTCTATATATATATATATAAAATAAATTTTTATAAATGATATATATTTGGTTGTAATATATTGGTTGTTCGGTAGTGAAATTTATAAATATTGGTTGGAAATAAGATTCAAATTAAAATAAATAAAATTGGAAATTTTAGAACTTAGTTCTAGGATTTTGAAAAATTTGCTTTCAAGGGATTTTGGAATATAATAATATTATTAGAAGTAATTTTCTGATATAAATATTTCAATATGATTTGAAAGAATTGTTTTAAAGAAATTTTGAAAGAAAATGAGTTCTGTACTCCCCTCTCTGTCGCTGAAAAATAAATTTCAGTGATGAGTGCATGCATCATCGACATTCATTTTCGAGTTTCGAAGTGGTAATGCCACTGTAGTAGTTTTACTGCAGTTTATTTTGATAAACAAATATAAATTTTAAATTGTTTTAAATATAATTAGATATATATAAGTTGTAAGTATATACATTTTATTTATTATTTTAAAATGATTTGAAATTTAACACGGTATTTAGTTCTTAGGTTTCCGTTAATTAATAGTTTAATTAGTGTAGCGAAATGAAATTCAACTAATAATTGAAACCTCTAAATGAAAATAAGAGATTAAATGATAGGTTATAAATGAAATTTCAAGAAAGTTGAAATTTGTAGCTTATAAAACAAAAGATATAATTATTGAACATTTAATTAAATTAAAAGAAATGAGATAAAGTTGTATAATTTTCAATTGCATTATTTAACATATATATAACTTACCAACTACAAAAAATTAAAATGTTAAAAGAAAATGTAGTGGGAAATTTTACAAGTAAAACTTGAAGTAATGAAAAGTATTTAATGAAATTCTTTTATAAATAAGAATTTGATGTTGTAATTGTTGTGAACTTAAGTATAATTGAAATGTTACTATAATAAAGGTAATAGAAAGTAAGTATTGTGAGTATAAGATTATAAACTTAAGTAAATGAATTAATATGTAAAGAAATTGAATTAAACATGAATACTATAAATAAATGAAAACGAATAGTTGTATGTAATAAATGAAAATTTGCAAGAAACAATGTAAAATTAAAAAGATAAATCATTATATGAATGAAAAGGAAATCAAACAACAAATGTATGAAATGAAATTAATAAGTATGAATTTGATCTGCTATTTGAAACTGATGTTTGTTTGGTTTATGGATGTTTGGACTAGGGTACTTTAAAATTGCTTAGATATATGAATAATCTATCGAGTTTTATCTAAGACTGTTGAGTAAATGGAATACTTCATAGTTATTTGTCATTCTATGTGATTTAAAGTGTCTTAACCCGAACCAACCAATTGTTTTGTTTTGATTTAATGGTCGATTTGTATATGATGTGTATGCTGTTGGTTGCGAATGATTGTTGTTTATATTGATTAGTTTGTTTATGGCTGAAACAACTTTAAACATTTCATTTTATATAATTATTAACTCCTCTTGGATTATATAAGGGAAATACAGGTTATGGAAGCAATTGCTACTGCTTTTGGTTTCATAATATAAGCGTAAATTGCCCGACTAATAGGTACGTTCTCGGATTATGGTTTATAACGGTATTATATTATTTTTCCGGGTTGGGATATATTATTTTGGAAAATATATGCTGTATATTGTTATATTTGATATTATATTTTCTCCCGAGCCTCTCCGTACAAAGGAGACTCTGCCGAAATTTTCCGTAAATTTTGGGCTTAGAAAATATTTTGAAAATGTTTTCCACACTTTATTAATTTGAGTATAAAAGGATTTAATGGTTATAAATTGGTATATTTTATATAAATTAATTAATTTTGTAAATTTATTTGTTTATAAATTTAATATTTTAAGTAGATATATTGATTTCTTAATTCTTCTTTTCCCTTCTTTTTCCTTTTCGGGGACGAAAAGTTTTGAGTGAGGAGAGTGTGATGACCCGTAAATTTCGATAATTAAATTTGTCGTTTTAATAAGATTTTTCTAATTAAATTTAGAAGGAAATTAAAAAAATTATAATTTATGATGAAGCAAATGTTAAAAATGAAATGTAGCATTGATAATTAAAAATTAATTATTAACAGTTGGAGTGAAATCCCAATAATGAAATAGTATAAATTGTTGCACTTGGTTATAAAATAGAAATTAAGTAAATAAGAGTAAGTGTATTGAATCAACCAATGGAATAATATATTGATTAATAGTAACTGAATGTAAATTAATGTAATAAGGTTTATGCAAGTTGAATAATAACTAATCTAGTGCAATACCAATTAATTGAAACAATTATAAGGTTATAATTGATTGAGATTAGTGAATTGGAAAATAAATTCAAAAGCTATATTAATTGATGGAATAATACGTAATAAATTGCAATCTGGTAGAATCAATGCTAGATAAGTAATTATAATAATTGTTAGTTGATAATTAAGTATGAATCTTAGTAAATTTGGCAATAGTGATAATTATTAATTGTCTACCCATTTATTTAATTTATTGAATTAGATCTAAATCAATTGCAACATTTGTTTGTTAATAATAGCTTATAGGTGAAATTAAACGTTAATGGTAACAATTATTATAAGTTAACCATTTATTTAGTATATTAAATTAAAATTTGTAATCACTTGCAATGAATCACAATTCAAAGTTATGTTAATATAAATTAAGGTAATATTTGAAAATAATGTCAATTCCATTTATTATATAACAATTGATTGATTTAAAGAATAGAAATCAAGATTTATTAATTTATTTGAATTTAAATTATAGTAATTGGGTTTATTGCAAATAAATGGAATTTAAAATTTAATGAGAAATCAATTGTAGTTAATCGACTTAATTCATCAAGAAGTAACCAATGTAACTCTATCCATAATATGGAAATTGATTTAATGAAAACAATTGAAATTCATGTGTGATTAATTTATTGGATTTGAGCTGTAATAAATGGATTATTGAAATTTAATGAAATAAAATATTACGTTAATGGGAATTAATATGAAATGAGACATACATTAATGAAATGTAATATAAATTAATGTTAATTATACCCATAAGATGTCAATTTCTTGAATAGCAAGATTTTAAAGCAAATAAATGGATTTATTGAGATTTCAATTTAAAATTAATAAATTTATTAAAATTGAAACTAAATTCGGTAATGGGTAAATTTATTAACTTTAAATTGATATCTGGATTGTTTAAAGGGTTGTAATAGTGTAGGAAATCAAAAACGATAAAATTTGTAAATTATGGAATTGAAACTGAACAAGTGATTAAATTAATCAATTATTAATTTATTTAATTAACTAGAAAATAGCCATTTTGGACACTGACTCGGATTTCGACGAAAACAGTTTCATCCGATCTGTAACGGTGAATTATTATAGTATTTCAAGTTTCGTAGCAGTCGGACTTGTCATTTGATCGTACGGACTCGAAACGCCTAGAAATCATTGAAATTGAAATCAACTGAAATCAATTTGAAATAACTTGATTTTAGCATAACTTCTTCATATGATGGAATTTGGACTTGAAACCTATTACATCGAGTTTAAAATATATTAAAACATCTATTTTGATATATGGGTTGACTCAATTTCGTTTCGGAGTCAGAACGGGCTTTTCGGGCCATTTTATCGTTCAGCGCGTATATCAATCGTGTCCATCTATTCTATTTCGGCTTTGTCTATAAATACCCTGTTATAAACCCTAATTGCTGCTCATTTTCATTTGTCTGTACATATAATTCCTCCTCACTTCCTTATTTCAATGGCAGACATAACAAAAATTCCCAATTCCAATTTCAATATTAAATTCAAATCGAAATTTCAAACTCCACAAATTATATCAAATTATAATGGATTTGAAATTCTCGATGAGTGCAAGTCAAATATATGATTCGTTTTTCAATCTGATTTTCGATGTGGCCGAAAATCTATGAATTGTTCTCGGCCGTTCATCGCTTCCCGATGAACTACATATGATCGTCAAATCAAGGTCACCGTTTCGAAGAGAGGGCAGAGCGCAGTGCATCATAGTTGTTCGTTCGTCTAATTGGCGGTCTGATCAATGGCGTTAATTCGATTATGGTCTGAAGGGGGCGGCGAACGGTGGCGTTTGGGGGTAGTTGGACCTCGGCTGCGAGTAGAGGGGGGCATGGCGAGTTCGTGGGGGGCTGTGCCTTCGTCGACGGCGGCTTATGCGAGGCGAAATCGATGGTCAAAGATGGCTTAGGGTCGCATGCGTTCCTGATGGGTTCTCGAGTTCGTGAACATCTGGAGAAGAACGCGTGAAGGAGGGTGACGTGTGTACGTTTAATTTATTACCTATTTTATTTATTTTCAATTTATATTGTTGATCGTTCTAATACAAATAACTTTTGCGTACGAGGTCCGATTGACGCATGGGTTTTTGCGTTGGGATCATATTGAAATTCCGGACATTTGGACGTTGGTTTGGACGAATTCTGAGACTGTTCAAATTTCGGGTTTAAATTAGATTTAAATTCAATTTAAATTCAAAAGGTGAGTGTTTTAATCCACTCACAACTTCTAAAATTTCTTATGTTTGTTAAATTGATTTATGATGTGATCAGAAATTTATTTATGACTGTTTGGCATATTTTTAATCATTGTCTCGGTTAAATTGAATATTATTGAATTAAATTGTAATTTAATTTATTATTGCATATAAACTGTGTAACAACCCTGGTATTGGAGATTACTGATGATATTAAATTATAATGATAGCTATAATTTAACATGGTAAATAGAATGTAATGGAGAAATAAATTTGGTTTAAATTGTGTATTTCAAATAAACAATACGTATGGAGTTAAATATTGGGTTTAAAATTCATTGTTTGATGTTTTGGTTAAATAAAATGGAAAATATTGGAATTTAGGTAAATTTGAGTTAATAAATTTACCAAGTGATGCATTTCAACATTTAATTGTTGAAATAAATGAAAATTGATGGAAATAAAGTTTTAAAAACTTTATTTTGAGGTATTGGAGTGAAATTAGTCATTTACTATACTTTAATTAAGTCAATGTGATAATATTGATAATTATTGCCAATATTAACCTTTTATTGAATATAAAAGGAAAAATATGAAGAAAACATGTCGTTTAATAAAATAAAAGATGAAATATTGTGCAAAAATATTATTTTTGTGGTTTTAAAAGTGTTAGAATGATTTATTACAATTTATTTGGCTAAGAGAATAAATTTTGATCAAGTTATACTTTAAAAATAGTGTTTTTACACAAAAATTGTGTAAAGTGTTAAATATTGTTAAAAACAGGGTTTTATTGTAAAAGAATAACTTTTAATTGTTAAAATAAATTTTATTTTGCTAAAATGGGTATTTTATTTCAATACAATAAGATGTATGCATTTTATATGACTTTAAATGTTGAAATTATGTGTGTATAGGGTTAAAATAGGTTAATATGTATACATAACATTGCATTTTCAGTAAGTATATTTTTCTCTTGGGCTTATTCGGGTAGACACTTGACCCAATAGCCTTTACTAGAACTTTCTGGCTTGAGGAAAATTTTTTTACGTAATTTTCTATTGTCTCATCTTCTCTAAGCACTCAGAAAAGAAAAACAAGAGAAAGCAATGGCTGCTTTCATCTAAATCCAATTTCTATCCAACTTTTATGCGAATTAAAGAGAGAAATCATCTAAATTAAGAATTGAAAGGTAATCTCCTTTCAATACCAAATAGTTTTCGTCAAAATCTGAGAACTTGAGATGTAAATTATCTTTTATTTGCTTATGTTGTTTTGCATGTCTATTTTATAGTTTCTACAGGTCCTTAGGGCTTATATCTTCGCCAAAGATCATAAATTTCTATCAAATCTCTGCTAGATCTTCCTAAAACTATTTGGTAAGAAAGGTAAGAGTTTTCTTACAGCAAGCTAAGCAAAATATCAAATTTTGCTATCAATTTGTTGATGGAATTGCTCAATTTATTGAATTGGTTTTCTCTTTTGCTGGCTGAAAAAGCACCATGTTCAAAAATTCGTATATTCTTCAATTTACATGAAATGAAAATAAATTTTTGATATGTTGCAGTACTTGGATTGTTCAATACTATTGGAAATTTTCAATGAATTTTGAATTTTTTTGATTTGGAAAATTAATGGTTGAAATCGGTCAAAAATTGATCTCTATTTATTGGCCGAAAATACATCATTTTAGAAATATCATATCCTCACAATTTATAGTTAATGAACCTCAATTTATGATATGTTGTAGTACTTGTACGACTCATAATTTTTGAAAATTTTCAATGAATTTGGAGTTGTTTTGATCTGGAAAGTTAATGGTTGAAATCGGCCAAAAATTTATCTCTGTTTATTGGCCGAAAATACATTATTTTAGAAAAATAATATCTTCTTCAATTTATTGTCATTGAATCTAAATTTTTGATATGTTTCAGTACTTGGATGGTTAATTATTTTTGAAAATTTTCAATGAATTTTACATTGTTTTGATGTGGAAAATTAATGGTTGAAATCGGCCAAAAGTTGATCTATGTGTATTAGCCGAAAATACATCATTCTAGAAAAATTATATCTTCTTGAAATTGTAGCTAATTGCCCCAAATTTTTGATATGTTGTAGTAGTTGGAATTTAAAATGTTTGTGGAAAATTTCATGGAATTTTGGATTGTTGTGTTATAGAAAATCGTTGGTTCAAAACATTAAAAATCTTGATTTTTTTTTTTTGTGCTTGCTGAAAAGTGTTGTGTTCGAAAAATCATAACTCTTTCATTTTGCAGCGAATTTACCCAAATTTTGGATATGTTATAGTCCTCATGTCATAGTATAATACTGAAAAATTTGGTTGAAATATCGATTGCTTTGGTATCCCAAGTTACTGTCCAAAGTCATCCAAAAACTCAATTGCTTGGTAGATTGTTCTTTTGCTCCTATTTGCGCTTTCATTAACTGTTTCACTGCATATTTCGATGATTTTAAATATTGTTTGAATAAGTTTGATGATGAATGTTTAAGTCTTTTTATCCGACAATGGATTGGCTTGATTTTGAAAAAAAATTAGAATTTAAAATTTATTTAAATTCTATTTCAATCTAAATATCGATAAATATTGATATTTGAAGAATTCGATTGTTTTAATTGATTTTGGTTTCGAATAAGTTTCTAAAAATTATTTATAAATTATGGTTAATTAAATAAATGTTTTAAAGACATTTTAAAGGGTTTTTAAGCAATTATACTTTTTTAAAAGGTATTTTATAAATAGATAATCTATTTGATAAATGGATTTTCCATTATATAACTTATTTAAAAATCTCTATAAATTGTTTGAAAATCCCGTTTTCTCTATAAATTTTTTCCAAATATATTTTAGCCTATTTAAATGATTTTTAGCGTATAAGAATGAAAATTAAATGATTTTTCAAAAATACGTGGTATGTGACATGTGTTTTCGCCTAATCGCTTAATATCGGACGTACACTGTCGAATCTGCTTTGAAGCACTATTTTATGATATTTTTACTTGCCGAGGACATAAGGCGGGATTGTTATGATGAATTGATGATGGTTTTAATGTTTAAGATGGATTTTTACTTGTCGATGAAATGAGACAAGTCTCGATGCCACTTTAAACTCATCAAAGTATGAGACACAATGAGTTGGGTGATTTACACTCGCCAATGAGATGAGGCAGTGTATGTTGATTTGGATTTTTATGAATGTTTTATAATGTGGCATTGACTTACGATTAGTAAACCAATATGTGCGAGTGTATGGTATGGGATGTACATTAACACACATTGGGTTCCTATTCGAGAAGTTGTGACATATTTAAGATGTTATTAGTACTACAAACCGAGTATATGATTGGAATCATTACGATGTTCTTGATGTCATTACTAGATTCCAATCATCATGATGTTTTGCTCGGATTTTACGATTTGGATATCATCGCGATATTCGACTATAGTCAATCAAGATGATCACGATGCTACGATGTTAATGGCCCCAAGTCATCACGACGTATGGTACCAAATAAAAGTAGTACTAGTCAAGATGAACAGCACGTGTAATTTCTATGAAGTTTTCTATGTTCGATTTCACCTTTTTGTGATGTTGTTATTTGGATACGGCCTTGAATATGATATAGGCTACATTTATATTATGCTATATGGTGATTTCAATTATGATTGCCTTTAACTCTTAATGAGTTCTTATGATAGATTATGATGATTTGATGTTTCTTTGTGAAGTTATTATATGGATCTCATCCCTTATCCACTATACTTATAGATGTCCTTAAGAGAAACCATATGCATGTTACTTATTGAATTCCCTTGAAATAGATAGATGAATCACTGATGTCCCCTTTCTTATGAATGATACGATGAATAATATGTCATTCCGTTGGCAACAACGATGTGATTCTCACCCTTTCGCTTATTACTGAGATCCTTACTACTGATAAGTTTAGCTTGCTTGACCCGTGTGTTTTTCACTCGGGTCAGACCGAGTTGCAGGTTAGTTTGGATTGCTTTACTTCTTGGATCAGCTTGATAGCTTTTGTTCGACTTATCATTTTGGCTTGGATGTCGTTTTTTTAGAGTCGTCTTCTTTTATGTCATCTTATTGCATAATATTTTGTGGGATGGGTGTATATGTGATTCAGTAGTCCTTGCTACTTATGTATGATGTATTACTATGGAGATGTATGGCGATGTATGTATTATATATATATACTCTGATCAGGGTTTGCTGTTCTGTGACTGATGTTTTCTATCTGCATGTATATTACGTTATTTCTAAAATGGTCTGAATCCACCATAGTGTGCATTAGTTAGGAACTAAGTGTGTCTACTACTTATGAAGTAGTAAAAAGAAAAAAAATTAAGGCAAAATCGACATGCTTAGCTCTTAGCTAACGTATTACTATGATGGTCACCCTTAACCAGCCTTATTCTCTGCATTAGTAGACAGGATTACTTAGTAATTCTCTTTACTAATGTAGGTCTCGGGGTGGGGCGTCACAGCTTGGTATCAGAGCATTGTTTTAGAATATAATGTAATATACACAGAACAGTATACGAGATACCATACATCAGATATAATACATCCATATACATCATCCCTTAATCATGATTGATTTCACTTGACCTTGCCTTGTCCCTGTCCTTGTTTTGATTCGTGTCCCTTTTTAATTCCTTTGGGGTAGATAGAAAGGAATATGTCTAAGAATGTTAATTATATTCTGTAGTATTCCTTAACTTCTACACTTGAATTGCTAATATATCTATTTACCCTGTGAACAATCTTATCTTATCTTATCTTTCAGCTATGTCGAGTTGAGGTAGACGACGCTCTTCGACGGCGGGACCGTCCAGTGGTTCTCGTCCTGAAGGCGTATATATGTCCACCGATCAGATCCTTGAGCTTATTCAGAGTACTCAGCCTCCCACTCCAGTTCACTCTTCTCCTCCGCGTAAATCCATATTTGCATGCATGTGTAGTGACTTCACACATCTTGGTGGTAAGATCTTTAAAGGCACCGTGACTGTTTTAGATGTTGAGGCGTGGCTCAGTTCTTGTGAGCGCATCTTTAGTCGTATGGAAATCTCTCGTCATCACCGAGTCCTTGTAGCATCTAGTATGTTGCAAAAATGAGCTTTACATGTGTATGATCTTCTTATTGCTGAGATTGATGAGTCCACTCTAGAGTAGGATCAGTTCCGTGAGAGATTCGAACTCAAGTTTATTCCGAAATTCGAGAAGGCTATTCTTGCTCGACGTTTCCTTGATTTCAAACAAGGAAAGTCGACCGTTTCTGAATATGTTACAACCTTTGAAGCTTTGTCTAAATATGGTCTCGAGCACATCTCTACTCCTTATAAGAAGAATCTTAAGTTCATCTTCGGGCTTAAGAAATATCTGAAGAAGTCCCTCATGCTTTGCCTTGAGCTCACCTTTGAAAAGCTTGTGGATGCGGCCCTTCAGCTTGAAGCGGTCGAGAAGGAGAAAGATAGTGATGATGAGGGTAATGTTCGGGGGAACCCGAATAAGAAGAAGTTTTTCCGCAAGCCGAAGTCGTTCCATCCCAGTAAGAAGAAGAAACAGAGGGGATATTCTTCTCAGTCTCAGTCTACTCCTTCAACTAAGCCTTTTGCATGCTTCAATTGCGGTGCACTTGACCATCCAGTGAGGGAGTGTCCTAAGCCTAAGCATTGTCTTTATTGTAAGAAGGAGGGACATTTGGTTTCATCTTGTCCCAAAAAGGAGAAGGGTTCTTGTCAGGGTCATCTTGGTGTGGCTACTACCTCTGGAGGTGCTGCTCAGTCTAGAGGTACTTCCTCTTTTGTTTTAGAGGGTTCTATTAAATTCCATGATCATTATATTCGATTGCATTTTGATACGGGTGCGTCTCACTCACTCGTATCGAAAGAACTCGTTGATGCTTTGCAGTTGAATGTTTCTTACATGCTTACTTCTTTACGGATTGAGAATCCAATTGGAGGATATACAACTCTTAGTTTTCTTTGTGATGATGTTGAGATTTTGATTTGTGGCTTCTCTTTCCGTGTGAATTTGCACGTTATTCCTTTGCTTAGATTTGATATGATATTGGGAATGGACTGGCTAGTTCGATACGAGGCCAGGATTTTATGTTTGGAGCAAGTTTTATATATTCGACATCCTGATTCTTCTAATCAGTTATCTCTTTTGCTTTATGATTCCGATTGTGATTCCATGGCTTCTTTATTTTCCCTTGATTCTCGAGATGATGATGACGATGTATCCCGTATTCCTATCGTTCGCAACATTTCAGATTTATTCGAACCCGTTTCTGGTTTACCTCCCAAGAGAGCTATTGAGTTCCATATCGATCTTATTCCCGGGGCGCAGCCAGTTAGTCATCCTCCCACGAGGATGTCTACACGAGAGAATGAGGAACTCAAAAAGCAACTTCTCGAGCTTGAGGCCAAGCATTTTATTCGTTCCAGCCGCAGTGGTATTTGTGAAGAAGTCTGATGGGACTCTTAGGCTTTGTGTCGACTATCGCAAGCTTAATGAGTTAACTATCAAGAATCGTTACCCTTTACCGAGGATCGACGACATGTTCGATCAGTTAAGTGGTGCTAAGGTCTTTTCACAGTTAGACCTTGCCAGTGGTTTTCATCAGCTTCGAGTTGCGGAAGATAGTATTCCTATAACCGTATTCCGCACTTGCTATGGTTCTTATGAGTGGCTCGTCATGCCGTTCGGATTGACGAACGCACCTGCCTACTTTGTCGATCTTATGAATCGAGTATTATGCGAATATCTCGATAAGTTCGTGCTTGTTTTCATTGATGACATTATAGTATATTCAAAGTCCGAAGAGGACCATGCTCGACATCTTAGAATTGTTTTGAGTACTCTCTAAAAGCATCAACTCAAAGAAAAACTTTCTAGTGTCACCTCTGGGAAAAGCAAGTGAAGTTCTTAGGCCATGTTGTATCTTCAGAATGTATTTCCGTTGATCCTTCTAAGATCGAGGCTATTCAGAGTTGGAAGAGGCCTGAGAATGTTCACGAGATTCGTAGTTTTCTGGGTTTGGCTGGTTATTACCGCCATTTCATCAAAGACTTTTACCGTATCGTGCTTCCATTGACTAGCCTTACGAGGAAAGGCGTTCGATTCATTTGGTCCGATAAGTGTGAGGCTTCTTTTCAGAAACTGAAGGAGCTTCTCACTAATGCTTCCGTCCTTGTGGTTCCTGAAGGGAACCAAGATCTAATCGTTTATACCGATGCCAATCATAGTGGCCTCGGTGCTGTTTTGAGGCAGAGAGATCGTGTTGTTGCCTATGCTTCTAGGCAGTTGCGTCCGAATGAGGTTCGGTACGCTACTCATGATTTAGAGCGTGCAGCCATTGTCTTCGCTTTGAAAATTTAGCGTCATTACCTTTTGGGAGAGCACTTCGTCCTTTTTTCGATCATAAATCCTTGAAATATCTATTCACTCAGAAGGAGATTAATATGGGGTAGCAGCGTTGGCTTGAGTTTCTGGCCTTATATGATTTTGATATTCAGTATACCCCGGGGAAGGGTAATCGTGTGGCTGATGCGCTTAGTCGCAAGCATTCGGCTGTTGTTTCTATGATGTTATCCGAATGGGATGTCCTTGAAACTTTATCTTATTGTGATATTCATGATCGAGCTTCTTCTTTCGATTCACCTGTCTTATTGTTCAGTATGGAAGCTCGACCTTCTCTTTAGATCGAATTTTCGCGGCTCAACGGCGTGATTCCGAGACGTTGCGCCTTATTCGTCTTTGAGAATCTGAATCCCATGATGATGAGATGAGGGATTTTAGTATTGATTCTCACGGTTGTCTTCGTTTGAAAGACCGTATTGTTGTACCTTCTGATTCATCACTTAGGTGTGACATTCTTGATGATTGTCATCGCTCTAAGTATACCATTCACCCCGCAGTAGTAAGATGTATGCTGATATGCGTCGCCTTTATTCTTGGGAAAGCATGAAGCGTGATGTCGAAAGTTATGTAGGTAATTGCATAACTTGTCAGCTTATTAAGGCCGAGCATCAGCGGCCATCTGGTCTTCTTCAGCCTTTAGAGTTCCGTTGTGGAAATGAGATCAAATTTCGACGGATTTCAATGATGACTTACCTCGTTCGAGGTCAGGCCATAGCAGTACTTGGGTTGTTGTGGACCGTCTCACTAAGTTCGCACATTTTATTCCTATTAAGTTGAATAGGACGCCATCTCTTTTATCGAAGCTATATATCAAGGAGATCGTGCGATTACACGGTGTCCCTTCATCTATTGTATGTGATCGTGATCCTCTTTTCACGAGTCATTTCTGGCGGAGTCTCCAACAAGCTTTAGGAACAAAGCTTAATCTTAGCACAGCTTATCACCCACAGTCTGATGCATAGACTGAACGAGTGAATCGTATTTTGGAAGAATTGCTTCGTGCTTATATCTTGGATTTTGATGGTAGTTGGGAGGATCATCTTCCTCTAGTTGAGTTTGCTTATAATAATAGCTATCAATCTTCTATTGGCATGGCTCCTTTTGAAGCCTTATATGAAAGGCCATGTCGTTCTCCATCTTGTTGGATTGAGTCAGAGGAAAAGCTTATTTTAGGCCCCAAATCTATTCGAGAATCATCTGAAAAGATCCATCTTATTCGTGAGAGAATGAAAGAGGCAAAGAGCCGCCAGAAATGCTATGCGGACAACCGTAGGAGGCCTCTTGAATTCTCCTTGGGTGACCTTGTTTTTATTCGAGCTTCTCCTCTGAAAGGAGTGCTATTCTTTAGCCAGACCGGGAAATTGGAACCACGCTATATTGGGTCATTTCCTATTACAGAGCGTATCGGTCCGGTTGCTTATTGTGTAGCACTTCCCGAACAGTTTTTTGGAGTTCACGACGTATTCCACGTTTCTCAGTTGAGGAAGTGTCTACGAGATTTTGATTCCGTGCTTGATTATCGTGCTTTAGAGGAGTTGGAAGTCTCTCCTGATCTATCTTATGTGCAACATCCTCTGAGAGTTCTTGCTTCAGAGAATAGATGCCTTCGAAACAAGAGTGTCCCGCTCGTGAAGATTCAATGGTCCGATAATCCCAATGACTGCATTTGGGGAACCAGAGAATTCATCGAGCGATCATATCCTGATTTCTTATCTTCTCACTTTGAAGGTAAGAATTTTTCATTTAATCAATCAAAATTCCTTTGTTTGATGAATTGTGTTGAATACTGATTTCCTCTAGAAATTGCGAGGATGTAATTTTTATAAGAGGGGAAGTCTGTAATAACCCTGGTATTGGAGATTACTTATGATATTAAATTATAATGATAGTTATAATTTAATATAGTAAATAGAATGTAATGGATAAATAAATTTGTTTTAAATTGTGTATTTCAAATGAATAATACGTATGGAGTTAAATATTGGGTTTAAAATTCATTGTTTGATGTTTTGGTTAAATAAAATGGAAAATATTGGAATTTAGGTAAATTTGAGTTAATAAATTTACCAAGGGATGTATTTCAACATTTAATTGTTGAAATAAATGCAAATTGATGGAAATAAAGTTTTAAAAACTTTATTTTGAGGTATTGGAGTGAAATCAGTCATTTACTATACTTTAATTAAGTCAATGTGATAATATTGATAATTATTGCCAATATTAGCCTTTTATTGAATATAAAAGGAAAAATATGAAGAAAACATGTCGTTTAATAAAATAAAAGATGAAATATTGTGCAAAAATATTATTTTGCGGTTTTTAAAAGTGTTAGAATGATTTATTACAATTTATTTGGCTAAGAGAATAAATTTTGATCAAGTTATCCTTTAAAAATAGTGTTTTTACACAAAAATTGTGTAAAGTGTTAAATATTGTTAAAAACAGGGTTTTATTGTAAAAGAATAACTTTTAATTATTAAAATAAATTTTATTTTGCTACAATGGATATTTTATTTCAATACAATAAGATGTATGCATTTTATATGACTTTAAATGTTGAAAATATGTGTGTATAGGGTTAAAATAGGTTAATATGTATACATAACATTGCATTTTCACTAAGTATATTTTTCTCTTAGGCTTATTCGGGTAGACACTTGACCCAATAGCCTTTACTAGAACTTTCTGGCTTGAGGAAAATTTCTGTACGTAATTTTCTATTGTCTCATCTTCTCCAAGCACTCAGAAAAGAAAAACAAGAGAAAGCAATGGTTGCTTTAATCTAAATCCAATTTCTATCCAATTTTTATGCGAATTAAAGAGAGAAATCATCTACAATAAGAATTGAAAGGTAATCTCCTTCCAATACCAATTAGTTTTCATCAAAATCTGAGAACTTGAGATGTAAATTATCTTTTATTTGCTTATGTTGTTTTGCATGTCTATTTTCTAGTTTCTATAGGTTCTTAAGGCTTCTATCTTCATCAAAGATCACAAATTTCTATCAAATCTCTGCTAGATCTTCCTAAAACTATTTGGTAAGAAATCTGAGAGTTTTCTTACAGCAAGCGAAGCAAAATATCAAATTTTGCTATCAATTTGTTGATGGAATTGCTCAATTTATCAAATTGGTTTTCTCTTTTACTGGCTGAAAAAGCACCATGTTCAAAAATTCGTATCTTCTTCAATTTACATTCAATGAACAAATTTTTTTGATATGTTGCTGTAACGACCCGTAAATTTTGATTAATACATTTGTTAGTTTATTTTAAATTTTGCAATTAAATTTAGGAAGAAATAAAAATCTTAGCAGTTATAATGAAGCAAATGTTAGAAATTTAAATATGGCAATTGAAATTAAGATTTACAAATTCAAAAATGTAAGTGCAATCAATTGAAATTATGAAATGTGGCATACTTGGTTATAAGTTTAGTAAAAGAAACAAACGGGAATATTGAGTTAACCAATGAAATGTTAAAATCAGAGGTAGTTTAATGAATTCAATATTAAGTAAGATATTTTAGTAATTGGTTGGAAATATAAACTTAAGTATAATTGAAATGCTACTAGTTTAATATTTTAAGAAGGTAAGTAATATAAATAAATAATTGTAAACTATAGTAAATGAATTAATGTGCAAAGGAATATTTAAAATAAACATTTAACCAAATGAATAAAAGAAAAAGGGTAAAAATGCAATTCAAATGTGATTAAACGACTGTTTAGATTTATAATGGAGTGTAAATAGAAATAATGGAAAACATTATAATTTGTTAATTAAATATGATTGTGTAATTAATACTGAAAGAAATAAAATTGGAAATAGTTTTAATGAAATAATAACTAAAATGGGTTGCAACTGTATAAATGGAAGTAAATTGTTAATAAATGAATATAAATATTAATTAATTAATGGAAATAAAATCTAAATGTATGTTTGGATAGAATATAAGTGAATGAAATTTGTAGTATGGAATTAAATACCAACATTGATTGTAAGTAATAAAGGCCTATTATGTGACTACGAGTAACGGTAACGTTTATTTAGGTTACCTATTAAATTGGTTGTTAATTGGAATTTGAAATTGTAATAAATAAAAATAAATGTTGCAGTTTGTATGGAACGTAATACAATGGTTAGGAGTGTTAGAATGAATATATAAAGTAATGAATGAGAAAAACAAATCAATTAATATATATATTTATTTATTTCTTTAGTATGTTGCATAAGATTTGGAAATCAAAATTGCAATTTAAGGAAATTAGGTAGTACGTTATTGGGAAATAAATTTAATAAATACATTAATGAAATGTATTATAATTCAATGTTATTTATACCCATAAAATGACAATTTATTGAATAGCTATTTTTTTAAATCAATAAACGAATTTATTTAGGTTTCAATTTTTAATTAATAACATTTAATGGGGAATCAATTACAATTAATTGACTTAAATTATGCAGTTATGGTAGATTTGATTTGTCATTGAAGATGATAAATTTTATAAGATGTAATTTATGCAAAGCCTATTTATTTTATAAAAAAAATTGTTGATTTAAAGAATTGGAAGCAAGATTTATTAGTTTGATTTAAGTATAAGATCCAATAAATTTATTTATTGCAAAATAGAATGGAATTAAAACGGTTAAATACTACATTATTGAAAATCAAAATGGAATTTGAGGAGGATAAGGTAATAAATCATGAACCAATGCAGTGGCAATCTTAGTATGGTAAAAGATGTGAATATGAAGGCTTAAAATTTTAATAAATGGGTTTTGGGGAATTTAATTTAAAAATTCTAAAACATAATGAAGCGGAGAAATTAACACTGCAATTGATAGATTTATCAACTTTTAATTTACATATAAACTTTTTTAAATTTTTTGTAAATGATTAAGAAATACAAAGGGTAAAAATTTTCAATTACAAAAATTTGAAATTTAAAAAAATTGGATTTAATTAATTAACTATTAGTTTATCTAATTTATGGAAAAATAGTCATTTTGGCCACTGACTCGGATTTCGCCGAAACAAGTTTCATCGGATCCGTAACAGTGAGTAATTGTAGGATTTCAAGTTTCATAGCGATCGGACTTGTCGTGTGATCGTACAGACTCGAAATGCCCTGAAATCAATTTAATGGAAATCAATTGAAATCAATTTGAAAATATTGTTTTTAGCATAACTTCTTCATACGATGGAATTTGGATGTGAAACCTATTCCATCGCGTTTAAAATATTTTAAAACACCTATTTTGATATATGAGTTTACCCAATTTCGTTCCAAAGTCGAACGGGCTTTTCGGGCCGTATATCGTTTAGCGCGTACATCTATCTTATCCGATCCATCCTATTTTAACTTTGTCTATAAATATATCGTTATAAACCATAGCCTCCCTCATTCTCATTTGTCTGTACGTACATCTCAACTCTCTCCTCCTCAATGGCAGACAAACAAACCCTAGAACCAATTGCAATTCAAAATCAAAGTCAAAAATCCAAACTCCTTGAAAAAAATTGGAAAAAATATTGGTTGAAGCTCTCGAAGAGCGTAATCATCTGGTGTAATTCGTTTTTCAATTTGAAGCTCCCGTTGTCTTGGAATTCACGATTTGTTTTCGGCCGTTCGTTTGGGCTTGTGTGTTTCGACGGTGGATCTTCACCCTAGCGACGATCAGGAGGCACGAATTGGTAGAGCTCGTCGAGGAGGACCTGGGGATGTAGTCGTTCGCCGTATGGAGGTCAAAATCGCCTCGAATTGACGACTTGAAAGCCGCGGCGGCGGTTCGCTTGAAGGGGGCCGCATGCCACGTGGTTGGCAGGGGTTGGTCATGGAGGCGGTCAAGATGGCATAGTTCGATTTGGCTGGAGGTTGACGTGGGCGCGGCAAATATTGGTCAATGATCGATCATAGTGGCGGCTGCAAACTCGTGTACGCGAGTTAGGGCTCGTATTCAGGGAGATGGTCACATGAAGATGATTGTACGTTTTTGCTTTATATTTGTTTTATTTATTTTTTTAATTTAAATTTCAAATCGTTTAACGATGATATCTTCCACATACGATCTCTGTTTCATACACAATTTTTTTTATTAGGATCGTAATAAAATTCCGGACGTTTTGGCACTAGTTTGGACGAATTCTGAAACTGTCCAAATTTTGGGTTTAAATTGGATTCAAATTCAATTTAAATTCAAAAAGGTGAGTGTTTTAACCCACTCACAATTTCTAAAATTTCTTATGTTTGTTAAACTGATTTATGATATGTTTAGAAATTTATTTATAGCTGTTTGGCATATATTTCATCATTATCTCAGTTAATTTGCATTCATATAATTTACTTGTTATTTAGTTCATTTTTGCATATAAAATGCCAGTTAAAATTTTAGTTAAATTTATTATTGCATATAATCTGCTAGTTAAATTTATTCATTATTGCATATAAACTACAGTTAAACAGTTATTTAATTCATTATTGAAAAATTAACTGTCAGTAATTAACTATTATTTATTGATGTGATTGTTTGAATTGGATGATAAATTGATAAATGTTTGATGATTGATATGATGGATGAATGGATGCTATATTTATATTGTATAATCGGCAAGTTATTATGCATTTTCATTTCATTCGGGATTACGGTTTGAAATGATATACAACCGCATTTTTTTATTTTTAAATTGCGGATTGAAATGATAAATATCTGTATCACTTGATTATAGGATAGAAAATTTTATACAGGCACCGCAGTATATATATAAAATTATTTTTGAAATGATTTTCTATGGTTTTGGAAAGAATACGGTTTAATAAAATATTAAATTTTGATATATATATATATAGTAAAAAAAATCTTGAATTTAGCTATGTATAAATTTGTTTCGAATTTTAAAATAAGCTAAATAATGAAGTTGATTTCGTTTATATAACATGGTTAAGAATATATTTGAAATTCTATTGTATATAGAGTTTATAATAACTCAAATAAAAGTAAGGTTGAAGATAAATGTGAATATGATTTGAATTAATGTATCTAAGAATTTTCCTCGAAAAATTTGTTTTGAAATGTAAATAAATTAAGATTTAAAGGGTATGATCTTATAACTTGATTTTTGAGTAAAGGATTTAAAGGAATATCAAATTTATTTAAAGAATATTATCAAGTTAATTAAATTTAAAGAATATCCTGTTATTGAAGTTTAAGGGTTTTACCTGAATAATATTTGTTTAGTAAGTAAATATTTCAAATTTAAATAATAGGAATTGGATTTGATATATATTAAATTTTCAAAGAACCCATTTTGGAATAGTGGAATATTTAAAGATTGAAATATATGAACTATAAAGTTTTGAAATATAGAATATTTAAGCTTTGAAATATATGGGAATTAAAATGGTTTATTTGGAGGTTCAAACTGATATTGGGAATTTATTGTGAAATTTGAAGAAGCTGTTTATTTTATAAAGTAATATAGTATTTGAACCATTAAGTATTAAAAGTTATATCTCAAAGCTATGGTTTCAAGGT
Organism: Allium cepa; assembly: GCA_030765085.1. NCBI lineage: Eukaryota > Viridiplantae > Streptophyta > Magnoliopsida > Asparagales > Amaryllidaceae > Allium > Allium cepa. The sequence continues at coordinate 639,894,307 of CM060939.1, read as the reverse complement.
ATATATATTTGAAAATATTATGATTTTGGGAAAGAGATATTTATAAAATAAGAATGATATCATATTGATTTAGGTTTTAAAAAAATATAAATGATATCATATTTATATGGTTTGAAAGAGATATTATATTCTGGTTTTAAAGTATAAATTATTTTGAAATAACCGCGGTGTTATAATAACGTTTGGTTGTCGAAGAGACCGGGATCGGAAGTTGTCATACTCTCTACCAACCTCGAAAACCACTTCAACAACCGTTTACGCGGTGGAGATTCTAGAATGAAGTAGGATGGTGGCGGCGTTTCCTTTGAGGTAAATACGTGGACCCGACTCCCGTGAGTTGGCATAAGGCGGCTAAAACAGGAGCGATTCTCGGGCCAAGGGGGTTAGCGCCCTTTATCGGATACTCCTCTTTGATATTATACTCTGACTTTGGATTGATTCAGTGGCCACTTTTGATTTCTTTGATTTTAGGGGGGAGTTTGTCCGAGGTAGACGGTAGCTGCGACGACGCGTTACCACCAGCCCGGATGCGTAATTGGTATATCTACCCTGGCATTGCCTAGTTGCGCCGTGTCACCTACCCTAGTGTGCCTTCTACGAGTTTCTATTTGTGTCGTACCTATGGAGTATCCTCTGGTAGCCTCCCGATCAGGAGGTATTACGGTACTGTATAGACTATTGGCATTTTACGTGTTAAGGTGGAAAATGTAAAGCCTTAACGCTATTTAAAAGTAAGTTTATTTTACAATTAGACACTATTATAATAGCGAAATATACTACATAGTAAATAGTTTAACGAATCCTTAGGAGATGTAAATTCCGAGCATCTCTTGAGTTACTGCACTCATATTTATTTCTGTTAATTTAACTTACATAAGATCTTTTAGTTTTGACTCAGTGTTTTGTCTTTTCAATTCGCTCGTATGATGACCCGATATTTTCAACCATTCGCATCCATTATAAGTGTATGGGTAGACACTCATGCCGGAATTGAATTGCTCAAAATACCATGTTGTAAATAAAAATTTGGCAAATCTCAGAATATACAGTAAATAAAATCACAGATCACAGACACAGACACAGAGTAATAATAATGCAGCGGAAGTAAAAGAGATAGTAGTTCATGAAGCTACTATATAAATATATCAGAGTTACATAAGATAAAACAGAAGAAATAAAGTACAAAAGAAGTCTCAATATATAGAAATCTACTAATACAATAGCTGGAAAGGACCAACAGACTGCAAAAGATAAAACTTGACAATTAGATAATCTCCAGCGATTCCAATCTCCAGAAAGTGGAAATCCAAATCTGTGAATACTCAGGCTGACCTGAGCGTAAATAAAAAATACAAACACTCGAGTCGGGACATACATACTTATACAATGTAAACCAACTCAAGTGAACTGTAGTAAAGGTACAAGTAACTTAGAAGATGCTTGGGACCGCCCATCCTCTAAGGATCCGTTAAACTATTTACTATGTAGTAATATACGCTATATACAGTAGTGTCTAATCAGTAAAGTATAATCACATAGAAAATAGTGTTAAGGGGATGGTGAACCTTAACGCGGTCGGATCTTTAAAACCAAAATCGTAGTGGGCTCGATATAAGGATATGACAAGGCATGCGAGGCAATGCCAGGGTGGACACACCGTTTGCACTCCCGGACTGGTGGTGACGGCAAGCCAGCAGCTTCCGCCCACCTCGAACAATACCCCCGAATCAAAATGGCGCCACGTATCGAATCACAAAAGTAATAGAATGTTTTTCGATGGAGCATGCTCGATGAAAGGGTGCGACCCTTTGTGTAGCCCGGTATAGCTCCTGTTTTAGTCGTATATGCCAACTCACGGGAGTTGGGTCCGCGTATTATACCTCGAGAACATCGCCACCATCCTACTTCATTCTGGAATCTCCACCGCGTACACAGTTGTTAAAGTGGTTTTCGGTATTGGCCGGCTATAAGACAATATCCGATCCCGGTCTCTTTAACAACCAATCGTTATTATAACCCGTAGTTATAACTATACTTCTAAATAAAATATCATTTCAACCTAAATCTTTATCAAAATAAAGATTAAATCATTTCCAAACCATTTCAATATATCATCATACCATATCTTTCAATTCAAATATGTATCAAAATAAAAATCATGTCATTTCTAACCATTTCAATATATTAAATTATCATATCCTTTCAAAACTTCCTTTCAAATCATTTTAATATATCAAAATATCATAACCTTTCAAAGCTTCATTTCCAAAATATCATTTCTTTCAAAACTTCTTTTCAAATCATTTTAATATCAAAAGATCATATCTTTCCAAACTTCATTTCCAAAATATCATATCTTTCAGAACTTATTTTCAAATCATTTTAATATCAAAATATCATATCTTTCAGAACTCCTTTTCAAATCATTTTAATATCAAAATATCATATCTTTCAAAACTTCATTTCCAAAATATCATATCTTTCAGAACTTCTTTTCAAATCATTTTAATATCAAAATATCGTATGTTTCAGAACTTTTTTTTAAATCATTTTAATATCAAAATATCATATCTTTCAAAACTCCATTTTTCAAATCATTTAATATCAAAATATCATATCTTTCAAAACTTCGTTTCAAATCATTTTAATATATCAAAATATCATATCTTTTCAAGCCACATTTCAATCATTTTAATATATCAAAATATCATATCTTTCGAAACCACATCTCAATCAATTTAATATATCAAAAGTTATATTTCAAACAAATTACTTCATTATTAAATCGTAAAAATGAAGTTATTACATTTAATAATTAAATTATTAAATGCCAAAATTTTAAACTTTTCGATGTTCATTTATGCACTTAAATTTATTAAAATAATGAAAATTCAAGTTTCGCAGCATTTAGAAAATGCGACAGAAAGTTACATTCAAAAACAATTCAATTTAACAAAAGACAGTATTAAAAATGCTGTTAATTAACTTCAAATATTCAATAGTATTTCACAAACACTTATATTTTTATTTAAATCATTTTTAACTTATAAAATTATACATTTTCACATTTATAAGCATCATTTAATTTTCCTTAAATTCATGATTTTATAAAGTTAAGTTTCCTATCAAAAATCAATATTTATTAATAATTCGCTTATTAAATTTCAACATTCAAATTTAAATTCATTACATTAAATTTCAACTTAACACTTAAGTTTAAAATTTCAAATATAACTTAATTCCATTTTATTTAACTTAACTTAAAATTTCACTTTTAAACCAAATTCATAAATTCCAATTTAAGTTATATTTCCAAATTCAACTCAATATTCACTTATTAACATTTTAACTTTATTCTAAAATCATTAATATGTGATACAAATCATTTTAAATTAATTCAAAATTCAAAATATCATAAATTTGTCATATTTTCAAAGTTAATTTAAATTCCATAAAATATTAAATCAAAATTTCCAAAATAACTTACATTCAGATTTTCTAACTTTTCCATAATTTATTTAACTTATAGATTTCCAGAAAATCAATAATACTTTACAAAAAGTATATTTTTATTTAATTTTAAATCAAAATATTATAATAATTAAATTTCCAAAATATTTTAGAATTTTTAGAAAAACATGTTTTAACTACGGGCCTGTATATAATTTTCTACGCTAGGTAAAGTGATACGGGTAATGTATCATTTCAACCTGTAATTTACAAAGAAAAATCCAGGCTTCATCATTTCAAACCCGCAGTTCCAAGTAAATGAAACAAATTGAAAATCATTCAGGCCTATCATTTCAGCCCATAACAATTTTCCCTTATTCTAAAGTCCGTTCGGGTATGTATCATTTCAACCCATAGTGATTCTAATCTAAAAGGAACTTGCAGTGTGATAAACTGATAAAAATAGCAGAACAACATAATATAACAGTAACAGATATTATACAGGTTTTTAAGAATGGATGAACATCATAAAATCATAATATAGCAGGTGTAACATGATAATGCATTTTACAGATTCAAAAGGGGTCAATTTACTAGTTATATATGTACATATTGTCTGGTGAGAATAACTCACATGTTCAAAGCTGGAGATCGCCGCCAAAGCACACATACCGACACTACGAAGGCACTAAAACATGGATACGACAAGAGAGCGGAGAGCCAAAGCAATTAGACTTGTTCAAATATTTACACAAAACAATGCAAATATATGTAAGTTTCAACGCAAGTTATCACCAAATAGCATTAGAAACAAAACGCCAAAACAACATTAAACGAATTGCACTTGTTCTCAACCTCATATGCTTCAGTTAGACATGGAATAAGCTCAGCTAAGGGAGAGGATTGGGTCAGGTTTGGGGTCCAAAGTAGTCGGTCATCATGGTGTAAAAGTGATGAGATGGTATAGGTGCAAAACTATACAATTTCAAGGCAACTACAAGGCAACAACTTCATATCTATGCTCCTATTGTGCTCGGCTAGAGGCTAGGTGGGCCCAACCAGTGGTGTAGGTGGTGGTAGGTGATGTGGAAGAGGGTGGAGTTCAGGTCAGAGGTAGTGGTGGTGGTGGTAGTGGCGGCAAATGGTGGTAGAAGGAGGAGATGACAATTCTAGGCCATAAGTGATAGTTTTTGGTGGATTTTATGGTGGTCTTCACCTTGGATTGGCTTGGCCTGAAATGGAGAGGTAGTAGGATGGGAGATGGTCTGAGGAAGGGGGTGGTGGAGGTCAGGTCAGATCTGGTTGAGGAGGAGCCAAGCTATGAAGGTGAGAACAAATACAAAATTCAAATAGGAAAGTAGAAAAACAAAGGAAGAAGAAGATGAAATGGAAGCCATTACCTTCAATACTTCTAGCCGTGAGTTTGATGATGGAAAGTGAGAAGTTTCTCACGTGAATAGGAAGGAAAATACATGGCTATTCAATAGAAAAAGAAAAAAAACGGTCAAAGAGTAAATGAGGAAACGGTAAAAGAAACGACTTAGGAGGTGAAACGACTTTACGTTTCAAAGCTTTTAAAACCTTTCAAACTTCCTTAATTTTGTTTATATAACTTGATATTTCTGGAAATAATAATCCCGGATAAAATTTTGAAAATTTATCAAAATATAAAAATATATATAATATTTATTAATTATATAAAGTTAAATTAAGGAAAATAGCTAAAAATAGTAAAGTAGTCTAGAAAATTTGAAATTACATGAAATAAATTTTAAAAAATTCATATGAGCTTGTAATATAATTTTAAACATAAATAATAACATAAAATAAAAGTAAATTCACAAAAAAAAGTTAAATTTAAATATAAATTTAATGAAGAAAATAGCAGAAAATAAGAAAACAGCCTTTTTGAAAAAAGAAGAAATCAAAACAGTAAACTTTGGGAAAATTATAACATCGCTTTAAAAAATATTAAATGACAAAATATACTTAAAATAACCCATTAACACGTAAGAAAAAAAATTAAATTCAAAGAAAATAGAAAAAGATTTAAAGAAATTTCTTAAAAATCCAAAACAGTGTCCAGAAATTACAAATAAATCACCATTGACTTTGGAAAATTATTTAATTCATTTTAAAATTATTATAATACAAAAATATACATAAAATAACATATTAAAATAAAATATGACAAAGAAAATAAGATTTATATAATTTAAAATAAACAAAATTGTTAAATAAATCAAATTACACTCAAAATTGAAATCTACATAACTTTCACAGTTTAACTCCGTTTTCAACGAAACGAAAAGCAGTGTTCAAGTTATTACATCTATTTTCATATTAAAAGATAAAATTTAAGATTTTAAATAATTTAAATTTGAAGTTTAAAAGTCACAGTTTGAACAGCTTGACCAAAAATTCACTTTATAGTAAAATATTCAAATTATACTAGTTTGAACTATAAATCACTTAATAATCTTCATTTATATTTTAAAATGAAATGTTTGAAAATAAAATAATTTAAAATAATTTAAAAATAAAAGAAAGTCCAATTTAAATAATATACAAAAATCTAGGGTTGTTACACTCTCCCCCTTTGTAACAACCCGCATATTTAACGATTTTATATTTAAATATTTTATTTAAATATAGCGTCGTTAGTCGGATTTAGGTCCGAAATGTTACTTTTTGCAAACGGCCGAATTGGAACTCGAAACTACCTCCATTGGTTCCAAAATGGCGTTTGCGATCTTTTTTAGTATAATCTTTGATATGTTTGGAGTAAGTCAAATTTTGACCCTTTTTCTATTGGGTTTTGGGTTTGGGTTCAGCCCACTAGTTAACTAAACCCTCTAACTCAACCCCTTCTCTTCATTCATCTCCATTTCATTTCTTTTCTCAAGCAAAAACTGAAAATGGTGGAAGGGAAAGAGATATAGAAATTGCAAGCCCTAGTTTCTTCTTGTAAACTTGATTTTTCTTGCTCCAAAATCAAAGAGAATCCATTGGTAAGCTCTTCTTCATCTTCTCCAACTCTTCTCCTCTTCAAATTTCAGAAAATTTCCTAAACCTAAATTGGGAAATATGTGTTTTCTTCTTAGATTGAATCTTGTTGAGTTGAAGTAGTGTTTGGTTGGTCTTCTCCTTGTTATTGAGCTCTTTCTTCTTCGTTTTTGGGTTAAAGGTGAGTTTTGAACTCACATATACTTCTCTTGATTTCATTGATGTTGGGTATGAATTCCTAACACCTTGTTCATATGCACTTGCTTTTAGTTTGGATTGAATTGGAGAATATCCAAATTTTTAGTGTTTGGGTTCAATTCTTTAAAGATCCTAACTTTGATGTTGAATATGTTTTTGGTTGCGAATCGGAGAGCTAATGGAGCTGGGGTATCTATTGGCAAAAGCTCCTTAGGTCCATTGCTCAAACGATCGCGTTTCGGAAGAAATTGCAATTCATTAAAATAGGGCAGGAATTGCAAATTCATCAGGTTCGGCAGACCGAGCCCTGCAACCGGTCGACCGACCTGCTACCCCGAGCCATATTTTATTTCCTGCATCTGGCCAGCCGATCGAGCCCTGCAACCGGTCGACCGACCTACTCATGTTTTGCCTGTTTTGCTTATTTTTGCATATTTTTATTTGTTTTCCAAATTTTATCAATTCAAGTTGCTTTTTAGTGGTTGTCATTGCATCTTTGGCTTTGATAACTTATTTTTGACTTCATTCACGGGTTTTCATAAATAATCCCTCTAAATCGTATTAAAAGTTTCCTTCTCCAATTCTTAAATTCTATTTAAAACACGCACAATTTCGCACTTCGAGCGAAGTGGAAGGGTGATTAAATGGTTGGGCAAAACACGGACCATGAATCTGTGCGTTTATCCTTCCGATTAATTTCCGACCTATTCAATTGATTGTTTTAACCTTCGGGTTGGTTTACCGATGACATGAGGTGAACTTTGTACTGCTTTGAGTGTGAAAGTGACTGACGGATAGTAAATCGTTTAGTGCTAACGAGTGGTTATGGGACATACGTTAACACTTTTCGGATTCCTTTTTGAGAGTTATGACACATTCCGCCAGTTAGTGGTGTCCAGTACTGGGTCTCTGACCTTCACCACTATGGTTATCGGGTATGTACCTTCAGGTTTGTGCCTTCGGGTTTGTTGTCCTTTAGTATCGCTTCCGATGTTGGTCGTTATGAGCCGCATGGGTGATATTGGGTTGCCCTTTAGTATCGCTTCCGATGTTGGTCTTTATGAGCCGCATGGGTGATATTGGGTTTGGAGTCTTCGGGCTCATGGATCCTTGTTTGTACAGTACTGAGCTCGAGCAAATTTTCTGATGTTTCATTCATATGTATATTCCCTTGGTATCGCCCTTCGGTGTTGGTAATTATGAGCCGCATGATACTTAGCGTTTACCTTGCGGAACTTGTGTACCTTATTGGTATTTGTTATTGCCTTTTTGGCTTGATTTGGGATATTCGTATCCTTTGTTTCTATATGTTGCCGATGATATGAGGCTTGTTATCATATGATTCATCTTTTGTTAGATGATTGTGTTATCTCCTTTAGAGATATTTGTTATGCTTTGTAACCTCGCAGGTTTATTGTTGTTCAGTTTATCTAACTGATTTGTTTAGCTAGACTGACCCGTGTATTTTATACTCGAGTCAGACCGAGATGTTTCAGGTTAGGTGCTGTTGGACTTAGCCTATTTTGCTTCCGCATGGACTATTCAGCTTGTTCCTTTTTGTTAAAGCTTTTTGTGTAATCCTTTTTATTGTAACTCTGATATATGTATTCTTTTGACTCGTCTGTATATTATGGTTTGCTATACCACTTGACATGTATTGTTTTGTAAACTCTGTTATGTATCTGTATATGTGTATATAATGATTTACCGTTCTGTGATGTATATTACATTTGAGTTATTATATTCTGTTCTGATAGATCCAACCACCTATGGTTTTGTTTTAAGTATTCATTGGGTATGTCGACTTGCTTGGTATGATTATTCTCGATGTATTCAATTGATAGTTAGAGCAAGGCTATAGATGGTCGCTCCTAACCATCCTTATTCTCCGTGTTAGTTGACGGCATTACTATGTAGTGTCATTGGCTAGCGTGGGTATAGAGGTGGGGCGTCACAGCGTGGTATCAGAGCTGAGTTCAGAACAAAATATGATAAACACAGAATAGAGCACATATTACGGTACATCAAAGTGTACAAGTGATACAAATCTTTGAATCATCGTGTCTCTTTATACCATCAAGGTTAGATAGATATTGGGAACACGTCTAGGAATGTATTTTATTCTGTAGTATTCCGTAATGAAGTATCTACCTTGTGAATAATCTTGTTCTTATCTTACTTTCAGCGTATGGCTGGAAGAGGCAGGGGACGACGTTCGGATGTTGGGCAATCCAGTGGCTCACATCCGGATGGCGTTTATATGTCTGCTGATCAGTTTTTGGAGTTGTTTAGGAGCACTCAGCCTTCAGTTCCTCCTTGAGTGTCTCCACCTCGCAAGTCTGTCTTTGCACGTTAGTGCAGTGATTTTTCTCATCTTGGAGGAAAGCCGTTTAAGGGCTCTGAATCCGTTCTTGAAGTCCAAGCTTGGTTTCGCACATGCGAGCGTATCTTCTCTCGTATGGATCTTTCTGACCATGATAGAGTTCTTGTAACTTCTAGCTTATTACAAGAGCGTGACCTTGATTGGTATGAGCTTCTTGTAGCCGAGATTGATGAGTCCACTCTTTCTTGGACTCAGTTTCGGGAGCGATTTGAACTCAAGTTCGTTCCTGAATCTGAAAAAGTTTTATTGACCCGTCGCTTCCTTGAGTTGAAGCAAGGGAAATCTTCTGTTTCTGAGTATGTTGCATCATTCGAGGCTTTATCTAAGTATGGTCTTGAATTCGTTAGCACTTCTTATAAGAAGAATTTGAAGTTTGTCTCTGGCCTTACAAAATATCTTAAGAAATCTTTGTTGCTCCAACTTAAACTTTCTTTTGAGGAGTTGGTTGATTCGGCACTTCACCTCGAGACCGTCGAGAAGGAGTGTGATAGTGATGTTGATATTGAGGTTTCCAAGAACCCCAACAAGAGGCCGATTCCATTTCAGAAGAAGCCTTTTCCTTCTAAGAAGAAGAAGACTGGTGGTCCTAGTTCTCAGCCTCAGTCTTCCGAAACACCTTTCGTTCGAAAGTGTTTCGATTGTGGTTCTCCTGATCATGTTATTCGAGCTTGTCCTAAGCCTCTCTTCTGCTGTTATTGCAAGAAGGAAGGTCATCATGTTTCAGCTTGCCCTACTTTTCCGGCTGGTGCTAAGTCTATCAATCTTTACGCTACCAAGGCTTCTAAAGGACCTTCTCAGCCCAAAGGTATATCTCCATCCATTTTGGAAGGTTCTATTTTATTTTATGACCATAGTATATGTTAACCGGCACCTTGGTCCGGCTACAAGACGACAATTGAAGAAATTATCATTAGCACTAGACAAGATTCTGACCAAGAAGAGCCTGAGGATATACGGGTTTGATGCAGTCGACATGTTTTGGCAATCAAGAGCGTTCGGCATTGGAAGGACGCTCGGCATTGAGAAACGTTTAATATTGTATATCGTTCGGCATTTATGGAATGCTTGGCATATAGGAGCACTCGGCACCAAGAACGTTCGGTATCCATGGACGTTCGGCACCACAAGGTACGTTCGGCATGACTGGGTCAACTGGTATTAAAGAGCGTTCGGCTTCAGGAACGCTCGGCATTCATGCTTCACTCGGCATTCCTAGACTATTCGGCATTCCAGCCTCGTTCGGCCTGCACCCCTCACTCAGCACCTCACCTCGTCCGACACAAATCTCGTTCGGCCATCACCTATCGTTCATCCTCCAGAGTCGTTCGGCACCAATGGGTGGTCGGCATGTAGACCGTTCGGCCTCCCTGGTTCGGTACACAGAGCTTACTCCCTTTGGGCCGTTTACTCTATTTGGACCGAGCTATTCAGCTACCAGGCCCACCAGGAAAGTCCAACCCACCTTCGTCTATAAATAGAGGGACAGGGGCACAGTGAAATGGACCCTTTTTCCCGGAACACTGGGGAGACTCTGCCATTTCTTATACTCTCCTCTTTTTAATTCAAACTGGTACCCAAGTGAATTGATTTACGGATTGTATCTGTATTCAAGTAATTAAGAAAGCAATAAAGATTAAACTCAAAGTGGATGTAGGCAGTTACGCCGAACCACTATAAATCTGGTGTTCTCATTTTTGTTATTCTTTTTCATTGAATTACACTTTTTTTCAGTCCTAATTTACTCTCTTCATTAATCTCTCTACATAACTCTACTCAAGGGTGTTAGTGACCAATTTTGGTGCTAACATTTTGGTGCTTTCACTGAGAGTTGAATTCTCAGCTTGATTGGATCTCATCATCTACTATTGGATTTCCATATTCGCGAGATAGAACCAGTTGTCTAATAGAAAACTTCCTATTCTATTCAAATTTGAAAGAAATCTAAAGGAAGTTGATAGCCGTAGATTGGATTCACTGATGTACGCAAGATTTGGCGATTGGATGTTAAAGTTTGCACTCAAGTTGAATGAAGGCCGACCCTCCTCTAAAGGCAATTCAACCGATTGCCCCAGAAAAAGTCTATGCCGATCGTTGCAGAAAAGGTGTATGCCGAGTTACACTTGGCCGAACACTCCTGGCCGACCATCTTGGCCGAACACTCCTGGCCGATCCATCTTGGCCGAACACTCCTGGCCGAACCATCTTGGCAGAACACTCGTGGCCGATCCATCTTGGCCGAACACTCCTGACCGAACCATCTTGGCCGAACACTCCTGACCGAACCATCTTGGCCCAACACTCCTGGCCGATCCTCTAGGCCGAAAGCTCCTCCAGGCCTAGCATACCTTTAGGCCGAACGCTCGTCCAGGCCGACCATACCTCTAGGCCGAACGCTCCTCCAGGCCGATCCAAACCTCTAGGCCGAACGCTCTTCCAGGCCGAACATACCTCTATGCCGACCAGTGAATTCAAAACTCAAATTAATAAAGGAACATTCTATCTACTTCCCTTACATCTCCTGATCGACCGGGGCATAGAGGATCTAGCGACAGCTTTTGAACGACAATAAGGGAGCGGACAAACAACTGCTACTCGAACGATACTCTCAAAGGGATATTATATTGATCACTTGAGGATAATCGACCTCCATATATATTTTGGCAGCCGGTTAGCTGGAAAGCCTCCAACGACCATGGATCGTCTCTACGACAATAATGAATCTAAATCAAAGTGTGGAGGAGCAGAACAGACTAAGGAAAATAGCAATGAAGGCCCGTTGACTAAGGATGTAGATCCTAGTAGACGAAACAAGACTTCAAAATTTGGCTCATATGCTCTTTGAAAGATTCAATTGACAACCTCTACTTGAAGACTCACGACTCGGAGTGATATTGGAAACCAACCTCGAGAGAGTACACCAAAGTCTAAAGAAAATCAGGGGAATGTTGTATATTCCCAAATGCTCACTGATCCTAACACGGGCGATTACAAACACCTCCGAGGTGTGATCAAAAAGCTGATCTAGAAAGTAAAGCTTCAATAGTATGTACATGTCCTGCAGAATGGAGGGCAGCGAATATCCGATGCCTATTAATAAAGGGTTATGATTATCAATTGACTGCGGACGGCCGACATCCCTTTGAAAAGAGCCAAGGACAAAAATCGAACAGAGATTGGATACTCAGATTTGGTCACCAACCAATCCACGCAGACCATGATCGGACGTGTGGAGTACATCTAGATGAGAATAATTCAATCGCTCATCGTCAATCATGTGCCTTTAATTTAGGGCCAAGAACTAGAGATTGAAAAGCTCATTACGATTAGAGCCCAAATATAAAGTCGACATGACTGACCATCTATTCATTGACCTCCACGTTTGACTTGGAGACCTGAACAAGGCTTGGAATTAGTATGGCCTGATCGCCCACTCAAATCAAGTCATAGAACAAAGTTTGACAAAATACAGAGGCCTCTTCTGAAGCTCAGTCACGCCAAGATCTGTCTAGAGTGGACGTGATTTGATCATCTACACACCAAATCCTGCCTTCAACACAAAAGAAGGAGATACGGAGAAAATTGTAAGAGATTCTGCTATCTAACCCAACACGGATGTGATCCAACCATCTGTCATATACCTCCTTCCTTGACTCGATTGGAAGAGCTATAATTACCAAGTGGACGAGAATCGATCGTCCATTTTTCAAATTTCGTCCCTTGAGCTGGGGGCAAGATCCCATTCCATGAGCAAACGTGGTTCGACTGTTCATTCGACAACATTATCCTCGATACGGTAGATGAATACAAATTAAAGAGTGGAAATATGACTACTATCAACTTAAACCTCCAAGTCCCCAGAGCGCGGACTGGAGTACTCTAAGTCCCCAGAGCGCGGACAAGAGTATACATGACTTAAACCTCCAAATCCCCAGAGTGTGGACTGGAGTACTCTAAGTCCCCGGAGCGCGGACTAGAGTATAAACGACTTAAACCTCCAAGTCTCCAGAGCGTGGACTGGAGTAATCTAAGTCCTCAGAGCGCGGACTAGAGTATAAACGACTTAAACCTCCAAGTCTCCAGAGCATGGACTGGAGTACTCTAAGTCCCCAGAGCGCGGACTAGAGTATAAACGACTTAAACCTCCAAGTCCCCAGAGCGCGGACTGGAGTACTCTAAGTCCCCAGAGCGTGGACAAGAGTATACATGACTTAAACCTCCAAGTCCCTAGAGTGTGGACTGGAGTACTCTAAGTCCCTAGAGCGTGGACTAGAGTATAAACGACTTAAACCTCCAGGTCCCCAGAGCGTGGACTGGAGTACTCTAAGTCCCCAGAGCGTGGACTAGAGTATAAACGACTTAAACCTCCAGGTCCCCAGAGCGTGGACTGGAGTACTCTAAGTCCCCAGAGCGCGGACTAGAGTATAAACGACTTAAACCTCCACGTCTCCAGAGCGTGGACTGGAGTACTCTAAGTCCCCAGAGCGCGGACTAGAGTATAAACGACTTAAACCTCCAAGTCCCCAGAGCGTGGACTGGAGTACTCTAAGTCCCCAGAGCGTGGACAAGAGTATACATGACTTAAACCTCCAAGTCCTCAGAGTGTGGACTGGAGTACTCTAAGTCCCCAGAGCGTGGACTAGAGTATAAACGACTTAAACCTCCAAGTCCTCAGAGCGTGGACTAGAGTACTCTAAGTCCCCAGAGCGCGGACTAGAGTATAAACGACCTAAACCTCCAAGTCCCCAGAGCGTGGACTGGAGTATTCTAAGTCCCCAGAGCGCGGACTAGAGTATAAACGACTTAAACCTCCAAGACCCCAGAGCGCGGACTGGAGTACTCTAAGTCCCCAGAGCGCGGACAAGAGTATACATGACTTAAACCTCCAAGTCCCCAGAGTGTGGACTGGAGTACTCTAAGTCCCCAGAGCGCGGACTAGATTATAAATGACTTAAACCTCCAAGTCCCCAGAGCATGGACTGGAGTACTCTAAGTCCCCAGAGCGTGGACAGGAGTATAAACGACTTAAACCTCCAAGTCCCCAGAGCGCGGACTGGAGTACTCTAAGTCCCCAGAGCGCGGACAAGAGTATACATGACTTAAACCTCCAAGTCCTCAGAGTGTGGACTGGAGTACTCTAAGTCCACAGAGCGCGGACTAGAGTATAAACGACCTAAACATCCAAGTCCCCAGAGCGTGGACTGGAGTACTCTAAGTCCCCAGAGCGTGGACTGGAGTATAAATGACTTAAACCTCCAAGTCCCCAGAGTGTGGACTGGAGTACTCTAAGTCCCTAGAGCGCGGACTGGAGTATAAATGACTTAAACCTCCAAGTCCCCAAAGCACGGACTGGAGTACTCTAAGTCCCCAGAGCGCGGACTAGAGTATGAATGACTTGAACCTCCAAGTCCCCAGAGTGCGGACTGGAGTACTCTAAGTCCCCAGAGTGCGGACTCGAATATAAGCAATTCGGATCTCCTAGTTCCCTGAATATGAACTATAACACAGATGACTTGAATTTGTCAAATCCCTGACATACGGGCTAGAATGTATTCTAAGTGCTCGAAGCACAGAATGGAAGTTCAACAACTCCCGAAGTGTTTCCGAGTTATATGAAGATGGACCGAGAAGTCTATGTTACTCACAACTGCTTGGATCAACATCACAATCACAAAGAAAACTGAACAATAAGAGTCTTTTGTAAGACGGAAAAAGGAACTAAACTTTAATGAGAAATGAGTTCCTATTACAACCCCTCCAAAGTTCGGAGTCGACATTCTATTTACAAGGACTAAGGGAATAGATGAAAATAATTACATGACTTAAACTAACTCTCGTTGAACGAGGATAGTAATCACTTTTTATACTTCTTCAACTCCTTTCCGGACGGCTCCTCTCCATAGCATTTACCCTTGGTACTCTTCTTTGATAGAGGGGTAGCAACTGAAGAAGTACGGAGAACTTCCATAGGCTTGGACCCGCCAGGAAGGATGACCTTCAACGGCTTGTTCAAAGGATCGTCCAAGTTCACAACTCGGGGCTCGACCTTGACCCTGACCTTCTCTTTCTCGAGCCGCTCCTTCATGCTCAATTCGGATGTGTGATTAGAGGCGCCTGTAATTTCTACTTCATAACCCCCGTCGGTATAGGAGGAGTTTCCGGACTTGTCTTCATCAAGCGCTCCAATCACCTGAGCGCGGACGGGAGTACTCTAAGTCCCCTGAGTGCGGACTAGAGTATAAACGACCTAAGAACCTCTACATCCCCGGAGCGCGGATTAGAGTGCTCTAAGTCCCCTGAGTGCGGACTAGAGTATAAACGGCTTAAAAAATCTCTACATCCCCAGAGTGCGGATTACGGTACTCTCAGTCCCCAGAGCACGGACTAGATTATAGAAGACTTGAGAAGAATCTCCAAATCCCAGAAGCGGACTAAATTACTCTAAAATCCCAGAATGCGGACTGGAGTATAAAAGAGTTGACAAAAATCCCTGCGTCTCGAACTGTGGACTAAAGCATAAACCGTTCGACAAATCTCTAAGTCCCCGGAGCATGGACTGAAGCATGAGTACAAATTGGGCGCGAATCAACCGGGGGGAGAATAACACTAAGTCACTAGAATGCAGAGTGGTGTATAAACATCGATAAATAGACGAGTGGATTCCGACCATTCTCTATTACGCAAACTTTGGCATGGAATCGACCGAAGGATTATTAACCCGCTAAGTATGGAGTTCGACCATCCAACTAGTGGCCTGGCCAAATCAATGCTGGGAGCATGGGTACAAATCACTAAAAAGCTGAATACGACAGCTTACTATAGCTCTAGCGTGGCGTTCTTTATAACTTGAAGCAACGATTGCAGGGAAGCCTCAATACAAAACTAATCGAAATGGCATCCAAAGCTACGAGCAATCGACTATATCATACCTCAGATCGAGGGTCAATACCGATCTGCACCAAGCACATACGAATGTGACTCGGATGTTTCTTGAAAAACTATGACCTCCAGAGTGTGGAAAGGAGGGTAAACCATGAATACTTGGTCAAAAATTCTCCAGCACCCTCATTCGATTCGTCAGGAGGAGTATGAAATTGGATGAGCATAACCCGACTGCATTTGTAGCCAACTTTACCTCGAGAACTGATTACAGAGCATGAACCAAAGTGGACGTAGATGACCATCCACTGTCCAAATTACACCCTGAAACTGACGTGGCATTGAAGTATTCCTCTTGGAATGAAAAACCACGATAAAGTATGAGATAGGTGAGACCTAGTCTCCCATCGATTGACATGATCCCACGATTCAACGGGAAAGAGAGTAAAGCTAAAGTGGGCGTGGCTGGCCTTCCTACTTATCGGTATATGCCCCAGACCTGGGGGCACGAGCGAGGAGCAAGATGAATGTGAACCGACTATTCACCGATCACCTCTATGTCTTTGGAACTTAGGTGAAAACATAAACATAGCTAGGACGAGACTTAACCGTCCATGCAGTACATTTATCAACCCGAGACGGGGAGAAGACGCATGGTCATCCTAAAACTGGCTACGATAGCTCAGTATTAAAACTTATATATAGTGCTTACAGTTGCTCAAGGAGACGACCGAAAGGATGCCTAGAGATTGAATCATTGAATTGACACCTTAGCTCATGAGCAATTGACTTTCACTCCGACCCGAAGGACGGGTAAAGGCTCATGAATGCATTGAATAGAAAGTGCGTTACTCGAATACACAAGCAAATTCAAACTCATAGCAAGATCCAGCTATACAGTTGCACGCCACTCGAGGCTGACCCCCACTCGACATTTCCTTCAATGCGCTTTTAAGCCTGATCTTTGGCCATTTGTTGATAATCTATTAGAGCATTCAGAGTCCTTCGCTATTAGACTTAAAAACTCATGACAAGACTCTAGGGTTCGACTAGAGCAACCATCATTATTGGTCGTCCCAACCATATTTCACATTGAATGTTATGCAAAATAATTACATCTATACTCAAAGAATCTGGGATGGCACCTGCTAAGGTGACGGTCGACATTACACTCAGCCATGGCGACCCTTTCCGGGTGCTGAATATCGGATCACAACTCAGTGTAGTGATGATAAAAGAATTAGTTGGATTTTCTGAATAAATGATGATATGTTCCCTTGGACCCATTCTGACAAGCATATGTGATTTCATTAACTATCGCGAGCCATGCATTGGATATCAACCCGAAGCTACAAAAGCTAGCATAATATCTATTGATTTCACCATGAAAGCTCCACTCTTACTTTTAGGCTCAATCCATCAACGTCTATGCCTACCAGCCGTTGCGACAGGGCATCCAATGACCTGAGACGTCTGAAAGACTACTTAAATAAAATATCAAACTAAGCTAATTCGATATCACTTATTTCCCTCGAAGGGCTATCTAAGGACGGAAATCAGCAGACCTCGCACCCAAATTCACTACCTCAGAACACTACTCGAAGAGTAGCAGAGAACCAACCATAAGATGGAAAATGTACGCGGATGGAGCATCCAATGATCAGTGTTATGGCATAGGAGTCATGATAATAACTCCCGAGGAACGATCAATCTGCTACGTCCTGAAACTCGATTTACCTATAACAAACAACGATGCTTAGTATGAAGCCTTGGCTGCCAGCCTCAAACTTGCTAGAGGATT
Organism: Allium cepa; assembly: GCA_030765085.1. NCBI lineage: Eukaryota > Viridiplantae > Streptophyta > Magnoliopsida > Asparagales > Amaryllidaceae > Allium > Allium cepa. Next base: position 639,876,593 of record CM060939.1, on the reverse strand, counting down.
TGAAGTGAAAACTTTACATATCTTTTGTGATTCTTGATTGGTAGTATACAAATTTAAGGAAGTTGATCTCGCTAGGGGGCATTGTCTTGCTCCTTATCTCGACCAAGTCCAAGGGCCACTAACCGACTTCACGTATTACATCATTACACACCTCAGCGAACAAAATGAAAAGGTGTCATGGTTGACTCCCATCAAAGACTATCTACAATGAGGAATTTTTACTGAACGGAGGAATGGAAAATGACAGATCCTCCTCAAAGCTTCATGCCAAATCATCTAAGAATAAGTCGTGTGTCAAAAGAAGTTTGTCCATCCCCATGCTTCGGCGCATCGCCCATGATGATATCTTGAGCAAATTCTATGAAGAAGAATGCGGTAATAACATCAGGGGGAAAACCTAGATAAAGAAGATACTCTGCTACAGGTATTATTAGCCAACTATCAATCTAGATACGGTCGATCATGCTAGACAATGCGAAAAGTGCAAGATGTTTGCAAAAATCCAGGAACCCCACCGATGGAAATTACTCAAATGGCTAGTCCACAGCCGTTTCTCACTTGGGGGCATTGACGTCCTCTTCTTACCAATCCTAAAGGTAGAACGAAATGCACCATTATAGTAATTGATTACTTCACCGAATGGGCAGATAAAGAACTCTTAACCACGACCTAGATGAAGAAAATAATCAACTTCTTTATCCATAACGTCATCTGTCCTTATGACCTTCCATTATACCTGCAAATGGACAGGTTGAAGTTGTGAACAAAATCATGGAGTTTTTACTGAAGAGGGGTTGGGAAACTCCTCAAGTGGCTGATTGCAACCCTTATTTCACAGAAAATACAATCAAGGAATCGCAATTGAATTGCAATTAAACTGGACGGAGTTGGCGACGACTTATGAGCATATAAAACGCATTCGAGAGCCAATGGAAAGAACATGTACCCAAACGTGCATGTGTACATCCGAACAAGTCCGACTTCTTGAAATCAACAGAAATTGAATTCTCACTAAGGGTTATTAAGAAAAGACTAGATCAGATAGCCGAAGCTTGCTAGCTCTGTAGAATCAGACACGGCTGGTCACTGATGAACTACAACCCTGGATTTATAATATTGGGAATCAACCAAGCGTCAAGACGGCCAAAGAAGGATATGACAGCTTGGGAGGATAAAGTCGAAGGATAATGACTATTCAAGAAACACGATGGATTTCTTTCTAGAGACAAGGAATACTCGCTGATTCAAAGCATGTCGCGTTGCTTCACACGACACACTTTAGGGGGCAAGTGTTAACCGACACCTTGGTCCGGCTACAAGACGACAGTTGAAGAAATTATCATTAGCACTAGACAAGATTCTGACCAAGAAGAGCCTGAGATATACGGGTTTGATGCAGTCGACATGTTTTGGAAATCAAGAGCGTTCGGTATTGGAAGGACGCTCGGCATTGAGAAACGTTCGATATTGTATATCGTTCGGCATCTATGGAATGCTTGGCATATAAGAGCACTCGGCACCAAGAACGTTCGGCATCCATGGACGTTCGGCACCACAAGGTACGTTCGGCATGACTGGGTCAACTGGTATTAAAGAGAGTTCGGCTTCAGGAACGCTCGGCATTCATGCTTCACTCGGCATTCCTGGACTGTTCGGCATTCCAGCCTCGTTCGGTCTGCACCCCTCACTCAACACCTCACCTCGTCCGGCACAAATCTCGTTCGGCCATCACCTATCGTTCGTCCTCCAGAGTCGTTCGGCACCAATGGGTGGTCGGCATGTAGACCGTTCGGCCTCTCTGGTTCGGTACACAGAGCTTACTCCCTTTGGGCCGTTTACTCTATTTGGACCGAGCTATTCAGCTACCAGGCCCACCAGGAAAGTGCAACCCACCTTCGTCTATAAATAGAGGGACAGGGGCATAGTGAAATGGACCCCTTTTTCCGGGAACACTGGGGAGACTCTGCCATTTCTTATACTCTCCTCTTTTTAATTCAAACTGGTACCCAAGTGAATTGATTTACGGATTGTATCTGTATTCAAGTAATTGAGAAAGCAATAAAGATTAAACTCAAAGTGGACGTAGGCAGTTACGCCGAACCACTATAAATCTGGTGTTCTCGTTTTTGTTATTCTTTTTCATTGAATTACACTATTTTTCAGTCCTAATTTACTCTCTTCATTAATCTCTCTACATAACTCTACTCAAGGGTGTTAGTGACCAATTTTGGTGCTAACAGTATACGAGTTCTTTTCGATATGGGTGCTTCACATTCTTTCATATCGAAGAAGCTCGTTGATGATTTATCTTTGGATGTTTCTTGTATGGTTACTTCTTTAAGGATTGCGAATCCTATTGGGGGATCCACGACCCTTAGTTTGCTGTGTGATGATATTGAGATTGTTTTATGTGGCTCTTCTTTTCGTGCGAATCTGCACGTTATTTCTTTTCTGGGATTTGATATGATTTTGGGTATGGACTGGCTAGTGAGACATGATGCCAGGATTATTTGTTCGGAGAGAATTTTGTATCTTCGACATCCGGATTCGCCTACTTAGTTATCTCTTGTTCTTCGGGATGTGGATAATTCCGAAATGGCTTTGTATTCTCTTGATTCGCCAGATGATGATGATATATCTCGTATTCCTATTGCTTGTGACTTTTCTGATGTTTTTGAGCCTGTATCGGGTTTGCCACCCAAGCGGGCAATTGAGTTCCGCATTGATCTCATTCTAGGCGCGCAGCCAGTTAGTCGTCCTCCCACGAGGATGTCTACAAGAGAAAATGAGGAACTCAAGAAGCAGCTTTTAGAGCTTGAGTCCAAGCAGTTGATTCAGTCCAGTTTTTCTCCGTAGGGATCCGCGGTCGTCTTTGTGAAGAAGTCCGATGGAACTCTTAGGCTTTGCATTGATTATCGCAAGCTTAACGAGTTGACCATTAGGAATAGGTATCCATTGCCTAGGATCGATGATATGTTCGATCTATTGAGTGGTGCTAAGGTCTTTTCTCAGCTTGACCTTAACACAGGTTTTCATCAATTACGAGTCACGAAGGATAGCATTCCTCTTACCGCTTTCCGCACTCGATATGGTTCTTTTGAGTGGCTCATTATGCCTTTCGGTTTGATGAACGTTCCTGCTTTCTTTGTTGATCTCATGAATCGGGTATTCCGAGAATATCTCGATAAGTTCGTCCTTGTGTTCATTGATGATATCCTTATTTATTCTAAGTCTGAAGCTGAGCATGCTAATTACTTGAGAATTGTCTTGAGTACCCTCCGTCATCATCAGCTTAGAGCCAAATTCTCCAAGTGCCACTTTTGGGAGAATAAGGTTAAGTTCTTAGGCCATGTTGTATCTTCCGATGGCATTTCTGTCGATCCCTTAAAGATCGAAGCCATCCAGAATTGGAAGAGGCCTGAGAATGTGCATGAGATTCGTAGTTTCCTTGGATTGGCGGGTTATTACCGTCGGTTCATTAAGGATTTTTCCCGTATTGTGCTTCCTCTCACTTGCCTTACTCGGAAAGGCATTCGTTTTGATTGGTCCGACAAGTGTGAAGCTTCCTTTCTGACATTGAAGGAACTTCTCACTAATGCTCCTATTCTTGTGGTTCTCGAGGGGAATCATGATCTTGTTGTCAACACCGATGCTTGTGGTAGTGGTCTCGGTGTCGTTCTTATGCAGAAGGATCGGGTAGTTGCTTATGCTTCTAGGCAACTGCGTCCGAATGAAGTTCGCTATGCCACTCATGATCTTGAGCTTGTCGCCATTATCTTTGCCTTGAACATTTGGCGACACTATTTGTTAGGCGAGCGCTTCATTCTCTATACCGATCATAAATCCTTGAAGTATTTGTTCACTCAGAAGGAACTCAATATGAGACAACAGCGTTGGCTCGAGTTTCTTGCTTCCTATGACTTTGATATCCAGTATACCCCTGGTAAGGGTAATCGTGTTGCAGATGCGCTTAGCCGCAAACATTCGGCTGTTATTTCTATGATGCTTGCCGAATGGGATATTCTTGAGACTCTATCTTTTTGTGAAATTCGGGATCGAGGTTCATCTTCTGATTCACCTATTCTATTATTTAGTTTGGGAGCTCGACCCATTTTGTTGGATCGTATTGCCGATGCCCAACGGCGTGATCCTGATTTGTTGCATCTTATTCAGCTTTGTGAGTCTGGATCTTGTGATGAGGCGTTGCAAGATTTTAGCATTGATTCTCAAGGGTGTCTTTGTAAGAAGAACCGTCTTGTTGTGCCTTCTGATTTTGCGCTTAGGCATGACATTCTTGATGACTGTCACCGTTCGAAGTATACTATTCATCCCGGTAGTAGCAAGATGTATGCCGATATGAGTCGTCATTATTATTGGGAAGGCATGAAGCGCGATGTGGCGAGTTATGTGAGTAATTGCATAACTTGTCAACGTATTAAGGCCGAACATCAGCGTCCTTCTGGTCTTCTTCAACCTCTTGAGATTCCATTGTGGAAATGGGATCAGATGTCTATGGATTTCATTGACGGCCTACCTCGTTCGAGATCTGGTCATTCTAGCATTTGGGTTATTGTTGATCGCCTCACTAAGTCTGCTCATTTTGTCCCTATTAAGTCTAATAGAACTGCTTCGCATTTGGCTAAGCTATATGTCGATCACCTTCTTGTTGGTTGGAATCTGGAGAGAAGCTTATTCTTGGTCCAGATTTTGTTTGTGATTCTTTCGAGAAGATTGATCTTATCCGGTTAAGAATGAAAGAGGCACAAAGTCGTCAGAAATCCTACGCGGACAACCGTAGGAAGCCTCTCGAGTTCTCGATTGGCGATCTTGTTTTTATTCGTGTTTCTCCTTTAAAAGGGGTTATGCGTTTCAGTACGACTGGGAAATTGACTCCTCGCTTTATAGGACCATTTTCTATTACTGAACGTATTGGCCATGTGGCTTATAGAGTTTCACTTCCACCTGATTTATCTGGTATTCATGACGTGTTTCACGTCTCGCAACTTCGGAAGTGTCTTCGGGAGTCGGATTTTGTTATTACTTCTCCTGATTTGTTAGAGCTTGAGGTCTCACCAGACTTATCTATTGTACAGCAACCTATTCGCGTACTTGACACGGAGGTGCGACACCTTCGGAACAAGGACGTGCCGCTCGTTAAAGTTCAATGGTCCGCTAATCCCAATGACTGTACTTGGAAAACCAGAGAGCTTATTGAGCGATCTTATCCGGGTTTTCTATCTTAGCTTGTGAACGGGGAGTATATCTTTTCGTCTCAAGCTTATTTCCTTTTTCTTTTGAATGTTGTATGTATGTAGTTGTTACAAATATCGTCTCTAGGAATTGCGGGAACGCAATTTTGTAAGGAGGGGAGATCTGTAACAACCCTCATATTTAACGATTTTATATTTAAATATTTTATTTAAATATAGCGTCGTTAGTCGGATTTAGGTCCGAAATGTTACTTTTTGCAAACGGCCGAATTGGAACCCGAAACTACTGCCATTGGTTCCAAAATGGCGTTTGCGATCTTTTTGAGTATAATCTTTGATATGTTTGGAGTAAGTCAAATTTTGACCCTTTTTCTATTGGGTTTTGGGTTTGGGTTCAGCCCACTAGTTAACTAAACCCTCTAACTCAACCCCTTCTCTTCATTCATCTCCATTTCATTTCTTTTCTCAAGCAAAAACTGAAAATGGTGGAAGAGAAAGAGAAATAGAAATTGCAAGCCCTAGTTTCTTCTTGTAAACTTGATTTCTTACTCCAAAATCAAAGAGAATCCATTGGTAAGCTCTTCTTCATCTTCTCCAACTCTTCTCCTCTTCAAATTTCAGAAAATTTCCTAAACCTAAATTGGGAAATATGTGTTTTCTTCTTAGATTGAAGCTTGTTGAGTTAAAGTAGTGTTTGGTTGGTCTACTCCTTGTTATTGAGCTCTTTCTTCTTCGTTTTTGGGTTAAAGGTGAGTTTTGAACTCACATCTACTTCTCTTGATTTCATTGATGTTGGGTATGAATTCCTAACACCTTGTTCATATGCACTTGCTTTTAGTTTGGATTGAATTGGAGAATATCCAATTTTTTAGTGTTTGCGTTCAATTCTTTAAAGATCCTAACTTTGATGTTGAATATGTTTTTGGTTGCGAATCGGAGAGCTAATGGAGCTGGGGTATCTATTGGCAAAAGCTCCTTAGGTCCATTGCTCGAACGATAGCGTTTCGGAAGAAATTGCAATTCATTGAAATAGGGCAGGAATTGCAAATTCATCAGGTTCGGCCGACCGAGCCCTGCAACCGGTCGACCGACCTGCTACCCCCGAGCCATATTTTATTTCCTACATCTGGCCAGCCGACCGAGCCCTGCAACCGGTCGACCGACCTGCTCATGTTTTGCCTGTTTTGCTTATTTTTGCATATTTTGATTTGTTTTCCAAATTTTATCGATTCAAGTTGCTTTTTAGTGGTTGTCATTGCATCTTTGGCTTTGATAACTTATTTTTTGACTTCATTCACGGGTTTTCATAAATAATCCCTCTAAATCGCATTAAAAGTTTCCTTCTCCAATTCTTAAATTCTATTTAAAACACGCACAATTTCGCACTTCGAGCGAAGTGGAAGGGTGATTAAATGGTTGGGAAAAACACGGACCATGAATCTGTGCATTTATCCTTCCGATTAATTCCCGACCTATTCAATTGATTGTTTTAACCTTCGGGTTGGTTTACCGATGACATGAGGTGAACTTTGTACTGCTTTGAGTGTGAAAGTGACTGACGGATAGTAAATCGTTTAGTGCGAATGAGTGGTTATGGGACATATGTTAACACTTTTCGGATTCCTTTTTGAGAGTTATGACACATTCCGCCAGTTAGTGGTGTCCAGTACTGGGTCTCTGACCTTCACCACTACGGTTTGTTGCCTTCGGGTATGTGCCTTCGGGTTTGTGCCTTCGGGTTTGTTGCCCTTTAGTATCGCTTCCGATGTTGGTCGTTATGGGCCGCATGGGTGATACGGGGTTGCCCTTTAGTATCGCTTCCGATGTTGGTCGTTATGAGCCACAAGGGTGATATTGGGTTTGGAGTCTTCGGGCTCATGGATCCTTGTTTGTACAGTACTGAGCTCGAGCAAATTTTCTGATGTTTCATTCATATGTATATTCCCATGGTATCGCCCTTCGGTGTTGGTCATTATGAGCTGCATGATGCATAGCGTTTACCTTGCGGAACTTGTGTACCTTATTGGTATTTGTTATTGCCTTTTTGACTTGATTTGGGATATTCGTATCCTTTGTTTCTATATGTTACCGATGATATAAGGCTTGTTATCATATGATTCATCTTTTGTTAGATGATTGTGTTATCTCCTTTAGAGATATTTGTTATGCTTTGTAACCTCGTAGATTTATTGTTGTTCAGTTTATCTAACTGATTTGTTTAGCTAGACTGACCCGTGTATTTTATACTCGGGTCAGACCGAGATGTTTCAGGTTAGGTGCTGTTGGACTTAGCCTATTTTTCTTCCGCATGGACTATTCAGCTTGTTCCTTTTTGTTAAAGCTTTTTGTGTAGTCCTTTTTATTGTAACTCTGATATATGTATTCTTTTGACTAGTCTGTATATTGTGGTTTGCTATACCACTTGACATGTATTGTTTTGTAAACTCTGTTATGTATCTGTATATGTGTATATGATGATTTACTGTTCTGTGATGTATATTACATTTGAGTTATTATATTCTGTTCTGATAGATCCAACCACCTATGGTTTTGTTTTAAGTATTCATTGGGTATGTCGACCTGCTTGGTATGATTATTGTCGATGTATTCAATTGATAGTTAGAGCAAGGCTATAGATGGCCGCTCCTAACCAGCCTTATTCTCCGTGTTAGTTGACGGCATTACTATGTAGTGTCCTTGGCTAGCGTGGGTATAGAGGTAGGGCGTCACACCCACTCAAAACTTTTCGTCCCCAAAAAGGAATGAGGTACGGGAAAGCACAGACAAAGATAGAGTGAAATAAGATTAAGATAAGATGACAAGAAGATTGAAATTATACCTGATAACTATTTTTATAGGTAAGTTTAACAAGGTGCAGATTATCAAAGGTTATAGAAAGATTTCTAAACGGAAAAATTATAGGAAGATGCCTATACCAATCTATAGGAAGATAAGAATAATAAGGACGACAAAAAGATAGTTTGAAAAAACAAAATAAGGAAATAAATTTGAAAGCATGGGAATTTCAACTTAAAATTTTTTCCCCCTTTTTTTTATAAGTTAAATAAATCGTTAACTATCTCAAATTTCATTATCTTATTATCCAATCATCTTAAATTAACAATTTTTAAAACCATGGGTTTGAAAAATAATCATTTATTACACTCACAATGTACTTAATAAATTTAATTCTTCCTTATTCCTAATTAAAATTAAATTTATTCCTCTCAATATATTTATCACTTATGTTAAACATACATACACTTATTATAGCTGCTTTCTTTTATTCTTAGTTCTTTTAACATTATTTTATTGTAAGTTATTCAATTACCCTTTATTATATTTACCTCTGTTAATCATTTTATAATTAAGATTTTAAGTGTATAACATTTATTATAACCACTCAAATTTTATTTATAAAAACTTTTTATATTGTATATTATCCAATTACATTGTTAACTTCTGAAATTAAGGTAAGTTATATTGGAATGCAATTGAGTATTATACAAATAAAACTTTCCAATTCAATCATTTCAAGCTTAAATCATTTATTCAAAATTTTTGATTTTCCTTTTATAATTGAAATTATTCTTTAAAAATAAAATTTAAGAATTAAATTTTCGATTTCTTCAAACCATTAGAGATAACTAAATGTATGTACATAGTTTATCAAATAAAATTTAAATCATATGTCTATATATATTATAAATCAAGTCGTATTTTAGAAATTCAATTCAAATCAATTTGATTTACCAAAACAGAACTGTAGCAAGACTAAGAGCGGTCTCTTCACTTCGAGACTCGAAAATGAATGTCGATGATGCTGCAGTCATCACTGAAATTATTTCCCAGCGACAAAGAGAGGAGCACTAATTTTTAAACTTTAAAATCCTTTGAAAACAAATTTCTATTCAAAAGTACTTTAAATTATATAACCTTTTAAAACTTAAACACAAGGTTTGAAACCATCGGAAATTAAATTCTCAAATTTCTTGTTCTAAATTCATTTCAGTTCCCAAATCAAGTATTATCACTTCAAATAATCAATTTAAATCAGTTTATTAAGTTTCATAAATTTACTTATATATCAAAATTTATTTCTTAACCAAATTTTAAAATAATATTATGTCAGTTTGTTTTGTCAAAGTGTTTTAGAAATCCTATCGATAGCGTTGATCAGACGAATCGATCAGAAACCCAACTCAATATCAACAACTCAAACAACACAATATATAAACAAAACATAGATTTACAAGTACAATTCAAAATGTTTGAAAATAGGTTGGAAACAAAAGACAAGATGATTAAATAACAAAATAGGGAGGTGGATAAGCTTAAATAAATCACGAGCAACCTTAACCGGGTCAACCGTGACTTAAAGAATAAGATCAATGTGGATTTTTCTGGGGTAAATCTACATTCGATCTCAATAGATTAAGTTTGGAATAACAAAAGATATTAGCATCTAAACCAAGGATAGATATAAATCTTTGGTGAATCGACGCTAATTGTAAAGGAATTTTCCCCCCTTTTTTTCAATTCAATTTGAAATTGGCGTGACCGCCGACTCACTTGAAAGATCATTCGAAGCGGAGTTTTGGAATACTCCAGAGTCAAAAGAAGATGAATAGTGAGGGACACGAATGGATTTTGGAACCGTAGGGAATGTTCCAAAATTCAAAGGAATCGAGTCAAAAAGGAAGAGATTCAAACTCGAATGAAAGTGGTTCTGTAAAGACATTCACTCCATATGCTGAGTTTTGCCTACAGCTACCAAAGCTCTGATACCAACTATGACGACCCGATATTTTCAACCATTTGCATCCATGATAAGGGTATAGGTAGACACTCATGCCGGAATTGAATTGCTCAAAATACCGCGTTGTAAATAAAAATTTGGCAAATCTCAGAATATACAGTAAATAAAATCACAGATCACAGACACAGAGTAATAATAATGCGGCGGAAGTAAAAGAGATAGTAGTTCATGAAGCTACTATATAAATATATCAGAGTTACATAAGATAAAACAGAAGAAATAAAGTACAAAAGAAGTCTCAATATATAGAAATCTACTAATACAATAGCTGGAAAGGACCAACAAACTGCAAAAGATAAAACTTGACAAGTAGATAATCTCCAATGATTCCAATCTCTAGAAAGTGGAAATCCAAATCTATGAATACTCAGGCTGACCTGAGCGTAAATAAAAAATACAAACACTCGAGTCAGGACATACATACTTATACAATGTAAACCAACTCAAGTGAACTGTAGTAAAGGTACAAGTAACTTAGAAGATGCTTGGGACCGTCCATCCTCTAAGGATCCGTTAAACTATTTACTATGTAGTAATATACACTATATACAGTAGTGTCTAATCAGTAAAGTATAATCATATAGAAAATAGCGTTAAGGGGATGGTGAACCTTAACGCGGTCGGATCTTTAAAACCAAAATCGTAGTGGGCTCGATATAAGGATATGACATGGCACGCGAGGCAATGCAAGGGTGGATACACCGTTTGCACTCCCGGACCGGTGGTGACGGCAAGCCAGCAGCATCCGCCCACCTCGAACAATACCCCCGAATCAAAATGGCGCCACATATCGAATCACAAAAGTAATAGAATGGTTTCCGATGGAGCATGCTCGATGAAAGGGTGCGACCCTTTGTGTAGCCCGGTATAGCTCCTGTTTTAGTCATATATGCCAACTCATGGGAGTTGGGTCCATGTAATATACCTCGAGAACGTCGCCACCATCCTACTTCATTCTGGAATCTCCACCGCGTACACAGTTGTTAAAGTGGTTTTCAGTATTGGCCGGCTATAAGACAATATCCGATCCCGGTCTCTTTAACAACCAATCGTTATTATAACCCGTAGTTATAACTATACTTCAAAATAAAATATCATTTCAACCTAAATCTTTATCAAAATAAAGATTAAATCATTTCCAAACCATTTCAATATATCATCATACCATATCTTTCAATTCAAATATGTATCAAAATAAATATCAAGTCATTTCTAACCATTTCAATATATTAAATTATCATATCCTTTCAAAACTTCCTTTCAAATCATTTTAATATATCAAAATATCATAACCTTTCAAAGCTTCATTTCCAAAATATCATATCTTTCAGAACTTCTTTTCAAATCATTTTAATATCAAAAGATCATATCTTTCAAAACTTCATTTCCAAAATATCATATCTTTCAGAACTTCTTTTCAAATCATTTTAATATCAAAATATCATATCTTTCAAAACTTCATTTCCAAAATATCATATCTTTCAGAACTCCTTTTCAAATAATTTTAATATCAAAATATCATATCTTTCAAAACTTCATTTCCAAAATATCATATCTTTCAGAACTTCTTTTCAAATCATTTTAATATCAAAATATCATATCTTTCAGAACTTCTTTTCAAATCATTTTAATATCAAAATATCATATCTTTCAAAACTCCATTTTTCAAATCATTTAATATCAAAATATCATATCTTTCAAAACTTCGTTTCAAATCATTTTAATATATCAAAATATCATATCTTTTCGAACCACATTTCAATCATTTTAATATATCAAAATATCATATCTTTCGAAACCACATTTCAATCAATTTAATATATCAAAAGTTATATTTCAAACAAATTACTTCATTATTAAATCATAAAAATGAAGTTATTACATTTAATAATTAAATTATTAAATGCCAAAATTTTAAACTTTTCAATGTTCATTTACGCACTTAAATTTATTAAAACAATGAAAATTCAAGTTTCGCAGCATTTAGAAATGCTACAGAAAGTTACATTCAAAAACAATTCAATTTAACAAAAGACAGAATTAAAAATGCTGTTAATTAACTTCAAATATTCAATAGTATTTCACAAACACTTATATTTTTATTTAAATCATTTTTAGCTTGTAAAATCATACATTTTCACATTTATAAGCATCATTTAATTTTCCTTAAATTCATGATTTTATAAAGTTAAGTTTCCTTTCAAAAATCAGTATTTATTAATAATTCGCTTATTAAATTTCAACATTCAAATTTAAATTCATTACATTAAATTTCAACTTAACACTTAAGTTTAAATTTCAAATATAACTTAATTCCATTTTATTTAACTTAACTTAAAATTTGACTTTTAAACCAAATTCATAAATTCCAATTTAAGTTATATTTCCAAATTCAACTCAATATTCACTCATTAACATTTTAACTTTATTCAAAAATCATTAATATGTTATACAAATCATTTTAAATTAATTTAAAATTCAAAATATCATAAATTTATTATACTTTCAAAGTTAATTTAAATTCCATAAAAAATTAAATCAAAATTTCCAAAATAACTTACATTCAGATTTTCTAACTTTTCCATAATTTATTTAACTTATAGATTTCCAGAAAATCAATAATACTTTACAAAAATTATATTTTTATTTAATTTTAAATCAAAATATTATAATAATTAAATTTCCAAAATATTTTAAAATTTTTAGAAAAACATATTTTAACTATGGGCCTGTATATAATTTTCTACGCTAGGTAAAGTGATACGGGTAATGTATCATTTCAACCCGTAATTTACAAAGAAAAATCCGGGTTTTATCATTTCAAACCCGCAGTCCCAAGTAAACGAAACAAATTGAAAATCATTCAGGCCTATCATTTCAGCCCATAACAATTTTCCCTTATTCTAAAGTCCGTTCGGGTATGTATCATTTCAACCCATAGTGATTCTAATCTAAAGGGAACTTGCAGTGTGATAAACTGATAAAAATAGCAGAACAACATAATATAACAGTAAGATATTATAACAGGTGTTTAAGCATGGATGAACATCATAAAATCATAATATAGCAGGTGTAACATGATAATGCATTTTACAGATTCAAAAGGGGTCAATTTACTAGTTATATATGTACATATTGTCTGGTGAGAATAACTCACATGTTCAAAGCTGGAGATCACTGCCAAAGCACACATACCGACACTACGAAGGCACGACAATATGGATACGACAAGAGAGTGGAGAGCCAAAGCAATTAGACTTGTTCAAATATTTACACAAAACAATGCAAATATATGTAAGTTTCAACGCAAGTTATCACCAAATAGCATTAGAAACAAAACCCCAAAACAACATTAAACGAATTGCACTTGTTCTCAAACTCATATGCTTCAGTTAGACATGGAATAAGCTCAACTAAGGCAGAGGATTGGGTCAGGTTTGGGGTCCAAAGTAGTCGGCCATCATGGTGTAAAAGTGATGAGATGGTATAGGTGCAAAACTATACAATTTCAAGGCAACTACAAGGCAACAACTTCATCTTTATGCTCCTATTGTGCTTGGCCAGAGGCTAGGTGGGCCCAACCAGTGGTACAGGTGGTGTTGGGTGATCTGGAAGAGGGTGGAGGTCAGGTCAGAGGTGGTGGTGGTGGTGGTAGTGGCGGCAAATGGTGGTAGAAGGAGGAGATGATAATTCTAGGCCATAAGTGATAGTTTGTGATGGATTTGGTGGATTTTGTGATGGTCTTCACCTTGGATTGGCTTGGCCTGAAATGGAGAGGTAGTGGGATGGGAGATGGTTAGAGGAAGGGGGTGGTGGAGGTCAGGTCAGATCTGGTTGAGGAGGAGCCAAGCTATGAAGGTGAGAACAAGTACAAAATTCAAATAGAAAGGTAGAAAAACAAAGAAAGAAGAAGATGAAATGGAAACCATTACCTTCAATACTTCTAGCCGTGAGTTTGATGATGGAAAGTGAGAAGTTTCTCACATGAATAGGAAGGAAAATACATGGCTATTCAATAGAAAAAGTAAAAAAAACGGTCAAAGAGTAAATGAGGAAACGGTAAAAGAAACGACTTAGGAGGTGAAACGACTTTACGTTTCAAAGCTTTTAAAACCTTTCAAACTTCCTTAATTTTGTTTATATAACTTGATATTTCTGGAAATAATAATAACCCCAGATAAAATTTCGAAAATTTATCAAAATATAAAAATATATATAATATTTATTAATTATATAAAGTTAAATTAAGGAAAATAGCTAAAAATAGTAAACTAGTCTAGAAAATTTGAAATTACATGAAATAAATTTTAGAAAATTCATATGAGCTTGTAATATGTTTTTAAACATAAATAATTATATAAAATAAAAGTACATTCACACAAAAAAAGTTAAATTTAAATATAAATTTAATGAAGAAAATAGCAGAAAATAAGAAAACAGCCTTTTTAAGAAGAGAAGAAATCAAAACAGTAAACTTTGGGAAAATTATAAAATCACTTTAAAAAATATTAAAAAACAAAATATACTTAAAATAACCCATTAACACATAAGAAATTTTTTTTTTGAAGAAAATAGAAAAAGATTTAAAGAAATTTCTTAAAAATCCAAAACAGTGTCCAGAAATCACAAATAAATCACCATTGACTTTGGAAAATTGTTTACTTCATTTTAAAATTATTATAATACAAAAATATACATACAATAACATATTAAAATAAAATATGACAAATAAAATAAGATTTATATAATTTAAAATAGACAAAATTGTTAAATAAATCAAATTACACTCAAAATTGAAATGTACATAACTTTCACAGTTTAACTCCGTTTTCAACGAAACGAAAAGCAGTGTTCAAGTTATTACATATATTTTCATAATAAAAGATAAAATTTAAGATTTTAAATAATTTAAATTTGAAGTTTAAAAGTCACGGTTTGAACAGCTTGACCAGAAATTCACTTTACAGTAAAATATTCAAATTATACTAGTTTGAACTATAAATCACTTAATATTCATCATTTATATTTAAAAATGAAATGTTTGAAAATAAAAAATTTTAAAATAATTTAAAAATAAAAGAAAGTCCAATTTAAATAATATACAAAAATCTAGGGTTGTTACAGCTCGGGTCAGTCCGAGCGTTTTAGGATTTCGAAGACCTTAGCTCTGGAGGACGAAGACGGAGATTTATATTATTATTATTTTTAGTCCACCATACTCATACTGTTCCGCTGCATTGTTATTGGTATGTGTAACTCTGATAAATGTTGTCAGTATAATCAAATATTTTGTAAAACAACTTTATAAACTGTATATTTGATTGTTATATTCTATCCTTCCGTTGTGAGATTCTATTTTTTTATTTCTTTCTTGTTTTTCTGATTTACCTCATAACAATCTGCCCTTTCGTATGGTTTGAATTGGCACGTGAGTCGATTTAAAGCAGGCGAAAAGGCGGGACGTTACAATGTGGTATTAGAGCTTAGGTTTAGCGATAAACCTTAGCTTTGTGGGGTATGACTCTTTACTAATAGGTAATACCCTATGGGAGTCGCTGAGTGTATATATATAAGAGAGCGTATTTGTTAGCGTTATAAAAAGGTTTTAATACTGTGTTAATCTGTTCCGTTTTGTATTTATAAATTCTGGTTGGTGCATGGGACGCTGTGACATCAATAGGAATTTCTAAACACTTAATATGATAGACCGACGCATTTGTTTTAATATAGGTGAATGAAATAATTTTGCCTATTATATTTTCTATATATAAAATAAATTTTAAGTGATATATATATATATATATATGTGTTTGGTTGCAATATATTGGTTATTAGGTAATAAATTTATAACTAATAGTCGAAATAAGATTGAAAATAAGATGAATGAAATTGGAAACTTAAAGCTTTAGTTCCGGGATTTTTTGGAAACTTTCGTTCGAATAATTTTGACATATAATAATATTATTAAAAGTAGTATTTTCTGATATAAGTATTTCAATATAATTTGAAAGAATTGTTTTAAAAAGGAAATTTTGGAAAAAAAGGTTTTGTACTCCCCTCTCTGTCGCTGGAAAATAATTTCGGTGATGAGTGCACGCATCATCGACTTTCATTTTCGAGTTTCGAAGCGGGAAGGCCACTGTAGTAGTTTGCTGCAGACCCATTTTTGATAAACAAATATAAATTCTTATTCTTTTTAAATATAATTGGATATATAGAGTGTAAGTATATAAATTTATTTGTTATTTTAAATGATTTTGAATAAAATCCGGTATTTAATTCTTAAGTTTCCATTAATTAATAGCTTCAGTTACTGGAGTGAACTGGAACGTAGGTAATTAATAAATTAAAATAAGGAATTTAATGCTAGGTTATGAATGAAATTAAAGGTAACTTGAACTGTACCCTATGAAACAAAGAATAATATTATTAAACACTAAAATTAATTAAAGGATGAGATAAAACTTGTATAAGTTCATTTGCATTTTCTTTAACATATATAACTTACCAAATATAAAAAGTTGAAATTTTTAATAAGAAATGTAACGAAAATTGTACAAGTAAAAGTATGTAATGAAGTGTTCAATAAATTGCTGTTATTAAAAAGAATCTAATGTTGTAATTGTTATAAAGCTAAGTTATGACTGAAAGGCCACTTATTAAACAAAATAGGAAGTTATAAAGAAATGAAAACAAGTTTAAAAAGGATTGAAGTTATTTATAATAAAATACATGGAAAGATGAATACGATAAATAATATTAAGAGTGGGAAAAAAATGAGTCACCTTAATAAATAAGAAATTGATGATATAGAGTTATAAACTTAAGTTGAAATCGAAGTATTTCTAAAATTTAATATAATAGAAATGTAAGCATTAAATAAATGAAATTGAGAAATGCATAAATGTAATGCAATAAAAAGAAACTTACATGACCTGAATAAATAAAAATGAATAATTGCAGGAAGTAAATGAAAATGAATACAATTAATAAGAATAAACTAATCGTTGTTGTTCTTGATTTATGGTTGCATGGGTAAGGAAATTTAAAATTGTTTGGATGATAACTAATATATTTAGTTGCATCTAAGACTGTTGAGTAAATGATGAGTTAAGTAGTTTATTTTCATTCTGTACAATTTAAAGTTGATCCGGAACAATTATTTGTTGTGTTTGATATGAATGAATAATTGTTCTATGGTCGTATGCCTTGTTGCAAGTGTTTGATGTTGTATTGATTTTGTTTATTGATGGTTGTTTGTATTGAATTGGATGTTTGTGGTTGAAACCATTTTTAATATTTCATTTTATATAATCGTAACTTTAATTAGATTATATAAGTAAAATATAGGTTATGGAAGCAAATGCTACTGCTTTTGGTTTCATAATTAAGCGTTAATTGCCCGACTAATAGGTACTTTTCGGATTTCGGTTTTATAGCGCTATTTTACATATTTTCCCGTGTTGAGATATTATATTTTGGATATTATATGTGATATTTTGTTATAATTGATACTATTTTCTCCCGAGCCTCTCTATACAAAGAAGACTATGCCAAAACAATTCGTAAATTTTGGACCTAGAAAAATTTTGAAAATAATTTTCAAACTTTATTGATTTAAGTATAAAAAGATATAATGATTGTAAATTTGTATATTTTGTTTAAAGTAACCAATTATTTAAATTTAATTGTTTATAAAATTTATGTTTTGAATAAGATATATTGATTTCTTAACTCTTCTTTTCCCTTCTTTTCCTTTTCGGGGACGAAAAGTCTTGAGTGGGGGAGAGTGTAATGACCCGTAAATTTTGATTAATAAATTTGTTAGTTTAATTTAAATTTTGCAATTAAATTTAGGAAGAAATAAAAATCTTAGCAGTTATAATGAAGCAAATGTTAGAAATTTAAATATAGCAATTGAAATTAAGATTTACAAATTCAAAAATGTAAGTGCAATCAATTGAAATTATGAAATGTGGCATACTTGGTTATAAGTTTAGTAAAAGAAACGAGCGAGAATATTGAATTAACCAATGAAATGTTAAAATCAGAGGTAGTTGAATGAATTCAATATTAAGTAAGATATTTTAGTAATTGGTTGGAAATATAAACTTAAGTATAATTGAAATGCTACTAGTTTAATATTATAAGGAGGTAAGTTATAAATAAATAAATGATTGTAAACTTTAGTAAATGAATTAATGTGCAAAGGAATAATTAAAATAAACATTTAACCAATGAATAAAAGAAAAAGGGTAAAAATGCAATTCAAATGTAATTGAAACGACTATTTAGATTATAATGGAGTGTAAATAGAAATAGTGAAAAACATTATAATTTGTTAATTAAATATGATTGTGTAATTAATACTGAAAGAAATAAAATTGGAAATAGTATTAATGAAATAATAACTAAAATGGTTTGCAACTGTATAAATGGAAGTAAATTGTTAATAAATGAATGTAAATATTAATTAATTAATGGAAATAAATCTAAGTGTATGTTTGGATAGAATGTAAGTGAATGAAATTTGTAGTATGGAATTAAATGCCAACACTGATTGTAAGTAACAAAGGCCTATTATGTGACTACGAGTAACAGTAACGTTTATTTAGGTTACCTATTAAATTAGTTGTTAATTGGAATTTGAAATTGTAATAAATACAAATAAATGTTGCAGTTTGTGTGGAATGTAATACAATGGTTAGGAGTGTTAGAATGAATATATAAAGTAATGAATGAGAAAAACGAATCAATTAATATATATATATAATTATTTCTTTAGTATGTTGCATAAGATTTGGAAATCAAAATTGCAATTTAAGGAAATTAGGTAGTACGTTATTGGGAAATAAATTTAATAAATACATTAATGAAATGTATTATAATTCAATGTTATTTATACCCATAAAATGACTATTTATTGAATAGCTATATTTTTAAATCAATAAACGAATTTATTTAGGTTTCAATTTTTAATTAATAACATTTAATGGGGAATCAATTACAATTGATTGTTTTAAATTATGCAGTTATGGTAGATTTGATTTGTCATTGAAGATGGTATATTTTATAAGATGTAATTTATGCTAAGCCTATTTATTTTATAAATTTTTTTGTTGATTTAAAGATTTGGAAGCAAGATTTATTAGTTTGATTTAAGTATAAAATCCAATAAATTTATTTATTGCAAAATAGAATGGAATTAAAACGGTTAAATACTACGTTATTGAAAATCAAAATGGAATTTGAGGAGGATAAGGTAATAAATCATGAACCAATGCAGTGCGTAATCTTAGTATGGTAAAAGATGTGAATATGAAGGCTTAAAAATTTAATAAATGGGTTTTTGGGAATTTAATTTAAAAATTCTAAAACATAATGAAGCGGAGAAATTAACACCGCAATTGATAGATTTATCAACTTTTAATTTACATATAAACTTGTTTAAAATTTTTGTAAATGATTAAGAAATATAAAGGGTAAAAAATTTCAATTACAAAAATTTGAAATTTAAAAAAATTGGATTTAATTAATTAACTATTAATTAATTTAATTTATGGAAAAATAGCCATTTTGGCCATTGACTCGGATTTCGACGAAACAAATTTCATCGGATCCGTAACAGTGGGTTATTGTAGGATTTCAAGTTTCGTAGCGATCAGACTTGTCGTGTGATCATACGGACTCGAAATGCCCTGAAATCAATTTAACGGAAATCAATTGAAATCAATT
The DNA here is from genome assembly GCA_030765085.1 of Allium cepa. Lineage (NCBI taxonomy): Eukaryota > Viridiplantae > Streptophyta > Magnoliopsida > Asparagales > Amaryllidaceae > Allium > Allium cepa. The sequence continues at coordinate 639,856,829 of CM060939.1, read as the reverse complement.
TGAAAATATTGTTTTAGCACAACTTCTTCATACGATGGAATTTGGACGTGAAACCTATTCCATCGTGTTTAAAATATTTTAAAACACCTATTTTGATATATGGGTTTACCCAATTTCGTTCCGGAGTCGAAACGGTCTTTTCGGGCCGTATATCGTTTAGCGCGTACATCTATCTTATCTGATCCATCCTATTTCAACTTTGTCTATAAATATATCGTTATAAACCCAAGCCTCCCTAATTCTCATTTGTCTGTATGTACATCTCAACTCTCTCCTCCTCAATGGCAGACAAACAAACCCTAGAACCAACTGCAATTCAAAATCAAAGTCAAAAATCCAAACTCCTCGAAAAAAATTGGAAAAAATATATGTTGAAGCTCTCGAAAAGCGTAATCATTTGGTGTAATTCGTTTTTTGATTTGAAGCTCCAGTTGTCTTAGAATTCACGATTTATTTTCGGCCGTTCGTTTTGGCTTATGTGTTTCGACGGTGGATATTCACCCTAGCGACGATCAGGAGGCACGAATTGGTAGAGCTCATGGAAGAGGACCTGGGGATGTAGTTGTTCGCCGTATGGAGGTCGAAATCGCCTCGAATTGACGACTTGAAAGCCACAACAGCGATTCGCTTGAAGGGGGTCACATGCCACGTGGTTGGCAGGGGTTGGTCGGCTCATGGAGGTGGTCAAGATGGCATAGTTCGATTTGGCTGGAGGTTGATGTGGGCGCGGCAAAAATTGGTCAACGATCGATCATAGTGGCGGTTGCAAACTCGTGTACGCGAGTTAGGGTTCGTATTCAGGGAGATGGTCACGTGAAGGTGACTGTACGTTTTTGCTTTATATTTGTTTTATTTCTTTATTTTAATTTAAATTTCAAAGCGTTTAACGATGATATCTTCCACATACGATCTCCGTTTCACACGCGATTTTTTTTGTTAGGATCGTAATAAAATTCCAGACGTTTTGGCAATAGTTTGGATGGATTCTAAGACTGTCCAAATTTGGGTTTAAATTGGATTTAAATTCAATTTAAATTCAAAAAGGTGAGTGTTTTAACCCACTCACAATTTCTAAAATTTCTTATGTTTGTTAAACTGATTTATAATGTGTTTAGAAATTTATTTATAGCTGTATGGCATATATTTCATCATTATCTCGGTTAATTTGCATTCATATAATGTACTTATTATTTAATTCATTTTTGCATATAAATTGCCAGTTAAAATCTTAGTTAAATTTATTATTGCATATAAACTGCTAGTTAAATTTATTCATTATTGCACATAAACTACAGTTAAACAGTTATTTAATTCATTATTGAAAAATTAACTGTCTGTAATTAACTATTATTTATTGATGTGATTGTTTGAATTGGATGATAAATTGATAAATGTTTGATGATTGATATGATGGATGAATGGATGCTGCATTTATATTGTATAAACTGCAAGTTATTATGCATTTTCATTTCGTTCGGGATTGCGGTTTGAAATGATATACAACTGCATTTTTTTATTTTTAAATTGCGGATTGAAATGATAAATATCCGTATCACTTGACCATAGGGTAGAAAATTTTATACAGGCACCGCAGTATATATATAAAATTATTTTTGAAATGAATTTCTATGGTTTTGGAAAGAATATGGCTTAATAAATATCAAATTTTGATGTATATATAGTAAAAAAATTCTTCAATTTAGCTATGTATAAATTTGTTTCAAATTTTAAAATAAGCTAAATAATGAAGTTGATTTCGTTTATATAATATGGTTAAGAATATATTTGAAATTCTATTGTATATAGAGTTTATAATAACTCAAATAAAAGTAAGGTTGAAGATAAATGTGAATATGATTTGAATTAATGTATCTAAGAATTTTCCTCGAAAAATTTGTTTTGAAATGTAAATAAATTAAGATTTAAAGGGTATGATCTTATAACTTGATTCTTGAGTAAAGGATTTAAAGGAATATCAAATTTATTTAAAGAATATTATCAAGTTAATTAGATTTAAAGAATATCCTGTTATTGAAGTTTAAGGGTTTTACCTGAAAAATATTTGTTTAGTAAGTAAATATTTCAAATTTAAATAATAGGAATTGAATTTGATATATATATTAAATTTTCAAAGAACCCATTTTGAAATAGTGAAATATTTAAAGATTGAAATATACAAATTATAAAGTTTTGAAATATAGAATATTTAAGCTTTGAAATATATGGGAATTAAAATGGTTTATTTGGAGGTTCAAATTGATATTGGAAATTTATTATGAAATTTGAAGAAGCTGTTTATTTATAAAGTAATATAGTATTTGAACCATTAAGTATTAAAAGTTATGTCTCAAAGCTATGGTTTCAAGGTATATATATTTGAAAATATTATGATTTTGGGAAAGGGGTCTTTATAAAATAAAAATGATATCATATTGATTTAGGTTTTAAAAAAATATAAATGATATCGTATTTATATGGTTTGAAAGAGATATTATATTCTGGTTTTAAAGTATAAATTATTTTGAAATAACTGCGGTGTTATAATAATGTTTGGTTGTTGAAGAGGCCGGGATCAGAATTTGGCATACTCTCTACCAACCCTGTAAACCACTTCAACGACCGTGTACACGGTGGAGATTCCGGAATGAAGTAGGATGGTGGCGGCGTTTCCTTTGAGGTAAATACGTGGACCCGACTCCTGTAAGTTGGCATAAGATGGCTAAAACAGGAGCGATTCTCGGACCAAGGGGGTTAGCGCCCTTTATCGGATACTCCTCTTCGATGTTATACTCTGACTTTGGATTGATTCGGTGGCCACTTTTGATTTCTTCTATTTTAGGGAGGAGTTTGTCCGAGGTGGGCGGTAGCTGCGGCTACGCGTTACCACCAGCCCGGATGCGTAATTGGTATATCTACCCTGGCATTGCCTAGTTGTGCCGTGTCACCTACCCTAGCGCGCCTTCTACGAGTTTCTATTTGTGTCGTACCTATGGAGTATCCTCTGGTAGCCTCACGATCAGGAGGTATTACGGTACTGTATAGACTATTGGCATTTTACGTGTTAAGGTGAAAAATGTAAAGCCTTAATGCCATTTAAAAGTAGGTTTATTTTACAATTAGACACTATTATAATAGCAAAATATACTACATAGTAAATAGTTTAACGGATCCTTAGGAGATGTAAATCCCAAGCATCTCTTGGGTTACTGCACTCATATTTATTTCTGTTAATTTAACTTACATAAGATCTTTTAGTTCTGACTCGAGTGTTTTGTCTTTTCAATTCGCTCGGGTCAGTCCGAGCGTTTCAGGATTTCGAAGACCTTAGCTCTGGAGGACGAAGACGGAGATTTATATTATTATTATTAGTTTTAGTCCACCATACTCATACTGTTCCGCTGCATTGTTATTGGTATGTGTAACTCCGATAAATGTTGTAAGTATAATCGAATATTTTGTAAAACAGCTTTATAAACTGTATATTTGATCGTTACATTTTATCCTTCCGCTGTGAGATTCTATTTTGTTTTATTTCTTTCTTGTTTTTCTGATTTACCTCATAACAATCCGCCCTTTTGTATGGTTTGAATTGGCACGTGTGTCGATTTAAAGCGGGCGAAAATGCGGGATGTTACAGTTGTAGTAATTGGATTGTCCAATATTACAAGAAATTTTCAATGAATTTGGAGTTGTTTTAGTTTAGAAAATTAATGGTTGAAATCGGCCAAAAATTGATCTCTCTTTATTGGCCGAAAATACATCATTTTAGAAAAATCATATCTTCTACAATTTGTAGTCAATGAACTTCAATTTATGATATATTGCAGTACTTGGACGGTTCTTTATTTGTGAAATTTTTAAATGTATTAGGAGTTGATTTCTTCTGGAAAATTAATGGTTGAAATCGGCCAAAAATTTATCTCTGTTTATTGGCCGAAAATACATCATTTTAGAAAAATAATATCTTCTTCAATTTATAGTCAATGAACCACAAATTTTGATTTGTTGCAGTGCTTGGATGATTAATTATTTTAAAAAAAATTCAATGAATTTGGAGTTGTATGGATGTGGAAAATTAATGGTCGAAATCGGCCAAAAATTGATCTCTGTGTATTGGCCGAAAATACATCATTTTAGAAAAATTATATCTTATTCAATTTATAGATAATTGCCCCAAATTTTTGATACGTTGTAGCGGTTGGATTGCACAATGTTTCTAGAAATTTCATGGAATTTGGGATTGTTGTGTTATAGAAAATCGTTGGTCCAAAACAGCAAAAAATCTTGTTTTTTTGTGCTTCCTGAAAAGTGCTATGTTCAAAAAATCATAACTCTTTCATTTTGCAGTGAATTTCTCCAAATTTTGGATATATTATATTTCTCATGTCATAGTATAACACTGCCAAATTTGACTAAAATCTGGGTTGTTTTGGTACCCCAATTTACTGTCCAAATTCAGCCAAAAAATCAATTGCATGGTAGATTGTTCTTTTGCTCCTATTTGCGCCTTCATTAATTATTTCACTGCATATTTCGCTGATTTTAAATATTGTTTGAATAGTTTGATGATGAATGTTTAATTCTTTTTACCGACAATGGATTGGCTTGATTTTGGAAAAAATTTAGAATTTGAAATTTATTTAAATTCTATTTCAATCTAAATATCGACAAATGTTGATTTGAAGAATTCGATTGTTTTAATTGATTTTGGTTTCGAATAAGTTACTGAAAGTTATTTATAAATTATGGTCAACTAAATAAACGTTTTAAAGACATTTTAAAGGGTTTCTAAGAAATTATATTTTTTTAAAGTATTTTATAAATAGATAATCTATTTGATAAATGGATTTTCTCTTATATAACTTATTTAAAAATCTCTAAAAATTGTTTGAAAATCCCATTTTCTCAATAAAATTATTCGAAATATATTTTAGCCTATTTTGATGATTTTTAGCGTATAAGAATGAGAACTAAATGACTTGGCAAAAATACATGGTATGGGACATGTGTTTTCGCCTAATCGCTTAATATCGGACTTGCATCATCGAATCTGCTTTGAAGACTGTTTTATGATATTTTTGCTTGCCGAGGACATGAGGAGGGATTGTTATGATGAATTGATGATGGTTTTGTTGTTTAAGATGGATTTTTACTTGTCGATGAAATGAGACAAGTCTCGATGCCACTTTAAACTCATCAAAGTATGAGACACAATGAGTTGGGTGCTTTACACTCGCCAAGGAGACGAGGCTGTGTATGTTGATTTGGATTTTTATGAATGTTTTCTAATGTGGCATTGACTTACGATTAGTAAACCAATAGGTGCGAATGTATGGTATGGGACGTACATTAACACCCATTGGGTTCCTATTTGAGAAGTTGTGACACATTTAAGATGTTATTAGTACTACAAACCGACTATATGATTGAAATCATTACGATGTTCTTGATGTCATTACTAGATTCCAATCATCATGACGTTTTGCTCGGATTTTATGATTTGGGTGTCATCGCAATATTCAACTATAGTCAATTAAGATGATCACGATGCTAAGATGTTAATGACCCCAAGTCATCACGATGTATGGTACCAAATAATAGTAGCACTAGTTAAGATGAAAAGCACGTGCAATTTCTATGAAGTTTTCTATGTTCGATTTCACCTTTTTGTGGTGATGTTATTTGGATACGGCCTTGAATATGATATAGGCTACATTTATATTATGCTATATGGTGATTTCGATTATGATTGCCTTCAACTCTTAATGAGTTCTTATGATAAATTATGATTATTTGATGTTTCTTTATGAAGTTATTATATGGTTCTCATCCCTTATCCACTATACTTATAGATGTCCTTAAGAGAAACCATATGCATGTTACTTACTGAATTCCCTTGAAATAGATGGATGAATCACTGATGTCCCCTTTCTTATGAATGTTACGGTGAATAATATGTCGTTTCGTCGGAAACAACAGAGTGATTCTCACCCTTTCGCTTACTACTGAGATCCTTACTACTGATAAGTTTAGCTTGCTTGACCCGAGTGTTTTTCACTCGGGTCAGACCGAGTTGCAGGTTAGTTTGGATTGCTTCACTTCTTGGATCAGCTTTATAGCTTTTGTTGGACTTATCATTTTGGCTTGGATGTCGTTTTTTTAGAGTCGTTCTGATTTTATGTCGTCTTATTGCATATTATTTTATAGGATGGGTGTATATGTGATTCAGTAGTCCTTGCTACTTATGTATGATGTATTACTATGGAGATGTATGGCGATGTATGTATTATATGTATACTCTGATCTGGGTTTGCTGTTCCGTGACTGATGTTTTCTATCTGCATGTATATTACATTATTTCCAAAATGGTCCGAATCCACCATAGTGTGCATTAGTTAGGAACTAAGCCTGTCTACTACTTATGAAGTAATAAAAAGGAAAAAAAATTAAGACAAAATTGACATGCTTAGCTCTTAACTAACGTATTACTATGATGGTCGCCCTTAACCAGCCCTATTCTCTGCATTAGTAGACATGATTACTTAGCAATTCTCTTTAATAATATAGGTCTCGGGGTGGGGCGTCACAAACTGCCTGTTAAATTGTTATTTAATTTATTATTTAATACAACTGCCAGTAAATACCTGCTGTTTATTATCTGTTATATATTGATGTTATTATTTGAATTGGATGATGATTGTGATAAATGGTTGATGATTGATATTGGGTGAATGGATGTTGCATTTTATATTGTTATAAACTGCTAGTTGTTCTGCATTTTTATTTCATTCGGGGTTGCGGTTTTAAATGATACATAACCGTATCTTCATTTTAAATTACGGATTGAAATGATAAATATCTGTATCACTTGACCATAGGGTAGAAAATTATATACAACACCGTGGTCTATATATAAAAATATTTTGAAATGATTTTTCTATGGTTTTGTAAAGAAATATATGGTTTCGTGAGATAATTGATTTGAATATTTTATAAATGTTATTTTATATATAGTTAAATTCTTAGTTTTAAGCTATGTATAAAATTGGTTTAAAATATAAATAAGTTTAATAATAAAGTACGATTTTATTAAGATATAATATGGTTAAGTATTCATTTAAATTATATTTCTAGAATTTATAATGACTCAAATGAGAATAAGGTTGAAAGACAAATATGAAATTGATTTGAAATTTAATAAAATTGAGATTTTAAAGGTATGATTTTATAACTGGATTTTGGTTTGAGATGAATTAAACGAATATTTCAATTTTAAATAAATTGGAGGAAATATTTAGTTATTTGTAATTTGAGTTCTATTTAAATGATAATGGATTTAGTATGCAAATATTTCAAAATTAAATATAGAAAGGGAATTGTTGAAGCGTAATTACCAACCTTGGTTTTGAAATGGTTTAACACTTAAGTTTGAAATATATTGAAATTGAAAGTTATGAATTGAGATTAATTTAAAGTGAATAAAATTGTGAAGGCGAGGAAATTATTTCACTTTATAAAGTAATTTTAAATTCGAACTATTTTATTTTATATACTGTTTGAATGTCCAAATCATTTAAGTTGGAAGTTATGCTTTAGAAGCTATGATATTCGAAGTATTATGTTTTGAAAGGCTATATTTCAAGCGGTCGTGTAACGCCCCGAAAATTTTCGACTTTCGAAAATTCAACATCGATACTCACTTTATCGACTGCCGAGAAATCGAAGGCCAAAAACCCAAAATGTTATGGTTTAAGAAAAAGAATTTAAGAAAAGAGAAGAGAAAAAGATAGAAGATAGAGAGAAAAGAGAATAGAAAAAAAACAAGTAACAGAGGAAAAAGAAGATAGAAATTTTTTTTTATAGAAGAAAAAGAGAATAGAGAACATAGAACGGAACAGAAAACAACAGAACAACATCAGAATCTCACAATTCGCAGCGGAACAACATATAATAATAAATGAATAATCTTTAAACGAAGAACTCTATATCAGTTATTACATTTTATTACATTTCATTTCATCATATCATCAGAGTATACAACAACAACAACAACAAACAGTGCAGCGGAAAAAGAAATACTATATACTAGTAATACGCCATGCCATCCAGCTTGCTTCCAGCAACTCCAGAATATCCAGAATATCCTGATAAACCTAACTCTTGACTGCCCGTGTGAAAATTGGTGGGCACCCAGAGTTTAGGAAGGAAAACAATAAACTCCGAGTCAGTCATGTGACTGGTGTGAGAACTCAAAACAGTTTATTTATCTTTTAAAATCAAAATAGAGGAATATTTTTAAATCAATTCGCAATGCTTTTAAAAATGAGACTACCATAAGGCCTCCCGCACACACACACAATGCAAACGCAGAATCGGAGGAGATTTCTCCTTATGATAGTCAAAAATGCTTGATACGCATTAAAAAGAACATTTGATATTATTACTAGTGCATAGTGTAGAGAAAAATATTTCGAAAGTAGAATATAAATCTTAGCCAACATACGACCATTATCGTATGCCTACTATAGCTACCATCCAAACAGTGGGGTGCCACCATAAGTGAATGATAGGTTCTACAACTAATACTATACAAGTCACGTATTGTTTCTTTGGATTTCCAACGAATGATCAGGCCAAGGAACTTCCCATTGCCACATGAGAATGCCTTTGGATGGACATCCCCGAGAACCAAACCGGATCTCTACCAACACAAGGCCGGGTTACCCCTAACTGAGTAACAACTGACCGAATATGCCATCCCCCGGTCCTTTGGGACCTTTCACCGAGCGCTCGCAATCAATTCACACAATCATAAAGTGTTTTCAACATGAGTAAGTATCTGGGCTCCATACCATGATACCACCCTTTTCCAGAAGGAAATGCACACATCCTAAAGGGCGCTACCCCTCATAACCTTGCCGCATCTTTCCTGTTTTGACCATTCACGGGGTGTGAGGCTCGACGAAGTCACGTCCACAAAAACATACTTTATACAAAAGCCATGCTTTGGGTCAACAAATGATCATAGAAATGATCACCAGATAGACGATCAAATAAACGATCCTATCACAAATAATCAACACAATGATCATTTACAGCAACACTCAGCATGTCACATTACCAAATTGGGAATATATCGCTGATAACATTCAACTACATAACCTCTGAGCTCGTACGTCTCAGAGAAAGGTGTTAAGCTAAAAGAATAAATTCTCCGCCACCAACAGAAATATATTTGAAAGAAATCGGCTTTACATCTCAATTTGTAATGTCAGACATACAATCAATACAAGTCTGTTCCGGGCTCGAACAAAACCGAAGGCACTTCTTACGAAGCCCTTGCAAATCCGGGTATTCACAATCCCGATCGAATTTCCCATCACTTAAGGAAATCTCTATACCAGGAGCGACCCAGTGCAGAGACAATCGATAGGTCATCCTATCGCTTTCACAAATGCTCGGTCTTCAACACCGATCTTCAATGCAATTCACAACGATGTATCACATATTCGGAATGGGTTATACGACTCCATGGTCCTTTCCCGGTTAACCCGAATAGTGAGCGCTTATTCAAAAATAACTGTGGCATTCAAATTCAAACAAATCACATCAAATACCCATTCAAAGGGAAATATTGATAGTCGGTTATTGAACTATCAATTGATATGCACACATCACCAGTTTCCAAATAATTTTCCAAATTATCTTTACAAGATATAAAATTTCACACTTCAAAAATAAATCAATATTTATTTTTAAACAAATTCTCCTTTTCATTCATAAATTCCATAGTGAATTTATAATCCAAAATATCTATGAATATTCGATTTCGATTATTCATTTCAATTTATCTTCAAAAAGATAAATTCTTAAGATATTCACTTTATATTGGAAAACATTTCCATACTCATTTATTCATAAGTAATTCACAGATTTTATTTATTTTCAACCTTGGAAAATATTCAATATACTTCAATCAAAATTAAGTATATATTTCATTCTTTAAGGAAATCATTCTCTTAACATATTTATTTGGGCCAAAACGAATGTTGCGTAAAACATCGTTACGACAACCCAAAATCACTAGTATAGGGATTCGAATTTTAAGATAGATATATAAATCCCAATACTATACAAAACATTTCCTTTCGAAAATCATTTATTATAACAACAGTGTTATAGTCCACCATTTCCTTTTATTTCTCGAAAACGTCTATTTCAACAATAAATGTTGAAATCTTTGGTTTCGAATCTCAACACATTTAAAACATCGTTAGATCGTTTTAAATTCCATTTAAAACATCGCATCCAAAACAATTTCTTTAACATCTTATTCACTATTCAAAAACGTGAATATTCTTTGTTAACAAATTTCATCCTCTTATTCATTTCATTTTAAAGGATTTATTCACAGTTCAAAAACGTGAATATACTACGTTAACAAATATCATCATTTCCATTCATTTTATTTCAAAGGGTTATTCACTGTCAAAGATGTGAATATAACTCCATTAATAGGTTTCAATAATTTACTTATCAAAATAAGTTGTTTGTGAATTTATAAAACAACGTTTATAAACTCCATTTCTATTTATTTTATAACAACTTCCTTTTATAAATCCCTTTATTAACCTATTCGATTTATAACTCAATTATAAAACAAAGGATTCATGTTATAAGTTAAATACTTATAATTTATTTGTTTGCAAAAATCGTTCCTTTAAACTTCACAATTATAAATCTTATAACTTATAAGATTTATTTATTCACCCAAATCTATTCTTTTAATATCCTTATAAATTTTATAAACCCATTGTTTATAAAATTCCATTTATAATTTCACCGTTTATAATTCTATAAATTTCATTCAATTTATGAAATTCATTTTCACTTCATTCAAACACTTATAAAAACTCGTTTTATAATGTCAATATTTCAATTTATAAATATCCATATATAAATCTTTTATAAAATCAATTTATACTATTATTTTAAAACATCTTTAATCTCCTTTATTATTTCACCATTTTGATTCATAAAATAATTAAATTTTATAAATCCAATATTTTCACTTTTATAATAAATTCAAAAATCCTGATTTAATCATTTTATAAAATCATTAGCATCATATTCTCAAAAATCAGTTTTTAACTATATTTCTCAAAAATCATAATCTTTATAACATTAAAAATTATACGTTTATTTATTTTAAAATGAATCAATTCCAAAAATATTTTATAACGTATACTTTCAAAAAAATCACTTTGAAATCATTTTAAAATTCCAAATTTGGTCCAATGATGCTACACACCAAATAGTCAATCACGACAACAACGACATCATATATCGATATGATAGTCTATCAAATATCAAAATATCTGAAATCAAATAAATACTGTTGAGGAATCCAGTTGGATCCCTCCAACCTGTTTTCCTGCATCCAAAAACATTAGCACAATACCAATTCCGCTCCAGTACGAAATTATCGCGGTATATGGGATTTAAATATTATCCGCTTAATAACGGCGCAATAGGATCTCATCCGCTAAACAAAAAATGCGGGAAATCAATAGCTCCAATATATACATATGCCAATATATATATATTGCTATTATATATAATACCAATTTCACTGTTTATGAAATATTCGCGGTATATGTTTTTAATAAATAACATCCGCTTACTAACGGCGTATAATGTCTATTTTAACAATAAATAGATAACAATCATCATTCAAACATGCTTTCAAATATTTTAAATCTAACTATTTAAAATAAAATCGAAACTGATTCGATTGAGTGAGAAGTTCTCACCTTGATTTCAAATTCCGTTTTAGCGATTTATTTCGAATAAAATTAAACGGACGTTTAATTTTACCCAAAATTCTCACTAACTCCAAACGACTCCAATCCAATTTCATCGCGTAGTGTTCATCCATACGATTCCAACGCAACTGGTTTCGCGCGTTTTCGACCTCGTATGAAAAAGATATGATAATTTGAAGTTACACCAGTTTTTATATAAATAATTACAACATATAATTTACTTTTTATAAACCTAAATCAATCTTGGCCTTAGGATCCTTCATCATGCAATCACCACCGCACCTTGCTTTCTTCCTTATCACGTTCAAACTACAGGCACAAGAACACGCATATGAACCCAAACACAAAACTAGGGTTAACAAATTCGATCACCACAACGACTTCTAGCTCGATCAGGTAGTTGCATTGCGTAGCCCCTAACTCCCTCTAGGTTCGGCCCCAAGCACCCTGAGCTCGGCCCCATCCTCCTCCTAGAAATCCGTGCGCAAGTCAGCACGGTCGGCCCCCCATAGCTCCCTCCTCGCGACACCATATTCGATCATAGCCGTTCACATCGAAGCTCTCATCGCCCTCTTCAATATTCTAGTTGAAAGTTTAGCCTAATTGTCGACGGATTTGGAGTAATCGAGGGAGGAAGGTTGCGTGTTTCTGGCCATTGAAGATAGTAGTGGCGGCGGCCTGTATAGATTAGGGTTTTCTTTTTTTTTTTTTTTTTTTTTTTTTGTGAATGGTGGGCTATTTATAAGGAAAAAATCGAACACTATTCATCCGGAAATCCCGAACTCCGATTTACGCGCCGTAACCAGCGTTTCTAGGGTTTACCCCGCGTTCCGGACACAATGGAACAGGTTTCAAAGCTAATTCGGACATCTGTGCGAGTTATGGCCATAAACGTTCAATTTAAATTAAACCGATTTAAATCGATTTCTACGCGTTTTTATTTGTACCGGACAAACGGTAAATCCAATTGACACGAAATTTGAAACCTTACAATAATATCACATTACGGATCCGATGAAACTGGTTTCGTCGAAATCCGAGACTTTTTGAAAAATGGCTATTTTAACTCGCCAAATTAAAATTAAAAATAAATCGATGCGTTTCGAGCTGCCACGATCAAACGGTAACTCCGATTGACACGAAATTTAAAATCCGGTAATAACTAACTATTATGGATCCAATGGAACTGGTTTCGTCCAATTCTGAGACTTTTCAAAAATTGACTATTTTCACTAGTCGATTTTAATATTAAAATATTCAATTTTCACAAATTAACTTTTAATTCGATTTTAAAAGTTCTAAAATATCGTTCTAACTCCAATATGATAAAATAAAATTTTACAAATCATTTACAATCATATTTAACTCAATTTTCAATTATTTCCATAATTTAACGTATTAAATTATCGATTTAATTATTCAATTAAATCCAATAATTCAAATAAAAATTTATTTGACTTATAAATCCACTTATTAATATTTAAAATAAATTAAATATTCAAATTTTAATAAATTAAAATTCTGGGTCGTTACAATCTTCCCCCCTTAAAAGAATTTCGTCCTCGAAATTATTAAGTAAGAAAAGTTACAGAATCTATTAATTTTCCAAAATTCATAATCAACTTCTTACAATAACTTACTAAGTTTTTAAATCATACTTAGTTATCTTTTCAAAAACAATTACTATTGTTTAACTTCCAATTCTAAAATCAAAGTTAAAGTTTTCAAAATTTTCCAATTTACTCAAAATTTTCTAACGCCTTAAATTTTCGGAAAAATTCGCCATAGTCTCCTTTGTGCGGCTCGATCCGAAAAAAAAATGACAGTATATATATCAAAAATATACATCTCATCAAGTAATGAGGCATCCCGCAGGGAAAAAGTATAAAAGTACGATATGTAATCCGAGATATGTACCTTATATTTTATTAGCAAGCATATACGGCTAATATAGCGCGAAAGCGAGCTCCAAATGCGAAGCAAACGCGATCCGCACCTACTAATCACTCAACAAACAACATGAGAACATGTATATATGAAAATAATCTCAATATACAACATATAACTATATATGCCAACATAACAAATGAAACTAAAGCAACAAATGCAAACATCAACCAACTATCATCCAACATCCATAACCAAATCAATATTCATTTATATTCTCATTAATATTCAATGAATTGGTTTTCAATTTAATCACTTTTGATTCATTAACAGTGGATGTTTCTACTAACATTCATTTTCAATTAGTTTATATTCACTAATTCATATTCAAGTTGGTTCACTTCCAAATCAAATTCAATTCCATTAAGATTTATTTACCTTTAATTTGAATTCAATTTCATTAACTCTTAATGAATTATATACAATCAATCAACAATCAAGTAACAACCAATGTATATTAATTACAACCAAATTCCTTTGCTTACATTCATTCAATTTGGTTTAAATTTTAATTGATTTTTCATTCAATTATTCAACTTCTAATAACATTAGATTTTAATGAATTACACTTACATTCATTATTTCATATCAATTTTATTCACATTTAATTGATTATTATCCAATCCATTCATTCAATTCAATTTACAAAAGTTGAATTTCATTTCATTTAAATAACTTAAGTTCATATTCATTTGACTTTAAATTCATTTTTATTTTACAACTCATATTCATAAATATATTCATTAGTTTCACTTCTCATATGTATAAGTTTATTTCACAATTGTAAATCACTTTAATTATAATTTAACTCTTATAATTCTTTTTACTTATACAATTATTCCTTTATTTAGATTATTCAAACAACTAAACAATCAACTTATATACACTTTAATAATTCTGAAAAATTATTTCTTTATATATAAAATATAATCAAGATAAAATTATTTCATTTTACCCATTTTTAAAATCAATATTGTGTCGAATTGTTCTATACAAGTGTTTAGAGATCCCTATCAACAACGTTAATTACTCGTATTAACCAGAATCTATATACCACTCAACAAACCAATCATCACAATATAAAACAATTTTATATTCACTAACAAATACGCTCTCATAGCTATTATTACACTCAAACTCATTCTAGAGTACTACTAACTCTATCTCAAATGAATAATACCCAACAGAACCATGGTTGTCGCTTAACCATAAGCTCTGATACCAAATGTAAAGAGACGAGCCAGTGGTCACAACCGGTAGGCTTTTCAACCATCCCAGCCCCACCGTGGCTTACACTGGTACCCCAGACCTTGCTTTTACGGCCAGCCTCTCGACTGTCTCAGGTTACACCTAACCAACCCCCTAAAAGGGGATGTGTGGGAGTAAGAGTCTCCCGTTCGCCACCTAACCGCGAAGCGAGAACCCCCCATCACATAGCCCAAAGCTTAACAAGACTGGTGTGAGAACTCAAAACAGTTTATTTATCTTTTAAAATCAAAATAGAGGAATATTTTTAAACCAATTCGCAATGCTTTTAAAAATGAGACTACCATAAGGCCTCCCGCACACGCACACAATGCAAACGCAGAATCAGAGGAGATTTCTCCTTATGATAGTCAAAGATGCTTGATACGCATTAAAAAGAACATTTGATATTATTACTAGTGCATAGTGTAGAGAAAAATATTTCGAAAGTAGAATATAAATCTTAGCCAACATACGACCATTATCGTATGCCTACTATAGCTACCATCCAAACAGTGGGGCGCCACCATAAGTGAATGATAGGTTCTACAACAAATACTGTACAAGTCACGTATTGTTTCTTTGGATTTCCAACGAATGATCAGGCCAAGGAACTTCCCGTTGCCACATGAGAATGCCTCTGGATGGACATCCCCGAGAACCAAACCGGATCTCTACCAACACAAGGCCGGGTTACCCCTAACTGAGTAACAACTGACCGAATATGCCATCCCCCGGTCCTTTGGGACCTTTCACCGAGCGCTCGCAATCAATTCACACAATCATAAAGTGTTTTCAACATGAGTAAGTATCTGGGCTCCATACCATGATACCACCCTTTTCCAGAAGGAAATGCACACATCCTAAAGGGCGCTACCCCTCATAACCTTGCCGCATCTTTCCTGTTTTGACCATTCACGGGGTGTGAGGCTCGACGAAGTCACGTCCACAAAAACATACTTTATACAAAAGCCATGCTTTGGATCAACAAATGATCATAGAAATGATCACCAGATAGACGATCAAATAAACGATCCAATCACAAATAATCAACACAATGATCATTTACAGCAACACTCAGCATGTCACATTACCAAATTGGGAATATATCGCTGATAACATTCAACTACATAACCTCTGAGCTCGTACGTCTCAGAGAAGGGTGTTAAGCTAAAAGAATAAATTCTCCGCCACCAACAGAAATATATTTGAAAGAAATCGGCTTTACATCTCAATTTGTAATGTCAGACATACAATCCATACAAGTCTGTTGTAACGACCTGTAAGAATTCAATAAATTCTATTGTTTTATTTACGTATTAAATTGGACTTTGGCGAAAATCTAAATAAATTAATTTGCAAATAAAAAGTTAATATTTGGACCACGTCCAATTAAATATAGCAGACTTTTAAATTTTCAAATTTTGTATCAAAGTTTATTGTATGATGAAATTCTATTTAATGCCAGCTAGCCAATAATTGCCGATAATAAATTTATTTTCAAGCTTGAATATTTTTCTATGAAAAATTTCTAAACCATCTTCTGAGCAAGGTGTCAGTTCGTCGTTTTTCCAAATTCGAACGTCTACTGCTCCGTTTACCTTATTTCTGACAAAATAGCAGCATTTTGGGTACCGGTACCGAATTTTGATCGGATAATTGTACCACTGATATTTGTATACCATTTTGATCGTCTCGTCGTGCTGATCTCAACGGTATATTTATTTCTGTATTTTGGGATCCGGTGTACAACGGAAGCAATAAATTGTCCGTTGTAACGGTATCTTGAATTTTGACCGTTAACCGTGCTTTGCTTTTCAAATTTCAACGGGAATCCCAAGCTATGAAATAAATTGCTTTAATAACCTCTCAATCAGTGTACAGCTGTTATCATCCCATGCCATTTCAAAAGTTTGAAAACGTATAAAATGCCATACGTTATTTCGGTACATTTATTTTATTCCTTTAAATTTCTAGCTGGATTACTAGGTGACCCTTGTTATTAATTTCGTTACTTTTTAAGTATCTATTCATTTCTAATTTTTCCTTTGCATGTTCTTTCGGTTTCGAATTTGAAACGTATAGACCAAACAACAAAGGAAAATTGCTTTAATTAATTTTTAGCATGTGTGACCGTTGATATCAATAATTCCTTTCTTATAAATATTCATTGCCTTTCTTTTGCTCTGGATTCATTCACAATCCAGATACGTTATATTTATTTCTTCCCTTCTCTAACTTCTCTGGATCAAATATCTCCACCCTCTCTTCTTTTACTTAGAAATTTTGCTCTGTTGCTTGCCTTCACCGCCTCCAAGGAGCTCGGGGTCGAACTGCATCCTCTCCCCTCCACTGTTCACTGCTCCCCCACATATCTCACCCTTTCCATCACAACCCCATGCTCGGTCCTCCTTTCTTCCTCACGACCGTCTCACCAGACCCGAGCCACGTTGCCAGATCCCACTGCCTCTCCAACCCGAACCCGGCAAGCTCCGCCAAGACCCGTCCTTCCATCTATCAACGGCCACCCTCTCCGAACTTCCCCACTGCCCAACCAACAGCCGACCTTCCACTCACCATCTCCGCTGCCGACATGACCTTCCAGCGACCCAAGATCACCGATCCAATCCCTCTACATATCGGCTTCATCGAAAAACCCATATTCCTTTCGTCCCTCTATCTTCTCCTTATTCGGCCGAGCTCGACCACCTTTTCTTGCAACTTGAGACACGTAAGTTATATGCATACTATGCACTGTTGTATGAGTTGAGTTATATAATTGTTTACAGTACATGTATATTATTATTATTTGTTTTTTTTTTGTTTTTTTTGTTTTATGTCAGTTTATATATTTTTATGTAAGCATATACTAGTTTTATATATATCAACTCTGTATGCGAGCCTTGGTTTTTATATCACGTTTTAAGGAGTGGTACTACTATATAAATATCTATATTAGTCTTTATATAAAGTCTGTTGGTCATAGTGTTCTATATAAAAGCATATATAGGTTAGGTGACCTATTGATCTCATATTCCTTAGCTTGAAATTTTTTTATATATAGTACGTTTGGTATAACATACCAGTTTTTATTTATGTTTATATACTAGCTTATTTATATATAAAAGGTATAAGTTCATAACCTTCGTATATGTTTATGTAAGTTCTTTTGTATAAAAAGTATATATCAGTTAGTAGGTATATCACAGTTTGTTTACATAAGTTTGTCATCTATTTTAGAAAAGATATGTGGACGGAAATTTTTGAACAGTATATAAGTTATAGTAATTTCTATATATGTTCTGTTGGTAGATATTGAAGTTTATATAAATTGGTATAGTTATAGTGGTTCATATACTAACTTGTACAATAGATTAAAACTGAGCATAGCTATAGTTATATATTATATTTTATTATTTTATATTATAATACATTTTTTTAGTGATTATATTATAAGTTAGCTTGTTCTGTTCATACGTTATGTAAGAAAATTTATACAATACATGTTATATGCTCTTTAAATAGATATAATTTGTTTTGTATAACAGCTTGAACTTTGATATTTTGGGTTTTCTTATTTCGGCTTTCAACTTACAGTTTTACTTATTTGTCTCCTCTGCATATGTGTGAATATTTTAGCTTTAAAGTATATATTACATTATATATATATGTGTGTGTATTTTTATAAGTGTTGTGTAAAATATATTTTGCTGTATATGTATATTTACAAAATATGCAAATATTTAAATAAGTGATTCAAACATATATATATATATATATATATATATATATATATCTATTTATTTAATTTAATATGTGTTTGGAATTTAAAAATATGACTGTATTCAAATAATTATATAGTTAGACATATAAGTTCATTTATACCATCTATCTTCATCAATCCGGTTCTTATTCGTTATCGATTTCTTTTAATAGCTTTGATCGTCTATTCGTGCCGATCTTACTTTGCTTTGAGATTCGTGTCTGGATTTCGTAACTCAACTTCATTGTCTATATCTCTAGCCTCGAAAGGTGAGTAATCACTCACGATTAACGTTCTTATATTTATTAAATTTGATTTCAATTGAAACGACAATTGAAATATGTTGATATTAGTTATTTAAATTGTTTATATGCTATTATTTGTAACTGTTCACCTGTGGGATATGACACCATATCCTGTTGTTTATATTATACTGTTATTGATGATATATGCCTGTTATATTATTATTATATGTTATCACTCTGCAAGTTCCCTGTTAGTATAGAAATCACTATGGGTTGAAATGATACATACCCGAACGGACTTTAGAATAGGTGGATTTCGTTATGGGTTGAAATGATAGACCCAAGCGATTTTCATTTAATTGAATTTGGGATTACGGGTTGAGATGTTATCCACCCGTGTATATTTAGTGTACGGATTGAAATGATAAAAACCTGTAACACTTGACCATATGATAAGGAATATATACAGACATCGTTGGTCCATATAAAATATTTTGGAAATAAATTCATTGTTTGGGAAGAAATATATGGTCTTATTAAATGTAAATTCTTAAATTATTATATATAAAGGGAAATGATATATATAGATTTAATAATATTTAATTTAATTAAGATGGAATTAATACATAAATTATGTTAAATATTTATGTGAATTATATTTCAAATAGATTTTTCAAGAATTGGGATAAATTAAGATGGGAAGATAAATTTGGGTTTATTAAAGATGACATTTAAATAAAGATTTATTTAATTAAATCGATTTGAAATTTTTGAATGGGAAATTTAAAGGTTGGATTTTATAACTGGATTTTTGATTTAAGTGATTTAATGAATATTTCACGTTTAACTAAATTAAGGAAAATATCGAGTAAAATGGAATTTAAGGTTAAATAATAGTGAGGTTAAATCGAGATCTATATGAAACTGTAAAATATAACATTTAATTAAATATTAAGGCTTTGAACTATATTGGGATTTAAATGGTTTATTTTGAGATTCGGATATGTATTTGAAATCGGTATAGTTGAATTTATTATTTAGAAACTAAATTGATTAAAAAGTTAGTTTGAAACGTTGAATACTTAAAGTTTTGAAATATATTGAACATAAAGGGTATTTTGTGATTTCAAATCCGAATTTGAGATCAATAAAATTGAAGTGGTTATTTTAGAAATTGAGTTGAATTTAAATTAATAAATTGAGATTGAAATAGATTTAAATGGGGTGGTCGGGTTGATGTTAAACGATTTGTTAAGTTGAGGGAATTGAAATTTCTTTACTGTACAAATTATTTAATATATAAAAATACTATTTGGGAAGTATAGAAATATTTAAAGTGAAAATGATATTTGGTTTTGAAGTATAAATTAAGTTGAAAAGACTACGGTGTTATAGTGTATATTTCTATCCTTTAGATAGTTCCATAGACCCTTAGAGGATGGTTATCCCAAACATCCTCTAAGTTAATTTTATTTCAGTTGATATTTCACTTGAGTTAGATTTATAGATATAAGAATGTTAATCCTGACTCGAGTGTTTTGTGTTTTGCTTTACGCTCGGGTCAGACTGAGTAATACAGCATTAGAGACTCACCTTTGGAGATTGGAGCTTCATTTGGAGACCCAACTATCGTTTCAGCTTTCAGTTTTCTAGTTGACTGGTTCAGAGAAGTCATCGGCTCGTACTATAGACTTTTCTGTATTCAAGAGATTCTGATGTATTTTATTTTAAACTCTGATGTATATAGTAGCTTCATGAACTACTATTCTTTATCTATTCCGCTGCATTGTATTACTCTGTGTAAGTGATCTGTGTTTGATTTATTTACTGTATATTTTAAGTTTTGCCAAATTAAATTAACAATTCGGTATTTTGAATTACTCAAGTCGGACATGTACGGTTTTAGTGTCGATTTGAATGGTCCAAAATAGCGGGTCGTTACAGCTGGTATCAGAGCTTTGGCTCTAGGCAAAACTTAACATATATGGTAAATTTATTTATAGAATCACTTTCTCTCGAGTTGAATCTCTTCCTTTTGACTCGATTTCCTTTGAGTTTTGGAATGTCCCTCGGTTCCGAAATTCATTCTTGTCTCCCTATTTATATTCAATTGATTCTGGAGTATCCCACCACTCCACTGAATGTTTTGTAAAAGGGATGAAAACTCCTTTACAAATTGGCATTGATTCACCGAAGATTTCTGTACCCTCGGTTTACGATGCTGATATATCTTGATGTGCCAAATTCTATATTTGGCAACCGAATACCGATTTGTTTTAGAATTCCGCATCGATCATATCCCCTGAAGTCACGGTTGACCCGGTTAAGGTCGCCCGCGATTTATTGAAGTATATCCATCTTCTATTTTGTATTTTGATTTTCTCAACTTTGTTGAGTCTATCTTCGTATCAGGATTCTATTGGTTAGAGTTCCTCTAATTTAAATCTCCATCTTTGTTTGAAACCCATTCTTAAATTATCCTTTGAAAATCGGGTATGTTTGTATTTTGAAATTGCTTTATATATCAAAATTATATCCTATATATAAAAAGAAATTGTTTTCAATAAGGATTATATACCTATATGTATAAAGCAAATAAGATATGTTATTCTATATAAAAAGGTTTTGAAAGGATTTGAAATTTTGAAAATTTATAAGAAATTGATTTATAACCGAAGGGTTAAATTTGAAATTCGAGAATTGAATTCCGGTATTTTGAAATTGGTTTTCAGATTTTGAGAAATATATAAATAATACGATTTAAAAGTATTTTTCCCAAATAAGAAATGTTTCGAATAAATTCAAATGAGTTCCAATAATTTTGAAGAAATTTCAAAGAAGTTTTCAAGAAAATAGAAGTCCAGGACTCACTTATGTCGCTGGAAAATAATTTCGGTGATGAGTGCACGCATCCTCGACATTGATTTTCGAGTTTCAAAGTGGGGGAGAGGCCACTTTAATAGCTTCGCTATGCGAGTGATCTTGTAAAACCGTTTTTGATTTCAAATTCCGAAATAATTTGATATTTTCGAAAGAGATATGTATATATTTGAAATGATACCGGTGTTCGATCCTCGAGTTTCAGATTTAAATAATTGATTTATTGTTGATTTTCAACTCTTGAATTGAAAATTTGATTTCCCTAACTATTTTGAATGTTCGAACACTTCCAAATCGAGATTAAATTTTCAAAGCTAAGAAATTTCGAAGAGTATAAAATGTCTGATAAAGAATATAAATTTAGTTTTGAAATGTTTTGGAAAAAAATAGTTGAATAATGGTTTTCAAAAGGGTAAATTGGATATTTCACATAGAAATGGGTAGTTTAAAGGTTTAAAAGGGATAAGTATAAAGTTGGAAACCATTTTGAGTATAATGAATTGTGAGAAAATATTGGGTTTTGAAATTCAATTGAAAATTAAAACCAGTACTTATATGATGATTTTGGAAATGAATTTGTTGACTTGAATTATTTTAATCTGGAAACTGGGATAATTTCCTAAACCTATTATGTTGGGGAACTTTGAAATCAGGATATCTAATTTGGAAGAAATTTGGTGAATTCATATATGACTTTGAAACTAAATTTGATATCGAAATGATTTGAAATTGAGAACCTTATAGTATTAAGCACCTGATTTGGGAGCTTTGAAATTTAGATATTTGATTTGGAAGAAAATTAGGTGAAATCACATATGATATTGAAATGATTTGAAATTGAGAACCTTATATTATTAAGCACTTGAATTGGGAGTGGTCGAACTTTTATAAAATGGATTTGTATAAGTATGAAGTGATTTGAAATCTATTGATATAGGGTACTCAGTTTGGAAAGAGAATTTATATAATCGAAGTCTATATAAGTATGATTTGATATACTATTGATTTTGGAAGTATTCGATTTAGAAAGGAATCCTATATATTATGGACTTTATATAAGTACGATATTTGAAAAGGATTTAAAAGGGTACTATATGATATATATTTTCCAAGTAAAGATATGGAAAGTGCCTTCTGCTTGATATCCGCTTTGTGGCCACAGCGTGGATTCATTCTATCGATATTATTCTCTCTGATTTTTGGTTTTCCGGATGTAATACTCGAGTGTTCCCACCGTGGCGTAACCCATGGTTTTTCTTTTTCTCTCGTGAATGCACAGCGAAATTGCCTGGCTAAGTCTAGCTTAGGGGTACGGATTGTTTCCTGGGGGAACCAGGCGTAACCATTGTGTATCTGCGAACCATGATCGGACAAAGGTTTTGTTTTGGTTGATTTGATTGGATCGTACTTTCCATATCTGTTTTAAAAGGTTTTTCAAGTATTTTCACTGGGTGTTGAAACAAGTCTACTTAGTACTTGAAGAATTCTAGCTTTGCGCCTGATCAACGCATGGCCAGAGTCTACAAGAACGATGATAAACTTGTGGAAACATCGAGTTATAAAAGTATTTTTGGAAGGAAATTTATTTCGATATAATAGTATTTTATAAAGGTATTCATTATAAAAGTATTTATCCCAACAAAGAAATCTTGAATTAATATTTGAAATAGAAACTTTTTTTTTTTTTTTGAAAATAATCAATTCGTGCCCGATTCTTTTCTTCTTAATCTACCTTATCTGCTCAGTTTAGTTATTCACCTTGATTCTGTTTTCCCAATCTACCTTCCTTCCTTGATTGATTTATCCTTTAAAATATTGGCTAATTATATACCACTTTGTTTAATATAAAATTCTAGTGTTATAAATATTTTTGAAGTTATCAATTAAATAAAACATCTTTAAAGAAAGGATTATTAACTTATTTGATAATGTTTGAAAGATATCTTGAGATAAATTTAAAAATTTTCACAAATTTAGATTTAATATTTTCAATAGTCCTTGTAAAAATAAGTAAATATGTCAATAATTGTTTTCAAAAGGAGTTCGAAAAGTATTAAATATTAAAGAAAAATATAATTGCAATGAATATTTCAAGTAAAATTTATATAGTTAAATAAATTATCTAACCTTGACTTTCAATTTACCTTATTCCTGGTCATTCTATTCTCCTACCTCCTCCCTTTTCGGGGACGAAAAGTTTTGAGTGGGGGAGAGTGTAACGACCTGTAAGAATTCAATAAATTCTATTGTTTTATTTACGTATTAAATTGGACTTTGGCGAAAATCTAAATAAATTAATTTGCAAATAAAAAGTTAATATTTGGACCACGTCCAATTAAATATAGCAGACTTTTAAATTTTCAAATTTTGTATCAAAGTTTATTGTATGATGAAATTCTATTTAATGCCAGCTAGCCAATAATTGCCGATAATAAATTTATTTTCAAGCTTGAATATTTTTCTATGAAAAATTTCTAAACCATCTTCTGAGCAAGGTGTCAGTTCGTCGTTTTTCCAAATTCGAACGTCTACTGCTCCGTTTACCTTATTTCTGACAAAATAGCAGCATTTTGGGTACCGGTACCGAATTTTGATCGGATAATTGTACCACTGATATTTGTATACCATTTTGATCGTCTCGTCGTGCTGATCTCAACGGTATATTTATTTCTGTATTTTGGGATCCGGTGTACAACGGAAGCAATAAATTGTCCGTTGTAACGGTATCTTGAATTTTGACCGTTAACCGTGCTTTGCTTTTCAAATTTCAACGGGAATCCCAAGC
The DNA here is from genome assembly GCA_030765085.1 of Allium cepa. NCBI lineage: Eukaryota > Viridiplantae > Streptophyta > Magnoliopsida > Asparagales > Amaryllidaceae > Allium > Allium cepa. The sequence continues at coordinate 639,832,139 of CM060939.1, read as the reverse complement.
TATGAAATAAATTGCTTTAATAACCTCTCAATCAGTGTACAGCTGTTATCATCCCATGCCATTTCAAAAGTTTGAAAACGTATAAAATGCCATACGTTATTTCGGTACATTTATTTTATTCCTTTAAATTTCTAGCTGGATTACTAGGTGACCCTTGTTATTAATTTCGTTACTTTTTAAGTATCTATTCATTTCTAATTTTTCCTTTGCATGTTCTTTCGGTTTCGAATTTGAAACGTATAGACCAAACAACAAAGGAAAATTGCTTTAATTAATTTTTAGCATGTGTGACCGTTGATATCAATAATTCCTTTCTTATAAATATTCATTGCCTTTCTTTTGCTCTGGATTCATTCACAATCCAGATACGTTATATTTATTTCTTCCCTTCTCTAACTTCTCTGGATCAAATATCTCCACCCTCTCTTCTTTTACTTAGAAATTTTGCTCTGTTGCTTGCCTTCACCGCCTCCAAGGAGCTCGGGGTCGAACTGCATCCTCTCCCCTCCACTGTTCACTGCTCCCCCACATATCTCACCCTTTCCATCACAACCCCATGCTCGGTCCTCCTTTCTTCCTCACGACCGTCTCACCAGACCCGAGCCACGTTGCCAGATCCCACTGCCTCTCCAACCCGAACCCGGCAAGCTCCGCCAAGACCCGTCCTTCCATCTATCAACGGCCACCCTCTCCGAACTTCCCCACTGCCCAACCAACAGCCGACCTTCCACTCACCATCTCCGCTGCCGACATGACCTTCCAGCGACCCAAGATCACCGATCCAATCCCTCTACATATCGGCTTCATCGAAAAACCCATATTCCTTTCGTCCCTCTATCTTCTCCTTATTCGGCCGAGCTCGACCACCTTTTCTTGCAACTTGAGACACGTAAGTTATATGCATACTATGCACTGTTGTATGAGTTGAGTTATATAATTGTTTACAGTACATGTATATTATTATTATTTGTTTTTTTTTTGTTTTTTTTGTTTTATGTCAGTTTATATATTTTTATGTAAGCATATACTAGTTTTATATATATCAACTCTGTATGCGAGCCTTGGTTTTTATATCACGTTTTAAGGAGTGGTACTACTATATAAATATCTATATTAGTCTTTATATAAAGTCTGTTGGTCATAGTGTTCTATATAAAAGCATATATAGGTTAGGTGACCTATTGATCTCATATTCCTTAGCTTGAAATTTTTTTATATATAGTACGTTTGGTATAACATACCAGTTTTTATTTATGTTTATATACTAGCTTATTTATATATAAAAGGTATAAGTTCATAACCTTCGTATATGTTTATGTAAGTTCTTTTGTATAAAAAGTATATATCAGTTAGTAGGTATATCACAGTTTGTTTACATAAGTTTGTCATCTATTTTAGAAAAGATATGTGGACGGAAATTTTTGAACAGTATATAAGTTATAGTAATTTCTATATATGTTCTGTTGGTAGATATTGAAGTTTATATAAATTGGTATAGTTATAGTGGTTCATATACTAACTTGTACAATAGATTAAAACTGAGCATAGCTATAGTTATATATTATATTTTATTATTTTATATTATAATACATTTTTTTAGTGATTATATTATAAGTTAGCTTGTTCTGTTCATACGTTATGTAAGAAAATTTATACAATACATGTTATATGCTCTTTAAATAGATATAATTTGTTTTGTATAACAGCTTGAACTTTGATATTTTGGGTTTTCTTATTTCGGCTTTCAACTTACAGTTTTACTTATTTGTCTCCTCTGCATATGTGTGAATATTTTAGCTTTAAAGTATATATTACATTATATATATATGTGTGTGTATTTTTATAAGTGTTGTGTAAAATATATTTTGCTGTATATGTATATTTACAAAATATGCAAATATTTAAATAAGTGATTCAAACATATATATATATATATATATATATATATATATATATCTATTTATTTAATTTAATATGTGTTTGGAATTTAAAAATATGACTGTATTCAAATAATTATATAGTTAGACATATAAGTTCATTTATACCATCTATCTTCATCAATCCGGTTCTTATTCGTTATCGATTTCTTTTAATAGCTTTGATCGTCTATTCGTGCCGATCTTACTTTGCTTTGAGATTCGTGTCTGGATTTCGTAACTCAACTTCATTGTCTATATCTCTAGCCTCGAAAGGTGAGTAATCACTCACGATTAACGTTCTTATATTTATTAAATTTGATTTCAATTGAAACGACAATTGAAATATGTTGATATTAGTTATTTAAATTGTTTATATGCTATTATTTGTAACTGTTCACCTGTGGGATATGACACCATATCCTGTTGTTTATATTATACTGTTATTGATGATATATGCCTGTTATATTATTATTATATGTTATCACTCTGCAAGTTCCCTGTTAGTATAGAAATCACTATGGGTTGAAATGATACATACCCGAACGGACTTTAGAATAGGTGGATTTCGTTATGGGTTGAAATGATAGACCCAAGCGATTTTCATTTAATTGAATTTGGGATTACGGGTTGAGATGTTATCCACCCGTGTATATTTAGTGTACGGATTGAAATGATAAAAACCTGTAACACTTGACCATATGATAAGGAATATATACAGACATCGTTGGTCCATATAAAATATTTTGGAAATAAATTCATTGTTTGGGAAGAAATATATGGTCTTATTAAATGTAAATTCTTAAATTATTATATATAAAGGGAAATGATATATATAGATTTAATAATATTTAATTTAATTAAGATGGAATTAATACATAAATTATGTTAAATATTTATGTGAATTATATTTCAAATAGATTTTTCAAGAATTGGGATAAATTAAGATGGGAAGATAAATTTGGGTTTATTAAAGATGACATTTAAATAAAGATTTATTTAATTAAATCGATTTGAAATTTTTGAATGGGAAATTTAAAGGTTGGATTTTATAACTGGATTTTTGATTTAAGTGATTTAATGAATATTTCACGTTTAACTAAATTAAGGAAAATATCGAGTAAAATGGAATTTAAGGTTAAATAATAGTGAGGTTAAATCGAGATCTATATGAAACTGTAAAATATAACATTTAATTAAATATTAAGGCTTTGAACTATATTGGGATTTAAATGGTTTATTTTGAGATTCGGATATGTATTTGAAATCGGTATAGTTGAATTTATTATTTAGAAACTAAATTGATTAAAAAGTTAGTTTGAAACGTTGAATACTTAAAGTTTTGAAATATATTGAACATAAAGGGTATTTTGTGATTTCAAATCCGAATTTGAGATCAATAAAATTGAAGTGGTTATTTTAGAAATTGAGTTGAATTTAAATTAATAAATTGAGATTGAAATAGATTTAAATGGGGTGGTCGGGTTGATGTTAAACGATTTGTTAAGTTGAGGGAATTGAAATTTCTTTACTGTACAAATTATTTAATATATAAAAATACTATTTGGGAAGTATAGAAATATTTAAAGTGAAAATGATATTTGGTTTTGAAGTATAAATTAAGTTGAAAAGACTACGGTGTTATAGTGTATATTTCTATCCTTTAGATAGTTCCATAGACCCTTAGAGGATGGTTATCCCAAACATCCTCTAAGTTAATTTTATTTCAGTTGATATTTCACTTGAGTTAGATTTATAGATATAAGAATGTTAATCCTGACTCGAGTGTTTTGTGTTTTGCTTTACGCTCGGGTCAGACTGAGTAATACAGCATTAGAGACTCACCTTTGGAGATTGGAGCTTCATTTGGAGACCCAACTATCGTTTCAGCTTTCAGTTTTCTAGTTGACTGGTTCAGAGAAGTCATCGGCTCGTACTATAGACTTTTCTGTATTCAAGAGATTCTGATGTATTTTATTTTAAACTCTGATGTATATAGTAGCTTCATGAACTACTATTCTTTATCTATTCCGCTGCATTGTATTACTCTGTGTAAGTGATCTGTGTTTGATTTATTTACTGTATATTTTAAGTTTTGCCAAATTAAATTAACAATTCGGTATTTTGAATTACTCAAGTCGGACATGTACGGTTTTAGTGTCGATTTGAATGGTCCAAAATAGCGGGTCGTTACATCTGTTCCGGGCTCGAACAAAACCGAAGGCACTTCTTACGGAGCCCTTGCAAATCCGGGTATTCACAATCCCGATCGAATTTCCCATCACTTAAGGAAATCTCTATACCAGGAGCGACCCAGTGCAGAGACAATCGATAGGTCATCCTATCGCTTTCACAAATACTCGGTCTTCAACACCGATCTTCAATGCAATTCACAACGACGTATCACATATTCGGAATGGGTTATACGACCCCATGGTCCTTTCCCGGTTAACCCGAATAGTGAGCGCTTATTCAAAAATAAGTGTGGCATTCAAATTCAAACAAATCACATCAAATACCCATTCAAAGGGAAATATTGATAGTCGGTTATTGAACTATCAATTGATATGCACACATCACCAGTTTCCAAATAATTTTCCAAATTATTTATTTTCCAAAATATCTTTACAAGATATAAAATTTCACACTTCAAAAATAAATCAATATTTATTTTTAAACAAATTCTCCTTTTCATTCATAAATTCCATAGTGAATTTATAATCCAAAATATCTATGAATATTCGATTTCGATTATTCATTTCAATTTATCTTCAAAAAGATAAATTCTTAAGATATTCACTTTATATTGGAAAACATTCCCATACTCATTTATTCATAAGTAATTCACAGATTTTATTTATTTTCAACCTTGGAAAATATTCAATATACTTCAATCAAAATTAAGTATATATTTCATTCTTTAAGGAAATCATTCTCTTAACATATTTATTTGGGCCAAAACGAATGTTGCGTAAAACATCGTTACGACAACCCAAAATCACTAGTATAGGGATTCGAATTTTAAGATAGATATATAAATCCCAATACTATACAAAACATTTCCTTTCGGAAATCATTTATTATAACAACAGTGTTATAGTCCACCATTTCCTTTTATTTCTCGAAAACGTCTATTTCAACAATAAATGTTGAAATCTATGGTTTCGAATCTCAACACATTTAAAACATCGTTAGATCGTTTTAAATTCCATTTAAAACATCGCATCCAAAACAATTTCTTTAACATCTTATTCACTATTCAAAAACGTGAATATTCTTTGTTAACAAATTTCATCCTCTTATTCATTTCATTTTAAAGGATTTATTCACAGTTCAAAAACGTGAATATACTACGTTAACAAATATCATCATTTCCATTCATTTTATTTCAAAGGGTTATTCACTGTCAAAGATGTGAATATAACTCCATTAATAGGTTTCAATAATTTACTTATCAAAATAAGTTGTTTGTGAATTTATAAAACAACGTTTATAAACTCCATTTCTATTTATTTTATAACAACTTCCTTTTATAAATCCCTTTATTAACCTATTCGATTTATAACTCAATTATAAAACAAAGGATTCATGTTATAAGTTAAATACTTATAATTTATTTGTTTGCAAAAATCGTTCCTTTAAACTTCACAATTATAAATCTTATAACTTATAAGATTTATTTATTCACCCAAATCTATTCTTTTAATATCCTTATAAATTTTATAAGCCCATTGTTTATAAAATTCCATTTATAATTTCACCGTTTATAATTCTATAAATTTCATTCAATTTATGAAATTCATTTTCACTTCATTCAAACACTTATAAAAACTCGTTTTATAATGTCAATATTTCAATTTATAAATATCCATTTATAAATCTTTTATAAAATCAATTTATACTATTATTTTAAAACATCTTTAATCTCCTTTATTATTTCACCATTTTGATTCATAAAATAATTAAATTTTATAAATCCTATATTTTCACTTTTATAATAAATTCAAAAATCCTGATTTAATCATTTTATAAAATCATTAGCATCATATTCTCAAAAATCAGTTTTTAACTATATTTCTCAAAAATCATAATTTTTATAACATTAAAAATTATACGTTTATTTATTTTAAAATGAATCAATTCCAAAAATATTTTATAACGTATACTTTCAAAAAAATCACTTTGAAATCATTTTAAAATTCCAAATTTGGTCCAATGATGCTACACACCAAATAGTCAATCACGACAACAATGACATCATATATCGATATGATAGTCTATCAAATATCAAAATATCTGAAATCAAATAAATACTGTTGAGGAATCCAGTTGGATCCCTCCAACCTGTTTTCCTGCATCCAAAAACATTAGCACAATACCAATTCCGCTCCAGTACGAAATTATCGCGGTATATGAGATTTAAATATTATCCGCTTAATAACGGCGCAATAGGGTCTCATCCGCTAAACAAAAAATGCGGAAAATCAATAGCTCCAATATATACATATGCCAATATATATATATATATATATATTGCTATTATATATAATACCAATTTCACTGTTTATGAAATATTCGCGGTATATGTTTTTAATAAATAACATCCGCTTACTAACGGCGTATAATGTCTATTTTAACAATCAATAGATAACAATCATCATTCAAACATGCTTTCAAATATTTTAAATCTAACTATTTAAAATAAAATCGAAACTGATTCGATTGAATGAGAAGTTCTCACCTTGATTTCAAATTCCGTTTTAGCGATTTATTTCGAATAAAATTAAACGGACGTTTAATTTTACCCAAAATTCTCACTAACTCCAAACGACTCCAATCCAATTTCATCGCGTAGTGCTCGTCCATACGATTCCAATGCAACTGGTTTCGCGCGTTTTCGACCTCGTATGAAAAAGATATGATAATTTGAAGTTACACGAGTTTTTATATAAATAATTACAACATATAATTTACTTTTTATAAACCTAAATCAATCTTGGCCTTAGGATCCTTCATCATGCAATCACCACCGCACCTTGCTTTCTTCCTCATCACGTTCAAACTACAGGCACAAGAACACGCATATGAACCCAAACACAAAACTAGGGTTAACAAATTCGATCACCACAACGACTTCTAGCTCGATCAGGTAGTTGCATTGCGTAGCCCCTAACTCCCTCTAGGTTCGGCCCCAAGCACCCTGAGCTCGGCCCCCTCCTCCTCCTAGAAATGCGTGCGCAAGTCAGCACGGTCGGCCCCCCATAGCTCCCTCCTCGCGACACCATATTCGATCATAGCCGTTCACATCGAAGCTCTCATCGCCCTCTTCAATATTCTAGTTGAAAGTTTAGCCTAATTGTCGACGGATTTGGAGTAATCAAGGGAGGAAGGTTGCGTGTTTCTGGCCATTGAAGATAGTAGTGGCGGCGGCCTGTATAGATTAGGGTTTTCTTTTTCTTTTTTTATTTTTTGTGAATGGTGGGCTATTTATAAGGAAAAAATCGAACACTATTCATCCGGAAATCCCGAACTCCGATTTACGCGCCGTAACCAGCGTTTCTAGGGTTTACCCCGCGTTCCGGACACAATGGAATAGGTTTCGGAAGCTAATTCGGACATCTGTGCGAGTTATGGCTATAAACGTTCAATTTAAATTAAACCGATTTAAATCGATTTCTAGGCGTTTTAATTTGTACCGGACAAACGGTAAATCCAATTGACACGAAATTTGAAACCTTACAATAATATCACATTACGGATCCGATGAAACTGGTTTCGTCAAAATCCGAGACTTTTTGAAAAATGGCTATTTTAACTCGCCAAATTAAAATTAAAAATAAATCGATGCGTTTCGAGCTGCCACGATCAAACGGTAACTCCGATTGACACGAAATTTGAAATCCGGTAATAACTAACTATTACGGATCCAATGGAACTGGTTTCGTCTAATTCTGAGACTGTTCAAAAATTGACTATTTTCACTAGTCGAATATTCAATTTTCACAAATTAACTTTTAATTCGATTTTAAAAGTTCTAAAATATCGTTCTAACTCCAATATGATAAAATAAAATTTTACAAATCATTTACAATCATATTTAACTCAATTTTCAATTATTTCCATAATTTAACGTATTAAATTATCGATTTAATTATTCAATTAAATCCAATAATTCAAATAAAAATTTATTTGACTTATAAATCCACTTATTAATATTTAAAATAAATTAAATATTCAAATTTTAATAAATTAAAATTCTGGGTCGTTACAGGTCGGCTTCGAAATATTATAATTTGGAAAGTGCTATGATTTTGGAAAAGAGATATATTTGAAATAAAATGATATTATATTGATTTGGGTTTTATAAAAAAATGATATCATAATGATTCGATTTTTGAAATGGAAAGGATATCGTATCTATATGGTTTCGAAATGGATATTATATTCTGCTTTTGAAGTATAAATTATTTTGAAAAGACCACGGTATTATAATAACCTTTGGTTGTTAAAGAGACCAAAATCGGAAGTTGTCATACTCTTTGCCAACTTCGAAAACCACTTTAACAACCGTGTACACGGTGGAGATTCCATAATGAAGTAGGATGGCGGCGGCGTTTCCTTTGAGGTATATACGTGGACCTGACTCTCATGAGTTGGCATAAGGTGGCTAAAACAGGAGCGATTGACGAGCTAAGAAGGTAGTACCTTTTATCGGACACATCCCTTCGATATTATACTCTGACTTTTGGATTGATTCGGTGGCCACTTTTGACTTTTTGATTTTGGGGGTGTGGCTCGAGGTGGGCGGTAGCTGCGCGCTACGCGCTACCACCGGCCCGGAAGCGTAATTCGTATATCTACCATGGCATTGCCTAGTTGTGCTGTGTCACCTACCTTAGCGCGCCTTGTACGAGTTTGTTTTTCTCCCGTAGCCTGTGGAGTATTAAGGGTAGTCTTCCGATCTGGGGATGCACTGATACTGGATGGATTACTGGGACTATTATTGTGTTAAGAGGGAGATTGGATAACTCCTTAACGCTATTTAAAAGTAAGTTTATTTTACTATTAGACATTATTATAATAGCGAAATATTACTACATAGTAAATAGTTTAACCGATGCTTAGGAGATGTGAATCCCGAGCATCTCTTAAGTTACTGCACTCACGTTTGACACTTGATAGGAGATGTCAAATCCCATAAACATCTCTGACGTAGTTCCACTCATATTTTACCTTTGGTTTAACTTACATAAGATCTTTTAGTTCTGACTCGAGTGTTTTGTCTTTTTAATTCGCTCGGGTCAGCCTGAGAATTTCAGGATTTGAAGACTTTATTTCTGGAGGATGAAGACGAAGAGTGTATTACTATTATCTATTATATTTTTCCACTACATTCATACTGTTCCGCTGCATTATTTGTCATTCTCTAGTATGTGTAACTCTGATATGTGTTGTGTAAGTATAATCAATTTTTTGTAAAACAGCTTCATGAATAGTTATTTGATTATTATATTTTATCGTTCTGCTGCAAGATTCTATTTTGTTTTTATTTCCCTGCTTTTTCTTACTTACCCAATAACAATCCACCCTTCTGTATGGTTTAAGTCTGACGTGTGTGGTTGATCGTCGAATTAAAGCGTACAAAAAGGCTGGATGTTACGGATAATTATTAAATAAAGTTTTTGGCAAGTAATGGTATACATTCATGGAAAAATCGAAGGCAGAGATTGCCCTACAGTTAAGTTTGGATTTCTCTAGGATAGAGACATAATCATTGAGCTGCAAATCCATAGTTGATACTGCAGAGTACTTTCCACATTTATTTAAAAAGTTTTTCCAATATTATTGAAGGGAATGATTTGTAAATATACTTGTTCCTATGAGACAAGAATATACCTTTGATTTAGAGATTTAATTTATTGGATTCAAAATTAATTAAGGCCTAGTGATTTCAGATGGAAATGAAATCTTTAGTTGAATAATTGCTTATTGATAATTAAATAACCGACTATCAAATCTAGACCCAAAACATAAATTTGGAAATATCTAGAGGAAACACATGGATTATGTGATACAGTTACCGTCGAAGGTGCTACACTGTACGTATAAACTCGTTTTTTCTTCTAGGACGATTATAATGAAATTCGTCCACTAACGGTTAGGAGATGATCTCCGATCTTATTTCGTCTGTTTGTTTCCTAAAGAACAGAGGTTGAGTTTAACAAAAATATCGAACGTTGTTTCGAAGAGACCGAGATTGGATAAGTTATCCTATAACCATTTCGATCCAACGAATACATTTTCAAAGTGAAGACAAGAGCATGGAATCAAAGACAGAGTATTGAAGTGCAAGAGCTAATTGCTACTAACTCTGAGAATGATTCCAAAATGGATGTAGTTGGAATAGTGCCTTTGGTTTCGTTCAGACCTAGAATGGACTTGTATGGATGAATACTATTAGTACATTGTCATTAGAGGACAATGAGCATTCCAAGTATAAATTCCTTAAAAAGGTAATCGTAACCTCAAGCCTCATCAACTGGAATGACTAAAAATCAAGGGACATATAGCAAGGCTAAGTGGGTAGCACCCAATTGGGGTGTGTTTGTTACCATTCTAGATGTCCTCGGATATTATAAATGCGGTGTGCGGAAAGAACTCGGCAACGGTGAGAACATCCGAGGTGATAGCATATTTGGTACTATCCATATTTGGGATAGAACCGGTCTTATGTTGTAGGGGATCTCGGCGAGGTCGTTGGTACATTTTTCTAGAAGTATACTGTGATAGATGGTACCCCATTGCCTAGTCATTGTATGGAAATCCATTCTTCAATATGAACATTTTATGGTTTTGGTTGTAGAGCCCAGTATGTTGGAATTTAATTAAGGCTATTTGAATAAGTATTTGTACGTAGACATTATTAGAATATCATTGGATTTTCTGTAAAAGGTTTTCGTTATCGTAAGGGAAAAACCCATCGTGTTTATGTGTGGCATTGTCTTACGAGATACCTTTGATTTTAAAGGATATTCGAAAGTTATAATGAATAAAATTCCTTCTGATTTAAATTCTCATGGTAGTTTTACTAGACTGACCCGGGAGTGGGTTTTTCCAAATTGCCCGGGTTAGAGCGAGCATATTTACAGGTTTAGTTGGCGGGATGGGTGCTTCTTGAGAGGAGCTGGAGGCCCAAAGACGTATTCATGTAGATGATTATTTTTCCGTTGCATTATATTTGTGTTTATCAGTAATTGTGAGGACAGGGTGTTATAACTGTCCATCCTGAACAAGTTAGTATACTCTGATTGATGTCTATATATATAAAATTTACAATTTTGTTTTATGTAAAGATTTTTTCTATATTATAGATTACTCATTAGAGATATGGTCAGCAGTACCCTAGGATGAGTTTAAGTGTATATATATATTTGTTAGTGTTTATATTGTGTTAATGGATCTGTTGAGAGGCATATGGATTCTGGTCAATACGTATAGCTAACGTTATTGATCTGGATCCCTAAACACTTGAACAAGGCCAACAGACACAATATTTTTTTAAGTGGGTAAATGAGATAATTTTACCCAGGATATATTTAATATATAGATGGCCATGATTTTCGAAATATATGGTATTTTGAGATGTGTTTGATAAATGGCGGTAATATTTTATCATCTAGTAATTAAGTGGTCATAACCATCTAGTTTTGAGTATTCTTTATTACCTGCCATGGTGTAACGACCCGCTATTTTGGACCATTCAAATCGACAATAAAACCACATATGTCAGACTTAAATAGCTCAAAATACCGAATTGTTAATTTAAATTTGGTAAAACATAGAATATACAGTAAATAAATAAATCACAGGTCATAGACATAGAGTAATATAATGCAGTGGAAGCAAAGAAATAGTAGTTCATGAAGCTACAACTATATATATACATCGGAGTTAAACCAGATAAAACAGGAGCAACAAGATACAACAAAAGCCTCAATATGGTAATCAAGTACAAATCTGAATACATCACTGGAATCAACTAGATAATTGAAAGCAAAATACATATCTGGATCTTCAAGCAAAGCTCCAACTCCGAAGGTGAATCTCGGATGTTGTATCACTCAGTCTGACCTGAGCCTAAAGCAAAACATAAAACACTCGAGTCAGGACATATATACTTATGCAATGTAAACCAACTCAACTGAACTGTAATAAAAATGCACAAGTAACCTAAAGGATGCTTGGGACCTCCCATCCTCTAAGGATCCGTTAAACTATCTACTATGTAGTAATATACGCTATTATAATAATGTCTAGAAGAAAAGTAAACATACTTAAAAATAGCGTTAAGGCTTTACATTTTCCACCTTAACACATACATAGTCCCTGTAGTTTATACAGTATCATAGTCCCTCCTGATCGAGAAGCCACCAGAGGATACTCCATAGGTTGCGACACAAAACTAAAATCGTACAAGGCGCGCTAGGATAGGTGACACAGCACAACGAGGCAATGCTAGGGTAGATATACCAATTACGCATCCAGACTGGTGGTAACGCGTAGCAGCCACTACTGCCCACCTCGAGCCATACTCCCGAAAATCGAAGTTGTGCCAATCAATCACAAAGTAATAGAATGGCATACGAAGAAGTGTGTCCGATAAGAGGAGCTACCTCAGTGGCCCAGAATCGCTCATGTTTTAGCCACCTTATGCCAACTCACGGAAGTCGGGTCCACGTACATACCTCAATAGAACGTCGCCACCATCCTATTTCATTTTGGAATCTCCACCGTGTACACGGTTGTTAAGTGTTTCTCAGTATCGACAGAGAGTATGCCCATATCCGATCCCGGTCTCTTTAATAACCAATCGTTATTATAACCCATGGATATTTATTTCAAAATAGCATATACTTTCAAACCAAAATATCATATCCATTTTAAAACCATGTCAACACGATATCATTTCCATCTCAAAAACCAACAAAAATATGATATCATTTCCATTTCAAAACCAAATCAATATGATATCAATAAAACCCAAATTTCCAAATCACTGAATATTTCCTTCAATTTATTTAAACTTGAAATATTCCTTTTTAAATCATATTAGAAAAACCATGTTATAAAGTCATATTCTTAAATCTTCAATTTCAGTAAGTTCAAATCGATATATTTCAAGACAATTCTTAATTAAATACCATATCAAATAAATTCATTTCCAAAACTGTAGTAATTTCAAAGTTATAACAACTTCGAAACCAAACACTTTGAAACCATAATACTTTGAAATCATAACACTTGAAAATGTTATCCTTTGAAAACCATAACATAACACCTTTAAAATACTATTCATTACCAAAGCTATAGCATTTCTAAGTTCATTCGTTCAATTATACAATTTCCAAAACATTGTATTTTTCAGCAACAGCAACACTTATAAAACGTTACGGTAGATATAGTAATGTTTCAAAACATTGTCATTTTCAGAAACAGCAGCACTTATAAAGTGCTACAGTAGGTATTAGTATTGCAAAACAGCTCAGTTTCATAAACGGCAGCACTTATGAAGAGTTACAGTAGGTATTAGTATTTCAAAACATAGCTTAATTTCAGAAACAGCGGCACTTATAAAGTGCTGCGGCGGGTATATTATTATTTCAGAACATAGTTAAATTCAGAAATGGCAGCATTTAGCAAATGCTATCTTAGAACCACAACGTTTTGGAAATTGTACCAAAATAAATTCCATATTTATTATAACATTTCAGAAACATTAAATTCTCAATTTTAGCCATTTTTAACTTATAAAAACATATCTCACGCTTCAAAAAATATTCATTTGGATATCATTTAATTGATGATTAAATAAAATAAAATTTTGATAAATAAAATATTAAAATTAAACTATAATACCTTTATTAAGCCAAAAGTACAAATTTCACTTAACTTTTTATTTTTAACAAATAACTTAACAGTTTATTTTAAAATACCCATTTCATAAATAAAATATTCTTTTAATAAGTCATACTTTATATTTCCATTTGAAAACAAAATTTCCAAATGTCAGGTTAAGTCAAAATTTAAGATACATTTCACCATCTAAATCATAATTATTCGTTTTACAAAATATATCCATTTCATAAAATAAAACCAATTACAATCACTAGGTTAGATTTAAAATCCCATATTAAATCAAATTTAATTATTAAGTTATTTATCATCAATAAAGATCCTTAAATTCAATTTAAAATCAATAATTGACTTGTAAAAATTTAACTTATAGAAAACCAATATCTCTTTATATTTTAAATCATAAAATCAAATCTTTAAGCTAAATTCTTATATATTTTTAAAACTCAAAATACTTAATAATTTTTTTGGAAAATATTGTTCAAAAATTAACCATGGGCCTGTATAATATTTTCTCACCTAGAACAAGTGATACAGATATGTATCATTTCAATCCGTAATTTAAAAAGAAAAATCCGGGTTCTATCATTTCGAACCCGCAATCCCAAGTCAAATCAAATACAATAAAAATCTCTCGAGCCTATCATTTCAGCTCATAACGATTTCTCCTTATTCTAATGTCCGTTTGGGTATGTATCATTTCAACCCATAATGAAAAGGGAACTTGCAGTGTGAGCTACAGAAAATAAAGTGAACTGAACATCATAGCATATCATATCAGGATGTAACAAATATATAAGTAGAATTTAACATCATAAATCATATCATAGGCATATATGAACTTATCAACATGGCATATAAATTTCTACATATCCGTTTGTCATCGTTTCACAATTATATGAGTACGGATGTCGAGAGTGATAAACTCACCTTCTTAAAGCTAGAATTCAAATTCAAGACACAAATCCAAACTTCGCAAAGCACGAAAAAACACGACTAGATTTTGAGTGGATGAAGAGTCAAGATCCAAATCTTGTACATAAACAAATACACAAACATAAGTATATGATTCAATACAAAAGAATATAAATCAAAACAATGAAAATAATACGAATCAAATGACATAACTTTGACTTAACCCATCAAGTGGGCTCGACCACTACACCATAGGCTTGTCCATGATTGGATTTAGGGTAAGTAGGCTCGGCCGTGATGGTCTTTGGGTTAAGCAATGCATGGCTAGGTAAGTTAATGAAGAGGAGTGGCAAGTTACAAATGATGGGAAGGCAAAAGCTCAAGCACTTGTGTACTATTGGTTCGGCCCAATGTCTACATGGCTCGACCATGGTTAGATCTTAGGTCAAGGCAACATAATAGGTATGGCATGAAGGTGGTGTTGGTCATGGCAAGTGATGGAGGAGGTGTGGAATTGTGTTGGTGGCCGAGGCAAAATAGGAAGGGGTGGTGAATATATAGGCTCGGCCAGGTTTGTATGTATAGTTTGGTGATGTATTTGCATCATGATGGTCACGGCTTGGGGGCTAGGTGGTGATAAAGAGGAGGATGTGGTCGGTCATGGGTGATGGTGGAGTGGTGAGGTTGGCTAGAGGCTTGATGGCCGAGCAAACTTGAGCAAAGCAAAAGAGTAAAAGAAAAAAAATAAAAAGGAGGAAGAGAAGGAAGCCATGAAATAACTTGGATTTTTTTGTGGAACGCAAATGAGAATGAGAAGTGAGATGTGGAGTTTGTACGTGAATAGAGAGAAGTTTTTACACGGCTAATAGATGTGGAATGAACGGCTAAGGCAAATGGAAAGGCTAGAAAATGAAAAGGCATGAATTAAAACATGTAACCTATGTCTCTTTGATTTTCCAAGCCATTTATCAAAATAAACAAGTTAAAATTTTATAAATAAAAATCAAAGTCTAAATAAAACAAAATAGAAAATAAAATAGAGAAATGAACATAGAAAAATAGAAAATAAAACACAGAAAATAATTGCATGTAAAACACTGAATTTTATCAAGTTTAAAGAGTACAAAACAGAATTTGACAAAGCGAAAAGTAGAACGAATATTAGAATTATATTTTTCTTAAAATAAAAATATTTAAAAATAAAAATTCAAATTTAAAATTTCAAATGGAAGTCAAAGTTTGACCAACGTCGACCAAAATATAAAATTTTTAGAAAATGTTTATTTTATTGTATTTGGAAAATAAATTACAAACAAATTCCAAACTTACATTGTAAAATTCTAAAAATTCACTTTTGAATGATTAAAAATCAAAGTTTTCAAATCAAAATTTAATTAAAATATTTACAAAATTATGGGTTGTTACACATGATGACTTGAGTATTTCCTTAGAGACCTGAGTCTAGTAGATGGAAGCCTTGGAAAATTTGAAATTTTGAGTAAATTTTTTGTACTAAAGAACTTTGGAATATTTTTAGATAAATATTTTAGGAAGATTCTTCATAATAAAAGCTAATTTTATAATAGTTGATTTGTAAAAAGTAGATATTTGAGAATTTAAAACTCCAGTGGTTTAGGAAAATTGTTTTAAACAAATTTTTGAGGAGCTCCCGTAAACCAAAGAGTGAGATCCCTATTTAGGTTATGTTAATTGATTATAGAGGACTCGTAGTGACGTAAGAGGAGAGCGGATAAAGATTGGGTGGTATTTCGGCAAAGAAGTGGCTAGAGAGATTATGGAACCTATTGAGCAGTTATCATTGTATGAAGAGGAGTCCGAGATGAAGTAGAAGAGAAGCTCGAGTCGAAAAACGATAATGCTATTATCTAGGAAACGGGCGAGATTGTTAATGAGCCACTTGCATATCATGATGACCTTCTAAGGATGACTTATGGCCTAGGGCAGAGATGTGAGTGCATAGGGAACCAACCCGGAGATTGTTTGGATTTGAGAGAGTGATGTTGAAACTAGGGAAATGGAAGGACCGGAAGTGGAGGACTCCGACAATGAGAGTTCACTGTGAGAATTAGTTTGGGTTAGGGTAGTTCTCTTAGAAATGTGTACCTTATTGAACCTGTTGATAGCCCATAGACGTCATGGATGTGTGTTTGGATTGCATATTTATCTTAGTAGATGCTTTGGTATGGGTATATACGTATGACAGGCTAGTGATTATAGATATTCCGGGATATGAGTATGTGTATTGGTGACTGTAGTTGTAAAATTTCTTAGCTGATACTTTGTATGACAGATATTTTGGGTTATAAATATATATGATGACCTTTTATGATATGGTTGTTTATTAATTCATTAAATAAAAATTGGTTAGTTATGTTTACTAGCCTGGTTACGGCATTTTCGGGCATGAAATTCTTTTAAGGGGGATGAATATAACAAACCGGAACTTTTGTTGTCTTAAGTTTGAATATTAATTTTTAATATTCCATAATATGGTCTTTTAATCAAAATAAAACCCTTGTTAAATAATAATTGGTAATAATTTATAGTTTTAAACCAAAATAAAATTTTGAATTTTCATATTTTATTTATAAAATAGAAAATTGATTTAATTTGAATTTCTTATAGAATCATAACAAAATATATATATATAAACTGGAAACCATTCATAGCAAATAAAAATGAATAAAATGAAAATATTATAAATAGAGATGATTATGGCTTATTAACAATATAGTGTATTATAATTAGAAAGAGTTTAAAATTGGATTTCTATATATACACATATTAGTTAAGAAGAATGTGTGTGTCTGTGTGTGTGTGTATAAGTTCAAAAAGGAAAATATAGCACTTATAAGTAAATAAATAAATATAGTATATTAAAAAAAAATTGAAAAATGTAAAAATAGATGAAAATGAAAATACACATGAGAGAAATGAGAAAAATTTATATAATCGCTTTAAAAGGGAAATCTTTTAAAAATGGTGTTTTGAAAAAAATGTCATTTCGTACATTTAAATTGAAATAGCAATAAATTTCATTGCTTTGAGTTATATATTTTAAATAGAAATATATATAAAATATGAAGGCTAAATTGTTTATTTAAAACCATTTTACATAACATTATTCTCAAAATATAATAAAAGCATGTTTTAAAATCAACTGAAAGTGGAAGTAAAAGTAAAGGTAAAACAACTAGTTAGAAGTAAATATTCATTATCTGGTCAAAATAGGAAAGTCCAAAATCTTTAACTTAACTTCTCTTTAATCCAAACCAAATATAAACTCAAGACTACCACACCTCGTTTCAATTCATCGACCTTGTTCAAATGCATCATTACATTTTATATGAATACATATATATGGATTTGTATGTATGTAGGCTTCAGTTTCAAAGTCTATAAATGTAACGACCCGATTTTTCGATGCCCGAAAATTGAACCATTAGGGTTAAAGAAGAAGGAGGTATAAGAAGAGAAAACAACACAACAGAATCTTACCATCGCAGCGGAATAAAATATAATAGATAATAACTGATCTTTACACAAAAGAAACTATATCCGTTTATACATACATCATCAGAATACAACATCAGAGCTCAACAATATATATAACACACAACTGGATAGTTATATTAACATGTCCTCACCATACTAACAATACAACTAACAACACAGAGGAATTATACATCAAGTATGCATACTACGTCTCTCCATGCAGCTCATCTCCTGAGCTTCACATCATCCTTTCCTGTATCTATAATACTCGGTTTAACACGAGCATTATAGTTAAATAACACCTGAGTCAGACTGGAAAACCAGCGTGAGAAAACGTACTCAGTTGGATTATTAAAGTTTCCAAAATCCTTTGAAATCAAAGGTATCTCGTAAGATCACGCCACAAATAAACATGCCAGATTTTTATCTTACGATACCAAAACATTTCTTATAAAATCCTCTGATATTATAATAGTGTCTATACACAAATACTTATTCAAATAGCCGAAATTGTTACATTATTAAATTCCAGCTACTAGCCACAAAGTGGGTTCTACAAACAAAAACCGTAAAGGCACGTAAGGAGAATGGATTTCCATCAATGGCATGGCTACTGGGGTACCGCCCGTCACAGTACGTAGTCTAGATCACCGTACCGAGGATCCACCCTTATCCCCTGCATCACAAGACCGGAGCTACCCCTTACTGGATAGTCCGAATAAGTTCACCCCATGATTGGGATCAGCAACCGCCTACATAGCCGAATATAAAGAGACATCTTGACAGGGGTGACCTTACCCTAATTGGTTGCTAGCCACTTAGCCTTGTGTGCACCTCCCCTGTTTTAGCCATTCCCGGTTGATGGGGCTCGAGGTAGCACACATACACTTAGAATACTTACCGCCCTCTTGACGATGTTCTGAAAGCATTCATCCATACAAGTCCGTTTTGGGTTCGAACAGAATCGAAGGCACAACTCCTACTACATCCATTTTGGAATCACCCTTAGGATTAGGAGCGATTGGCCCTTGCACTTCATTGCTCCATCTTCGACTTTCAGCTCTTGTCTTCCTCACGAAAACGTTTAAACTGGATCGAAGTGGTTTTCGAAAAATAATTTCTGATCCCGGTCTCTTCGAAACGATCAACGCATTGGCCAATGCTGATAGTGGGTTGTTTAACTACCAAATAACATTCACAAACAACCATCAGATTTAAATAATTTCCCAAATTATTTATTATTCAAAATATCTTCGCAAGATATCTACTATAGTTCAATCTGTTGAAATCAGTTTCAACTCTTTTCACTCGTGAAATAAAATACCAAATTGTTTATTTCCAATGAAAATCACCAAGTCCAAATACTTTGATTTTAAGATAATTTAAATCACTTTATTCTAAAATATACTTTAAACTTTTAAATTAAAACTACTTAAACACTTTATTTAAAAATATATACCTTTAAAAAATATTTTAAAATAAAACTACTTTATAAAATTTTAAAACAAAAGTTGAGCCAAACTAAATTTCAAAAAAAATAAGAGTTACAAAATTCTACACAAGTTTTTAAAATAAGACTTTAACCAAACTGTCTTTAAAATAAAACTATTTTAGAAAACATAAATATTTATAGTTATCTTTAAAATCATAATATTAGTCAACCTTCCAAATAGTTACTGCTATAATTAATTTAAATAAATGTTTACTTATAAAATTTAAACAAGTTAAATAATAATTTCTTAGAAATATTCCTTTAAACAAACTTTAAAACTTTAACTTATACTAAAAAAAAGAAATCTGCTTTGAAAACGTACTTGGCTTTTCAGGGAAATACACTTTTCTTCCACACCTTTAAAAATAAACCACCATTTATTTTTAAAACAAATTCTCATTCCTTCATAAATTTCGATCGTGAAATTTATACTTCAAAATATCCACTGATATCTTATTTCACTTTATAAACTCAGTTTATAAATTATATAGTCTCGTCTTCTTTAAATCATAGTTTCAAACACTAAATCAATTTTCAAATTGATTTTCAAAATTAACTCCATTTAAAATAAATTTCTTTACTTATCCAATTTTATTTCAAAACTTATTAATTTCAGATTTAACTTCTTTATTATGATTCAAAAATCTTTTTAACTGAAAATTACCAATTTCATATTTTTCCAAATTCCTTCTTAATCCTTTCCCATAAATTTAAACCTTGAATTTTAAAATAAATTCTTTACTCCTTTAAATAATATCACTTAGGCTTTTAAAATTCACTATTTCCCCTTTTATTCAAAATCTCCTTTCCCATACTTGGAATTTATTTATTAAAATTTAAAAATCAACTTTTATCCTTTTCTAATTCATTCTTTAATTTATCCCAAATTCCCTATAATCATTTCACTTACAAATTTTCTCTTTTTATTTTCTTTTCAAAAATCCAATCTATATATTTTTGGTAACTCAGTATACCCAAATATATTCAATCAAACCATAGCATCCATTATTTCCAATTACCATTGTAATCTATCAAAGATTATCCGACAAATCATAACACATAATATTTAAACAAATCTAAATATTTTGAGGAATCCAGTTGGATCCCTCCGACCTGTTTCCCTGCATCTATAGATGTTAGCACAATATAAAATACCAATTCCACTTCGAGGTGGAATATCGCGGTATATGGGTTATATTATCTCATCCGCTATTATGCGGCGCATAGGGTCTCATCCGCTATATAATGCGGGAAATCAATCACTCCAATATATATATATATACCACTATATACAATATATCACATCCAATCAATTCCATCATTCAATCAATAATTTAAATTTAACAATTTAAATTCAAATAACAACCCAAATGAGTGAGATTAACTTACCTTTAACTTTGCATGCAACACATTTCCAATCCGGCTATTTCCTTCTCGATTTTGGATCTTGTATAATGATTGTACGATTTTTTAATATTTGATTTAATCGAACAATTAAATTTCCATTTGACAATTTAATTAACCAATGATTTTATTTTAAACTAATAATTTGATTTAAAATTAATTTCCTTTTTAAAATCTTTTAGTGACTACAATAAATTCAATATGTTAATTGAACATTTTAAATCACCAAATTCATAAATTTAAAATAAACGGGTAAATTTAAATGTGTGTGTGTATATATACTTATAAAATAGTTTATATAGATTTAAAAATCTATTTTTATATAAACTCTAGCATTTTAAAATTTTCCATTTTCAAAATCTTACCCCTAAATACATTTAAATTCTTATAAAATAAAAATCCTTCAGACCTGTATATATTAAATTAAAACATAATTGTTTTATATATATTTCTAACTGTAAAATACAATTATTCTTCTCTGAAATGCATGCATTGGAATCTAGTAAACAATTTATATAGGTATAATAACAGAATTAAACAAGATTACCAGAACCAGGCATCATGCTCGAACTCGAGTGGAACCACGCGATGCCGTACCAAACAACTTCGTCGTTGCCTTCTCACCTCACACCTGCAGCCTCCAGTCGATTGCCCCTAATTGACATCTCAACATGCCATAGAACGCATGCACTCAGACACGCCGTCTCCCCAATTCGAATGCAACCCCTCTCTATACGCGCGCGTGGCGTTCATCGCGGCACGAACGACCAACCTCGTGCACGCCCTAGATCTCGCGCCTCACGCGCACCCTAGATCTCGCACCTCACACGCAAACGTCCCACTCCCTTCGATCGAACGATCAGTCTTGTTCATCGCTTATCTCGGTCTCCATTTTTTTGATTTAAAAAACTCGGCTCAATTTCATTGCTGCTATTTTAATTTTCTACTTTGAACTTTGATTTTGTTTTTAAGGATAAAAGAAAAGCTCGATTTTTTTTCTTTTTATTTAATTTAGTCCGGCTTCACTGCTTTGTAAAGGAAGAGGGAACACATGGCTAAAGCAAAGAAAGAATGGGTGCCAAGTGTATGAAGGAAAACGTGTTTAATTTTTTATAAAAAAATATTATTATATTAAATACATAAATATTAAATTTTGAATCCAAATCGTCACGATAATACAACTTAAAATCTTGACTTCCTATCAATGCGTGCCACTAGACGTTTATAATGTTAAACCCCTATTCCGAACGAAATGGAAAAGGTTTCGAGTCCCTACTTGATCGTATGGAGAAGATAGCATTTTGGACCCAGTTATTAAATTAAATTTTTGATATAAATTTTAGCGCGTTTACAAACCGTACGCTCACACGACAACTCCAAACAGAACAAAAATTGAAATCCGATAATAACACAATATTACGGATTCAATGGATCTGGTTTCGTCGAATTTCGAGACTGTGTCTCGGAAGGCTATTTTTAAATATCTATTTAAATGATATATTTTTAAAACCAAACGAACCGCTGTTAAATTCAATTTTAACTCATTTATTATCTTCAATATAATCGACATAAATTTTAACAGCTCAAAACTGAAGATTCAATTTTCACCCAATTTCAAATTATTAAATTCAGTAATTTAATTTCCAAATAATACTGATATTTGAAATTCAAGTTAAACCAACTTCCAAATATTTTAAAAAAAATTAAATATTCCAATTTTAAATATCTAAAAATTTCGGGCTATCGCATTCCACCGCCCTTAAAAGAATTTCATCTCTGAAATTACTAGTTAAGAAGAATGGTCCATAACCCGCTTATTATTTCCCAAACCAAACAGTCTTTTCACCATCAAGAACAATCTTTACATTATAGACACTATCACCCTTTCTAACATTCCAAACTTTTTCTATAGGTTCCTACCAATATCACTTACTCAATCATTCAAATTTAAATTTAAAACCAAACTTAAATTATCAAAATTTTCTCAAAATTTTCAAACTCCATAAATTTTTGAAAAATTTCGCCAGCGTCACCTTTGCGCGGCTAGATCGGTACAACTACAAAATGCCTCTACAGTCCCCCGGATTTCAAAAGAAAACAAAAAGCCAAGTGGCTAGACCAGAAAACCATCAAATTTCATACATAGATTTAAATACATACTTTTTGTTGAGCAATTAAATTTATCTTCTGAAATCGAATTCCAATTTTCCTTTTTCCTTTAAACACCTGTATCCCACTAAGCAATAATGTTCAATTGCAAAATTCAAAATTGCTTTACACATTTCTTTACAAAAGTTTTCATATCTATTCATTTACGTCCGTACGATGCACATATATTATCCGTATATAATACCCAACTCGATCGCTCACTCGATCGCACAATTTCACTTCCGAACTAGTATCGTTCACCCCACTTCCTAGTGTGGACTTAGATTTGGTTTCTTGATCAGAAACCATCATTCTCCTTGCATAGCCACAAACTATGATAGAGAATTTTCAGAATCAATCAAAAATCCATATATAGAGTTCGTCGTCGAAAATAGAGTGAAAAATCCCAACTCGGACCGGTATAACTACCTCGAAATTATGTGCTCGAATCTGGATCAAACCACTATGCGAAAAAAAATATACGTACATCTTACGTATTTATATCCAATTGATTCTTAGCTAAATCAATTTATTTTGATTTTCATTCACATTTATTTTGATTTTCATTCACTTATTCACAATTATCCTTTCACACACGCTTATTTCCTTCATTCAAATATTAACTTAGCATATTTCCACTACCAAATTTACTTAAGGATTTCACCATTCCTTTTTAAGTATAATATAAATGTTTTATATACCTCTTATAAATATTTTTACTTCACTGCTTTTGTTTATCTATACTTTTACACAAATTTTCATTTTCAATTTCATTTGAATTCAATTTCCCCTTCATTTTAAATATTGAATTCAATTTACATTATCTCAAACCCTACTTAATTAACCATTTCTCTTATTAGTTCCACTTACTAATTTATTCCTATCTCAAACCATTTTTACTTCCAAACTTTTATTATTTTAGTTCGCTTAGAACTAGTTCTATAACTTCACTCTACTCAATTAAATTTTAATATTCAGTTCTCAATTTCATTTAGTTATAACCAAATAAATTTCCAAATCTCAAATCTTTTTATTCAAATTTCCATTTTCAATTCCACTTGAATTACATTTTCCTTCCTTCCACCCATTGATTCCCAAACAAATTTAATACTTCATTTTATACAACAAGATTCAAAGGAATTTAAATTTCCCAAATTTTCAAATTTCAAATCCTTTAAAAAAGATTTCAAATATTTCTCTGGAATTCTATTTCAAATTATAAATCACATCTACAATTTACATTTACAAATCTCATTTGTATATGAATTTATATCTTAGCTTATAGTTATGATTTCAATTCCTTATTCAATTTTTACACAACACTGATAATAATTTAGTATTATCACTTCCTAACAACCAAGCATCCATATATAATTATAATAATTTATGAAAATTATTTCTTTTATATACAAAAATTAATTTGGGTAAAATTATTTTATTACCCTATTTAAAACAGTATGCGTCGGTTTATCTTGTTTAAGAGTTTAAGCACTCAACCGATAAATCAACACAATATAAAACAATTTTTATATTCACTAATAAATACGCGATCATCACTATTAATACACTTAGACTCATTCTAGAGTACTACGGACTCTATTTCAATGAGTAATCCCTACCAGAGCCAAGGTTCTCGCTTAACCTTCGGTTCTGATAACAAGTGTAACGACCCGATTTTTCGACGCCCGAAAATCGAACCGTTAGGATTAAAGAAGAAGGAGGTAGAAGAAGAGAAAACAACACAACAAAATCTTACCATCGCAGTGGAATAGAATATAATAGATAATAACTGATCTTTACACAAAAGAAACTATATCTATTTATACATACATCATCAGAATACAACATTTGAGTTCAACAATATCTATAACACACAACTGGACAGTTATATTAACTTGTCCTCACTAATCTAACAATACAACTTATAACACAACAGAATTATACATCAAGTACGTATACTGGTCTCTCCAATCCAGCTCGTCTCTTGAGCTTCACAGCATCATTTCCTGTATCTATAATACTCGGTCTGACCCGAGCATTATAGTTAAATAACACCAGAGTCAGTCTGAAAAACCAGCATGAGAAAGCACACTCAATTGGATTATTAAAGTTTCCAAAATCTTTTGAAGTCAAAGGTATCTCGTAAGATCACGCCACAAATAAACATGTCGGATTTTTACCTTACGATAACCAAAACATTTCTTATAAAATCCTCTGATATTATAATAGTGTCTATATACAAATACTTATTCAAATGGCCGAAATTGTTACATTATTAAATTCCAGCTACTAGCCACAAAGTGGGTTTTACAAACAAAAGCCGTAAAGGCACGTAGGGAGAATGGATTTCCATCAATGAAAAGGCTACTAGGGTACCGTCCGTCATAGTATGTGGTCTAGATCACCGTACCGAGGATCAAGACCGGAGCTACCCCTTACTGGATAGTTCAAATAAGTTCACCACACGGTTGGGATCAGCAACCGCCCACATAGCCGAATATAAAGGGACATCTAGACAAGGGTAACCTTACCCTAATTGGTTGCTAGCCACTTAGCCTTGCGTGCACCTCCCTTGTTTTAGCCATTCTCGGTTGATGAGGCTCGAGGCTATGCATTACCTTTTTAGCACACATACATTTAGAATGCTCATCATCCTCCTGACGATGTTTTGAAAGCATTCGTCCATACAAGTCCGTTATGAGTTCGAACGGAACCGAAGGCACTACTCTTACTACATCCATTTTGGAATCACCCTCAGGATTAGTAGCGATTAGCCCTTGCACTTCACTGCTCCATCTTCGACATCCAGCTCTTGTCTTCCTCATGAAAACGTTCAAACCGGATCGAAGTGGTTTTCAAAAAATAATTTCCGCTCCCGGTCTCTTCGAAACGATCAACGCATTGGTCAATACTGATAGTCGTTTATTTAACTATCAAATAACATTCACAAACAACCATCAGCTTTAAAAAAATTCCCAAATTGTTTATTATTCAAAATATCTTCGCAAGATATCTACTACACTTCAATCTATTGAAATCAATTTCAAATCTCTTTTCACTCGCGAAATAAATTCCAAAAATTGTTTATTTCCACTGGAAATCACCAAGTCCAAATAATTTGATTTTAAAATAATTTGAATCACTTTATTATAAAATATACTTTAAACTTTTAAATTAAAACTACTTAAACACTTTATTCAAAAATATATACCTTTAAAAATTATTTTAAAATAAAACTACTTTATAAATTTTTAGAACAAAAGTAAAGCCAAACTAAATTTAAAAAAAATAAGAGTTAAAAAATTCTATACAAGTTTTTAAAATAAAACTTTAACCAATTCTTTAAAATAAAACTATTTTATAAAACGTAAATATTTATAATTATCTTTAAAATATAATACTAGTCAACCTTCCAAATGATTACTACTATAATTAATTTAAATAAATGTTTATGAATAAAATTTAAACAACTTAAATAATAATTTCTTAAAACCATTTCTTTAAATATACTTTAAAACTTTAACTTATACTAAAAAAAATATGCTTTGAAAACGTACTTGGCTTTTCAGGGAAATACACTTCTCTTCCACGCCTTTAAAAATCAACCACCATTTATTTGAAAACAAATTCTCATTCTGTAACAACCCGCATATTTATCGATTTTATATTTAAATATTTTATTTAAATATTTTATCGTTAGTCGAATTTTAGTCCGAAAAGCTACTTTTCGCATATGGTCGAATTAGGACTTGGGACCACTCCCATTGAGTTCAAAATGACGTTTGCGATCTTTTTGAGTATAAGCTTCGATATGTTTGGAGAAAGTTGATTTTTGCTACTTTTTCCCGCTTATGACTTTGGTTTGGACTGCACCCTTATTAGCTCATCCCAACCCCCTTCTCTTCATAACTTCTCCTCTTTGCTTAAACACTCAAGCTTTAGCAACAATGGTGGAAGAGAATGGGAAATAGAAATTCCTAAGCCCTAGCTTGCTTTGCAAATCCAACTTCTTGCTCCAAATTCAAGAGAACCCATTGGTAAGCTTCCTCTTCATCTTCTCCAACTCATTCCCTCTTTGATTTCAGAAAATTCCTAAACCTAATTTAGGAAATGTTTCTCTTTTAAGCTTAGATTCAAGCTTGTTGAGTTGGAATTGAAGAGTGCTTGTTCTTGTCATTGCTTCATAGCATCTTCTTCATTCATTTGGGTTCAAAGGTGAGATTTTTATCTCACATCTTTGTCTATAATTATCTTCGATTGTTAGGTATGAATTCCTAACACTTATTCATGTGCAATTGATTTTGGTTTGGATTGATTTCGTGTATATTCCAATTTTTGGTATTTTGGTCTAATTTTATGAAAATCCTATTATGGATATTTGGACATTGATATTTGAGGCGTATCGAAGAGCCGTTTAGGCGGGGTTGTCGTTCGACGTAATTCCTTTGTCATCGCCATTTGCTCGATCGATCGTTTCCGATATTCGTTTGGCCATTTTTGGCCTAGGTTCAGGGAATGCTCTGAACCCCAGATTCAGACGTCTGAAACGTAATATTCAGACATCTGAATATTGTTCTGGGAAGATTTCTATTCCCAGATTCAGACGTCTGAATATATGGTTTCAGACGTCTGAATTGGTTCAATTGGAACCAGAAAGGAAATAGGCCAAAATATGCCTATTTCAGACGTCTGAAACACTTGATTCAGGCGTCTGAATTGTGTTCTGGAAATTTTTATATTTCCAGATTCAGACGTCTGAACCACTTGTTTCAGACGTCTGAAACTGCTGTATTTTGCCTATTTGCCTATTCGCTTGAGAATTCCAATTTAAATCGATTCGTGATGATCCTATTTGTTGTTATCATTTATTATGACTTTGATGACTCCTTTTTAGGGATTTTTGAATATCCATTTCGATGGATTCTTTATCGGTTTCTTTGGATTTTATTCACGTCTTCGAATGTGAATTTTACTGATTGATTGTTCCTACAATCTTCTTTGTGATTTGTCACTTTAAAAATATAAAGGTTTTCTATACTAGTAGTAAATAACAAAATTCTTTCATCAAAACGATTTCAATACTATTTTAATACCAAATTCGTTTATAAAACCGTTTTCCAATCTATTAGTATATATAAACCTTTACCTCACTCGTATGAGAAATCTAATTAAACGACTTAGTAAAACAAGTGGTATGAAACGCTTGCGTTCACTTTGTCGGTTAATTCTTGGACTTGTTCGAATGAATCTCTTGTGACAATTTTATAGTGGAGATCTACAGTTTGTTCGTAAATATTTAAGTTAAGCAAGTGGTTATGGGACATGAAGCTAAACTCATATATTTACTAGCTTAGTGTAATTGACACTTCTCGTTGATCATGCGATCATCTTTGTGGTTTAGACTAGCATTGTGCAGGGTCTTTGTGATTTGTTTCATCGGATGTCCCGCTGTACGATGTCGTTGTTCCCTTTGATTGTGATTTGGTTCATCGGACGTCCCGCTGTACGACGTCGTTGTTCCTTTTTCTTGTGATTTCTGGATTTCGTGTGTTGATTTCTGGAATTTATGTTTCACCAACTTTTACGATGGGCATTGATATATATGTCATTTATTGTGGCTTGGTAAATGAAATTAGGAGTATGACATTCCTTTTTATCTTGAGTAGATTATGGTGATATTGATTAATCTCTTGTTGATTTTCAATTACCTATTTATCACAGCTTGGCGTTGTGATTATTATATGTTTATGTCATATCTCTTATTATATATCACTTCATCTGATATTTATCGCTAGACTGATCCGTTTATTATTTTCTTCTTAAATAATACTCGGGTCAGACTGAGATTTTACAGGTGCTTCTGCTTGAATCCTTATCGGACTATCATCTGACTTTTGGCTAACTACTCTAGATTAGTAGTTTTTGTTGTATACATTTGAGACATAGACTCCTTAATGTATACTTATTCTTTTGTGTAGTTCGTGTAACTATTCTTTTGTGATATTGTGGATCTTTTTAGACCACTACTCTGATGTACACTTTCTAGTGTAATATTCATATCTTATTCCGCCTTTGTGATATGAATTGTCTGTGACTGATTTGTGTTATGCTTATTTCTATATTTGTTTTCCGAAAGATTTATATAGCCACCGTGTAGTAGCTTTGAGTTTGCGTCGGTATGTCGGATTTCCTCTTGAAATAGAAAGCATGTTATATTATCTGACATATCGATGCTCGCGCAAAGAAATTACACGGATGGTCGCTCCTCAACAGCCTTATTCTCCGTGCTAGTCGACAGCATTCACCGTAATGTTCTTGGCTAGCGTGGGTATAGAGGTGGGGCGTCACAGCTTGGTATCAGAGCCAAACTTCGGAACAATATAGAATAATTTAGCAAGGATCATGTCCTAAGTCTTTCTTAGGAGTTGTGCTTTAGGATTTTATTCGGGTCTTCGTACCGTTCTATCCTACTTTCTTTTATGATTCCTTGTTTTATCTATCAAGAATTGCTTGATATTTATCTTGAGAATAATTTTTTCCTCTTCTTTTTCTTAAAGAAGAGAAATGGTTAGACCAGGTCGTCCCAGCGCCGGTCAATCTAGTGCTACTCCCCAAGATGGAGTTTTTATGTTTGCCCAGCAGCTTTTAGATCTTGTTAAGAACGCCCAAGCTGCCGGACCCAATCCAGAGCCTACTCATCCTAGATCCGGTTTTGCACGCTTGTGCAGAGACTACACCGATTTGGGTGGAGGGCCATTCAAGGGAGAGTGTTATTGAAATTCAAGCTTGGCTCAAATCATGCGATCGCATCTTTTCTCGCATGAACCTTATTGACCTTCATCGAGTCCAGGTGGCTTCTAGCATGCTCCAAGAAAGAGCATTAGATTGGTATGAGCTTTTAATTTCTGAAATCATTGAAGTGGATCTCACTTGGGAGCAATTCCGGGAAAGGTTCGAATTGAAATTTGTGCCGGAGGCCGAAAAAGTAACTTTGGCTCGGCGTTTTATTGACCTTGCCACCGATTTTCGTTTGCTATGAGTTGCGGAAATTAGCATTCCACTTACCGCATTCCGCACTCGTTATGATTCTTATGAATGACTTATTATGTCATTCAATTTGTCTAGCCTATTTCATCCATTTTATAAATCGAATATGCTATGAATATTTCGATGAGACCATTCTTGTATATATTGATTTTGGATGAAAATAGTAATTTAAAATTTTGAAAATCTTTTTCATAAGATTTATTTATAAGTACAATTTGATTTTTGTTCTTGAAATGAACAAAGAGTATTCTTAAAACTTTTTAAGAGATTTATTTATCCTATAAAAGATGATTTTATGATTGTATTGCCCATTGAGTGCTTTAAGAATTTTGGTCGATGCGCTTGATCAACGTTATCGATAGGAATTTCCTAAACGCTTTGATGTGACAATCAGACACAATAAATTGACTTGTAAAAATGTAAATTTTTCTAGAAAAATTATTACATAAAGATAAATGTAATTTTGAAAGTTTTAACTTTTCAGGAAAAGAGGATTATTTAAAAGAATTCTTTTCCGATACTGTTATTCTTGTGATTCCTGAAGGGGAACCAAGACTTTGCTATTTGTACCGATACTAGTCGTATTGGTTTGGATGCCATTCTCTTGCAAAAGAGAACGTGCTATCACTTGTGCTTCTAAATCATTATAGCTTATCGAGACTAGATATGCCACTCATGATCTAGTGCTCGCGGCTATTGCTTTTACTTTTGGAATTTGGCATCATCATTTTTGGATGAGAAATTTGTTCTCTACCTCGATCATAAATCTTTGGAATAATTATTTTCTCATATGGAACTCCATGTTGACTCGAGTTCCTAGCATCTTATGATCTTGATATTCTTTTTATTCCTGAAAGGGAAATCGTGTTGCCGACGCGCTTTGTCGTAAGCAACAAGTGGTTGATTCTTTGATGTTGTCTGAATGGAATTATCTTTTCATCAAGTTCATCGGACGTTTTGGTACACTTCGTTTTATTGAGTTTTATCTCGTTCCTTTTATGGACTAGCGTCCGATGTCCTTTTATTGTTTTTGGATTCATTGGATGTACCATTGTACTACATCAATGTCTTCGCTTTTTGATTCATTGGATGTACCGTTGTACTACATCAATGTCTTTGCTTTTGGATTCATTGGATGTACCGTTGTACTACATCAATGTATCCGCTTTTTGATTCATTGGATGTACCGTTGTACTACATCAATGTCTTTGCTTTTGGATTCATTGGATGTACCGTTGTACTACATCAATGTCTTCGCTTTTTGATTCATTGGATGTATCGTTGTACTACATCAATGTCTTTGCTTTTGGATTCATTGGATGTACCGTTGTACTACATCAATGTCTCCGCTTTTTGATTCATTGGATGTACCATTGTACTACATCAATGTCTTTGCTTTTGGATTCATTGGATGTACCGTTGTACTACATCAATGTCTCCGCTTTTTGATTCATTGGATGTACCGTTGTACTACATCAATGTCTTTGCTTTTGGATTCATTGGATGTACCGTTGTACTACATCAATGTCTCCGCTTTTTGATTCATTGGATGTACCGTTGTACTACATCAATGTCTTTGCTTTTGGATTCATTGGATGTACCGTTGTACTACATCAATGTGTCCGCTTTTTGATTCATTGGATGTACCATTGTACTACATCAATGTCTTTGCTTTTGGATTCATTGGATGTACCGTTGTACTACATCAATGTCTTCGCTTTTTGATTCATTGGATGTACCGTTGTACTACATCAATTCCTTTTCTATTTGATTCATTGGATGTACCGTTGTACTACATCAATGTCTTTGATATTTGATTCATTGGATGTACCGTTTGTACTACATCAATGTCTTTGCTTTTGATTCATTGGGTGTACCGTTTGTACTACATCAACGTTTTTGCTATTTGATTCATTGGATGTACCGTTTGTACTACATCAATGTCTTTGCTATTCGATTCATTGGATGTACCGTATGTACTACATCAATGTCTTTGCTTTGGTTCATTGGGCGTACCGTTTTTGTACTACGCTGATGTTCCAAATTATTTGAGTTTCTAGTTTCTTGGGCGTACCGTTTTTGTACAACGCCGTTGCACTGGCTCAATTTTCTGCTATTCTTGACGTTCCCCATGTCTTTTATCTACGGAAATGCCTTAGGGATTCCGGTTTTCATTCTTGAGCCCGGTGTTATTGAGGGGATTGAAGTTTCACCAAATTTGACTTTTGAGCAACATTCTATTCGCATCATTGCTTCGGAGGTTGAGCGCCTTCGATATAAAGATATTCTTTTTGATAGAGGTTCAATGGTCTCAAATCCTAAGGATTTCTCTTGTGAAATCTTGAGAATCCATCGAACGAAAACTTTCGGATTTATTCCTTCATGCTCTTTATGGTGAACTTCTCGATTCAAATTTTCTTTTGTGTTAATATGCTTCTATGGTTGTTACTTCTTATATTTCCTTCTTAATTATTGCGAGGACGCAATTTCTTTAAGGAGGGGAGTTTGTAACAAGGAATCACAGTTTCACCCGGGTTCGCAACCACATCATTCGGCAAACACATGGCTCGATACAAGCATGGAAGTCAATCCGGCATTCCCACTCGGCATAAGCTCATCCGGCATTCTCATCCGGTCAAACCTCATCCGGTCCTCCACCAAACAACCGGTCTAGAGACCACTGCCGAACCAAACCATCTCCGCTTCACTACCGAACCACACTTTCCTCAACATACCACCGAACCAACATGCCACCGGACCATAGCCTCTTCTCCACAACCGGTCCAAACAAGCACCGAACCAAGCTTCGCCTACCCACCTACTGAACCACCTCACTACCGAATACACACCTACCCCCGGACCACTCCTACCACCGGTCCAAGCTCCTTGCCGAATGAGGCCTCGCCGAACCAGATAACTACCAGGCCAGATTGCTTCAGCCCGGGCCCACCAGCAGCTATATACATTCAGGACCCCTGCCCCCAGCCTCACTCTATAAATAGAGGGGCAGGGGTACAACAATGGCAGACAAGTTTGAGAGCTCAAGCACGGAAGGAACTTTCAAACTACTTTCATACACTTGTACACCAAGCATTGTACTTGTAATCTGAAAAAAGAAGATAATAACATATAAAGTGGACGTAGGCACGTTCTGGCCGAACCACTATAAATCTGCGTGTCTTTTACATTTCAGCCCCTTGCCTTTTTTCATATTTACATAACCCATCTAAATCATTAAGAATCACATAAAATCAACTAAATCACTCGACTTGGAGGTGTTTGCCCATTTTTTGTGCAAACATTTTTGGTGCTTTCATTGAGAGCTTCGAACTCGAAGCTTCAGCTTCCCTCATTCAACCTTCTTTCCCAATAGCACCTTTCATTGCCTAGGAAACATGACTTCCAGGCCAAGAAAAGACGCCAACAAGGGAAAGAACGCTGCAACTAGCAGCGCTCCAAATCCAGTAGATCCAGATCAAGAGAACCATCCCACTACAGCAGCAGTGCCACATGTAGATCAGGCAATTCCAACAGCCCCTGCCGCGGAACAACCGGCAGTAATCACTAGAGCAGACCTAGACAGAGTTGTGGTGGAAGTGACTAATCGCTTCGCATCCCAACAAGAAGCTTTGGTGAACCAACTCATGTCACGCTTGAGGGATGTCAAAGAATCCAACCGCAACACTGAATCATGGGATGAATCTCAATCTGGAGGATCTCGGAGACAGCAAAGGTCTTCCCTCTTCGAGGAAGCCATCAACAGGAACAACAATGATAGGGGCCGCGCCCGGACTCAGCCTGAACTCCGACTCGATGAAGCACTTGGAACCGAACCCAGTGGGGGAGGCGCCAGGCGAGGGTCGGATGTGGCTGAGCCAGTCATGCCACCTAATCATAGAAACCCCGCTGAACGGAGCCGAGCTAGAACCCAGCCCGAAGTTGACCCCATGGAAATGCTCGAAACAGAACCCCGCAGGGGAAGATCAAGGCAGGGGGCAACTGTAGCTGGTCCTAGCATGCATCCGAGCAACCAGAGACAACCACTGGATCACGTCAGAAGTGATAGACTATACCATCCCTACAGGTCATCTGGACGAGACCGATCTTGCAGGGAAGAACCAAGTTCATTTCTATCCGCTCCAAATTCTGATGAAAGAATGGCACGACTATTCAGAGAATGCGTCCAACGGGAGCAAAGGGACCGAGGAATAGGCGCTAGGGTCACCAGCCCCTTTACCCGCAATATCGAAACTGCCATCACCCCCCGAGAATGGAAAATGCCAACCATGGAACCTTACAAGGGAACTTCCGACCCCATCGTACACTTACAAAGATACACCCAGCATATGCTCATGAGCGGAGCAACAGAAGGGGTGTTGTGTAAATGCTTTCCGCTATTCCTAGCAGATCTTGCTACCTCCTGGTTCTGCCATCTATCCCAAGGATCTATCAGCTCATGGGAGATGTTGAAAGAAAGGTTCATTAGCCAGTTCCGCATCCATGTAGAACAACCCAAGGATGCTTATTCTCTATCCAATGTTAAACAGAAATCCGGAGAGACACTGCCACAATATCTAACTCGGTTCAACGCCGCAGCGGCCGCAGTCCAAGATGCCGATGAGAAACTCACCCTAATGGCCCTCTGTAGCGGTGTACATCCAGATACCAAGTTCGCAAGAAGACTAACTAAGGAAAAACGAGCTACTTTACCTGATTTCTTCCATGAAGATGGAAAGTATATGAGACTTGAAGACGCCGCCACTGAGAGGCAGTCAGGGCAACAAGGTAAGACAACTTCGGACAAGATTCCCGCTGCAACCAAGGACATTCGAAGAAATGAATCTAGAGACAATGCTGGGGGCAAGAAGGTTGAAAAACGCCAATATCGACCAGGACCGAGATTTGACTCCTACACTCCTTTGAATGAAACCATTGAAAACATCTATCTAGCCACTCAGGGCGAACTCGGATACAAGCGCCCCCCGCACAAGAAAGAATCTGATAACGCCCTCAAGTCTGGAAAGTTCTGCCGCTTCCACGAATCCCACGAACATGACACCAATGAATGCCACCATCTCCGGGACTTGATCGAAGAACACGTCAGAAGAAGAAGGCTGGAACACTATGTGAAAGGTCAGAACAGGACTCCAACCCCTGCTAATGAAAACTCAAAGCGACCCCTTCCAGAAGTAAGCGGAGGGAATCGCAACACCAGTGGCTCTAGTCAAGAGAAGATAGTGGTCCATACCATCTCGGGAGGACCACACATCGCCGACAGAAGCTGGGCAGAGATGGAAAGATACGGCAAGTCACTTAGAAATGCTGAAGGCTATGTTAACTCCATTATGGAAGAACGCCACCCGAAACGGAAAGAGAGTGAGGACATCGTGTTCAGTAAGCGTGATTTAGAAGGAAGACAGTATCCGCATATGGATCCCATGGTCATCTCTGCCTGGTTTGGTCCAGCTAAAGTTTTCCGAATTCTAATAGACACAGGAAGCTCCGTAAATATCCTGTTCAAGCATGCTTTCGACAAAATGAAGCTGTCAATGAAGGATGTGTCTCCCTGCAACAAACCCCTGCACGGTTTCACTGGAGATGCGAAAATGCCCCTCGGGCAACTTGACCTCTTCGTCGAAATAGGAAGTCATCCCCGCTCCGTTGTACGAAAACAAACGTTCGTACTAATAGAAAACCACTCGGCCTACAACGCCTTCTTGGGAAGACCAGCCTTGTCTGACTTCCAAATTGTCCTAGCCCCGTGGTGCCTAAAGATGAAATTCCCAACAGATGACGGAATAGGAGAAGTTGAAGGAGATCAAGACGCCGCTCGAGATTGCTATGTAACTGAACTTCGCAATAACCATAGAAAGAATAAAGGGAAAGATGCAGAGACTACTCTCTGCATGAAAAGCTTGGAAGCATAGCAACTAAAGAAAGCCCCTCCTCTTCGATACACCAGCGATCCTTTCAATGAACTAGACCCCAGGGATAAGGAGGAGGAGGCTACCGCTGAGCCTGCAGAGGCCATGGAATTCGTATCTGTAGACAAACATGATTCAAACAGACTATTAAAAATAGGATCTCAGCTAAAAACAGAATTAAAGGATCAACTCGTCGACTTTCTCCGCCACAACTTAGATGTATTTGCGTGGACACATGCCGATATGACAGGAATCTCCCCAGACATAGCATGCCACATGCTGAACATCGATCCCACCAGGGCACCGATAAAGCAGAAAAAGAGAAGCATGGGAGCAGAACGATCAGCAGCCCTCGACGAGGAAGTAAAGAACCTACTTGCTAATGACTTCATATGAGAAGCCATCTACCCCGAGTGGATAGCTAACCCGGTACTAGTAAAGAAAGCTAATGGGAAATGGCGAACATGCATTGATTTCTCCAACTTAAATGACGCTTGCCCGAAGGACTGCTTCCCGCTCCCCCAAATCGATCAACTTGTGGACAGCACTGCCGGGCACGAACTTTTATCTTTTATGGATGCATACTCCGGATACAACCAGATTCCCATGCACGCTCCCGATCAAGACCACACTAGCTTCATCACTGACCGGGGGTTATATTGTTACAAAGTCATGCCTTTTGGACTCAAAAATGCCGGAGCCACCTATCAGCGCCTCGTCAACAAGATGTTCGCGGAATTAATAGGACGAACTATGGAAGTATATGTGGATGACATGTTGGTAAAGTCCAGGAAAGCCGACGATCATGTAAGCCACCTGAGCGAGATGTTTCAGGTACTTCGCCGATATGGAATGAAGCTGAATCCTCTAAAGTGCTCCTTCGGAGTGTCATCGGGAAAATTCTTAGGGTTCATTGTCCATTCCAGAGGAATTGAAGCAAACCCTGAACAAATCCGGGCTCTAAAAGAAATAAGGATACCTTCCACCCGAAAAGAAATGCAAAGCTTAAACGGAAAGGTAGCCGCCCTAAGCAGATTCATTTCCAAAGCAACTGACAAGTGCGTCCCTTTCTTCGAAGCTCTCAAGAAAGACAAAGGAAAGTTCGAATGGACCGATGAATGCTTAAAAGCCTTCCTTAACCTGATCGAACACCTCCAGAAACCACCGGTACTCTCAACTCCAAACGAAGGCGAAGAGCTATACCTGTACCTCGCTGTATCATCTCATGCTCTAAGCGCTGCCCTGGTAAGAGAAGAAGACCGCACACAACGCCCGGTGTACTTTATAAGTAAGAGATTTACAGGGGCAGAAGCCAGATATCCTAAACTTGAGAAATTGGCATATTGTTTATTGATCGCGTCACGAAAACTACGACACTACTTCCAATCTCACTCCATCGGAGTTCTAACCGATCAGCCACTGAGACAGGTGCTCCATCGTCCCGACACTTCTGGACGACTCCTCAAATGGTGCATTGAACTAAGTCAGTATGACGTCACCTACCATCCTCGCACTTCTATCAAGGGGAAAGCCCTGGCCGATTTCATTGCCGAATTCACCACCAACGAAGGCAAGGATCGGCTTGAAATAGCAAAAAACATCAAGTGGAACCTCTTTGTAGATGGAGCATCAAACGAACAAGGCTCGGGGGCAGGTATTGTGATAATCACCCCCAGGGGAAGAAAGCTGTACTATGCATTAAGGTTGGAATTCGTGGCCACTAATAACGATGCGGAGTATGAGGCAGTAATAGCGGGATTGGAGCTTGCCTTAGAAATTGGAGTCAATTCTTTATGTCTTCATAGTGATTCTCAACTTATCGTAAACCAAGTACTAGGAGAATTCCAGACACGAGGAGAACGACTCACAGCATATCTAAAGAAAACCAAACTGCTGCTCGACCAATTGGACCATTATCTAATCAAACACATTCCTCGAGAAGATAACCAAGAGGCCGATGAACTAGCAAAGCAAGCTAGTATGATGAATAGCACCATTTCCGGAGCACTAGCCATCTCAAGGCAGCTAGCCCCAAGTTTTGAACAAGTGAATCTGATAACTGCAATTGAAGAAGCAACTTGGATGACTCCTATCCGGAAATATCTACAGGACGGCACACTACCAGACAAACGTGATGAAGTCAGGAGAATTTTGAGGAAAGCTCCCCACTACACAATACAAGAAGGCATCCTCTATCGGCGTGGCTTCTCTAGCCCCTTATTCAGATGCGTCGCTGGAAGGGAAGCCAAGGAAATCTTATTCAACATCCATCAAGGTAGTTGCGGAGATCACACTGGAGGGCAGACTCTGGCGAAGAAGATACTCTGATATGGATATTACTGGCCCACACTAAACAAAGACGCCTTAGACTTCGTCAAGAGATGCGACAGATGTCAGAAATTTGCCAAGATTCCTCGACTACCCACAAATGAGATTACTCAAATGACCAGCCCTTGGCCCTTTGCTGTATGGGGAATTGATTTAATTGGCGAACTGCCAACGGGCAGGGGCGGGGCCAAATATGCTATAGTGGCAGTCGATTATTTCACCAAATGGGTGGAAGCGGAACCCCTAAATAAAATATCTTCTGCAAAAGTTATCAACTTCTTGATCAAAAATATTCTGTGCAGGTACGGAGTACCACTCAAGATCATATCAGACAACGGACTCCAATTTGACAGCGAAGAATTCGCCGACTGGTGCCAAGAGCATGGAATTCATAAAAGCTTCTCATCGGTAGCTTATCCTCAGGCAAACGGACAAGTCGAAGCTGTCAACAAAATTCTCAAAACCCTAATCAAGAAGAAACTCGAAAAGTCAAAAGGCGCTTGGGTGGACGAACTTCCTACGGCACTTTGGGCCTACCGCACATCTTTCAGAACATCAACGGGACATACTCCTTTCTCTTTGGCATACGGATCGGAGGCAATGCTCCCTGTTGAGACTATTGTTCCTTCCCATCGTAGGATCCACTACAATCCAGAAGAAAACGAAGAACTCCTCCTCATGTCTTTGGATCTGATTGAGGAAAGGAGAAACGATGCAGCTCTCAAAGCAGCAGCTCACAAACAAAAGGTGGCAGCACTATACAACTCCAAAGTCAAACATCGCATCTTACAAGAAGGAGATCTTGTCCTCAGGCGAATCTTTCCGCGCCCCGGGGCACTGGACCCCATCTGGGACGGACCATATGTAATTCATAAAGACCTCCACAACGGAGCTTATATTTTGTCAACAGTGGACGGAGAGGTGTTCCAGAGGGCATGGAACATCTGACACCTCCGTCGATACTTTTCTTAACTTGTACTGTCCATATGAAGTGAATTAACAAAGAGAATCAGTGGACGTAGGCATTTTCATGCCGAACCACTTTAAAAAATCTTGTCTCTTTTTAACTCGTTCCTTTATATCTTGGCTGCTTGTTAAGCTTTATCCTTTTCTGTTAAACAAAATCTTATGGCATCTCCACTCAAGACGCACCACGGCCTCATCTGGACAAGGCCTAACAGGTACGCTACGATTCTATGCACTCGCCAATGAGACTCTTTTGCTCCAGCATCCCTCTGCTGCGGGTTAACTCATTACTCGCGCCTGCCCTCAAAGCCAACTGTAATGAGCCGATTATAAGTCATCATAAAGGCCGACTATAGCCGATGGCAGCTCATTACGGCGTTCGGCTCGCCGGCAACTGTGAACCTACTTTAAGCCCCAACATAAGGTGTGGCCAGCCAGGGGTAGTTCACGGCCAACGGCACCCACGCTAGCCGGCCACGGTAAATCGAATAATACCCACGATTACGGACCATAATGGTTCGGGTAGTTACCGTGCGCGATCTCGGCTCCGATGTGTCTTAAGTGCGGCTGTGGTAAAAAAGAAAACTCCCCGCGGAGGCGTAAGATGGGTGACAAATGTCTCCAAGACCCACAGCTAGGGAAAGTGACTACAAAACCCGTTTGCCACGAACTTAAGCACATCGACGGCCTTCCGTGACTGGAAGTTTTACTTTTTCTATATTTCCATTTCATTTAAATACTTTTCCCCTATCCTGTATAACAAACTCTAAAGTACAGGAAACCGAACAGGGAGCATTCACTCATGAGAATCTAAGCCCGCGTACTGGGTGGCAAGGTACTCAGATATATTCATGATCAGTTACACAAGATGCTCAAAACTACCGCCTGCAAATAAAACATGAAGGGCGGTACTCTCTTCTCTTGTACATAGATGCATAACTATAGCTTATTCATATGTCACACCAACATTGCAAAACATGAAATTATATTTCAAGCAAAGGCTTAACATCAAACACAACTAAAATCACAGGCATATACATGGTTATACTTCTCACGCAGCACATCAAAATGACAACAACGTTTAAACATAACAAAATCAGCTTATATTATGAAATCACACCAAGTTATTCTCTGCAAATAATATTATTACAGTCACATCAATGTTTTGGACTAACGTAAACAACAGTAAAAAGAGAAATAAAAAGCGGCCGAATCCGGACGAATAACCAGCTGCGTCCACACTCCATCACCAATTTCCCAAGCCTATTTGGCCGCAGGGCCGGAACCCCCAGCATGTTGATCGGAAGTTCCACCTGTCCAATTCAGAAAAGGAATCCATTAAACAAACGATAAACGATCAAGTTATGGAAACCCGGAAAGAAAAGGAAAAGAGAAGAATAACTCACCAGCGTCCGTCGCTTGATTCTCATCCTCCAGTTGCACACCCGCTTCCTCCGCAGCGAGCAACCGCATCCCCTCCTTCACCGCCACTTGCTCCTCTTTCGAGAACTGAGCAGTGACCACATCCAGGCTAAAAGCCACTCCACCTTCCTTACCCGCATCGACCCTGGCCTCCTCTAAAGCCCGGAGATATATCTTAGCCATGACCCGGGGATAGTCATCCATCCAAGACAAGCTGCCCTCCTTCCAAGTGCGGAAGTACATGTCCTGCAGCATCTCGTCCATCATCCCCTCATTCTCCTCGAACTCCCTCACCCTGGCCTCGGAAGCTTGCAACTTGGCGACAACGGCATCCCTCTCTGATCAGTATCTCGAGCAGTCAGCCTGGAGAGACCTCCTCATCTCCTCCTTTAACTTGACTTGAGCCATCTCCGCGGCCTCAAGCCTCCCAGACAACTCCTCTACCTGCTCGAGATCCGCATTCCGAACCTCATCCACTGTCGCAATGGCCATGTCTATCCGCTCCTTACAGGCGGCCTCCATCTTCCGTAATTCCGCCCTACTAGCCTTTTACATGGTCTCTTTCAAACGCCTGGAGGCTTCCTCGTGCCGAGAAATCTGAACGGCTTGACCGGCAAGCTGTTCGGCCTGATCAGCAACCTTCAGCCGCAACCGAATATTAGCACTTCCAATCTCCTCCCCAGCCTTGACCAATTGAGCATGATACTTCATTAACTTCTTGGTCTCCTCAGCCACCCGATCAATATTAGCCTTGGCCTCGTCTCCCATGGTAACTACCCGAGTGGTAAGCAGATCAAGATCTAGAGACCTAGCCTCGTCTAACACTCGTACCAGGGGGTTACGGGGAAGGAGGTGTTCACCCGTGGCCTCATCAAATGAAATATCCCGAGAGCTTGGATCTAAATCAGGATGACCGGCAAAGGGGTCACGGGGCACGTCAGGACGCCTTATGCGGATAACTGTAGGATTCTTGGAAGGAGGTGGAGGGGGGATAAACTCCGTACTCTCCTCCGTGGCATCACGAGGAGGCTGAACAGGAAGCTGCGGACCAGGAGAAGGCTCAAATAAAGAACGACTCCTCTTCTTTTTCTGAATGCCCTCTTCGATGACCCCGAGAAGAGGACGGTATTTGACCACGTCCCCAGTACGACCAGTGGAGGCTTCGCAGAAGCTCTCATCAACTTGAACTGTTCGAGGTGGTGTCGAACGTCTGACGTTTTAACCACCTGGCCTGCCCCTGGAATAAAGAACAAGTGTTACGAACATACAATGGTCCACAATTCAGGAGACATGTTAAGTAAAAAGGAAGAAAAGTGTGAAGGCACGTCTATTATACGAACCCTACGGAGGAGTGGGGTACTGCAATAAGTCCTGAATCTCATTCCAGGACGGGAGTGAACCATAAAATATTTCTAAGTCCTTATCGAAAATGGAATCGACAGAGGACAAAAGTTCACCTTGCACCGCCGAAGTTACCCTAGCTGAGGAGCCTTTAGGGGATGGATCGACACCAGCCACAGCCTTGCCCACCTCCTTTGCCTTTTCCACTTCCGATTCTTCCTCCGATTCCCCGAAGGCCTGACGGAGGGCCTCATCCAGTTCAGAATCTTTCCCAGAGGTTAAGGCACCAGCATCACCATCAACATCTCCATCGCCATCTCCTCCGCCTTCTGACTCTCCTCCCACATCGCCTCCTTCGCCCTCTTCCACACCTTCCCCCTCCGGGATGATCGGGCGAGTACTAGGAGAGGGGCCATCAGACTCCTTGAGCTTCTTACCCCCCACGACTGGGTGTTGAGCAAAGGGCTTTCTCTTGCCACTCTTCACCGTGGCCCCCTCCTTAGCTTTAGCCGCCTTCTCCTCAACCGTGTCCCTCTGCTTAACCACGGACTGGTGCGGCAGGATCAAGTTGTACTCCAGGAGGGTAGCGTTCCTGATCAGATAGGCGGCTGACCTGTCCCTCTCGGAGATAGCCTTAATTTCTGCTGCCATATGGACTAGGCGATCGCTCTCCACCACCGCAAAGCCACCTGTCGCTAACAAACAACAGAAGCACATAAGGAAAGGAATTGAAATCAGGACAGGGATTACGAATAAAGAGTTAACTTACATCCGGAAGTGAAGCGACGAATGGAGACAGAATCGTCCTTCACAAAGAACCACTCCTTCTTGAACATGCTGTACTTTGAGTACAGGTCCAGGACCGGCTTGAAGGAGACGGCCGACTCTAAGCTAATGTAGGGGGACCCCTTCCTATAGCCCCTCAGATTATATAGATACCGGATTTCCCGGTTGGATGGAGAATGCCCGTACCTCTTCTGGAAGATAGAATATAAGCACACCAAGATGGCATACGAGTTGGGCTGCAGCTGGAAAGGCGACACCTTTAGATATGTAAGGAAGCTAACAACCCAGGCGTTGATAGGGGGAATGGCCCCGCACATGCAATGGTACCGGCTGTAGGCGAAATACCCTTCGGGAGGGTCGTATGGCATCACCCCGACTCCCGGAAGCAACATAAGCGCCCTATCTATCCCGAAAGAACGGGATATAGCATCAAGCTGCTCCTCCTTTAGAGAACTAGGGAAGCAGTCGGGAGGGGAGACCAGGAGCTCCTGGGGTTCATACCCCTCCACCAGCGATCTCGAGGCAGTTCCATGCTCCCCGGACCCCGATTGGGCTGGGGGCACGGAGGAAGGCTCGCCTCCATCCTTGGATTTCCGTCTGTCTGATCGTGTTTCCGCCTTGCGAGACATTTATCTGCATACACAAAAGTGAAAAGACAGGTTGTTAGAACAAAGAATACAGAGATTTAAGAAAAAAAGAATGCATAAGTCCGGAATTCTGCTAAAATATCAAGTTCATTCGGCAGTGCAAGTGAGTTCATTCGGCAGGGAGATAATAGGTTCATTCGGCACTCAGAGTCATTCGATATACATGTCATTCGGCACTAAGAGTCATTCGGTATACATCCATTCGGCACTAAGGCCTAAGGCCCATTCGGTAAAACGAGGACTTTCGTACGTATTCGGCATCAGCACATTCGGTTATCAAGTTCATTCGACGAAAGGGGATATACCTGATTCGGCAAAAGCTTGGTTCGGCAAAGAGTTGGTTCGGCTATGAATTGATTCGGCTCTCTCTGATTCGGTGAAGAAAACCTAAGGGGGTATAGCCCCTATATATAGACTGGAGGAGCACCACCGGACCAGATGGTTCGGCATACCGGACCACCCATATGCCGAATGAAAACATCCATCCGGACCAACCAAACACCGAATGACGTTGTCTCCACCAGCGAAAGTCAGAAGCAGGGGGCACGCAGAGCGCCTCAATCAGATAAGTACCGAACTCTAGGACCTACTAATAAAGTAGAGAATATGATAACAATGAATGAGTCGTAAATCTCCCACCAACGTGGGTTAATCATTTACACGTGTACGCGACCACGAACGGTCCATAGGCACGCTCTGAATGGCTATTAACCCTATCGTCGTGAGAATTTGCACTTTGACATCCTTTTTTTTAAGCTCATCGGTTAAATGGATATTTGATTCTGATAGTTATGAAATGGCTAAGCTACTTACACATGTACGGGGTCGCGAACGATCCCTAGGCATGCTCTGAGCTGGCGA
Source organism: Allium cepa (assembly GCA_030765085.1). NCBI lineage: Eukaryota > Viridiplantae > Streptophyta > Magnoliopsida > Asparagales > Amaryllidaceae > Allium > Allium cepa. The sequence continues at coordinate 639,787,513 of CM060939.1, read as the reverse complement.
TAAACCACCTTAACAAACGACCCAGGGATCCACTCTAACGTGAACCTGGCATCGATAATGCTAAACCCCCTCGGGGCACACTCTCTCGCCTCGAACGGCACGATTCACTCTATCTCAAAAATTTCGATCCCGAGCGATCGTTATTTGAAATCACACTAAAACTGTAAATTCCTTTGCAGGACATCAACAGAATACAAACATCCAGCCCATGGCATTACAAAACAAGCCTTTCTACCACAGGGAAACAAAGCGCGACACATGCAAGCACGTGCCCCACTTTGGGGGGCAAATGTTGGGCGAATTCTCACCCAGAAGATCTCGAGACCAAGGAATCACAGTTTCACCGGGGTTCGCAACCACATCATTCGACAGCCAAGAAGCTCAATACTAACCTAGAAGTCCATCCAACATTCTCCATGAAGAAGCTCATTCGGCCCCAAGCTTTCATTCGGCCCCAAGCTTCCATTACCGAACCAACATTCGGTCATCTCCATTCGGCCTCCTTCGTATTCGGCCACCGGACCAAACCCATCCCCATCTTGGCCGAACCAGTCACACAACCGGTCCAGACAGCCAACACCGGACCAACCTACAAGCCAATACCGGACCAGACCATGCTCCTACCACCGGTCCACCACAACTCCACAACCGGTCCAGACAGCCAACACCGGACCAACCTACAAGCCAATACCGGACCAGACCATGCTCCTACCACCGGTCCACCACAACTCCACAACCGGACCACCAACACCAAATCATTCATGGCCGGACCAATGCCACCGAGCCAAACACATACCTCACCACCGAATGAAGCTCCGCCGAACCAGATGACTGCCAGGCCAGATTGCTCCAGCCCAGGCCCACCAGCAGCTATAAACATCCAAGACCCCTGCCCCCAGCCTCACTCTATAAATAGAGGGGCAGGGGTACAACAATGGAAGAGGAGGTTTAGAGACAAGTTTGAGAGCTCAAGCCTGGAAGGAACTCTCAAACAACTTTAGATACTTGTAATCAAAGCTTTGTACTTGTAATCTAAAGAAAAAAGGAGAATAACATATAAAGTGGACGTAGGCACGTTCTGGCCGAACCACTATAAATCTGTGTGTCTTTTACAGTTTAGTCCCTGCTTTTTATATATTTGCATAAATCATCCAAATCACTAGATACAACATAAAATCAACCAACTCATACGACTTTGGGTGTTTGCGGCCATTTTTTACGCAAACATTATCGTTAGTCGGATTTTAGTCCGAAAAGCTACTTTTTGCATATGGTCGAATTAGGACTCGGGACCACTCCCATTGAGTTCAAAATGACGTTTGCGACCTTTTTGAGTATAAGCTTCGATATGTTTGGAGAAAGTTGATTTTTGCTACTTTTTTCCGCTTATGACTTTGGTTTGGACTGCACCCTTATTAGCTCAGCCCAACCCCCTTCCCTTCATAACTTCTCCTCTTTGCTTAAACACTCAAGCTTTAGCAACAATGGTGGAAGAGAATGGGAAATAGAAATTCCTAAGCCCTAGCTTGCTTTGCAAATCCAACTTCTTGCTCCAAATTCAAGAGAACCCATTGGTAAGCTTCCTCTTCATCTTCTCCAACTCATTCCCTCTTTGATTTCAGAAAATTCCTAAACCTAATTTAGGAAATGTTTCTCTTTTAAGCTTAGATTCAAGCTTGTTGAGTTGGAATTGAAGAGTGCTTGTTCTTGCCATTGCTTCATAGCATCTTCTTCATTCGTTTGGGTTCAAAGGTGAGATTTTTATCTCACATCTTTGTCTATAATTATCTTCGATTGTTAGGTATGAATTCCTAACACTTATTCATGTGCAATTGATTTTGGTTTGGATTGATTTCGTGTATATTCCAATTTTTGGTGTTTTGGTCTAATTTTATGAAAATCCTATTATGGATATTTGGACATTGATATTTGAGGCGTATCGAAGAGCCGTTTAGGCGGGGTTGTCGTTCGACGTAATTCCTTTGTCATCGCCATTTGCTCGATCGATCGTTTCCGATATTCGTTTGGCCATTTTTGGCCTAGGTTTAGGGAATGCCCTGAACCCCAGATTCAGACGTCTGAAACGTAATATTCAGACATCTGAATATTGTTCTGGGAAGATTTCTATTCCCAGATTCAGACGTCTGAATATATGGTTTCAGACGTCTGAATTGGTTCAATTGGAACCAGAAAGGAAATAGGCCAAAATATGCCTATTTCAGATGTCTGAAACACTTGATTCAGACGTCTGAATTGTGTTCTGGAAATTTTTATATTTCCAGATTCAGACGTCTGAACCACTTGTTTCAGACGTCTGAAACTGCTGTATTTTGCCTATTTGCCTATTCGCTTGAGAATTCCAATTTAAATCGATTCGTGATGATCCTATTTGTTGTTATCATTTATTATGACTTTGATGACTCCTTTTTAGGGATTTTTGAATATCCATTTCGATGGATTCTTTATCGGTTTCTTTGGATTTTATTCACGTCTTCGAATGTGAATTTTATTGATTGATTGTTCCTACAATCTTCTTTGTGATTTGTCACTTTAAAAATATAAAGGTTTTCTATACTAGTAGTAAATAACAAAATTCTTTCATCAAAACGATTTCAATACTATTTTAATACCAAATTCGTTTATAAAACTGTTTTCCAATCTATTAGTATATATAAACCTTTACCTCACTCGTATGAGAAATCTAATTAAACGACTTAGTAAAACAAGTGGTATGAAACGCTTGCGTTCACTTTGTCGGTTAATTCTTGGACTTGTTCGATTGAATCTCTTGTGACAATTTTATAGTGGAGATCTACAGTTTGTTCGTAAATATTTAAGCTAAGCAAGTGGTTATGGGACATAAAGCTAAACTCATATATTTACTAGCTTAGTGTAATTGACACTTCTCGTTGATCATGACGATCATCTTTGTGGTTTAGACTAGCATTGTGCAGGGTCTTTGTGATTTGGTTCATCGGATGTCCCACTATACGACGTCGTTGTTCCCTTTGATTGTGATTTGGTTCATCGGACGTCCCGCTGTACGACGTCGTTGTTCCTTTTTCTTGTGATTTCTGGATTTCGTGTGTTGATTTCTGGAATTTATGTTTCACCAACTTTTACGATGGGCATTGATATATATGTCATTTATTGTGGCTTGGTGAATGAAATTAGGAGTGTGACATTCCTTTTTATCTTGAGTAGATTATGGTGATATTGATTAATCTCTTGTTGATTTTCAATTACCTATTTATCACAGCTTGGCGTTGTGATTATTATATGTTTAGGTCATATCTCTTATTATATATCACTTCATTTGATATTTATAGCTAGACTGATCCGTTTATTATTTTCTTCTTAAATAATACTCGGGTCAGACTGAGATTTTACAGGTGCTTCTGCTTGACTCCTTATCGGACTATCATCTGACTTTTGGCTAACTACTCTAGATTAGTAGTTTTTGTTGTATACATTTGAGATATAGACTCCTTAATGTATACTTATTCTTTTGTGTAGTTCGTGTAACTATTCTTTTGTGATATTGTGGATCTTTTTAGACCACTACTCTGATGTACACTTTCTAGTGTAATATTCATATCTTATTCCGCCTTTGTGATATGAATTGTCTGTGACTGATTTGTGTTATGCTTATTTCTATATTTGTTTTCCGAAGGATTTATATAGCCACCGTGTAGTAGCTTTGAGTTTGTGTCGGTATGTCGGATTTCCTCTTGAAATAGAATGCATGTTATATTATCTGACATATCGGTGCTCGCGCAAAGAAATTACACGGATGGTCGCTCCTCAACAGCCTTATTCTCCGTGCTAGTCGACAGCATTCACCGTAATGTTCTTGGCTAGCGTGGGTATAGAAGTGGGGCGTCACACATTCCTTCATAAATTTCCATCGTGAAATTTATACCTTCAAATATCAACTGATATCTTATTTCACTTTATTAACCCAATTTATAAATTCCATAGTCTTGTCTTCTTTAAATCACAGTTTCAAACACTAAATCAATTTTCAAATTGATTTTCAAAATTAACTCCATTTAAAATAAATTTCTTTACTTATCCAATTTTATTTCAAAACTTATTAATTTCAGATTTAACTCCTTTATTATGATTCAAAAATCTTTTTAACTGAAAAATACCAATTTCATATTTACCAAATTCCTTCTTTATCCTTTCAATAAATTTAAACCTTGAATTTTAAAATAAATTTTTGTTTCTTTAAATAATATGACTTAGGTTTTTAAAATTCATTATTTCCCCTTCTATTCAAAATCTCCTTTCCCATACTCGGAATTATTTACTAAAATTTAAAAAACCGCTTTTATCCTTTTGCAAATCATTCTTTAATTTATCCTAAATTTTCTATAATCTTTTTACTTAAAAATTCTCTCTTTTTATTTTCTTTCCAAAAATCCAATCTATATATTTTTGGTAACTCAGTATACCCAAGTATATTCAATCAAACCATAGCATCCATTATTTCCAATTACCATTGTAATCTATCACAGATTATCCAATAAATCATAACATAGAATATTTAAACAAATCTAAATATTTTGAGGAATCCAGTTGGATCCCTCCAACCAATTTCCCTACATCCACAGATGTTAGCATAATATAAAATACCACTATCAATTCCACTTCGAGGTGGAATATCGCAGTATATGGATTATATTATCTCATCCGCTATTATGCGGCGCATAGGGTCTCATCCGCTATATAATGCGAAAATCAATCACTCCAATATATATATACTACTATATATAATATATCACATCCAATAAATTCCATCATTCAACCAATAATTTAAATTTAACAATTTAAATTTAAATAACAACCCAGATGAGTGAGATTAACTCACCTTTAACTTGCATGCAACCCATTCCAATCCGGCCATTTCCTTCTCAATTTTGGACCTTGTATGATCATTATACGATTTATTAATATTTGATTTAATCGAACAATTAAATTTCGATTTGATAAATTTAATTAACCAATGATTTATTTTAAACTAATAATTTGATTTTAAACTAATTTCCCTTTTTAAAAATCTTTTAGTGACTACAAAAAATTCAATAAGTTAATTAAACATTTTAAATCACCAAATTCATAAATTTAAAATAAACGGGAAAATTTAAATTTGTGTGTGTATATACTTATAAAATAGTTTATATATATTTAAAAATCTATTTTTATATAAACTCTAACATTTTAAAATTTTCCATTTTCAAAATCTTACCCCTAAATACATTTAAATTCTAATAAAATAAAAATCCTTCAAACTGTATATATTAAATTAAATCACAATTGTTTTATATATATTTCTAACTGTAAAATATAATTATTCTTCTCTGAAATGCATGCACTGGAATCTAGTAAACAGTTTATATAGGTATAATAACAGAATTAACAAGATTATCAAAACCAGGCATCGTGTTCGAACTCGAGCGGAACCATGCGATGCCGCACCAAACAACTTCGTCGTTGACTTCTCACCTCGCACCTGCAGCCTCCAGTTGATCGCCCCTAATTGACATCTCGACATGCCATAGAATGCATGCGCTCAGACATGTCGTCTCCCTATTTCGAATGCAACCCCACTCTATAGGTGCGCGCGGCGTTCATTGCAGCATGAACGACCAACCTCATGTGTGCCCTAGATCTCGCGCCTCACGTACGAACGTCCCACTCCCTTCGATCGAATGATCGATCTGATTCATCCCTTATCTCGGTCGCCATATTGTTTGATTTAGAAAAAACTCGGCTCAATTTGATTGTTGCAATTTTTATTTTCTACTTTGAACTTGATTTTGTTTTTAAGGATAAAAGCAAAGCATGATTTTTTTTTCTTTTTATTTCATTTAGTTCGGCTTCACTTCTTTGTAAAGGAAGAGGGAACACATGGCTAAAGAAAAGAAAGAATGGGTACCAAGTGTATGAAGGAAAACGTGTTTAATTTGTTGTAAAAAAAATTATTATATTAAATACATAAATATTATATTTTGAATCCAAATCGTCACGATAACACAACTTAAAATTTTGACTTCCTATCGATGTGTGCCGCTAGGCGTTTATAACGTTAAACCCCTATTGCGAACGAAATGGAAAAGGTTTCGAGTCCCAACTCGATCGTATGGAGAAGATAGCTTTTTGGACCCAGTTATTAAATTAAATTTTCGCAATAGATTTTAGCGCGTTTACAACCGTACGCTCACACGACAACTCCAAACACTATAAAAAATTAAATTCGATAATAATACAATATTATGAATCCAATGGATCTGGTTTCATCGAAGTCCAAGACTGTGCCTCAGAAGGCTATTTTTAAATATCAATTTAAATGATATATTTTAAAAACCGAACGAACTACTGTTAAATTCAATTTTAACTCATTTATTATCTTCAATATCATCGATATAAATTTTATAAGTCTTCAAATTAATTTTAACAAGCTCAAAAATAAAGATTCTATTTTAAGCCAATTTCAAATTATTAAATTCAATAATTTAATTTCCAAATAATACTTATATTTGAAATTCAAGTTAAACCAACTTCCAAATGTTTAAAATAAATTAAATATTCCAATTTCAAATATCTAAAAATTTCGGGTTGTCACAATAAACTAAAAACTGTAAAGAAAAAAATAAAAGCTCTGTAACTAACAAACTAAAAGCCACAGTAAAAAAATAAAAGAATAAAAAGGAAGAAGCATTCTCTTCTAAATCACAAGCAAGGATTCAAGTTTGCAGAACTAAAACTAGGATTCAACTTGAAGATTTCAAAGGATTTCAACGTCAGAGGTGAGAATTTGTATTTTTAATGCCTGTAATGTTCAAAATAATAATCTATCGTGTATAAATAGGGTAAATACCCGTATATGATTAGTTTTAAAAATCAAAACCTCTCTCCTCGATTAGAATTTGTGGATGATGTAAACTAGTGAAATGCATGTTTTTGAGTATATATTACATAAAAATAGTTTTAGATTGATTCATAGTATATGTTGTGTGAAATTTTAAATTTACAGGAAGCTATTATATGTTTGGCAATTTTCAACATACTTAAAACATTGAATCAAGAGTATCATTGTGATAGACATGTAAAGATAGGATCTTTAGTGAAATTTTTATTATTTATAATAGCTTAGGTGTTGAGAAATTAAGAGATGATCAAAATCCATAAAAAAATTATTTTTCGATGATTTAGGCATCGAGGGGAGGTTGGGCTTGGCCGAGGAGAAGCGTGGCATCGGGGTTGAGGAGTTCACCGTGGCTGATTCTTGACTTCGGACTTTGTTGGCATGGGCGAGAGATTTTAGGTTTTTAGGTCAAGTTTTTGTAGGCTTCGGAAATCTCGTTCTACGAAAGGCGGTGGCGATCGAGTTGCCGAGGTTGTGGGTGGTGGTGCGTCTAAAAGTGGCAGTCCCATGGGGTCACGTGGCTTTGGCTATCGGTGGTCATGAAGGAGTGGGCGAGTGATTTACCTAACCTGGCATTCTTCCTCTTTCGGTGATGATGGCGAATTTTGGATGAAGTGGCATAGTGTGTAGGTGGTTGCACCAGGGTATCGAGGGTGGTCAAAGGCATTGGTAGGCGGTCTTAATTGATCAAACGGCGGTGAGGTTAGTTCGTGCATATGCACATACACACGTGCACATGCTTGAGAAGTACCAGATGTGAAGAAATGATCGTGGTTGGATGTTTGATGTGGTAGTCTCGATTGAACCTCGATTCGTATGCGAGTGAAGCAGAAGCCGATCGAAGATTTTGGAGGTTGGAATTTTGATTTCGGGTGGCATTTGGGTATTGGTGAATAGTGAGGAGAAGAAGAAAAAGGGAAGAAGGAAAGGCAATGGGTTTTGGGTATATAGGTTTGGGCTTCAGCTCATAAGAAGGAACGGGTAATGAAGTTAAATTGTTTAAATTATATATATTTATAACTAGAAACTTTGAAATGCTATAACTACCTCCCACAAAACCCAATTATCATGATTCTTTTTTCGGTAGTTCGTATCGACGGTTTTTTTGATGTTATGAAGCTCGTTGTCGGAACTGACATAGAGATAACTTATGGTATTTTAACGATCATGCTTTAAATATAAAATGTTAATTTATATTGTATTTTGTAAACTTTTAAAATTCCATAACCAATGCATACGAAATCCAATAAAAGCGAGATTGGTTATGTTGGGTACATATCGACGAATATCACATTGTCGGATAATCTATTGTCAAGTTTGAACAAGTGAAATTTTAAGGTATATTTAAACAGATAGAAATTTAATCATCCAATTTAAACAAATATCGTCGCTTAATTATATGTGACCTATCTTTCGAAATTATTTGCCTAGATAAAAATAACGGTGAGTTAATTTAAATTAACTATGACGTTTGACATCTTTGTAGTGGAATAAAACACTATTCTGCTAATTGTTTTTAATTGAACACCTTTTGGCAGAATGAATCATCGTTCCTCCATTATTACTGAATATATGTATTTTGGACACTGACTAGCAGAAATGAAAACTCTGTTCTGCTATTATATTTGTACGGACATTTATTTATTATCTTTATGATTATATTGGACAATATGATGTTGCATTAATTGTTAAAAATGGATTGATGTGAATATCTGAATCTGTTATTCTGAATTATTATAAAATTGAATGTTAACTTGATTAAGTACCATTCAAATTAAGAAGCCTTTTTCCGAATTTGGAAGTTGATTTTGAATCAAAGTTATACAAAAGTATAGTAATTATTTGTTAGTGATGTTTTAAAGGTAATTAATAATTATTTGAAAATGATTTAAAGTTAATTATTTCATTATTATTATTAAAAGTTATTTAAAAGTATCTAATTGTTGTTTCAAAGTTATTTAATTATTTTAATGTTTTAAAAGTATATTTTAATTAGTAATTCATTCACCTTATAATGATTTGATTTAAAAGTTAACTATTACTTAGGAATTAATCGGTATTAAGATATTATTATTATTTCAAAGATAATCTCTTTAAATATTAATAATGTTTAAAAATAATATATTATATAGTAAACTGTTATAATTTCCTAAATTAAACTTGGAGAATTTATATAGAAACTTTATAAGTATTATTTTAAGATAATTATTAAACAAAGTTTCAGGAAGTAATGGTAAACTTTCATGGCGAAATCGGAGGCGACGATTGCCTATAGTTAAGTTTGGATTTCTCTAGGATAGAGACATAATCATTGAGCTGCGAATCCATGGTTGATATTGCAGAGTACTTTTCACGTTTATTTAAAAAAGGTTTTCAAATATTATTGAAGGGAATGGTTTGTGAATATACTTATTCATGTGAGATAGGTATATACCTTTGATTTAGAGATTTAATTTATTAGATTAAATTAATTAAGGCTTAATGATTTCAGTGGAAAATGAAATCTTTGGTTGAATGATTGTTTATTTGATAGTTAAATAAATGGCTATCAAATCTGGACCCAAAGCATAACTTTGTAAATATATAGAGGAAACATGGGGATTAAATGTTATAGTTACCATCGAAGGGCTGTACTATATGTATAAACTCGTTTCATTCTTCTAGGAGGATTATAAGGAAATCCGTCCACTAATGTGAAATAGCCCGCACCTCACCTAATGCAGATATTGTCCCCAACTAAGTCACCACCTCTGCCTCATGGGCCAAGCTAAGGTGTGGGGTTTTGTTCCTCAAAAGGCCTCTATGTTGTTATAATGTGAAGGATTTGGTATATAAGCATCCACTTCATACTGTTTTTCCACGATGTGGGACTATTATTCCCATTTTAAAGAGGTGTTACAATTTCCCCCCTTTAGAGCCCAACGCCCTCGTTGGCTCATGAACACGACACAACCCTGGCATCGTGGTTGTAACACGTACAAACCATAATTCCGGCTGGGTATGGCTCTGATACCATTGTAACAGCCCACACCTCACCTAATGCAGATATTGTCCCTAAATTAGTCACCTCCACCTCATGGGCCAAGCCATGGTGTGGCGTTTTGTTCCTCAAAAGGCCTCAACGTTATTATGAGGTGAAGACTTTGGTTTATAAGCACCCACTTCATAGTGTTTTTCTGCGATATGGAACTATTATTCCCATTTTGAACGGTTGTTACATAACGTTTAGGAGATGACAACCAATCTTTTTTCGTCTGTTTATTTCCAAAAGAAACAGGTTTGGGCTTCTTTATTTCCTAAAGAAACAGGTTTGAGCTTCTTCGAAATATCGAACGTTGTTTCAAAGAGACTGGGATCAGATAAGTTATCTGAAAACTACTTTGATCCAACGAATACATTTTCGAAGTGAAGACAAGAGCATGGAATCAAAAACGGAGTATTGAAGTGCAAGGGCTAATTGCTACTAATCCTTAGGATGATTCCAAAATGGTGTAGTAGGAATAGTGCCTTTAGTTTCGTTCAGACCTAGAACGGACTTGTATGGATGAATGTTATCGGTACATGAAATTGGAGGACAATGAGCACTCCAAGTATAAATTCCTTAAGAAGGTAATCGTAGCCTCAAGCCACATCAACCAGAATGACTGAAAATCATGGGAAATGCAGTAAGGCTAATGTGTCGCACCCAATTAGGGTATGTTTATCACCTTTCTAAATACCCTTGGATATTATAAATATGGTGCATGGAAAGAACTCGGTAAGGGTGGAAACACCCAGGGTAATAGCATATTCAGTACTATCCAGGTAAGGGGTAGAACCGATCCTGTGTTGTAGGGGATCTCGACGAGGTCCTCGGTATATTTTTTAGAAGTGTGATGTGAAAGGAGGTACTCCAGTGCCTAGTCATTGTAAGGAAATCCATTATCCAATATAAACCTTTACGGTTTTGGTTGTAGACCCTAGTATGCTGGAATTTAATTAATGTAACAGTTTCGGCTATTTGAATAAGTATTTGTACTTAGACACTATTATAATATCATTGGATTTTCTATAAAAAGTTTAGGTTATCGTAAGGGAAAAACCCGTCGTGTTTATTGTGGTGTAGTCTTGCGAGAGAACTTTGGTTTTAAAGGATTTTGAAAATTATAATGAATAAAATTCCTTATGATTAAAATTTTCAGGCTGGTTTTACCAGACTGACCCGGGCGTGGTTTTTGTCAAATTGCTCGGGTCAGACCAAGCATATTTCTAAGTTTGTCTGGTGGGGTTGGAGTTTCAAGGGAGGATCTAGAGGCCCAGAGAAGTACTAACGTAGATGATTATTTTTCCATTGCCTTATAGTTGTGTTTATCAGTAATTGTGAGGATAGGGTGTTGTAACTCTCCGTGCTGAATAGGTTAGTATACTCCGATTGATATTTGTATATGTATAAGTTCAGTTTTGTTTTATGCAAAGATTTATTCTATATTACAGATTACTCATTTCCGCTGTGATATTCTGTGTTATTTTGCTTTTTTCTGTCTTCTTTCTATCTTCTTTCTACTCTCTTTTCTCACTATCTGCCTTTCTATTTTAATTTGGACTAGAATGTGTGGTAAATCGTCAGTCTGAATTGTACGAAAAAGTGGTCATGACAATAATTCTAATCGGCGCCTTCTATATGAATGGACTCTTTTAAATCAATTTTCGAAAATATAGTGCAAACAACCTAAATATACTAGCAGTTACATATGCATGCAACTTTTGGGGATAAAAACATATTTTTACATCTAAATTTTTCCACACTTCTATGAATAGAAACATAGTTCGACCAATTTTCATCCAGTTCCTACCATCGCAAAATCCTAGCACGTCGTCGCTAAATTGCATGTTTGGAAAATCAAATTTTCTAAACCTATTTGTCTTTATGTCGAGAAAAAGGTTTAGGTGAAAAATTTCATATTTCCATTCTTTTCTCCTGCGTACCCGATTTCCTACCATACTTTGGAACATTCTCTTTTTCCCCTAATTATTTTCCAACTTTTCCAAATACACTCTGCATAAGTAAATTTTATTTTGAATATTTAAAATTTAAAATAGAATTATTATAAAATCAATTTAAGTTCACATAATGACAAGTTATAGAGAAAGTGATTCCATAGCTATAACAATTTTCACCCTTATCTCTAACTGTATTTTATTTTTATTGTCACTTCTGCTGCACACTAAAATCCATGCTAACTATCTCGCCAACTGTCCTCCTTGTCAACTATGTGGCATTTCGAAAATTTGAAATTTTCTTTCTTTTCAGTCCAAAGTTACTTTTATTCGATAAAAAATTTAGGCTTTAAAAAAAATTCATCATAAAATTTTCTAAACTTTTTCAAAGGTATTTTATTTTCCAAAACTAGGGATTTTGAACAAAATGTCTCAAACATATACATACATTTTATTTTTTCAAAAGAAAACTTTGTCACATTATGTGAAGTAGGGGTTTAGTCAACAGTCTGACATCCACAATGGACTTCACCTAATTTCATGATAAAATTTTAAGTTCCAAACATTTTCTTTTATTTACAATAACAATCAACACACAAGTTCATTTATAAATTTCGTCTTTTAAGGCACGAGGATATTAACCCATGGCTTTGTAACAACATTTCCCTTTCCTTTTTTTGCCAAAATTTACTCCTAAACATTTTTCTGCTTTTTTCGACTTTAATCTTATTTCTTTTACTTTAGTAGCCAATTAAATAGGTTTTCTTAATTTATTTCTTAACTTCCAGTCTCTACTATTTTATTTTGCATTAGTTAAGTGTTCTTCCTGAAATTTCATTATCTTATTGTTTTTCCATAATACTGCGGTTCACACCGAAAACACATAAAAGGAACATTTCCTATAATATCGTATTCGCTTTTATACCAATAGAGACAACTAATTATTGCAACCCAAACCTTAAAGAAATAATTGCTGGAAGCATCCCTTCAACATCAACTAATTATGATTTTATGGTCCTATCACTTCTTATTAGTAATTGAATGGACCATTCTAACGTGCCATCATTCTCCAACCCACGTATCTTAACTTTCCTTTATGGCTTTTAATGAATAAGTTTTATCCATTACTTCCATTACCACACCCAAATATGGAACAAATGTGCACCCCCCACACTGTAGTGGGTAAGAAATACAAATAATGCACTTTTGGAATAACTCATTACCAAATTAACTTGGCAGAATAACTTTTCCACCGTTTATCTTGTCTACCCAAACTTTGAGCCCACCAATGTCTTTTATGTGTGTTTACCATCTCATTACCTTCAGTTACCATCTTCTTTTAATCCAGATCTTGGTATTTATTCTCTTCATCCTTGATCCTTCATACCAGCATACACTAGAACGCATAGAAGTGTACTTTAATACCATTTATTATTCCATTGCATGTTCTTCTTATGACTTTCACATAAGTCTAACCAAAGATTTCTTGGTTCTCACCAATATTCCTTACACTCTATGGGATTTCTTATTGCTACTCTATGAGTGGTTACTGCTATCTTCTTCGTAACCTTATTTTTTACACCGTCTTACCTAGACAGTCATTCCTACCTACTCCATATTTAAAATTTTGGTTTGATCTCGGCCATATTTTTTTTCAAAAATTAAAAACTTAAAAACTTTGAAATGTTTAATCCCAATACCTTTGTCTTTAAAAGAACAACTTAGAAACCTTTTACTAAATTCAAAAATACTTGGCGTCTTAACTTTTAAAACTATAATTTAGATTTCCTGAGTTCTGGTGTCCTTGTCAGTTTGAGCATGCATAAGGACCCATCTTTTCAGTATTCCCGCCTTGTACCAATACCTATCCGACTAAGGAATCCTTTGGGTTTTAATGAGGAGTGGGTCAGAACAATGTTTTGGTGACTAGTAAATTATACACCTTATACATAACACTAATTTATGCGAATTCTCTTATATCACATGTTATGTCTTTTATTTTTAATTAATTATTTCTTGCCTTTACGTACACACACGATATGTCCCATCTACCAGTAGCAGAGATATATATAAATATGTAAGTACCATGATACCCATTGGACCTAGATATTTTCCCCGCTAATATCCTTAAATTAGTACATTGTCAGGATCCATCACCCTCATGTATCGTGCTCTCATCGCGATGCATAATGAGGAACTTCTGCAATACCTAATAACGCTATTCAATACTTTATCCATACTATACTTTGCATTTTTATGAATTTTCAACTTCTCTACTTCCTGGTTTTAGAGTCAGCTCTACGAACAATAGATCATAGTGGACTTAGTGCCTTAAACTATGGACTCGGCTCCACGGGCTACCCCATGCATTTTGAAAGACCTCTTTAAAAAGGTTAGCTTGCATTGCCTCCTAACAAAAAAACTGGCAAATAAATGCGATGATACCTAACTAACATGGACTGTACACTAATAGAGAGTGCATCCCATTAGGTGTAACCCTTTTCTTTCCCTTTACCGCTAACGATTGATGACATTCTCGACCTATATGCAGCCCCTAATCCCTAATTTGGTACCTCTATACTAACATAGCATCTTCTTTTCTCATCATCCTAATGCCTATTACAATCAAGGCAATAACTCCACTTTCCTATTTTATTGAAGCAAACTCTACTTTCTATTGGGTTATTTCTTCATTTATACACAAGTATATGCACTCCACGAGTCCTATGGTTGATATGCCTCATACCAGTATAATGTATACATAATTACTGTTAGCCATTTGTGGTGGGCAGACTTCTATTATATAATACTACTGACCTCGCATTCCAACCCATTCTAATGACTATGTTAGTCTATTCATATAATCAATTATTAACTTCAACAGTTCACATCTGTTATAAATGCATACATGCATATATACATATATACATACGAACATATATATATATATATATATATATATATATATATATATATTCATCCTTACTTATTATGTTGCCTCTACAGTTTACTATTAACCGTAGTTCTTTACTTCTTATGTGTTTATATCTTACTTGATTTAAGACAATTTACCGCTTTGTTTTTAAAAGGTTTACAATATTATTTTCCATTCTTTTACCATTTCTTTATTTTCCACTTCTATTCTCCTTTTAACCTTTAATTTATTCTTGCCTACTCTTCAATTTCTTTTCATTTAATTCGTATCTTTATTTGTATCATGCATCTATTCTCTTAAAATGTTTTTATCACATTTACCTCCATTTACTTAACACCTAGGGATTTTCTGCATTTTAATGCATTGGTATTACGTCTCTCCTAATGAAATAATTCACATTGTAAATTTGTACATCTTATCCAAAAGGAAGATTTATGTTGCATTTGGAATTACAAGGAATTATCTTTTCATAGTTATTAAACATATAATACAAAATACAGTAAACATCTCTACTTCTTACATCTCTTTCTTTTCAGGTGTATTCCTTGTCATTTCAAATGTTACACTTTTATTTATTTTAAACTTAATATTGTATATAAATTCACATTGCAATATCTTATATTCCAACAAATTAAAATAACATTTAAACCCCTCAAAAATTTATTATGATCTCTTAATTTTACATTCATATTTTTCAGTATCCATTTAAGAAAAATCTAGAATTATTACATCATCTACAAATTCATTATCTACTATTATTAAATAATAAATTTAGGGATTACTAATACCCATCTAGATTTATATTCATACAATATACACGCACATACACGCACACACACATATATATCAAGTTAACAATCTTAGAATATGTAGGCAGACTTTATAATTTCATTGCATGTGTATAGATTTAGACTACAACTCCAACTTACATTTTAGGCATATAGAAATAGGTCTACAATGATATAAATCTAATATGATACAAAAGTATCTAATTTTCTCATTCACCTTTTTAGCTTTCCAAATCTTCGGATCTAGTCCATATTATTCCCGTTTGACTCCCTTTTTTCCTCTTTGGATTTATAAACTGCAAGCATATATGGATATATTAGAGATCTAGATTAGAAAAGATATTTGGAATTTTATTTATATTTTAGAATTGGATTTACAATTTACATTGGCTTTAGCGATTTGATTTGAACCTATTCACTTCCTCAACCATCTTCAACAATTCTCACTTCTCTAATTATGTATACGTACAAACTTGACCTATTTTTAAGAATTTAGAGGAGAAGAGAAAATGGTCGAGCTTCCGCATTCATCAAAAAATATGATTTTAAAAGTAAGGCCTACATCTGTATTTATAATGATTCAAACCAATGCAAGTCGTTTGATTAAATTGTTTTAAGTCCAGGTTTCAGCCCAACGTTTACTATCAATTTTACCCCAGCAACGGTCGATCTCTCTTGACCTAGGGTTGACGCCCATCGATCATCCTGGGTGCATCTATGGTTGACCATGCCATTTATTTTATGGTGATTAGTTAGCGTGCGTGATTTGTTGATTATCCTAAGTGACTTCTCTAAGTTTTATTGCTTATTTGATGAACCAATATAATTTGTTTCCACTATGTATATAATTTATCAAATTTGATTTACATTCCTTAACATCAAAGTTTCCACTAATGTTCGTAATTACCATTAGTTGAATTTTATTATTATAATTACATATATAATTATTTCCGATTCAAAAAAAGTTCAAACTTTAATAACTTTTCATTTGAACTCTGGTTGGAAAACAATGTATATTAAAATTGATCAGAAAATCGCAGCAAACTTAACGGTATAGGGTTCGTAGCCATTTTCAATTATTTGAAAAAAGTCTATTTTTTAGCATTATTATTTACTTATTAAATTTCTTTTTTATTGATTGTCGTAAAATCATAGGTGTTACAACAATTCTAACGACCCACTTTTCCGTACAATTCAAGCTGACAATAAACCGCACATGTCCAACCCAAATCGAAGGAAAAGACAGATAGCTAAGGGAAAGAAAGAAGAAAGAAGGAGAGAAGAGAAAAGAAGAAAGAAATTAAAATAACATAGAATTTCACAATCGCCAAGGGACAATATATAATATAATATCAACGATCTTTACAAAAAGAGACTGTTATATACATACATTCAACAGAGTACTATAACTACAATCATCAGCCTGGACAGTTTAATAACCTGTCCTCACAATTTTGATTATTTTAAAACCAAAATAGTGGAAAATAAATGTATACGAGAATACGACTTGAAGACCTCCAACTCGTCTCTTGGGCTCCAATGCATCCAAAGAAATCGTAAATATGCTCTGTTTGACCGGAGTATTATAATAAAATAACACCCAAGTCAATCAGGAAAACAGCATGAGAAAACACACCCAAATTAACTTTAAAGTTATAGAAACCTTTCAAAAATCAAAGGTATCTCTTAATACCACGCCGCACTTAAACATTGATGGGCTTTACCCTTATGATAACCAAAACATTTCAATGAAATCCCCTAATATTATAACAGTGTCTAATATACAAGTATTTATTAATCATAACCAAAATTGTTACATTAATTAAATTCCATCATGCTAGGTTCTACAACCAAAACTTAAGGCTTATACTGGAGAATAGATTCCAATTATGAAAGGGTAAGTGTCTATCCACCAAACCTGTACACCTTTAGATAAAATGTATGGGAGGATACAACATGTTGCATCTCTTCAACTCAAAATAAGTACTACCCCCTTCTCGAGTAGCACCAAATATGATTACCCCTTGTTTGTAATCAACAACAACACAATGGGATCCTGAAGCATACATGAATATCGCTCTAGATTTGGGACGATCATACCCAACTTGGGTGCGACCCACTTAGCCCTGCTGCATGTCCCTGCTTTATTCATTTCCCGAGTGTGAGGCTCGAAGAGGCCACGCTCTTACAATTTCCTCCTAGCAAACCATCTTGGAATGCTAATATTGCCCTCCAGGCAACCAGTACTAGCATTCATCCATAGAAGTTCATTCTAGGACTGAATGGAACACTTGATAACTCCATCTTCAAATCCCATCATCTTCAAGATGTCTCCACTTCGAAACGCTTAAGTTGGATCAAAGTTGTTTTCGAATAACATATCCAATCCCGGTCTCTTCGAAACAAAATTCAATAATTTCCGGTAAACTCAACCTAGTTCTTTAGGAAATAAACAGTCAAATATAAGATCGGAGATCACCTCCTAACCGTTAGTGGACAGATTTCCTTATTTTGTACTAAAAGAATGAAATGAGATTTACATTCACGGTACAACATCATCGGAGATGACTGTACCATATAACTCACGTGTTTCTCCTAGATATTTTCAAAGTTATATTTGGTTTCATATTTGATGGTCGGTTAACTAACTACCAACAAACACACATCCAAATCAGGATATATTTCCAAAGGAAAAACCAACACTGGTTAAGCACATAAGCAACCACTAACCTCCTTAATTATCTTTCATTAATTAAATCACTTTGTAAATTTCTTATAATAAAATATTTTTACAAAGGTATATCCACAAATCCCTATATTTTCAATACTTAGAAAATATTCATATACTTGTCTCAACAGCATAAGTATATTTACACGCATTACACCTTGCATCATAGAAAATGCAGTCATATACTTATCTATACGGTATAAGTATATTTACAAAGTTGAGAAAGATTTTCTAATTCGACTCTCGAATCATTTATAAATTTCTTACAACTCTCCAAAACCATTTATAAACCAATTTATAAATCTTTGAAAAACATTTATAAAACTCTTTTATAGCATATAACAACTCATTATTATGGATCCAATGACATTGGTTTTGTCGAGATCCGAGACCGTGCCTCGGAAGACTATTTTTATACGTTAATTGAAACGAATTATTATAAAAACCAAATTAATCGCTTTTAAATTTACATCAAAAGTTTCACTATCTTCATTCTTATTAAATAGAGTTTAAATAAGCTTTGAAATCATTTTTATCCAAATTAAAATCCAAGATTCAATTATTTAAACAGTTTCAACTACTAAATTCAAAGATTTTATTATCAAATAAATAGTTATATTTTAAATTCAAGATTTTTAACTTGTAAAATTAACTTTTTAATATTTAAAATCAATTAAATATTTTAAATACAAATGACCAAAATTCTGGGTCGTTACAGCGATTTTTGGGAATTGGAAATTTATTGTTTTGAAAAATAATAAACATATTTTTCTATGACTAGATTTTGATGTGATCATTACAGCTATCGAGCATTAGTAGATAGCCGAAGTAGATGACGATGTGATGTTGATCACACGGTCAATATTGTAGCTATCGACGAAGTAAGCTGTTAGAAATTCATGGCGAGGCATCATCGATACATTTGTATTCATATATTAGAATCTGAAATTGTTTGGATGTGGTGTTATGATTGTATGCTTGCCATGTAGTATTGTCTATTGTGAATATATATTTTTCAATTATAGGAGGCAATATGATATAAAAATGTGTGTGTTTGTATATAAGTTTTCAAAAAAATTAAAATGGATGTATCCTTTTGAAGAGAAGTAATATGTTTTGAACTATATTAAAAACTAATGACTGAAATAACACTTTGAAGGAAGTTGTATTCATCATATTGAAGGGATCGGAGTGATATGAAGAATATTTTAAAATGAGCAGACTGTTTTAAAGAATGGAAAATTATTGTTTTCGAAGAAGAACAAAACTTTATAAAGGGCAAAGTGTTTTGAGAAAAGTTAACAATATTTTGAAAAGAAATATAAATACTAAGAAAATTTTTTTTTTGAGTAATATGCCAATGTATTGAGAATAATATTTCAAACAATATTCTAAATAAGAGTTTGGAATGGATGACTTTTCCAGCAATATTTTGAAACACATGTTATATTTTGTGAAGTGTTAAAAATAATATCTTGAATGTACGATATTCGAGAAAAATATAAATGATGTTTGGAAAATACTTTGATTTGAAAATATATGGTAAGTTATGATGTTAATTGTGCATGTGACTTGTATTATTTATTTGTGATTAGAATGAGCGATATAAGTATATTGGTATGAAATGCTTAGGTTATTCATAATCTTATTTAGATGAGAGGAATATTATTTTGAGATGGTGATTTAGTGTAGTATATGATATGAAAATTTTATAATATTTTAAAGCTTTAGAAATTATTTTGGAAGAAATTTTTGAATGAAATATAGGCATTTTATGGTAAAGTGAATTTTTATAATAAGTAAAGTTATAAATATATATTGAATTTGAAATTTGATTTTGAGAGATTAATTTAAAGGAAATATTATGAATAACAATTTCGAGTATTAATGAAGATCTTCTATTATAGTGGCAAAGAGATTTGTAGAATTTATGAATATTTAATAAATAGTATTAAAAATATTTTAATAGTGTACTCATTTTATAGTATTTTTGAAATACTATTATTAGTTTTAACCATAAATCTTAACCTACTAACTCGTTTTTATTATTTTAATTTTATTGGAAAGTTGTGTCATTCGAAAGAAAATTTAATTTGCAATGCAATGAAATTTTTTGAGAATTACTATGGTAAACATGAATTAAAATGGATATGTCTCGCCGTCTTAAAATGCAAAAGTGTATAAAGCTGAGCTAAACCAATTTGCTCTCTTAACTTTAGAATGGTTTATTCGATTTAGATGATTTTGCACATTCCGAAAAACTAAGAACATCAGCAATAACTTTTATTTATATTTTTTGCAAAATTTTGATGTTTTCAAGGTTAAAAATGTTGCTTTATAAGATGGGCCTACATTTATTTGTTCATTTTAGATTTTCAGGCCTTTAAGAAAAATGGTATAACTCATGTTATATTTGATATTTTTGCAATCGAGAAGTTGTTTTGGAAAGTTAACATATTATGCAATGATTAATCTTTGATGTCATTGTTTAAATTTGTGTTTTTGACTATTGAAAGTTTGTCGAATGTAACTAAAATTTGAACACCATATTGTTTTGAAGTTAAATGAATTAACATGTATTTTATCTCTTCATGTAAAGCTAGTATTTAAATTTGAGTTGAGAAAGGTACACATGAAGCACATTTGGACTTATTGACGATGTTGACTTGCTTTCGCTCGATTACTAAAAAGCTAACTTGCTTAAAAATGCTAAACGAAGGTATGTTTTTATAACATATTAATATATGTTGTTATATTATCTTGTTTCCCCGTGTTTCGGGATGTTTCGTGTTGAGATGCATATAAATATTATGTTATATTATATTTTGATTATTCATATTACTCTCCGTACAAAGGAGACTCTACTGAAATTTTTCAAAAAATCCGACACGGAATATTTTTACAAAAATTTATCGTATGAGAAAAATAGAAAGTTGTTAATCGAATCTATTTGAAATAGTAGCACGCAATATGATGAGTTGGAATGTATAAACCACATGAGGGATTGAGTAAGTTTTGGTCTGATAAAAATTTATAATTGCGAAGAAAGTCAAGATATGAGTTAAGTAAATGTTCCCCTAGAAGAAACTATGAGGATGCAATTTTCCTAATGGGAAAATCTGTAACAACCCCACATTCTATGTCGTGTAAATAAATGAATTTTGTTAACAAAATTGTTTGAATTCGATATTTGATAATTAATATTTTAAAAATAAATTTTTACTTAATTCTATCTAATATAAGATTTTGATTTAATGAATTAATAAATTCAATTAAATAAACAAATTCTTTTCGGTTAATTTATTTGAAATTGGATAAAGTGTTTTAAATTGAACTTAAAACATTTTGTATGTGTAAATAATTGATTGTGATTAAAATAGTGGAAAATTACTAAGTGGACATCGAACAGAATTAAATTGGGCGATTATCGAAACATATTCATAAAAAGAAGTGTAAATTAATTTATATCGAATTGAAATTTATTTACAAGTAAACTAAAAGGAGTTGTGAAAGAAAAGGGATCAAATGAAAAATTAAAATTAGTTTGAATTTAAATTGAAATAGAGCCCAAAAGCAAGGCCCAAGCCCGTTTTAACTCAAAACTTTCTCCTCTTTTCTAGAGTATTCTTCCCCATTCAAAGTAACAAGTCCATACCCGAACCAATTTCATATTTTTCCCTAATTTTCCC
Source organism: Allium cepa (assembly GCA_030765085.1). NCBI lineage: Eukaryota > Viridiplantae > Streptophyta > Magnoliopsida > Asparagales > Amaryllidaceae > Allium > Allium cepa. Next base: position 639,765,462 of record CM060939.1, on the reverse strand, counting down.
TCAAATATCAAAAACAAATGACATAAAAAAATCGCTACTAAAGCCACTCGAGCTCGGCAACCTAGGTGATGTCAAGGAAATGGTGCGACCATGATTAGGGTCGCCGACGATGCCTGAAAAGTCTCGACTTTATCATGTGTCTGAAAGTGGGAGGGCAGGTGCAAAAGCGATTGCGATGTCGTTGGTGATTGAGCTGAGGCTATATGCAGTGGGTGGTAGAGCGGCATGGAGGGTTGGCCACGATCAATGGTGATAGTGGCTGTGCAGACCACCTGGAGGTATGACATAGGATAATGTTCATGTTTTGGGCAACAATTGATTCGGAGATCTTTGGCGAAAACTTGGGAAAACATCATTTGAGGTGAGTAAATTATTTTACTCATAACTATCATTTATTAGTTGCATCTTGGGCTTGATAGCAATTATATAACGAACCGTAATTTCGATAATTAAAAATAGTTAATTTAATAAGATTTTGTGATTTAATGTTGGAAGAAATAAAAATTGTGATTTAATAATAAGAATATAACGGGAATGCAATGTAATGGTATTAATTTGAGGTAATTTATAACTGCTTTAAATGTAATTACAATTAATTTAAAATGATCAAAAAGTTATAATTGGGTATATATTGTAAATTAATTGTCATTATGTGTGTATTAATTAATAATTGGATTTAAAGAGTAATTGATAATTTAAATGTTGATTAATCACTAAACTAATGTGTAATAAATTGTAATTAGATAGAATCAGTATAGTGTAAGTTGTTATAACATTTTTTGTGAATTATAAACTTACAAATGTTATCAAAGTAGAAATGGTAACAATTGTTATTCATTACCAATTTAATTAATCAATTACAAATAAATGTAAATAAATGTTACATTAATGTGAGTTAATACAATAATTGCAAATTGGGAATGTAATAAATTGTACAGAATTGTCAATTTCACTCATAAGGAAATAAATTGGTTTAATAATAAAAATGAAACCAAGATAAATGAAGTTATTAGGATCTTAAATTATAATTAATATATCAAAGCCAAAAAAGGTTCAATATTATTGGAATACTGCAACTAATATGGTAAAAGATGATAATTGTAGGATATTTGTGTATTAAGATATAAACAAATATTAACTATGTCTATAGAGTAATAATTGAAGATTAAAACCAAATTAGATCAATTTATTGGAATTAAATTATAATAAATTGGATTTAATTACAGTTGAAATTGAACACCGTAACGGGTGCAATAACTAATGCTGAAATTATATGTAAACTTGTTTTAAATTATTGTAGATGTCTACGTAATCAAAAATGATGAGATTTGTTAGTTTATAAATATTTAATTAAAAAGTGATCAACTAATTTAGTATTAATTTGTTTAATTAACGTGAAAATAGCCATTTTGGCCACTATCTCGGATTTCGACGAAACAAGTTTCATTAGATCTGTAACAGTGAATTACTGTAAGGTTTCAAGTTTCGTAGCCATCAGACTTGTCGGTTGATCGTACGGACTTGAAATGCATAGAAACCAATTTAATTGAAATCAATTTGGAATAAACTAATTTTCATGCTAACTTCTTCATACGATGGAATTAGGACTTGAAACATGTTCCATCGAGTTTAAAACTATCGAAAACATCTATTTAGATATATGGGATTATCCATTTTCGTTTCGGGAACGAAACGGGCTTTTTAGGTCGTTTATTGTTCCAATTCAAATCGATCTGTCCATTCGTTTCTTATCTAGCCTTGTTCATATAAATAGATTTTGTTTCTCAAACCCTAGCAGCCATTGCTTATTATCTATACGTACAATTTTATCTGTTTCTCTCTTTCCTATGGCAGACAAACCAAAACCAATTCTAAATTCAATTGAAAATCAAAATCCAGTCTAAAAATTAAACTCCTTAAAATATATCGAATTAATATTGATTTGAAGCTCTCAAGGAGCGCAAGTCAAGTCTGCAGTCTTATTTTCGATTTGAGTTTCGATGTGGCCAGAATTTGGTGATGAAGTCTCGACCATTTGTCGTGTCTTGATCAACTTCGACCGATCGTCGAATCGAAGGTACCAGGATGTGGAGATTCTCGAGCGGAACTCATCCATGCAAGTTGATTGGCAATTTGATGGTTAGATCGTTGCGAATAATTGAATTAGGGTTTTGAAACCCTTGGCTTCTGGTGGCAACGTACGATCGGTGAGAAGCCGGAGGTTGCATCGTGACCCTTGACTGGCGCGGTCTATGGAAGTGGCGACGTTGGCTATCGTGGCTGGAGGTGCTTGTAATTGGTGGTCAAAGGGCGGCACTGATGGGTAATGCCGGGTGTGTGCTCGAGATCAAGATGCAGGCGTGTTTCATCTATGATGACATGTACGTATAAGACTTGGTTTTTTATTTAAATTTTATCTTTCAAATGTTCTAGTGATCATAACGTTTACGTACGAGGTCCAATTCATGCGCGGTTTATTCTGCTAGGATCGTATCGAAATTTTGGACGACATGGAACTTGTTTGGACGAATTCTGAGACTGTTTGAATTTGGGCCCTAAATTGGGTTACTTAAAATCGAAGGTGAGTGTTTTAAACCACTCAAAACTACTAGATTATCTTATGTTAGTTGAATTAAATTTATGATGTGATTAAAAATTAATTGATTAAGGTCTCGTATATTTAAATTGTCATTCTAGCTAAATTTGACTTCTATTGCATTCTATCACCGTTTAGTTTAATATTAAATTTAATTATCAATTTAATACCTGTTAACGATGATCAATTGTCTATCGATATTTATTGGCTGATTTGATTACGATTGTGATGTATGTTTGATTGTTGATATTGAATGACTGAATATTGTATTCTTATATTGTTATAACGCTGCAAGTTCCCTATGGGTTGAAATGATACATACCCGAACGATCTATAGATTATGGAAAAACGTTATGGATTGAAAAGATAGACTCGAGCGATTTTATGGATTTTATTTAATTCGAGATTGCGGTTTGAAACAATATGTAACTGTAAAATTTTAAAGTGTATATTGAAATGATAAATATCTGTATCACCTACCATAGGGTAGAAAATTATATATGGACACCAGAGTGGTTAAATTAAATGATTTTTCATTACTTAAATTTGAACTCAATTAACTGGTCCTTTGAAATAGAAATTGATTTATATATATTGAATTATCTTGATGATCCAAGCATTAATGTTGAAACTGAAATTGATTAATCAATTGTTCAAAGGATTTAAATTGAAATTTCTAGTGTCAAAAATAAATGAATCTATCGGAATTGAGTTATTGAAAATGTTTGGATATAACTTAAAAATCTATTTTAAATTAACTTAAACTACTTTATCCAATTAAAACTATTTTTTTTATTTTAATCTATTATAACCTATTTGATCCAATTTAATCTATTTTACCCATTTTAAACTAATTAAATTTACTTAATCTATTTTAAAAGCTATTTAATATAATTTAAATCTATTTAATCCAAATTCAATCTATTTAAAAATTTAATTAATATAATTTAAATCTATTTAATCTATAATTAATCTATTTAAATCATCTTAAATCTAATTAAATAGATTTAATCTATATTTAACCTATTTAAATCAGTTTAAATCTATTTAAATCAAATTTTAAATCTATTTAAACTATTATACTATTTTAATATATTTAATATATTTTTAAACTGTTAAAAATATTTATGATTATCTAAACTATTCTCTAAAAATTGCAAACTGGGTAAAGTTGAAGTATTTATATTTAAATCCTTGATAATGATACAACTTAAACTGGAATTTGGAATTGATACCTTTTTTGTGAAATGACACACTTGAGTAAATATGATTTTTAAAGTGAGTATGGTTTTGAAAGTAAATATGATTTCAAAAGTGATATGGGTTGAAATTGAATATGATATTTTGATATTAAGTATGAATTGACTTTCGAAATGTAAAAGAATCATCTGGTGTGAAATAAGCTTTTGGTTGTTAAAGAGACCGGGATCAGATATTGTCATACTCTGCCAATACCGGAAACCACTTTAACAGCTATGTACGTGGTGCAGATTCCAGAAATGAAGTAGGATGGTTTGGTGAACGATTCTATATGATATTTATGTGACCCTAACTCTCATGAGTCAGCTTAGATGTAACTTAAACAGGAGCTATACCTAGGACAAGTGAGGCCATTCCTCCAATCGTACATGTTTCTTCTATACCATAGTATGATATTGTGATGACTGGTGGCTACCCCTCGATTTTGATTATGGGAGTGTGTTCCAAGGTGGGCGGTAGTAGCTGTTATGCGTTACCACCAGCCTAGTTCTGCAATTATTATATATACCCTGGCATTGCCTTAAGTGTCGTGTTCACATGCCCTAGAGCGCCTTCTATGATTTTTTTTGTACCGTACCTATGGGGTGTCCTCTGGGTAAGCCACTGGTTTGGTGGAGCTTATGGCATTCTATAGACTATGGGAATATATAAAATGTGTTAAGGGGGATATGAGTAACACCTTAACGCTACTTTAATACTTTATTTTACTGTAGACACTATTATAATAGATTATCTACATAGTAGGTAGTTTAACGGATCCTTAGGAGATGGAAATCCCAAACATCTCTTAAGTTATTGCACTCACGATGACACTAGATAGGAGATGTCAAACCCCATAAACATCTCCAATGCTGTTAGACTCATATTTCGTTATTGTTAATCTAACTTACATAAGGTCTTTTAGTTCTGATTCGAGTGTTTTGTCTTTTTAATTCACTCGGGTCAGTATGAGCTTTTCAGTTTTATCGAAGACTGCTTTCTGGAGGATGAAGATGAAGATTTTGTACTATTATTATGTATTATATTTATTCAACTGCATCATGTTGTTCCGCAACATTTATTTATTTATGTCTGTCTTATGTATTTCTGATTTTTGTGTTGTAAAGAAAATCGAATGTATTTATAAAACAGCTTCATGAACTATTATTTGATTATTATATTTTATCGTTCCGCTGCGAGATTCTGTGTTTTTTTTATTTCTTTCTCTTTTTCTCATTTACCCCATAAAAATCTACCGTTTTGAATGGTCTAAGTATGGGTGTTTGCTTAAAAACATTCAAAAAGGCAAGTCGTTACAAATTGAATGATTATGCTATGCTATTAAATTGTTGACAGGGAATATTGGCATTGTTTGTTGAGTTATACTTTAATAACTCATTAATATGATCTAGACCCTATTTTCTATATTTTGTTAATTGTTTTGTGATGTGTGTTTATTGATATGAATTGAATTATATATTTTAGATCAGTTGTTGTTGTGATGAGATCACATATTTTTGGTTGATTGTTGTTATGATGAGATCATTCTAGTAATTAACAAAAGGAGGATGAAAAATTGAAAAAGAAGATTTTGAAGAAACTGAAATGTTTATTTTAGTAGATTTTGAATGATTTCTATTTAAAACTGGAAATATTTATTTCGAAAGAAAATTATTTTAATAAATTTTTTTGAGTATTTTATGAATAGAAATTGTTTGAAAAATGATGAATTTGTGGGATTTGATAAACAAGTTAAATTTTAGAATATTGTTATTTTTATTTACTTATTGTTGATTATAAAAATATTTATAGGGTGGTTATGGAATGAGATTTGGAATCTTTATTTTTAAAAGTGATGTGTTAATTTTATTTATGATTTAATAAATTTAAAAGTTTGTAAATAATATGTAACGACCCGCCAATTTATCACTCTGACAAATTATATTTATTTTGAATTTATGCAAATAAAAGGTTGGTAATACAAATAATATTGTTTTAAGTGATAATAAACAATAGTGATCTTGTTTGAATAAATATTCACAAAAATATCTTCCTCAAAATTTATATCGATAAAATGGCATCATATTTAAATACAGATTTATGAATTTAAAAAGAGATTTAATGATTAAATAATAATTTTAATTATTTAAGTAGTTATTTTAATTGATGATAATTAATTTTCAATAGTTATAAAGTGATAATAAACCATTTATGATAGCTTTATAAAGAGATATGTTTGATTTGAAAATATATAAGAAAAAATTGATAACGCTTTATCACTATAAAAAAATTACTGTAAATAATTATGATATTTATTTATACGGTTTAATAAATGAAATGATATCATTTTAATTAACTAAAAATGATAAGAAATTTATTTTTAAATTTTGTTTATAAATATATGTAGGTTAATTAATAAATGAAAATATGACTGATAATCGGTTCCCCGGATCTCAACGATTTGAAAAACAAAAATTGTCCGAAGGTGGTTGAAGCGTTATAGACCTACATGTACATGCATATACATGTTACATGCACATGATAACATATACATATGTACATGAACACTTATACATGTATATTGCAAAAATAATTAAAAAATTCTTAAAGCTTAACCTTTAAGTAACCAAAAGTAAACATCAACTCATTGTAACATACCATCACTATAACGACCCTAATTTTGAGTAACACTATTTAGGATATTTAATTAGTTACATAAAATAAAATAATATAATGATTAGTGGATTGATATTTGTGATTAATAGAAGGGTAATCATGCCCAATATATAAATAAACTAGAGGAATTAAATGGAATTACGTTAGGGTAGGTAGACATGGACAATATAGGAATAAGTATATTCTTATACCCTAACCCTTTCACACATTCATTTTACACATTCACTCCCACAAACAAAAACATAAGAAGTCGGCCACCGTTAGGAAATAAGAAGAAGATAAAGCAAAATCAAAGGGAAGAAGCTTAAGCAACTTAATCAAAGATCAAATCTCAACTTCTTAATCTCAAGGTAAGGTGAATAATGAAAACATCTCATGTTTTCTAATTGTTTTCAGTTTAGGTTAAATCTGAATTATTTTGCAAGGTTTTGCCATGTATTAATGGATAGAAATAAATATATATGATTGTTGATGATTTATGATATTTCATATGAATTTTATGATATGTTTTAATGTGAAAACCATCTTAAATGAGATTCAAATGCCTTACAATTTAAGATTTAGATCAGAAATGGTATTTTAGAAAAGGGTTTCAATTAGCATAATTTTCTGAATTAATATGGATTTTATATTAATTTTCTATTGATGAAAATGGATAGGTTAAAATAATTTATGGCTAATTATTTATGTTTTGGGTTTGAAATTTATATGTGGTAGAAAACATATTAAAAATGATTTGTAGGAATTTTTATAGAATTTTCCTAAGTGTTTTAATGAATATATAAAATTATTTAAGGCATGAGACTTAAATGTTTTATATATATTTATAAAAGAAGAAGGGGTATTTTTTAAATAATTTAATTAGTTATTTCTGAAATTTTGAGTAGTACTTTTAGAAAAGAAAATTAGCAACAAATAATATTTTGAAAAGCAAGGCAGGTTAGTTGAAAAGATTACTTTAAAAAGCTAAAAATCATATTTTGCATACTTTTTACATGTGTCACCACTTTCGGCACTTAGGTTCCGACTGTATACTTCTGCCTTCATCACCGTCAAAACCAATGGATATAGGTGGAAGGTATTAGGTCGAAACAAGGGGTTCCGATGGGGTCGAAGCACAATTTTGCTTTTTAATGGTTCGAAACCCCTTGATGTCACTTTTTATCTTTCGAAGCAAATGGTTTCGAAAAGATACTTTGTTTCAAAACCTAGCCAATTCTCCAATGCTTTTGAAGAGATGTTTTTAACACCATCACTTAGTTACGTAGGAATTGCTTTCAAAAGAATGCTTTCGACTTAGTGTTTTATGACACTTTTATTCCCTTGAAGGTAGAACCCAAAGGTTCGGAATGGAAAGGTTTTTAAATGATTTCAAAAGGTTTCCACATATTTTACTTGAACCCAAATGCTTTTTAAAGGTTTGATGTTTATAAAGTATTTTAATGCTTTCAAAAGGTCTAAATGAAGGTTTCGAAGGGATGGTTCCCCGATGGTTTCGAAAGGTTTAAAAGGAAGGTTTCCAATGTTTTCAAAAGGCAATGTTATATGTTTTAAAGATAGGATGTCTAAGGTTTTAAAGCTTTCAAAGGTGATGTTTTTCAATGGTTTCGAAAGGTTTATTATGAAGGGTTTTGAAAGGGATGTTTGGCTATTCGGCCTAAGGTTTTACTTGTATCGAAAGGGGTACTTTCAATGGATTCAAAAGCGGTACTTTCAAAGGTTAAATGTTTTCATGAAAAAAAAATTATGTGAATTATATATAATATGGCAAGGTGATATGAGTAAACCATAGAGTATATTTTCTTTGTTAAAGAATGATTTAAAGGTTTAAATCAATTTGAAAGAAATAGTTTTCAAGGAAAATTTATGGATAGTTAACCCTAAGTAAAATGACTCAAATATTAGAATACCAGATGGGACTGCTATAGGATCACAACCTATACATTTGCTATTAGCCCCTAGCTAATTAGTCCAAAATTCAAGTGTGTAGGGCTTTGTGATAGGTAAAACTAAAATGATGTTGCACATAGAAAGGAATATAGAGAGTGAGGATATTGGTGAACCCGCAAAACCATTAGGATCGGTTGACCCTGGAGAACTAAGTTATGGTTAGATTGTCCAAAAGAGGAGTATCTAATAGAAGTAAGATTATTTGTTTATTTTGTCTGATGGGCCCGAGTTAGCCAAAGGTTAGTAGTTAGCTAAACAAAACTACATTGTTCGAATAGATAGTCCATTCGTTACCTAATTTATATGCTTTCATGATATTGATATTATTGTTTTAACCAGTTTTGTTTGCAGGATTAAGGCTTGCATAAGATATGTTTTAAAAAGGATATCAATGAGGGAAAATCCATTTCGCTAAGCGATGTGGTCTCACTTAATATCAAATGACCGAGATGTATAGTATTATTCACACCAGACTTTATGTCTGACTAGAAGTTTATGTTTTTCCCTTTAAACTCTCGGGTGCTCAAAATTGATTTGAGTAGGTTGAGGGTTGAGGATTTATTGATTTAGTAGGTGGATGAATAAAACTTCTAAAGACGAGCAGGAGGCTGAAGTTAGCTATGTTGGAGTTGTTATGTTTTTATTTCTGTTGTGTTGTATTAAGTCTGTTATGACTATTTAGTACTCTAGTCAACCAAGGGGGCATCTTCATATGTCACTCTTGGCGTACTTTGTAATAATTATATTTGTTTTGAATCAGGGGAAACGTTGGGATTACATAACTTGGATATGAAATGTTGCTTTGAAATGTAATCAGAAAAGTGTTTTAGTCCGTGATGTTTTTATTTCATATTCAAGTGCTTCTGATATTATAGATACCATTAACATTACCGTATTTGGTCACCAATAGTTAATACTATAGATGATTGCAGCATCTGTAGCGCTTAGCTTCGGGCCTCTAGATAGGGGATATTATAACTTGGTGTTATAGCATGGGCTTACGAAAAATTTTTTAAAATAAAATGATTTTTGAAAACATAATCCTAAGGAATTAAAGATAAGATTGGGATATGGGATAACGCTATAGTAATGTACTTGTATTTGGTATGTATAAATATATGCCATATCTCTATTCTCCTATCTCTCTCAGGCTATTCTTCCATATCTTACAAGGCTTGAATACAGGTTTGAATGCTAGAAGTAGAAGAGTTAACCTTGGAGGGAGAAGCACCACAACAAATGGAAATGCTAGATCAAATACATGGAGAAACTCGGGTCAGGCACAAGCTGGAAATATTGGTGTTGGAGTCCCGCTAGTTGACATGGGAGCAATGTATCAGTTCTTTATCAACATTGTGCAGGCAGGTGTTGCTACTGGAGTAGGGAATCAGAAAGCTCTAGTGGTCAACAACTATGCCATTCTGAGTAGGGATTACACTCGGTTGGGAGGAAAGCCATTCATCGGAACTGAAGATGCTAATGAAGTAGAAAACCGGTTGTTGCATTGTGAGAGAATCTTTGCAGATTTGGGACTCAATAACGAGTAGAAGCGAAAGCTTGCTTTGAAAAAGCTTCAAGGAGCAGCTTTATACTAGTGGAATAGTGTGACGGTTGGAGTGAATAAAGAGACGATGACATGGGCTGAGTTTAAGAGGAGGTTCATGGAGAGGTTCATGTTTGTGATTGCGTAGTCTACCTTGCTCAGGAAGTTTGTTGAGTAGGAGCACGGGGAATGACTGTGTTGGAGTATGTTATAAGGTTTGAGGAGTTAGCGAAGTATGGTTATGCGACGGTGGACACTGTGATTAAGAAGAATGAGAAGTTCATTAGAGGTTGAAGCCTGAGTTGGAAAAGACTACAATACCGCATATTAGAAACCCTTGCGATGTTGTGATTGAGATGGATTTAATACATGAGGAGATGCTTGCTTTTCTGGAAAGAAATAAGGCAAAGGAAGTCTGGGTGGGGTAGTGTCAGAAAAGGAAGTTCTTCCATAAGAAGGGTGATCAAAAGAGTGGAGCTGCAAAGAAAGGAAAGTCAAAGCTTGTCTGCTTTAAGTGTGCTAAGAAAGGGAATTTTTCTAATGAGTGTCGTTCTGGAGATAGAAAGAAGGTGATCAAGAAGAAGAATATCAGATGCTTCAACTGCGATCAAATTGGACATTACAAGAACTAGTGCAAAGAGCCTATTAAGGATAGGAAGGACAAAGTGTTTGCATTGGAGCCAACTATCTCGAGGCCAATAGCAGAGGAAAAAGGAAAAGCTGTGTTCGAAGGTATGCTTTAGATTTATGGTATGCCAGTTAGCGTTCTATTTGATACCGGTGCATCGTATTCTTTTGTATCTCGTTGTTTGGTAGATAAGCTTAACCTAGAACCCTCATATTTAGTTACTTTCTTAAGGGTTGCAAATCCGATAGGAGGGTAAGTGACACTTGGGATGAAGTGTGACCACCTCATATTAGAACCCTCATATCTTTGTTTGTAGTTTACATGTGTTTGATTTCATAGGGTTCGGAATTATTTTGGGAATGGATTGGTTAAGTAAATACGGTGCTATGATATTTTTCCATGATAGGAAAGTATCGCTCAGACACCCTGACTGTAGTGATCAGATTATATATACCGTAGAAAACCCTAGTTGTGAGGTGAATGCTTTATTGGTTGTTGTGGAGGTAGAAAATGAGTTAAATCGAGTTTTCGCAGTAAGAGAATTCGAGGATGTTTTTGAACCCATAATAGGATTGCCACCGAAACGGGCCATTGAATTTTGGATGGATTTAGTATTTAGAGCAGAACCTGTGAGTAGACCGCCAAGCAGGATGACACCTACTAAGATGAGGGAGCTAAAGGTGCAATTGATAGATTTGGAAGACTAGAATTTTATTAGACCTAGTAGTTCATCTTGGGGAGAAGCCACGGTATTTGCTAAGAAGCTGGAGGAATCGTTAAGGTTGTCTCTCGATTATCATAAGTTGAATGAGAGGACGATAAAGAATCGATATCCTTTGCCGAGAATTGACGATGTTTTCGATCAGTTGAGTGAAGCCAAGGTATTTTCCCAGTTTGATCTGGCGATAGGTTTCCATCAGCTTAGAGTAGCAGAGGATAGTATTCCTTTGACGGTATTTAGAACTAGATAAGAATTATATGAATGGTTAGTAATGTCGTTCGGACTAACTAATTCGCCATCATTCTTTGTAGATTTGATGAACCAATTTTTCCGAGAGCACTTGGATAGTTTGTGTTGGTATTTATAGATGATATTTTGATATACTCTAGAGATGAAAGAGAGCATGAAGTTCATCTTAGAGTGATGCTTGAGATGTTGAGACAGCATCAACTAAAAGCGAAGTTCTCAAAGTGTCATTTCTTGAAGAAAGAAATGATGTTTCTTGGTCATGTAGTCTCAGAGAAAGGATTGTCTGTAGACCCGACTAAGATCGAAGCGGTGAATAGTTGGAATAGACCCGAGATAGTGACTGAGATAAAGAGTTTTCTTGGATTAGCTGGGTACTATTGGTGGTTCATAAAAGATTTCTCACGAATAGGGCACCAATGACCAAGCTAACGCGAAAAGATGCGAAGTTTGTGTGGACCAATAAGTGTGAGGAAGCATTCCTAAGCTTGAAACACTTATTGACTAATGTACCTATGTTGTTCTTCCAGAAGGGAATCAGGATCTGGTAGTTTATACAGATGCATGTGTAACTGGATTAGGAACGATGTTAATGCAAATAGGTAAAGTGATGGCTTACACATCTTGATAGCTTAGACCGCATGAGGTTAGATATCTAATGCACGATTTGGAATTAGATGCAGTGATTTTTGCATTGAAGTTGTAGAGACATTATCTTTTGATAGAAATATTCGAGTTATACATGGATCATAAGTCTCTAAATTATTTATTCTCTCTGAAGGAATTGAATATGAAACAGTAGAGGTGGTTAGAGTTTTTATCCCCTTGAGTACGCACTGAGAAAGGGAAACAAGGTTGCAGATGCATATAGTAGAAGAGATATTAGAATGTAGTGTTGGAGAGGATAGCTAGGTGGAAAGATTTGGAAGCATTGACGACATGCAAGATACAATGGAGATCTAAAGTTAGACCTAGTAAGGAAACTATTATATTGTCATGTTTAGAAGTTCGACTGATGACGAACAGAAGGATTTCTTCTAAAAAGAGTAAGGATCCAGTGTTTGTTGAACATATCAGAAAGTTAAAGGATGTAACTGAGAGCGATGACTTGAAAGATTCGATCTTGAGCAGAATAGATGGTTAAGAAAGAAAGGAAGATTATGTGTTTCGAATGTAGGAAGCATTAGGAAAGAAGTCCTTGAAGAATGCCATCATTCGAAGTTCACCATTCATCTTGGAGGAACTAAGATGTATCAGGACATAAAGAGGAGTTTCTTCTGGAGAGGTATGAAGAGTGATGTAGGCCTATGGGTGAAGCAGTGTTTTAACTGTCAACAGGTAAAGACCGAACATCAGAAGCCAAGTGGGTTACTTCAGCCATTAGATATTCCAGTATGGAAGTGAGATTCTATTTTTATGGATTTTATAAATGGGTTGCCAAGATCTAATAGAAGGAATGGAAGCATATGGGTCATAGTGGGCAGATTAACCAAGAGTGCCTATTTCATTCCAGTTAATTAAACTAGGATAACACCTGTTTTGGCTAAGTTATTTATGAAAAATATGGTTAGACTACATGGAATTCCTAGTAGCATAGTAAGTGATAGAGATTCCTTGTTCACTACTGAGTTCTGGAAAAGTCTATAGGAAATTTTAGGAACCAAGCCGAAGAGGAGTACTGCTTACCATCCACAGACCAATGGGAAAATGGAAAGAGTTAACAAAGTCTTTGAAGATTTGTTAAGAGCTTGTGTGTTAGATTTTGAGGGATCATGGGAAGACCATCTACACTTAGTCGAGTTTTCATATAACAAAAATTATCAGGCTAGTATAGGGGTGGCACAGTTTGAAGCTTTGTATGAAAGGTCATGCAAATCACAAATATGTTGGTTAGAGACTGAGGATTGGTTAGTTCTTGGTCCGGATTTAGTTAGAGAAGTTGCAGAGAATATTGAGTTAATTCAGGATAGGATGAAGAAAGCTTGGTCTAGGTAGAAGATTTATGCTGATAGAAGACGGAAAGACTTAGAATTATCGATTGGAGACAATGTTTTCATTAAGGTGTCATTGATGAAAGGTGTTATTTGATTCGGGAAAACATGGAAATTGGCACCGAGATTTGTAGGACCATTTCCTATTATAGAAAGGACCAAGAAACTCACATATAGAGTAGAGTTACCGAATAGTTTAGCAGGAGCCATGATGTTTTCCATGTTTCTCATCTAAGAAAGTATATTAGAGACATGGATACTACTATAGCACCTACTATGTTAGAGGACTTAGCAGTTCAGCCGAATTTGACTATAGTTAGAAAGACAGTTCGTGTAGTCGTGAGAGATGAGAATAGACTAAGGAATAAGACAGTAATATTAGTTAAAGTCTAGTGGAGCGACGATGAGAGAGACTGTACATGGGAGGCCAAGCAGGATTAGAGATGCTTGTCCTGATTGGTTTTATGGTATGTTTACCTTTTTGATTGAGTTATTGTGTATCTTACTGTAATTTCGAAGACGAAATTATTTAAGGAGGGAAGTCTGTAACGACCCTAATTTTGAGTAACATTATTTAGTATATTTAATTAGTTAAATTAAATAAAACAATGAAATGATTAGGGGATTGAGATTTATGATTAATAGAAGCGTAGCCATGCTCATTAAACAAATAAACTAAGGGAATTGAAATGAATTAAGTTAGGATAAGTAGACAAGGGGAATATAGGACTAAGTATATTCTTATACCCTACACCCTCCCACATATTCATTTTGCACGTTCACTCTTACAAAAAAACATAAGAGGTCGGCCACCATTAGGAAAGTAAGAAGAAGATAAAGCTAAAATCAAGGGGAATAAGCTTAAGCAACTTAATCAAAGATCAAATCTCACCTCCTTAATCTCAAGCTAAGGCGAATAATGACTATATCTTACGTTTTCTAATTTTTTCGATTTTAGGTTAAATCCGAATTATTTTGCAAGTTTTTATCATGTTTTGAATGTTAGAAATATATATATATATATATATATATATATATATATGCTTGTTGATGATTTATGATTTCATATGGATTTTATGGTATGTTTTAATATGAAAACCCTGTTAAATGACGTCCAAATCCCTCGCTATTCTAGATTTAGATCAGAAATGATATTTTAGAGAAGAGTTTCAGTTTTCACAATTTTCTCAATTAATATGAATTTTATATTAATTTTCTAGTGAGGAAAATGGATATTTGGCTTAAAATAATTTACGGCTAAATTATATATGTTTTGTGTCTGAAATTCATATATGATAGAAAACATATTAAAAATGATTATAAATTTCTGTAGAATTTTCCTACTTGTTTTAATGAATATATAAAATTATTTAAGGTATGGGACTTAAATGTTTTATATATTTATGAAAGGAAAAGGGGTATTTTGTAAATAATTTAATTAGTTATTTTTGAAATTTTGGGCAATACTTTCAGAAAAGGTAATCGCACCAATAATATTTGGACAAACAAAGCAGGTTAGTTGAAAAGATTACTTTGAAAAGCTAAAAATCAAATTGTACATGCTTTTTACATGTTTCACCATTTTCGGCTAGGGGTAGGAGAGGTGTGGGCTAGGGGTGTTTTGGTAATTTTGCTTTTAAATATTTTTATTCCAATTTTTTTTTATAAATATCACCCCTCTTCTCATAAATTCCGAATACAATTCCTCTTCTTCTTCCTCTTCATTTCAATCTTTCTAAGAGCCTCTCTAATGTCTTTTTCATAGAAAATATAGAAAAGTTAGGGAAAATATCTCAAATAAAGAGGAAAATATATACGCTAGTTTATAATATCAATCCACTTCAAAACTAGTTCTAAACTCCTCTTCTACCCTTCCAAAATCCATGGCAACCACCCCACACCACCAAGGTCTGAGTTCCAAGCTTGGCCACGCACATCTAAGGGCATTGGACTCGATTTCATAAGCTCCAGTGCGACGATAGCGGAGCTATTTTTATATTAGCTC
Organism: Allium cepa; assembly: GCA_030765085.1. Lineage (NCBI taxonomy): Eukaryota > Viridiplantae > Streptophyta > Magnoliopsida > Asparagales > Amaryllidaceae > Allium > Allium cepa. Next base: position 639,749,867 of record CM060939.1, on the reverse strand, counting down.
GAAGGAAAATTGAAGGTGAGAATTCCTAAGCAGTTTAATTTTGGATGATGATATGATGTTTGCAATGGATGTTTAATTTGCTTTGATCATCAATTTGGTTGATCAATATGAATGTTGAATATTTATGCAAGTCACGGAAATACACGTCGATAACCACAAAGAAAATCACTTCCCTCTATATTAATGAATTGGTGTATATGGAATATTTAACCTCCTTAAAAAGGTTTAAAAATGACTTTGAAATTTTTTATAAACATATGAAAGAGTTTTAGTGAAGTTTGAAAAGTAATTGAAAATTTGTCAAAAATAATCGCGCTGCGTAAAGGTAGTTATCGATTTCGCGCCATAAAAGGAAAACGAGTATATAGAATGGTATATAGCTTAGAATTTTTGAAGATAAGAATTTTTTAGGCTGTTATATCCATAGCTTTCCAACAAAGAAAGAAAATTGAGATTTTGATAAGTAGATTTTGAGATATGGGTAAAATAAGATTTCGAAAAAATCGTGGTTTTGAAGTTCGGAATCCAATACAGGATTTCTTCAAAAATGATGTTTTAAATTTGTTTAAAATGTGGAATAAATCTTATAAATAATTTTAAATAATTTAAAAATGATTTGAGTAAACAAAATGAATTTTCGAGTAATAGAAAAAATCGTTTTGATCAATATAGCTTAAAAAGCACTCTTTGCTGCACTTTCCACAACACTTTTCTATAATTTTGGAAATATAGCTTCAAACTTAACAATTCTTTTCCAAATCTTTTGTGGAAAAATTCAAATGAATAATTAAGTGTTTTAATAATGATTTGGGGATTTTATAGTTTATTTAAAAGAGTTTGAATAAATGATTTAAAGAAAGCTATTATAAATAAAGTGGCTGAATCTTGGCTCTAAAAGCTGACGAGTGGACTGGATTTTTCTACTTGTGGGAACCGGATATGAGGTGCTTAAACTAAGAAGATGTTCAGGAGCAACCAGCACCAGGTTCACCTGGCCTCTTCCTTGGGCGAGGGATAGATAAGGACGAAACGTTGGAAACGAGTTAAGTATAAAAAGATTAAATTTCCAAATTAAAATTAAATATAACTTTGATTTTATAGAGATGATCTTATTATACTCGGAATTAAATCTCGAAGAAGGAACTCGTACTATTCGTGGTATTTAAAAGGTGATTTCGCTATTATTCCGTCCATAGTATTCGTTGAATACGGGAATTGATATTGAGTAAAACTAAATGATTCCTATAGATTCTTCTCACTTAATATTTACTGGTTTTGAGATTAACATCCTAAATAACATGGTTTTAACTCAATCAAAATTATGAGTTTTGAATTAATAAATCATTGTTGAGATTTAAATGAAATGATTTAGAAATATTATCCAAAGTGGAAAAAATGAAGTGATTTGGAATTATTGCAAAGTTAAGAAAGGTTTTAAGTAATCAAAGGATTTGATAAGAGAGGTTTAATAATTCCATATATAATGGAAAGAATGTTTTGAAAAATATATAGCTCCAGGAGAGATCTTGATAAAAAAACTTAATCAATTAAAGAATGATTCCCTATTCACAGATCCTCTTTCTATCGATGATTGGTTTGAAGGAACCGGGGTCGGATTTGAATGATCCTTATCCAAAAACCACTTCTAACCAATGTACACATTCACAAAATGAAAACTTGATAAAGAAAATAAAGAACGAAGATTTAAAGTGGTGAAAGGACTACTTGTTGATAATTCTAGTAAGCTCCCAAATACTTAAGTAGCAGCGGTCCCTTCATTTCTGAAACTCTGGGTTGCAAGGACTTCTCGCTACTAATCCTAGGGGTAACTCTCAACAAGATGTGGTAGAAGAGTGCCTTTGATTTGTCCTGTTCCTGAACAACTTGTATGGACGAAGGCCTGACTTTGCATTTCTAGTTACGTAAGTGATCTGTATGAAGGTATCATCTATTTGGTGGCAGAGAAGGTAACTTCTCTTAGCTTAACACCCATTCCTAAGACGTATGAGTTCGGAAGTTATATGTTTGTAGAAATCAGTTGTGTGATTATGGAATGACAATGCGGCATTCAAAATGAAATGTGCAATGTGAAAGGTAATCGTTACCTCAAGCCTCACACCAGAAAATGACCAAAACAGGGTAAATGCAGCAAGGCTATGTGGTTCGCAACCATTAGGATATGATCATCTCTTTCTAGATATGTTTTTCCTGCCATGACATTCGGGACTTAAATTATTGTGGATGTATGCTGTGAGGTCCCTCAAATAAGTTAGTAATGACCAGGGTGATGACATATTTGGTACTATCTAGGAAAAGGTAGGTCAGTCTTGTGTTGGTAGAGGACCATTAGTTGGGCCTCAGTATATTCTTCTAGAGATGTACTGCCAGAAGGTAGTCCCTTCACATGGTCATTTATATGGAAACTCATTATCCAATAAGAGCATGTATGATTTTAGATGTAGATGCCTTGTATTACAAGGTGGTATGTTGGAATTTAATAATGTAACAATTTCAGCTAAGATTAATAAGTTTATTTGCAAATGTTTTTAAAGAAATGCCATTAAAATAATATCCCTTATTTTTACGTAATAATGAATTGATTATCATAGGGTAAAAACACATTTCGTGTTTATGTGCGGTGTGATCTTATAAGGTACCTTTTTTTTCAAAAACGCATATTTCGAGTTCTCACACCAGTCCCATGACTAACTCGAAGTTTATTTTTCCTTTCCCTTAAACTCTGGCTGCCTAAATTTTCTCAGGCAGCCTAGTGATCAGGTTTAGTTTAGAAGAAATCTGGAGGTAACTCGAAGTATGGAGTTAGAAAATTCTTCTAAAGATTGTTATATGTTTCCACCACTCTTGTGTTGTAGTATTCCGCATTTGTGAGGACAAGAATTTATAATTGTCCATGTTTAACTCTGATAAATGTATTTAAATTTCTGATATAAAGACTATTTGTTAAAATAATATATGTTATTCCATTCGTGTGAGATTCTGTTCTATCTTTATTTCTTTCTTACCCTTGAGAATCCACCTCTCCAACACTTGGATTTGCGACACGTGAATACCGATGATGTATTGGTGTCGATTTTTGAGAGTCGAAGAAACGGGACCTCACATAATATTTTAAAGAAATTGTTAGTTGAATTTAATTTATTTATCGAATGGAAATTATTATTTATGGGTGTTGTTATATATATATGGCTAAGTGAATTTTCGAAGTAATAAATTATGCCGTTAGGTCATTGAATTATTTTAGGAATATATTATATAAAGTAGAATTATTTAAATTTGTTTTTAAAGGAAATCTTGAATTATAAAACTAATTTATTATCATTATTATAAGTGAGTAGAGAGGAACTCTAAAGTGTATGAATTATTTTTAGAAAGTGCTTTAAGTGAATTGGAATTGAGTTGTAACTTACAGATTTCCATGTGATTAAATAACATGAGGTGGAGCCTTGGCGCAACGGTTAGGCCATATGCATGGTGATCTGGGCGTCCATGTTCGAGTCTGGAAACAGCCTCTTCGCAATGTAAGGGAAAGGCTGTGTAACACCCCGCATTTTTGGATAACTAAATAGTCAAATAATTTATAAATAGTGAAAATGAGCGTTTTTGAAATAGCCTCGAAGCTTATACCATTGAGTTTGTGGCCATTTTTTGATTAATTTACATATATAATTTGCCTCGAATGGACTTCGTATGAAAAGTTATTGACGTTCGAAGTTCCGTATCAAAAAATAATTATACATGTAAATGTCCGTACATATAATTGTTTATAAATATATGTGCGTATAAATTCTAGAAATAACACGCGTTTGAATTTCAAAATAAACACGCGCCATAAAGGAAATTGATTGACATCAGCAATTAGATGTAATTAATTAACATTAGTAGGCAATGTTAATCAAATTAACAATTATGGGAAATTAATTTACATTAATAACAATGATAGAATTTCAAAATAAACATGTGTTATAAAGGGAATTAAATTTGGAATTGATGGAAATTAATTAGAATGAATAAGCAATGGTTAAAAGTTAACTTCTATAAATAGAGGACATAAATTAATACATATAAAACAAAAAGGCTAGACACGTCAAAACTGAAGTGTGTTACTTGTTTTTAACTGCTAGATCTTAATTGTTTTAAACAAACGAACAACGTTGCTTTGGCCCTCTATAAATAAATGTGTAGGGCTAGCCTTTAAAACCATATTCTGAATAGGCACGGAAGCCCTGTCACTGTTCTTTCTCCTCCAGTTCTTTAGAAATCAAATGTATTAGTTTTAGGTTTTCTGATTTGCAATTTGGAGGCAGAAACTGTAATTCTAGAGAAGAGATGTCCAAATTAAGCCGTCCGTGTGAGGTGAATTTTCAGATCTTGTAACCCTGTATTTTGTGATTATTTTAATTGTATATTTTGATTATTTTAATTGAATTCCTGATTTAAAAACTTTATTTTATTTATTAAAATGAATAAATTTTGTTATTTTAAATATAAATTTTGATTTGTATGTGAATTACAATTCCAAACATGAATAAATAGAATATTTTCCAGAATCGTGAATTTTTGTCAATGTGGTCAAACTTTGACTTTTAAATTTAAAAATTTTGAATTTTTGAATTTTATCTTTTATTATGAAAGTAAATAACATTTCAAGTATACTACTTTTCATTTCGTTGAAATCTGATTAATATTGTGAAAGTTATGTGTTTTAAACCATTGTGTGTAAAATGATTAATTTAACAAAATTGTTTATTTTAATTTATATAAATAATATTTTGTTTTTCATATCATGTTCTAATTTCTGTATATGTGTAACATGACATGTTATGTATATATTTTATTTTTAAAACATTTTAAAAAGTATAGTTATAATTTTCCAATGTTTAGTGTATATTGTTTACAATTTTAAATTCTAGTTTCAATTTAATAAACTATTTTCTTATTTATTTTCTATTTTTTTCCTCAAAATATTTATTTATTTTCATTTCTACTTTATTTTTTTTCTTTTCTATTTTATTTACTCACTTTTTATTAGTTTATTTTGATTAAAAGAAAATAGAAATTCAAAGAGACAAGCTTTTCATATTACTTGTGACTTTTCATTTACATTGACCTTTCATTTCATTTGCCTTTTCATTTCTAGCTTGGCCATCCATTTCTTTTGGTTAGCCGTGTATTTCATTTGCTAATTCACATGAGAAACTTCTCCTCTCTTCATTTCACATGGCCATTCTATTTTTTGAAATTTTTTGTAAGTTTTTTTTATGGCTTTCTTTCTCACTTTTTCGTCTTTCCATTGTTTTTTTTTTTGCCTTGCTTCCTCTTGCTTTGCTCGGCGCAACCCTTCACCATCACCACTGACCACCACCACCATCCACGGCAGCCACCACCTCCTTCCCCCTTGTCCAAATCTGGTCGTGCCTTCATGTGAAGCTAGCACTTCAAATTTGCAAAGCTCCACTCCAAAACATGCCTAGCCGACCACATACTTCACTATCTCCTCCATATCTTACTTCGGCCACCATCATAGAATCACCACCACCTACTAATATCACCTCTAGACGTAACTTGACATCTGACCTGATCTAAACTAAGCATGGCCGAGCCCAATTGTTGTCATAACCGAGCCAAATGGTGCACCAAAACCTTTCTTTTTGCCTTGTCTTTTGGCCTTGACCCTTTGTCTTCTTCATGTATAACTTCTACTCCTTCTCATCCCATCTAGATGTGTGTTTTGATGCCAAACCTGAGCCTATAGCATGATCATAGCCGAGCAAATGAAACCCCCTAGGTCGAGCATTTGAATGGTTAAAGCAAGGTCAAGTCGTCTATTTCTTTGTTGCTTCTTATTTAAAATTGTTTCAATATTGTAATTTTTGTTGAATAATTATGTTTATATTGTCTTGTTATTTGTTGTTTACAAGATCAATATTTTGGCTCTCCGCTCACTTGAATCAAAAGTCGTGCCGTATCGTGCTTTCTGGAATCTATTCTGTGTGTTTGAATTGTTTACTCCAGCTTGAAAAGGTGAGTATTCACTCATGACATTTATACTTACTATGAAGTGATAGCAAGTGAATGTGTAGAAATATTATAACATGTTATACCTGCCTGTGATATGAATCATATGATGTTAAACCTTGTTATAAACTTGTCACATCATCTGTTGCTGCTATATGTTGCTATATTGTTTATTTTATTCTGTTCTCACACTTCAAGTTCCCTGTAGAATAGAATCACTATGGGTTGAAATGATACATACCCGAACGGACTTTAGAATAGGGAAAAATCGTTATGGGCTGAAACGATAGGCCTGAACGATTTTTATTTATTTTCATTTAACTTGGGATTGCGGGTTTGAAATGACACAACCCGAATTTTTCTTTGTAAATTACGGATTGAAATGATATATTATCCGTATCACTTGACTTAGATTAGAAATTTTATACAGACCCGTGGTTATTATATATATTTTTCTGGAATTTTTAAAGTATTTTAAAAATGTAAATTTATGGTATTTTGACTTAAATTGAATTAAAAATGATTTTCATAAAGGGTTAATGATTTTTCTACAAGTTAAATATGTTAAATAATGAATGGTTAAGTTGAAATTTGAAATATAAATTAATTTTGAATTTTGAGAATTTGGTTTAAAAATAAAAGTTAAGTAAATAAAATGGAAATTAAGTCTATATTTTGAAATGGTAATTAAAAATTAAGTGTTAAGTTAATTTTTAAAATACAAAGAATAGAAAATTGTGCACTTGAAATTAATAAATGAATTATAAAAAAAATTGATTTCAATGTAATAAAATTTACTTTATAAAATCATAAGTTAAAGGGTATTTAGATGACCATTTTAAAGTGGAAAATATGATTTTTAGAAGTTAAAATGGTTTTAATTGAAGTTTACTTGTTGCTGAAATTCTATTGTAAATATGAAAATTGAATTAATAGCACTTTAGAAATGCTATCATTTCTGAAGTTAACTTAAAATATATTGTAAAGGATATTACAGCACTTTGTAAGTGTTGTGGTTGATACAAATGAACTATAGCTAAAATTTAACTAAGTGATATTACAACACTTTGTAAGTGTTGTGGATGCTAAATGGAACTAAAATCTGAAATTTAAAAAAAAGGCTACAGTAGCACTTGTTAAGTGCTGCAGTTGGCTGAAATGAGATTTTTTTGAATATAGTTGAACTACTGCAGCATTTTTGAAACGCTGTCTTTGCTGAATTGAATAAAGTATTTTAATTTGAACCTTGAACTATTACAGCAGTTTTGTAAATGCTGTCTTTTCTGAATTGAACTATTTTTCAACTAAAACTGAACTATTACAGCAGTTTTTTAAATGCTGTCTTTACTGAATTGAATTGTTTTCAAATATAACTTACCGTAGCATTTTCTAAGTACCGCGGAAGCTGAAATTTCACTGTTTTAATGTATTTAAGTGAATAAATGAACTCAGAAAAGGCTAAATTTTTTGGGAATTGAATATTTGATTTGTAAGTATAATAACTTCACTTTAAATAGTTTAAATGGAGTATTTTGATTTGAAATATAAACCATTTTGAAATGTGATTTGGAATGGTATTTAAAATAAAAATAATGAGGTTTTGAAAGGATATGATATTTGAATTTTGAAATGGTCTGTTGGGAAACTGAATTGAATTCAAACTGATGGTTTGAATTGAATTAAACTGGAAATTTGAAAATTTGGGTTTAATTAAACAAATTTGTAAAATGTAAAGAATTAAAGGAAGGTGCCATGATTTCAAATGTTTGATTTCGAAATGTTATGATTTCAAAGTGTAATGATTTCAAGTACTTTGGTTTTGAAAACGTTATAACTTTGAAAGTATTATAATTTTTGAAAGGTGAATATATGTTTGAAATGGAAATGATAAAATATTTGATTTGAATATAGTTTTGAAATAAAAATGGTTTTGGTTTTGAAATATAAACTATTTTTGAAATTTATAACCACGGGTTATAATATCGATTGGATGTTAAAGAGACCAGGATCAGATATGGACATACTCTCTGTCGATACCGAAAACCACTTTAACAACTGTGTACGCAGTGGAGATTACGGAATGAAGTAGGATGGTGGCGACGATCCTATTGAGGTATGAATGTGGACCCGACTCCCGTGAGTTGGCTTAAGGTGGCTAAAACAGGAACGATCGACGGGCCAGGTGAGGTCATTCCTCCTATCAAACACATTTCTTCGATACTATACTCTTACTTGTGATTGATTTGATGGCCATCCTACGATTTTGATTGGGAGTGTGTTCCGAGGTGGGCGGTAGTGGCTGCTATGCGTTACCACCAGCCCGGAAGCGTAATTGGTATATCTACCATGGCATTGCCTAGTTGTGTCGTGTCACCTACCATAGCGAGCCTTACTACGAGTTTGTTTTTCTCCCGTAGCCCATGGAGTATTTAGGGTAGCCTCCCGATCTAGAGGTATGCTGATATTGGATGGACTACTGGGACTATACGTGTTGAGGGCTATATGGGTAACCCTTTAACGCTATTTTAAAGTAAGTTTATTTTACTGTAGACGTTATTATAATAGCGCAATATTACTACATTGTAAATAGTTTAACGGATCCTTAGAGGATGGACGATCCCAAGCATCCTTTAAGTTACTTGTACTTTATTACAGTTCACTTGAGTTGGTTTACATTGTATAAGTATGTATGTCCTAACTAGAGTGTTTTGTATTTTTTTTTACGCTCGAGTCAGTCTGAGTATTCACAGCTTTGGATTTCTCTTTCTAGAGATTCCGCTTATCTAGTTATCTATATTTTTCACTTTCAGTTGTTCTATTTCAGCTCTTGTATTAGTGAACTTCTATGTATTTGGGATTTCTATTGTGTTTGTTTTCAGACTGATATTATGTATTTTGTTTTGAGACTTTTTTATAGTAGCTTCATGAACTACTATGGTATTTTAATTTCCGTTGCGAGTTATTCTGATATTTCTGTACCTGTGATTCTGTGAATGATTTTATTTGCTCCAAATTTTATTACAATCTGTTGTTTTGAATTATTCGAGTCTGACATGTGTGGATTATTGTCGATTTGAATGGTCCAAAGTAGGGGTTGTTACAGTTGGTATTAGAGCTTTGGTTTTTCGGCAAACCTTAGCCTGCGGAGCAAAAACTCGTTAAAGATAGGGAAGGAATACCCTAGAATGAGTGAAATCAACCTCAGAATCATTTTTTTGTGAGAGAACATTTTTTCAAGTATAAAATAATTTTTTTAAATGATTTTTCAAAGGATTTTTCAAAGATTATTTTGATACAAAATTTTCTCGTTTTAAAAGCAATTTTCTAAACTTCCTTCCTTTCGTATCTACCTTGTTAGTATTTTCTTTCTTTAGGATATTCATCCAAGTGAATTTATCTTGTCTTATTTTAATTTATCTTTGTCTTCTCCTTCTTTGAAGCAACCTGCTAACCTTTCTGCCATCACCTGCTTCAAATGTGATCAAAAGGGACACTATGCTAATAGTTTCCCTACTTTAGCTGGTGCTGCTGTTCCTCCTCCTGCTCAGTTGGGTAAGCCTTTCGGTATATTTGTTGTCACCTCTCCATCTTCTCCAGCTCCTACTCCTAGTGATGACCAAGGTACTCTTCAAGGCACCTTTTATTTATTTCAGCATCCTATTCGTGTTTTATTTGATACCGGAGCTTCCCATAGTTTTATTTCTATTGAGTTGTGTGATAAGTTCGAGCATCTCCTATCTTCTGAGTATGCTTCTGTACCTTTATGTGTTTCAAATCTAGTTGGGGGTCCGGCAAACCTTAATCGGATTTGTAAACAAGTGAAACTTCTCTATTCTGATCATCGCTTTACTAGTGATTTCTATGTTCTTGGCTTCGATGCTTTTTATTGCTTGGAAGTGATTGGCTTAGTGGGCATGATGCCCATATCTCTTGTAAAGCCCGGTATGTTTATCTTGTTGATGATCAAGGAAATCCCTTGATTATTCAGTGTCGCATGCCTCTGGATTTTGCTGGCAGTTTTATTTATTCTCTGGATTTTTCTCCTGGTGATCTTCATTCGACCCGTGTGGTCAGATTCTATCCCGATGTATTTGGTGAAGTCACTGCTTTACCTCCTAAGCGAGAAATTGATTTCCGTATTGATCTTATTCCTGGAGCTTGACCTGTAGTTCTTCCTCCTAGAAGAATGACACCCGCGAGAAGGTTGAGTTGGCAAAGCAAATTGAGGACTTGTTCTCTAAAGGTCCAATCAGACCTAGCCATTCAGAATGGGGAGCAGCGGTGGTTTTCATCACTAAGTCCGATGGTTCTTTGAGGATGTGTGTAGATTATAGGGAGCTGAACAAGCTCACTATGAAAAACAGATATCCAAAGCCTCGTATCAATGATATCTTTGATCAGCTTTATGGTGCCACTGTTTTCTCTCAGCTTGATCTTGCCATAGGTTTTCACCGTCTCAGGGTTGCTGAGGAAAGTATTCCCAAGGCTACGTTCCATACTGAGAATGGGTTCTATGAATGGTTAGACATGCCTTTTGGTTTGACTAATGCTCATGCTTTCTTTATTGATTTGATGAATTGTGTTTTTCGTGTTGTGCTTAATAAATTTGTTCTAGTATTTGTTGATGATATCCTTGTCTTTTCTAAGACCAAGAAAGAACATGAGTCGCACTTGAAATCTGTTCTGAAGATTCTCAGAAATCATCAATTGAAGGCTAAATTTTCTAAATGCCATTTCTGGAAGGATGAAGTCCGATTCCTTGGACATATTATTTCCAGTAACGGAGTTTCTGTTGATCCAGTCAAGATCGCTGCGATCAATATAAGTCTTTCTTTCTCTTTTTCCCTTGTCATTTAATTATTCTATCTTTTCTGTTGTTCTTATTTCTCCCTATTTTGCTCCAGGATTGGGAAGCTCCTAAGACTCCTTCTGAAATTCATAGTTTTTTTGGCCTTGTTGGTTATTACCGGAGATTCATTGAGAATTTTGCTCGGATTGCTGCACCTCTCACTGCTTTGACTCGTAAGAATGCTTAGTTTATCTGGGTTACTGTGGATAGACTGACCAAGTTCGTTCATTTCATTCCGGTCAAGTTTACCCATGCTGCTTCTACCTTGTCTGAGATTTACATGAGAGAGATTGTTCGTCTCCATGGTGTTACTCTCAGTATTGTTTGTGATCATGGTCCTATCTTACCAGTCAGTTTTGGAAAGCTTTTTAGGAATTTTTGGGTACTCATCTAAATCTGAGCACTGCTTACCATCCACAGACCGACGGTTAAACGGAAAGAATGAATCATATTTTCGAAGATCATTTTCGTGCTTGTGTGCTTTATTATGGAGGATCTTGGGAAGATCATCTCCATCTTGTTAAACTTACCTATAACAACAGTTATCAGGTATAATTTTAATCTTCTTGTCATCCTGTCTTAGTCCTATTTCATTCTATCTTTTTTTCTGTGTTTTCCGGTACCTCATTCGTTTTCGAGGACGAAAAATTTTGAGTGGGGGAGAGTGTAACAATCTTGTATTTTGTAATTATTTAAATTGTATATTTTGATTATTTTAATTGAATTCCTGATTTAGAAACTTTATTTTATTTATTAAAATGAATAAATTTTGTTATTTTAAATATAAATTTTGATTTGTATGTGAATTATAATTCCAAACATGAATAAATATTCCAGAATTGTGAATTTTTGTCAATGTGGTCAAACTTTGAATTTTAAATTTAAAAAATTTAAAATTTTGAATTTTTGAATTTTATCTTTTATTATGAAAGTAAATAAAATTTCAAGTATACAGCTTTTTGTTTCATTGAAATCTGATTAATATTGTGAAAGTTATGCTTTTTAAACCATTGTGTGTAAATTGATTTATTTAACAAAATTGTTTATTTTAATTTATATAAATGATATTTTATTTGTCATATCATGTTCTAATTTGTGTATATATGTGTAACATGACATGTTATGTATATATTTTATTTTTAAAACATTTTAAATAGTGTAGTTATAATTTTCCAATGTTTATTGTATATTGTTTACAATTTTAAATTCTAGTTTCAATTTAATAAACCATTTTCTTATTTTTTTTTCTATTTTTCCTTAAAATATTTATTTATTTTCATTTCTACTTTATTTTATTTTCATTTTCTATTTTATTTACTCACTTTTTATTAGTTTATTTTAATAAAAAGAAAATAGAAATTCAAAGAGACAAGCTTTTCATATTACTTATGACTTTTCATTTACTTTGACTTTTCATTTCATTTGCCTTTTCATTTCTAGCTTGGCCATCCATTTCTTTTGGTTAGCCGTGTATTTCATTTGCTAATTCACGTGAGAAACTTCTCCTCTCTTCATTTCTCACGGCTATTCTATTTTCTAAAAAAATTTGTACGTTTTTTATGGCTTTCTTTCTCACTTTTCCTTCTTCTTTCCATTGCTTTTTTGCCTTACTTCCTCTTGCTTTGCTCGGCCTAACCCTTCACCATCACCATTGACCACCACCACCACCATCCACGACATCCACCACTACCTTCCCCGTTGTCCAGATCTGGCCATGCCTTCATGTGAAGCTAGCACCTCAAATTTGCAAAGCGCCACTCCAAAACATGCCTAGTCGACCACATACTTCACTATCTCCTCCATATCTTACTTCGGCCACCACCTGCTAACATCACCTCTGGCCGCAACTTGACATCTGACCTGATCTGAACTAAGCATGGCCAAGCCCAATTGTTGTCATGGACGAGCCAAATGGTGCACCAAAACCTTCCTTTTTGCCTTGTCTTTTGGCCTTGACCTTTTGTCTTCTTCATGTGTAACTCCTACTCCTTCTCATCCTATCTAGCCATGTGTTTTGATGCCAAACCCGAGCCTATAGCATGATAATAACCGAGCACATGAAACCCCTAGGCCGAGCATTTGAATGGTTAAAGCAAGGTTAAGTCATCTATTTCTTTGTTGCTTCTTATTTAAAATTGTTTCAATATTGTAATTTGTGTTGAATAATTATGTTTATATTGTCTTGTTATTTGTTGTTTACAAGATCAATATTTTGGCTCTCCACTCACTTGAATCAAAAGTCTTGTCGTATCATGCTTTCTAGAATCTATTATGTGTGTTTGAATTGCTTACTCCAGCTTGAAAAGGTGAGTATTCACTCTTGACATTTATACTAATATAACTGTGAAGTGATAGCAAGTGAAAATGTAGTAATATTATATCATGTTATACCTGCCTGTGATATGAATCATATGATGTTAAACCCTGTTATAAACTTGTCACGTCATCTGTTGCTGCTATATGTTGCTATATTGTTTATTTTATTCTGTTCTCACACTGCACGTTCCCTGTAGAATAGAATCACTATGGGTTGAAATGATACATACCCGAACGGACTTTAAAATAGGGAAAAATCATTATGGGCTGAAATGATAGGCCTGAACGATTTTTATTTATTTTTATTTAACTTCGGATTGCGGGTTTGAAATGATAGAACCCAGATTTTTCTTTGTAAATTACGGATTGAAATGATATATTATCCGTATCACTTGACTTAGGTTAGAAAATTTTATACAGACCCGTGGTTATTATATATATTTTTCTGGAATTTTTAAAGTATTTTAAAAATGTACATTTATGATATTTTGACTTAAATTAAATTAAAAATGATTTTTATAAAGGGTTAATGATTTTTCTACAAGTTAAATGTGTTAAATAATGAATGGTTAAGTTGAAATTTGAAATGTAATTAATTTTGAAATTTGAGAACTTGGTTTAAAAATAAAAGTTAAGTAAATAAATTGGAAATTAAGTTTATATTTCGAAATGGTAATTAAAACTTAACTGCTATGTTAATTTTTAAAATACAAAGAATAGAAAGTTGTGCACTTGAAATTAATAAGTGAATTATAAAAAAAATTGATTTCATGTAATAAAATTTACTTTATAAAATCATAAGTTAAAGGGTATTTAAATGACCATTTTAAAGTGGAAAATATGATTTTTATAAGTTAAAATTGTTCAAATTGAAGTTTAATTGCTGCTGAAATTCTATTATAAAGCTGGAAATTGAATTAATAGCACTTCAAAAATGTTATCACTTTTGAAGTTAACTTAGAATCTGTTGTAAAGGATATTACAGCACTTTGTAAGTGTTGTGGTTGATACAAATGAACTATAGCTAAAATTTAACTAAGTGATATTACAGCACTTTGTAAGTGCTATGGTTGCAGAATGAAACTAAAATCTGAAATTAAAAAAAAAGGCTACAGTGGCACTTGTTAAGTGCTGTAGTTGGCTGAAATGAGATTTTTTTTTGAATATAATTGAACTACTGCAGTAGTTTTGTAAACGTTGTCTTTGCTGAATTGAATTAAATCTTTTAATTTGAACCCTGAATTATTACAGCAGTTTTGTAAATGCTGTCTTTGCTGAATTGAACTATTTTTCAACTAAAACTGAACTATTACAGCAGTTTTTTAAATGATGTCTTTGCTGAATTGAATTGTTTTCAAATATAACTTACCGTAGCATTTTTTGAGCGCTGCGAAAGCTGAAATTTCACTATTTTAATGTATTTAAGTGAATAAATGAACTCAGAAAAGGCTAAATTTTTAGGAATTGAATATTTGATTTGTAAGTACAATAACTTCATTTTAAATAGTTTAAATGGAGTATTTTGATTGAAATATAAACCATTTTGAAATGTGATTTGGAATGGTATTTAAAATAAAAATAATGAGGTTTTGAAAGGATATGATATTTGAATTTTGAAATGGTCTGTTAGGAAACTGAATTGAATTGAAACTGATGGTTTGAATTGAATTAAATTGGAAATTTGAAAATATGGGTTTAATTGAATAAATTTGTAAAATGTAAAGAATTAAAGGAAGGTACCATGATTTCAAATGTATGATTTTGAAATGCTATGATTTCAAAGTGTAATGATTTCAAGTACTTTGGTTTCGAAAAAGTTATAACTTTGAAAGTATTGTGATTTTTGAAAGGTGAATATATGTTTGAAATGGAAATGATAAATTATTTGATTTGAATACAGTTTTGAAATAAAAATGGTTTTGGTTTTGAAATATAAACTATTTTTGAAATTTATAACCACGGGTTATAATAACGATTGGTTGTTAAAGAGACCGGGATCGGATATGGACATACTCTCTGTCGATACCGAAAACCACTTTAA
Organism: Allium cepa; assembly: GCA_030765085.1. Taxonomy (NCBI): domain Eukaryota; kingdom Viridiplantae; phylum Streptophyta; class Magnoliopsida; order Asparagales; family Amaryllidaceae; genus Allium; species Allium cepa. Next base: position 639,734,625 of record CM060939.1, on the reverse strand, counting down.
CAACTGTTTACGTGGTGGAGATTCTAGAATGAAGTAGGATGGTGGCGACGATCATATTGAGGTATGAACATGGACCCGACTCCCATGAGTTGGCTTAAGGTGGCTAAGACAGGAGAGATCGACGGGCCAAGTGAGGTCATTCCTTCTATCGGACACATTTCTTCGATACTATACTCTTACTTATGATTGATTTGAGGTCATCCTTCGATTTTGATTGGGAGTGTGTTCCAAGGTGGGCGGTAGTGGCTGCTATGCGTTACCACCAATCCGGAAGCGTAATTGGTATATCTACCCTGGCATGCCTAGTTGTGTCGTGTCACCTACCATAGCGAGCCTTACTACGAGTTTGTTTTTCTCCCGTAACCCATGTAGTTTTTAGGGTAGCCTCCCGATCTGGAGGTATGCTGATACTGGATGGACTACTGGGACTATTGCCTGTTGAGGGCTATGTGGGTAACCCTTCAATGCTATTTTAAAGTAAGTTTATTTTACTGTAGACATTATTATAATATCGCAATATTACTACATAGTAAATAGTTTAACGGATCCTTAGAGGATGGGCGGTCCCAAGCATCCTTTAAGTTACTTGTACTTTATTACAGTTCACTTGAGTTGATTTACATCATATAAGTATGTATGTCCTGACTCGAGTGTTTTGTGTTTTTCTTTAAGCTTGGGTCAGCCTGAGTATTCACAGCTTTGGATTTCTCTTTCTGGAGCTAGGAATCACTGGAGATTCTGCTTATCTAGTTATCTATCTAATTTGGTTTCAGTTGTTCTATTTCAGCTCTTGTATTAGTGAACTTCTATGTATTTGGGATTTCTATTGTGTTTGTTTTTAGACTGATATTATATATTTTGTTTTGAGACTTTGTTATAGTAGCTTCATGAACTACTATGGTTTTTATTTCTGCAGCGAGTTATTCTGATATTTCTATGTCTATGATTCTGTGAATGATTTTATTTGCTCCAAATTTTATTACAATCTTTTATTTTAAATTCTTCAAGTCTGACATGTGTGGATTATTGTCGATTTGAATGGTCCAAAATAGGAGTTTTCATAGATTTGGTTTTCTAGTTTATCTGTTTATTTTTCTTCGGTTAGTCCCAGATTTATTAATCCATAAAATTCTGGTTTGTGGATCCAAATAGGGCTACAAAGGGGAAGGCTATGGATAATAGAACTGGACTAAAAATCTGATCTGGAATTTGGAGTGTTTTCTTTTTAGGTGAACGGATTTAAATTATATGTCTTTTATGTAGTTGATATATATTATCATTAGATTCCCCTTAAATAATTCAGCATTTGAAGTAATTTCAGTAATTAGTTCTACTGGTTAGTTGTGTTGAAATTGTAAATTTTATAAGAGAAATGTACTTATATATAAATGTTATTTATATGGAAAAAGAAAGGAATCCGATTAAATATAAGTAATATTAGGCTTAAAAATTATAGAGAAAGACATAAGCCTAAAAGTGAGATTTTTACAATAAATTATGTTAAAACACGGAGAATGAAATAAAAAGGAGAAATCTAATAATTTAATTTGGAAGTTAGTGATAGATTAGTTGGCTGGTTTAGAAAAGGAAATACATTTCCATAGTTTAATATTGGAAGAAAAAGGGTAAACGTAATTGCAAGAATAAAAGCAAGAAAAATGGTATTAGTGAAAAATAGAGACATTGCTATATTTTGCATTATCCAACAATTAAAGGAACAATCAAAGAAATATCTTATAGTTACGAGTTATTGTTTATGGCATTATTTAGTATTAAAATATGGAAATGGATTTAGTATAATTTTTGTAACCAACCAAATAGAATAGAACTACTTCCTAGAATAAAAGAGAATAAAAGAGAATAACGTGAAGAATTAAAGAAATTAAAAAGGAGGAAACAATCAAGTTAAATATTTGACAAGACAAAAAATAATAAACAGAAAATGTGACCAGATCTGCATTTACTGCTCATGTAGTAGAATAAAAAGTAAAGCAGTTATAATGATAAGCAATTTGTGACAGTTGGACGTAGTCACAAGCTAAGACTGTCATATAATATAAAAGAACTAAAGAGAACTTAGTATCATAATAAAAGAAGATGGACTATAATAGAAAAGAAACACTTGTAATTACATTTATAACATGTAGGTTGTTAAAAAAAGAATAAAAGTGACAATTGCAAGTATAATTGTAACACGTAGGTTATAATTAAAAAGAAAGAAATAAAGGAGGATTATTTTATCAAACTAGTTCTTGGATTAAGTTAATAAGCACAAATAATGTAAGTGGCTCATATAGGCAGCATTCCCTTTTAGGTCTAGGACTGATGGTCTAACACATGGGTGGGGCCGGTCATGCTGATTAGATTAAATAAGTGGCCAACAGAATAAGAAAAATAAACTAAATGCATAATAAAAGATTATACAAAGGGTCTAATAAAATGGTAAGGCGCGTTTGGAGCAACCCGAAGGGAATCTAGATAAAGAGCTTAACGAAGCAGTTCATCGCGGATTTTTAGTACGGAAAGAGCTCGTCCAACTTAGTTGTTTTGGGTTAGAAGTGTTGAATATGCGCTTATATGATTTTTGTTTGATGATAATAAACATATATACATTCGTCTAAATGTATTTGGTAATGTACTATTTTGTTTTTCATAGTTTAAATAAATATTTGTTGAATAAAATTAAATCTCACAGAATTTGAATTTGAATTCAAACAAAACAAGTTAAACAGATTTTGAATTCAAACAGAAATTTTATTCAAACAAATATTTTGAATAGTATGTATTTGGTTAGATAAATATATGTTGAATAAAATAAATTACACAGAATTTGAATTTGAATTCAAACAGAACAAGTTACACAGTTTTTGAATTCAAACGAATATTTTATTCAAACGAATATTTATTACAAACTTGAATAGTACAAATTCATGCTCTCACTATACATATACATTTCTGATTACATCACGATTACATCACAAATATTTTTACATTGATAATCTCACTACATATCACTCACACTCATATTTTTGTCTTCAACTTTATTCCAGTTTGAATCCAGCATCTGAGCAATCTGCAAAAATATTTTAAAACGCAGTAAAATTGAAAAAGAAATATTTTTGCAATTCAAAAATAAAAGATAATTTTTGAATATATGATTTGCCTCAGTTATTTGGGTTGTTCGTCATCATTTTTGACTGTGCAATATCTGTGCATATCAGTATTTTTATCAGGGATAGGCAATTATAAGTGGCTGCAGTACACACGTGTACATTCGTATACGTGTGCACTGCCTCGCCAACTCATGTGCAAAAATCAAACAAAAGCACAGAAATCAAAAACAAGGCCAAACCCAAGATAGCAACATGCTTGAAGACTCCAGCACGACCAAGTATGGAGTGTAAAAATGCAAATGTCCACACAACAACATGAAGAGAATCAATTTCAAGGCAGTAGTGTACACAAAGACAACAGCCAGTTCAAATGCAACATTGAAAACAAGCTGCATGAATACAACATGAAGTACAAACACAAAGTTCACAAGTGCAGCATCACCAAAGACTCAACAGGGAAAATGGAACCAGACACAACAGTGAAAGTGCAGACCAAGACTCATGGAACAGACCCAAAAACTAGTGCCAACATGAACATAACATGTGAATGCATCAAAGCAAGAAAACAACACTGTCGAGCTCGAGATAATACTGCTACAACATGGACTACAACAAATACATGATGCACAACTCAAATGAATATCAGTGCAAGTGTCAACCAGGTAGCAAGGAAGATCAACACAGCAAGCTACAGCATCAAGTTGATCAAGATGCTACAGATTTCAACCAATGAACCATCAAAGAATGCAAGAAGAAAATTATATGTCAAATTATGATATGAACACAGTGCAATAACCAATGCACAACAAACTCAGTGACATGCTACAAATTTCAAACAGGCAGTGCACATGTGAATCAAGTGACCAACCTGAAGCACAAAGCATGCACATAAACAACATGACATGAACAATGCAACTGATCAAAGCTCGGCCAACATAATGCAACTATGTTCAAACATGACAGAAACATGATCAAAGCTATAAGTGATGCAGCATCAAGTAAACAGTGCCAAATGAAGCACAGCTGCAAACAACATGACAGTGAAAACTCGAGTCACAGTGCCATGCTACAGATTATAAAATGAAATTCATAAATGCAACAACCAAATGAAGTCAGCAGTCAACAGTGATAATGGTCAAGAACTATACAAATGAATGAAGCATGCAAGCTCAAGACATCAAGTGATACAAGGTCAGGGGAGCAACATGAATGCAACAAAGACCAAGCTGCAGCATCAAGATAAGAAGATCAAAGTGAACCAGATCAATAGCAGCTCAGTTATACAAGCTAACCAAGTTTATATGCAATGCAAAGACCACGGCTACAACAAATGTACATATATGGACAGTGAAAACAGAAGTGCACAGCAACAGTAAGGAAATGGACAAATGCAACTGAACCAACTACACAAATATACTATGCAGTGAAGCAATACACAGCAAGTGGATATAAACATCAAGCCAGAAAATCAAAGCATACTGAAGCCGAGAATGTACAGGTATGAAATGGTCAGGGTGTCAACAAGTCAAAGCCGTGGTTGTCGAAGTCAAAGTCAGAGACCTCAACCAAGCAACAAATATATTCAATTATGAACAAGTCAAGGCCGAAGCTGTAGCAATCAAGAAGCCGTAGTCAGCAACGTGATGATCACGAAATAAATCAAAATCGTAACCATCAAGCAATGAAATATACGATTATGAACTAGTCAGAATCAATCATCAAACGTTCAATTTAAATCAAGTGGCCGAGAAGAATTTTTGACGAAATCAAAAATATTTGGACGAACGAAAATCCAGGAACTCGAACGCATATAAAACCCTAATCATCATCGGCAATCAAATCATCGAGTTCGAACAAGAAAAACCAGAAAAGAAAAAGGAAACAACACATACCAGAAAATCATAAACAACGAACTCGATCAAGTAGCTGCGAACGAGCGACAGTTGAATATCAGAGAAGCAACCGAAGCAAGCTACAAGGAGTCGGCCGATCAACCGTGCATCAAAAGCCCTAATTGATCAAAGACTCAAGCCCTAAATTTTGCAAGAGGAGCCGCCATTTATTTTCACCAGCCGAAGAATAAACAAATGAAGAAGATAAAAAGCAACGGGTTGAAAAGTGAATAGGGACCGGCCCTGTTAATTATAAAAGGCTTTTATTATAATTGTTTAAAAAAGGGGTTTTGTTTTTTATTTAGGGTTTAAATTAAATAGGGTTGTTTATTTTAATTACTGTTTAAATTGTTTTACTTTTCGAGTCAAAAACTGGTAAATCACCACCTAGGGTTTAGGTAGTGTCAGATTGTCTATTTAGAATTAGTTCAGTGAGCAGGGAGTGCGAGTTTGCAAAGCTCGATAGGCGGGAGCAGTGTTTGCGAGTGAGCGAAACTCTATAGGCGGGAGCAGGGTGTGCGAGTCTAGTAGAGTGTTTGTGAGCGGGAGCAAAAGGGTCTGCGAGTCTAGTAGAGTTGTTGTAAGCGTGATACTATTTAATTCTAATAGAAATCTGTGAATGCAGCAGTAGGCAGGGGTTGCCGAAGCTGGGTAAATTTTGCGTGTGATTTACTTTTCAGCATATTTATTTCTGCAGTTTATTTCTGTGTTTAAATCGAGAAAATTTGCTATAACCCTATTCACCCCCCCCCCCCTCTAGGGTTAATCTAGATCCTACAAGTGGTATCAGAGCCCGGTATATTTTTTTTTTAACTCATGAGTCTACAAAATAATGCTTTTTCTGAGGGACAATCTATTGCTAGGCCACCCATGTTTAACGGGAACGATTATGCTTATTGGAAAGTTAGGATGAGTATTTATCTTAGTTCCGTTGATTATGATGTTTGGGATATTATTGAAACTGGCTATAAACCTTCCACTATAATCGTTGGTGGTACTGAGATTCCTAAACCTAAGGATAGGTGGGATGCAAACGATAAGAAATTGAAAACGACAAATGCTAAAGCCATGAATGCTTTGATATGTGCTCTTGATAAAAATGAATTTAATAGAATTTCTCATTGTACAACAGCACAGGAAATATGGCATACTTTGGAGGTGACACACGAAGGAACTTCTCAAGTCAAGGAGTCTCGGCTAGCCCTATTCAGCAATGAATACGAAAACTTTGTGATGGACAAAGGCGAGAGCATAAAGGATATGTTTGGACGCTTTTCAACCTTGGTATACAATGCTAGAGCGCTTGGGAAGGTATTCACTGAGGTAGAGCTTGTGCGGAAGATACTACGAGTTTTACCAATGAACTTTGAGGCAAAAGTCACAGCAATCCAAGAATCAAAAGATCTGAGCAAACTAAGCATGGAGGAGTTGATTGGCAACTTGATGACATATGAGCTTGAGTTAAAAGCAAAGGAAGAACGCAACAACTCCGAACCAAAGAAGAAGACGATTGCCTTAAAAAGTAAAGAAGAAAGCGATGAAGAAGATCCAGTTGAAGAGCTTGCAATGGCTGTCAATAATCTTAGAAGATGGTCTAGATTCAAGCCACGCAAGAAGAAAACAAAGGGCAATATGTCAAAAGATTCCGAAAATTCCGATAATGAACTGACATGTTATAACTGCAACAAGCCTGGCCACATCAAACCAAAATGCCCACTTCTCAAAAACAAAGAAAAGAAAAAGGCGAAGAAGGTATTTGTAGCGACTTGGGATGATGAAGAAGGAGAGGAAGCTTCGGATAGCAGCCCAGAGGAGGCTAACTTGTGTTGCATGACAAAATCAGAATCAGAAGCAACCTCCGACGAATCTAGTGAGGCAGGTGAGTTTTCTTATAAAGAACTTGTTTTTATGTGTTCTGATCTTACTAAGGTAGTGGATACTCTTGAATTTAAAATTGAAAAACTGAAATCTGATAGGAGAGAATTTGCTCGTGAAAATTTTAGGTTAAAAACTGAACTTGAAAATATAGAATGTAAAAAATGTAAGATTTTAGATTCAGAATTATCAAAACTGAGGAATAACTTTGAAAGTCTTGAAAATGAAAACTTGAATCTTAAGGAAACCATCGACACTAGGAGAAAGGATTTTATTAATCGATGCACTTCACTTGTTACTGAAAACTCAACATTAAAAACCAAAGTCCAAAACCTTGAGAAATCCTTGAATAACTTTGCAAGAGGCGAAAAATCTTTCAAAATGTTATTTGGAAATCAAATTTTTGCTAACAATAGAAAAGGACTAGGCTTTGGGAAATCACAAAATAATGATAATGCAAAAAGTAAAAGTGTTTTTGCTCGATCTGAAATAATTGGAAATCATGTTGAAAATCGTAGTCATAGAAACACAAAATTTAATCAAGTCAATTCAATGTGCACGTTTTGTAGAGAATTTGGACATAATCGAAATAATTGTTGGTATAGACCCAAACACGTGAAAACTATACCAATATGGGTTCCAAAAGGCACAAATATAAAATCTTTGAAAGTCAAACAAATTTGGGTGCCAAAAGGAACATATATAAACAGTTTTGAGTCTCCAAAAACATATTTTTCATATTCTGCCACTAACAACAATGGACCTATAAAAACAAATAGGTCACACAAATCTTTTATCGTGTAGGTGAGGTGGCAGGCTAAGGAACAACAACAGTGTTCTCTGGATTTCGGCTGTTCCAGAAACACAACGGGGGAGAAAACAAAGTTCCTTAGCCTAGTTCAAACGTGACAGAATCACAACGGACAACAACGAAAAATATCATAAAGGTAAAACAGGTATGGTATGTTTTAAACGATATATTAATTGTGATAATCTGCACCGTATTTTGAATTAATTCAGCCAATATTGAGATGAATAAAAGATGATGATTTTGATTCTGATTTTTTCAAAATTGTTGGCCAATTATGCTTTTATGCCAAAAACACTACAATCCTTGAAATACTTTATATCGATTAATTTGGATTGCTGATGGTGCTTTTATTGATTGACGATAATATTTTTGGCTAAATCTATATTCACGATTTCTTCTATTTACATGGCTTCAACTTAAAATCCTAATGAATTCTATTTAAAAATTGTAAAAAGATTTTTAAGAAATTTTTGACTTGTTTTTATTTATGACATTGATTTGTGCTTAAATGATGACCAATCAGTTTTTCAACATTGAACTAATCCATATAAATTTGTTCGGTCAAATGATGGTATTTGATTACTCATGCTACACGTAGATATATTGGTTTTGACATTTTTGTCACTGCTTGTAAATTTGCACGATTTCAAATTTCATGTGAAAAATGTTAAAAAGTTTTTTTTGAGAAATTGTTGAAACTTCAAGAATTTGTTTAAAGAATAATGATGTTGATTGACTGTTGATTACTCATGAATATAACTGTTTATCCTAAGGTTTCTGAAATTAACACTATGATATTTGTTTGAGTGATAACATGGCTTCATTTCAAATTTCATTTAAAAATTGTTGAAAACAATTATGAGATAATTTGTTGAAATTTCACAATCTGGTCTTTGACATTCAACGAGTGAATGTTGAGTGAAATTTAAATTCAGATGCAGATTACACTGGTAATATAGTTGATAGAAAAATTATTAGTGTAACGTGATTAATTTTTGAAACATTCATTTGCTGCATCGTTTTTCAAAGAAAATATCTGCATATCTTTCACTTGAAATAATTTTCAAATAGCAGAAAATTTTCTTATAAAACCCCCTCGAGAAAATCATGTTTGACCATATTTACAGATTAGTCATTTTTGAAAAATTAATTTTATAATTTTTGGATTTGATTTTAAATGACTATTTTGACTAATCTAACTCCCTAATGATTATCGAAAAGATCAATAGTGATTGAAAAAGTGATGAGTGTCGATATTTGTCATACATTACTCAAGACAATATATTTAGAAAAAATTCTTTAGAATTTCATAACAAAAGTTATAAAAACTTTTTGTTGGGCAAAAATTCCATGATCATTTCTATTTCTATCATCTTTCTATCGACCATCACTCATCAAAATCATATATAGTATGTAAATTTGTGGTAGTTTACAAAGGAAATTATTCGTTCTTCAATTTGTTTTATCTTCAGATTCATAAAGGAAATTATCTGTGCTTCAATTTATTATATTCTTCAATAAAAATAATATCCAAAGTATTCACTCTCATTTAAAAGTCCTCACGGTTATGCATGGGTGAATTACTTGGATTTTTGATTATGTGCTTCCATGCTCATTTAAAAGTCCTCACGGTTATGCATGTATGGAACGCATATCAAAATAAATTGGTTAAATAGACAAGTTGATTCTAATCCCATTTAAAAGTCCTCACGGTCATGCGTGGTTAGAAGATACTTGATTTCATTTTTAAAATTAAATTGGAATACTACTAATCTCATTTAAAAGTCCTAACGGTTATGCATGGTTAGTAGATATTCAAATTTTCCGAAATAAATATACCACAAATAGACAGAACTGTATGATTTTTATGAATTTATCCTCATCATTTCTGAAAGTGGAATATACGTCTGACATGGGTAATTATGATTTTTGTTTGAAGTTTATTGAAATTTGATATTTATATTTAATTGAGTTAAATGTTTGATTCATGTCTATCACTTCATCCCTATTTTTATAACACTGTTATTCTTTTGCTGATAACAAAAGGGGGAGAGAAAAGTTAAGATTTTGTCAAATAGAATCAATCAAAGGTCAAACAATTTTCCATTTGCATATAGGCTCATTCACACATTTTATTTGTATGCATATATGTAGGGGGAGTATCACATAAAAAGGAAGCATTCAAATAGGGGGAGCAAATTGAACAATCAAATACATTTAATACATTCAAAATCTTAAATATATGTTTGTTATCATCAAAAGGGGGAGATTGTTGAATATGCGCTTATATGATTTTTGTTTGATGATAATAAACATATATACATTCGTCTAAATGTATTTGGTAATGTACTATTTTGTTTTTCATAGTTTAAATAAATATTTGTTGAATAAAATTAAATCTCACAGAATTTGAATTTGAATTCAAACAAAACAAGTTAAACAGATTTTGAATTCAAACAGAAATTTTATTCAAACAAATATTTTGAATAGTATGTATTTGGTTAGATAAATATCTGTTGAATAAAATAAATTACACAGAATTTGAATTTGAATTCAAACAGAACAAGTTACACAGTTTTTGAATTCAAACGAATATTTTATTCAAACGAATATTTATTACAAACTTGAATAGTACAAATTCATGCTCTCACTATACATATACATTTCTGATTACATCACGATTACATCACAAATATTTTTACATTGATAATCTCACTACATATCACTCACACTCATATTTTTGTCTTCAACTTTATTCCAGTTTGAATCCAGCATCTGAGCAATCTGCAAAAATATTTTAAAACGCAGTAAAATTGAAAAAGAAATATTTTTGCAATTCAAAAATAAAAGATAATTTTTGAATATATGATTTGCCTCAGTTATTTGGGTTGTTCGTCATCATTTTTGACTGTGCAATATCTGTGCATATCAGTATTTTTATCAGGGATAGGCAATTATAAGTGGCTGCAGTACACACGTGTACATTCGTATATGTGTGCACTGCCTCGCCAACTCATGTGCAAAAATCAAACAAAAGCACAGAAATCAAAAACAAGGCCAAACCCAAGATAGCAACATGCTTGAAGACTCCAGCACGACCAAGTATGGAGTGTAAAAATGCAAATGTCCACACAACAACATGAAGAGAATCAATTTCAAGGCAGTAGTGTACACAAAGACAACAGCCAGTTCAAATGCAACATTGAAAACAAGCTGCATGAATACAACATGAAGTACAAACACAAAGTTCACAAGTGCAGCATCACCAAAGACTCAACAGGGAAAATGGAACCAGACACAACAGTGAAAGTGCAGACCAAGACTCATGGAACAGACCCAAAAACTAGTGCCAACATGAACATAACATGTGAATGCATCAAAGCAAGAAAACAACACTGTCGAGCTCGAGATAATACTGCTACAACATGGACTACAACAAATACATGATGCACAACTCAAATGAATATCAGTGCAAGTGTCAACCAGGTAGCAAGGAAGATCAACACAGCAAGCTACAGCATCAAGTTGATCAAGATGCTACAGATTTCAACCAATGAACCATCAAAGAATGCAAGAAGAAAATTATATGTCAAATTATGATATGAACACAGTGCAATAACCAATGCACAACAAACTCAGTGACATGCTACAAATTTCAAACAGGCAGTGCACATGTGAATCAAGTGACCAACCTGAAGCACAAAGCATGCACATAAACAACATGACATGAACAATGCAACTGATCAAAGCTCGGCCAACATAATGCAACTATGTTCAAACATGACAGAAACATGATCAAAGCTATAAGTGATGCAGCATCAAGTAAACAGTGCCAAATGAAGCACAGCTGCAAACAACATGACAGTGAAAACTCGAGTCACAGTGCCATGCTACAGATTATAAAATGAAATTCATAAATGCAACAACCAAATGAAGTCAGCAGTCAACAGTGATAATGGTCAAGAACTATACAAATGAATGAAGCATGCAAGCTCAAGACATCAAGTGATACAAGGTCAGGGGAGCAACATGAATGCAACAAAGACCAAGCTGCAGCATCAAGATAAGAAGATCAAAGTGAACCAGATCAATAGCAGCTCAGTTATACAAGCTAACCAAGTTTATATGCAATGCAAAGACCACGGCTACAACAAATGTACATATATGGACAGTGAAAACAGAAGTGCACAGCAACAGTAAGGAAATGGACAAATGCAACTGAACCAACTACACAAATATACTATGCAGTGAAGCAATACACAGCAAGTGGATATAAACATCAAGCCAGAAAATCAAAGCATACTGAAGCCGAGAATGTACAGGTATGAAATGGTCAGGGTGTCAACAAGTCAAAGCCGTGGTTGTCGAAGTCAAAGTCAGAGACCTCAACCAAGCAACAAATATATTCAATTATGAACAAGTCAAGGCCGAAGCTGTAGCAATCAAGAAGCCGTAGTCAGCAACGTGATGATCACGAAATAAATCAAAATCGTAACCATCAAGCAATGAAATATACGATTATGAACTAGTCAGAATCAATCATCAAACGTTCAATTTAAATCAAGTGGCCGAGAAGAATTTTTGACGAAATCAAAAATATTTGGACGAACGAAAATCCAGGAACTCGAACGCATATAAAACCCTAATCATCATCGGCAATCAAATCATCGAGTTCGAACAAGAAAAACCAGAAAAGAAAAAGGAAACAACACATACCAGAAAATCATAAACAACGAACTCGATCAAGTAGCTGCGAACGAGCGACAGTTGAATATCAGAGAAGCAACCGAAGCAAGCTACAAGGAGTCGGCCGATCAACCGTGCATCAAAAGCCCTAATTGATCAAAGACTCAAGCCCTAAATTTTGCAAGAGGAGCCGCCATTTATTTTCACCAGCCGAAGAATAAACAAATGAAGAAGATAAAAAGCAACGGGTTGAAAAGTGAATAGGGACCGGCCCTGTTAATTATAAAAGGCTTTTATTATAATTGTTTAAAAAAGGGGTTTTGTTTTTTATTTAGGGTTTAAATTAAATAGGGTTGTTTATTTTAATTACTGTTTAAATTGTTTTACTTTTCGAGTCAAAAACTGGTAAATCACCACCTAGGGTTTAGGTAGTGTCAGATTGTCTATTTAGAATTAGTTCAGTGAGCAGGGAGTGCGAGTTTGCAAAGCTCGATAGGCGGGAGCAGTGTTTGCGAGTGAGCGAAACTCTATAGGCGGGAGCAGGGTGTGCGAGTCTAGTAGAGTGTTTGTGAGCGGGAGCAAAAGGGTCTGCGAGTCTAGTAGAGTTGTTGTAAGCGTGATACTGTTTAATTCTAATAGAAATCTGTGAATGCAGCAGTAGGCAGGGGTTGCCGAAGCTGGGTAAATTTTGTGTGTGATTTACTTTTCAGCATATTTATTTCTGCAGTTTATTTCTGTGTTTAAATCGAGAAAATTTGCTATAACCCTATTCACCCCCCCCCCCTCTAGGGTTAATCTAGATCCTACAAGAAGGAAGTATGAGACTTCAACGGGATTTGAGGATAATCTAGGATGGCCCTCTGGGATATTCCTAACGAAGCTAAACCCCCGGAGGCAGGTCTGTAGGTGTTCCATCAAGAGAGTATGCCTTGACCGCTTTTGCATTGTAGGCCTAACGATGCGGGCCTTTATAGGAAGTCAAAAGGTTGATGATGGAGTAGGATATTCATATGACACCGTACTCTAATTTGCAAGTAGGTTATAGTGGACATGACCCATAAGGATAGTCGCATGCGGTATTAGCCATCATCAGTCAGAGCGAGTTTGGGAAAGACTAGAGTTAAACCAACATGCTAATGATTCTTTCACTATCGAGACATTGGATGAGGTGCACAGCCAATTGGATGTTTAGATTGTTTGCAGTAGGGCAAAGCCACTTAGCTCTAGAAAGGTCTTTCGATTAGTTGAGGGAGGCTGCGTGGGGCTATAGCCACGATGAGAAAAGAGACAGACCAAGTTGAATATCTATATTGTAGACCCAACGAAGCGGACCTTTACGGATATAGAAAATCCCCCATTGAGTTCCGTACAAGGTAGACCTTGTTGGCGAAATTCATGGAGCAGACAGAACGATTAAGTGTAGTCCTCAAGATACACACTAGGTGGTACATTGTGGATGTCCAAGCACTTGTATAAGCTAGTGCTGATGCATTTTCATGTTTTTATAGTAGAAGATGGAACGTCTGTATTATAGGCCTCATGAAGTTATCTTTTACAGATGTAGTTACAGTACGCTCTAGTAGCTTAATGATGGAGTCCTTTTCGAGGAGGACACGGGAGGTACTATGGGTAGAACCTAGGACCGATGCGGTTTATGGACATATAGCTATATATATATTATTAGGTCTTTATCTACTTGGAAGTAGATTGTGACGATTCACACATAGAGGCGAGAGTATTATAAACCCTATAAACCTAATATAACAGAATATGAAAATAGAACGGTATATGTAGAATTATGCTTAGAAGTGTATAATTTGTCCATTCACCAGAACTTTAGTTCCAACCCCCTCCTCATATCATCCCACAGGTTAGATGGTAGAGATTTTCCAGGTTTGTGACACTTATTTAGAAAGTGTTATCACCTTGGTGAGTGTTTACTAACTATTATATTTTAATCAGTTTCGCTGTGAGATATTTATTTGAGCTTTGACATATTTATCTTTACCTATTCGCAGGATACGAGATACCTAACTCGGGCTTTAGTGGGCTTGGATTTTAGCATTTTCGTGAAAAATCCAGACCCACTGGAACTCGGGTTGTTATATTTGGTATCAAAGCTTTGGTTAGTAGATCCTAAGTAAATTAGAAAATATAAGTGGTATTTGTATCTTTGAATAAAATGTAAATATATTATATACTGAAATCCAAATAGTCCCAATTAAAGGTTTTAACATGTGGAAAGTTTTTAGAATTATATTTGTGCATAGTTTGCTAGTTGGGTTTGGGATGACTAAAGTATGTCGTGCCCTATGTTATTGTTGATTTATAGTGTACAATAAGCTATGTTTTGAGAGAAGATAAGGAAATGAGATTTCCAAGGTTTAGGAAGGGTATTCCTAGGGTAGCAAGAAGAAAAACAACTTTATTTTTAGCCCAATAAAATGAAACTTTTAGGATTGAACAGTTGAAAAATATAATTGTTAATATATTTGAGGAAGTAAATATTGGGTTTTTGAAGAAAAATGTGGTATGAAATTTAAATTGGTTTTTATATGATTTAAATTTTGTTTAAAGTGAAATTCTTTTTGAAGAATTATAGAGCATTATAGCTTGCTAGTTTCTTTGTAGGTAAACAAAGATTTATATAAAAACCTAGAGTGTGTTAAGTACCGAAAGCGTAGGTTACAACGTTTATTGTTGTAATAGATGTTTTCATGAAAATAAAGGAAGCATAGACTATGACACTATTGTTATAGTAGGTGACTCCTAAATGAAATGTTTTTACATAGCATATGAGATTTATTAATATATATTTTAACTGAATCAATATACTAGTATTTTTGGATTGTAGTAATGGTGTTTTATGCAACATCTGTTTTGACCCAAATAAAAATGTGTTTCGAAGATAATTTCTAAGTGTAGAAATAAAGTGGTTTGTAATTAAATTTATTATTTAAATAAGTATATGGAAATATTTTCTAGCATATTAAAACAGCTTTGAAAATAAGTTCTTCTGAGAATAATGTAAATTAAATATTAGGAAATTAATAAATTACGTAGAAAAATGTTTATTGTAAGTGAATATAGATTAAACATACTTTAATCTATTGGAATGAAATGAATAATGATATAATTTTCTATGAAACCAAATCACAAATAAAAATGTTTTGTACAATTTATAATGAATACGTGAAAGAGATGTACAAGGTATGGAAAGCACCATATTTTGTATACCTATTTCGATAAATAATAAAATAAGTTCCTTGTAATTTCACATAAACATGAAATCCTCTTTTAAATGATTCATAAAAGGTTTTAGCGTTAGTGGTTTCTCATAAGAGAAAGTAGTTCCAATACATTAAGGTATAAAACCATTATGTGTAATAAGAAGTGTAATAATTAGTGACAGTGTTAGTTAGGAGGGATATTATAGAGAGCCTTCATAGGAAAGCTAAGCAATGGATTTCATATTTTTCCATTGATTATGCGCATTGGTTGCTTGCCTTTGTAGGAAGTCCCCATTTGTGATAAGTTAGAAACTCCTCCAAGGTTAGGTAATTGGAAGAGTGGGAAAGTTAAGAGATTTTTGATAAAATAATTGTTCTTATCTACTCCAGTTTTTTGTGGAAAATCTATGGAAATAAGATGTTTTGAAAACATATGAGGATATTTTTGGAAGTCAAGAAAAAATCGTTTTAAGAATAAACAATGCATGTTTTAAAGAAAAATGGTTTGGTGAAAAAGTAAATAAGTTTTTGGAAGAGAAAAACTTAGCAAACAGTTAGATTTAAAAATCCAATTTTTTTTTATGAAAAGCTGCGAAGGTCTTTAAAAGGGGAGAGGAATAAGTTTTAAATTTAGAATTTGTAAGTTTTCCCCTCTAGGTTTGGGGAATAATTTAAATTCAAGGAGCTGTAAAGATGTAAGTCTTGAAAGATAAAATGTAAGTAACCAAGTACCTTTGAATTTAATAGAAACTTCAAAGTAACACTTTCAAAGACAAGGATTCTAGGATTTGATGTTTAAAAAATGTAGAAGCTTTAATTTTTATAATCAAATGATAATTAAATACCAAAACAAACTTTTAGATATGGAGTAGATAGGAAACATTTCCTAGGTGTGACGGAAAACTGTAAGGCTATATAGGAGATAGTAGTCATTACTCTTAGTAGTAATAATAAAAGTTCCCGTAAAGTGTATAAGACACTAGTGAGAACCTAAGAATGTTGCTTCATATGTGTAGATTATAAAAGAATAGTGAAGTGATATTAGTACGATAGTAAGACACACGTGGTTGGGATAGGTAGACCTTAGTTAGGGAAAAATTAAAGGTAAAGGTGAAGAGAAAATTTCTTTAAGCTTAGTTGCCTTTTAGATAGAGACTGCATAGATTGAAATCCTTATTCATTGCAGTAAATAGGACTTGGTTATTACATTTGAGTATGGAATGGAAGAGATGAATAGATCTTATTCATCGTGAGTAATACAACGTAAGTTAGTAACGAGTAATAGACGGTAGGAGGAGAATATGAGTTACTTGAATTCCTAGAGTAGGATCTTTCTTTGTCAGGGTAGACACGGTCTTAGGACTCCTAGCCCTAGATGATAGATGCGTTTAACTACTATATTTATTTGTTTAGTATCGCTTTGTAGTAGGACTTGTTTTCTCTTTTAGTTATGAGATCGTACTCCTGTGTAAGCGTTTTGTCTTTGTGATTGCAAGTCAGCACTGGTTAGTATGATGTTCTTTATCTGTGATGTTCACAAGAAGAGAATAAAAACATAGGATGTAAGTAATAAAAGAAAAGCAAAAGCCAAAAAGAGTAACTAAAAGGAAAACAACAAATATAAAGAAAGCGATAGAAACTTCAACAGAAAAATTTGAAAAGAAAAATTTTCTTATGTGAACCGTGCTTGGAAAAGCAAATAGAGATTTTTTAAAATAGTGGCACAAGTTCCAAGTACGGAGAAAAAGGTGCGCAAAAGTAAAACGGGCAAATGTGAGGTTTTCCGTTTTCTACCTTTTTTCCAAGATAAGAAATCGTGTCGGAAAATTAGGTTTTTCTGAAATTCGAATATTAAAAGTTGTGTGGTAGGGTTTGGATGAAAAATTAGTTGAACTACCCCCTACTCAGTAGGAGTGTAGGAAAAATTGGAGGGAAAGTGCTTTGAGTTTTCAAAAGATTGCATTCATATAAAAGTTGCAAGTATATTTAGGATGTGTACATCATGTTTTAAAAGGAATTTTTAAAGAGAGAAGCATTCTTACAAGAGGTACCGCTTAGAAATTCATGAATGTACATATATTTATTGTTATATGACACTTTGCACAAGGGCGTAGATGGTTGCAAAAATTGGATGTGCACAAGATAGATGTGTTTGATGCAAGGAATTACAGAGTTTTACACTTATCGAATTTCGGGGACGAAATTACCTAAAGGATGGAAGAATGTTACACCCCACATTTTTAGATAATTAAATAATCAAATGATTGTAAACAGTGAAAATGAGTGTTTTTGGAATTGTCAGAATATGGTCTCGAAACTTATACCATTGTGTTCGTGGCGATTTATTGATTAATTTACATATATAATATGCCTCGAACGGACTTTGTATGAAAAATTTATTGACGTTAGAAGTTTCGTATCGAAAAATAATTATACATGTAAATATGCGTAAATATATTTTTTCATAAATATATAGGCATATAAATTTCAGAAATATTGCATGTTTGAATTTCAAAATGGACGCGAGTCATAATGGAAATTAATTGACATCAGCAATTAGGGATAATTAGTTAACATTAGTAGGCAATGTTAATCAAATCAGCAATTAAGGGAAATTAATTTACATTAATTAGCAATGTTTGAGTTTCAAAATAAACATGTGTTATAAGGGAATTAAATTTGCAATTGATGGAAATTAATTAGAATGAATAGACAACGGTTAAAAGTTATCGTTTAAAAATAGAGGAAATAAACTAATACGTTTAAAATAAAAAAGGCTAGACAAGTCAAAACTGACGCGTTTTGCTTGTTTTTAACGACTAGATTTCAATCGTTTTAAACGAACAGACGACATTGCTTTGGCTCTCTATAAATAAACGTGCAGGGCTAGCCTTTAAACCCATATTTTTCTGAATAGGCGCGGAAGCCCTGTCACTTTTCTTTCTCCTCCAATTCTTCAGAATTCGGATATATTAGATTTAGGTTTTCTGTTTTGCAATTTAGAGGTAGAAACTGTAGTTCTAGAGAAGAGATGTCCAAATTAAGTCGTCTGTATGAAGTGAGTTTTCAAATCTAGTTTTCTATTTATCATTTTATTATGCTTCGATTAGATCCAGATTTATAAATCCATACAAATTTTGGTTTGTGAATCCAAATAGGGTTCAAAGGAGAACTAAAGAGAATTTAGTATCATTATAAAAGAAGACATACTAGAATAGAAAGGAGACACTTGCAATTACATTTATAACATGTAGGTTATAAAAAAAAAAGAATATAAAAGTGACAGTTGCAAGTATAATTGGAACACGTAGGTTATAACCAAGAAGACAGAAATAGAAGAGGCTTATTTTATCAAATTTAGATCTTGGATTAAGTTAATAAGCAAAAATAATAAAAGTGGCCTGTACCGACAGCATTCCCTTTCAAGTCTAGGGCTGATTTTCTTACACAAGGGTGGGGCTGGTCATGCTAATTAAGGTAAATAAGTAGCCAATAGAATAAGAAAAGTAAACTAAACACATAATAAAAGATTAGACGTAGGGTCTAATACAATGGTAAGGTGTGTTTGGAGCAACCCGAAGGTAATCTGGATAAAGAGCCCAACAAAGCAATTCATCGCAGATATTTAGTACCGAAAGAGCTCGTCCAACTTAATTATTTTGGGCTAGAAGGAAGCAGAGACTTCAAAGGGACGTGAGGATACTCTAGATGGCCCTCTGGGGTAGGCCTAACGAATCTGCACCCCCAGAGGCAGGTCTGTAGGTGTTCCATCAAGATAGTATGTCTTGACTGCTTTTGCATTGCAAGCCTAACGAAGTGGACCTTTTAGGCAATCAAAATGTTAATGATGGAGTAGAGTATTCGTGTGACACCATACTCTATTTTGCGAGTAGAATATAGTGGACATGACCCATAAGGATAGTCGCATGCGAATATCAACCATCATCAGCCAAAGCGAGTTCGGAAAAGACTAGAGTTAAACCAACATACCAATGATTCTTTCATTATCGAGACATTGGATGAGGGGCACAACCAATTGGGTGTTTAGATTGTTTACAGTAGGGCATAGCCACTTAGCTCTAAGGTCTTTTGATTAGTTGAGGGGGGGCTGTGTGGGTCATAGCCACGATGAGAAAAGAGACAGACCAAGTAGAATATCTGTATTGTAGGCCTGACGAAATGGACCTTTACAGATATAGAAAATCCATGATTGAGTTCAATACAAGGTAGACCTTGTTGGCGGAATTCAAGGAGTAGACAGAACAATTAAGCGTGGTCCTCAAGATACACACTGGGTGGTACATTGTGGATGTCCGAGCACTAGTATAAGCTAGTGCGGATGCAGTTTCACGTTTTCATAGTAGACGACGGAACATTTGCATTGTCGGCCTCACGAAACTGTCTTTTATAGATGTAGTTACAACACACTCTAGTAGCGAGATGATGGAGTCCTTTTCGAGGAGGGTACGGAAGGTACTATGGGTAGTATCTAGGACTGATGCGGCCTTTGGGCACGTAGCTACATATATATTGGTTATTAGGTCTTAATCTACTAGGGAGTAGATGCGTACTATTCACGCATAGAGGCGGGAGTATTATAAACCCTATAAACCTAATATAACAGAAAATGAAAATAGAACGGTATATGTAGAATTATGCATAGAAGTGTATAATTTGTCCATTCACAAGAACTTTAGTTCTGACCCCCTTCTCATGTCATCCCACAGGTTAGATAGATGGCAGAGATTTTCCAGCTTTGTGGCACTTGTTTAGAAAGTGTTATCACCTTGGTGAGTATTTACTTACTATTTTATTTTAGTCAGTTCTACTGTGAGATATTTATTTAAGCTCTGATATATTTATCTTTGCCTATTTGCAGGATACCAGATGCCCAACTCGGGCTTCAATGGGCTTGGATTTTAGCCTTTTTGTAAAAAATCCAGACCTACTGGAACTCGGGTTGTTACATTTGGTATCAGAGCTTAGGTTAGTAGATCCTAAGTAAATTAGGAAATATGAGTGAACGTATTTGTATCTTTGAATAAAATGTAAATATATTATGTACTAAAATCCAAATAGCCCCCAAATATAGATTTTAACATGTGGAAAGTTTTTAGAAGTATATTTGTGCATAGTTTGCTAGTTGGGTTTGGGATGACCCAAGGATGTTGTGCACTACGTTATTGCCGATTTATAGTCCCCACTTATTGAGTTTTATGAAAAATTAAAATTTTTGTTTTCGAATTCTATGAGTATGTTTAAATTTATTTTAAAAATTTTAAGTTTTCTAAAATATTAACTATAACTATTAATCATAAGAATTAAATATTAAATACTACATAATATAATTGCTTCATAATTATTATATTAATTTTGAATTATTAACTTTAATTGTTAGTTATTTAACTGTATTTATTAATATTAATCATTAAAACATAATTATTAAATATTAAATATTACTTTTTATTAATTTATCAATTACATCTTAGTTGTAATTGAATGTTAATTATTAAATATTAGGTAATATGTATATATTAGTAATTGTAATTGTTAATAGTAATTACTAATTATTATATATTTGTTATCAGTTATTAATGATTAATTGATAGAAATTATTTAATATTAATTATTAAATAGTAAGTATATTTTATTACGGCTTTTAAGATAAAATCATCGTTAAAAATCTACGAAAAAGGTAACTTAATAAAAAAAATTGTTAAGAATTAATATTTACAATTTTTCAAAAAGAACGTTGTTAAAGAGTATTATTACAGCATACAAGGAAAAAATTATAAAGAACAACGTTTTCTTTAAAGACGTTAAAATGATATTTTGTAACATTTTTTTAAGAAACACTGCTAGTAGAAATGTCGTAAAAATGTATTTTTGTTATAATGATTCTATCACACGTTCTTCTATTTTTTATTATTACGAGTCCCAGGCTAGTATAAATTGTTTATTTATAGTATTTAGCGAACATTGTCTTTCTCCACAAAACCTAATGATGATAATCGAAAGAAAATTGATTTGGTGTGATTTTCAAATTATAAAAGCTTAGATATATCATAGCACATTATTTATGAGTGTTTTATTTGAATAAACTACCACTCTTTTTCTGAATAAAATACTTGATTATTTATAATATTGTGCTCTTAGATGAACTGAAAATTATTCCAATCTCTATGGATTTATTTTTTTACAAGATATGGACAACATCCTTCATATGTATGTTCATTTATTTGATCAACTTTTGTAAGGTTTATATGTATAAAATAGCAAAAACACGTTTCATTTTCATTTTTGGATCTCACACGTTGAATTTTTCCTATAAAAGTAGGTTAATATTTTATTTTTTTCCCTGCCTCGGATTAGAAGAGAGTAAAAGCCCTTCTAGCTGGTTGTGTAGTTTTGAACCGTGCTTATTTCTACACGTTACAATGAACAATAATACATGTTGATAAACGGAGAGCTACTTTGGTACTGAATGTTCCAAAATTCATCCTTCTGTAGCATCTTCATGTTGTTTAATTCCCATGATATGCATGGCTCTATTTATGAATGAAAATATCATAGGCAAAATTAATAACATGACAAGTAATTTTAGTGCAGCAGAATTTAGATGGCTAAATAATTCAACTAGCACATCCAGTACCGAAACATATTTTGATTTAAATAGTCTCACACTATATAACTAGATTATTTAGAAAAAGTCACGATGCTTGAAGAAATACAAGACAAAAACACAAGCATATGAAATTCATGTTCCTAATTGTTCAGGTCAGTCACTTGAACATAGCAGTATAGAAAAATTCTTTCTCTTGTCATTGCTCTCGCTTTTCTGCATGCATGGTTTCTCCACTCATAATAACCGGAAGCTCAACAAATTACAATTGCAGATATCCATGATGATCAGAATTCTAAGAAAATAATCATTAAAGCATATTTTACATGAGATCTTACATTTAATAGAAGCTCAAAAACACAAAGACAGAATGTGCTATAAAACTTCCTTAAACTGTAGCAGAAATCTGTGTACCTGTACAAATTAATTCATCAATTCTAGACCACTACTGTATCTATTATAGCGGCTAAAGATATTCGGAACTCAACTATTCGCTCAATTTTTTAGTTCCTTGAATGAATGTAAAACCACAACTGCCTAACTAGGCAATGTTCAAGCATGAAACATACATATGAATCACCATATGCTCATTAAAGGAGGACAATAATTAAACCTGAAATATCTTACAAATGCCCTCAAAATCTGTAAGTTACTTGCGCACAGGGGTTGCCAGGGACATGTCACATACTTGATATCTTTTTTATACGTACAGCTATATAAATTTAGTCACGTTCCAAAGCAATCATTGACAAATGTTAACATAAATGCAAAAAACAATAGCCATGGTTTCATTTCATATCAAGAGTATGTTCCAGACTGTTGCTAAAGTCCTCCCCATGAAGAATTGAATATGTTCAGGACTTTCATTTCAGGAGGCATAGAAATTATCAAGTTGCATGCTTGCATGATAAAAATAATAAATAAATAAAATACAAGGTAACCATTTGTAGGATAAAAGTTAAAAAAAAAAAAAAAAATGTAACCTATGCCTTAAAAGGAGAAACGGCCTTCAAGGGATTTTTATAGTCCCCAACCATGAGCACAGAACGCTGTGCCAAAAATGTCATTTTCCTTGCACAGAGGCTCTTGCCTAACCTGCATGGAATTCAAGCATCAAGAGCAGTGAACCCCCACCACTTACTTTCCCTTCAAATGTGGCACATAAATTCATATGCCTACAAAGCTTCACATGTACTTAATCCAGTACTGCTGCAAGATATTGGAATTTAAAGCTAACACTTGTTTCCCATTTTTAGAATCTAACAAATCAAGCAGGAAAATCAAATGATGACTTTCCCTCCTAATCCCCTTCAGAAGATTCTAGCAATCATTGCATTATCGTGACCTTGACCGTTTTGTCGTAAATTCAGTTATGATTTTCATGACTAGTGTGCCAACACGGTTTTAGCGGGTTACTACAATATTCAAAAATGCTAAATGTTCGCTAATATATATCACTGTAACCATTTGACTAGCTAGCTTGCCTTTCCATTGTTAACACCTTGTGAAAAAAAAAACATAAGAAAAAAAAAATAGCAACTAACATATTCCGGCTCTTAACATACACAAAGTTCATAGAACATAGAAGACTTTAATTTTAAAACTGAATCACCAAAATGTCCATGTACTTTATGGGTGCAAGAAGCAAAGGTGGCAAGTGCTTATATAAAACACTACACTAAAATAACTGATTAACTACACAAGTATGTAGATTATTTTCCTTGAAATGCTTAGATATCACCAATCTGACGGCTATATAGAATAGCTTTTCAAATCAACATAAATCTAAGGGCTCAAAATTTATATAACCAAACACTACCACTTATTCTATCCGTATCCTGCTACTATGTCGAATTGAGCACATATCACATAAGATACAAATTTCCAACTATCCACTCCAAAGCCAGTTGTTTGGTTTCACAAATTCAGAAAGAGACTAAATTTTCCTTCTTTTATCCTCGCATACTTTGTTTTATTCAGCATTATCATCTGTATAAAATTCATTATGAACAAAAAGACCAAACTACTATATATAGCAACAATACTCCTCGTCCATTTCTTTTCAGCGTGTCCTTTTCACCACAATAATACAAACCTTTGTAATAGCTTCTGCCTATTTATATCCAATAATACCTCAACCCTCTACCAATAACCCCAGAATCAAAAACCAATTCGCTAACTTTAACGCAGAAGTTTCATGTTCATCTGAAACAAAGAAGCCAGTCCCTTTACAAGCCGGTATATACTCTCAAAATTCAGATATTTACTGCATGTTCTGCACTGTTTTATCTATAGAATCAAGTAATTTGAAATATCAAGTTGATGAATTCAGTTTCTCATTTTATGACAATTGTACAAGAAAAGCCACTACTTCAGTGGGAATTCCCACCTGAAAACAAAAACCTTACCCAGATCCTAGAATTCAATCTCCATGAGCGGCTTGCAACAAAAATGGATTCAAGTGCAAAAGAATACTGTGTTCCAGGACCAATAATTATCGGAGCAGGACCATCTGGACTAGCCACTGCAGCTTGTCTCCAAAACAAAGGAGTTCCATCTCTCATACTCGAAAAAGAAAATTGTATAGCCTCGTCATGGAAACTAAGAACTTATGAGAGATTAACTCTTCACCTACCAAAGCACTTCTGTGAACTACCTTTCATGCCATTTCCTAAACACTTTCCAACATACCCTACGAGAGAACAGTTCATAACTTACTTAGATTCTTATGTTGATCACTTCTCTATAAACTACTTATGTGGAGTGGAAGTAGAGTGTGCAGAGTTTGATAAAAGCATAGGATATTGGCGAATACGTACCAATGATTTACAGATTATGAGTCGATGGCTGATAGTGGCTACTGGAGAAAATTCAGAGGCATTTCTACCTGACCTTAAAGGCACTTCAGAATTCAAAGGGCAGATATTACACACAAGTTGTTACAAGAGAGGAGATGATTTTAAAAGCAAAAAAGTTTTGGTAGTAGGATGTGGTAATTCAGGGATGGAGGTTTGTTTGGATTTGTGTAATAATCAAGCTCAAGCATCAATGGTAGTTAGAGATAAGGTAAACTATTATCTACTAATTTACTTTTGTTGTTTTCTTGCATGAGATAATATTTGTTTTGTACTTGTGTGTATCTATAACCTTTGGTTCAACAAATTGTATCTTGATTCCTTTTGTTGATGTAGGTTACTCTGGTTTTTTGCTAGAAGTAGATTCAATCCACTGACATCATATATTTTGTTGCTTTGCTGTTTCTTTCGTCTTGATAAATTTCTAGGTCTATTTGTTCTCAATCATTTCTAGGAACATATAAGTTACTCAATAGTATCATAAAGTCAAATTCATTTTTTTCTTTCCTGTTTCATTTTATGTGCCAAAAATTATAAACTTCAATTATTTTTCCATAACGGATTATCAAGGTTGAAGTTGTCGGTGAGATTTTGTACTCTATCGAGTTTAATAAATTATAAGAGCCATGGTACGCAGTATATGTTTGCAGCATATTTCATAGATGCTGCTATAATCTTGCAGTTGCATATTTTACCAAGGGAAATACTTGGCACCTCAACCTTTGGTGTATCAATGTTCCTTCTCAAATGGCTTCCTATAACGATGGTGGATCGTCTCCTCCTCTTCTTTTCATGGTTAATTTTAGGCAATACAGGAACATACGGCCTAAGGCGACCCAAAATTGGACCAATACAACTGAAGCACAAAACTGGAAAGACTCCAGTTTTAGATGTTGGAACACTATCAAAGATCAAAAATGGACAGATAAAGGTATGTACAAAACATTTATAACTCTAACAATTGGCATAATGAAAACAGTACATGTAGGAAGAATAAATGGAACGCTTTAGGTATTATTGCAAACAAAGACACTTCTGAATCTCTGATATCCACATTAGTTTAGCAGCTCAAAGCTGTAGCATCTTGCCTATACTTATATTTGTTGACCTTACCTACTCCTCCCTATATTTTGAAACCATTTTACGGATTTGACTGTTTGATTGTTCTCATAAAATCTAGCCAGCAAAACATAACACTAAAGAGGTGTGTGTTTTGATTACAATGTTTAATTTTACAGGTAGTTCCTGCTGTAAAACGACTAACAGATAAAGGTGTAGAGTACACAGATGGGAAGCAGGAGAGTTTCGATGCTATCATCCTTGCAACTGGATACAAAAGCACTGTTGCATCATGGTTAAAGGTATATATATCCAGTGCTGAACTAATGTTAAACAATACATTTGACTATCATGCACAGAATGAAAGAACACGGACAACAGATGAGGATTAATGGTAATAGTAATTAGAATAAGCTAAAGTAGGCACAAGTAAAACAAGATATGATGATATGAAAGTTATGCATTTTAACCATCATCAATTACCATAATGTGCATATCGGTATAAGGCAGTGACTGGATCAATTCCTCTATTCTCAAAGTTGTGCCCCCGTTTCCAATCAAACCTACTTCATTCATTTTGCAAGTTGGATCACTAATTAATTTTACAAAGAGACAATGAATGGTTGAGATTTGAATGGACATAGGGGTACATGTAAGTTGGGGACGGAAGAATACATCCAGGCAGTGACCTGGACTACGTATAAAAGTTAACCAGTCCAACCAAGACCACGGTCTGGGAATCCCTAATTTATGTACACCTAGAAAATGGAATACAAATAAATCACAGGTTGGCAATTAAGAAACATATTATATGCAAACATTCCCGACCACTCACCTATGTATGCAACTGGATAGTATGGGTCATTAAAGTTAGATCATACAAATAAGATGAAGGAGCTCTACATCTAGCATTTGATACACTTCACTTTCGGTGTGCACAGTAATATGCATGGCAGCCCATCAATGACATGGTCCATGTTCCATTTATTCACTTGGCAACCACTACATTCCATAGTCACATGCACCTATGTATTTGTATGTGCATATATGTGTGTCTTTATGCATATATGCCTAAATGTTTTATTTCATTATTCATTATATCTTTATCGCACTTGAACGAAACAATAATTCATTGACTTGTGCGGTTTAAGGGGACGTTGACAGTCCTCTCTTCTAAAGTAGCCCAAAAATGCAAGACAAATTAAAATTTTACATGAAATTAATTAGCAACTAATAGAAATCAATTCTAATTTAAGTCCTGCCACTGAAGGAACCGATAGCATACCAATAAAGTTTCAAATCATATGGAACTAAAAGATAAAGTGTACACAACCGAATCGATGTTATAGAAATTGCAAACGTAATTTCTATACGCGTGCATGCAATTGCGAGAAGGGAGTTAAAAATAATACAGTACACATCTCGATTTTGTTATCGTGATCCATTTCACTGACTGAAAAAGTGGAGCAACACACGTAAAAAGAGGTAAAAATGAAATGAGAATCTCAATCCGCTTGTTTATGATAGTGGCAACTCATTATGGTTTTTCTTATTGCGAATCAATCATCAAGCTTTGCATTATCATTAATGAGTTAATTTTATAGTAGAGTTCATTATATTACAGGACGATGATCACTATATGATAAAGATGATTGTTTACACGCACTCATGGCTTACATATTTTTTTGTTACTTTTTCCTATGTAAGGAAGGGGAATTTTTCAACAAAGAAGACGGATTTCCAAAAATTCCATTTCCTGATAGCTGGAAAGGAAAAAATGGATTGTATGCTACTGGATTTTCCAAAAGAGGATTATTGGGAACTTCTATTGAAGCAAAAAGGATAGCAGAAGACATCAAGTCACAATGGAATACAAGGACAGAACATTTACCTTTAGAGATGAAGACAATCAATGGAAAATTTTCTGTAAAATGAAAAAAGTGGTTCAACTTGTAGTACAGAATCAGTCTCCTTGTTGTTTAATTTTGATAGTGCAGCAGAAATGACGGGACAAGAATATATCATGAGTTCATGACTACTAGTTTGAAGGTAAAAATGAAATATGTCAAAGCATATGAGCTGATATAATTCGGTTAGTTACCCGATAAAGCTTTTCAATAGACCTCAAGGAAACTAATTTATAGGAGTAATCGATGCCCGTATATATACTTGTATCGTTGATGTTACATTGAATGAGTGATAAATGTATATATATAGTCGTTCTTAAAACTTTACGTTGAGCATTTTCTGGTGTACACCCACCAACCTTTTCTTTATAAACAATGCGATTTATTTTTTGATCCTTTGTCTACAAAATTCTATTTTCGGGTAAGAAAAGGAACATGGTATCTTCAACACCATTTACACCCTTATTGTTTTGTCATCAACACCCCACAGCTAATATCCATGGTGTCGATGCATTCAGAATGCCACCACCTCGGTAATGTTGTCTTGCTAACCATTCCATCTCAAACCACCATAATTTCCACAATGATATTTATCAAGAATTATGCTTCCACGGATAAGGTTGCTGTTCACCATCGTATGTTACTTCCACTATCACAAGTGCAACCATAATCAATACCACATCAATTTTAACTTGTAATCATAAATATTTTTTGCCCATACAAAAGTCAAAATAAAATTTTGTTTTCGCCATAAAATCATAAACCTTGCATTCTCCATAACAAAATTGATACATCATAGAAAAAAATTAGTCAAATCGCAAGAAAATTGCAAATGTTCGCAAATCCTACTTCGAGTTGCAGGCATGCACAGCCATGTAAC
Organism: Allium cepa; assembly: GCA_030765085.1. Classification (NCBI taxonomy): domain Eukaryota; kingdom Viridiplantae; phylum Streptophyta; class Magnoliopsida; order Asparagales; family Amaryllidaceae; genus Allium; species Allium cepa. Next base: position 639,705,695 of record CM060939.1, on the reverse strand, counting down.
AAGTTAGGTTGTACAACTGTGGTATACTCGGTAATATAATGTATAAAGTAGCGGGTTGAAATTATTGTGTATTGGGCTTTAGATGTTGGCCTATGTTACTCATGAAATTGCTCTATATATTAGAGCCAATAGTACTGTATCAATTATTATGTCAATCAATAAAAAAACACTTTTACATTTCCTCAAATAATTCTGTTATGGTATCAGAGCACAAATCTGTCAAACGACAGTGAATCTTTCGCTCATCATCTATAATTCATCAGAGTTTGGCTTAGATCATCACAGAGTCATCCAACAGGTTGTGTTAGAGTCTGTTCATCATCCACAACCCACGGTTGCTCTCAGTTACAGCCTTCTCATCATCTGAAACTTGCTACTTGTAATTACATTAATTCCCACGGGTTCCTTTCCAACAAAGTGCCGTGCCAAATTTTCTTGCATCAAAAACTGCAAGATTAATTGCACAGAGGACTTTTTGACAAAACCATCCACATATTACACAGTATGGCCGGAGACGAATCATCATCATCTTTTGAATCAAGTGCAGTCAAGAATCAAGAATCGTCCCTCTATTGTTTGGGATGAGGATGAGATGTGTTGGCTTGATCACATTTCTGACATGAGATTTAACCCCTTGGATGATTCTTTCTTTAGATTTGTTTCTGATGATCATCTAGACCTTAGATGCCTTTATTATCGACCTTCTGGTGACTCATTAGCTCTTGTTTTGGACGGTTATTTTTCGAGATCGAATTCTATCTTGCTTGTTGATTTATCCTGGGATCGTTCTTTTGTGTACTCTTCTGATTTTGTGGCATATGATCCCTGTCTTGCTTCCCATTTCCGCCCCTACGCTGGTCTATTGGGGAATGTCTCTTTGGAGTCTTCTCTGGATTTAGCGGATGATGGTGATGCTACCTCTCTCAAGGAGTAGTTGTTCTCGATATTCATTTAGTAGTTGTGATTTTGTCTATCACACTCTTGTGTTGTACTCTTTCATCTTACAATAAAGAATATACAGGTACGCATTCTATACATGTCGGCAACGATGAAGCTTACAAGCAACCTTCAAAATCTGTTTAGTGAATATACAGGTACGCATTCTATACATGTCGCATTCTATACATGTCTTACAAGCAACCTATACATGTCGGCAACGATGAAGCTTTATGGTACGCATTCTATATCTTACAAGCAACCTTCAAAATCTCAATCTTGACAATAAGGAATATACAGGTACGCATTCTATACATGTCGGCAACGATGAAGCTTTAAAAACCACACATGTTGGAACTAGCAGTTTACAAGGTAAAAGGTATCTCTATCTTAACAATTTATTGAGAGTTCCTAAAATTAAGAAAAACTTGCTGAGTGTATCCCAATTTGCTAACGACAACAATGTGTATTTTGAGTTTCACCCTAAATTCTGTTTAGTGAAGGATTTACTAAATCAAGACATATTATTACAAGGTAAACTGAACAAGGGGTTATACAAATTCAATTTTGGCAAAACAAGAAAGAGCAACAATAGGAATTTATGGTGTAATAATACTGAATCTTAAGCTAGAAAAAGCCAGGAAACATTTACTCTGTGGCATTGTAAACTAGGACATCATTGTATAAACAATGTAAAACAAGTTCTTATGAATAATAATATTCCTTTTGATGTATCTTTGCCATGTATATGTACCTATTATCAATTAGGCAAAAGTCATAAATTTCCATTTACAGATTCAACCACATTATTAGTAATCCACTAGAATTAGTGGCAACAGACATATGGGGACCTGCTCCTGTAACTTTAGACTATGGTTTCAAGTATTATATATCTTTTGTTGATGCGTATTCTAGATACACATGGATATATTTTCTAAAATCCAAGTCAGATACACATAAGGGAGTGAAGCAGTTCATAACCCAAGCAGAGAAGCAAATAAGTAGAGAGTTTAAATTTCTACAAATTGATGGTGGTAGTGAATATAAACCACTAAAAGAATATTTTCAGAAAAGAGGTCTTGTTCATAGAACAACCTGCCCATATACTTCTGAGCAAAATGAGCTTGTAGAGAGAAAGCACTGACATATAGTAGAGACTGGCTTAACCTTACTTGATCAAGCCTCTTTACCCATGAAAGTTTGGCCAGAAGCTTTTAACACTTCTGTGTATCTAATCAATAGGCTCCCTACCAAATTCTCAAACATATGAATCCCACTGAAATGCTGTTTGGGGTTAAAACTAATTATAAAAGTCTTAAGACATTTGGTTGTTTGTGTTTTCCGTGTCTTAGACCATATAATAATCACAAATTAACACTCATATACCCCATGCACCTTCTTAGGATATGAAAATAATCAAAAGGGATATAGATGTTTGAGCAATAATGGTAGGATATTTGTTTCAAGACATGTTGTATTTAATGGAAACATTTTTCCATTTGCAGATGAAAATATCAAAAAAAAACCAAGTAACCCCCAAGGTAGTGCAGTGGTTAGGACATGCGGCGCTCACCTTAAAGATCGAGGGTTCAATCCCTACCAACTATATATCCTTGTGATTTACCTGAAGTATGTATTGTGGGTTCGGTATATACTTCCTTAGAGTTTAAAAAAACAACCAAGAAGGTATACAATAAAGACAACATAACAATACCATCTATACCTGTTATACCTGACTAGGATCAGACTGATGGAAGTGTGTAGAGAAACCAAAAGCCACAACACACACTATCCAGTAGTGACACTGGATCAGGTCATGACTCTCATAAGTCCTCCAGCTCATTCAACAACACCGGCCAGATCAATGAGAACAATCCAAGTCAAGGAGAACCACCCTGTGACGCCCCACCTCTATACCCACGCTAGACAAGGGCACTACAGGGTAATACCGTCAACTAGCACGAAGAATAAGGCTGGTTAGGAGCGACCATCTATAGCCTTGCTTTAACTATCCATTAAATACGTCGGCAAAAATCATACCAAATAGATCGACATATCCAATGAATACTTAAAACAAAACCATAGGTGGCTGGATCTATCAGAACAGAATATAATAACTCAAATGTAATATACATCACAGAACAGTAAATCATCATATACACATATATCGATACACAACAGAGTTTACAAAACAATACAAGTTAAGTGGTATAGCAGACCACAATATACAGACGAGTCAATAGAATAAGTATCAGAGTTACTACAAAATGGGACTACACAAAAAGCTGTGACAAAAAGAAGCTAGCGGAGTAGTCCATGCGGAAGCAAAATAGGCTAAGTCTAAATGTACCTAACCTGAAACATCTCGGTCTGACCCGAGTATAAAATACACGGGTCAGTCTAGCTAAACAAATCAGTTAGATAAACTGAACAACAATAAACCTGCAAGGTTACAAAGCATAATAGATATCTCCAAGGGAGATAACACAATCATCTAACAAAAGATGAATCATATAGAACAAGCCTCATATCATCGGCAACATATAGAAACAAAGGATAAGAATATCCCAAAGCAAGCCATAAGGCAATAACAAATACCAATAAGGTACACAAGTTCCGCAAGGTAAACGCTACGCATCATGCGGCTCATAATGACCAACACCGAAGGGCGATACCAAGGGAATATACATATGAATGAAACATCATAAAATTTGCTCGAGCTCAGTACTGTACAAACAAGGATCCATGAGCCCGAAAACTCCAAACCCAGTATCACCCATGCGGCTCATAACGACCAACATCGGAAGCGATACTAAAGGGCAACCCAATATCACCCATGCGGCTCATAACGACCAACATCGGAAGCGATACTAAAGGGCAACAAACCCGAAGGCACAAACCCGAAGGCACATACCCGAAGGCAACAAACCGTAGTGGTGAAGGTCAGAGACCCAGTACTGGACACCACTAACTGGCGGAATGTGTCACAACTCTCGAAAAGGAATCCGAAAAGTGTTAACGTATGTCCCATAACCACTCGTTCGCACTAAACGATTTACTATCCGTCATCCACTTTCACACTCAAAGCAGTACAAAGTTTACCTCATATCATCGATAAACCATACCCGAAGGTCAAACGATCAATCGAATAGGTCGGGGGTTAATCGGCAAAACAAACGCATGGATTCATGGTCCATGTTTTACCCAACCATTTAATCACCCTTCCACTCCGCTCGAAGTGCGAAATTGTGTATGTGCGTTTTAAATAGAATTTAAGAATTTGAGAAGGAAACTTTTAATACAATTTAGAGGGATTATTTATGAAAACCCGTGAATGAAGTCAAAGATAAGTTATCAAAGCCAAAGATGCAATGACAACCACTAAAAAGCAACTTGAATCAATAAAATTTGGAAAACAAATCAAAATATGCAAAAAAATAGGCAAACAGAAAAATAGGAGCAGGTCGGTCGACCGGTTGCAGGGCTCGGTCGGCTGGCCAGATGCAGGAAATAAGACATGACTCGGGGTAGCAGGTCGGTCGACCGGCTACAGGGCTCGGTCGGCCGAACCTGATGAATTTGCAATTCCTACCCTATATCAATGAAATGCAATTTCTTCCAAATCGCGACCACTCGAGCAATGGACCTAAGGAGCTTTAACCAATATATACCCCAGCTCCATTAGCTCTCCGATTCGCAACCAAACATATTCAAAAATCAAAGTTAGGATCTTTAAAGAATTGAACCCAAACACTAAAAATTTGGATATTCACCAATTCAATCCAAACCAAAAGCAAGAGCATATGAACAAGGTGTTAGGAATTCATACCCAACATCAATGAAATCAAGAGAAGTAGATGTGAGTTCAAAACTCACCTTTAACTCAAAACAAAGAAGTAGAAGAAGAAGCTCAATAACAAGGAGAAGACCAACTAAACTCTATTTCAACCCAACAAGCTTCAATCTAAGAATAAAACATTTATTTCCCAATTTAGGTTTAGGAAATTTTCTGAAATTGAAGAGGAGAAGAGTTGGAGAAGATGAAGAAGAGCTTACCTATGGATTCTCTTTGATTTTGGAGCAAGAAATCAAGTTGGAAGTTGAAACTAGGGATTGCAAATTTCTATTTCTCTTTCCCTTCCACCATTTCAGTTTTAGCTTGAGAAATGAAAATGAAAAGGAGATGAATGAAGAGAAGGGGCTGAGCTAGAGTATTAGTTAAGCTAGTGGGCTGAACCCAAACCCAAAACCCAATAGAAAAAGGGTCAAAATTTCACAAACTCCAAACATATCAAAGATTATACTCAAAAAGATCGCAAACGCCATTTTGGAACCAATGGAGGTAGTTTCGAGTTCCAATTCGGCCATTTGCAAAAAGTAGCTTTTCGGACCAAAATCCGACTAACGACGTTATATATTTAAATAAAACTTTTAAATATATAATCGTTAAATATGCGGGTCGTTACAGATCTCCCCTCCTTACAAAATTGCGTCCCCGCAATTCCTAGAGACGATATTTGTAACAACTACATACATACAACATACAAAAGAAAAGGAAATAAGCTTGAGATGAAAAGACATACTCACCGTTCACAAGCTAAGATAGAAAACCTGGATAAGATCGCTCAATAAACTCTCTGGTTTCCCAAGTACAGTCATTGGGATTAGCGGACCATTGAACCTTAACGAGCGGCACGTCCTTGTTTCGAAGGTGTCGCACCTCCGTGTCAAGCACGCGAATAGGTTGCTGTACAATAGATAAGTCCGGTGAGATCTCAAGCTCTAACAAATCAGGAGAAGTAATAACAGAATCCGACTCCCGAAGACACTTTCGAAGTTGCGAGACGTGGAACACGTCATGAATGCCAGATAAATGAGCAGGAAGTGAAACTCTATAAGCCACAGGGCCAATACGTTCCGTAATAGAAAATGGTCCTAAAAAGCGAGGAGCCAATTTCTCAGTCATACTGAAACGCATCACCCCTTTCAAAGGAGAAACACGAATAAAAACAAGATCGCCAATCGAGAACTCGAGAGGCTTCCTACGGTTGTCCGCGTAGGATTTCTGACGACTCTATGCCTCTTTCATTCTCAATCGAATAAGATCAATCTTCTCGGAAGAATGACGAACAAAATCTGGGCCAAGAATAAGCTTCTCCCCCGATTCTAACCAACAAGAAGGAGATCGACATGACCTTCCGTATAAGGCTTCAAAAGGAGCCATACCGATACTAGATTGAAAACTATTATTGTAGGAGAATTCTACAAGAGGTAGGTGATCCTCCCAACTACCACTGAAATCAAAAATACAAATATGGAGAAGATCTTCCAAAATACGATTCACCCGTTCAGTCTGTCCGTCAGACTGCGGATGATAAGCTGTAGAAAAATTAAGCTTTGTTCCCAAAGCTTGCTGAAGACTCTTCCAAAAATGACTCGTGAATAAAGGATCACGATCACTAACAATAGAACTAGGAACACCGTGAAGTCTCACGATTTCTTTGACATATAACTTAGCCAAAAGTGAAGCAGACCTATTTGACTTAATAGGGACAAAATGAGCAGACTTGGTGAGACGATCAACAATAACCCAAATGCTAGAATGGCCTGATCTCGAACGAGGTAGGCCGTCAATAAAATCCATAGATATTTGATCCCATTTCCACAATGGAATCTCTAAAGGCTGAAGAAGACCCGAAGGACGTTGATGTTCGGCCTTAAAACGCTGACAAGTTATGCAATTACTCACATAACTCGCTACATCACGCTTCATGCCTTCCCAATAATAAAGACGACGCATATCGGCATACATCTTGCTACTACCAGGATGAATGGTATACTTAGAACGGTGACAATCATAAAGAATGTCATGCCTAAGTGCAAAGTCAGAAGGCACAAAAAGACGGTTCTTCTTACGAAGACACCCATGAGAATTAATGCTAAAATCTTGCAACGCCTCATCACAAGATTTAGACTCACAAAGCTGAATAAGATGCAACAAATCAGGATCACTCCGCTGGGCATCGGCAATACGATCCAATAAAATAGGTCGAGCTCCCAAACTAAATAATAGAATAAGAGAATCAGAAGATGAACCTCGATCACGAATTTCACAAAAAGATAGAGTTTCAAGAACATTCCATTCGGCAAGCATCATAGAAATAACAGCCGAATGTTTGCGACTAAGCGCATCAGCAACACGATTACCCTTACCAGGGGTATACTGGATATCAAAGTCATAAGAAGCAAGAAACTCGAGCCAACGTTGTTGTCTCATATTGAGTTCCTTCTGAGTAAACAAATACTTTAAAGATTTATGATCGGTATAGAGAATGAAGCGCTCGCCCAATAAATAGTGTCGTCAAATCTTCAAGGCGAAGACAACGACGGCTAACTCAAGATCATGAGTGGCATAGCGAACTTCATTCGGACGCAGTTGCCTAGAAGCATAAGCAACTACCCGATCCTTCTGCATAAGAACAGCACCGAGACCACTACCACAAGCATCGGTGTAGACAACAAGATCATAATTCCCTTCGGGAACCACAAGAATAGGAGCATTAGTGAGAAGTTCCTTCAATGTCAGAAAGGAAGCTTCACACTTGTCGGACCAAATAAAACGAATGCCTTTCCGAGTAAGGCAAGTGAGAGGAAGCACAACACGGGAAAAATCCTTAATGAACCGACGGTAATAACCCACCAATCCAAGGAAACTACGAATCTCATGAACATTCTCAGGCCTCTTCGAATTCTGGATGGCTTCGATCTTTAAGGGATCGACAGAAATGCCATCGGAAGATACAACATAGCCTAAGAACTTAGCCTTATTCTCCCAAAAGTGGCACTTGGAGAATTTGGCTCTAAGCTGATGATGACGGAGAGTACTCAAGATAATTCTCAAGTGATTAGCATGCTCGGCTTCAGACTTAGAATAAATAAGGATATCATCAATGAAGACAAGGACGAACTTATCGAGATATTCTCGGAATACTCGATTCATGAGGTCAACAAAGAAAGCAGGAGCGTTCGTCAAACCGAACGGCATAACGAGCCACTCGAAGGAACCATATCGAGTGCGGAAAGCTGTAAGAGGTATGCTATCCTCCGCGACTCGTAACTGATGAAAACCTGTGGCAAGGTCTAGCTGAGAAAAGACCTTAGCACCACTCAATAGATCGAACATATCATCGATCCTAGGCAATGGATACCTATTCCTAATGGTCAACTCGTTAAGCTTGTGATAGTCAATGCAAAGCCTAAGAGTTCCATCGGACTTCTTCACAAAGACAACCGCGGATCCCCACGGGAAAAAACTGGACTGAATCAACTGCTTGGACTCAAGCTCTAAAAGCTGCTTTTTGAGTTCCTCATTTTCCTTTGTAGACATCCTCGTGGGAGGACGACTAATTGGCTGCGCACCTGGAATAAGATCAATGTGGAACTCAATTGCCCGCTTGGGTGGCAAACCCGATACAGGCTCAAAAACATCAGAAAAGTCACAAGCAATAGGAATACGAGATATATCATCATCATCTCGCGAACCAAGAGAATATAAAGCCATCTCGGAATTATCCACATCCCGAAGAACAAGAGATAGCTGAGTAGGTGAATCCGGATGTCGAAGATATATAATCCTCTCCGAACAAATAATCCTGACATCATATCTCACTAGCCAGTCCATACCCAAAATTATATCAAATCCCGGACAAGAAATAACGTGCAAATTCGCACGAAAAGAAAAACCACATAAAACAATCTCAACATCATCATAAAGCAAACTAAGGGTCGCGGATCCCCCAATAGGATTCGCAATCCTTAAAGAAGTAACCATACAAGAAACATCCAAAGATAAATTATCAACGAGCTTCTTCGATACGAAAGAATGTGAAGCTCCCGTATCGAAAAGAACTCGTATACTATGATCACAAAATAAAATAGAACCTTTCAAAATAGATGGAGATATACCTTTGGGTTGAGAAGGACATTTTGAAACCTTGGTAGCATAAAGATTGCTAGACTTGGCACCAGCCGGAACAGTAGGACAAGCTGAAACATGATGACCTTCCTTCTTGCAATAACGGCAGAAGAGAGACTTAGGACAAGCTCGAATAACATGATCCGGAGAACCATAATTGAAACACTTTCGAACGAAAGGTGTTCCGAAAGACTGAGGCTGAGAGCTAGGACCACCGGTCTTCTTCTTCTTAGAAGGAAAAGGCTTCTTCTGAATTGGAAACGACCTCTTGTTGGGGTTCTTGGAAACCTCAACATCAACATCACTATCACACTCCTTCTCGACGGTCTCGAGATGAAGTGCCGAATCAACCAACTCCTCAAAAGAAAGTTTAAGTTGGAGCAACAAGGACTTCTTAAGATATTTCTTAAGACCAGAAACAAACTTCAAATTCTTCTTATAAGAAGTACTGATGAATTCAAGACCATACTTAGATAAAGCCTCGAATGATGCAACATACTCAGAAACAGAAGATTTCCCTTGCTTCAACTCAAGGAAGCGACGGGTCAATAAAACTTTTTCAGATTCAGGAACGAACTTGAGTTCAAATCGCTCCCGAAACTGAGTCCAAGAAAGAGTAGTCTCATCAATCTTGGCTACAAGAAGCTCATACCAATCAAGAGCACGCTCTTGTAATAAGCTAGAAGTTACAAGAACTCTATCATGGTCAGAAAGATCCATACGAGAGAAGATACGCTCGCATGTGCGAAACCAAGCTTGGACTTCAAGAACGGATTCAGAGCCTTTAAACGGCTTTCCTCCAAGATGAGCAAAATCACTGCACTGACGTGCAAAGGCAGACTTGCGAGGTGGGGACACTCGAGGAGGAACTGGAGGCTGAGTGCTCCTAAACAACTCCAAAAACTGATCAGCAGACATATAAACGCCATCCGGATGTGTGCCACTGGATTGCCCAGCATCCGAACGTCGTCCCCTGCCTCTTCCAGCCATACGCTGAAGGTAAGATAAGAACAAGATTATTCACAAGGTAGATATTACAACATGGGATACTACGGAATAGAAATGCATTCCTAGACGTATTCCCAAACTCTATCTAACCTTGATGGAATAAAGAAACACGATGATTCAAAGATTTGTATCACTTGTACACTTTGATGTACCGTAATATGTGCTCTATTCTTTGTTTATCATATTTTGTTCTGAACTCAGCTTTGATACCACGCTGTGACGCCCTACCTCTATACCCACGCTAGCCAAGGGCACTACAGGGTAATGCCGTCAACAGCACGGAGAATAAGACTGGTTAGGAGCGACCATCTATAGCCTTGCTTTAACTATCCATTAAATACGTCGGCAAAAATCATACCAAATAGATCGACATATCCAATGAATACTTAAAACAAAACCATAGGTGGCTGGATCTATCAGAACAGAATATAATAACTCAAATGTAATATACATCACAGAACAGTAAATCATCATATACACATATATCGATACACAACAGAGTTTACAAAACAATACAAGTTAAGTGGTATAGTAGACCACAATATACAGACGAGTCAATAGAATAAATATCAGAGTTACTACAAAATGGGACTACACAAAAAGCTGTGACAAAAAGAAGCTAGCGGAGTAGTCCATACGGAAGCAAAATAGGCTAAGTCTAAATGTACCTAACCTGAAACATCTCGGTCTGACCCGAGTATAAAATACACGGGTCAGTCTAGCTAAACAAATCAGTTAGATAAACTGAACAACAATAAACCTGCAAGGTTACAAAGCATAATAGATATCTCCAAGGAAGATAACACAATCATCTAACAAAAGATGAATCATATAAAACAAGCCTCACATCATCGGCAACATATAGAAACAAAGGATAAGAATATCCCAAAGCAAGCCATAAGGCAATAACAAATACCAATAAGGTACACAAGTTCCGCAAGGTAAACGCTACGCATCATGCGACTCATAATGACCAACACCGAAGGGCGATACCAAGGGAATATACATATGAATGAAACATCATAAAATTTGCTCGAGCTCAGTACTGTACAAACAAGGATCCATGAGCCCGAAAACTCCAAACCCAGTATCACCCATGCGGCTCATAACAACCAACATCGGAAGCGATACTAAAGGGCAACCCAATATCACCCATGCGGCTCATAACGACCAACATCGGAAGCGATACTAAAGGGCAACAAACCCGAAGGCACAAACCCGAAGGCACATACCCGAAGGCAACAAACCGTAGTGGTGAAGGTCAGAGACCCAGTACTGGACACCACTAACTGGCGGAATGTGTCACAACTCTCGAAAAGGAATCCTAAAAGTGTTAACGTATGCCCCATAACCACTCGTTCGCACTAAACGATTTACTATCCGTCAGCCACTTTCACACTCAAAGCAGTACAAAGTTTACCTCATATCATCGATAAACCAAACCCGAAGGTCAAACGATCAATCGAATAGGTCGGGGGTTAATCGGCAAGACAAACTCATGGGTTCATGGTCCATGTTTTACCCAACCATTTAATCACCCTTCCACTCCGCTCGAAGTGCGAAATTGTGTATGTGCGTTTTAAATAGAATTTAAGAATTTGAGAAGGAAACTTTTAATACAATTTAGAGGGATTATTTATGAAAACCCGTGAATGAAGTCAAAGATAAGTTATCAAAGCCAAAGATGCAATGACAACCACTAAAAAGCAACTCGAATCAATAAAATTTGAAAAACAAATCAAAATATGCAAAAAAAATAGGCAAACGGCAAAATAGGAGCAGGTCGGTCGACCGGTTGCAGGACTCGGTCGGCTGGCCAGATGCAGAAAATAAGACATGACTCGAGGTAGCAGGTCGGTCGACCGGCTACAGGGCTCGGTCGGCCGAACCTGATGAATTTTCAATTCCTACCCTATATCAATGAAATGCAATTTCTTCCAAATCGCGGCCACTCGAGCAATGGACCTAAGGAGCTTTAACCAATATATACCCCAGCTCCATTAGCTCTCCGATTCGCAACCAAACATATTCAAACATCAAAGTTAGGATCTTTAAAGAATTGAACCCAAACACTAGAAGTTTGGATATTCACCAATTCAATCCAAACCAAAAGCAAGAGCATATGAAAAAGGTGTTAGGAATTCATACCCAACATCAATGAAATCAAGAGAAGTAGATGTGAGTTCAAAACTCACCTTTAACCCAAAACAAAGAAGTAGAAGAAGAAGCTCAATAACAAGGAGAAGACCAACTAAACTCTACTTCAACCCAACAAGCTTCAATCTAAGAATAAAACATTTATTTTCCAATTTAGGTTTAGGAAATTTTGTGAAATTGAAGAGGAGAAGAGTTGGAGAAGATGAAGAAGAACTTGCCTATGGATTCTCTTTGATTTTGGAGCAAGAAATCAAGTTGGAAGTTGAAACTAGGGCTTGCAAATTTCTATTTCTCTTTCCCTTCCACCATTTCAGTTTTAGCTTGAGAAATGAAAATGAAAAGGAGATGAATGAAGAGAAGGGGCTGAGCTAGAGTATTAGTTAAGCTAGTGGGCTGAACCCAAACCCAAAACCCAATAGAAAAAGGGTCAAAATTTCACAAACTCCAAACATATCAAAGATTATACTCAAAAAGATCGCAAACGCCATTTTGGAACCAATGGAGGTAGTTTCGAGTTCCAATTCGGCCATTTGCAAAAAGTAGCTTTTCGGACCAAAATCCGACTAACGACGTTATATATTTAAATAAAACTTTTAAATATATAATCGTTAAATATGCGGGTCGTTACACTCCCTCATCCATATCTCAACAATCTGATGATAATAATGATACTCGTGACTCATCACCTGCAAGATTAGGACATCATATGATTACAAAATCAAAGAGTAGTATATTCAACCTAAAGTATACAGTGTTCAACTGGACTCAACTGAGCCAAGAGACTACAATGAAGCCATTACCAACAGCAACTGGAAACAAGCTATGAATAATGAATACAGTGCACTTATTAGAAATAAAATTTGGAGTTTAGTATCAATACCCAAAGACAAAAACATAGTTAGTTGAAAATGGATTTACAAAATTAAAAGAAATCCATATGGAAGTATCTTAAAATATAAAGCAAGACTGGTAGCTAAAGGGTACAACCAACAATATGGATTTGATTTTAACGAGACATTTTCTCTAGTTACTAAACCAACTACTATAAGAATTATACTGGCAATTGCTCTTCATAGAAGGAAGATCATACAACTCGATGTAAACAACGCCTTTCTTAATGGAGACTTAAACGAGGAAGTGTTTATAGAACAACCAGAAGGGTACAAGAAGGATGTTAATAACAATTTAGTATGCAAGCTATATAAAGCTATATATGGGTTGAAGCAAGCACCACGTGTATGGAATGAAAAACTCAAGTTCACACTGATGGATCTTGGGTTCATACCAACTAAATCAGACAATTTTTCATACATACAATGCGAACAAGAAAAGATCACATACATTATAATATGCGTGGATGATATCATTATTACTGGGAATGACATCGAAGCTATGGATCAAACTATCAGGCATCTTAATCAAGTATTCTCTATAAAAGATCTGGGTAATCTATATCACTTCCTAGGAATTGAAGTCATATAGATATCTAAGTCAGAAATGATTTTATGTCAATAAAGATATATACTAAAACTATTAAAAAAAAGGCAAACATGCATCAGGCCAAACCACAATCTACTCTAATGACAAGCAATCTTAAATTATCAAAAGATTCAAGAGAGCTAATCATAAATGAAAAACAATATAAAAGCATTGTAGGAGCACTTCAATACATTACAATAACAAGACCAAATCTGAGCTACAGCGTAAATAAAGTCCGTCAATTCATGCATATACCACTCAGTGACCACTGGAAGGCCGTAAAACGTATATTGTGTTACCTAAAAGGAGCAATGGACCATGGTCTACATCTTAACAACGCAAAGAAACTAAACATACAAGCTTATTGTGATGCAGACTGGGCCAACGATCCAGATGATAGAAGATCAACATTTGGATTCTACATATTTATGGGTAGCAACCCGATCTCATGGAGTTCAAAGAAGCAAGCTGCTACTTCATGCTCTTATACTGAAGTAGAATATCGATCTTTCGCCGGTACTACAGCTGGAATAACTTGGATCGAGTCACTGCTCAAAGAAATCAAAATCAACCTCACAAACATACCAATAATCTGATGCGATAATTTGAGCTCTGTTTGTCTTTCCGCAAATCTAGTGTTACACTCACGAACAAAGCACTTCGAAATAAATTTATACTTTGTTTGTGAGAAAGTAATGGAGGGAAAATTAAGAGTTAATTATGTTCCAGCTCAATTTTAGAGAGCCAACAACCTCACAAAACCCCTTTCAACAAAAAAAATCAAAGAAGGCGGCGCAGAGATGGAAAAGGGAAGGAAAACCCTAGATGGAATTGAATGTTGGGAATTTTGCGGTTCGAGGCAAATTTGATGGCAATTGCGATGAAGATAATGTTGTACTTCCGACTTCAAGGATCTATGCAATAGATTCTTTCGGACAATAGTTCAACCCACCAGGTACAAACGGGTTATCGAACTATCGACTTTCGGGATTCAATGAAGCCCTATAACAGCGTAATTGGATTCAAAGTTTGTACGCTTTTGATCCAACCAATAACACTTTAGTATTTGATATCTGACGATGCAATATATAGAGAAAGGGATAAAGAAGAAGAAGAAACAAATTTGCAACGATTCAACGTTTGTAACACCCTGCAGGCGTTACAAAATATAGAGTGATGGAAGTGCAGCGATTAGCAACACTTCCCTGGTGTTGCAAATCTGCATAGAAAGAAGAAGAGGAATGTTAATTGATTCCTTACACTATCTGGGCGTTGCTATTTATAGATGTGAAGAGGTATCCATTCATGAAGGGTTGCGTCCCTTCCCAATATTTCAAAACTGTTACTAACAGTCACATACATTTCATTTAAAACATCGCGTCTATTCATTTTGAAACGTTCGGAAAACGTTACAAATTTCCCGCCCTTTATTTAAAGTTAGAAATTTTGGTTCTGAGTCCTTAACGGGCTGAAATCTAACCCGTTACTGTTTACATTCGATCCAAAAATATTTTCGGATCTGAACCCGAAAACCGTACCTGATCCAGCCCGGTACGGTAGGACGAACGACGGCGGCGCGCGCGTGGTATTGCATGACTTCTCTCCTCACAACAAAGCAAACATGTGGGAGCCCCAAGGCCCCAACATCCACATGAGAAAGCTATATTTATACAAATATATTGTAAATTTTCTAGCATGTTGGACTAATTGATTTCTTCTTCCCTCTTTATTTCTTCTCTTCCAAATCAAAACCCAAAGCCCCAAAACTATATTTTGAAAATTTCACAACAATCTCCCCCAATTTTCAAAATAAGAAAATAAATAAATAGGACGGCTGAATCACTAGAGTGACTTCCTACATACCCAAGTGGGATCAAGCCTATGTAGTTCTAAGATCAAGTTTTGCATCATCGTGAAAACCAACACATAAATAAAAGGTATCTTTTGGATTTGAACCTTTACTTATTTTAAACAATTCAAAGCCTTATCGAGATTGTATGATGAACGAATCTTGAACCAAGTATCCCTAATGATAAAACTGGAACAATCACACACGTTGATTTCCTTAGGTAAAGTGTTCTGTATTGCTCGCACGTTAATGGCCATGTGCTTTAATCCTCGTTCATGAGTCTACTTAGAAAGCGGTCTTACTTTCTTAGAAAATGGCCTGATTTCCATACGCATATAGGTAAGTCTCTTAAGGTGTTTCTGTGATACATCTTTTGAGGTTTCTAGACTTATTAAGGATATATATTCATCCTTTGTTCTTGCAGAATCCAACACTAAATACTATGGGATTATCGATTTAGTGTTCCATAATCATTCTCTTAACTTGTTGGTACCCATTGAACTTTGTCTATCCTTTCCAAGACATAAGTTGGGTTTCTGTTAAGAATGATCAACCTTCATTCATAGACCTTAGTCTCATTTCTTGTGACTTTATAGAAACTATTGCCTTTGGAAAACTCTTCGTAAGTGGGTCAGCCAAGTTTTTATTCGTTTCTATGTAGTCAACAGTTATAACTCCTCTTCTGAGTAACTGTCTCACCATTTGATGTCTTAAACTCACATGTCTAGACTTTCCATTATATGTCTTATTAGACACATTGTATATCGTTGCTTGATTGTCACAGTTAATCAAGACTGCTAGAGATGGCTTCTTCCATAAAGGGATTATCATTAATAAATTCCTAAGCCATTCTGCTTTTTTACATGCATCTGCTAATGCAATCAATTCTGACAACATTGTTGAGTCAGAATTACAGGTCTGCTTCTTGAAAGCCCAAGACACAAAAGCGCCTCTTAGTGTAAAGATCCATCCAGTAGTAAACTTGGATTTAGATTCTACATTGTTTCAGGTTGCATAGTTATTTCCTTCTATTGCAGCTGGATATCTTTTATAAGATAAACCATATTCAATGGTTCCTTTCAAATAAGCTAAAACTCTGGAAATAGATTTTCAATGTTCGAAACCTGGATTACTCGTAAATCAACACAATATACTTATAGCATATGTGATGTCTGGTCTAGTGCAATGCATAGCATGCATAACACTTTCAATAACACTGGAATACTCTAGTTGAGAGATAGTACGTCCAGTGTTCTTTTCTAATCTAATTCTAGGATCTAAAAGAGTTGGTGCTGGCTTGTCATCGTAATGACCATACTTTTGTAGGAATTTCTCTATGTAATGAGATTGAGTTAGTAATAACTCCCCCTCTTTCCTAACAATTTTAATTCCTAAAATTACATCAGCCTCTCCTAGATCTTTCATATCGAATTTAGAAGACAGAAACTTTTTAGTTTCATTCACACAGGATATATTGGAACCAAATATTAGCATGTCATCAACGTATAAACATATTATACCACTATCGTTGTTATCCGATTTGCTATAATACATTTATCAGCATCATTAACAATGAATCCATATAACAGTGCAACTTTATCAAATTTCTCATGTCATTGCATGGGAGCTTGCTTCAGGCCATAAAGAGATTTCACTAATTTGCAAACTTTCTTTTCTTGGCCTAGAGTTTTGAAACCTTCATGTTGTTTCATATATATCTCTTCTTCTAAATCTCCATTTAGAAAAGCAATCTTTACATCCATTTGATGTTTGACTAATTTATGAATTGATGCAAGTGCAATTAAACAACTTATACAAGATATGCGAGCAATTGGAGCATATATTTCAAAGTAATCTACTCCATGTCTTTGCTTATATCCCTTAGCAACTAATTTGGCTTTAAACTTATCGATGGATCTATTTGTATTCAACTTTTTCTTGAATATCCATTTACATCCTATAGGTTTAGCACCAGGAGGTAAATCAGTTAAAACCCAAGTTTGGTTTAATAGTATGGAACTCATTTCATCATTGATAGCTTCTTTCTAGAAATTGAAATCTTTGGAACTCATAGCATCAGAATAAGTTTTGGGATCGTCATCGATGTTTATTACATATTTAGTCATATTAAGGACTTCGTCCTTACTGCCTTCTACACGATATGTAATGAAGTCAGGACCATAGTCCTTCTCCATTCTCGCTCTTTTACTTCTCCATTGTTCAGTACTATTATCTGGTACTGATACTTTCTTGCTGTTTTGAGCAAGAGCATAATCATCGTCATTGATATCATTAGCCATACTAGGTTCTGGACTAGATGATCTCAATGGGATCTCAATAGTTTGATTTTCAAAAAATTCCACATCTACAGATTCTATAACTTCTATGGTGTCAAGAATAAGGAATCTATAAGTTATACTATTAAGTGAATATCCTATAAAAACACAGTTAAATGCTCTATTTCCTAACTTTGGTCATTTAGAGTTTGATTTTCTAACATATGCTGAGCAACCCCAAACTTTAAGTCTAGTTAGATTAGGTTTCCTATTAAACCATAATTCATAAGAGGAAATATTATTCTTTTTAAGTGGTGCTCTATGTAAAATATAACATGCAGATAACATAGCATCACCCTGTAGGTTATAAGGTAAATTAGAACTTATGAGCATGGCATTAACCATTTCTACTAAAGTTCTATTCTTCGTTTCAGCAACACCATTTTGTTGTGGTGTATATGGGGCAGTACATTGGTGAACTATACCTTGTTGTTTACAAAACAAGGTGAATTCATTTGAGAAATATTCACCACCATGATCTGAATGTAATATTTTAATTTTAACTCCTAATTGTGTTTCGACCTCTGCTTTGTAAATTTTGAATTTATTAAAAGCCTCATCTTTAGTTTCCATTAGATATGCATATGCATATCTAGTATAATATTCAATGAATGTTATATAGTATTGGTTACCACCATAGGTGATATGACTTTTTAAGTCACCCACATCACTATATACCAAATCAAGCAAACCAGTTCTCCTTTCTACAGATTTAAAGGATTTTTGGTGTATTTTTGCTTGAACACATATTTTACATTTAGAGATGGAATCAAAATCAGAATCAAAAATTAATCCTAATTTATTCATATTTCTAATGTAATTATAATTAACATGTCCTAGTCTACCTACCCTAAATTAATAGAATCAACAATATAAACAGAAGATTTCTTTATTAGATTCAACTTAATCATGCCGTTACAAGAGTATCCCTGTCCAATGAATCTATCATTCTTAGACAACACTAGCTTATCAGACTCATATACCATCTTGAATCCTCTTTTGTTAAGAAGGTATTCAGAGACCAAATTCTTATACATATCATGTACATAAAATACATTGACTAATGTAAAAACTTTTCCAGAGGTGAAAAGAAGTTCTATAGTGCCTTTTTCTAGAACTTTGCTTGGAACCTTATTTGCTCCACTAACTTCATCGGCTTCTTCTTTATTTTCTTTGTAACTCTTGAACAGATTACGGTCTTTGCAAATGTGAATGGTTGCTTTAGTATCGAACCACCAATCATTATCATTACCGCTAACGGAGTTCACCTCTTGCACTACAACACAAGCGAGTCTATTCACTTTTTGTTGTTTCTTCCGCAAACGGCGGTCTCGGGATTAGTGGCCGGGATTGTTACAAAAATAGCAAGCACCTTTCTTTTTGTTGTTGGTTTTGGAATGTTTTTGCTTTTTAAACTGTGTCTCATTCTTTGGCTTTAACTTATCAGTAATTTCAACATTATTTGCTTTAGAATGAGACTCGGTTTGCGGATTATCATCTAGATCGTGTTTGCGAGAGTCTTTTTCAATACGAAGATGACGTTGTAAACCGTTTAAATTATAATTCGTTTCCGCATGCTTTATCTTTTTCTTATAATCATTCCAACTATGCGGAAGTCTAGAAATTATAACTCCAACAACAAAAGATTCAGGGAGATCAATTCCAACATCTTTAAGTTGATTCACCAACAGTAAGATTTCACTTACTTGTCCAATTATGAACTTATTGGTGACCATTTTGAAATCCATAAAGTTAGTAGTAAGAAACTTTTTATTACTTGCCTCGGATATACGGTACTTATTCTCCAGGACAGTCCAGAGTGCCTTCGTTGTTTTCAAGGTCCTATGAGCATTGTAGACTGGGGTAGATAGCGCATTCAGAATATAGCCTCTGCAAAGAAAATCATCATCTTTGCGCTTTGCACGTTTAGCCTTTAGAGCAGCATCATCCTTATCAGTTTCCTCCGGGATTTCTTCCAAGCCATCTTCCAAAATGTAGAACAACTTGACGGTGACCAAGAAAAATTTCATCGTCTCTTGCCAATGATTGAAATTGTCGCCATCAAAATGCTCTAATCGAGTTAGATGCTGATTCATAACCTGCAGAGCGCTCGAACCTTCCATGGTTGAAAAACTGTTGTCTGATTTTTTTTTGGGAATTTTGCGGTTCGAGGCGAATTTGATGGCAATTGCGATGAAGATAATACTGTACTTCCGACTTCAAGGATCTATGGAATAGATTTTTTCAGACAATAGTTCAACCCATCAGGTACAAACGGGTTATCGAACTATCGACTTTCAGGATTCAATGAAGCCCTACAACAGCGTAATTGGATTCAAAGTTTGTACGCCTTTGATCCGACCAAGAACACTTTATTATTTGATATTTGACGATGCAATATGAAGAGAAAGGGATGAAGAAGAAGAAGAAACAAATTTGCAACATTCAGCGTTTGTAACACCCTGCAGGCGTTACAAAATATAGAATGATGGAAGTGCAGCGATTAGCAACACTTTCATGGTGTTGTAAATCTGCGTAGAAAGAAGAAGATGAATGTTAATTGATTCCTTACACTGTCTGCGCGCGCGTGGTGTTGCATGACTTCTCTCCTCACAACAAAGCAAACATGTGGGAGCCCCAAGGCCCCAACATACACATAAAAAAGCTATATTGATACAAATATATTGTATAATTTTCTAGCATGTGGGACTAATTGATTTCTTTTTCTCTTTTTACTTCTTCTCTTTCAAATCAAAACCCAAAGCCTCAAAACTATATTTTGAAAATTTTACAACATTGAAGGGGGGAGTTAGGTTATACAAATGTGGTATACTCAGTAATATAATGTATAAAGTAGCGGGTTGAAATTACTATGTATTGGGCTTTAGATATTGGTCCATGTTACTCATAAAATTGCTCCATATATTAGAGTCAATAGTACTGTATCAATTATTATGTCAATCAATAAAAAAACTCTTTTACATTTCCTCAAATAATTCTGTTATAACACGCACACACACGGATATATATATATATGTATATATATATATATATATATATATGTATATATGTATATATGTATGTGTATATGTATATAAGTTTTACGGAAAAATATGACATATAGATCATATTTGTGTAATGATCAGTATGAAATTTCATTCGAATGCTTGTTGTAATTTTCAAGCTGCAAGTAAATTTCAAATGTTTGTCATTTCTCCTTTGAATTGAATGTAAAATAAAGTAGATATCTACAAAAACTAACTTTACCGGATTATATGAAATTCTATAAAATTTCTAATTTAGTCGTGAAAACAAAATTATTATTCAATGTTTCAAATTTGACAAAAATTCGAATAATTGTTCTTGCACGTAAACTATAAATATTTGCAATATTTATTTCACATTGCACAATTTTTTACAAACATTTGCAATTCACAAAAATTAACCAAAACATATAATATATAGGTCATATAGGTAAATATATAAAATTTATGATTTAATGGTGAAAACCAAATTTAAGTTGGATGTGTTAACGAAAGGCATCATTTTTCATGTTTGAACTAATATAGATATTACTTTACACGGTAGATGGCCGCATCTTCCAAAATTAAACTGGTTATAGAAGAATTTAGATCATGCTTTGCATCAAGTGTGTGAACCATCGCACATTACACAAATTAGCAAAGCAAATGCTATTATGCACCATGTTATGGTCCACATACTAGAGAATATGTTTGAAAATGGGGAGTTGATCCTGATATCCGCTTAAACATAAATCTAAAGGATCGCACAGGATTAGGAATCTGAAGCGTAAGAATGACATTCATGACAAATATGAATTCAGAAGCTCATGCTCACAATCATTTGAAACATGTCCTTTCCGTATTCAATAACCTCTCATAACACACAAAACTTAATCTACACAAGAAAAGTTGCACTTTCAGAACCTGCCCGGTATATGTTATTTTGCTACTGATCAATTAGCATCCTCCTGCACTACTCTCTACTGGTACTATCTACAAAAATTACCAGAGTGATATTTAACAGAAGCAAAGGCCTTTCGGTTCACCGTTTTCAGTTCTGTGTTTCCATCCAAACAAAAACACGTACGGTGCATGTAATTTCTTGAAGACAACCAAATTGATAAATGAAGTTAACAAACAAAGTAGATAACAAATTTATTTTATTTTCCATGTTCCAGGAAATAAAAAAGTACGAAAACAATCCTTCCCCTCCTTCGTCTCTCCATCGTCCTAATATCTCAAAATTTTACATCTTCCCTGCTAAACTCAAAATGAAATCAAAATGGACCCTAACATTTATTTCAAAACAAATCATCCATGAAATGTCTACAGGCGCAAACATTAGAAAATATAAGGAATCTGACTAGTTACTCAAAAAATGAAGTGAAACTCATCAACTAGATTCCAAAGTCTCTGTTTAGCATCACAGAAGAGAGTGTTGTGTCACTATCCTAAGAAGAAACCCCCTCTCTAATTATAGGTGAGGCTGCCAACTAATGCATGGTCCCATTACCTCAGTTTGCGCATGAAGGTGACTTGGCTTTTTCTTGCATGCCTTAAAACGGACAACTGTTAGTTTTCATTCAGTTGACAAAAGGCATATTTTATTGCACAATTCTACTGGTAGAAATGAATAAGCGTGCACAGAAGGAGACAGTGATAATTGTGATTGTGTTATTTACTGACTAGCTACTAGTTATCCTCATTTAGAAATTAAATGGGTATGAAGAGTTGTCCAAACAAACTCAACAGTTGATTTATAAATTGTTATTTAATAGCTGTGTACCTAGTAATTAGCAGAAGACAAAAAAAATAAAAAAAAAATAAAAAGAAGGAGATTAAACAAATATCTAAACATGCAGTATTATTTGTCAAACTTGCCAGGAATATCCAAATCTCTGTCACTTAACAATTTGAAAATCCATTATATATACACTCATGGTACTGTACCAAAAAGAACTTAATCTCACTGTCATTCGTCCATATTTCACCTCTATTTTCATTTTTAAACTCAAGCCTAGGCAGGGGCACCAAGAACAAATGTCCATTTCTTTTGAAAAGACTTTAAACATTAGATATATTATTGTATATGTTTAAGAATTGTGTACACAAATAGCTAGCCAGTGTAAATATGATATTTGACAAACATCAGCTCTGTTTAAGGACATACACGGTCTGTTATATTTTGGGTCGATTTCACAGTTTTATGCAAAAGGAGGAACATAAAGTACTTAAGAGCACAATTGCAGTATGAGAGAATAAAATGTTTGCGGATGTGGAATTTAGAAAAAGGGTGAAGATAAGATTGGATGCAGACTTAGTGCCAATTGTTTGTGATAGTATAATCTGTTATTAATTTATTCACTGAAATCGAAAAATAAGAATACAAACATTAACATTCAAATTGATAATGAATTTTAATACACAATGCACAGTGGAAGTACAATACAATAGATAAAGCACAATAAATAAAAATACAATAAAATAGATTAAGGTGATACCATTTAGGACAGTATTTATTAGGACGATGAGAAAACTTTTAAACATTTGTATAACAGATGTTAAATTATAGTGGTGAAGCATGGAGTGTTAGAAATTTTTCAAGTTGAAGATTAATTGGATAGTAAGTTTGAAAACAGAGATTGATTTTAAAGGAGAAAGTTGTACTTTATTAGAAACTTTTGTTTACAATTTTTTTTTTTTTTGCTTGCAATTGAGATACACCAGTCCTATTTATAGTAATTCACATCTCAAATGAACGGTGGAGATGTGTTTGATTCTACGGTATACAGCTATTCTCTAGAGTTTTCTATAACTTTCATACAAAATATTTTTAGACAAGAAAACTCTAGATTCTAGTTATTTTATTACAATTTGAGAATGAAAAATTCTAGAACCTCTTCTACCATGACAAAATATATCTAGATAATTTTATCTAGATGTTTCTTTCTAACTTTCTTTAAAATTCTCTTTTAGCTTCACTTCTTTGTTTGTGACCCAAATTAAGTCCAATAATCTAGCCCAAAGTCAAGTTTAATTTTCAACATCCTCCCGTAAACTTGACTTTGTCACTCCGAGCATCTTCCGCAGTGTTTGAAAGTCTTCATTTTTTAATGCCTTTGTAAAAATGTCTGGTACTTGTTCTTTTGAGTTAATAAATTTTGCTTGTACTTTTTTTTTTGCAATCCGCTCTCGAATAAAGTGATAACGTGTATTGATGTGTGAACCGTTCATGAAAGACGGGATTCTTGGCTAGAGCAATAGCTGACTTATTATCCATATAAATTTCTGTTGCATTGTGTTGTGGTATATGCAACTCCATCAATAGATCTCGAAGCCAAATAGCATGACGAACACAAGTTGAAGCAGCAACATACTCAGCTTCACAAGTGGAAAGCGTCACAATTGGTTCTTTATTTCACAAGTGGCTTTTTCTCAAATTGTTTAAAAAAAGCTCTAGATCTTTCTTTCATACTTGATTTGGCATATCCATTAATACCAAAATTAATATTATCAAGAATAATTCGTTTCCCAAAATTACCAAAATCAAGTTTGCTTCCAACATCCCCTTAAACTTGATCTTGTAGCTCCAAACATAATTTTCAATCTTTGTATTTTATGTGTTTCGGCAGAAATAAAGAAATTATCAAAATTTTCTTTTTTATTTCTTCTTCTTTCCCGTTATCAAAATCTTTGAGGCAATTTCATTGATGCGCCATCATTTCGTTCTCCTTCATTGCCATAGAATATTTCAAAAAGTATGCACTCTAACTTCCACTTTGGTCCAGTGTCATAAATTTTGAATGAATCATATATGATATCTTTCCATCCTTTCTTAATTTCACTCTTACAATCTTTGACCAATCCAATTTCTTCATGAAATTCATCGTTGGTCTCTTTGACATCCGTTTTGATCATTTCCTTTTTTACTTCTTTATTATTCTCTATTTTCATTTTTTTAAATTTTTGCTTGTATTTTAAATCTCCTCCAATATCTTGAATTTCTTCACCTTGATCGACGATTTCTTCATTTTCGTCTTCATTACTTTCGCGCCTTTTACCACCTGCATCATCTTTGTTGTCTTTATCTTCGTCTTTGCCTTCTTTATTCTCTTTCATATTTAATTCCCTAGCAGTTTCCTTCTTCACTTCATTGGTTTTTGTACGTTCTTCACTTGTAACATCTATGACTTTCTCTTTGGTTATCTTTGGCGAATCTTCTGCAATATTCTTCTCCATGTCAGTCTTCATTGTCTCTTTCTCTTCTTTCGCATCTTCCTCTCTCAACTCGTAGTTTTTCTTTTCTTTCTTTTCACTATTCTTTTTTACTTCTTCCTCGTTAATTTGGTTGTCTTCTTCAATTACTTTTGCATCATTATCTCGCATATTTTGTAATCGACTTTTCTTCACTTTATCAATTCCAATAAATGCATTCTTCAAATTCTCCTATGCTTTCTTACTATTAGACGCGGTTGCTACTTTCTCAAACATATCATCATCCAAATCTTGATGAATGATAACTAGGGCTTGTAAATCCTTCTTCTTCAAACTCTTCAATTTATCCCTTTTACTTTGGGATAAAGTGATGACATCGATGGGTTCTTCATACCCATTTTCTACGATATCTCACACACCTTGTGATTCAAGCACCTTTTCCATGTGAATTATCCAATTATCATAAAATCTTTTTTTGAGTAAGGGAATTTTTATAAAACTCAATTCAGTTGACATTCTTCCTTGCTATCAACTTGAATTAGCGACTGACTCCCGTACTACTATTGAAAATTTTAGAATGATCTTCCCGCTTTGATACTAATGTGAGAAATTTTTCAAGTAGTGTGAAATGAGAGATTGATTTTGAAGGAGAAAGTTATACTTTATTACAAACTTTTGCTTACAATTTTTTTTGTTTGCTTGCAATTGAGATACACCACTCTTATTTATAGTAATTCACATCTCAAATGAACGGTGGAGATGTGTTTGATCCTACGGTATACAACTATTCTCTAGAGTTTTCTATAACTTTCATACAAAATATCTTTAGACAAGAAAACTCTAGATTCTAGTTATTTTATTACAATTTGAGAATGGAAAATTCTAGAACATTTTCTACCATGACAACATATATCTAGATAATTCTATTTAAATGTTTCTTTCTAACTTTCTTTAGAATTCTCTTTTAGCTTTACTTATTTGTTTGTGGTCCAAATTAAGTCCAATAATCTAGTCCAAAATCATGTTTAATTTTCAACATGGAGATGGGAGACGTGAAATTAGAAGTCCAAACCCAGTTAGAGGCACAAATCCCTTCAATTTAATCAGATGTGTGTCAAGGCCAGCTCACATATAAAGATTAGAAGAAAATATGACGAGGGGAGAGGATTGTGTCGTAAAGTTTAGTCTCTTTTGTGGCATGAGTATTTGGTTCAGTATTGAACGATAAATATTTAAGCAAATAAATTTAGCTTAATTAGACCGTTTCGATTTTGAAACAAGGTTCAAATTTTAACATTTTGTAACTTGGTTCACAGCAGGTACAAATGGAGCTACAGAATGTCATACGAAAACTTGATCTTTCCCATCTTACAGTTATTAGTCCGTGTATAAGCAATCTGAGGGTGAATGATTCATTTCATTAAAAGACAAGCAAACATAGGATATGCACAAGAAAAAACAGGAAAGTACAGAAACATATCTTCTGATATTTTATCATTGGAATAGATATATTTCTCCTTAATATTCATTGATTATGTGATACTTCTTGAAAATGATAATCGGTATGCTTGTCTGCATCACTACTGAATTTTCAACAATCAAAACCATATGCATTGCAAAGGAATCAACAGAAGTTTGTGAATAGGAGAATACTAGGTCCATGTCATGATAAACCATTCACACATATCATCCAAATAAGGATGAGCTTTGGTCCCAAATAATTTGTGATAAAAAGAAAAGAAACACACTGAATAAACTGTTCTGCGCTACAGAAGTCAATTAAAACTTTTAGCAACTCTAGAAAGCATATTCCTTTAGATATAGGCCGCGAAGTCTCATTGCATAGCTAATTACATCAAACCTTGCTTACATAATCTAATAAATCATATCCTTACCGGGCTTGCAAATTCAACCGCTACAAGTATCTTTCTTTACTTCTGTGAAAGGTAATATTAACCCAAATTTTAAAGGGATGTTCTTTCTGCTAGCCATAAATAGTATAGCAGATGCAAAGAGTTTGCAGTAAAACCTAGTAAAACTTCGAATTAACCGTGATCTCCAAAGCTAGAGTACAAGTCTGTTCACACCAATTTTATTTTGTTTTGAAAATATTATAATTAGAATTGTGAATCCAAATCAATAAATGAAATATGATAGTGTTAGTTGGATGTTTTTTTAATTTCAATTTTTACTAGGCTTGAATCGGAATGTAAATCGAATCGTAAAGGAAAAGACTTTATCCGAATAAGCATTTAAATCGTGAGATTTATTTTTGACAACAATGGTTCATTATATGGGTTGATATAATCTTGACATTCCCATTGGATGGACTAATGTTATATGAACCAGTTTGGTTCAATATCAATTTTCTTTGTTAATCTTAATAGGTTGGGTGAACAAAATAGATCTGTGAAATGGAGAACAAGCTTGTCTATTCACCAAAGACCTCTTTTATCAACAACAATAATTATTTATAACTAATGAACTTTAAAATTTTGTTTCCGAGTAGTTTCTACATTCCACTTTAACTTACAAAAGTACACAAAAGATGTGCATTACAAACAAGAAGTATGTAATAACTTGTTAAAGAAATTTTATGTATTGTTTAATCTACACAGCTTCAATAGTATATTTGTTCATATTCATGTTAAAACAACAATTTAATTTGTGAACTGTTATACGTCTAGTATACCAAAACAGAAAATAATTAATTATAAACTCGTCGCACAAATTTATAACTCAGATTTCCACTACACTGGAATTCTATAGTAATTATTATAACAATATGAATGTTGTAAATAAATTAAAACAACAGCGTTATACTATTTTGAATAAATAGTATAATCAGAATAACAGATAGAATATAGAATAATGTATATAAATATACAATCAGACTAGAATTCTAACCGGATTATGTCTGAGGCTCGTCGTAACGATTTCCTTAAGAATTTTATTTCAAAATTCTCCCAAGATACAACAGACATATTCTGCTCGAGATTGTAATGAGTATATCACTCTGTGATTTAGAGTATGGTAGCAGAAGAGAAGAAGAAGATTAAGATTCTAAAAAATGAGTGAGTAAAGTGATCAGTTTTCCTTCTTATTTATAGTTGGTCCGTATCTCTTCCGAACGGTCGTGTCTGCACCCGTTCGCTCAAACAGTTGCGTCCGTACCACTTCGTACAGTCGCACCCGCCTGCCCGCGCCACTTCAATCGGGTCGCACCCGCTCATGCCGCATCCATTCGCCCGCGTCTGCTTCTCGCACCCGCTTCTGTTCGCATCTAACGGCCGTCCGCTATATGAACAGTGACGTCCGTCTTCACCCGCCCGCTTTTCTTTAAATTACAGGCCCAGCTTCAGCCGAAGCCCAAAACCATTAAACGATGGGCTAGCAAAAAGAATAGTCGTACCCGAGCCCGGTTCGGTCGGCGGCGGCGCGCGCGGCGTGTGTGGTGAAGATGCATGATCTCCCTTCTCACAACGAAGCATACATTTGGAAGCCCCAGGCCTCCAACACCTTCATTGCAAAGCCATATATATATTGGAATGGCTTTGCAAATTTGGCAATGTGGGACAAGTGTATTTCATTTACACTAGGAATTCCAACAATCCCCCACATAAATGATAATATACTTTTTCCCCACACAAAGCGAAACATCACAGGGCACATATGGAATAATGCTTTATCGTGGATAAGTAGATATTTCACTTTGAACTTTCCCTAGTTAAAACTTATCGGATCTACTTGGCTAATCGGTGAATTATTTCATCTTGAACCGTCGGCCTTTATTGTATATCCAGACAATAAGTTTTACGAAGCATTGATTCCCTTCTCATCTAATCTCTTGGTTGTGTTCATTTTGGTCGAACATTTTTGGTTCTGCGAGTGTTTTAGAGAATAAAAGCCTTTTAATATTCTCATAGAGCCGACCCAGCTCACACTAACATAGGTGATCGCAACCATTAAGAGTATCCTACATATACCCCACTTGTTATTTCCAAGATATGGTCATCATTAAAAAACATAGTTTTAACCTTTACATACTTCTGTAGGCATGCATTTATGTTGTGCACCGTAGGAATGGAGTTGGACTATGTCCATGCAAATGCATTACGTCTTGAGTTATTCAGAACTGGTTTGCCTATTGATCCTAGTCCGTGGGATCTCCAGTCGCTAGGATAGGTTTCCGTATAAGATAACTCTTTGTGGTTTAGGCTTTTAAACCCATTCCCCTCGATGCGCAGTCAATTTTCTCTCTTGATAAACCTTTAGTAAATGGATCCGCTAGGTTATCATTTGTTCTCACATAATCGATGGAAATTGTTTCATTTGAGAGTAATTGCCTAACTGTGTTATGGCGCCGACGAATATGTCGTGACTTTCCATTATACACAAAGTTGTGCGCTCTACTTAGCGCAGCTTGGTTATCACCGTGTATACATATGGCCGGTACAGGTTTAGGCCAAAATGGAATATCTTCTAAAAAGTGACGAAGTCATTCTACTTCTTCGCATGCTTTATCTAATGCAATGAACTATGATTCCATAGTGGATCGAGCTATGCATGTTTGTTTAGTAGATTTCCATGACACTGCTGCCCCTGCTAGGGTAAATACATAACCAATCGTTGATTTTGATTCCTCTGAATCAGCAATCCAATTTGCATCACTATATCCTTCTAAGACGGCAGGATATTTTCCATAATGTAAGGAATAGTTAGTGGTATTTTTTAAATATCCAAGCACTCTCATTAGTGCTTTCCAGTGTTCCTTTCCTGGATTGCTTGTATACCTACTCAATCGACTTACTGCATGAGCTATATCTGGTCTTGTGCAATTCATGAGATACATGAGACATCCTATTACACGAGAGTATTCCAGTTGCATTACACTCTCATTAGTGTTTTTATGCAGTACTTCTGATGGATTAAAAGGTGTATTTACTCCTTTAATTCCTAAATTTTGAAATCTTTCAATCACTTTTTCTACATAATGTGATTGAGATAACTCAATTCCATTAGGTGTTCTTATTATTTTTATTTCCAAAATAACATCTGCAACACCCAAGTCTTTCATATCGAAATTGTTGATCAACATTTTCTTCATGGTCTCAATTACCTGAGTATTTGAACCGAATATTAGCATATCGTCCACATATAGACAGATCATCACATATGATTGTCCAAGTTGTTTATAATAAACACATTTGTCGCATTCATTTATACGAAAACCATTTCTCATCATGACACTATCAAATTTTGCGTGCCATTGCTTTGGAGCTTGTTTTAGTCCGTATAATGATTTGACTAATCTACAGACTTTGTTTTCATTTCCTTTGAAAATAAATCCTTCAGGTTGCTCCATGTAAATCTCCTCATCGAGATTTCCATTTAAGAATGCTGTTTTTACATCCATCTGATGAATCTCTAGATTATAGATGGATGCAATTGCTATTAGCATTCTTATAGAGGTTATTCGTGTTACCGGCGAATATGTATCAAAAAAGTCTACTCCTTTTTTTTGACGATATCCTTTGGCTACTAATCTGGCTTTATACTTGTCGATGTAGCCATCTGCTTTCATTTTCTTCTTGAAAATCCATTTGCAGTCAATTGGTTTTATTCCTGGTGGAATATCAACAATTTCCCAAGTTTTATTACTTAGAATAGAATCAATCTCACTTTGGATTGCTTCTTTCCAACATGAGGACTTAGAAGATGACATTGCTTCCTTGTACGTTTGAGGTTCGTGCTCTAACACATATGTAAAAAAGTCCGAACCAAATGTTTTGGAAGTTCTAGCCCTTACGCTTCTTCTTGGTCCAACATCCTCAATTTGATGATGAGTTTCATCATCATGTGAATCGTTTGATTCTTCTCTTGTCCTTTTTGGGACATTATTTCCTTCATTCCTTTTGTGTGGAAGCACATCTTCAAAGAATGAGGCATCTCTTGATTCCATGATTGTATTTACATGAATATCAGTTATATCAGACTTGAATACCAAAAATCTGTAGGCACTACTATTTTGGGCTGGCCCAAGATAATAACAATCTACTGTTTTTGGTCCAAGTTTGACTCTCTTGGGAGGCAGAACTAGAACTTTTGCCAAGCACCCCCACACTTTGAGGAACAGCACAATCAGAATACATAGTTTTATTGCCAACAACGGCTACATTTGCCTTAAATAGGCCATCATGCTGAGAAATCGGACTCGTCCATTTCCATGTTGTCAACTATATTCGCCTCTGAGTTGCGTTCCTTCTTGTGTCTGCAATCTCTAGCGGCGTGTCCCATTTTGCCACAAACCCAACATTCACCATTAAACTTCTTGGTTTGTTTGTTGTCTTTGGATTTGTTTTCAGGAGCTTTCCTTTTCTTTTGGAAATTCCTCTTTTTGTTTTTGGTCTTTGACCCTTCAGCCACAAATGCCTCATCGCTTTGTTTTGTTATTTCACGGTTATCCGCCTCAATTTTCAATCGGACTATGAGATCCTGTAAAGAGATTTCCTTCTTTTTATGCTTTAGATAATTGCGGTAATCTCTACATGACGGCGGCAGTTTTCCCGCGATGGCTTCAACCAAAAACGATTCTCCAACCTTATGACCTTCCGCTTCAAGTTCATGAATGATGATTTGCAATTCATGCAGTTGAGCAGTCATCGGTTTGGAGTCAACCATCTTGTAGTCCATGAATTTGTCTACAATGAATTTCTTAAGACTGATATTATGCGTTTTATACTTCGTGGTAAGTGCATTCCAGAGTTCTTTTGATGTCTTTAAAGGCTGATATACTTTGTATAGCACCTTGTTGAGACAATTCAGAATATAGTTTCTGCATAAAAAATCGGAATGATTCCACATATTCACCTCTGCTTCCTTGCCTAGTGCAGGTGGTTCCTCCTCCTCGAGGTACTTTTGCAGACCGAGTGTGGTGAGATAAAACAACATTTGATTCTGCCATGTCAAGAAATCATCACCATCTCTCTTGAAGGGTTCAGGTCTGTTGTGAGTAGTATTCTTTGAAAATTCTACTGTTGCCATCTCTGTTTTAGTGAGAAAACAGTAAAATTCTTAAGATGTTACACGCTTAGTATACCAAAACAGAGAATAATCAATTATAAACTCGTCGCACAAGTTTATAACTCAGATTTCCACTACACTGGAATTCTGTAGTAAATATTATAACAATATGAACGTTGTAAATAAATTACAACAACAGCGTTACACTATTTTGAATAAATAGTATAACCTGAATAACAGATAGAATATAGAATAATGTATATGAATATACAGACAGACTAGAATTCTAACCGGATTATGTCTGAGGCTCGTCGTAACGATTTCCTTAAGAATTTTATTTCAAAATTCTCCCAAGATACAACAGACGTATTCTGCTCGAGATTGTAATGAGTATATCACTCTGTGATTTAGAGTATGGTAGCAGAAGAGAAGAAGAAGATTAGGATTCTGAAGAAAAAAAATGAGTGAGGAAAGTGATCAGTTTTCCTTCTTATTTATAGTTGGTCCGTATCTCTTCCGAACGGTCGTGTCTGCACCCGTTCGCTCAAACAGTTGCGTTCGTACCACTTCGTACAGTCGCACCCGCCTGCCCACGCCACTTCAATCGGGTCGCACCCACTCATGCCGCATCCATTCACCCGTGTCTGCTTCTCACACCCGCTTCTGTTCGCATCTAACGGCCGTTCGCTTTATGAACAGTCACGTCCGTCTTCACCCGTCCGCTTCTCTTTAAATTACAGGCCCAACCCAGTTTCAGCCGAAGCCCAAAATCGTCAAACGATGGCCTAGCAAAAAGAATAGTCATTTTAGACCCGTACCCGAGCCCGGCCCGGTTCGGTCGGTCGGACAGCGGCGGCGCGCGCGCGTGTGGCGGAGATGCATTATCTCCCTCCTCACAACGAAGCATACATTTGGAAGCCCCAGGCCCCCAACACCTTCATTGCAAAGCCATATATATATTGGAATGGCTTTGCAAATTTGGCGATGTGGGACAAGTGTATTTCATTTACACTAGGAATTCCAACAATTCTCTTTATTGTATTCCTTCTTGAGTCTGCAATCTCTAGCGGCATGTCCAACTTTTCCACAAACCCAACATTCGCCATTAAACTTCTTGGTTCGTTTGTTGTCTTTTGGTTTGTTGTCTCGAGCTTTCCTTTTCTTCTGGAAATTCTTCTTTTTGTTTTTGGTCTTTGACCCTTCAGCCACAAATGCATCCTCGCTTGGTTTTGTAACTGCACGGTTGTCTGCCTCAATTTTTAATCGGACTATGAGATCATGTAAAGAGATTTCCTTCTTCTTATGCTTTAGATAGTTGCGGTAATCTCTCCATGACGGCGGCAGTTTTCCCGTGATGGCTTAAACCAAAAACGATTCTCCAACCATATGACCTTCCGCTTCGAGTTCATGAATGATGATTTGCAATTCATGCAGTTGAGCAGTCACCGGTTTGGAGTCAACCATCTTGTAGTCCATGAATTTGTCTACAGTGAATTTCTTAAGACCGATTTTCTGCGTCTTGTACTTTGTGGTAAGTGCATTCTAGAGTTCTTTTGATGTCTTTGAAGGCTGATATACTTTGTATAACACCTTGTCGAGACAATTCAGAATATAGTTTCTGCATAAAAATCGGATTGCTTCCACGTATTCACCTCTGCTTACTTGCCTGATGCAGGAATCGATTCCTCCTCCTCGAGGTACTTTTGCAGACCGAGTGTGGTGAGATAAAACAACATCTGATTCCGCCATGTCAAGAAATCATCACCATCTCCCTTGAACGGTTCAGGTCTGTTGTGAGTAGTATTCTTTGAAAATTCTACTGTTGTCATCTCTGTTTTAGTAAGAAAACAGTAAAATTCTTAAGATGTTATACGTCTAGTATACCAAAACAGAAAATAATCAATTATAAACTCGTCGCACAAGTTTATAACTCAGATTTCCACTACACTTGAATTCTGTAGTAATTATTATAACAATATGAATGTTGTAAATAAATTACAACAACAGCGTTATACTATTTTGAATAAATAGTATAACCAGAATGACAGATAAAATATAGAATAATGTATATAAATGTACAATCAGACTAGAATTCTAACCGGATTATGTCTGAGGCTCGTCGTAACGATTTCCTTAAGAGTTTTATTTCAAAATTCTCCCAAGATACAACAGACGTATTCTGCTCGAGATTGTAATGAGTATATCACTCTGTGATTTAGAGTATGGTAGCAGAAGAGAAGAAGAAGATTAGGATTCTAAAAAATGAGTGAGTAAAGTGATCAGTTTTCCTTCTTATTTATAGTTGGTTTGTACCTCTTCCGAACGGTCGTGTCTGCACCCGTTCGCTCAAACAGTTGCGTCCGTACCACTTCGTACAGTCGCACCCGTCTGCCCGCGCCACTTCAATTGGGTCGCACCCGCTCATGCCGCATCCATTCGCCCGCGTCTGCTTCTCGCGCCCGCTTCTGTTCGCATCTAACGGCTGTCCGCTTTATGAACAGTTGCGTCCGTCTTCACCCGCCCGCTTCTCTTTAAATTACAGGCCCAGCCCAGTTTCAGCCGAAGCCCAAAGCCATTAAACGATGACCTAACAAAAAGAATAGTCATTTTAGACCCGTACCCGTACCCGAGCCTGTACCGGCCTGGCCCGGTTAGGTTCGGTCGGACGGCGGCGGCGCGCGCGTGTGGTGGAGATGCATGATTTCCCTCCTCACAACGAACCATACATTTGGGAGCCCCAGGCCCCCAACACCTTCATTACAAATCCATATATATATTGGAATGGCTTTGCAAATTTGGCGTTGTGGGACAAGTGTATTTCATTTACACTAGGAATTCCAACATGAACAACGGTACAGACTGAAAGATTTCTCATCTTTCTCTAGTGTTTAATGGGAAAATGTATCTAGCCCATGTCCAACTATAGGAATTTGTGCCACCAAGAGAGATAGCCCTTCTAATAAAACAAGTGGAAGGCAGATACCATTGATAACAATATGTTCATCAACTAATAAGCGGAGTACGGAAATAAAAAGACCCATTTCTTCACGAGTTTGCAAATAGCCAGATTTACCTACATGACACACGCTATGCAGTTAAAGCCCCGTTAAAATCCTGCAAAATCTTTGCTGTAGCGCGTAGCGCTCTTCGACCGCTATACTTTTTCAGTATAGCCCATTAAACAGTAAATCTATTTTAAGCCCCGTTATTTTTCACTACACCCGCTAAATCAAAGCCTTTTAGCACATGCTTTAGCAACATTAGTATAAAAATATTGATTTGACTAGTTCTCCTTTGAAATAATTCAACAAACTAAGGATAAAGATCTAATTTGAAGGTATAAGTACTCAATATAAGTTAGAAACATATTGTAGTCACCAAATTTAGAATTCATAAATCACGATATTCTTCGGTTTTATTGTATAAGATTAAACAATATTTATATTTTCTACACAAATGATGTGAGAATAAGAATAATTTAGCTTTGAATATTTGGATTTATATATCTAATAGAACTTTTTGTACCTCCTCTATTTTTCGCTATATGACCGATTTATCCCTACTATAATTTTTTGCACCGTGGAAATTAGGATGAAGGGCTTCTGTTTGCAGGGTAATAAGTTTTAAGGACAGCACTTCTGAATAATTAGTTTTAAGGACAATTTACAGCATAATGATAAATTCATTTATCTTTTCATGTTATAAAGGAAAATGATAAATCCTTTTATCATTATTTCTGTATAACTGAAAATGATAAATTCTTTTATCTTTTTTCTGTAAAATGTCCTTGAAACTAATTTTTCAGAAGTAGTGTCCTTAAAACTTATTACCCTACATAAATAAGTCTCTGAAGTGAAAATCCCCTTTTTGCACCTCTACGACTATGGAACCATTAAGCGCTTTAACTGCAATAAAAACACAAATAATTCGTATCGAAGTGATTTTTTGCAGATACGTTCTATTTGTTAATAAGATCATTTATACAAAATCTTAAAACATTTTACTCTTTCAAAACAAAAACAAAAATATGAACCATTGAGAAATATTTAAAATGTAATTTTAAAAGGATTAAATGTTCCAAAATGATTCAAAAAATTTCATTGGTGATCTTATTAACTCATCGAACATATATACAGAAAAATCATTTTGATCCAAAATACTTTTTGCACAAAAGAAGGAAAGGGGATGAGAGGAGGGTCTTGATCCGCCCTATATACACACACATGTTCGATCATTATTCCAAAAGAATGTATATAGCATCGTACAAGAAAGGAAATATCTGCTTAAGAATCCCAATTTCAGCTCATAATCTGTCTAACAAGTTGGTTAAATGACAAAAGGTTTTTCATACTAAGATATGTTATAATTTTCTTTTGATGTAAAGGACAACTCCTTTTCTTTCAGTTAGATGAAAAAATCAGATGTGAATTGTAAGAACTTAAAGTTAAACTAAATAAGGAGTAAAACAAACGAATTGGATAAGAATACGGGGTCAAGATAAACCTTTAGTTGGTAAGGTATAATTATATATGGCGCCAATATCAATAAGTTGTAATATATAATTTTTTCATTTTTTTATTGAAAAACCAGGATAACTCAATAGGCTAGTAAACCCTTAGAAGGATATAGTAAAGCCGTCTGTTGATCCAAGCCCTAAATTTGTATAGGATAAAGAAGCGCATAGTAGGAATCGAACCTGTGTCTTTTTATCAGAACCCAAGCCTATAAGAAAAAGTAGTATTATATAACCTATCCAACCTTCGTTGTTTCGTAGAATAGAGCAAAAGGAAAACAACATGATATAGAAGTGCATTCGTCTAACAAACAAGGTATTGGCAGACTGTATTTTAATTAAATAATACTCTCTAGGTAGCAAACGCAATTAATAGTGTGACACTCTCCAGGTGTCAAATGCAATTAACAGTGTGTCAGTGTCAGGCATGTTGATTCCTAGGCAATGTTTTAAAACGTGAAAGTGTACATGTGGTGTTTTCATGCTGGCGAGACGAGGCGTAAGCCTCAAAATGTTAAGGCGTAAGCCTTTTAGGAGAAAAAACGCAAGTCATATAATGAAAATAGATATAGAATAACGTCAAATGTTAAATAGTCCAAAAAAACATAAATTACTCCGTGCAACTCAAACAAAATATAGTTGTCCAAAAACATTTAAAATGTAGTCTAAGATCAAATGATGTCTTCTTCCTCATCCATAAGCATGTTACCATCCAAGCTATCATAATCACTAGCATGGAATACATTTTGTGTATGTATTTTCGAAGAAAAATAATAATATGTGTTGTTACCCGGTTGCTTGACCCAGTAGTAAGTCATTCGGCACATAGATCTTGTTCGGCATAGGCACCTCGTTCGATAGGGATATCTCGTTGGGCATACAGGCCTCGCTCGGCACAGAGGCCTCGTTCGGCAGGGATATCTCATTCAGCATACAGGCCATGCTCGGCATACAGGCCTCGCTCGGCACAGAGGCCTCGTTCGGCACAATGCCCCGTTCGACACAAAGCCTCGTTAGGCACAAAGTCTCACTCGGCATAAAGCTTCGTTTGGCACAAAGCCTCGCTCGACATCATGCATCGTTTGGCACCAAGCCTCGTTCGGCACAAAGCCTCGCTCAACATTCTTGAGTTGTTACTCAATCGCTCGGCATTCTCTGGTTCGGCAACTGCCGTTCGGCATGCCTGGCCCGGTGCGTAGAAGTCACCTACTGTGGGTCGAGGTACTTTGTTCCTAAGCCCGTGAGGGAAGTCCAACCTATCTTCGTCTATACATAGAAGGGCAGGGGCACTGTGCAAGGGACCTTTTTTCGAGAACACTGAGGAGACTCTACCACTTTCAAGACTCATTCATTTTCAGTTAGCATTTGCATTCAAGTAGTTGGTATACAGATTGTATCTGTAATCAATTGTAGAGAAAAGCAATAAAGATAAAACTCAAAGTGGACGTAAGCAGTTACGCCGAACCACTATAAATATGATGTTCTAGTTTTTGCAATTAATTCTGCATATATTCCTCTATTTTAATTTTCTATCTTCATTAATCTCTCTACACAAATCCTTCTTTGGGTATTAGTGACCAATTATGATGCTAACGTTTTGGTGCTTTTATTGAGAAACGCATTCTCAGGTTATTAGGATCTACTTTGTAGCTGTTGGATTGAAGAAATCCCCCGAAGGAGATCCAAGTTATTCACAGAAAGTCTGTTGATTCTACTCAGAGTTTCTACCAATAACTCTACAATGGGAAGACCACGTACCTGATCAACCTCGCACAACGCAGACGTCAACGAGACTGATAGTGTCCAATAAGTAGGACCCAGTAATCAACAAGTTAATCCGGGCGCAGGGACTACCGCTGCCCAAAATCAGATGGAAGTTGTCACCAGAGCGAAGTTCAACGACCTGATGAGAGAACTCATGGAAAGTAGGAGGCAGCTTAGCGAACAAATCCAAGCTAACGCTAACCTTATGACTCAGCTTACTCAACAACAGCATCAAAATGCTGGGGGTAACCCCGCTCCTTACTCTTCATCTGATAGCTTGACTTCGTCCGATGAACCTTCCAGGCGTAAACGCCGCAAAACTGAAACAACAAAAGCAGGTGCTGCTGATCGATCAACTAGAGATCGCTTACACCTTGGAAAACACACCCAAGCTGGAGCAAGAACTTAGGATCTGGAGTGCGAGTGGAAGCTGGAAGGTCGGCCCACCAAGGTCCTAATGAAGCTTGTCCCCAGGATACACGTTTGAAAGACCGCCAGTAGAGAAGACACCAACTAGAATGATCATGCGGGACAGATTCCAACCTCTCATCTTCCATACAAACTCCGGACCTATCGGCTATGGTCAGACAGCTGGTGAGAGAAAATCAAGGCTTGACCAACAAAGATTGGAGGATATCCAGGAGTCATACTCCATTCACAGATACTATTCTATAGGCAGTACCCCAAGAAGTTTAGCATGCCAACCATCCCGGCCTACAAAGGGAAGACTGATCCTGGAGAGCATGTGATGAGATATGAATGGATGATGGATTCAACTAGAGCAAATGATGCAACTAAGTATAGATGATTCCCGATAACTTTATCCAGAATTGCAACCATGTGGTTCACTCGACTTCCTCCGCGGTCAATAGCCAGCTTCGATGAATTAGCGACGAAATTTGTGGAGCAATTCAGGATTCATGCCACTCATCCCAAGGACGTGATGTCCTTATCCAGTGTGATTCAGGCTCCAGGGGAATCACTAAAGGAGTACTTACAGAGATTTCATGTTGCGGCTACTGAAGTTAGCAACCCAAATGACCATGCAATTCTGATGGCTGTGATGCGAGGAGTGGATCCGGATTTGGAGTTTGGAGATTGGTAGTCAGGAAAGCCTCCGACCACACTAGAGCGTTTTTATTCAAAGGCTCATCAATTCATAAGGAGAGAGGAAGCTAGGTGGACGAGGCGAGATAATGCATCAGGGCCTGGCAAGGAGGCTATGAAAAGCCATATCGTTGTAAAACAATCCGGTGATAACTCGAGGAAGGTTCAGGTCAATGTCCAGAACAAGCCTGGGCAATCTAAAATGTTTGGAGGAGGAAATCATGGAAAGAAAAGGGAAGTAGGGAAATGGAAACCAAGGAGTCCAACTTACAACGAATACACTCCTCTGAATGCATCTTTGGAAAATATTTACTTGTCAATTTGTAATACTTTTCAACACCAAAAGCCACGCCCAAAGGAGTCTACGGAGGAACAAAAGCGAACCGGAAAGTATTGCCGCTTCCATGAGACTTACGGGCACAATACAGATGAACGTAGACACCTCCATGATGCTATAGAAAAGCTGATTAGACAGAAAAGTTGCAGGAGTTCGTCAAGAACCCACAAGAGGGTCAACAAGGAACATTAGACCCCGGTCGCGGGTAAGATCCACGCCATCCAGAGGAACCTGCTCGAACCATGGGTAAACTAGTCATAAACATGATAGTCGATGGACCTTACCCTACGGATAAGAGTTGGCAGGAAATAGAGCGGTATGCTAACTCCTTAAGGCATGTAGATTTTGAGTGTTGTTCAAATACGAAGGACGGGTCTCCACCTAAGCAGCAGCGAACGATGATGGACGATATATTTTTCAGGAGTAGAGATGCTGATCAGGTGCAGGCTCCTACCGTTGACCCGGTGGTCATCTCCGTGACAGTCGGGCCAGCATTTGTGAAAAAAATTTTAATTGATTGTGTAAGTTCTGTTAATAACATCTTCAAAAAAGCATATGACCAAATGAAGATGGAGACCAAAGATTTAAAACCATCTAAAGCCCGCATCCATGGCTTTAATGGTGCAGCAACCGGTGCATTGGGTTATGTTGAATTGCCAGTTGAACTTGGACAAGTTGAACGTAGGAGGGTGCGAATCCTGCCTTTCATTGTTTTAGATGTCGATTCTCCATATAATGTTTTTTTGGGTCGATCGGCCCTGACAGAGTTTAGGGCAGCTTTGGCCCCTTGGTGTTTAACTTTAAAGTTTCTGACAGACAAAGGAGTTGGTGTGGTTCATGGCGATCAAGCGATCGGTCGTACATGTTATGTGGCTGAGCTGAGAGAGGCCCAACGGAGAGAGAAAGGAAAGGTTGCAGACAGCTCCGTCCGCACCCGAGTTACTGAAAATTGACAAGTAGCGCCAAAGCCCTGGCTCGAGCAACACGATCGGATCTATAGAGACATATATCCGAGAGATGATGATGAAGAACCCAGGGAAGAAAAAGTAGCACCGGCTGAACTGACGATTGACATTTCAGTCAGTCTAGATGACCCATCGCGAGTACTTAAGATTGGATCACAACTCGGCCCCTCGATGACCGAGGATCTTGCTTACTTCCTCCGAGCGAATCTGGATGCTTTCGCTTGCACACATTTTGATATGTGCGGGATTTCTCCCGCTATTGGTAGTCATATGTTGAACATAGACTCGAGGTATGTACCAGTGAATCAGAAAAGGAGAGGCATGGACTCGGAGAGGTCCGTTGCTCTCAGTGAGGAGGCGGACAAACTCAAAGGCAATGGGTTCGTCCGCGACGCCCTCTATCCTAAATGGGTGTCAAAGCCCGTGCTAGTGAGAAAAGAAAACGGGAAATGGAGAACCTGCGTAGGTTACTCTGATCTGAACAAAGCATGCCCTAAGGATAGTTTTCCTTTACCCAGGATTGACCAGCTGTTCGACTCAACAGTAGGGCACGAGTTACTGTCATTTATGGATGCGTATTCGGGATATAATCAAATCCCGATGCACATTCCAGACCAAGAACACACCAGTTTTATCATAGATGTCAGGCTATATTGCTATGTAGTGATGCCTTTCGGATTAAAAAATGTGGGAGCGACTTATCAGCTTCTAGTGAATCAAATGTTTAAAGACCAGATAGGTAGAACAATGGAAGTATATGTAGATGACATGCTCGTGAAGTCACGGCAGTCAAACGACCACATTCGAGACTTAACGGAGATGTTTGATATACTCAAATATTATGGAATGAAAATCAATCCTTTGAACTGTTCCTTTGGCATTGCATCAGGGAAGTTTTTGGGTTTCATTGTTAATGTGCGGGGAATTAAAGCTAACCCGGACAAGATTTAAGCTATTTGAGACATATAAGTGTCCAAAACAATAAAGCAAGTACAAAGCCTGAACGGAAAAGTAGCC
This sequence comes from Allium cepa, assembly GCA_030765085.1. Classification (NCBI taxonomy): domain Eukaryota; kingdom Viridiplantae; phylum Streptophyta; class Magnoliopsida; order Asparagales; family Amaryllidaceae; genus Allium; species Allium cepa. The sequence goes on along the minus strand of CM060939.1, from coordinate 639,663,991 downwards.
GCGCTGAGTCGATTCATATCCAGAGGCACAGATAAGTGTATTCCCTTCTTTGATGTAATAAAGAAAAGAAAGAGAAATTTTGAATGGGCGCCCGACTGTGAGGATGCACTCCGAGCTTTGGTGAGACACTTGGAAAGTCCTCCGGTGCTGTCGAAGCCTACAGACCATGAAATATTGTATGTATACTTGGCTGTATCCCAACATGCTATCAGTACGGCTTTGGTTCGTGAGGAGGACCGAGTTCAAAAGGCGGTTTACTATGTAAGCAAACGTTTAATGGGGGAAGAAAGAAATTATTCTATGATTTAGAAACTGGCCTACTGCTTGGTGATTGCATCACGCAAGCTTCGTCCGTATTTTCAGGCACACTCATTCAGTGTTTATACCGATCAACCCTTGTGTAAGGTACTCCAACAACCAGAATCCACTGGAAGGATGTTAAAATGGAATACCGAGTTGAGTTAGTTCGATATTACCTACCTGTGAAGAAGGGCCATACAAGGGCAAGCGCTAGCAGACTTCATCGCTGAATTCACCTTGTCAGACGAACCAAACAGCCACGATGTTATTCCCCCCATTCGATGGAAAATGTACATCGATGGGGCATCTAACGACCGTTGCTCTAGGGTTGGTATAGTTCTTGTAACTCCTGAGAACCAATCAATTTGTTACGCTTTGAAGCTCAATTTTCCAGCTACAAATAACGAAGCTGAGTATGAAGCATTGATTGCTGGCTTGAGACTCATCAGGGAACTGGGAATAAAATCGATTGAAATCTTTTGTAACTCACAATTGATGGTGTACCAGGTGTGGGGGAACTATCAAGCAAAGGGACAGAGACTTGCCCCATACCTTGCACGGGTTCAAGAGCCGTTAGCAAATCTAGAGTATTATGGTATGTCGCATGTCCCGCGTGAACAAAACTGAGAAGCCGATTCATTGACCAAATTTGTAAGTACTGGCGATGCACAACAAATGAGATTAGTTCCCGTAGAAACCTTACATGCTTCGAGTATAAATGTGATGGAGATAGATTTCGTGATAGAAATAAAAATCGAGAAGGAAGCATGGATGACCCTATTCAAGCAATACTTTCTACACGGAGTCTTGCCCGAAAGAAAGAGTGAAAGACGACAAGTCATTCGTAAAGCTTCGCGATATGTAATGTAGGACGGAATAATGTATCGAAAGGGATTCTCGGCCTCCTTACTCCGGTGCATTGCCCATAATGAGATAAAACGAGTCCTGAAGAAAGTCCATGAAGGAGAATGTGGTGACCATACCGGGGGCAGACATTAGTAAAGAAAATCCTCCGTTATGGATACTATTGGCCAACTGTAAATCAAGATGCTGAAGACTACGTAAAAAGGCCAGAAGTATGCTAAAATCTCGAAAGCTCCGCCGACGGAACTCACACAAATGGTTAGTCCCTGGCGGTTTGCAATATGAGGAATTGATATAATCGGTTCTTTACTCATATCCAAAAGTGGTGCAAAATACGCAATAGTTGTGGTCGATTACTTTACCAAGTGGGAAGAAGCAGAGCCCTTAGCCACAATCACTACCAAGAAGGTCATTAATTTTGTTGTACGAAACATTATATGCCGTTTTTGCCTTCCATGAACTATTATTACAGACAACGGAACCCAATTCGAAAGTAGGGAGTTCAAAGAATTTTTTCAAAAGTATGGCATTGAAAAAAGGTTTACAGTAGTTGCTCATCCAAATGCCAATGGACAAGTAGAAGCCGTGAACAAAATAATCAAGTCCATATTGAAAAAGCGTTTGGAAAAGGCTAGAGGCAAATGGGTGGATGAACTTCCAACAGCACTTTGGGTTTACGGAACCACTGACAAGTCCACGATTGGCCACACTCCATTCGCATTGGCATATGCACAGAAGCTGTTATACCTATGGAACTTGAAGTTTCTTCACATCGAGTAACTCATTATGACCCTAAGACGAATCGGGATCTTTTACTAGAATCACTGGACTTCGTTGGTGAAAAACGTGAAGAAGCTGATTTTAGGACGGATGCATATAGACACCGAGTCGCTCGATATTATAATGAAAAAGTCCGACAGAGAACCTTTGATGCGGGCGGTCTCTTTTTGAAACAAGTTTTTCCGGTCCCATCGCATATGAATATAACATGGGAAGGTCCATACATCATTGAACGAAGGCTTGGAGAGGGAACCTTCAAGCTAGAGACCGTTGATGGCGCGACACTCCCCTGAGCATGGAATAGGGACATCTGCGGCATTACTATACTTAGTCTATTTCTTACGTATCTTTGTTGCAATTATTTCCAGTATATTTTTATTTCGTTGATTCTTAGTTTTCGGCATGTAATAAGACAATTTAGTTTGTTTTCATTAATAAAGGCTTGAAGCCATATTTTCCATGAATTATTGATGTTTTCGTGTATGATAATTCTATGGCAAAAAAAACTAGAGTTACATTATTCTGTCTGACGTACGAACATGCAAAAACAATTAAAATCTCCAAGTCCCCGGAGTGCGGACTGGAGTACTCTAAGTCCCCAGAGTGCGGACTAGAGTATAAACAACTTAAAATCTCCAAGTCCCCAGAATGCGGACTGGAGTACTCTAAGTCCACAGAGTGCAGACTAGAGTATAAACTACTTGAAATCTCCAAGTCCCAAGAGTGCGGACTAGAGTACTCTTAGTCCCCAGAGTGCGGACTAGAGTATAAACGACTTGAAATCTCCAAGTCCCTGGAGTGAAGACTGGAGTACTCTGAGTCCCCAGAGTGTGGATTAGAGTATAAACGACTTGAAATCTCCAAGTCCTCGAAGTGAGAACTGGAGTACTCTGAGTTCCCAGAGTGCGGACTAGAGTGCAAACAATTAAAATCTCCAAGTCATCGGAGTGCGGACTGGAGTACTCTAAGTCCCCAGGGTGCGGACTAGATTATAAACGACTTAAAATCTCCAAGTCCACGAAGTGCGGACTAGAGTACTCTAAGTCCCTAGAGTGCAGACTAGAGTATAAACGACTTAAAATCTCCAAGTCCTCGGAGTGCGGACTGGAGTACTCTAAGTCCCCAGAGTGCAGACTAGAGAGTGCGGACTGGAGTAATCTAAGTCTCCAGAGTGTGGATTAGAGTATAATCGACTAAAAATCTCCAAGTCCTCGGAGTGCGGACTGAAGTACGCTAAGTGCCTAGAGCGCGGACTAGAATATAAACTACTTAAAATCTCCAAGTCCCCGAAGTGCGGATTGGAATACTCTGAGTCCTCAGAGTGTGGACTAGAGTATAAACAACTTGAAATCTCCTAGTCCTCGAAGTGCGGACTGTAGTATTCTAAGTCCACAGATTGCAGACTAGAGTATAAACGACTTGAAATCTTCAAGTCTTCGGAGTGCGGACTGGAGTACTCTGAGTCCCCAGAGTGCGGACTAAAAATGTTCTAAGTACCCAAAACATGAAATAGATGATTTACGATTTCCAAAAAATCTCCGAGTCATATGGAAGTGAACTGGGATTTATGTAACTCACAAGATTTTGGATCTCCACCACAGCTATACAGTAAGATGAACGATAAAAGTCGTTTGAAAGACAAAGAAACTAAATTTTATTTATCAATCCAAAATGAGGTTCCATTACAATCCCTTCAAAACTCGGAGTCAAAAGTCTATCCACATTGGCTATGAAAATAAATAGAAATAATTACATAATCTAAGCTAACTCTTGTTGAATGAGTGGGACAACTACTTCTTTGGTTTCTTTACCTTCCTCGTTTTCTCAGAAAACTCCTCTCCCATGAGTTTTCGCTTGGACGCTTTGCTTGATGGGGAAGTAACATCCGAGGAAGGAAGAGGAACTTCCAGTGGCCTGGACCCACTAGGGAGAATGACCTTCAAAGACCTGTTCAAAGGATCATCTAGCTCCACTACTTAGGGCTCAACTTTGATCTCAACTTTCTTTTTCTTCTCCTCCGCAAGTTGTTCCTTCATGCTTACTTTTGAAGTATGTCCAGAGGGGCCTGTAATCTCAACTTCGTAATTTTCTTCGACGGGTGATGAAGTTTCAGACTTGTCCTCGTCAAGCGCCTCAATCACTTGAGCATCAGGACTGAACATCTCTCCTGCTTGAATGGCCTCACTCATCTTCTCCTTCTTCTCTGTGGCGTCATCTCTCCTTGGAGTTGGCTTGGGATCAGAATGTCCTATACGAAATCATAAGAAACAAATGTTAGAATACATTAACTACTCACCGAAAACGACGGTCTTTTGAGCTTTGAAAGGGGAAGTTATGTACCGATTTCTGGCTGACTCTCAACCGTCCGGGGAGTTTTGCCCTCTGGAATGGGAGATAGAACATGAACATCAAGGCCAGGATCTTCCAGGTCATCGCCAACGTGTGGCTTGAAGGGATCAAGTACTGGTCGACCAGTCGGTTGAGTAGGAGGAAGAACTAGAGTCTCGGTTTCAGAAGGACCAGCAATGACGAGGAGGAATCTTTGCTTAGAGAGCCTTCGCTGCAGACAAGTCTGAAGACTCGTTCCTCCAGAGAAATTCCTTCACTAAAGCCTCCTCGTCAACCTCTTCAGTGCTCGACTCAACGTTTCTGATTTTTATCAAGGTTTCCCATGCTTCAGCCAGAGATTCGAGGTAACCCTCGTCAAGAAACATTAGGTCACGATGCATGAGAACTCGAGCGTTATACTCGGCAATAAGCAGGTCAAACATGCATTTAATCTCCTCTCTACCAGCCTCCGTGACCGCCTCAAGGCGAGAATCAATCTCTGTGGAAGCTATTCTTCCGCCCTCCTCACTGGCTTCATCCTTCGGCGTGTCAACTTTGGAGAGTTCATTGTCGGGCTTTAACTTCAAGAGTCGTGTGGCCACAATCTCATCACAGTATCGTTGCGACTCCTCTTGTGCAGTTGTTTTTTCTTCTTTTTCTTTAAAGAGTAACCCTTTCAACTCTTTAACTCACTGGGCGAATGCATCTCTCTCCTTTTGGACTGAATCCTTGTCTAAAGCCAAGGCACCGCAGCATTGAACCGCTTCGTCGATCTCTTTCTTATGAGTAGCCTCCAGATGGTTAACCGCCTCAGCTGTGTCTTTGGCATTTTTCTGAGCAGTTTCAAGTTGAGACTTGTATGAGAGAAGATCTTCATCTTGAGCTTTAATGATGTCTTTGTCATGAATGACTTCGAGTTTCAAGCGATTAATTTCATGTTGACATTTGGTAGAAACTTCTGACACTTTCTCTACCAAATGAACAAATGCATCGTGTTGAACGTAGACGTCATTATTGCAAGTGATGGCGCTTTGTTTGACGTGCCTTGAAATGTGATGAATCGTTGGAAGAAATTTCAGACCGTCGAAGCATATTTTCAAAAATGTGGCCTTGAGCTCGGTAAGTCTTTCCACTATCGACGGATCATGTATAGGAGCGGAAGGAGTTTGCCTAGAGACTACAGATGTTTTGTGAGGTTCCCGGGACTGCCTGGTACTAGACGAACCAGAATGTTGGTCTCGGTGAGCCTCGGGCTGGGACCCCTTATGCACAAATTTCTCCTTGCCTTGCTCTATTTGAAAAGGAGGATCGCGAGTGTAGGAAGACTGACTATATGTTTTTCTTCGATAAGATGAATCTCGAGGGCGATAATCTCGATCGCCCGTGTCATCTCTGTCCCGGCGTTTGCAGGAGCCCGAATCTCGACCAGAATGATAAAAATAGATGACCCACGAAGACGGTCGAGTCCATGGGTATGCCCCATATCATCTACGCAGAAATTGAATGACGACAAGGTAGGAAAAAATAGAGTGATGATTAAAGTTTAAGTGCAAAGTGAAGTGCATGTGTCCATGTGTGTCCTAGTATTTTCCCCCGATGGACCAGTTTCTTTATCTCTACTTATAGGAGGTTTTTCTCCATGGTTATGGGCTTGAGCGCCTTCATCGCCTCTCGCGGGCGAATGGAACTTAAGGGCCTGTGGATTGTTGAAGCCATAATTGAGTAAATCGTCGGGAACGGTGAGGTCAGAAAAGCCTTTCAATGAACCCTCCAAGCGTTGAGGATACGACTCTTTTTCCATTGGAGTGATTGTGACCTTTGAGGTTCCACCAACAGTCTTCTTCCTTAGTTTTTATGCCATTTTATTTTTTCCCTTCGAAGGGGAGGTGCTACATCGGTGTCCTGTGCCTCAACCACCGATTCCTGAGCAGGACTTACATTCTCACCAGGTGTGTCTGACACCTTAGCCTCTCTAATCTCGCCTTCCTCTAATGTGTCAGGTTTGAAGGCCCAGCTTGCCTTTTGCCTTTGCCTAAGGCAGACCCAGTTATAATGACGCCGTGAGCAAGACTTATTCGGCGACCTTCCGCCAGCAACCCGAATTTGGAGAGAGATTCATTGGAAATGATAGATCTGATATCCCGGTCTTCCGCGGGAATAGCTCGGATAGCTTCAATGGCGTCAGAGTACCCGGAGCCTTCGGGACATGGGGTGATACCTGTAAAAGTAGAAAAAGGTTTAGAAAAGGCGCACTTTTCGCCGAATACAAGTATAGATCCAGAAAAGAAACTTACTCCCTTCCAGCCATCTCCTTGCAAAGCCAGGAGGACAACGCACATAGAACCATTCCTGCTTATACTGAGTAAATTTTCTCTACGCTTCAGTTAGGATTTGGCACTTGTTATGTGGATCAAGGAATATGAAAGATGGGCTGTTGGACTGCCTCTTGAAACGATAAATATAATGGATGTCGCTGGGAGTAGGGAGCCTGAATAGAATGCTCATGAAGAGAATGCATGCGCCGTATACGAACGCGTGACTGTTGGGATGTAACTGTGGTGGAGCGATCTCAATATACTGTAACAGGTCACGGAGGAAGGAGTTGAATGGTGGCACACTACCAATCCAGCACATAAATTTGTTGCAGGCCGTATATCCGGCTGGAGGCAAGTGAGGACAAGGGGGAAAGCGAGGACAATCTTGTCCCGATGCAACCAATACATCGTCAAAAGGAATTCCATGTATTGAGCATATGCGACGAAGAGCACTTTCATTAATTCTCGAAGCTTGAGAATCGGCCGGATTGTCTAGAAAGATCGCTGCATCTAAGGCATAGCCAAGTCGATGGATGCGATCGTGGGACTTAGAATATCTTGTACAGGGGCTGTCGATGGATTTGAGGTTCCAACCATTTCCTATTGAGAAGTTGGCTTGGGTTTATCCGAGACTGTGGCAGAACTGGATTTTCTAGACATCTCTAATGAGTGTTGGATCTGATGAAATGCCTGTTTAAACTATACTTGAAAAACAATCAACATTAGACATAACAACAGAAATACTTCCCCCGTGTGGTGTGTGAACTAGTGCAATCATTCTAGTATAAATATAAAAGAATTAAAAGTCATAAAGTTGATAAAGTAAAGATAAGCTTTGAACTGTCATCTTCGAAGACCGTCATCGCTGACCGTCTCCGAGAGCCTGCACTACGATGGTTTCAATTTTGGCTTGGACATTAGCACTGTGTATTGAAGGCTATTATTTGTCTTAATCAAGTTAAACTCAGGTTTATAGTTGTTGAAATTGGAGAGTTGTCAGTCCGGATTAGTTTGATATGCTTATTTGCTTAAGTCCTTGTCCTTGTCTAAATGTCGTATGATTAGGCATACGAGGTCAGTGAGTTCGGCGTGAGTTATGTTCAAGTTGGAATGATTTAGACTGTTGTAGTCTACTTCAAGACTCAATGTCGAGCGACACTCGAAACACATTTCCTGAATGCCGCTCGGCACAAGCTCATCGCTCGACACTTGAATGAATGATTTAACCAACGTCGCTCGGCATCCTAGGATCTGACACCCTATCTCGGCATTCTCTGGCTCAACCGCCCAAGCCAGACATGCCGACCCACTCGCTGACCTTTGTCTTACTTCCTCAAATCACCGAACTATACTCTCTCTCTCTCCTTAGACCGAACGACACCCTATCCCTTTACCGCCCTGACATTACTCTCACATGGAGACTACCGAGCCACCTACTTCATAGTTGGTCATCTTTTACCCAAAAAGAAAATGTCGACCCGTCCACAATCACTTCTCCCTCGCTCCTTGTTTATCGAATGACCTCGATCAGCCAACACCTATTGAACTCAAAAACACTTACCGAGTCATTACAACTTCCTCTTCCCTCACTCAGTAACCCAACAGGAGCCTACGTCTCAGCTACTTTCGGTATCTTTTTCCTTCCTCCTCTCCATCTAACCCTAAGGCACGTTTAGACCTCAGATCTATCTTCCTCATCTACACGACTTCCATCATTCGTAAGTTAAAGGAAAGTCGTGAATTCGAATCTCGTACAAAACCGTTAATTGTGGAAAGTCGATCAAGTGAGAAGTTCATACCTGGACAAATGAACCAAAGCTTAGGGAAGTGATCAATTTGGAATTGAAATCTGTTCAGGCTCATTATCGAGGGCGGATAGGGGGAAAACGTACTGGATTCAGGAAAGAAGAGGAAGATTGGGGAGGTAGCAAGAGTTCGGGGGAAGGTAAGTTGAAAATCCTGTAGAGTTAAAGTAAAAGTAAAGAGGAAAAGGAGAGAAGTGTTGGCTTTTATACGTGAAGAAGGGAACGCGAATAGGCATCCAACGGTGAACCCGGTCAAAGTATTTTGTAGCTCGGTGAGCAGTCATACCGAGCGACAATGAACTTGCCGAACGAGTAGTTCAGCATTCAGGAGACCGTGTGAATCAACTTATGAGAAGTCAAGGCAAGGAGTTAAAGCAAAACGTGGATTGCTCATGGTTCAAAGTGCATCATGTTGGCTCACAGATACACTTTGGGGGCAAGTGTTACCCGCTTGCTTGATCCAGTAGCGAGTCATTTGGCACATAGATCTCGTTCGGCATAGGCACCTCGTTCGGCAGGGATATCTCGTTCGGCATACAGGCATAGCTCGGCACAGAGGCCTCGTTAGGCATATGCACCTCGTTCGGCAGGGATATCTCGTTCGACATACAGGCCTCGCTCGGCACAGAGGCCTCGTTCGGTATGCAGGCCACGTTCGACACAATGCCTCGTGCCTCGCTCGGCACAACGCCTAGCTCAGCACAAGGCCTCGCTCGGCACAACGCCTAGCTCAGCACAAGGCCTCGCTCGGCACAAAGCCTCGTTTGGCACAAATCCTCGCTCGGCACAATGCCTCGTTCGGCACCAGCACTCATTCGACACAAAGCCTCGCTTGGCATTATTGAGTTATTACTCAATCGCTTGGCATTCTCTGGTTCGGCAACTGCCGTTCGACATGCCTAGCCCGCTGCACAGAAGTCACCTACTGTGGGCCGAGATACTTTGTTCCTGGACCCGTGAGAGAAGTCCAAAATATCTTCGTCTATAAATAGAAGGGCAGTGGCACAGTGAAAGGGACCTTTTTTGAGAATACTTGGAAGCCTCTACCACTTTCAAGACTCATTCATTTTCGATTAGCATTTGCATTCAAGTAATTGGTGTACGAATTGTATTTGTAATCAATTGTTGAGAAAAGCAATAAAGATAAAACTCAAAGTGGACGTAGGTAGTTATGCCGAACCACTATAAATCTGATGTTCTAGTTTTTGAAATTAATTCTGCATATATTCCTCTATTTTAATTTTCTATCTTCATTAATCTCTCTACACAAATCATTCTTTGGGTGTTAATGACCAATTCTGGTGCTAACATGTGTATAAGCCTAAAAAGGGCAGGAATCAAAATACATGTAAATCGACTTATTGAGCAGCAGAAATATGTTTACCTGAAGACGAATGAATTCACTACAAGAATGGCACCTGATAGCGACGGCTTTTAGCCGTCGCCGGCTGTCGCTAGCCATCGCTAGCCGACGCTAAAAGCCGTCGCTATTTACCTCGTCGTCCAATAGAATCGCGACGGCTCCGTCACATAAATAGCGACGGCTCACGACTGCAAATGTGCCACGTGGATATTTTGCAACGTCTAAGTGTCGTCGCTAGCCGACGCTAATCTGAACAAAATGGTCGTCGCTAGCCGTTGCTAATCTGAACAAAATGGCCATCGCTAGCCGTCACTAGCCGTCGCTAATCTGAACAAAATGGCCGTCGCCAGCCGTCGCTATACTGAACAAAATTCTGTGCACTTGCATAGCCCATATACACTTCAAATAATAACCATCAAATACCATCATCACAGCCACTATACACTATATTCATCAACTATAACCATCATATATCCATCATATAACATCACTATACATTCAAACAATATAAATCCAACAAAACCAAACAAAATCATATACAATCTCAACAACAATACATATCATGTCAACCAATACTAGTCATCAAAATATGTACACAGTTTCCCAACCAAAATGTGTGCATAGTTCTCCAACCACAACTACAAACCGTTAACCCAAACAAACCGGTAACACAACTACAAGTCATCAAAATATGTACATAATATTCCGAAATATATATATACACCAAACCAACCAAAATATGTATATACCAAACTGAAAACATGAGCAAACAAGCATGCCTACTCCTCACCATCGCTGCCATCCTCTCCAGCATCCTCCCGTGCTGTTGCAAATAACCTGCAATCCGATCATCCAGTTGTTGCTCGAAGAAACTCTTCCTCTAATCATTTATTTCATCCACTGTCTGCCTCAACTGAGAAATCTCCTCTTCTTGCTGGGACCTCCTGTATGCACTCTGCAATCTCATCGCCTGTAAAATAGTTCATAATTATTTATATATAGTGTATATATATATATATAATATTATTAAAATTATTTAACTATTCATATGCATGTGTAAATTTATATATTAGTACATGTCAAAATTTACCTTCAGATTTCCATAGCTATACCGCACATTGGTCCGAGAAGGCGGGTCAATAATAGCATCCCAGATGTTGTTCGCCTCCTCTAGCGTAAGCTCTTCCCGACCAGTGGACTGTGCTACCCGAGCCCGCTCAGCTTCGTAACTCTCCTGCGATTACAGACAATTGTTTTACACGATAAAAACCGAATTTCAAGTTTTTGAAAATAAAATAAGACAAAATATTGTTATTAAAAATAAATTAGTTTACCATTACGGATTGGGATTTGTCATCCGTCCACTCGTACGAAACGTTGCCTTCTTTATCGTTCCTCTCCACGACATGCGTCACCTTGAACAACTCGGCCATAGTGGGCTCGCGGTTGTATCTCGCGGTCTGAAAATATATAAATATTATTGCTAATCTGATTATAAAATATTTTAATAAAATTTAAACACGGTTTATAAATTTAATTACCAGCTCTCTCTTATGCTCCTGGAAGGATTTGGAGCCACCACGGTGCAATGCAGGATTTTTATTCCTGTTAGCCCGGTTCCGAGCAGATAATTCCTACAAATTAAGATAAATTATCACATATATATCTTGCAGATTTATATTATATTTAAATAACAAAGCAAACATATATTACTTACTTTTGCTGTCGGAGTGTCCCAAAGCCGAAGAAAATCATCTCATACACCGTTACCCATCCAGTTCGGCTTTTTGCCTGAATTCTTAGCCTTGGACAATGTATTCCTGTAATTTTTCCTCATTCTTTTGTTCCAGTGATTTAAGCAAATGTCCATGTCGTCATGGTCAACGCGGACTGCAGCCTGTACATTAAAATCATTTTAAGTTATATAGATTATATTAATTTACAACTGAAATTCAAACTACTACTTACAAGTAAATCGGTCTGTATTGCGTTCTTGACATGAAGGGGGATGTCGTCCTAGCAAGGCCAACAACCATCCATCCGGCTCTGAAAAGCCTTCCTCGAAACCTGTAGAATATAATCTGATGGCTCCACCTCAAAGCCCCTGCAAAAGTTATGATATACATGTTTAGTGGATTTTAAAACTTATACTTTAAATAAAACTGATACTTACCCGGCACTTTTCGGAACAACTTCTGCCATCGGACGCAAGTCCGGTGCAGTGCCACTACCACTTGCACTGGGAGATGGTTGTGGCGTGCCTGTCATACTTATCTCCTGCCAGACATATCTACTATAGAAAAACAATGTCATCACAGAACAATTATAGAAATTCACTACTACATAGCATGTTTCAATCACTTTCACAGAAACAATTATAAAAATTTACTAGTACAAAACATGGATAAAAATTAAATAAATGATCATCACAGAACAATAATAGAAATTCACTACTGCATAGCATGTTTCAATCACTTTCACAGAACAATTATAAAAATTTACTAGTACAAAACATGGATAAAAATTAACTAAATGATCATCACAGAACAATTACAGAAATTTACTATTACATAGCATGTTTCAATCACTATCACATAACAATTATATCAATAACGATAAGTCTTTATTGTTTTCTGATTCAGACTCAGTCTCGTATTCTATCTCATTTTCTTCGGTACTTTCGAATGCATCAAATAAGACATTCGATTCATCATTCAAAGGCCCTACATCAATATCATCAGTTATTATTATTTCTGCATTTGGTTCAAGATCGGCTTGATATGTTGCTTCATCTGGAATATTATTTCCATCAAACTAAACCTTGGTTTTGTTTTGAGAACAGCAGACCAATCCGCTTTATCTCTTTTCAAAGATGGATACGGAGAAAAATAAACTTGTAACGCTTGCTTGGCTAATACAAAAGGATCGTACTTATAGTAGTGTGATGTATGCCTTATTTCAATAAGTTTATACTCTTTATGCATGTTGATTCCGGAACCAGGAACGTTACTGAACCAATTGCACTTAAATAAAAAACCTTTTCTAAAGGTTCAACATAATATGTCAACTCTAGAATCTGTGTTAAGACGCCGTAAAAATCTTTTAAATGCTCATCTGGATCATCACTGCCTTTGACAAATACCCCGCTGTTATATGTTCATTTTTCAGCCTCGTAATCTTTCGTGTTGAACTTAAACCCATTGACGAAGAATATTGGATAAGTCTTCACATTTCTTTTTGGTCCAATCGTAAGATGTCTTAAGCCTTCATCAACGACACAGTTTCTTTGCTCATAAACATAGTTCAAAAACCATTTGGCAAATTCTTTACTGAGATCGCCAGATGGATACTGTGATTCATAGATACTGCATATATGTAATATGTGTTATAATTATTATGTACGTACAAGTAAATTACAAGTGAATTAATTATTACCTGACAAATGGTGTGACTTCGACACAATTTAAAAGAACATACGTGTGTGCTACATGGTGGTCTCTATCGTCCAACCATATTTCCACACATTTTCCACCAGGTCTACCATGTTGTCTAAAATAGATAATAGTGTTTGAGAAGAATTTTGTTCAACGACTTCCTCATTTCGAGGAACAGTTACAAACGATAAGTTCACATCGTCCTTGAAGTAGTGAAAGAAAAAAAATGAGGCTTCTTCTTCAAGATACGATTTGCAAATCGAACCCTCAACTCGGGCTTTTTGTCGAATCTTCTTCTTCTGATGATTCAAGTACCTATTAAGATATTTATTACATATTTAGACATACAAATTTGAATTTGAAATTGACATGAACATTGCACATGTTAATTTACCTCTCAAACGGATACATCCATCTATATTGCACAGGACCTCGAAGAAGTGCTTTGGATGGAAGATGAATAGGTAAATGCTACATTACGTTAAAGAAACCAGGCGGAAGTATTTTCTCCAATTTGCATAGCAATATGGGTATTTATACTTCAAGTTTACGTATACGATCCACCTTTAATGTTGTCGAACAAAGCTGTTTATAAAACAAACATAACTCTGTTATAACGTTCCATACTTTTACGGACAACGGTTCTTTGAAAGCCATGGGTAGTAAATATTCCATCATGATATGACAATCGTGACTTTTCATCCCACTCAGTTTACTATTTTTGAAGTCAACACATCTACGAAGATTGGAAGAAATCCCATCGGGAAATCTTAATTCTTCCACCCACTTGCTTATTTTCTAGCTCATAGCATGCTTTCGGTTTTTTATTGTCAGTAGGCTTCATATGAAGTTCCGGGAGCTTACAATAGTTTGCTATATCAAGCCTTGAATTCAAATCATCCTTGGTTTTTCCCTTTACATTCAAAATTGTATTAAACAGATTATCAAACACGTTCTTTTCGTTGTGCATCACGTCAATATTATGTCAGAGTAAGAGAACTTTCCAATATGGTAACTCTCAAAATATACTTTGTTTGCACCAATTATGAATGTCTGACTTTCCTAGAATTTCAGTCTGGACTCCAGTTTCATGTATCTTTGGATAGTCCCTCACAATTTCGTATATTTCCTCGCCTGGCCAAACCTTGGGGTGCTTCAAATTCTCTTCTCTGTTAGCTATGAAAATTTTCTTATCTCTTCTAAAAGTATGATTGGGATGAAGAAAACACCGATGACAATCAAACCACGAAACTTTCTTCCCATATCGTAACGAAAATGCTCGTGTCTCATATGCAGGAAAATAATTAATAGTCCATAACAAAGAAGCGAATAACGGAATATATTTTTCATTGATACATCGTAAGTTTCGACTCCTTCATTCTACAGTTTCTTCAACTCTTCGATCAATGGTTGTAAATAAATATCAATTCCTTGGGTTGGATCATGAGGGCCGGGAACGACAGTGGTGAGAAACATATATGGTGTCTTCATACACATCCATGGTGGTAAATTATAAGGAGTAATGATAATTGGCCTGGATGAATATTTACCACCAAACTGCGAAAATGGTGAAAATCCATCCGTACATAAACCAAGTCTGATATTACGGCTTTCCGCAGCAAATGCGGGATAAGTCTTATCGAAATGTTTCCATGCTTCTCCGTCGGATGGATGTATCAAAGTTCCTTCTTCCGCTATTCTCACACTATGCCATCGCATATGACAGGCCGTAGAAGAAGATGCATATAATCTTTGAAGTCTGGGAGTGATGGGTAAATAATGCATTTTCTTGTACGGGACTTCTTTCCCTTTCTTCTTTCTTGGTTTGTATCTTTCTTCGTTACATATTTTGCATTTTCTGAGGTCAACGTCGTCTTTCCAATACAACATGCAACCTTTCACACATGCATCTATCTTCTCGTATGGTAGATCGAAAGCGGACATCAATTTTTTTACTTTATAATGACTATCGCACATCAGATTATTGGGTGGCATGTGTCGTTTTGCAGCTTGTACAACTGCTGTAAATGCAGCTTCCGTAAGGTTGAATTTTGATTTCATAGTTATGTATTCGGCGGTTACTGAAAGTTCGTTTCCGCTTTTACATCCGTCTCACAACGGCCTCTTAGCAGAATCCAACAAATCGTATATTTTTTTAGCTCCCGCAGTCGGTTCTTCTTTGACATTTTCGTCTTCATCGATAGCTTCAGTTGTAGGAAACATTGATCGTACTGCATCATCCATCATATTTTCTATCGGATTCGTCATCATATTAGCGTCCTCTAACACTTCAGTATTAGGTGTAGGTTCAACAAGTTCTACATGACGATCCCAGAAATAATAATCAGGCACGAAACCATATTGATATAAATATACTTCAACTATATCTAGTTTACAATGCTTCAAATGTTGGCACTTACTACACGGGCAATGAATTTCTGTGTTGTTTCGGTTATTAGATTTAGCAAATCTAATAAATTCGTGTACACCGTTGTAGAAATGTTGCTTTATTGATCCCTTCTTTCCAATTCTGACTTCATACATCAAAGTACGGTCGAGAAAATAATTGAACATTTTTCCTGATTTGAAAATGTGTGTTAAACAATTTAAATCATTAATTTTCAACCATTCTCCATTGTAAACAGTTCATCGTTGCAGAAAATTCAA
Organism: Allium cepa; assembly: GCA_030765085.1. Taxonomy (NCBI): domain Eukaryota; kingdom Viridiplantae; phylum Streptophyta; class Magnoliopsida; order Asparagales; family Amaryllidaceae; genus Allium; species Allium cepa. Next base: position 639,648,135 of record CM060939.1, on the reverse strand, counting down.
AATAAAAATTTAACTTTATTTTTTTATTTTTTGGTATTTTGGTTTTCACTTCGGTGGTCAGTCAGCCTACTTCCCATTATAAACATAATTTGTAATTACATTTTATAAATCATTTCAGATTAAACGGTTCAACAAAATTTCGGCAGCACTTCCCTTCTGCTCCCTGTATCGTACACAAATGTGTGTACACAGGGAACGTAAAGGAAGTGCTGTCGAAATTTTGTAACAGATTAAAATGAAATGATTTATAATATGTAATTATTTTATTGTGTTTGTAACTTGTCCAATACAGGGACAAATCCGATAAATATTATATCAGATTAATATAAATGTCTGTTCCGTTACAAAACGAACATCCATATAACGATCATATACAACACTTTTCAGACGGAGCCAATGCCAATCTAAGGGATAAAAAAATTCTTTAAATTTTATCAAATATTGTTGTTCTTTTCAAATTTTAACAATGTTTCAACTATTTAAATTTTATTTCATAAATTTGTGTATTTAAATTTTAGTTCAACGTTCAATTAACAATTTTAGTTCAATATTCATTTCTTTATTTTTTTTACGACATAGATTTTAGCGGATTATTTGTTGTTGTTATATTTATTTCTTAATTTCTTTACAAAATCGATTTTAGTACAATATCAGTTGTTTTTAAAGTCATTTCCTAATTATTATTTTTAAAATTCGATGTTTGTAGAATTTTTAATGTTCTCATATTCATTTTTTAATTTTTTGTATAAACTTTATTTTTGTACAATATATACAACCTTTTGCATTTTGGCCGTCGTCAGCCTTCGCTAGCCATCGCTAAAATTATTAAAATGGTCGTTGCTAGCCGTCGCTGAATCAACAAGATAAATAGAAGAATTATCGATGAAGATAATTATAAAACAACAAAATCTAATTATCAAATAGATAATTAGAAAACAATAAAAATCTAATTATTAAATAAAAATTTGTTAATTTAAATTCACTTAACAACTTAAATTTGTAATTTATCAATTTCATAAACTATGAAATACTTTCATGTAAATTTATCAATAACCAAGTTAATCATTAATATACACTAATTTTTCACCTAACACAACTAATCATGTTAATCGCCAACACTAATTATCTACATCAACCATTTATTCAATTTCATGATAAACTAATTAATTTAATACCTAATTTTTCATGATAATAAACTAATAAATCTACCAAATCAACATACAACACTACTAATACCTAATTTAACAACAAATCCTAATTTAATTAAAGTTTAAACTACACCTAAAAAACATCAAATTTACATTTCAAACAGAGATTAGAAGCATACCAAGGTAAATTTGGGTGATTTGGAGGCGGCGGAAGACGGCGGAAGGCGGGACGGCGGCTGTGGTGACGGGGGGCCTCGGATTGGGGGAAGGATGGTTTATTTTTTGGTGGGAAAAATGAAAGTTCTGCTCGCGGGAAGGAGATCTGTATATTTCGTATAGCGACGGCTAGCGATGGTCGCATTTTTTAGCCGTCGCTAGGTTCCGTCGCTATCTGAGCCGTTTCTAGCAGTGAATTTAATCTTCTCAAAATTCAGTAAACTTTATTTTTTTAATTCAATCTAATAACCTAATAAAAAGATGCTTACCTGAAGATGAATGAATTTAATTTTCATTTAAAGGAATTAGGTATATTTTTTGAAAACCATTTTAAAATCGAAATCGATTCCTCTACAGGAATCAAAATCGATTCCTGAAAGTGGAATCATGATTCCTGATCTGGAATCGAAATCGATTCAAAGTTTTAGAACCGATTTTGATTCGAGTTCTGGAATCGAAATCAATTCCAAGAGATTTCGGTTCTTTGAGAATCGAATTCGATTCCAAGTTTTGGAATCGATTTCGATTCTCTGATCAAATTAGAAATTTTAAAAGAAAAAAATAATTACCCCTCTTTTTTCTACCCTAAGTGTGAGTTCGAATGGTTTAGTAAAAGAGTCAGAGTAGGAAGTCATGCAGCTGTGATGTAAAAAATTAAGGAAAAAAACGTACACATCAAACGTTTTTTTAACTTTTTTTTACGTTTTTTGCGTCTCAAAGGGTCGAGACTTACGTATATATGGAAAAATGCCTCAATGGATGCGCCTTGGTGCCTTTTTGAGGCGCCTCACCCGCGTTTTTTAAAACACTGTTCCTAGGTAGATCAAATTTCCTGCCTAATAATTGATACAACGGTCTGGAAATAGTTGTGAAATATAGAACTTTTGCACCATCTTTCGACAGGCAATTAAACTGCCCATAATATGTTAACCAAATCTCGGCTGCTATATGGACAATAAAATAATAACATGAAGAGACTTTGATAACTTTCTGTTATACTGCGCTCCATGACAGGCCAAATAAAAAACAGTATTGCTTACTAATTCATGAATGTTGTCCATAGAACTATTCGATTCAAAGGTCACATTTACATAAAGGAGAGGCCAACAAAACTATATAAACAAATATTGAATGAAGTAGCATGAGTTAGTTACTTGATCTTCAGATGATCTGATTATGTTTAGTATTGAGGGTGATGGTGTATTAGGAGGGTAATATGAGGGAATGTGAGAGTATTTTGACAAGGAGCGGAGATAGAAATGAGTGTTTGAAGAAGAAGTTTAAAGTCGGGAAGATGATCAGAAAGGGTAAGAAAATGATCAGAGGGAGATTAGGTAGACAGGCAAGAATTAAGCAAGAATTTGATAGAGAGAGAATACACAGCAAGAAGAAAAATGGAAATGATTTTTATTGCTCAACTACATATAATTTACATCTCCTTATGCATGGGGAGGAGGGGTGTATTTGCCCATGCATTGAATTAACCCACTCACATTACCCTAAGCCTAGCTAACAAGATAGCCCATTCCACAACTATTCACCTCACTCAATATAATCCTAACCAGTGCAAAAGAATGAATAAATAAACCGTAGTTTCAGTAAGCACAGTGTGCATGTTCACACACAGGCACACACTGCTACACCATCACGTTTCCTTCCTCTGGCCTCATCTCTTCAAAGTTATGAACATGCACCTCCTCTGACATAGTCAGCAAGCTCCTCTGATGATCTGGTAGTCGAATTCTGGTTAACTTGGTCGGAATTTGTACTTTCTGATTCTCTGCAGCATGCTATCATGGCCATCATATAAGAGTTGTCACAGCATACTAATGCTAGCCTTTGTAGGAAAAAACACAGGATGCCTTAGGATTGTGTACATGAAATTGTGGCAAATTCTATTTGTACCTCTTAGGACCTCAATGTTTTGACAACACACAAACTCAACCAAAATAAAAAATATTAATTTTCTCTTTTCACACCCCATTAATTACAATAATATCTTGTATATTTTACACAAAAAACATCGTTCTTTCTTTCCTTCCTTTTCTTCTTTTACCTTCATAAAATAACTTTTACTATTTCTTCTTCTTTTGCTTTCATGAAACCAACACTTGTCTCGAATCAGTCATGTATTTTTTTTATAGTTGAGGAAGCAACTGTAGCCTAACCTAGCTAGTAGCAGAGTTCAAATCTTCTTCATCTCGTCCAAGAATTCCTCCGAGCACTCAATTTGTCAATTGGACGAGACAAAACTGCAAACGTTATTGTAGCTTATTTAACACTTATCTCACCTAAAATATTAAAATCTCAATCGTGATATAAACTAAGATTTTCGTCCGAGATCTCCGTTTGAAATTAAAAGTTTTGAAAACTTTGCTAGTAGCGAAGTCGATGCTCATGGTAGGGTTTAAATTTTAATTTGGTCGCCATGATAATCAAGCTAGCTATGGCAAGCCAGGGCCGTCCTTGGGCCAAGGCAAACAGGACGACGGCTCAGGCCTGATTTATATGAAAGGCCCAACTTAATTACCAAGCAGGGGTAAACATGCTTTCCATGATCAAGCTTCAACCATGTGTGGTTTGAATATATATTTTGGATTCAACTCAAATCTATCCAGACTTAGCTTGATTAACGGTAAGGAATCAGTTAAACCCCATCAAAACCAAGCTAGGTTCGTTGCAATCTCACACCTCCTCACCACCAATGATGACTCCATGATAGGCTTCTTTAGCAAATTTAATTAATTCTCTTAACAACTTAAATCTTATGAAAAAGTTGGTAAAGAATTTGTTTTTCTCAAAGTGTGTAGGTGATAAAAGAAAATGGTAGATATACACATCCACGTTTAATCATTAGACACTAACATTTTCATATGCCTAACAAGAATTAAATTACTTTTCACTGCAATTTACCCACATACTATTTTTTGAAACCCTCCAGTTCTCTTCCTTTTCCATGGCATAGTTCCTCAACCCTTAACTCCATATCTACCCTATTTTGTAACTTTTTCCAGACCGTTTTAGATCAATTCATTCAATTCAAATTCAAATTCAATTTTACAGTGTTAGAAGCACTAATTTTGAATTTAATTGATATTTTGAATGCAATTTTTTTTTGCAGAGCATTGTAGAGGCAATGGTGTGAACTAGTGAGAATGAAGATTTTATTGAAGCGGGTGAAAAAAAATTTATGTGCGTTTTCTAGAAGAGTTTGAGCTTGAGAGTTTGATAGCACAGTTTTTGATTGGTGTTGAGAGTACATTGTTAATGGGAGATTCGGTTTTAATTGGTTTTTAATAGCTTTTACAATCAGTTTTATAACATATATGAGCAATGCTTGGGAATTTTATTTTCATGGGTGGAAAACCATTCCAAAATTGTGAAATTACATATATCTTACTAAAAGTAATTACTAAAAGGTCGTCTTTCAAAATTTAAAATTACATGTATTATAAATCTATGATAAACTATATCTGGAAAAGAAATCAAATTTATACAAAGTTAATTTTGACTAACAAGAAGTCAGGTTAAAATATTTAAATTAACATTTTCCTAGTATTTTAAAGAAGATATCATTTATTATCATAAATATAATAACTTATTCGTTTAAAGTTTTATTAAGGTAGAAGGCATGAAATCAAAACTATACTGGTAGATTTGAAATATTGAAAAAAATGTTTTAAAGAGTGTAAGATTGAATAAAATGTAAGAAACTTTCAAAAACCATTGAATCGGTGGATTGAAAAAACAATCAAATCACATAACACCAACCGTTTTATAAACATGCAATAACGGTACTTTAAAAAGTAGCAAGCATTGGTTTACATAGTCAATGAAACCATCAATAAACGATCAAACTATGTGAAAAAACTTCTTATTGGAGTGTAAAATAAAGAGAAAAGGGATATATGTCTCGAATTTGATTTAAAAATTTGATATGTAGTGGGATGCTAGGAACATCAATGGTGCATATGTGATATAGTATCAACTAAAATCTATGTGTCAAGTGATAGACCACAATGTGAACTGGTGTGATATTTTCAAGAAAAAAAACATGACATTGAAATTTAAAATGGACACTCCAATGCGAATATTATGATAGATGTAATTTCTCCTATGTGTCTCAATCGGTTTACAAATAAGAAAAAATAATGTCTAAAAACATACTCTACTATGCAATTATCCCACGTTGCAAAGTGCAATTTTCGAAACTAGACTTTACTTGACAATACCAATTTAGTTTTTACATGATATCGTTAGCATTAAAAATAAAAAATTGGATCACACTAATAAACCGTGATGTGTAATTCAAATCAAATCAAAATTTCTTGTAGGTTGGAGATTGTTGGTTGGAGATGCTTTAAAGAAAGATTCTGGGGTAGAAGTATTATTTGCTTATAGTGACTTCAATCCATAAGGCTTATTTTTTGTTTCGCCCTTTAATAAAGCCAATAAATAAATTTATACCTAAAAACTAGTTTCTCCCAACCCCCTAGTATGAGCAATAGAAATCATACTGGGGGCCATATGTGCCAATTTATAAATCACTAAATGTTGGAATGGCAAGCAACAATTGTTAAATATAGAGCGGATCAGTGATGAGCTGAAAATTCGGAGTAAGAAATTATTTAGGACGTGTGCAATTTACTCAAACTAATTTTAGTACAAGATCATTGTCTTCAATAGGAACCCAAATCATGATAAAAAAGCAATACAATATGAAATAAGTAAGGTTTTGAATCAAAAATCAAGTACCTCGTGGCGGACATTGATTTCAGGCTTTCAAAAGTTCTCCATCAAAACAGAAAATGCAGCCTATTAGCCCAATCACAGGATTAAGCAACAGTGAGAATGACAAAATACAAACATAAATGTCTACTCAATAAGTGCCGATGGTATTGCAAATGGAAAAATGATGTGCAATTGAGAGGTGCTACTACTGATGTTAGGGTTGGCTGTAAAGTTTGGAAGATCGTTTGTCATGAAAAGTGCAAAATGTTTGTACCTTTCTCCCAGTTTCCAACGGAAAAACCATACAATTTCACGTAGACATGTCAATGGACACTTTTGGATACGAATAGTATCATACGTATGTATCGGTATCCAAAATCATTTTCAGACATCAAATATCCGAATTCGCAGATACGTACGAATATCTGATAATTATCAAATTCACTAATAACCGATCAATCAAGAAACATAAATGAAAATTTAGTTTAACATAAACTTTTTTAAATTCCACTGATTATTAAAGTGTTAAAAATAAACAAATATGATGATAATAAATAGTTTTGAGTAGTTAATATTGCATTTTATATGAACTTTTAACTTAATAAAACAATACATAAATATCTTTTATTGTACTAAACACACAGAATTTAAACTATAAACTTGAAAAACCCCTACGGATAATTTTCGGATGCGAATTTCTTCATATTCGCGTCCGATTTTTCAAATATCGGATATTTATCCACTTTTCGGATACGGATATAGAGGAATTTTGAATTTTTCGGCGAATTTTGAATTTTTCGGCTATCCATTGACAGCCCTATCTGAGTTAATTAATGAACTAGGGTTGTAAACAGGTCGAACAGGACGGAGGTGTATCAGTGTCATGTTCTGTAAGAGGTTTAGACGGACACAGACCGAGAAAGGTTTAAGTTCGGACATTGTTCGTATGAACCAAACAACGGACCGCCAATGTTCGAACAACAGAAAAGCGCCAAACAATTTCGGACGGAATATTTTCGTACATGCTGAAAGGAACTGGGCCAACCCGCAACGGAAAAAATGAATGAAATTGAAAAAAATTACCATTTTGGATCATTAACGGACGTACGTACCGAATGAATTAACCAGAAAAGTTACAGAAAGAAGAATGAAAAAAATAAGAAACTCAATTGTACGTACAAAATGAATTAGGGAATATTTTTATTTGAAAGAAGGAAATATTTCCCATTCTTTAATTAAAACTTCTCAAATTAATTCTCTTGATTAACTTTCTCTTTCTAATTTTATTTCTTTACATGGTATGGCTAAAAATTACGTGCCATCAAATGACATAAGATTCCATAAATTAACGCATGTAATTATCTTTTACAATGATATCATATATCAATGCGCGCAAATATAACTTTTATAAATGCATTCAAATAATTACAAATAACTCCCAAACATCAAATAAAGTACATAATAATTAATATTTCTCAAATACTAATTAATTTAATTAATTTACAACTTTTTATAAATTAATTAAATCCTGTGGTTTTTCGGAGAATTCATCATTACGGTTGTGCGACTCAAAGGCATAAATTCAGTCAGTGATTAATATTGAACAATTCAAATATTAACGTTCATACGTCACTTAGCATACGGTGTGACTTTTTGATTAAATTCATCGCTTACACATCTTTTCGTAAAATCCAATTTTACTTATTATAAGCGGTACCTAATAGTGACAATTATTTACACCAATTCTCTTCGTTAAAACTATATCACTTTGGATTTATGAAGTTTGGTAATAGTCAAAATTCTAATATCATCCACATCCAATCTTATAGTCCAAACACAAAGCCTTTGGTTCAATAACAACAATTATTATTAACCAAAATGCTCTGGTTAGAGACTTTGACTTTGAGTTTACTTGAGTTGACCATGATACTAACCCCATATAACCGAGGAGACGAATCCTCTCTTGAATAGTGCTTCACTTCCAATACTTCCACTCGACCAAACTATAATCACTAGATGGAACGCCATGCCATGATTTGACTATAATCAAGGCGGAGCTTTTATATTGAAGATCCATAGTATTCTCAAGTCGATAGAACTATGTAAATAAGTCACATCGATATTTTTCGTTTGACTTAGTTATATTAACCTACAGAAAACTATCGAGTGAGTCGTTTTATAGTTATCCAATAACTATCAATACATAACCCTCAATGTCCCTGCAGTCATGAGTAATACACTGCCCGATATTTGAAGAGCATTACATACTCTAGTCTCAACGTGTAACGACGCGAACGTACCTCCTCACCCAGATCGAACGAAAATCCATTGGAGTCGAAAACGAAGCATCTTTAACCACGCCTGGAAACAATAATGCCGGAAATTCACTTCTCCACGTCGCTTCCAACCGCGAGATCACTTGCCCACTTCACCATAGCTACTTCACATCATCCAGCTACCATTTCCATCATCGCGATCCCCTCCTTTTTCTCCACGGCAACGCAAAACTCACGAACCAATTGGCTAACAAAACTGACCGAAAACCCTACTTTGCCAAAATCCCATCACCTCAGCCAATAGAAAATATTTCTAGCATTTTTCCCGAGTGCATCCTCCTACCCACTACCTTCGACCAAAATATTGGCTCTGATCATCCCGCCGATCAACGGCAAATGACCCAAATCCCAAAAGCAAACAACTCAGAAATTCACAATCAATACTAAATTAAAAATTATCTAGTTCGTACTAAAATTCATGATTCTTTTATACGAATCAGATTATATAATCTAGAGATGAAATCATGGATATTGATTTTTCAACAAAATCTTGACTTTTACTGTAATCTTTAAATTTCCAGACTATCTAGTAAATATAATTACTTAAAATTATTTTTAAGAACAAGATCACATTATCACCATTATTTTCTTTTTAGAAATCAAAACCTAATAATGAATATTTGGGAAGATAGGAATTTTCCTATACTTATTCTTGCCAGAAAATTTAACAGAGACATATACTAACATGTACAGGCAAATTTTCAAGACATAACTGAATTCAAAACCAGATTCAAGTTGAAGACATTCATGCACACAAATATATAGCATCATCACAGATCTATTAGCACCAAAAGACTTTACTTAAAAATATTTACTCACTTGTCATGGTTGAACAGAGGGCAAAGAACAAAAAGAACAGAGGATAGGAAAGCATTTTGTTTGTGTCTAAGGGCTTGTAGCTTTGCATTTACTTGAAGTTTGATGATTTGCAAATTTGAAGTTGAATTTTGTTGTTGAAAACCTTGCCTTGGGAACGCTTCAGGAATTTCAGAGTTGAATTTGTTTGAGTTTTAGAAGATGATATCACTTCAGCTTTAATGATCGAACTAAAATATGAAGTTGATATATGTAAAAGAAGTGTACTGGTGCTGATTTTACAGAGTGATATTATTTTGTACAGGTTAATTATATTGTATAACAGGGTAGAGATTTTCTTCCTTTCTTTATGGTGGCTGAAAATCTTGTTTGTACAATATAGGTCATGGCTGAAGTGTTTTAGTTATGGGCTGGAGATACTTGTTGTGCTAGCATTTAATGCCATGTTCTTCCTATCCTTGCTTGTTGACTGCGGCTGAGAGATTTTGTTTTGGTGATAATTTTTGTTTTCTTGCATGTTTATGATAATAGGTTTAGCTAATGTATTGTTATGTATGTACAGTTTTGTGTTGTATTTTATTTTACTTTGTATATTTGCTCTTATTTTATTTTTTTCTTTGCATACTAAAACTTTTATATTTGTTTGTATTTACTTTGTTTTGTTTATTTTATTTTATTTTGTCTCCTTACTTTTAAAATATAATTGAAATTCTATAACTTTGTTTTGTACATAGATGTTTTATATATTTATTTGGTTCCATACTTAACTTTTATTTATCTCTATTTATAACTCAAATATTTATTTTACTTCTATTTTTAGTTTAAATATTTATCATGAATTTTACTTTAATAATTATTGTTTTACATTTCTCTTTGTACACATATATTTTATATAACTCAAATTGTCATCATTTATAAATTTTTAAATCAATTTATTTATTTATTTTTATACTTGTGTCCAAAGTATATTATTTATTTTTCAAAATCATTTATTTAAGAATTTATTTAAAATCCAATATATACATATATATTCACATATATACAAATTTTCAAATCCATATGACTTTACATATTTTTTTCCTATTTGAATCGGGGAAACTCGCTGCCATTTATAATCAATTTTACAAATTTAATTCAAAAATTCATTTAAATTATAAATTTAAATTCATAAAATTCTGGGGTTGTTACAAACTTCCCCCCTTAAAAGAATTTCGTCCTCGAAATTCGCAGGCACGAAAACAACACGGAGATAGACAGATTCGATCTCCTATAATTCCTCAAACTTAAGATATGGATTCTAAACTCAAGTCGGAATATCTCAGAATATAGAATTTCAAAAATTTGGTTTCAAACGAAATCGTTTTATCAATACAATTTCAATTTATCCTTCATATTCCATTAACCAATTAAACTCAATTTAAAATTTCTAATTCATTTAAAATTTCCAATTTATATTCATTAAGGTTTAAATCGAAAAGCTGATAAGAAACCGATAAAGATACGAAGTAAAAATTTCTACAACGACTTGTAAGCCACAATCACACCGAAACTTCTTTGTGGAGCTGTCACGAAGAATTTCAAAAGAATTTGAAAACGAATCAAAGAAATTGATAAGAAAGTTATTTCCACTGTTGTTACAGAGTATTGACCAATTATAGTCGTATTTCCCTGTCCCCTATCTCGTTCTCTTCTTGCACTCATACTTACTATCAGTGGATAGTAAGAGAATTTACTGAGGCATTAAAACGGATATCTTAAGGATTACTCATTCTAAGGTTTACTTCATCCTATCTCTAATGAGTTACTTAATGTGTTACACTCCTGAGCTAAAGTTCAACCTTAGCTCTGATACCAAATGTAACGACGCGAACGCACCTCCTCACCCAAATCGAACGAAAATCCATTGGAGTCGAAAACGAAGCATCTTCAACCACGCCTGGAAACAATAATGCCGAAAATTCACTTCTCCACGTCGCTTCCAACCGCGAGATCACCTGCCCACTTCACCATAGCTACTTCACATCATCCAGCTACCATTTCCATCATCGCGATCCCCTCCTTTTTCTCCACGGCAACGCAAAACTCACGAACCAATTGGCTAACAAAACTGACCGAAAACCCTACTTTGCCAAAATCCCATCACCTCAGCCAATAGAAAATATTTCTAGCATTTTTCCCGAGTGCATCCTCCTACCCACTACCTTCGACCAAAATATTGGCTCTGATCATCCCGCCGATCAACGGCAAATGACCCAAATCCCAAAAGCAAACAACTCAGAAATTCACAATCAATACTAAATTAAAAATTATCTAGTTCGTACTAAAATTCATGATTCTTTTATACGAATCAGATTATATAATCTAGAGATGAAATCATGGATATTGATTTTTCAACAAAATCTTGACTTTTACTGTAATCTTTAAATTTCCAGACTATCTAGTAAATATAATTACTTAAAATTATTTTTAAGAACAAGATCACATTATCATCATTATTTTCTTTTTAGAAATCAAAACCTAACAATGAATATTTGGGAAGATAGGAATTTTCCTATACTTATTCTTGCCAGAAAATTTAACAGAGACATATACTAACATGTACAGGCAAATTTTCAAGACATAACTGAATTCAAAACCAGATTCAAGTTGAAGATATTCATGCACACAAATATATAGCATCGTCACAGATCTATTAGCACCAAAAGATTTTACTTAAAAATATTTACTCACTTGTCATGGTTGAACAGAGGGCAAAGAACAAAAAGAACAGAGGACAGGAAAGCATTTTGTTTGTGTCTAAGGGCTTGTAGCTTTGCATTTACTTGAAGTTTGATGATTTGCAAATTTGAAGTTGAATTTTGTTGTTGAAAACCTTGCCTTGGGAATGCTTCAGGAATTTCAGAGTTGAATTTGTTTGAGTTTTAGAAGATGATATCACTTCAGCTTTAATGATCGAACTAAAATATGAAGCTGATATATGTAAAAGAAGTGTACTGGTGCTGATTTTACAGAGTGATATTATTTTGTACAGGTTAATTATATTGTATAACAGGGTAGAGATTTTCTTCCTTTCTTTATGGTGGCTGAAAATCTTGTTTGTACAATATAGGTCATGGCTGAAGTGTTTTAGTTATGGACTGGAGATACTTGTTGTGCTAGCATTTAATGCCATGTTCTTCCTATCCTTGCTTGTTGACTGCGGCTGAGAGATTTTGTTTTGGTGATAATTTTTGTTTTCTTGCATGTTTATGATAATAGGTTTAGCTAATGTATTGTTATGTATGTACAGTTTTGTGTTGTATTTTATTTTACTTTGTATATTTGCTCTTATTTTATTTTTTTCTTTGCATACTAAAACTTTTATATTTGTTTGTATTTACTTTGTTTTGTTTATTTTATTTTATTTTGTCTCCTTACTTTTAAAATATAATTGAAATTCTATAACTTTGTTTTGTACATAGATGTTTTATATATTTATTTGGTTCCATACTTAACTTTTATTTATCTCTATTTATAACTCAAATATTTATTTTACTTCTATTTTTAGTTTAAATATTTATCATGAATTTTACTTTAATAATTATTGTTTTACATTTCTCTTTGTACACATATATTTTATATAACTCAAATTGTCATCATTTATAAATTTTTAAATCAATTTATTTATTTATTTTTATACTTGTGTCCAAAGTATATTATTTATTTTTCAAAATCATTTATTTAAGAATTTATTTAAAATCCAATATATACATATATATTCACATATATACAAATTTTCAAATCCATATGACTTTACATATTTTTTTCCTATTTGAATCGGGGAAACTCGCTGCCATTTATAATCAATTTTACAAATTTAATTCAAAAATTCATTTAAATTATAAATTTAAATTCATAAAATTCTGGGGTTGTTACAAACTTCCCCCCTTAAAAGAATTTCGTCCTCGAAATTCGCAGGCACGAAAACAACACGGAGATAGACAGATTCGATCTCCTATAATTCCTCAAACTTAAGATATGGATTCTAAACTCAAGTCGGAATATCTCAGAATATAGAATTTCAAAAATTTGGTTTCAAACGAAATCGTTTTATCAATACAATTTCAATTTATCCTTCATATTCCATTAACCAATTAAACTCAATTTAAAATTTCTAATTCATTTAAAATTTCCAATTTATATTCATTAAGGTTTAAATCGAAAAGCTGATAAGAAACCGATAAAGATACGAAGTAAAAATTTCTACAACGACTTGTAAGCCACAATCACACCGAAACTTCTTTGTGGAGCTGTCACGAAGAATTTCAAAAGAATTTGAAAACGAATCAAAGAAATTGATAAGAAAGTTATTTCCACTGTTGTTACAGAGTATTGACCAATTATAGTCGTATTTCCCTGTCCCCTATCTCGTTCTCTTCTTGCACTCATACTTACTATCAGTGGATAGTAAGAGAATTTACTGAGGCATTAAAACGGATATCTTAAGGATTACTCATTCTAAGGTTTACTTCATCCTATCTCTAATGAGTTACTTAATGTGTTACACTCCTGAGCTAAAGTTCAACCTTAGCTCTGATACCAAATGTAACGACGCGAACGCACCTCCTCACCCAAATCGAACGAAAATCCATTGGAGTCGAAAACGAAGCATCTTCAACCACGCCTGGAAACAATAATGCCGAAAATTCACTTCTCCACGTCGCTTCCAACCGCGAGATCACCTGCCCACTTCACCATAGCTACTTCACATCATCCAGCTACCATTTCCATCATCGCGATCCCCTCCTTTTTCTCCACGGCAACGCAAAACTCACGAACCCATTGGCTAACAAAACTGACCGAAAACCCTACTTTGCCAAAATCCCATCACCTCAGCCAATAGAAAATATTTCTAGCATTTTTCCCGAGTGCATCCTCCTACCCACTACCTTCGACCAAAATATTGGCTCTGATCATCCCGCCGATCAACGGCAAATGACCCAAATCCCAAAAGCAAACAACTCAGAAATTCACAATCAATACTAAATTAAAAATTATCTAGTTCGTACTAAAATTCATGATTCTTTTATACGAATCAGATTATATAATCTAGAGATGAAATCATGGATATTGATTTTTCAACAAAATCTTGACTTTTACTGTAATCTTTAAATTTCCAGACTATCTAGTAAATATAATTACTTAAAATTATTTTTAAGAACAAGATCACATTATCATCATTATTTTCTTTTTAGAAATCAAAACCTAACAATGAATATTTGGGAAGATAGGAATTTTCCTATACTTATTCTTGCCAGAAAATTTAACAGAGACATATACTAACATGTACAGGCAAATTTTCAAGACATAACTGAATTCAAAACCAGATTCAAGTTGAAGATATTCATGCACACAAATATATAGCATCATCACAGATCTATTAGCACCAAAAGATTTTACTTAAAAATATTTACTCACTTGTCATGGTTGAACAGAGGGCAAAGAACAAAAAGAACAGAGGACAGGAAAGCATTTTGTTTGTGTCTAAGGGCTTGTAGCTTTGCATTTACTTGAAGTTTGATGATTTGCAAATTTGAAGTTGAATTTTGTTGTTGAAAACCTTGCCTTGGGAATGCTTCAGGAATTTCAGAGTTGAATTTGTTTGAGTTTTAGAAGATGATATCACTTCAGCTTTAATGATCGAACTAAAATATGAAGCTGATATATGTAAAAGAAGTGTACTGGTGCTGATTTTACAGAGTGATATTATTTTGTACAGGTTAATTATATTGTATAACAGGGTAGAGATTTTCTTCCTTTCTTTATGGTGGCTGAAAATCTTGTTTGTACAATATAGGTCATGGCTGAAGTGTTTTAGTTATGGACTGGAGATACTTGTTGTGCTAGCATTTAATGCCATGTTCTTCCTATCCTTGCTTGTTGACTGCGGCTGAGAGATTTTGTTTTGGTGATAATTTTTGTTTTCTTGCATGTTTATGATAATAGGTTTAGCTAATGCATTGTTATGTATGTACAGTTTTGTGTTGTATTTTATTTTACTTTGTATATTTGCTCTTATTTTATTTTTTTCTTTGCATACTAAAACTTTTATATTTGTTTGTATTTACTTTGTTTTGTTTATTTTATTTTATTTTGTCTCCTTACTTTTAAAATATAATTGAAATTCTATAACTTTGTTTTGTACATAGATGTTTTATATATTTATTTGGTTCCATACTTAACTTTTATTTATCTCTATTTATAACTCAAATATTTATTTTACTTCTATTTTTAGTTTAAATATTTATCATGAATTTTACTTTAATAATTATTGTTTTACATTTCTCTTTGTACACATATATTTTATATAACTCAAATTATCATCATTTATAAATTTTTAAATCAATTTATTTATTTATTTTTATACTTGTGTCCAAAGTATATTATTTATTTTTCAAAATCATTTATTTAAGAATTTATTTAAAATCCAATATATACATATATATTCACATATATACAAATTTTCAAATCCATATGACTTTACATATTTTTTCCTATTTGAATCGGGGAAACTCGCTGCCATTTATAATCAATTTTACAAATTTAATTCAAAAATTCATTTAAATTATAAATTTAAATTCATAAAAATCCGGGGTTGTTACACAACGTATACACCGATATTCAGTCTCGATGCACCTTGACTAAGAACATTTAAAATGGTATATTTATTTTATTGTGATAAATTACTCACGGTTACAACACTTTGTAACTACTATTACAAAATATACAATTTATAGATTTTCTATTAAATATACTTTTAATTAAACTAATTAATTAATATAATCACATTAGATCAAGTATATAATAGAAATACACCTTTATTGTGAACAAGATTGTTCAACGAGTTAGATATATGTAACAAATTACATAATTACCCCTAGGCATACCCCTAAGTCTATCAATCACCCACTTGCACTTGGGGTCAATTATGGAATCTTATTCCAACTTCTCCAATTGGTTTCTCAAAACCAATTGGGTCAGTCCCTTTGTGAACCGGTATGCTATTATGTTTCAATTATCTACTCAGTCCGACGATGATAGACTACTTTATCACGTGGAACAATTCAGAATATGTCTCTTGACCTCTAGTGAGCTCTAAGTTCTATTATGGACCATATCACGACATTGTTATCATATAATAATGTTATGAGGTTCTCAACATTTGCAATCAGCTTAGTTATAAATTTATGCACTTATTTTTTGTATACATTATTTTTATTGCGGCAATATTTAAGACGATGTACTTAGCCTTTTCATTAAATCAACCATGGTCTTTCATTTGGAACATTTTCAACTTAAAGATTCTTAACTTGAATTTTTTATTGATATACTACACTCAATATGACTTATGAAGTTTGATTTCGAACACTCCTTCGTATGGAGTTTTTATTTCTGTAAACAATTCTCTAGTATTTCATAAATACACGAGAATACTTTAAACAACCATTAGTGGTATCAATTTGGATTTGATATTTGCTACATGTATCAAATATATAAGCAAATCATGATATCGTAGACAACACAGCATGTATGATAATTCCTTTTTCCAATGCAAAGGAATCAATCGTACATGTTTCATATTAAACATTTTAATAAGGTGTCCTTGCATATCATTTGGGACATTTCCAACATCCTTTGTACTTACTATAAAAGTTACCATTTATTAATCCAATGTTGAGTATTAAAACAACTAAGGCTGATTTTAATGCAAGTACATCGTTAAAATAAAGAACGTGTTGTTTACTTATAATTTAGAAATATCAATATACCTTTTAACGTTCGTTCTTTTGAACACACGCTTCCTCTGCACTTTGATTGAAATCAAAGTATTTGATATTTCTATCAAAATACTTATTCAATCTTGATGCTTATAAAATGATACTTTCATATCATTTTTTGCATCATATCCAAAGACTCACAAACTCAATATCGGTCCCACCGACTTTGAGACATTTATGGTAAATATGTGTAAACAGCTTACTCCAAATCTTTATTTAGAATTTTCTGTTTTAATACATATGCACCAAAACATTAGGACTTATCAAGCGATAATTTTGTGAGTAAAGCCGAATTGACTTGAACATGTTGAATATCGAATCTATTACACTAATTTCAATAATTGACATTTGCAATATTATTCTTCTCAACATTTCTCATTTAATTCCAACCACATTAGTCTTACTCATAAAGACACAGTCAATGTCAATAGATTACATCACATCAGTTACGACCACCAAAATCTATATTTTGATAGCGCACTTGGATTTCCTTCAGATTTGCGCATCATACCATATAGAGTCAACACTCTCAATGGTTTAATTAAACAATCTAGAATTATATATTTTCAACATTAATAAGAAACTCATAGTTTCTCTTTGATGTGTGAGAATACTTATTAGACAGTCTAATGCTATGTGTTCGTTTACCTTAGTTAATTTCAATTCATCTCATATAATCAGTTCTATCCATGGATCGTATTCAATTCCATTTTACTACAAATAATTCCTCAAAGAAATTTCTTCACAATGAAGTTGGTATATACTGAGACAACAATTGTTTCTCAATGCAGTAGAATAGGTATTCATAAACATTTTATGAATTTCTTTATTTATAAAACTGATTTGGTTTTAGTTTACAAAAATTATGCTTGAAACATAAATATGTCATCCAATGACAGTCTTTTTAAAATCCTTTTGGAGAGATTCATACAAGATCCCTCATGAACAATTATTGCGTGCAATCTTTCGACTCGCACAACCTGCCAATTCCTTGGTTTAGGATATGTTGGGGTTTCTTATAAACCTTTATCTTGTAAAATTTTATAAACTGTTATTCAGATGGAATAATATTAAACTTGTGTACTACCTTTAAGTACATTAACTTATAGAAAGAAACTAACTCAACTGTACTCACAACTAATCGTACATTGTCCAACAAAGTTCGATTACTCAATATTGATGCATCATTATGTATCACATGGAGGATTAATTTTGAGATTGAATCTTTATTCATTTTAGGTACGTTTGGAACATTTTCCTATATACTCACTCATTCGATCAAATCAAATCATTTCTACCGCATTTTATTTTGTCTACTTCTATTTTATATTCTATAAGTTTACCATAGACATACTACATGCGTATCAAATACATATGTCATGTCAATGATAACTCATCGGTGAATATGACGAAGTACATGGAACTGTTTTGGTATTTATAGAATTATGATTGCATACATCTATATGTATCAAGCCAAAAGTCCATCAACTCTTATCATACTCACACTAAATTGGTGAACAGCTATTGTTTGAGATGTAATTAACAAGTATCATATGATTCAAAATCATATAGTAAAATTACTTCTCAAAACTACAGCTTAGTCTATAATTCCAAAACAACCGTAAATAATATTAGATACTTTTGTATTTTCTAATGCATCACTTTTGTTATAAAAATTTTACCACATTATAGTATTATTTCATAAGAATATTCGTAGTATTCATATTGAAATATAGCAATGTTTGTTTTTTTTCAATCGATACCGAAATATAATCATTATTTCATAAATAATGTATGGTAAGTTTTACGGAAACAATTTTTGTATTATGATGCAATTAATAAGTGCTATATGGCATGCTCCCACTATTTCCACCATTACTATAATAGCGAATAAATTTGAAGGTCCATCGGTCACTTAATACAATTTGTTTATTTCATGCACTACAACTATTTATAGGGGAGAGTTCTTTGATCAAAAATCTTGAACTCAAAGAAATAAATCTCATGGAAAACAATTTTCTATATGAAAATGCATTTTAGAATAGAAATCATATTTCTTATTTCAATATTAAGTATCAATTATTATACAATTCTCGTTTCTAATGTTTCTCTATGAAGCAGAAGTGACTATTCATTCTCTTCATCCCAACTATACCTTAAATTACATAAATTATTATATATTCGTTTTTCTTTCAAATGGTCAAACTATTCAAAAGAAAACCATGCTACAATATCATAACATTTTACAAAAGCGCATTCGATTATCCTTAACATTTAAGAACATCAAATATATTGCACTTTATGTAAACCGATCAAAATGATATTTCAACGATCGAGTCATTTATCTATCTTGTAATTTTTGGTCTTGTCTTACATTAACACAATTTGATCCCTTTTGTAATCAATCGGATTGAATAATCGATCTCGCACTAAGATATATTTGGTTTTTCAGATGAACTAATTTCATTGAAATATTGTACATTACAAACTTTGAACATTCACAATATAACATTTATATGCAATTGTACATGGATCAAATATCCGTAGTTTTGTATTTCTTTTATAGTTCGAAACTCATAAAATGTAATACATAGTCTTGACCAAATAGATACACAAGTGACCAGACCACAAATATATTTAGTAGTTGTAAAATCATGCATTTACATGAGTATTGAAACGTTAACATGCAATAGGAATTTAATAGTAGGCATTATATTTCCATTTGTCAACTTTTATTCAGTTCATATGTATAGGTTAATTAATAAACATTTTATCAATCATATTAAATGCACTAATTTATCATTGTAGCTAATTATAACATAATTTAGCATATGTTCTTACAATATTAGAAAGGTTAAATGTTACCATTTCATTTTTCTAATAAAGATCACAGTAATCTTTTATGTTTCTCCAAACCCTAAGATAATACATAGAAGTCTTTCGACTTCACTAGTGGGTTTTAGGATTTGTCTGTCTTGGTATTCTGACCTTGAGTTTGCTCGACAAATCATAGCCCCACAAATGATAGATAACTCCTTATCATTTGTATCACATACAACTCCTGACCCATTTTTTCTTGTCCTAATCTCATTTCGACCTTGAGTTTGCTCAACAAATCGAAAGAGATTATTTACTCGTACCCGCCATATCGTGATGGCCTAAGTATAGTATATGTACCTTGAGTTTGCTCAACAAATACATATAGTTATCTTACCTCATCTGTTTAATATATTAATAATACGACATATAACATCCTCAACTTGAGTTTTCTCAACAACTAAGGAGCATGCAAGTAATTTATTAATATATATATATATATATATATATATATATATACGGTAGAGGACAACATTATATTGAGGATTCATAAACTTTAATATATTATATTAAGTGATATCGACTTATGGAATAATGTATTTCTTATGAAATACCCTCGTGATTCAAGTGTCAAACACAGAAAGCATAGTAAATGTACATTTACGTATGTATTTATTCCTTTAGTCTATTTGGGTTTCTTTAATGTTTTATCTTTAGTTTATACATTCATATCATATAAGTTTTATTGTTATATAACTTTTATATTTCATATTACTTATATGATAGTCTTATGTATGATATTTTATTAATTAAATCTTATTTAGTTAATTAACTCTTTAATTAATTTTAATTAGTATTTTAATACAACTTTTATATTGGACATATCTACTATAATCTTTATAGTGTATACTACAACCTTTATAGTATAACACACATATCTTATATATGCGTATTTTTTATTTAATTAATTAACCTTTAATTAATTTATTTAATTAAACAATTTTAATAAAATTATATCAATTTTAAAATTTATTTTTTGGCAAGGCCGACCAGCTTTATAGTGGGTCGTGCCACTGTATATAAATGAAGAAAAGATGTTCTGCACATGCACATAACAACTGAATATGGTATTATAGTGGTCATACCACTTAAGCTACAATACAAGTTTGAAGCGGTTTGCACCTCAGCAACTATATAAATAACCTAAGGAAACAAAGGCTCATCCTTCTAGGAGGAGGAAGAATTACATCCATTGGGCCACCCTATTCAAAGAATCCTCAAAATAAGATGCAACACCAATAACAAACCCAAGGTATTCCCTGCAGTAGATAAATTTCCTATCCCAGCTATCATCAAGAACAAGAGATCTATTGTTCGCACCATGGGCACCCTGCGCCGAAAGGATAAGGTCTGCACCATCAACTGAATATTGGAGACACCTAGACTCACCATCAACATCACTAACAAACATGTGGAAATCATATCTAATAGGGTCATATCTCATCTCAGACTGAACATGGATCCATGCTTTCTCATTAGAGTTCCATACAATATCAATCGACGTAGAAACAATATGAGGAATATATGGATCAATTGCTGAAGGCAATACGGCATTATCAGGATCAATAGGGGACTCATAAGGCTTAGGAGGAGGGACAGGAGGAGACACAGGAGGAGAAGAAATAGGAGGAGGAACAATGCACTCTTTTGAGATCCACTTCATGATCGATGGCAGAGGAAGTGGGGACCGAACAGAGAGAGGGCTAGCGGAAGATGATCTAGAACTAGCTGATGAGAGATGACCAAAGACTGAAGGTCATACAAATGTCTGGTTTCCAACCATATCAAACAATAATCTCGGCTACATGATCCTCAGAAACTCTCACTTTGATTGAATTCAGCAAAGGCTTATTCGGGGTTATTTCAATCAAAGCTTTTACGTAAACTAGTTTTTCCCTAGCAACTGTGTTAGCATCAAAGCATTTTACTTTTTCTATAGAACTAG
Source organism: Allium cepa (assembly GCA_030765085.1). Taxonomy (NCBI): domain Eukaryota; kingdom Viridiplantae; phylum Streptophyta; class Magnoliopsida; order Asparagales; family Amaryllidaceae; genus Allium; species Allium cepa. The sequence continues at coordinate 639,626,249 of CM060939.1, read as the reverse complement.
CTAACCAATTTTAACCTAACATAAGTTGCAAAATAGACGGAATATGGGAAAAATAGGTCCACATAGGAATAGATAATAACTGCTCTCTAGCGAAGTCAACAGATGGACTCTAAGGAGTGACCAAAAAAAGGCTTTCCATAGATAAAGATGGGGTCCATACCAAGGATACGAAGATGCTCTTTTGGCCTAGAGAATTTGAAGAAAAACAGGAATTGTCCATGTGAACAAGAAGACTACCCATAGGCAGCTAAGCTCTATAATAATTTCTTTAACCATTGAATAAGATGGGTTAGAATCCAAAAAGAAACCCACAAGATACTCCGACTAATAATCAATACCTGCTTGAATAACTTCCGATGGAGGAATCATAACCTCATCTATATCGACCATATCAAAAGTTTGGGGCACAAACGCACCTGCATTTCTTGGCAACGACGAGAATAGAAATGACAATTTCATACTCTTTTCCGGCACTTTTTGATTTGAGGGAATCAACACAATTGTATTTCGCTGCAAAATAGGTACTGGGGAAACCACCGAACACACCACATCTAATATAGGAGTAGAAAAAACTACATTTACCGTTAAAAGAAGGAAAACCCAATTCATTTCTATCTAAAATATCTTGCACCAGGTTGGAGTGAAGAATATTACAAATCAAAGATTCTTTCCAGCAATTAATAGTCGAGGCCTTTTTAGCATGGAATGTAAAGGGTTCATACCATCTGATTGCAACAGATTCACATAACGAGGAGTAGTTGTAGGCAAGAAGTTCATATCTGCAACTAGGCCAAGGAGAGGATTTTCAACTGGAAGCTTTCTCAGAGTATTGACAGTAGGGATCGAATGCATAGCTTCTGACGTTTCCAAGCAATTGGCCGAAACGTGACCAGCACCCGATGACGACAACGAAAGCAAATCAACAGTAGGAGACATCATAGAAGACAGATTGTTCGTGGAAGAGGCCGAATCCTTCAACTGAACGACATCTACATAACCAGCCGAAGAGGTCGTGAGATCTTGAGAAAGCGGCAGAGGCGAGATAGAAAAAGGCCTACCACTCCGAGTAGTAGAGCTACCAAGATCAATAATACGATTGTAGCCCGACTTCCTATGTTTGGTCATCCTAAAACGAAGCATAAATGAGATGTGAAACCTAGAAAATTGATTTGGGAGGTGGGGGAGGGGGTACGCGAAGCTGCTGCTATCAATTTCAAAAAATTTCTTACATGCATGTATACTTGTGTTATCTTAACACTTAAAAATAACATAACATATATCAGCATATATAATACATGCATATAAGTATTAATTAATTAACTCGTTTAATTTATTTATTTTATTAATATTATTAATAAATTATAAAATTTGAAATTAACAGTTTCAAACATTTTGAAAATTTATGTTACATTATAACCTTTTATAATAAACATGTTTTTATTTTAAATTCAACTTTTAAATTTAAAACCATGTCTTAATTTTCAAAACTATTTTGAAAATTAGCCCAAGGCCCAATTCAAATTGGGTCTTTTCCATTTGGGGCAATCTTTGGGCTCACATCACCTTTCAGGCCAGGCAGGTAACTGGGTAGGACATGGTATTTAATTATCCAATTCCAATCCTATACATCACCTTTCTAGGCACCATACTAAGTGCGCAAGCTTAATTAGTTAGCCATAACATGACTAATTAGGCCGCATAGGCTATTGGCCTTTGATACCATTAAAAGAAACTGGGCCAGCTCATAGCGGAAGAAATAGATGAATTTCAAAAAATTTACTATTTTGGATCATTAACGGGCCTATGAAGTCTAAATGGATTTAGATCTTATCTAAATTTTCTTTTAAATAAAATCAATATTTATTTAATACCATATTTTTATTAATTTTATTCTAGGAATAATTGAAGCCATGGAAGAACTCATATTTTCAACCATTAGAAAAGGAGAGAACCAGAAAAGTTACAGAAAGAAGAATGAAAAAAATAAGAAACTTAATTGTACGTACAGAATGAATTAGAGAATATGTTTTATTCGAAAGAAGGAAACCATTCCCATTCTTTAATTTAAAACTTCTCTAATTAATTCTCTTAATTAACTTTCTCTTTTCACTCTTATTTCTTTACATGGTATGGCTAAAAATTACATGCGCTCAAATGATATAAGATTCCATAAATTAACGCATGTAATTATCTTCTACAATGATATCATATATCAATGTGCGCAAATATAACTTTTATAAATACATTCAAATAATTACAAATAACTCCTAAACATCAAATAAAATAAATAATAATTAATATTTCTCAAATACTAATTAATTTAATTAATTTACAACTTTTTATAAATTAATTAAACCCTGTGGTTTTACGGAGAATTCATCATTACGGTTGTGCGACTTAAAGGTGTAAATTCAGTCAGTGATTAATATTGAACAATTCAAATATTAACGTTCACACGTCACTTAGTAGGTAGTATGACTACTTGGATGAATTCATCGCTTACACATCTTTTTGTAAAATCCAATTTTACTTGTTATAAACGGTACCTAATAGGGATAATTATTTACACCAATTATCATTGTCAAAACTATATCACTTTGGATTTATGGAGTTTAGTAATGGTCAAAATCCCAATATCATCCACATTCAGCTTTATAATTCAAACACAAAGTCCTTGGCTCAATAACAACAATTATTATTAACCGGAATGCTCTAGCCAAAGACTTTGACTTTGAGTTGACTTGAGTTGACCATGATACTAACCTCATATAACCGAGGAGACAAATCCTCTCTTGAATAGTGCTTCACTTCAAATACTTCCACTTGACCAAACTATAGTCACTTGATGGAACGCCATACCATGATTTGACTATAATCAAAGCAGAGCTTTTATATTGAAGATCCACAATATTCTCAAGTCGAGAGAACTGTGTAAATCAATCACATCGATATTTTCTGTTTGATCTTAGTTATATTAACTAGTAGAAAACTATCGAGTAAGTCGTTATATAGTTATGCAATAACCATTAGTACTTAACCACTAGGTGACACAGTCATGAGTAATACACTGTCCAACATTTGGAGAGTGTTACGTACTCTAGTCTTAACGGATACACCGATATCCAATATCGATGCATCTTGATTAGGAACATTTAAAATGGTATATTTTTATTGTATTGTGATAAATTACTCACGGTTACAACACTTTGTAACTACTATCACAAAATATATCATTTATGGATTTTCTATTAAATATACTTTTAATTAAACTAATTAATTAATATAACCACGTTATATCAAGTATATAATAGGAAAAGCCACCTTTATTGTGAACATGATTGTTCAGCAAGTTAGAGACATGTAATAAATTATATAATTGCCCCTAGTTCATACCCTTAACTCTTTCACATTCCTTAAACGCTAATGGTACGAATACGGAACGACCTGCTTGCTGCCTCGGACTGAGCCAGACGTTAGAAAATCATACAAAATTTAAACCCCTATAATGAATTTTTTTCCAACAATTGTTCGACTTTTTTGACGTTTGAACTAAAACTTGATCTAATAAATATCCATTTGAATCTCTAATAAAACACACTTTCATTCAGTTCAATCTGATTTAATTGGCACTACGCCTAACCCATGGTCAATAAAGTTAGAGGTATGTCTTAGGGGACAAATATGTAATTTGTTACATATATCTTACTCGATAATCAATCTTGTTCGAAATAAAAGGTGGTTTTTCTATCATATACTTAATATAATGTGTTATATATTAGTTAATTTAATCAAAAGTATACTTAATAGAAATTCTATAATGATGTGTTTTGTGATGATAGTAACAAAGTGTTGTAATCATGAGTAATTTATCACAATAAAAATAAATATACCATTTTAAATATTCATAGTCAAGATGTATCGAGACTGGATATCGATATATCCTTTAAGACTGGAGTATATAACGCTCTTTAAATGTTTAGTAGTGTATTGTCATGGCTACTAAAGGCACCACAGGTTACGTATTGATAGTTATTGGCTAAATACGAAATGGCTCACTCGATAGTTTTTTGATAGTTAATATAATTAAGATAAAACAAAAAATATCAATATGACTAATTTACACAGTTCCATCGACTTGAGAATGCTGTTGATCCTCAGTGTGGAAGCTTCGCTTTGATTATAGTTAAATCATGGCATAACATCTCGAACAACTATAGTTAGGTCGAGTGGAAGCGTTGGAAGTGAAATATTATTTAAGAAAAGGTTCGTCTCTTTAGTTATATGAGGTTAATATCATGGTCAATTGATGTCAACTCAAAGTAAAATTATCTGGTCAGAATAGTTCGTTTAATTATAATTGTTGTTATTGATCCAAAGATTTTGTTTTTGGATTATAGAGTTGAATATGAATGATATTGGAATTTAACCATTACCAAATTCCATAAGTCAAAAGTGATGTAGTTTTATCGAAGATAATTAGTATAAATAATCATCACTATCAGGTACCACTTACAATAAGTAAAATTGGATTTTACAAAAAAAAATTATAAGCGATAAATTCAACCAACATGCTATACCATCGACTAAGGTGATGTGTGAACGTTAATTTTTGAATTGTTCGATATTAATTGCTGATTGAATTTAATCATTTGAGTCGCACAGCCGTAATGACGAATACTCTGAATAGACCACACGATTTAATTAGTTATAAATTGTTGTAAATTAATCAAATGTGATTCAAAAATCCAAAGGAGTAATTAAAATAAGGAATTAAATGTACGTCCTTTAATCTTCTTTATAGCTCACTTAAATCTCATTTATGTAATGATTTATTTTTCTCTTTAACTCGATTTCTTCTACTGAAAATATAAAGAGAAGGGAAAGTATTTGACTGGATTTAATTAGAAATTAAATAGAGAGGTTTGAAATGAAAAATTGAAAGGTTTCAATGTTTCCTTTAAAATATACTGTCTTGTTCAATCCATCATTATTCTTTTTCTAGCAAAAAACATTTCATCTTCTTTCTCTTGCTTTCCTCCTCCCCCTTAGTGACCTTCATGATAAAAAAAATCCCTAAAACAATCTCAAATAAAATCAATAATTGTTAACCTGAAAAATGGATCAACACCCAGAATCAAGATGAAAGCACCAGTTCAGATTAAATAAACATAAAAGTAGTAGAAACCCTAGATCAAGCAAGTAAAGATAGCGGAAAAGTACAGAATACACAAGAATTTTATAGTGGTTTGGCATAATCTTAGGCCCACGTCCACTTTAATGTTTTATTAGTTGTTCTCTCTTTGGATAACTAGTTTTCTTGCATCTAACCACAATCTAGTAGATATTAGATTTATATTGATTTTTCTAGAGAGGTTGAGAGTCACGAGTATTAAGAATTTGATGATCTAAGTCCTCGAACAACAACTAGCAGTTTCCTAGGTGACTCTAATGGAGGAGAGTTTAAGGTAAAGAACTTGAAGAGACTTCGTGTTTAGAGAATCTAGATCCTATTTTGATTGCAGGTAGGCTTGTATTTATAGAGGAAACAATTGTGTTGGGCTAGAAATCTATAACAACCCGTACCTCAACGGGCCTAAATTTTGACAAAAACCAAAAACCAAGTCCATCAAAGCACAACTCATTGGATTTTGTACCTGCAAATAAGCATGAGCATTGTCAAAAATTAATAGAAATCTAAACCCAAATTGGAAACAATGATAGAAAAAGAATACTAATTATGACTACTACATTGGAATAAATGCTATTCTTTGTATAACAGGTTGTCACATCAGCATCAAACATGAGAGAAAAGAAGACTTCTCCAACAACAAAACACATCCAGTTCCAGTGACTTATTGCTGTAAAATCTACCCTGTGGGTTGTAATGAGAAGAGGGTTAAAACAACGTTCTGGTGACTAGAAAATCTATAAACTGTCCATAACATAAATTTATACTAATTGGTTTCCATTTAATTGTTATCTCCATTAAGGTTAGAAATTCTAGTCTAACCTTGAGTTCCATACACGATTACTTACATACCCCTTCCCAAGGTATAAAATACCGATGAAGCCTTATCAACCACCCAATACTTCCAAACCTATTTGCCGCTTAATACTCCTAAGTATGAAGGCGGCTTCTATAATCACCACAAAATACTTTTAAAAGAGAAATAGGTAGACTCTGCCATTTAAGATTTCAATCAAGGTAGACCCCATCATTTAAGACCTAAAGGTGGTTTCTGACAATGTTGTCAATGGTTGGTAGGTCCTAGCTACAAGGACCTCTAACCACTATTTAAGGCTTTCGATATTTAATATCTGACTATTACCGCTTCTACCGCCAATAAAATCGTAGCCATGTAAAAGACAATACCCAAGCCACTTAATACCTTTAAAAGGACTAAGCGGGCTTCTAACCATTTAATACCTATATTCTAGGCGGGTTCTACATCACTTAATACCTATCCCCTAGGCGGACTCCTCATTGGTACTATCGTTAATACGACTTTAGTTATGTGAGAGACTGTACCCAAACCATCTAAAACCTCATTGATAAGGAAAAGGCATATCCCAAACCATTTAACACCTATTTATAAGCAGGCCTTTGTCATTTAATACATAACCCCAAGGCTGACTCCTCATTGGTACTATCAAGCTGACATCGCTTGGAAACGCACTAGGTTACTTAATACTTTTTTTTAGGAGAGAGGCGAACCCTGAGATCGGTCACTTAATACTTCAAACCCGAAGCGAACCCTTCCCGAGATATCCACTATCACTCTTAATATAAATATGGAATCTCATTAGGTTACTTCTTTCGGTAGGGAGGCGAGCCCTAAAATATCCACTTAATACCTCAAATTGGAGTAAACCCTTTTAGAGATATCCTTATTTATTTGAAATCTCATTAGGCTGCTTAATACTTCCTTTTAGAAGAGAGGCGGACTCTACAGCCACTTAATACCTCAAACTAGAAGCAACCCCTATGGAGATATCCCTCACCACTTCTAATTCCAAATTTGGACCATTTAATACTTTTCAATTAAGAAAGCATGCCTAATCGCTTATGTCGTCATGGTTCTTAGGATTAATGATATCTCACATCAGTAGTAAGTACATTCGGCTATTAGTAGCCTCAAAGTAAATGGCATTCTTCAGTCGAGTGACTCTACCGACCTCGCTCACTAACCTACTAAGTCCAGTTAACCATCCTAAGTCTTTACTTAGTTTATCTTAGGTAGACATTGGGATTAGCTTACTAATTCCCATTTTATTTAAGGCAATAAGGTTTACCTTAAATACATATTTACCTATAAATCCACTTTTTATGCTCATATCAATTTGTCTATAAAATTCTAACGGACATTTCCTAAGACATTTATGTATGATACTAGTTTCAAATTAGTAACCTTTTATATCTACTCCATTTTCATCAATCCATTTTTATCCATTTGTCTTTATTAATTGTAACTTCCAAATTTATTTCCATTAATTTCCCATTAATTGGAGTTACAATCTTTAAGTAACCAATTGTAATGCCTAATATAATCCTATCCATTATTTCCCATTAATTGCCCATTAATTGGGGTTACAATCCTTTATTTCCTATTGATTATTGAAAATTACTGATTTATTTTCCATTAATAGGAACAGGAAAATAGGCGCAGGGAAGAAGTTGCGAAAAAATTTAGTCTCAGGGATAGCAAGTTTGCTTTTTAGTCTGAAGGACCTTTTTAAGTGTAAACAGAAAATGATAGTTACAACTATCATTCTGTGATTTACACTAAAAAGTGTCCTTCAGCTTAAAAAGCAAACTTCTTGTCACTAGAACTAAATTTTTCTACAACTTTTTCCTTGAGCCTAAAATCCCCTAATAGGAATTACTACATTTTCAAATTCTACCTATTCACTTTCCTTAATATAATAATAACCGACGAACGTTATGCATGAATAACACGCGAATAAACCTGTTCTCTTTTTTTAACGCAATAAATACTTATAAACTACTTACTCTTATCCAAATATATTCTAGTCATAAATATGTAACTAGAATATGTTTTTAATATTTAATTTGCTAGAATTAAATTCCTAAGGAAGATTTTCCGCTATGATTTCCATAAATTGGTTTTAACGCTAAAGGAAAGATTTACTACGTTTGAAATTATAGGGAATGGATAATTTCTTTTTATTTGGAATAAATAGTGTAAACTATAGAGAATAAATCTATACTTTACACATTTCTTCCCCGTTTGTTTTATTCTTTGTTAAATCAAACGTCCCCTTTTTGAATCAAAAATGGAAAAGTAAACAAATTTATAAAAATCAAACGGATATTCATCCCACAAATTAAACCATGGAAAATCTATAACTTAACACAAATTTGGGCAATAATCCAAAAATCCTATTTTAGAACCAAGTACAGATCTGGAATAAAAATATAAAACATTCAAATTCCAAAACTTTAGGATCGATTTTCAAATCTAGGTGTAAATATATTTTAAATTAAGTCTAAAACAAGAATATATAAGCAATAGTTTTCTATACTAATTTAAGCCTATAATTCACAAATAAAATCAATTTAGGTATAAAAATCAAACATATGCCAATAAAATAGATTTAAAATCATAAACAATATATTAAATTTCTCATTCACCTTTTAAAAGCGATCTAAATCTTAAAATCTGAAGTAGAACCTTAAATTCATCTCAAATCCTTTTTAATCTAGGAAATATGTATAAAATGGTATATACATACGTTAAAATTACGGATCTGAGAAGAGATTTGGCATTGGAAGAAAAAATAGATACAAATACACAAATATATATAAATTACCTCAAATACACGTATAGTTTATTATCTTCTCTTCTCTTTTTTATTAGATTTCTATTCTCCTCCAATTAATATGAATATAAATAAAAATATCTTATTTTTATAATTTAGAAAGAAAGTGGAGTATAAGAAATGGTAGAGCTTTGCTACTACCTTCAGAAACATGTGAGAAAAGAAGGGAGGATTGGGCCTATATTTATAGGTATAAGAGTCAACTTCAACCGTCAGATCGATATATACTATATCCGGACCGTTGGGCCTAGGCTAACCCTAGCCGCCACATATGAAGCGATCGACATCCTCTTTCCAGGGGTCAACCGCTCCTAGTCGATCATCCAAGATGGTGGGTTGACCTATGGGCCCGGTTTAGTTAGTTAATTTTTCGTATTTATTTATTTATTTATTTTCGTTCCGAATTCTTTTTTTGTTCATAACTTCTTCGTTTGGACTCTGTTCGTAAAACTCCAAATATGAAAGTTGCTCAAAATTTCGCTATGAACAAAATGGTGCAAGCTTCGCTATCAAATTCCATCGTTTGCACAAATACCATTTTTGGAGCCAAATTAATTAACTAATGACTAATTAAATAACTAACGTCAAATTATGAGGTATCACATTCTTTCCCCTTGAAAAAATTTCATCCCCTAATTTTCACCAATGAATAAGTCATTGTTTTGAATCCTAATTATCCTAAACTACACGACCAATGAGTGTACAACCAATTTTGCAACTAATCGTGCATAAGTGAATAGTGTATTACTGTATCACTACATATAAAATATTTATACATAATGATTCTAAATCGAGTCCTTCTATATGAATGCGTTTCTTTCGAAAACATTTTTGAAAACATGATGCAAGTAACCTATATATATATCGACAGTTCTATACGTATGAAGCTTTATAAAAATCTTTTCAACCAAAACCTCATACTTCGACATATAGAAGTATGAAGCAACTAATTCTACATCCAGTTTCCGCTATCCAATAATCTAACGCATCGAAAAATTGGTTTTTAAACTTTACTCCTATGCCAAAAAAGGAATTTAAGTGGAGAATTTAGCATTCTTACCAGTTTATAATCTTCATATTCCTATAGTATAGTTGAAATTTCCTCGCTACCCAAGATTTACTCCTAATTTTCCACTTACGAAAACACATAAGAAGGCTTATTCCAAGCTCTAAAATAGAATTAAGTCTAAAGATAGACTCACGCACGCCGTCAAGAAGGTATGTAAATAGAAATTCTAAGGCTAAACATTGTTTTCCTTGTTATCGCTTGCATTTATTGCATCGTTGATCCTAATGCACCATTGAGTTTTGCGAATTCTAACTCTATTTGCCTTCCCTACGCTCAACATGTGGCCTTTAAAATTCAGAGAGATTTCATAAATCCTTTTCACTTCAAATTTTTACGTCATTTAGAAAATAAAATCCCAAAATACTTAGACACACATTTTTCCTTGAAACCAAATATTTGGAAAAAGATTCTAGAATAATTTAAGAGCCAAAAATAACTAAACCTAAATACTTTTTTTTCGAAAGAGAACTTTTCATATCAAGGGGAGACTTTTTAAAATATTTTCCTTCTTAAATTTTTTTGATAAATCAAGTCATACTTCAGCATTGTCGAAAGTCATTTATGCATGCATAAACCAAATTTTAAAAATTCTACAACTAACCTTTACCTAAAAACTTGACATTTTGTTTGAAAATGTCATCACATTTATTATTCCAAAATTTTAGCTAGACTCATAATACCAAAACAATTTTATCATGTCCTTTGCTAAAACATTTCAGCTATTCTCGACTTCCAGTCTTATATTGCATTTATTGTTAGTCAAGTGTCTTTATGAGATTTCCATATTTATATTTCTTCTTTACTATGCATATATACGAGTAGCTTACATAACTAGAAACAATAACATAGTGAATAAATAAGTGTTCATAATATTGTGCGTGATTTTTACAAGAGACAACTAATAGTTACAACCTAAACAACCTAAAAGAAAAAAATAGATGCTGGAAAAGAAAATACAACAATACCTTAAATCCTAAAATAATGCCTATAGACTATGATATGTCTTGATCTACAACTAGAGCTTGATCCATTGCTACAACCTTTGAATGGTAGTAGCATGGCAGTTATGCACCCAGTCTTGTGCCGTTGGCGATGCTGGTGTTGCTGGCGGCTTCAGAATTACCATCTTCCTAAGGAAGGATCTAATAATGACAGAAGGTTTTAGTAAACTACCTCTCCATGGAGGTTCACCCGTATTACCTAAAGACGAGAGTGGATAAGCGAAAATATGAAAAATGACTCCGTGGAATGCTAATCCTTCATCAATTAATTACATTAAAAGGGTGTGAGTTCAAATGATGGTGATGTCACCAATACTAGCATAGGTGGTCTTCTACACCATGGGATAAATCCAGTCGTAACTTCCCATCTTAGGGATGACATTTTGTCGAATGATGCACATAATCAAATGGATAGTCGAACGTAGATTATCCATCTTCCAAACACTAACATCCTGGGAAAAGATTTGCTGCAAAATCATTGAGTCGGTCACTTCAGAATAATCCAAGTCAGCGAGATCATCATTAGTCAGCTTAATCAAGTCACCGTTCACAATCGAACGAATCAAACCATTGCCTCCATCGAAAAGGCAAATGCAGCATGGGTAAAATTCCTACTCAAAGGTCTCGAAGCAGAGGATTGGTGCAAATCCTACCACGACGAATAGCTCTTTCAGTCCTAAAGCGGCGAAGCCTTCTGCTCATTCTGTTCCAATCAAGTGGCCCTTGAGGGTTGAGGCCATAATGGTGCGAGGAAAAACTGGCAGTGTAGAAAGGTGTCTTAAGCTAAGAAGTGGTGAAATAAGGTTTAGATCTGAAGTAGCGGTGGAGCGAGATCTAACATGCAAAACTAGCACGAAGGAGAGGCGAGGCAGCTGCTCCTAGGGAAAAATGATGTCACATAGGGGTGGAACGGTAGAAAGAGGGTGCTGCTTATAGGAGTAGGATGGAGATTGAGTTCGGCTTGTTGAGAAAGGAGGAACGAAAAAAGGCAACTGGGGAAATTCAGACATGATTTTAGTAATTTCGTTCTAGGTAGTCACATTCTTGGTTCGAGTTATGCCAAAACTCGTTAACTAGTAGTCCTCTCTATGTTTACTATTAGGTGGTCAACCGCTAGACGGGCTTTGGGTGTTTACTGAACCTAGAGCCAATTAGGGTCGAATTAAATAATAATAATAATCATTTCACATCGTCTTCTTTGATTTGACATGATCCAAAAAATTCTTGTCCTCATCACGGATGTGTCAATGCCTACCGTCTAGTCCCGAATAATGCTTCGGCAATTCACAGTAGTCCTAACAAAACTGCTACTACCAACAGCAATTCCAAAAACCCAAAGATGTTCCACCTGATATTTCCTGCCTACTTAGCATGGAAATATTTCTTCCAATTGTTGGTGGCATAATAACACTTCAAACTACATACCTCAGTTAAATTGAATGTCATTCCTATTTTATCTGTACCTTAAAGAGAGAAGATTTTAAAAACCTCGATTATATAAACCAAAAACTCTTTGAGCTAAATCTATGTTATACATGTTTCTAAATGACAGAAACTATTTAACACCAAAACTTCCATTAAAAATCAAACTTATATATATATTTTAGGGTTTCCATAAAAAATATTTAAAACTCAAATTTCCCAAATTGGAAAACTATTTCCTTGCTAAAAATCCAAAATCAAGCCTTTACTAATAGATATAAATATTTAAGGATTTCAAAGATCAATCTTTTATAAATTAAAAACTTCTTAATATGGCCAACCTAGTGGTGTACTTGTTTCTTTGAAAATTAAAAATCCAAAACTTTCCCAAAACAAAATTTTCAAAATAAATCCTTAGGAAAAGAAATCTTTTGAAAGCCCTTTTCACAAAATCTAAGGCATTTCCAAAACACTTTAAAAAATTCTCTCACAGTTTTTAGACTAAGGAACCGACATTAATTATCCAAAAAAAATCCGATTTTCCATCAAAGAGGTGATCAATGAATGCACCCTAGCAAAAACTTACCTCCGGACAACAGTGACATATAGACTCTAATTTCCCACTCATCTGGATAAATGTGTGTCTCCGACCAAAATCACAAGGTAGCTAGAATCTCAACCATTAAGTCAAACACCTCCAGTCTTCGGGATTCAGCCAAATGTCGTACTCATGCTCTTCACTAACAGCACCTTACGCATCACAAGCACTCCATGGGGTACTTTAGAGTCACCATGAAAATATTAACTCTAAGATATTTCCAACTAATAGTTACATTGCCCATTCCCTCGGAGTGAAACTACAACTACTTCTATAGTTGGAACTCTTAGAATCTAGTTCAAAAATTTAGTATTACTAGATAGGAATGTACGAATACGTTCTCTCAATTTATTGTAATTCATATGTAACTTTGACGACCCGGAATTTTTGGATGTAATTGATTTTTTATATTTAAAAGTTAGTTTGTAACTTAAATTTCAAATATCACTATTATTTGGAAATTTAATTATTGGATTTAATTACTAAAAATTGGGTAAAATATGGAATCTTGAGTTTCAAGCTTGTTAAAATATAATTTAAAGGCTTGTAAAATTTATATTATAGTACTGAAGATAGTAAAAGTGTTGTAATTGAATTTGGAAGTGCTTTGTTAAGTTTTGAAATTTTATCATTTAAATTGAATTTAAAAACAGCCTTCCGAGGCACAGTCTCGGAATTCAACGAAACCATTTCCATTGGATCCGTAATACTATATTATTATTGGGTTTCAATTTTAGTAATGTTTGGAGTTGTTGTGTGAGCGTACGACATATAAACGTGCTGAATCTATATCGGAAATTTAATATAATAACTCGATCCAAAACGCTATCTTTCCCATACGATCGAATTAGGACTCGAAACCTTTTCCAGTGCGTTCAGAATAGGGGTTCAACATTATAACCGCCTAGCGACGCGCCTCAATAGGAGATCGAGATTTTTAGCTTGATTTCGAGACGTTTGAATTCAAATTTAAATTATAATTGTATATCGTGACCAGCCCAAACCTAGCTGAAATAATTTCACATCAGATTCTTTTTCATTTCTCTTCACATCAATAGCTTTTTCTTTTTCAGAAACACTGTAAATAACTTACTTCTTCATGCAAGAGTATCTGAACTCGCTTTCATCTCTATCACTCAATATCTTATCTTCCCCGTTTTCCTTTTTATAAATCACGCAGATCAAATAAATAAAAAAAGAGAAATGGGGGTTTCAAAAAAAATTAATGGCCGCATAAACCATTTCTCCCCAAATCGAATTCACTATCTCTCCACCTTCAATTCTCAGTAAATCAAAGTCGAGTTCATCTCGTTCGGAAAAGAAATGCGACCGAAGTTGTCGCAAATCGTGCGAGCATTGGAGGAGGACGCGGCCGTGGTCGTGATGGGACGTTGGCGAGTTTCTGAGGCTCACGATTCTAAGGAAAGGGAAGGGCGACCATCTTGGGTGGCTGCGAGGTGTCAGGGAAGGCCGCGTAAAATTATCGAGGTAGGAGGCTAGCAGCGTGGGAAATCGGATATGGCGCTCGCGAGGGTAGGGCAAGGGGAATGTTGCGACTTGGTTCGAAGGGGATGGCCGAGTCTTATTCAGAGCATTGGGGAGGCTCGATGACATTGTTTCCTGTTCGAGTTAAGTAACTTGATTTTAAAATTTTTAATTTAATGATACTTAAGTTTAAAGCTTGTAATTTAAATAGTGCATTTTTATTTCATTTATCAGATAAAGGAAAAAGGAACTTTAAAACTTGGATTTTTATTTTACATAAATATATAAACGTATGCAGATTAGTTGGAAGAAAATTTTTACAGTAAAGAAAATATTTATTACTGAAGGAAAAAAATATATATACACACGCCATTTTAATTTAATTATATATAGGTAAATATGAAAATTATATATATATATATATATATATATATATAGAAATTTTGAAAAAATTACATAGGAATTTTAGATGTTGAAGAGTTTATATAAAAATTAGATCTTTAATTTTAAATATAGATTATAAGCCTACTGGTTAATTTTTAAAGTGATGTATTAAGGTGATTTACTTGTTTTATTAACTCATTCAATTATTTTGGTTACTATAAATTATTTATCATGGGAAGATTAGTTTAAAATTAAATTATTAGTTTAAATTAAATTAATAAATGATAATTTAATTTTCGATTGATTCAAATGATAATAAACCAGATAATGTTTGTACAAGGTCCAAAATCATGAAGGAAACAAGCCGGAATGGAAATGGGTTGCAAACAAAAATCAAAGGTGAGTTAATCTCACTCATCTGGATTGGTGTTTAGATTTAAATAGTTAAATTTAAATTCTTGGTTGTTTTGCTTAGATGATGATTGTCATTAGTTAAATTTAAATAGACCCTATATGCCGTATAATAGCGGATGATATTATATTTAAACCCATATAACGCGATATTCCACCTCGAAGTGGAATTGTTATTTTGTATTGCGCTAACGCCTGTGGATGCAGGGAACCAGGTTGGAGGGATCCAACTGGATTCCTTAAAAATATTTAGATTGTTTAATATTCTGTGATATAGTTATTTGATATTCTGTGATGAATTATATTGATAATTGGAATGTTGGATGCTGTGTTTGATTGAATGTATTTGGGTATACGGAGTTACTAAAAATATATAGATTGAATTTTCAATGAGAAATTAAAATAGGAAATTTTTAAGGAAAATAATTATAGAGAAATTGAATAAATTTAAGAATGAATTAGAAAAGAATAAAAGTGATTTTAAAATTTTAATAAATAAATTCCGAGTATGGAAAAGGGGATTTTGAATAAACAGAGAATAATGAATTTTAAAACATAAGTGACATTATTTAAAAGAATTTATTTTAAAATTCAAGGTTTAAAATTTATTTAAAGGGGATAGAGAAGGAATTTGGAAGTCTAAAATTTGTATTTCAGTTAAAAAGGTTTTAAATCATAATTAAGAAATAAAATCTGAAGTTAAGGGTTTTGAAATAAATTGAGTGAGGAAAGGAATTTATTTCAAAATGAAGTAACTTGGAAACCAATTTGAAATCGATTAAGTGTTTGAAACCGGAATTTTAAAAGGAAGTTAAGGCCATGGAATTTATAAACTGGGTTTATAAAAGTGAAGTAACATATCAGTGGATATCTGGAAGAATAAATTCATGGTGGGAATTTATTAAACGAATGGGTAAATTTGTTTAAAAATAAATAGTGATTTATTTTTAAAACATGGAAAGAGAAGAGTATTTCCCTGGATAGCCAAGTACGTTTTAAAAACAAATTTTTAAGTATAAGCCAAAAGTTTTAAAAGTTGATTAAAAGTATGTTTTAGAAAATTTATTATTTTTATTATTTTTAAAATGTTTAAAATTTTAAAGCAAGTATTTTTCAAATTCATTATAGTAGTAATTATTTAAGGAGACTTGGTATAATGTTTTAAAAAGATAAAAATTTAGTTTTATATTGTATAAAGTATTAAATTAGTTTTAATTTAAATGTTTTAAAGGATATTTCATAATATAGTGTTTTAAATAGTTTTATAAATCTAAGTTTTATACTTGGTGTTTTCAGTGGAAATAAATATTTGAGAATTTATTCCATGAGAAGAGTGTGGTTTGAAAACTCTTTTCAAAAGGGTTGAAATGGAAATATATCTTGCAAAGATATTTTGAGGATAATAAATAATTTGAGAAATTATTTATGTTTAATGGATGTCTGTGAATGTTAATTGATAGTTAAATAACCGACTATCAATATTGGCCAAATGCGCTAATCGTTTCGAAGAGACCGGGATCGGGATTTATTTCCTGAAAACCACTTCGATCCGTTTTGCACGTTTTCGTAAGGAAGACGAGTTTGGATTCGAAGATGGAGTAGTGAAGTGTAAGGGCTAGTCGCTACTAATCCTGAGGTGATTCCAAAATGGATGTAGTAGGAGTATCGGTTCCGTTCGAACCCGGGGCAGACTTCTATGGATGAATGCTTTCAGAACATCGTCAGGTGGACGGTGAGCATTCTAAGTGATATTTTATAAAAAGATAACGCTTAGCCTCGAGCCTCATCAACTGAGAATGACTGAAAATCAGGGGTTATGCAGCAAGGCTAGGTGGGTAGCACCCATTAGGGTGAGGTCATCCCTGTCTAGATGTTCCTTTTATTCGGCTTAGTGGTGCGGTTGCTGATTCCAACCGTGGGGTGATCTTATTCGGGATTATCCTGTAAAGGGTAGTCCCGGTCTTGTGTTGCAGGGGATTGGGAGTAATCCTCGGTACGGTAATCTAGGCCTGACAGGTGGTACCCCAGTACATAGTCATTAGATGGAATCCATTCTCCCTACGTGCTTTTACGGTTTTGTTTGTATTACCCACGACTGTGGCTAGTAGCTGGAATTTAATGAATGTAACAATTTCAGCTATTTTAATAAGTATTTGTAAATAGACCATATTATAATATCATAGAATTTTAATAAAAAGAGTTTTGGCTATCTTAAGGTAAAAACCCGACATGTTTATTTGTGGCGTGGTCTTACGAGATGCTTTTGATTTCAAAAGAATTTTGAAACTTTAATAGTCAACTTGAGTGTATTTTTCTCATGTTGGTATTCCAGACTGACTCGGATGTTATTTAACTATAATGCTCGGGTCAGACCGAGTATTATAGAATACAGGATTTGTTGCTGTGGAGTCTAGGAGATGAGCTGGATGGCAATACGTACTTCCGTACTTGAATATTATTCCGCTGTGTATTCAGTTTTGAGGATAAGTTTATACGATTGTCCAGATTGTATGTTATTGATGTTGTCGAACTCTGATGGTGTATTCTAGTGATGTATGTATAAAACATATATAGTTTTCTTTATGTAAAAATCTGTTATTATCTATTATATTTTATTCCGTACGATGGTTAGATTCTGATGTTGTTTTCTATTTTCTTCTTCTACCTCTTCTTCTTAACCCAAATGGTTCGTAACTCCGTTCATCTTGAGTTGATTAATGGAGAATAGTGTCGACTCAAGGGGTATGGGTTTGCGGGCTATTGTAGTTGGTATAAGAGCTGAAGGTTAAGCGAGAACCTTGGCTCTGGTAGGGATTACTTAGTAGAAATAGAGTCTGTAAGTACTCTATAATGAGTTTGAGTGTATTAATAGATATGAGCGCGTATTTGTTAGTGAATATAATTTTTTTTATATTGGGTTGACTTATCGATTAGGTGTTTATGGATCTGGTCGATGTGCGGGACGCCATGTCATCGATAGGGGTTTCTAAACTCTTAAACAAGATAAAATGACACAGTATTGTTTTAAATAGGGTAAATGAAATAATTTTACCCAAATTATTTTGGTATATAAAGGAAATAATTTTTCATAAATTATTATAGTTATATATGGATACTTGGTTGTTAGGAATGATAATACTAAATTATTATCATTGATGTGTAACATTGAATAAGATATTGAAATTATAACTAAAGCTAAGGAATAAATTCATATACAGAGGAAATTTGTAAATGTAAACTGTAAATGTGATTTGTAGATTGAAATAAGATTTCAGAATAATATTTGAATATAGGTTGAAAGGATTTGAAAATCTAAAAATTAATTTCCTTTGGGTTGAAAATGATTTTCAAAGATTTGGGGAGGAATAACAAGAGTATTATTCGAAAATATTTTGAATTGGATTTGAAATCTGGTGAGACTTGAAATTAAGAATATTTGAAAATGTTCTTAAAGGGATAAAAGCATTGAACTCTTTCGGTCACTGGAAAATAACTTCGGTGATGACTACAGCATCTTCGATGTTCATTTTCGAGTTTCCAAGAGAGAAATTGCTTCCAAATTGTTTTAAATGGGAATTGTTTGCAAAAACCGGGTTTGGTTTTGAAATTCAAAGAGGTAATTGAATTTACCAAAGAATTTTGGACATAATTGATTTCAAATGATTTTTTTTAGTGATTATTGAAGACTTTGGAATTGGTTTAAATGTTTTGAGTGTCAAAGTAATGGCTTAACTCTAGAGGTTTAACTAAAAATGTTTATGGATTATAAAAAGATTTGGAAATTTATAAAGTTTGAAAATTTCCTGGAATGAAATTAACTTGTAAAAAGGTTAATAAGTTAGAAGAGTAAGTCAAATTAAATGTACTTTAGCTAAATTTAATATTGAGTTGAATTTGAATTAAACTGAAAATAAAATCTAGTTGTATTTGAATAAAATTGGAATGGAATTGAATTAAAATGAATTCAGGGAGTTATGGATGATATAAAATGAAATAAAAATAAAATTCTTACTTGAATAAATGGAAGTACGTTGAATTGGAGTTTATGAAATAAAAATGCATGCTTGGCTAAATAAGTGTATAATCTCGAGTAAAAACGAAATATGAATATAGTCAAGCTAAAAATGGGTAGAAGTATGAAAAATATAAGTATGAGACTTATAAGAAAAAGGGAGAAGTAAAATAGTAAGCCAAAATAAAATTGTTTTGTATTTTGAAAATAAAATAAAAATCCATAAACTTGAATTATAAAAGAGGTCAAACTCAAGAAATTAAGTGAAGTGATTTTTGTAAGGTAAAAATCAAATTAAAAAGAAGTGAACTTAAGTTATGAAGTTATATATGAATTAGTTGTAAATAATTAAAATCAATGTCGGAACCCTATAAGTTGCTTATAAATATTGTTTAACCTGCATTGCTTATAGAAACTCGTATGCTTGCTAGTTAAATATGTTAAATGGTGTTAAATTACATGATTTTGGCACTTACATGTTTAAATGAAGTAAACACAGGTACCGGAAAGCTATTTGGTTGGATTTTGGGCGCGCAAATTAATAAATTATAAGCTGCTTGCTTAAAATGCTAAATAAAGGTACGCCTATGCAATAAAAATAGGAAATATGAACTGTTTTTGTTTTTTCGGCCGGGTGTGTCAACATATATATATTTATATCTCTTATCAAATCACAAAGGAGACTCTGCCAAAAAAATTCAGAAATTTTGGGAGTTAGAAAAAAATTGGGAAAATTTTGTTAGCGATAAAACGATTTCAAATTGGAAAATGTAATAAATTAGTGGACGAAACTAATTTAAAATAATGATATGAATCAGTTATTAATGGAAGATAAAATTCAATATTTAGAGTTGAAGATAAATTAAATTCATATGGAAATGGGAGAACCAATTTGATAGAAGTAGATATAAACTAAAGTGGTGAAGTGAAAATAAATATAAGAAGCATATAAAATACATATATTGAACTTAAGAAGAAATGGTAGAATTCTTAAGTAATATGGGTGTTGGGAAAATATATTGAATAAGCATTTGAGTGAAGATTTAATAAAAATATGTGAAATGATAAGCGTTGATAAGTGAATAGAAATCAAAATGAATGTGAATAAAAGAGAATTGATATAGTTGATAATCAATTGTGATAAATACGTAGGATGTACGTATATTATTTTATTCTCATAGCAATTTGATCCTGAATCGAACACGGAATTTCGAGATAGCTATATTGATCCGAGTTAGGATTTTTCACTCGATTTTCGACGGAGAACCCTGGATATGGATTTTGATTGATTCTGGAAATTCTCTATCATAGTTATGACTATGTAAGGAGAATGACGGTTTTTGATCAAGAAACCAGATCTGAGTCCGCACTATGAAGTCGGGTGGACGATACTAGTTTGGAAGTGAAATTGTGCAATCGAGTAAGCGATCAGATTCGGTATTGCATACGAATGATATAGGTACATCGTATGGGCTTGAATGAATAGATATTGAAATTTTGTAAAGAAGTCAATAATTTGATTTTGAATGTTGTGATTGGATATTATTGCTATGTAAGATTTACAGGTATTATAAAGGAAAAGGAAAATTTGTTTTGATTTCAGAAGATAAATTTGAATTGCTCGACAAAGAGGTATGTGTTTAAATTTCTGTATGAAATTTGATTGGGTTTTTGATCTAGCCACTTGGCTTTTTGTTTTCTTTTGGAATTTGGGAGCCCGTAGAGGCATTTTGTAGTTGTTCTGAGCTAGCAGCGCAAAGGAGACGCTGGCGAAATTTTTCAGAAATCTAGGAAGTTAGAATTTTTTTGAGAAAATTTGGATAATTTGAATTTGGTTTAAATTTAAATTTGAATGATTGAGCAAAAAGGTATTGTTTGAAAACTATGGGAGAGTTTAGGAAGTTAGTAAGAGTGATAATGTGTATCTAATATAAAGATTGTTTTGGTAAGTGTTTAAAACTGTTTGGTTTTGGAAAATAGTAATGGTATTGGATCATTCTTCTTACTAGAAATTTCGGGGACGAAATTCTTTTAAGGGGGGAGGAATGTGATGACCCTAAATTTTTTGATGTTTGAAATAGGAGTATTTAATTGATTTTTTATATTTAAAAGTTAGTTTGTAACTTCAATTTAAAATATCACTATTATTTGGAAATTTAATCATTGGATTTAATTACTGGAAATTGGGTAAAATGTTGAATCTTGAGTTTTAAGCTTGTTAAAATATAATTTAAAGACTTGTAAAATTTATATTGATAGTACCGAAGATAGTAAAAATGTTGAAATTGAATTTGGAAATGTTTTGTTAAGCTTTGAAATTTTATCGTTTAAATTGAATTTAAAAATAGCCTTTCGAGGCACGGTCTCGTAATTCAACGAAACTCATTCCATTGGATACGTAATATTGTACTATTATCAGATTTCAATTTTCGTAATGTTTGGAGTTGTTGTGTGGGCGTACGACATATAAATATGCTGAATCTATATCGGAAATTTAATATAATAACTTGATCCAAAACGCTATCTTTCCCATACTATCGAATTAGGACTCGAAACCCTTTCTAGTGCATTCAGAATAGGGGTTCAACATTATAACCGCCTAGCGACATGCCTCGATAGGAGATCGAGATTTTTAGCTTGATTTCGAGACATTTGAATTCAAATTTAAATTGTAATTGTATATCGTGGCAAGCCCAAACCTAACTGAAATAATTTCACATCAGATTCTTTTTCATTTCTCTTCACATCAACAACTTTTGCTTTTTCAGAAACACTGTAGCTAACTTACTTCTTCACGCAAGAGTATCTGAACACGCTTCCCTCTCCATCACTCAATATCTTATCTTCCCCGTTTTCCTTTTTATAAATCACGCAGATCAAATAAAAAAAAGAGAAATGGGGGTTTCGAAAAAAAATTAATGGTTGCGTAAACCATTCCTCCCCAAATCGAATTCACTATCTCTCCACCTTCAATTCTTAGTAAATCAAAGTCGAGTTCATCTCGTTTGGAAAAAAAATGCGATCGAAGTCGTCGCGAATCGTATGAGCACTAGGGGAGGAGGTGGCCGTGGTCGTGATGGGATGTTGGCGAGTTTCCGAAGCTTGCGATTCTAAGGGAGGGGAAGGGCGATTGGCTCGGATGGCTGTGAGATGTCTGGGGTGGCCGCGTAAAATTAGCGAGGTAGGAGGCTAGCAGCGTGGGAGATCGGAGGTGGCGCTCGCGAGGGTAAGGCATGGGGAATGTTGCGACTTGGTTCGAAGGGGATGGCCGATCTTATTCAGAGCATTGGGGAGGCTCGCTGACGTTTTTTCCTGTTCGAGTTAGGTAACTTGATTTTAACTTTTTTAATTTAATGATACTTAAGTTTAATGCTTGTAATTTAAATAGTGCATTTTTATTTCATTTATCAGATAAAGGAAAAAGGAACTTCAAAACTCGGATTTTTATTTTACATAAATATATATGTACAGATTAGGAGGAAGAAAATTTTTGCAGTAAAGAAAATATTTATTACTGAAAGAAAAAAATTTACACACGCCATTTTAATTTATTATATATAGGTAAACTGGAAAAATTATATATATATAGAAAAGATTTTGAAAAAATTACATAGGAATTTTAGATGTTGAAGAGTATATATAAGAATTAGATCATTAATTTTAAATATAGATTATAAGCCTACTGGTTAATTTTTAAAGTGATGTATTAAGGTGAATTACTTGTTTTATTAACTCATTCAATTATTTTGGTTACTAAAAATTATTTATCATACGAAGATTAGTTTAAAATTAAATTATTAGTTTAAATTAAATTAATAAATGATAACTTAATTTTCAATTGATTCAAATGTTAATAAACCAGATAATGTTTGTACAAGGTCCAAATCATGAAGGAAACTGTAACGTACGCGATTTTTCGTTGCCGAAAAACCAAATAGTTAGGGTTTTAAAAAGAATTTAAGAAAAGAAAAAGAGAGAGAAGAAGAGAGAAAATAGGGAGAAAAGAAAAGAGAGAGAAGAAGAGATAAGAAGGTAGAAAATATAGAGAAAAGAAAGAGAGGGAAAAGAAATAGAGGAAAGAAAATAGAAAATAGACAGGGAAAAGAAAAATAGAACGGAATAGAAAACAACAAAACAACAACAGAATCTCACAATTCGCAGCGGAACAACATACAATAATAAATGAATAATCTTTAAACAAAGAACTATATCAGTTATTACATTACATCACATTTCATTACATCATATCATCAGAGTGTACAACAACAACAATGCAGCGGAAAAAGAAATACTATATATTAGTAATACGCCATGCCATCCATCTTGCCTCCAGCAACTCCAGAATATCCAGAATATCCTGATAAACCTAACTCTTGACTGCCCGTGTAGAAATTGGTGGGCACCCAGAGTTTAGGAAGGAAAACAATAAACTCCGAGTCAGTCATGTGACTGGTGTGAGAACTCAAAACAGTTTATTTATCTTTAAAATCAAAATAGAGGAATATTTTTAATCAATTCGCAGTGCTGTTAAAAATGAGACTACCATAAGGCCTCCCGCATACACACACAATGCAAACGCAGAATCGGAGGAGATTTCTCCTTATGATAGTCGAAGATGCTTGATACGCATTTAAAAGAACATTTGATATTATTACTAGTGTATAGTGTAGGAAAAATTCATTTCGAAAGTAGAATATAAATCTTAGCCAACATAGACATTCCGAACTATGCCTACTATAGCTAACTATGTTCAATAGCAGGTTACCGCCACATTCCATAGCAGGTTATACAACTAAAACCGTACAAGTCTCGTATTGTTTCTTTGGATTTCCAACGAATGATCAGGCCAAGGAACTTCCCATTGCCACATGAGAATGCCTCTGGATGGACATCCCCGAGAACTAAACCGGATCTCTACCAACACAAGGCCGGGTTACCCCTAACTGAGTAACAACTGACCGAATATGTCATCCCCCGGTCCTTTGGGACCTTTCAACCGAGCGCTCGTAATCAATTCACACAATCATAACAAAGTGTTTTCAACATGAGTAAGTATCTGGGCTCCATACCATGATACCACCCTTTTCCAGAAGGAAATGCACACATCCTAAAGGGCGCTACCCCTCATAACCTTGCTGCTTCTTTCCTGTTTTGACCATTCACGGGGTGTGAGGCTCGACGAAGTCACGTCCACAAAAACATACTTTATACAAAAGCCATGCTTTGGGTCAACAAATGATCATAGAAATGATCACAAAGATAGACGATCAAATAAACGATCCTATCACAAATAATCAACACAATGATCATTTACAGCAACACTCAGCATGTCACATTACCAAATTGGGAATATATCGCTGATAACTTCAACTATATAACCTCTGAGCTCGTACGTCTCAAAGAAGGGTGTTAAGCTAAAAGAATAAATTCTCCGCCACCAACAGAAATATATTTGAATGAAATCTGCTTTATATCTCAATTTGTAATGTCAGACATACCATCCATACAAGTCTGTTCCGGGCTCGAACAAAACCGAAGGCACTTCTTACGAAGCCCTTGCAATCCGGGTATTCACAATCCCGATCGAATTTCCCATCACTTAAGGAATCTCTATACCAGGAGCTACCCAGTGCAGAGACAATCGATAGGTCATCCTATCGCTTTCGCAAATACTCGGTCTTCAACACCGATCTTCAATGCAATTCACAACGACGTATCACATATTCGGAATGGGTTATACGACCCCATGGTCCTTTCCCGGTTAACCCGAATAGTGAGCGCTTATTCAAAAATAAGTGTGGCATTCAAATTCAAACAAATCACATCAAATACCCATTCAAAGGGAAATATTGATAGTCGGTTATTGAACTATCAATGGATATGCACACATCACCAGTTTCCAAATAATTTTCCAAATTATTTATTTTCCAAAATATCTTTACAAGATATATTATTTCACACTTCAAAAATAAATCAATATTTATTTTTAAACAAATTCCCCTTTCTCTTTATAAATTCCATAGTGAACTTATATTCCAAAATATCTATGAATATACGACTTCAATTATTCATTTCAATATTCCTTTTCAATTTATCTTCAAAAAGATAAATTCTCAAAATATTCACTTATTATTGGAAAACATTTCCATACTTATCTAATAAGTAATTCACAAATTTTATTTATTTTCAACACTTAGAAAATATTCAATATACTTCAATCGAAATTAAGTATATATTTCATTCTTTAAGGAAATCGTTCTCTTAAACATATTTATTTGGGCCAAAACGAATGTTACGTAAAACATCGTTACGACAACCCAAAATCACTAGTATAGGGATTCGAAATTAAAATAGATATATAAATCCCAATACTATACAAAACATTTCCTTTCGGAAATCATTTACTATAACAATTGTGTTATAGTCCACCATTTCCTTCTATTTCTCGAAAACGTTTATTTCAACAATGGATGTTGAAATCTATGGTTTCGAATCTCAATGCATTTAAAACATCGTTAGATCGTTTTAATTATGTTTAAAATATCACATTCAAAAAAATTTCTTTAACATATTATTCACTATTCAAAAACGTGAATATACTACGTTAACACATTTCATCATTTCTATACATTTTATTTCAAAGGATTATTCACAGTCAAAACGTGAATATAACTCCATTAATAGGTTTCAACAAATTACTTATCAAAATAAGTCGTTTGCGAATTTATAAAACAATGTTTATAAATTCCTTCATTATCCTTTATTCAATTCATAACTCAATTATATACCAAAGGTTCATATTATAAGTTAAATACTTATAAAATGATTATTTTACAAAATCGTTCTTTTAAACTTCATAATTATAAATCTTATAACTTATAAGATTCAATTATTCATCCAAATATATTCTTTAATAATTTCACAAAATTTATAAATCTTACTATTTATAAATTTCATTTATAACTTCACCATTTATAATTTTATGAATTCCATTCGTTTACAAAATTCATTTTTACTTCATTCAAACACTTATAAAAACTCGTTTTATAATGTCAATATTTCAATTTATAAATATCCATTTATAAATCTCTTAATATAATTCAATTTATATTATTCTTTTAAAACGTCTTTAATCTCCTTTATTATTTCACCATTTTGATTCATAAAATAATTAAATTTTATAAATCCTATACTTAAACTTTTATAATAAATTCAAAAAAAATCCTGATTTAAACTATTTTATAAAATCATTAGCATCATATTTCTCAAAAATCAGCTTTTAACTATGTTTCACAAAAACCATAATTTTTATAACTTTAAAAATTATAACGTTTATTTATTTAAAATGGATAAATTCCCAAAAATATTTTATAACATATACTTTCAAAAATCACTTTAAAAACATTTTAAAATTCCAAAACTTGGTCCAATGATGCTACATACCAAATAGTCAATCACGACAACAACGATATCATATATCGTATATGATAATCAACGAATATCAAAATATCCATAATCAAATAAATACTGTTGAGGAATCCAGTTGGATCCCTCCAACCTGTTTTCCTGCATCCACAAACATTAGCACAATACCAATTTCGCTCTAGTACGAAATTATCGCGGTATATGGGATTTAAAATATTATCCGCTTAATAGACGGCGCAATAGGGTCTCATCCGCTAAACAAAAATTGCGGGAAATCAATAACTCCAATATATACATATGCCAATATATATATATATATATTGCTATTATATATATACCAATTTCACTGTTTATGAAATATTCGCGGTATATGTTTTTAATAAATAACATCCGCTTACTAACGGCGTATAATGTCTATTTTAACAATCAATGGATATCAATCATCATTCAAACATGCATTCAAATATTTTAAATCTAACTATTTAAAATAAAATCGAAACCGATTCGATTGAGTGAGAAGTTCTCACCTTGATTTAATTTCGTTTTAGCGATTTATTTCGAATAAAATTAAACGCGCGTTTAATTTCACCCAAAATTTTCACTAACTCCAAACGACTCCAATCCAATTTCATCGCGTAGTGCTCGTCCATACGATTCCAACGCAAAAAGTCTCGTCACAATCCGACCTCGTACAAGCAAGATATCGTATTTTAAACATTACACAATTTAAATTACAAATTTTTATTTTTAATTTCAACCTAAAACTAAATCACTACCGTTCATTTCGAATCCAAGGTCAGAGCCGCGTCTTCCTTCTTCCCTCCCACCTTCTTCGTTCGTTCCAGACAACATGAACCCATACAAGTCCGCACTAGGGTTAGCCTTCGTTCGAAAATCACTCGCCTATATCACGATCAGAGACCATCATCTTGAAGCCAACGCTCGACTCCACCACCGCCCCCAGCACGGCCAGGCTCGGCCCCCCATGTTGCGCGCAGTTCTAGGCCGAACGCGCGACCTTCTAGCTCGAATTGCCGTCGATCTAAGCCACTTCAAACGATCATAACCGTTGAATAGATGGATCTTGGCATGCTCTACAATTTTGTAGTTATAAGTTTCTTGAATTGAAGTGTGAATTGGAAGGAAAATAAAGAAGAAAAATCAAAAATCTCGGCCATTAACTGTTGGAAGTGGCGGCCACGAGAATAGATTAGGGTTTACATATTTTTTTTATTTTTTTGGAAATTAAGGTCTATTTATAGAGAATTTTTCAATCACTATTCATCCGGGAATTCTGAATTCCGATTTACGCGCCGAAACTGACGTTCCTAGGGTTTATCCCGCGTTCCGGACACAATGGAACAGGTTTCGAAAGCTAATTCGGACATCTGTGCGAGTTATGGCTATAAACGTTCAATTTGAATTAAACCGATTTAAACGATTTTCTAGGCGTTTTAATTTGTACCGGACAAACGGCAAATTCGATTGACACGAAATTTGAAACCTCACAATAATATCACATTACGGATCCGATGAAACTGGTTTCGTCGAAATCCGAGACTTTTTGAAAAATGGCTATTTTAACTCGCCAAATTAAAATTAAAAATAATTCGATGCGTTTCGAGCTGCCACTATCAAACGATAACTCCGATTAACACGAAAATTGAAATCCGGTAATAACTAACTATTACGGATCCAATGGAACTGGTTTCGTTAAATTCTGAGACTGTTCAAAAATTGACTATTTTCACTAGTCGATTTAAATATTAAAATATTCAATTTTCACAAATTAACTTTTAATTCGATTTTAAAAGTTCTAAAATATCATTCTAACTCCAATATGATAAAATAAAATTTTACAAATCATTTTCAATCATATTTAACCCAATTTTCAATTATTTCCATAATTTAGCATATTAAATTATCGATTTAATTATCCAATTAAATCCAATAATTCAAATTAAATTTATTTGACTTATAAATTTCACTTATTAATATTTAAAATAAATTAAATATTCAAATTTTAATTAAATAAAATTCTGGGTCGTTACAGAAACGAGCCGGAATGGAAATGAGTTGCAAACAAAAATCAAAGGTGAGTTAATCTCACTCACCTGGATTGGTGTTTAAATTAAATACTTAAATTTAAATACTTAAATTTAAATTCTTGGTTATTTTGCTTGGATGATGATTGTCATTAGTTAAATTTACGTAGACCATATACTCCGCATAATAGCGGATGATATTATATTTAAACCCATATATCGCGATATTCCACCTCGAAGTGGAATTGGTATTTTGTATTGTGCTACCGTCTGTGGATGCAGGGAAACAGGTTGGAGGGATCCAACTGAATTCCTCAAAATTATTAGATTTTTTAATATTCTGTGATATGATTATTTGATATTCTGTGCTGAATTATATTGATAATTGGAATGTTGGATGCTGTGTTTGATTGAATATATTTGGGTATACTGAGTTACTACAAATATATAGATAGAATTTTTGATGAGAAATTAAAATGGGAAATTTTTAAGGAAAATAATTAAAGAGAAATTGAATAAATTTAAGAATGAATTGGAAAAGAATAAAAGTGATTTTAAAATTTTAGTAAATAAATTCCGAGTATGGAAAAGGGGATTTGAATAAACAGAGAATAATGAATTTTAAAACTTAGTGATATTATTTAAAAGAATTTATTTTAAAATTCAAGGTTTAAAATTTATTTAAAGAGGATAGAGAAGGAATTTGGGAAATCTAAAATTTGTATTTTCAATTAAAAAGGTTTTAAATCAAAATTAAGAAATAAAATCTAAAGTTAATAGGTATTGAAATAAATTGAGCGAGGAAAGGAATTTATTTCAAAATGAAGTAACTTGGAAATCAATTTGAAATTGATTAAATTTTTGAAACCGGAATTTTAAAAGGAAGTTAAGACCATGGAATTTATAAACTGGGTTTATAAAAGTGAAGTAACATATCAGTGGATATCTGGAAGAATAAATTCACAGTGGGAATTTATTAAAGGAATGGTTAAATTTGTGTAAAAATAAATAATGATTTATTTTTAAATGATGGGAAGAGAATAATATTTCCTTGGATAGCCAAGTACGTTTTAAAAACAAATTTTTAAGTATAAGTCCAAAGTTTTAAAAGTTGATTAAAAGTATGTTTTAGAAAATTTATTATTTTATTATTTTTAAAATGTTTAAATTTTTAAAGTAAGTATTTTTCAAATTCATTATAGTAGTAATTATTTAAGGAGACTTGATATTATGTTTTAAAAAGATAAAAATTTAGTTTTATATTGTATAAAGTATTAAAGTAGTTTAATTTAAATGTTTTAAAGGATATTTCATAATAAAGTGTTTTAAATTGTTTTAAAAGTCTAAGTTTTTTTACTTGGTGTTTTCCGTGGAAATAAATATTTGGGAATTTATTCCATGAGAAGAGTGTGGTTTGAAAACTGTTTTCAAAAGGGTTGAAATGGAAATATATCTTGCAAAGATATTTTGAGGATAATAAATAATTTGGGAAACTATTTATGTTTAATGGATGTCTGTAAATGTTAATTGATAGTTAAATAACCGACTATCAATATTGGCCAAATGCGCTGATTGTTTCGAAGAGACCGAGATCGGGATTTATTTCCTGAAAACCACTTCGATCTGGTTTGTACGTTTTCGGGAGGAAGACGAGTTTGGATTCGAAGATGGAGTAGTGAAGTGCAAGGGCTAGTCGCTACTAATCCTGAGGTGATTCCAAAATGAATGTAGTAGGAATAATGCCTTCAGTTTCGTTCGAACCCGGGACGGACTTCTATGGATGAATGCTTTTAGAACATTATCAGGTGGACGGTGAGCATTCTAAGTGATATGTTCTAAAAAGGTAACGCTTAGCCTCAAGCCTCATCAACCGGGAATGACTGAAAATCAGGGTTTATGCAGCAAGGCTAGATGGGTAGCACCCATTAGGGTGAGGTCATCACTGTCTAGATGTTCCTTTTATTCGACTTAGTGATGCGGTTGCTTATCCCAACTGTGGAGTGATCTTACTTGGGATTATCCAGTAAGGGCTAGTCCTGGTCTTGTGTTGCAGGGGATTGGGAGTAATCCTCGGTATGGTGATCTAGGCCACGTACTGTGACAGGTGGTACCCCAGTGCCTAATCATTAGATGGAAATCCATTCTACCTATGTGCTTTTGCAGTTTTGTTTGTATTACCCACGACTGTGGCTAGTAGCTGGAATTTAATGAATTTAACAATTTCGGCTATTTTAATAAGTATTTGTAAATAGACTCTATTATAATATTAGAGGATTTTAATAAAAAGAGTTTTGGCTATCGTAAGGTAAAAACCCAACATGTTTATTTGTGGCGTGGTCTTACGAGATGCTTTTGATTTCAAAAGAATTTTGAAACTTTAATAATCAATTTGAATGTGGTTTTCTCACGCTGGTATTCCAAACTACCTCTGGTGTTATTTAACTATAATGCTCGGATCAAACCGAGTATTATAGAATACAGGATATGTTGCTGTGGAGCTCAGGAGACGAGCTGGATGGCGATACGTACTTCCGTACTTGATTATTATTTCGCTGTGTATTCAGTTTTGAGGATAAATTTATATGACTGTCCAGATTGTATGTTATTGATGTTATTGAACTCTGATGGTGTATTCTGGTGATGTATGTATAAAATAGATATAGTTATCTTTGTGTAAAGATCTGTTATTATCTATTATATTTTATTCCGCTGCGATGGTTAGATTCTGATGTTGTTTTCTATTTTCTTATTCTACCTCTTCTTCTTAACCCAAATGGTTCGTATCTCCGTTCATCTTGAGTTGATTAACGGAGAATAGTGTCGACTCAAGGGGTATGGGTTTGCGGGCTGTTACAGTAACCTAGGCTCTAATACCAAATGTAATAACCCATACCTCAATGGGCCTAAATTTCGACAAAGATCGAAATCCAAGTCCATCAAAGCACAGATTATTGGATTGGTATCTGCAAATAAGCATGAGCATTATTAGAGACTAATAGAAATTTAAACTCACAACGAAAACAATAATAGGATAAGATATGACTACTACCTTAGAATAAATGGTATTCCCTGGATAACAGGTTGTCACATCAGCATCGAGTATGAGAGAAAAGAAGGCTTCTCCAATAATAAAATATATCCAGCTCTAATGAGTTGTTCCTTTAAAATCTATCATATGGGTTGTAATGAGAAGGGGGTCAGAAAAACGGTAGTGACTGAAAAATCTATAAACTGTCCATAACATAAATTTATATCCGATTGGTTTCCATTTAATTGTTATGTGCATTAAAGTTAACAATTCTGATCTAACCTTGCATTGCACATAGATTACTTGCCGACCCCTTCCCAAGGTACAAAATACTAATGAAGCTTTATCAACCACCCAATACCTCCAAACCCATTTGCACTTAATACTTCTAATATGAAGCGGTCTTCTATAATCAACACAAAATACTTTTAAAAAAGAAATAAGCAGACTTTTCCATTTAAGACCTCAATCAAGGTAGACCCCGTCATGTAAGACCTATTCCCAAGGTGTTTCCAAACAATGTTGTCAGTGGTCGGTAGGTCCTAGCTAGAAAGACTTTTAACCACTATTTAAGGCTTTCGACATTTAATTTCTAACTTTTACCGCGTCCATCGCCAATAAAATCGTAGCCATGTAAAAGACAGTACCCAAGTTAGTTAATACCTTTAAAGGACCAGACAGACCTCTAACCATTTAATGCTTATATTCTAGGCAGATCCTACATCCTTTAATACCTATCTTCCATGGGACTCCTCACTGGTACTATCATTATTATGGCCTTAATAATGTAAGAGACTGCACCCAAGCCACTTAATACCTCATTAGTAAGGACAAGGCGGACCTCTGACCATTTAACACTTATTTATAGGTAGACCTTTGTCATAATCCCTAATCCCAAGGCGGACTCCTCATTGGTACTATCTAGCTAACATCGCTTGGAATCTCACTAGGTTACTTAATACTTTTTCTAGGAGAGACGCGAACCCTTAGGTCAGTCACTTAATACCTTAAACCCATAGCGGACCCTTCCCGAGATATCCACTATCACTGTTAATTATAAATATGAAATCTTATTAGGTTACTTCTTTCGATGGGGAGGCGGGCCCTAAAATAGCCACATAATACTTCAACACTGAAGTTAACCCTTTTAGAGACATTCTTATTTATTTGGAATTTCACTAGGTTACTTATTACTTCTTTTTAGGAGAGAGGTGGACCCTACAGCCACTTAATACCTCAAACCAGAAGCGAACTCCTATGGTGGTATCACCTACCGCTCCTAATTCCAAATTTGGAACATATAGTACTTTTCAATTAAAAAAGCAGGTCCAATCTCTCATGTCGTCGTGAGTCCTAGTATTAGTGATATCTCACATTAGTAGTAAGTGCACCAGATTATTGGTTGCCTTAAAGTGAAGGGTAGTCTTTCGTCGAGTGACTCTACTAACCTCACATCACAAACCTACTAAGTCCAGTTAACCATACTAATCTAAGCCTACAATTCACAAATAAAATTTATTTAGGAATAAAAATCAAACGTATCCAACAAAATATATTTAAAATCTTAAATAATATATAAAATTTCCCTTTCATGTTCTAAAAGCGATCCAAATCTCCAAATCTAAAGTAGAACCTTAAATTCATCTCCAAATCCTTTTTAATCCAAGAAATATGTATAAAAGGTTATATACATACATTAGAATTACAGATTTGAGAAGAAATTTGAGATTGGATGAGAAAATAGATACAAATATATATAAATTACCTTAAATACGCATATAGTTGATTCTTTTCTCTTCACCTTTTTGTTAGATTTTTATTCTCCTCCAATTTGTATGGATATAAATACAAATATCCTATTTTATAATTTGAGAAGAAAGTGGAGAATTAGAAATGGCAGAGCTTCGCTACTGCCTTTAGAAAAATATGAGAAGAGAAGGGAGGTTTAGGGCTGAATTTATTGGCACAACAATCAACCTCAACCGTCAAATAGAAATATCTTAAATCTGGGCCGGTTAGCTTAGGCTAACACTAATCACCATAAATAAAGCGTTAGACCGTCCCCTCCCTAGGTATTGACCGCCCTTGGTCGATAGTCATGATGGTGGGTCGACCTGTGGGCTCGGGTTTAATTAGTCAATTTTTCTTTTTATTTATTTTTGTTTTGAATTCTATTTTTGTACGTAACTTCTTAGTTTGGACTTCGATCACAAAACTCCAAGTACGATAGTTTCTCAGAATCTCACCATAAATGAAATGATGTAAATTTCATAGTCAAATTCCATCATTTGAAAAAATTCCATTTTTGGAGCTTAACTGACTAACTATTTAGATAACTAACACCAAATTACGAGGTGCTACAAAATCAATCTGGGATATAGTCCAAATATCGGCGCGAAGTAGTGTGCAAAGTTGTAGAATCTCCCGAGCTAACACCAGATGTCTGTACTGACCTCTCATATCAGTGGTGACTTCTAACCTTAGTACGAATCACTTCGAACCTTCTTGCATCCTTTTACTTACATCATTTCCATGTAACCTATGTTGTTTTCATCAATCATTGGTTGTCCAAAACAGGTCAGTGCCTACCTTTGTCCCAAACAGCTCGATATCAGCCTATTTGCCTAAGTTGTCGGTAGTGACTTTTTATTTAGCTCAAAATGACTTGTAATCTTTTGTAGCACTCTTCTAATTCCATATGGAGGTGTCACAAGAAACCGCAACATTTAGGAGTTACAAGAGAGATTGGTACCTATACGAGAGGTTGGTACTGACATCTCTCCTTAGTGTATTTTGATCCAAATTTCTTGAGGTCAATTCTCTAATTATTTTAAGTGTGCCTCTAAGTTTTTAGGTTGTTTCGTCCTCGTTTGAATGTTCTAAGTCCAATTGAAATCTGCTTTGATAAAAAGTGAGTTAACATTTGCCCTCCAAAGTACGCCTTATGAATGTGTGGTGTGCTTTGCTCAAGAATAAGTTTCGATAATCAGTCTTCGACAATTGAGCACTTTAGCTACTTCAATCTTCATGGATCATCCAGTTCCTTTGGATTCTCTTGTCAATCACGGGTTGTTCCAAACTTGTCACAACCTAAGACTCTAGACTCTGCTTAAGTGTACTTCATACATCACAATCATTCCTATTTCATTTGGAGTTTTTACATCGCATATCTGATTTCATTCGAAGTTATTACATCACAAATCCAAAATTATCTAGATTTATCAGTTTTATTCTAATTATAGGGCGTTTAAATCCTTTTATCAAGTCTATTTTCATTTTATAGTTCGATCTCTCTGGATCATTTTTCATTTGATTTAACGTGCGATTTCTCCAGGTCATTTATTGTTTAAGTTAAAAGGACGATCTCTCTGGATCAATTAATATTTAATTTAAGAGGACGGTCTCTCCAGATCGTTTAATGTTTAATTTAAGGGAGACAGTCTCTTTGGATCTTTTATTATTTATGTTGCGGGGATGATCTCTTCGAATCATTTAGCGTTCCAATCTAGGGTTTTGATCTCTTCAGATCCTTGCTTAATCCGTTTAATCATCGGCAAAGGGACTCAACGACCAAGAAATCCCATCTGCTCACTCTTTGGTGAAGGGACTTACTTTCCATATATGCTCATCCACTTGCTCTCCAACAAGGAAGATTGCACCATGCACTTCGGTCCCATCACTCTTTTTGGAACGTTAAGGCGATCAATATCAGTCATCACATTTAATGTGGATTTTTAAAAATTCAAATATCCAAATCATATCAATGAAAAAAAATTGAAATCCTAAGTGCTCATCCCACACACCCGACTTAGAGCGTGCCTAAAGAACAACCTAGGTCTCGTACTCATGTAAGTGGTTCGACATTGTTATTATCCTAAGCAATCACCCTAGACATCCGACTTAGAGAGTGGCTTAGGACCAATCTAGGTTTTGTGAACATATAAATGGTATGAGGTATTACTATCATTATTGCTACATACAAAAAAATGCAGGAAAATAAATGAAAATGCGGAGTGAAGGAATTGGATTTGATACCAGTTCATCCCTATCATAGGATTTCAATTCTCCAACCAGATCCCTGGTTGTTCCTTGATGCATTCGCTACAGGTGGAGGTTTCCCCGGTCAGACCATTGTAGTTCGATTCCTTACGTACTATTGTAGTTGGGTACTTCAAACCAATTTCTCTATCATATCATGAAGGTGTCGACATTCATTCGTTACATGTCCATCCAGCTCATAGAAGATGTAGAACTTCTTGATCTTTTCTCCCGATCAGTAGGCACTCTTCTTGCAGGCTTTCAATAGAGGATTTGACCCTAGTGTCCAGATATATCCTCTACGGGATTTTAATCGAGTCGGTGTAGGAAAAGAACTTCGACTCCCTCCTTTGTCAATCGAATCCCTTATGTTGTCAAAGGTTCTCCTTTTTCCTTTATCTTTTCTGCTTCCCGCTCCGGACGGTCCTTTGTCATCCATAGCATTAACTTCAATATCCATAATTTCATCCTTAGCTTCATCATCTTCCTATCATAAATATCTCTCAGCTTCATAGTTGAATTCCACAAGATCCATAGGTGGATCCCTTTCCGGTGCATCTTTGAAGTCTGTCTTGCTCGCAATTCCATATAATACAGCCATTAGGATTAATGACGGATCCGGCAAGTCCACTACGGAAGCTACTGCATTGAACCATATCAAATAGCTTCTGAAGGTCTGTCCGGTCCTTTGTTTCATGCTTAACAATGTTAGTACATTCTTTGATCGTGAGATGTGAACTCTGAACTCTCTCAAGAATTTGCTCACTAGGTCGGTCCATGTGCTTATAGACCTATTCTCTAGCTGTCTGAACCACGTCACCACCAAGTCTGTTAAGTATAATGGAAAACACCTCCCTATTACCTCCTCAGAAGCATACAACACCTCCATATGTCAGATGTATCTTATTTGATGAATCGTCGGATTTGTGTTTTCATCGTACATTTTTGATGTCGGAAGCTTGAAATCGAGAGAATTTCTCGCGTTCCCAATTTCAAAAGTGAATGGATTTCTATTTACATCCTTCTGACCTTGATCTAGGGGTCATCCTCTCACTATTCTTCTTACCAATTCAATAATTCGATTTTCATTATCCAGTGAAGGTCTTTGTCCAAAAGCGATATTCTACCCCCTGCTTCTGTAATGGAATTCTGGTACATAATCTGGCACATACCTCACTAGCTGCACATTAGCGTTCTGATTCGCATCTCTGGTTTCATTCTGTCCTCCATTTCTATGGGGAAGCTCTGGCACATACTCTTTAGGTTGTTTCTCATGCATGTTCTGATTTGCATTCCTAGCTCCAACGTTATCTATTATTGCCGTTCTAACAGTCACACCAGCATTGCCTCCGAGTATAGTTCTCTCAGTATTAGGTTGATTTGTTTGCAGGGGCATTGTTCCTGTTTGCTCCACTCCAACTCCAGATACTCATACATTTGTTCCCTGTAACAACCTTAATCGAGATTACCTAGAATTAAAATTTAAAATATGCTTAATTAATTTTAACTACTTAATTGAATAAATTTGGGGAATTAATGATTAAATTTAAAAGGGACTTCGAATGAGAATAAATTAGGAATTTATTGAATTTTTCTTTTTGTAGGTAATTTTTATATTTAATAACATAAGAACAATTTGAAGAAAATAAATAAATAAATTGTACGAAAATAATTTCAATATTTGAAATATGTATTTCTTAATTAATGGTTTATTTTATTAAAAATATGGAGAATAATTTTTCATCTTAAAAAGTTGTATTTAATTTGATAAACTATATCAATATTTAAAAAAAAATGAGAATTTGACATGTTTATTTTGAGAAAATTGTATAAATCAATGTTAGCTAAATTAGAACATTGTTTAAATCAAATTAGTATTTATAAAGTGTTGAAATGAAATAATACAAATTATTAACACTTTTGTTTTAGGAAAATTAGTAACACTTGACTAATGGATCTACATGTTAACCCATTTAACTCAAATTGGAGAAATAACAAATGAAAACATATGTATATTATTTTTCACTCTCATTTCAACACCGAAACCAAAAAAAACATAGAAAAATACTCTAACTCAAAAAACCATAGTTTTCAAATTTCCAAATTAAAGATTGAAATCAAAGAGTTTTTGTTCATTTCTACTGTATATTGATAAGAGGTAATCTCCTCCACCTTTATATGCATCTAACTAGGGATTTAATTCAGTTTTAATTTCTCATTTTGATCATTCCTATCCAATCTTTGACCATAGTCTAGGTTGCAGTTAAAATAGGACGACATAGGAGGTTCTAAGCTAATATCTTCCGTTCCAGGTTTGTTTAGGTGAGTTTATCTCACAATTTCTAGTTTAAGATGAATGTCTTCTGCTGTTATATGAATTTGATTGAATCTCTAATGTATATGATCTCAGTATATTGATGAATCCTTTGTCTATTCGAATTTGATTCTCTGTTTATTGAAAACCCACTTATGAAATCATGATTTTCATTCAATTATACATGTATATATGCTTGCATGTTTGCTTGTTTAGTAACCCAAATCATTAGAGAAGCAACATAGGAGATATGAGTGAAATTCGATCATCGAAGAGCCACTAGAATCGCTTAGGAGTCAGCCCAAGCGAGGTAACCGATGGATCGATAGGCCCTACTTGTGCACCAGTCACAGCCTGGACTTGACTCCCAAGCTGTGTTCTAGTGTCCCGCTTATTTTCCCAAGTGATTCCCTGGGATTGATTACTTGATTTTGGTGTTGCATTTCATATCAATTTCATCGATATTTGCACATTTTGGTTGTGAATTGATGAATTCATTTTGATGTTTTATACTATAGAGTTGTTTTATGGATCTTGGGATTAAGACACACTTATGATGCGCGTTTTCAAATCGAATTTATAAAAGATTGATTTCTAAATCAAACCATTTTATGAAAATCTTTTAAGTACAAATCTAATTTCTATATAAATAGTTATATATATAGTGTCATTCTCTTTGAAAATGGTTTTAAAAATGATTTTTAGCGATGATTTAAAAAGTGTACTTATATATATATATATATTCACTATAAATCAATGTTTTACCAAAAATGATTTTAAAGTAAACAATTTTATAAAAATTGCATGATATCAGTCAAATGAGGAATTGATTTAGATAGTTAAATAAAATGAGTGGTATTGAATGCTTGCATTTTTTATCGGTTATTTCTCATACTTGCTCGACCGAGCTATTGCTAATATAAGTGTAGATTACTATTTTATAATAAACTTTTAGGCAAAACTGTGTGGTATGGGACACATGGGGGTTATCTATTTGGTTGCTATATGAAAGTATTTAACACCTTTATTGATGAGTTCATGACATGCCTTCGAAGTTTGTAGGACTTGTTCCTATCTTGGAGTTTATAGGTCTCGTACCTACTTGATGTTTATAAGTTTCATACCCATCTTGATGTTTATAGACTTATACATCTATCATGGATTTACATGCATGCTGATGAATTTATTTCATAGATCTTGGAGGGCCCATTCCCCCTTATTGTGAGGTTTTTAGATTTCTATTTGTTAGATTTTGGATTTGATGTTGTTTGAATTATCACCAAATCATTTCGAGGGTTTTTTTCTTTTAATAATTTATCTTGAGTTTTTGTATTCGGTGATTTGAAGTTATTGATGCATGTTTGATATTTGTCGATATATGACTATATTTAAGGTCCAGTCCACTTTATCTATCATTCGTTTTTGCTAACTATCTTAGTCTAAACTGATCCATTTGTTATTTTTATAATACTCAGGTTAGACCGAGATGTTTTAGGTCCTCTAGCTTGATGATTTAGAGTGGATGTACTATCTGTTATCTTGTAGTTACATTTGTCATCTATGTATATATGTGATGTTATGTTGTATCATATGTTAAGGTAGACTCCCTTTGTGTAAATATTCATATTTTTAGATGTTGCACTTTGTATATGTGTACTCTACATCATGTATCTATTTTGGTTGGTTTGGACTTATATGTATTTGTATTCTGCTATGTCTGATCTGTGACTTTGTGATCCATATTTATTATATGTTATTTTGGATTTTATTATAGCTATCGTAGTTTTGTTTTAAGCCTGAATTTTATACGTCGATTCCACTTGATTAAAGTAATGTATAACATATTAATCAACATATCGATGCTCGCTTAAAGTAAAATTCATGGATGGTCGCTCCTAACTAGACCTATTCTCTGCACCAATTGACAATATTACTTTGTAATATTGTTTGTTAGTGTGGGTCTCTGGGTGGGGCGCCACACTTCTTGTCCTTGGTTCCGAATTCCAACAACTCTAATTATTTTTGTTGTCCCATCTTTTTGAAGTATCCTTCAATCATTTTCTATTGTCTAGTTATCACTCCATCCTACATCTCCTTCATCATTCTCTCCATCTCTTATTTGGTCACGTAGATGGACTGATGAAAATTTGAGGACACCTCCTGGCTGCCTCCAGGCTCTGGTTGACTTGCTCCAGTTTTAGATCTAGTTTTTTTTAGCAAAGCTAGTCAGCTTTATAGTGGGCTATGCCATTGTATATAAATAATAAACCGGTATTTTGCACATGCACATAACAACTAAACATGGTTTTAAAGTGGCCATACCACTATACATACAAAAAATTAGATGACCTCCTGAGACGAGGAACCATTATCGTCATCGACTGGAGAAGTCCCCAAGACATGGATAAAGCCTGAGAAATGAGCCGCAATATCTGGATAAAAAACTCAGATTCACTGGAGTATAAAAAATTTATATCCTAAGTGTCATTCGCCAAAATAAGTCTATTTTCATCCCCATCACCTCCATCACAGGAAAGAACTAGATCATCATCAACAGCATGATAATATAACCGTCGACTGTCTCCATCTCCACCTAAAAATATATAATAACAATTAAACTCTGTACTATATCTCATCTCAGAATTCACATTTACCCAAGAGTTCTCCCTGGAGTTCCACTTAATCACTAGAGGCTGAATGACAGCAACAACAAAAGGTGCATAAATAATAGTGGATAAGATCGTAGGAAGAGAAGACGTAACAATAACAGGAAAGGAGCAACAACAACAACATCAGTAGTAGGAACCTCTATATTATAATCAGGGGGATTACAGATCACAACAGGGGCTTTAGTAGAAGAGTCAGAGAGTGGGGTAACCTGATCAAACAAATTGGAAGGGCAAGACTTTGGAACCCACTTACTAGCAGGAGGCCGAGGAAGGGGGATCTTTTTCGGGATAGAAAGAGGAGGTTCACCTGAGGTATCGAATTAAGGGTGATGCTTGAAAGCTCCACATGACTGAAGGAGTGACATATCTTATAGATATCAGGTTCCCATCCATAGTGAACATCAATTACCGCAACATGGCCTTCATTGGGACATACTCTGAGCTTAGAAGGAAGAGGCTCGTATGGGGTAATTCCAATTAGAGCTTTAGGATAAATGATTGTACCTCTAAACACTGTATTCAAGTCAAAACACTTTAAGATATCCAACTAAACTAGAAATCCAGTTCAAACCAAGCAATGATTGAAGAATAGAGGAGATATGAGAGAAGTGGGACCAAACAGGAATAGATAAAACCTAATCTCTCGCACTATCAATGGACTTGCTCCATGAAGTAATAATAAGAGGTTTTCCTTCAATGAAAATAGGCTCAGCCTTAAGCACACGCTGTCTTTCCTCCTTTTTAGAGAACTTAAAGAAAAACATAGAATTATCAAACCGAACCTATAGACCACCCTTAAGTTTACAACGGTTCTTACAATGTCCCCAAACAATATGGTATGCAGGATTCGAATCAAGAAAGAACCCAACAAGGTAGTCGGCCTAATAGTGTTCTCCATCGTGAATGAACTCAAAAGGAGGAAACAAGACCTCGTCAACTGTTAGTTCCTAAGATGATGGTTTTGATGACAACCACCTTACAACTTGTTATAAAATATAAATACCAATAATCTTGTCTAGATATATATGTATATGCAGAATATATATAAATACGTAGGTATTGGAAATGAAGACGGTACAGTATAAGATTCAAGGCTGAGTATAGAGATTCAAGATTGATGAATTCAAGATTGACATAGGCATCAAGACTGAAGACACATGATTATCAAGAGTTCAAGATAAGTAATAGAGTCTAGATTTATGTCAAAACATCATAATAGCACTTAAATCATTATTCGGATTTTAATTATGGAATGGAATCCACTTTCTCGCTTTAATACTGGATGGAACTCACGACCTCTTTAGTGGGATGGAACCCACAATTCTTCTCTTGTGGCATGGAATCCGCGAAATTTTCAAAATGATTTATTTTTTCAAAACTATCTTTTTAAAGTCATTTTAATCAATTTAAATATTTTATCCTTAATTCAAAAACAATTATTAATCATATTAATTTCACAATCATCTCTTGTTTTTTAAACTATATCTTGATTTTAGTATTTTAGCTTTAATATATTTTAAATAAATCTACACTTAGTTTTTAATATTACTTTTATACTATAGATTATATATTTTAAGATTACTTTCTAAAACTCTTTTATAAATTTAAACTATATTCAAATTGGTTTACAAAGTTTAGATATTGTTTTGACAAGTTTTAGAATAGAAATCATTTTAAAGCAAAATCTATTTCCAAAATTAACATAGGCATGTCGACATCCCTCATCCCCCCATGTCGACATGGTGACCATAAAACTTAAATTTCAAATTTTCAAAAGAAGTGTATATTCGTCATAACCTTTCATGAATGGAATTGATCATTGTTCGCCTATAAATATCTGTTGTTTTCAATGAATTTTAAGTTAGTTTTTCTTCATTTCTTCACTGCTTCTTCTCCACTCAAATATTTTCTTAATTTTCAAATGTTTTAACAAAAATCTACTGAAATCCTAAGTTGAATCAAACTCGGTCATCTCTAATTTGATTCTTTGCCGCTCTCTCTCAAAGATCTCGGTGCTATTTAGAGTTTTAGGATTATTTATAATCAAAGAAGTGACCAAGTCTCTCAATCTATCAAAGTGATATTAAAAATAGTGTGACTGTGGCCCGTAAATCAAGTGGATGTGATTGTAGCCCGTAAATCAATTAGGTGATCTTGTAGCTTGGTTAATCAAGAGAGTTTTCTCTAGACTTGGAGACAAGAGGGTGTATCTCGTGGCCTTGAAATCGAGGTCGTAATATCGACATTATATTTGAAAAGAAATCTGCATAATAAATTGTATGGTATTGAATGTAGGGTAACTCTGAACCTGTATAAAATTTCGATGTGTTCTTTCCTATACTGCTTTTATTTACTATTTGTATTCATGTCTAACTATGGGATTGTTTCTATGTTTATTAATTGCATCTGTTTGTGTTTAATTTCAAAAGATTTCAAAATTTCTATAAAATCCATTAAATACTATTCACCCTCCTCTTGTGTTAATCCAGCCTTAAGATCCATAATCCGCATTTCCTACATCAACCTCCACTAGTTCAAAGGAACATGGTACATAATCTACTACGTTGCATGATAAAAATTTAAACAAAGAAGTCCATTTAGGAACTTGAGGGGCATTAGTCGGAGAACGTGGATGGGGAGATACCAGAATGGTGAGAGGATCAGAAGGGTTCATACCAACATAAATCAACTTTGGGTTTGCAGGGACATAGTCATTCTTTTCAGCATTTTCATAAGCAGGATGAGTGCACAAAAAAGGGATCGAAATCAACTCTAGAGATATATAAATTTCATCCATCCACATTCATTCCATCATCAGTTTTCAACCCCGCATTCACATCATAAGCAAAATCTTTAACACAGTTTAACCCAACTTCAAAATTAGAGCAACAGGGTGCATATGCTGCAGAAGTAAGAAGAGAGGATAATAAGTGCTCACTAGAGACAGAATAACCCAATCCTTCAATTCGAGCTCCTAGTATTAGGCCTCTTCATCTCCTTCAAATCTCAGATTCAAGCTTCATGTTTTCAGATCTAGATTTGTTCTAAGTGAAAGCACCAAAATGTTAACCTGAAAAATGGATCAACGTCCTAAATCAGGTTGAAAGCACCGATCAAATTAA
The DNA here is from genome assembly GCA_030765085.1 of Allium cepa. Lineage (NCBI taxonomy): Eukaryota > Viridiplantae > Streptophyta > Magnoliopsida > Asparagales > Amaryllidaceae > Allium > Allium cepa. The sequence goes on along the minus strand of CM060939.1, from coordinate 639,582,385 downwards.
ATAAACCCAAAACGATAGAAATCATAAATAAAGAAAGCAAAGATAGCAGAAAAGTATAGAACACATAAGAATTTTTATAGTGGTTCGACATAATCTCAGGCCTACGTCCACTTTAATCTTTTATTAATTGTTCACTTTCTGGATTACAACTTGTTTCCTTGAATCTGACCATAATCTAGTGGATATCAGATTTACAATAATTTTTCTAGAGAGTATGAGGGTCACTGGTACTAAGAATTTGCTGATCTAAGTCCTAAAACAGCAAACAATGGTCACTTAGTTGACTCAGATGGAGGAGAGGTTAGATGTGAAGAAGTAGAAGAGTCTCCGCAGTTAAAGAATCTAAATCCTGTTTTGCTTGCAGTAGGCTTACATTTATAGAGGAAACAGTCATGTTGGGCTAGAAATCCATTAGGGGCAGAGTTAAATATTGGCCCGAAGTAGTGTGCAAAGTTGCATAATCTCCCAAGCTAACACCAAATGTCGGTGCCAACCTCTCAAGTTGGTGCTGACCTCTCACCTTAGTTCGAATCACTTTAAACCTTTTTTCATCCTTCTTCTTACTTCATTTCCATGTGCCACATGCTGTTTTCATCGATTGTTGGTTGTCCAAAACAAGTCGATACTTACCTCTCTCCCAAACAGCTCGGTATCAGCCTATTTACCTAATCGGTCAGTTGTGACTTTTTCGTTAGCTCGAAATGACTTGTACTCTTTTACACCTCTCTTTTAATTCTACATGGAGATGTTCTAAGAAGTCACAACATCTAGGAGTTTATAACAGAGGTCGGTACTTACATTAGAGATCGGTACCGACATCTCTCCTTAGTGTATTTTTCGCCCAATTTCTTGAGGCCAACTTTAGTTATTTTAGGTATGCCTTTAAGTTTCAAGTCATTTCATCCTCATTTGAATCTTCTAAGTCCAGTTGAAATCTAATTTGTTAAAAAGTGGGATAACACTTGCCCCGCAAAGTACGCCTTTCAAATGTAAGGTGTGCTTTGCTCAAGAATAAGTTTCAATAACCAATCTTCGATAATTGAGCCCTCCGTCTAACTCAATCTTGGTGGATCGTTCAGTTCCTTCAGATTCTTTTATCAATCATGGGTCGTTTCAAACCTGTTATAGCCTAAGACTCTAGATTCTACTTAAGTGCAGTTCATGCATCACAATCGTTCCGATTTCATTTGGATTTTTTACATCACATATCTCTTATTATAACACATATCTAATTTCATTCGAAGTTATTACATCACATATCCAAAATGGTCCTAGGTTTATCAAAGGATTTATCGGTTTTATTTTAATTACAGGATAGTTAAATCCTTTTATCAAGTCTGTTTGCATTCTAAGTTTCAATATCTTCGGATCATTTTCTATTTAATTTAACGTGCGATATCTTAAGATCGTTTATCATTTAAGTTAAGAGGTCGATCTCTCCGGATCATTTAATGCTTAATTTAAGACGATGAACTCTCCATGTAACAACCCTGGTTTTGAGATTTAAAATCATTTATTTTAAGTAAAAAATAAAATTAGAAAGAATAAAATAGAGTAAAAGATGATAATGTTGGTTATAAATGGTGAATATTGGAAATATGATGATTTGGAAATTTATTGGATTAATTAATAAGACAAAATAATTTAATCAACATTAATTTGTCGAAATAAGTGTGAAATGATGAAAATAAAGTTTTATAAAGCTTTATTATTTTAGTTTGGAGAAAAAATGAATATTATATGGTTTTAATTTGATAAATTGCAATAATTTTGCAAATTATTGCCAATTATTGATTTTGGTTAATTTTATTGTAATTAAAAAGGTGAAATTATGTTTAAAATGAGATTTGGATGTAAGAATGATGTTAATAAGGTTTTTATATTTAATTTACAAGAAAATAATTTTTGTTTAAATTTTGGTTGCTAAAATATTGTTTTATATAAATTATAGTGTAAATTGAGTATTTAAGTAAAAATAAGAGTTTTAATGATGGAAAATAATTTTGATGGCTAAAATATCTTTTATATGTTTTGAAAACATTTTGTTAACTATAAAATAAGTTTATATGATTTATATAAAGTTGAAACTATGGAAATGTAAGTTGTTTTGGCTAAAATATATGGAAATAAAGTGTAAAAACATGAATAACTCAGTTAATTTGGATTAAGCATTAGCACATACAATATTGGGTTTTTGGTTTAAAGCCCACTCACCAGTTTAACTAATGAGAAATCATCTACTTCTCAAATTGAACATATACAAGTTCAGTCTACAGTAAGCTAAAACAAAGCTTCTCAAAGCTAAAAGAAAAAAAACCGTAGAGCCAAAATCCCCAAATTAAAGGCAAGCTTTCAGATTTCTTCGAATTTCCAAAGGTTTTCTCTTCAAAATTTCTAAGGTGAGTTCAATACTCACATATCTATCTCTATTAAGGCTTAATTCTTTGAATTGAGAGACAAGTATCAATAAATAGTTGAATGATTTGAGTAATTTGATTGAATTGTTGAAATTTACAAAGTGGTTGCTGAAATTTATTTGTGAACTTTGCTGTTGTAAAACGACAATATCTCAGTGTAGAATGATCCAAGTTCATTCATTATTTTAATGGCAGAAAGAGATCTAAATAAGATATAACTTCTATTTTGATCATTTTTCGAAATTCTATGTTTAAAGGGGTCTAACTTAAGTTGGAAACTGATGTTATAGCTCAGCCATTTCAAATTTTCTGAGTTGATATCTAACAGTAAAATGAGAATTACTTTTTAGCCATAAATCCGAATTAACTATTGTTTTTTTGTTAGAAAGTTTACTCATTTAGGGAAAAACTTTGATATTGTAAGTTTCTGCAAATTCTATGATCTATTAGGTCGAAATTGGGTTTGAAACTGATATACATGCTCTGCTCTGTCGATTTTCTGAGTTGAAACCGAAAACTAAAATCATCATAACTTTTGAAGGGTAAATCGAAATTGAGTGAAGTTTTTTGCTGTTGGAAGGTATATTTATACATAACAACTTTTATTTTTATCATTTTTTATAAATTCTACAATTTTCTTACCGCAATATGTGTTTGAAGAGCAGATAACCTCTTTGTCCAGTGTTTTTAATTTTAACTTTGAAACATAGAAATGCTTTAGTCGTATCTTTTTCATTTTCGATTGGAATTTGATAAATTTTAATGTTTTCGGAAAGCTTATACTTTTAGCTACAATCTTTATGTTTCATGTTTTGCTAAAATTTGAGCTTTATATAGTCAAAATCATAATTTTTATCGCTGCCCTGAGAATAAACGACGGCGACATTGAATTTAAATCTAGAAATTATTTTGGTCATAACTTTTAAACCGTAAATTCAAATTGAATGATTTTTTTCTTGTTTGAAAGCTGAGACTTTTGCCTACAACTTTTATGTTTTAAGTTTTGTAAAATTATGAGATTAGGTGGTTGAAACTATTTTTACTTCATGATACAATGTCCGACTTTTGAATTTTACTTCATGTTTTGTGATATTACTGAAATGTTTATAGGCCATGATGTCTATCAGTAGACTAGTCAAATTTTGGAGATTTTGAAACTTAAATTTAGGATTAAATTTGAATTGAATTTAAATATCAATTTGAGCGGTTTCTTGGGTTTTTATTCGTTTTCGAGGATGGATTTTTCCAAACCATTTTGAAATAATTTTTAAAATGAATGGGCATTTTAAATTATTGTTGTATGATATTTTTAAAGTATTTTCAAATATAGAATCTATTTATTCTCGATAATATGGAAAATTTCAAATATGCCTTTCAAAATTGGTATTAAAAGCTTGTTTCTCAGGTAAATTATTTTGTATATAGAATACACGTTTTTGCACTATTCGAGCGAATGAGTAAGAGAATTAAATGGTTTGGTAAAACATGTGGTATAGGACACGTGCGTTTATCTTATCGGTTAATTTCTGACTTGTCTGTTAGATCGTTTTGACCTTCGGGTCGAGTTTACGGATGAGATAAGGTAAATTTTTTACCATTTTGAGTGTGAAATTTACTGGTGGTTAGTAAACCGTTTAGTACGAACGTGTGTTATGGGACGCACGTTAACACTATTTGGGTTCCTATTCGAGTGTTTGTGACAGATTTGCCATGGGGCGTGCCAGTACTGAACATTCGTGTCATTGCCATTGCCACGTTTGCTATTGTGGCGTATTTGTCTTTAAGATGTTTGCCATTGCGGCGTATTTGCCATTGCGGCGTATTTACCATTGCGGCGTATTTGTCATTGTGACATTTTGCCTTCTGGCGAGGTACCTATTTGAAATAACAATACTTGGAAAGACTTCGACCACGTGCACGTGCAAACACTTTTAAGATGGCTACTTGACTATTTTCCCAAGTGTATCGGTCATTTCCGAAATTAGTCCTTTGAACTATTCGATATATCTTTGTGGTGATTACCTTTTGGGAATTTGAACTCTGGGAAGTTCTATTTTTGAGATTTGAATTGCCTACACTGGCGTTATATGAGATTTTCCTATGGAGTTTACCTGAGATTTTATTCTCCTCTTTGGAGATATATTTGCCTTATGGCGTGTTTGAGATGGGATCTCTTTATGCATGTTTTTGGTTTGCCAAGATGGCAGGTTTAGGTTTTCCCCTAAACCATATTTGATGTTTTATGAATGTCGATGATATGTGGCTCGCTACTTTTAGCATTTTACGGGTTATTTGATCTCTTTTGAGATTATATGTTTGTAATCCACCTTTCATCATTTAATTGATTACAAGGAAGCCTATAAATCTAAATAGCACTGAGGATCTTGTTGAGATAGTGATAGCGAATCAAACCAGAGATAATCTAGATAGATTTAATGTTGATTTCGGCAGAGTAATGGTAGGAATATGTATAAAGAAATATGGAAGAAGAAGAGAAATGAAAACCAGAAAATTTGAATGAAAATTCGTTGAAAACAACCCCTATTTATAAAAGAACAACAACCATGTCCATTCGTGAAGAGATATGACGAATAGAAACTTCTTTTGAAATTAAAATTTTGAAATTAACTGACACTATGTCGACATGGGTATATTGAGTATGTCGACATCCTAAAGGAAATTTTGATGGTTTTTTTTCTTTGAAAATAACTTTTATCTTATATTAAAACTATTTTAAACTTTTATAAATATACTTAACTATAGTTAAAATACTTAAATAAATATAGAGAATAATATTTTGGTATATACAAAATTTTACTATAATTTTATATCTAAGTATAAATATTAAAAATTAAATATATTATTATTAAAGATAGTTTAAAACTAAGGATAATTTGATTTTGAAATTAAAGATTATTTTGAGGCTAAAAGAATTTAAAACCCGGATAGATGTTTTTGATTCTTTTGAAAGGAATGTTTTGAAAATATTTTGAAAACAAGATATAATTTTGTAAAATCACTTTGAATAAAAAGTTAGCAGATACAAAACAATATTCCACTAGATTTTTTGTAGGTTCCATCCTACTTAGGGTTCCATCCCTTTAACAGGCTCGAAGTGGATTCCATTCCACGAATAAATCGGATTTTAAGATACTAGTGCTTTTTTAGGATTTTTAACAAAATTCCTAATTAAAAAAATAAATTACTTAAAATCTTGATAATCTTGATATTCTTGATACTCATGAGTCTTCAATCTTGATATCTTGAATCTCTATGTTGTACAGTCTTCATTATTAGTACCTGCATGGTTAAATCATGCATATACATATATTTCTAAACTATAATGTTAGTATTTATATTTTATAATCCTATTCTAAGGTTGTTGTCATCAAAACCATCATCTCACGGACTAACAATCTCCTCCTTTTTGATGATGACTACCTTTGTTTGTAAAATATTACTTCTATCCTAATAACTCCCCCTTAATCTATGCCTAACTATCTAATTTTATACTTCTCCCCCTTTGTCATCAGCAAAAATAACTCCAAACTATATGAATCCCCTTAAATTTTCCCCTTAAATTTAATACTCTATGACATGTGATTATAATGATAGTGTTATCATAAATAATCAACACTTAGATCTAAAACTAAAACTTAGTCTTAAATTACTAACTATCCTAACTAAGTATCCATATAATAATACTTTAATAGAACACATATAAGAACACAAATTATTCATTAATTATATAGTTATATATACATTTTCATGGAAAACGTAAGAAAGAACATACAACAATAGGAAAAAGAGAAAAGAAACTAATGAGTGTCTTTGAAAATGGGAGATCTATGAACCGAACAATTTGGATAGTGGAAACAGAAATTTTCACGTTGTTCGACAAGATTTCCATCTTTGTCAAAGCACACTTAACCAACGCAAACGACTTTGTCGTCTTCTTCCGCATGCACTTCCTCCATGGGGACTTCTTCTTCTTCTTCTTCTTCCTCGCTGGCCTCTTGTACTTGATCTCCTGAAGAGTCTTCGTCAATTAAGATTGGGTTAGCATGATTATCCAGTAGAAATTTTTGCAAACTCCTAAGGATTTTGCCTTGCCTCTCTTGTTCTTTGGCTATTCGAAGCTGCATCACTTGGATTTCAGTCATTAACTGAAGTGCATCTTTCAGAGAATCCTCCATTTTCGTCACACGAGCGAGCGTTGTTCGTTGAAACAGTCCAGAAGTGGGAGAAGGGAATGAAAAGGTTGAATTTATGTTTGATTTGGAAGAGGAGGCCATTGCTTATTTAATTTCAGAAGATATAACAGGTAAATAATAGAAAGAATGAATAGAATTTCGAAAATAAGAAGAATATATAACCAATTATTTGAATTTTGATGGGAAAAATTTTCAAAAATAAAAAATCATTGTATGTCGACATAGGGTACAAGGGGATGTCGATATGGTGCTTGAATTTTTGCTATTTAATTTATTTTGATCTAATTTTTAATAATACTTTGTTATTTATATTTTTTATATTTCAGCTATTGAACAAATACCTAATTCTCTTCTTAATTTAGTAAATATAGATTCATTTAATGGTTTTGTTAATATATGAGCAATTTGATTCTCGGAATTAATATAATCTACAGTAATTAGTTCCTTATTTAAATTATCTTTGAGAAAATGATGCCTTATATCAATATGTTTAGTTCGAGCATGTTGAGTAGTATTTTTGGATAAATTTATCGCACTAGTATTATCACAATAAATTGGTGATTTTGAGAAATTTAAACCATATTCTTTTAAAGTTTGTTGCATATATATTACTTAAGAACAAGCCAATGCAGCAGAAATATATTATGCTTTAGTTGTTGATAAAGAAACTGTGTTTTTCTTTTTACTAAACCAGGAAATCAGAGAATGCCCCAAAAAGTGACAAGTTCCACTTGTACTTTTTCGGTCTGATTTACAACCAGCATAATCAGCATCACAGTAAGATATTAAGTCAAAAGAATAATTTTTAGGGTAAAATAAGCCATAATCAGAGGTGTGTTTAACATATCTTATAATACGTTTTACGGGTTTTGAGTGGGTCTCTTTAGCTTGGGATTGATATCTTGCACAGAGACAAACACTATGCATGATATCAGGTGTACTAGCAATAATATAGAGTAGTGATCCAATCATTCCTCTATATAATTTTTGATCTACATCTTTCAAGAGATCTTCTTTACTCAGGTACTCATTGGTTGCCATGGGAGTGGGTTTTCCACTTGTAGTAGTCAAACCAAATTTATTAATTAGGTCTTTAGCATATTTTTCTTGTGTTTTATTTGTAATCCTAAAAAGAAGTTTAGTTCATCCATATGACTCATCTCAAACTCTTTTGTCATTATTTTGGAAAATTCTTTATTCATTTCAAAATTAGTTGATCCAAAAATGATATCATCTACATAGACTTGTAGTAGTTGAATATCATTTTTATTCTTTTAATAAAAAGAGTATTATCTACTTTACCAATTTCAAAGTTTGATTGTAATAAGTAAGATCTTAGTCTATCATACCAGGCTCTAGAAGCTTGTTTTAGACCATATAAAGCTTTCTTAAGCTTGTAAACATGATTTGGTAATTTTTCACTTTCAAAAAGTGGTGGTTATTCAACATATACTTCCTCTTTTACAAACCCATTAAAAAATGCGCTTTTAACATCCATTTGAAATTATTATGATATGCGAAAGCAAGTAGAATCCTAATTGCTTCTAATCTTGCTATGGGAACAAAGATTTCATCAAAATCTCTTCCTTCTTCTTGACAATAAGCTTGAGCGACTAATCGAGATTTATTTCTAACTACCTCTCCTTATTCATTCATTTTATTTTTATAAACCCATTTAATTCCAATTATAGTTTTATTTTCAGGTCTAGGAACAAGTTCCCAAACATCATTTCTAGTAAATTGATTTAGTTTTTCTTGCATAGCCAAAATCCATGAATCATCATTTGATGCTTCTTTTGGATTCTTGGGTTGAATAGTTGATATAAAAGCTACATTACTCATTTGACTTAGTTGATTTCTAGTTTTAACAATAGATTGCATATCTCCTAGTATATTTTCAATAGGGTGATCTTTTAAAAGTTTAGTCCTTTTATTAGGATGATTAATTTCATTATAAATTTCAGTTTCTTTTGAGTGATTAAATCCTTTTCATCATTTGTATCTTCAAAATTTTTGAGATTTTCATCGAACGAAACATGCATTGTTTCTTCAATGGTGTTAGTTCTTAAATTAAATACTCTGTACGCTTTACTTTTATTAGAATATCCGATAAATATATCTTTGTCAGATTTAGGATCAAATTTATCTAAGTTATCTTTAGTATTTAGAATAAAACATTTACTTTCAAAAATTCTAAAATAAGATACTTTAGGTTTCTTTCAATGAAGAAGTTCATAAGATGTCTTATCAGTTAAACGTCTAATTAAAATTCTATTTAAAATATAACAGACGGTAGCAACTGCTTCTGCTCAAAAATGCTTTGGTAGATTACTATCTGAAAGAATAGTCTCACACACTCTTGGATCGTCCTATTTTTACGTTCTAATACTCCTTTTTGTTGTGGAGTTCTTGGAAATGAAAAATTGTGAGTTATTTCCCTTTTTATTGTAGAATTCTTCAAACTTTTCATTTTCAAATTCACCACCGTGATCACTACGAATGGTTATAATTTTTAGAGAAAGTTGATTTTGAATCCTTTTTGTAAAGTTCTTAAAACATTCAAAAGTATCACTTTTATGTGTCAAAAATATTGTCCATGTAAATCTAGAATAATCATCTACAATTACAAAAACATATTTACTATGATTTATTGACAGAATTTGAGATGGACCAAATAAATCAAGATGAAGTAATTCAAGACGTTTTTAAGGTTGAAATAATATCTTTTAATTTAAAAGAACCTTTTCTAAGTTTTCCTAATTGACATACATCACATAGACTATCTACTTTAAAATTCATTTAGGAAGACCTCTTACTAGATCATATTTTGACAGTCTAGATAAGAGTTTGAAATTCAAATGCACAAATATCTTATGCCAAATCCAAAGGTCGCTTGTATTTGCCAAGAGACACAAGTTATCATTTGAAACTTTCATACTAAGAATATAAATATTCTTTTTTCTAATTCCCTCAAATATTATGGTTGAATTATTATCTTCAATGTGACACTTATATTTTTCAAATTTAATTTTATATCCTTTATCGCAGAGTTGACTTGTACTTAGCAGATTATGTTTCAGATTCTTAACTAGCAAAACATTAGTAATAATAGGAGTTTCAGAGTCACTGACTTTGCCGATGCCAATCACATATCCTTTTGAATTGTCTCCAAAGTTAACCAGTCCTCCGTCTTTGTATATTATATCATTCAATATATCTGGATTGCTAGTCATGTGTCTAGAACATCCATTATCGAGTATCCATTTGTTCTTTTTGATCTGCACAATTTGTCCGTTGTGGATTGATTCCTCAACTCCTATAAAGCATGTTTCCTGCGCATCAAATAATTTTGGTAGACAACTTGAATTTGAACATTGATTATATGCAGACTCATGAGACAATGATGATCTGAATATTTCTAAACTAGTATTAACAAACATAGCCATTTTAAAAACTTTTCAAAAATCAGATTATGAAACTTTGAAAACCTTGCTCTGATACCAAATGTGGAAAATGCGGATTACAGATATTAAGGCTAGGATAAACATTAGAGGGGGGTGAATAGTGTTTTAAAAAATTATTAAATCCTTTTGAGTTTTTATTAATTTGAGCACAAATGTATGCAATATTCAGACATAGATATGATCACAGAATCAAACATAGTGGCAAAAATAAAATAAAAGCAGTAAAGGAAAGAACACAACGGATTTTATACTGGTTCGAAGTTACCCTACATCCAGTCCCGCACACAAGTACAGATTTCCTTTCAAAAGCAATTGTACAATCACACCCTCGATTTCAAGGCTACGAGGTACATCCTCCAGATTCACAATCCTCTGGGCATATATACTTGATTTCACGGGCAAAAAGTTCACCCAATTGATTTCCAAGGCTACAATCACACCTTTTCTCGCTTGATTGATTTCCAAGGCTACAATCACACCTATTCTCGTTTAATTGATTACAAAGAAGCCTATAACTCTGAATAGCACTGAGGATCTTGTTGAGATAGTGATAGAGAATCAAACCAGAGATAATCTAGTTAGATTCAGTGTTGATTTCGGCATAGTAATGGTAGGAATATGTATAAAGAAATGTGGAAGAAGAAGAGAAATGAAAACCAAATAATCTGAATGAAAATGCGTTGAAAACAACCACTATTTATAGAAGAACAACAGCCATGTCCATTCGTGAAGAGATATGATGAATAGACACTTCTTTTGAAATTTAAATTTTGAAATTAACTGACACCATTTCGACATGGGTATACTGAGTATGTTGACATCCCAAATGAAATTTTGATGGTCTGTTTTTCTTTGAAAATAACTTTTATCTTATATTAAAACTATTTTAAACTTTTATAAATATACTTAAAACTATAGTTAAAATACTTAAATAAATATAGAGAATAATATTTTGGTATATATAAAATTTTACTATAATTTTATATCTAAGTATAAATATTAAAAATTAAATATATTATTATGAAACATAGTTTAAAACTAAGGATAATTTGATTTTGAAATTAAAGATTATTTTGAGGCTAAAAGTATTTAAAATCCGGATAGATGTTTTTGATTCTTTTAAAAGGAAGGTTTTGAAAAACATTTTGAAAACAAGATATAATTTTGTAAAATCATTTTGAATAAAAAGTTAGCGGATACAAAACAATATTCCACTAAATTTTTCGTAGGTTCCATCCTACTTAAGGTTTTATCCCTTTAATACGCTCGAAGTGGATTCCATTCCACGAATAAATTGGATTTTAAGATGCCAGTGCATTTCTAGAGTTTTAACAAAATTCCGAATTAAAAAAATAAATTACTTGAAATCTTGAACTCTTGATAATCTTGATATTCTTGATACTCATGAGTCTTCATTCTTGATATCTTGAATCTCTATATTGTACAGTCTTCATTTTTGGTACCTGCATAGTTAAATCCTGCATATATATATATATATATATATATATATATATATATACTATAATGTTAGTATTTATATTTTATAATCCTATTCTAAGGTTGTTGTCATCAAAACCGTCATCTCACGGACTAACATCCCATCCACTCGCTCTCCGCTAAGGGAGATTGCACCCTGCACTCCGGTCCTGTCTCTCTGGTCGGAACTCTAAAACGATCAATATCAGTCATCACATTCAATGTGGAATTTTAAAAATTCAAATATCCAAATCAAAGAAAATCCAAAAAGTAGAAATCCTATGCCCTCATCCTAAACATCCGACTCAGAGCGTGCCTAGAGACCAATCTAGGTCTTGTACACGTGTAAACGGTCCGAGGTTATTTTTATCCTAAGCAAGCGCCCTAGACATTCGACTTAGAACATGACTTGGGACCAATCAAGGTTTTGTGCACATCTAAGTGGTTTAGAGGTATTATTGTCTTTATTACTAAATACGAAAATAAAAATGCAAGAAAATAAATCAAAAGGTAAAGTGGAGGAATCAGATTTGATTCCCCATTCACCCCAATCATAGGATTTTGAGTCTCGGACCAGATCCCTGATTGTTCCTTGATGCATACACTGCAAGTGGTGGTTGCTTCAGCTGCAGCATTGCAACTTGATTCTTCACATACTATTGTAGTTGGTTGCTCCAAAACAGTCCTCTATCATATTACAGAAGTGTTAGCGTTTGTTTGTTTTATGTCCATCCAGATCATGAAAGATGCAGAACTTTCCAAATCATTTCCCTCGATCAGTAGTCTCTCTTCTTGTAGGCTTTCGATAGAGAATTTACTCCTAGTGTCTAGATATACCCTCGCTGGGGTTTTAGTAAAGTCAGTATAGGAAGATAAGGTTGACTCCCTCCTTTATCGCTTCGGTTCCCCCAAGTTGTCATCGGTTCTCCTTTTTCCTTTGTTTTTTCCGTTTCCCACTCCGGACAGTTCTTTGTCATCCACGGTGTTAACTTCAACTTCCACAACTTCATCCTCAGCTTCAGCATCTTCCTCTCACAAATATCGCTCAGCTTCATAGTAGAATTCCACAAGATCCATATGTGGATTCCTTTCCGGTGCACCTTTGAAGTCGGTCTTACTCGCGATTTCAAATACTGCTGCTATTAGGATTAATGATATATACAGCTTGTCCATTGCAAATGCTGCTGCGTTGAATCATTTCAAATGGCTTCTTAAGGTCTGTTCGGGCCTTTGTTTTATTGTTGATGCATACAACTTGTCCACTGTAACTGTTGCTGCATTGAGTCATTTCAAATAGCTTCTTAAGGTCTGTTCGGGCCTTTGTTTTATGCTTGACAGTGACGGTACATTCTTTGGTCATGAGACATGATCTCTAAACTGTCTTAAGAATCTGCTCACTAAGTCGGTTCAGGTGCTTACGGACCTATTCTCCAACTATCTGAACCACATTACCACCAAGTTCTTTATGTATAATGGGAAACACCACCCCATTACCTCCTCCGAAGAACCCTACACCTTCATATGTTGAATATATCTCATCAGATGAATTGTCGGATCTATCTTTTTGTCGTACATTGCCAACGTTGAAAGCTTGAAATCAGGAGGATTTATCGCGTTTCAGAATTAAAAGCAAACGAATTTCTGTTTATATCCTCCAGACCCTGATCTGGGAGTCCTCCTCTCACTATTCTTCTTACCAATTCAGCAACTCAATTTTCACCGTCCAACGAAGGTCTTCGTCCAACAACAATATTTTGCCTCTTCTCCTATACGGCAATTCTGGTACATAATATGACACATACCCTACTGGTTTCACATTAGCATTCTAAACTACACCTCTGGTTTCATTCTATCCTCTGTTTCTATCAAGAACCTCTGGCACATACTCTACCGGTAGTTGCTCTTGCACATTCTGACTTGCGTTCCTAACACCAGCATTATCTATTCCTGACATTCCAGTAGTCACACCAACATTGGCCCCGACTATAGTTCTCTCAGTATCAAGTTGATTTGTATGCGGGGGCATTATTCCTATTTGCTCTTCTTTAACTCCAAATACTCCTTCATTAGCTCCTTGTCCTTGGTTCTGAATTCCAGCAACTTCAGATATACCTTGTTGTCCTTTCTTTTGGATGTATCCTTGAATCATTTCCTATTGTCTTGTCATCACTCCATCATGCATCTCCTTCACCGTTCTCTCCATGTCTTCTCTAGTCATGTAAATGGATTAATGAGAATTTGAAGACATCTCCTGGTTGCCCCCAAGTTCTAGTTGGCTTGCTCTAATTTTAGATTTAGTATTAAGCCTCTTCATCTCCTCTAATTCTTAGACTCAAACTTCAATTTTTCCGATCCAAATTTGTTCTTAGTGAAGCACCAAAATGTCAACCTGAAAAATGGATCATCATCTAGAATCAAGATGAAAGCACCAGTTCAGATTGAATAAACACAAAAGTATTAGAAATCCTAGATCAAGCAAGTAAATATAGAAGAAAATTACAGAACACACAAGAATTTTTATAATGGTTCAGCATAGTCTTAGGCCTACGTCCATTTTAATCTTTTATTAGTTGTTATCTCTCTAGATTACAACTAGTTACCTTAGATCTGACCATAATCTGGTAGATATCAAATATTCAACGATTCTTTCAAAGAGTTTGAGGGTCACTAGTACGAAGAATTTGCTGAACTAAGTCCTATAACATCAAATAGTCGTTTCCTAGGCGACTTTAATGGAGGAGAAGTTAGAGGTGAAGAAGTAGAAGAGTCTCCACAGTTAGAGAATTAAATCCTACTTTGGTTGCAAGTAGTCTTGTATTTATAGAGGAAACAGTCATGTTGGGCCAGAAGTCTACCTGGGATAGGTCCATATATCGATCCGAAGTAGTGTGCAAAGTTACAGAATCTACCGAGCTAACACAAGATGTCGGTGCCGACCTCTCAAGTTGGTGGTGACCTCTCACCTTAGTTCAAATCACTTCGAAACTTCTTGCATCTTTCATTGTAATTCATTTCCATATGTCCCATGTTGTTTCCATCGATCACTGGTTGTCCAAAAAGAGTCGGTACCTACCTCTTTCCCAAACAGCTCCGTATCAGCCTATTTGCCTAAGAGGTCGGTGGTGACTTTTTTCCTTTGCTCGAAATTACTTACCTCTTTTGCAGCACTATTTTAATTCTATACGGAGGTGTCCCAAGAAATTGCAACATCTATGGAGTTAACAAGAGAGGTAGGTGCCTGCATAGGAGATCGGTACCGACATCTCTCCTTAGTGTATTTTTTGTCCAAATCTCTTGAGCCCAATTCCCTAGTCAATTTATGTGTGATTCCAAGTTTTTAACTTGTTTCATCCTCACTTAAGTCTTCTAAGTCTAGTTGAAATCTGCTTTGCTAAAAAGCGGGTTAACAATAACATTCACGGTTGTGTTTACTTCAGATCCTTATAAAATTCAGAGGTTGATTCAATCGAATCATAGTTTTATTCTTCGTTAAATGTGAAAATCTTAGACTTTATCTTTAGGTAATTCTAAATTTATCTTAGTATATATTCACCATGTTAATGAAGTTTAAATCACACATACTACATCTTATCTCATCATCTTTTCATTATGTTGACTCCATTATGTTGATCCAAAGTTCAGATTTAATATATGTTAATTATTATAAATCTAATCTCGTCATTTGTTCATTATGTTAACCCAAGGTTTAGATCTAATATAAGTTAATTAGTAGTATGTTCGTTATGATAATATAAGTAGATCCCACATTTGCTATGACCTTTTCATTATATGTTCATATTATACGTATATTTCGATCTAATTCATTTTATAAAAAAATTATATATACCTAATTTGTTAAATCTAATTTTGTCATTGTTTTGAAAATTATTATCTTATAAAAAAGCAAACAAAAAAACAAGAAATATTGGATTGGAAACTAATTTGATTAATTGATTTATTTTGTACCTTTTTGTATAACCAAGTTTAAATTAACTATATATGTAAATTATTCGAAATTTTTTTGGAGATTGAATACATGTTTCACATATTTGTTGTTTTGAATACGATTTTTGATTGTTGTTAATATTTGTTTAAAAAGTTGTTTCAACTAGAAACATAAGTGGAATTTTATACAAAACATTATAAACCCTTTAAATTCCTCTTAAGTTAAAGTAGATTTCAATTTGTTATTTTAGTCTTAAAACATGTAATAGATTACAAAGTTTACACACACGCACATGTGTGTGTGATGTTATTTTAATTTAAAACATAATTTGTAGTAACTCATATATGCATACATATATGTGTTTGAGTGTTCAATTTATTATGAAATAGAATTAAAGATAATTTAATGAAATGATATAACACTTCCACCTCTTCCTCTTCCTATTAATTGCTTTCTTTATCATAATTGATTATCCTTTTATATATTGTAAACTTTTGATTAAGTAAAATAAGTTTCTAAAATATTATATATAAGTAAATATAAGTGAATTATATATATAAATATATATGCTTATTTTATATAATTTCAAAATAAACTATAGACAACAATGACATATATAAAGAGTGAATATGTCTATTGCGGTGTAAATTCCAACATCTGTGTACGTATGTATTAACTCCATATACTACTTCTATGTTGCACTTGCATTATACACGTATGAATGTATTTGATACATTTATTATTATATATTTGAATTCAAATAAATTTAAATCTCCTTTTACTTATGAAATAAACTAAAAATTGATTTCATTTCAAGGAAACTTAGAAAAGTTCTGAATGAATTTAGATCTCATAGGCCTATTAGAGATCCGATAAAGTAAATTTTTTAATTTACCATTTAAATCCATTGTGCACCGGCCTAATAAACCAACAATGGTATCAGAACCCAATATCCTATGTGGTCTAAATTAGTTGCGTTAAGGCTATAATTAAGCTTGCCCATTTAGTTCGGTGTCTAGAAATGTAATATCTAGGAACGGAATTGGGTAATCGAGTGTCATTTCCTATCTGGTTACCGGGCTGCCTAAAAGCTAATGTGAGCCCAAATGTATCCCCTAATAGAAAATGTCTAATTTGAATTGGGCCTTGGGTTAATTTCCCAAATTGTTTTAAAAATCAAAGTAAAATACTTTAAATTTAAAGGTTAAATTTAAAATAAAACATGTTTATTATAAAAGTTAATACAACATAAGTTTTCAAAATATAGAAATGGTAATGATATTTTCAAAAGTTTGAAAATAATTAAATACTAATTTTGAAATTTAAAATTTATTAATAAGATTTGTAAAATGAATTAATTCAAAAGTAATTAATTAATTCTTATATGCATATATTATGTGACGACCCGGAATTTCAAGCATTTAAAATCGGAATATTTAATTGATTTTAAATATTTAAAAGTTAATTTTTAACTTGAATTTAAATATCACCATTTATTTGATAATCAAATTATTGAATTAAATAATTTGAAGTTGGGTAAAATGTTGAATCTAGAGTTTTAAGCCTGTTAAAAATAATTTGAAGGCTTATAACATTTATATTAATAATACTGAAGATAATAGAAGTGTTAAAATTTAATTTAACAGTGATTTGTTTAGTTTTGAAATTTTATCGTCTTAAATCGATATTTAAAATAGCCTTCCTAGGCACAGTCTCATAATTCAGCGAAACCACTTCTATTGGATCCGAAATAGTGTATTATTATCGGATTTCAAAATTCGTATTGATCGGAATTGTTGTGTGAACGTACGATAGGTAAACGCGCTAAAATTTATATCGAAATTCAATATAATAACTGGTCCAAAATAGCTATTTCTTCATATGATCGAATTAGATCTCGAAACCTTTTCCATTGCGTTCGAAATAGGGATATAACATTATGAACGCCTAGCGGCACGTTGCAATAGGAGGTGGAGATTTTAGGTTATGTAATTCGATTCGATTTAAATTTAAATTTAAATCGAATTAATATATTAGTTAACCAGTAAGTTAAAATCACGTCAATACTTTTTGATTTCACCTTCAAAACACAGTAACTATTTTTCTTTCTTTCATACGCTACCTATTCTCCTGAAATTACGCTGCTCTCTCGTCTACAATCAAATGACATAACCAACACTTCCTTCATTATCCCAAATCTTAGTCCAAAGATATAAACAGTCGAAAAAAGAGAGAAATCTTTGCGTTCAAATTCAATAATGGATGAACTAAATTTATAGGTCTCCCTCTTCTTGTTCAAGTACTCTAATCCTCCCTCACGAAATCCAAATTGAATCGCATCTTTTACCCCCTTCAATCGGAATCAAAACCGCATCTTCTCTTCTTCAGATCCCAAATCGAGATCGACTAGGGGCTGCACGATGCCGTGAATCTTGCGACGAGGTAACTTCGTACGGTTAAATGGGTTTGTGGATCTTGTGCTCGAGTGGAGAGGTGTCGTACTCTCGTGATGGCGGAAGCGCGACTGGGGAGTCGCCGTAAGGAGGCAGCGTTGGAGTTGTTCGACTCGAGATGTCGTGCGACCCGAAGCTTTGAGCTAGGGTTTCGAAGCATCGTGAGTTGGGGGTCGCGCTCGTGATTGGCAGTGGTTGTCGATGGTCGGCGTGATTTCTGGCCGATAGGGAGGTAAGGTATTCCTTTTATCAAATTTATATATAAGTTTGAAAATATAAATTTTAATATGGAACAGTCAAAATAAATATATTCGCATTCGTAGTTTAGTTTAAATATATATAGTGCAAGCAGGAAAATATATAGATAAGACATAGGGATATAGAAAGTTAAAACGGTAATGTAGATCATTATATAAGTATATATGTTTTTCTGAAACTAATTTATTAAACGAAAATTAGTTTAAATAAAATTGTTGTTAATTTAATTTAATTTATCAACTGGAAATTTATTTATTCGATTGTTCAGATATTAATATAATCATATAATATTTATACAAGGTCAAAAAAATGAGAAGAAAGCAAGCTGGATGGGAAATGGATGCTAATAAAATAATGGTAAGTTAATCTCACTCAGCTGAATTTTAATTTTAATCTAAATGGTAAAATTTAAATAATTGATTGATTGGTTGGATTTGGTGTGTTATATTATATATGGTAGTATATAGTATATATTACATCTTGGAATGGTTGATTTACCGCATTTATATAGCGGATGAGATCCTATACGCCGCATAATAGCGGATGATTTACATTAATCGCATATACCGCGATATTCCATCACGAAGTGGAATTGGTACTTTATATTGTGCTAACATCTGTGGATGCAGGGAAAACAGGTTGGAGGGATCCAACTGGATTCCTCAACATTTATTTAAATTATTTAATATTCTCTGTTGTGATTATTTGATATTCTATGATGAATTATGTGGGAATATTGAATGCTATGGCTTGATTGAATATATTTGGGTATAGTGAGTTACCAAAAATATATAAATTGGATTTTGGAAAGAAAATAAAAGAAGTGAATTTGTAAGCGAAATAATTATAGAAAATTTGAATAAATTAAGAATTGAAAAATATATGGAAGTGATATTAAAATACTAATAAATAACTTCGAGTATGAAAAGAAACAAGATTTTGAATAAACAGAAATTAATGAATCGTAAAATTAAGTGATATTAATTTAAAGGAATAAAGAATTATTTTAACATTTAAAGTTTAAATTTATTTAAAAAGGATTAAGAAGTTAGTTGAGAAATCTAAAATTGGTATTTTCAGTTAAAAGTACCTTAAATCATAATTAAGGAATAAAATCTGAAATTAATGGATTTTAGAATAAAAGGAAGTGAATTGGAAATCAATTTGAAAATTGATTCAAGTGTTTGAATTGAAAATTAAAAAAGAATGTGAAGAGAAGTGTATTTCTCTGGATAGCCAAGTATGTTTTCAAAGTAAATTGTTAAATATAAGATAAAAGTTTAATGTTGTTTTAAAAAGCATGTTTTAGAAAATTCATTATTTCTAAATGTTTAAATTCTAAAGAAAGTATTTTTAAAAAAAAAAATCTATTATCATAATAATTATTTAAAAGATGATTTGGTATTTTGTTTAAAGAAGAAAATCTGGTTTATATTTATAAAGTAATCTTATTTTAATTATTTCCAAGTGTTATTTTAAACTACGTATTAAAGTAATTGTTCTAAATTTAAATGTTAAACATATTTTACACTAAAGTGTTTTTAAATTATTTTAAAAATCTAAGTTTTGTGCTTGGTCATCTTAGAGGAAATAGAAAATATTTGGGAAATTTATTCTATAAAAGGAAGATAGTTTGAAACTGGTTTCAAAGGGTTGAAATTGGAAATATATCTTGCAAAGATATTTTGAGATAAATAAATAATTTGAGAAATTATTTATTGAGTGATGGTTGTTGTGAATATTAATTGATAGTTAAATCACCGACTATCAATATTGGACAAATGCATTGATCGTTTCGAAGAGACCGGGATCGGGATTTATTTCTCGAAAACCACTTTGATCCGGTTTGTACGTTTTGTGGAAAACGAGTTTGGATTCTAAGATGGAGCAGTGAAGTGCAAGGGCTAGTCGTTACTAATCTTGAGAATATTTTCAAAATGGATGTAGTAGGGATAGTGCCTTCGGTTCCGTTCGAACCCGGGACGGACTTGTATGGATGAATGTTTCCAGAACATCGTCAGATGGACGATGGGAATTCTAAGGGATATGTTCTAAAAGGTAACGCTTAGCATCAAGCCTCATCAACCGGAATGACTGAAAATCATGGGTTATGCAGCAAGGCTAGGTGGGTAGCACCTATTCAGGGTGAGGTCATCCCTGTCTAGATGTCCCTTTTTATTTCGGCTTAGTGGTGCGGTTGATGATCCCAACCGTGGGGTGATCTCACTCGGGATTATCCACTAAGGGGTAGTCTCGGTCTTGTGTTGCAGGGGATCGGGAGTGATCCTCGGCGCGCTGAGCTAGACCACGTACTGTGACAGGTGGTACCCCAGTGCCTAGTCATTAGTTGGAAATATATTCTCCCTACGTGTCTTTTACGAGTTTTGTTTGTATTACCCACTCTGTGGCTAGTAGCTGGAATTTAATGAATGTAACAATTTCGGCTATTTTAATAAGTATTTGTATATAGACCCTATTATAATATCAGAGGATTTTAATATAAAAATGTTTTAGCTATCGTAAGGTAAAAACCCGACATGTTTATTTGTGGCGTGGTCTTACGAGATGCTTTTGTTTTCAAAAGGATTTTTGAAACTTTAATAATCAATTTGAGTGTGATCTCTCACGCTGGTATTCCAGACTGACCCGGGTATTATTTACCTATAATGCTCGGGTCAGACCGAGTATTATAGGATACAGGATATGATGCTGTGGAGCTCAGAAGACGTGCTAGATGATGATACGTACTCCCGTACTTACTTATATATATTCAGCTGTGTTTTTTAGTTGTGTACTCAGTTGTATGAGAGAAGTTTATGATTACTTCCAATTGTGTGTTTTGAGAGTGATGTACTCTGATGATGTATGTATAAAACAGATATGGTTTTCTTTTGTGTAAAGATCTATTATTATATTTTATTCCGCTGCGATGGTAAGATTCTGTTGTTGTTTTCTGTTTTCTCTCCTTCTACCTCTTCTTCTTTAACCCAAATGGTTCGTATTTCTGTTCAACTTGGGTTGATTGTTGTAGAATAGTGTTGACTCAAGGGGTATGGATTTGTGGGTCGCTACACTTGGTATCAGAGCTTAGGTTGGTGATTACCTTGGCTCTGGTGGGAATTACTAATAAAATAGAGTATATGGTACTCTAGATTGAGTTTGAGCGTATAAATAGATATGAGTGTGTATTTGTTAATGAATATAAAATTGTTTTTATATTGTGTTGATTTATCGGTTGAGTGTTTATGAATTTTGGTCGATATGTGGGACGCCATGTTGTCGACAGGGATTTCTAAACTCTTAAACAAGATAAACCGACACAATATTGTTTTAACTAGGGTAAATGAGATAATTTTACCCAAAATTATTTTTGTATATAAAAAGAAATGATTTTTCATAAATTATTATAGTTATATATGGATGCTTGGTTGTTAGGAATGATAACATTAAATTATTATTATTAATGTGTAAAATTGAATAAGAAATTGAAATAATAACCAAAGATTAAGGAATAAGTTAATAAATTAATGGAATTTGTAAATGTGATTCGTAATTGATTAAGGAATTGAAACCATAATTAAAAAATAAGAAACCAATTTGCATACAAATGAAAGTCGTAAATATAAACTAAATGTGAATTATAGTGTGATTAAATATTAAAATAAGAAAAAATTTCAAAGTAATGTTTGAATATAAATTTAAAGGATTTGGGATTTGAAAATTTTGAAATTTAAATTCCTTTGAAGTGAAAATGATTCTCAAAAAGTTGAGAAGATAATGCGTATTGAGTAATATTTTTGATTCGGATTTGAAATCTAGAGAGATTTGGAATTTAAAAATATTTTAAGGGTTTTAAAAGAGATAAAAGCATTGAACTCTTTCGGTCGCTGGAAAATAATTCTGATGGTGATCGCGACATCATCGGTGTTCATTTTCGAGTTTCCAAAAGGGGGATTGCTACCTGGAAATTTTGGATTAATGTTTGTTTGCGAAATTGGGTTTGATTTTGAAAATGCAAGGAATTTTGGATATAGGTGATTTCAAAGGGAATTTTGAAATGTTGGAAGATTGTTTAAATTTTGGAATCTTAACTAAGAATGTTTGTGGCATATAAAAGTTTAAAAACTTGTAAATATGGAATTTGTTGAAATAAAATTCAACTTTGTAAGTAAGTAAAGTGAAAACTGAATACTGGAATTTAAAATGTGAATTGTGTTAAATTATGTGAAATAAAAAAATAGTCAAGTTGGATTAAATAAAATAAAGCTTTGAGATCAAAATTTGTAAGTAACTGAATGATTTATATGGTATGCAACTGAAATGAAACTGAATATTGGATGATGTTTGATTTAAATTGTATAAAAATAAGTGCAGAATTAGTTCAAATGGACTAAAAATAATTAATGTTTGGAAATAAAATTTATTGGTTGGAAATGAATTAGAGAATGAATAAATGAATTTATAATTGTAAGTGAATGAATTGAAATTGGATCTTGTAATGATATTAAATGGAATTAAGTCATTGCTTAACAAAATTCAAAGAATAATATGCAATAAGATTTAACTGGGGATAAGTTAAGTAGAATTGAATTGGAGTAAAATTCAATTGAGTTATGGGTGTTATTGAATGGAATTAGATTCTTACCTGAATAAATGGAAGTAAGTTGGATAAGAAATAAGTTGGAATAAATAAATTAGAATACCTTATAAAAGAACTAAAAATCCATAGAATAAAATATATTTGGGCTATAAATAAGCGTAAATCTTGAGTTAAAAATAAAAGATGAATATATTCAAGCCCAGAATGAATGGAAAAGTGTAAAATAATAAGTTGTGACTTATAAAATTTAAAAGCTGGATAGAAAACCCAAAATAAATATTTTTGATGAACTGGAAAAAAAAATGAAAAATCCAAACTAGAATTATAAAATAAATTGCACTTAAGAAATTTAATGAAGAGATTCTGAGATTAAAAATCAACTACTGAATTTAAACCAGGGGAGAACTAATTAGATAATAAATTAGTTGATGAAATATGGAAATGGAACTCAAAATTATTAACTTATAATTGTGAGTGAATTAAATATAAACTGAAGTTGTATGGAATTGGATTAAAATAAAATGATTTGAGATGAAAATAAATCTAATTAGAGTAAGAATAAATTAAAAATGAGAATGAACTTAGGTTATGAAATGGTAGTGAATTGAAGTAAATTAACTTAATGTTAAAGTTAATAGAAGCATGAGATGATGTCGAGTATAACGAAATGGCTTTGAACAAAACTAATATGAAACGGGATGGAATGCAACTATATGGTTTGTAAATGAGTTAGATTGTAATGGAATTTATATATACATTGAGTTGAAATCAATTTAAATTGGTTATAAAGCTTATTTTATTATTTATTCACATTAATATTGTCGAATTGCATTAGAATATTGGTTGTTCGATGTAAACGGAAGTAAACAAAATTATATGAGTCAATAGCAGTTTAATAAATTGATTTTAGCATCAATTGGAATGAATATGAGTTCATTTCGTTTAAATATGAATTGAATGGAATGGTATGTAATTTGGATGCAAACAATTTACAACTAGTGTCGAAACCTTACATATGTACTTATGAATGTATATCACATGCATTACTTATGAAATCTATGTGTTAGCTATTTGAATATAAGTGAAATGTTAATAAATTGCATATATTTAGCACTTACATGTTTTAATTGAGTAAGTATAGGTATCTGAAGGCCGTATGACAGGATTTTAGTCATGCTAATTGCTAAAATAATAAGCCGCTTGCTTAAAATGCTAAACAAAGGTACGCCTACGCAATAAAAATAGAAAATATGAACCATTTTTGGTTTTTTCGACCATGTGGGTCGATGTATATATATTTATATCTTTTGTCAAATTACAAAAGCTCCTCCGTACAAAGGAGACTCTGCCAAAAAAATTCAGAAATTTTAGGAGTTAGAATTTTTTTTGAAATTTTTTTCACTAACGACAAAGGATTTAAAATTAGTAAGCAAATAGATTTAAAAAATGAATATTGAAATCTAATTTAAAAGCGAGTAAGTAAAGTAAGGTGAGATTGAAGAAATTGTTTGAAGAAACTAAAGAAAGGAAAGTTTGCAAATGAACTTTTATTTGAGATTTTAAATAAATTAGTAAGTGGAATTAATAAAGGAAAATGGTTAATTATTTATGGGTAGAGATAAGGCGAATACAATTTAATATTCAAAGTTTGAAGGCAAGATTGAATTCAAGTAGGATTGGAAGATGGAAATCTGAATGGAAATTGGAAAAAGTATTTAGATTGAAAAGCAATTACTAAATTGAAGCTAATTGAATTCAAATGGGATTGTAAATGCATAGTGAATAAAAATGGATATGAACTCCAATAGTGAAGTGAAAATAAATAAAGAAGCATATTAAATGCTTATACTAAACTTAAGAGGGGAATGGTAAATTCTTAAATGGGAAATTGGTATTACAAAAATATTCTAAGTTACTATTAGAATGAATAAATATTGACATTTTGTAAGGAAGTCGATAAAATGTTTTTGGAATGTTGTGATTGGATATTATTTCAAAGTGGAATACACAGGTATTTTGAAGGAAAAGAAAATTGGGTTTTTATTTCAGAAGATAAATTTGAATTGCTCGACAAAAAGGTATGCGTTTAAATTTTTGTATGAAATTTGATTGGGTTTTTGATCGAGCCACTTGGCATTTTGTTTCTTTTGGAATTTGGGAGCCCGTAGAGGCCTTTTGTAGGTGTATCGAGCTATCCGTGCAAAGGAGACGCTGGCGAAATTTTTCGAAAATTTAGAGAGTTAGAAATTTTTTGAGAAATTTTGAAAATTTAAATTTGGTTTTAAATTGAAATTTGAATGGTTGGGTATATGATATTGGTGGGAACCTAATGGGAGAAGTTTGGAAAGTGAGGAACAGTGATAGGATTGTTCTTAATAAAAAGATTGTTTGAGGAAGTTGTTAGAAACTATTTGGTTTTGGAAAAGGTAAACGGGTATTGGGCCATTCTTCCAAACTAGTAATTCCGGGGATGAAATTCTTTTAAGGGGGGAGGAATGTGACAACCCGGAATTTTCGAGCATTTAAAATCGGAATATTTAATTGATTTTAAATATTTAAAAGTTAATTTTTAACTTGAATTCAAATATCACTATTTACTTGATAATCAAATCATTGAATTAAATAATTTGAAGTTGGGTTAAATGTTGAATCTGGAGTTTTAAGCCTGTTAAAAATAATTTGAAGGCTTATAAAATTTATATTGATAATCCTGAAGAAAATAGAAGTGTTAAAATTTAATTTAACAGTGATTTGTTTAGTTTTGAAATTTTATCGTCTTAGATCGATATTTAAAATAGCCTTGGGAGGCACAGTCTTGGAATTCAACGAAACCAGTTTTATTGGATCCATAGTAGTGTATTATTATCTGATTTCAAAATTCGTATTGATCGGAGTTGTTGTGTGAACGTACGATAGGTAAACGCGCTGAAATTTATATCGAAACTCAATATAATAACTGGTTCAAAATAGCTATCTTCTCCATACGATCGAATTAGATCTTGAAACCTTTTCGATTGCGTTCAGAATAGGGATATAACATTATGAACGCCTAGCGGCATGTCGCAATAGGAGGTGGAGATTTTAGGTTTGTGTAATTCGATTCGATTTAAATTTAAATCGAATTAATATATTAGTTAACCAGTCAAGTTAAAATCACGTCAATACTTTTTGATTTCACCTTCAAAACACTGTAACTATTTTTCCTTCTTCTATACGCTACCTACTCTCCTAAAATTATGCTGCTCTCTTGTCTACAATCAAATGACATAGCCGACACTTCCTTCATTATCCCAAATCTTGGTCGAAAGATACAAACAGTCGAACAAAAAAAAAAGAAATCTTTTCGTTCAAATTCAATAATGGCCGAACTAAATTTATAGGTCTCCCTCTTCTTGTTCAAGTACTCGAATCCTCCCTCACAAAATCCAAATCAAATCGCATCTTTTACCCCTTTAATCGGAATCAAAACTGCATCTTCTCTTCTTCAGATCCCGAATCGAGATTGACTAGGGGCCGCGCGGTGCCGTGAATCTTGCGACGAGGTAACTTTGTACGGTGACGTGGGTTCGTGGATCTTGTGCTCGAGTGGAGAGGTTTTGTACTCTCGTGATGGCGGAGGCACGACTGGGGAGTCGCCGTAAGGAGGCAGCGTTGGAGTTGTTCGACTCGGGATGTCGTGCGACCCGAAGCTTTGAGCTAGGGTTTGGAAGCATCGTGAGTTAGGGGCACTCGTGATTGGCAGTGGTTGTCGATGGTCGACGTGATTTCTGGCCGATATGGAGGTAAGGTATTCCTTTTATTAAATTTATATATAAGTTTGAAAATATAAAATTTTAATGTGGAACAGTAAAAATAAATATATTCACATTCGTAGTTTAGTTTAAATATATATAGTGCAGGCAGGAAAATATATAGATAAGACATAGGGATATAGAAAGTTAAAACGGTAATGCAGATCATTATATAAGTATATGTGTTTTTCTGAAACTAATTTATTAAACGAAAATTAGTTTAAAATTGTTGTTAATTAAATTTAATTTGTCAACTGGAAATTTATTTATTTGATTGTTCAAATATTAATAAAATCATATAATATTTATACAATGTAACAACCCGCATATTTATCGATTTTTATATTTAAATATTTTATCGATACTCGGAATTTAGTCCGAAAAGCTACTTTTTGCATACGGTCAAATTAGGACTCGGGACCACTTCCATTGGGTTCAAAATGTCGTTTGCGATCTTTTTAAGTGTAAACTTTGATATGTTTGGAGTTAGTGGAATTTTGCTACTTTTTTTACTTAGGGCTTTAGTTTGGGCTGAGCCCAATAACCCCACTCATGTATTCAGTCCCAACTCCACTCCAACTCTTCATTACTTTTCCTAGTACTCAAGCTTTAGCAACAATGGCGAGTGGAATGTGAAATTAAAATTCCAAACCCTAGTTTTCTTTTGCAAATCAAACTCTAGCTCCAAAACTAATAGAAGAACCCATTGCTTAGAATCAAGCTTCTTGTGTTGGATTTGAAGAGTGGTTGATTCTCCTTTGCTTTCAAGCTTCTTCTTCATTTGTTTGGGTTCAAAGGTGAGATTTTTATCTCACATCTTTGTCTATAATTATCTTCGATTGTTAGGTATGAATTCCTAACACTTATTCTTGTGCAATTGATTTTGGTTTGGTTTGGTTTGGTGTATATTCCAATTTTTGGTGTTTTGAAATCAAAATCTATGAAAATCCTTTTATGGATATTTGGACATTGATATTTGAGGCGTATCGAAGAGCCGTTAAGGCTGGGTTGTCGCTTGGCGTAAATCCTTAGTCGTTGTCGCTCGATCGATCGCTTCCGGTATTCGTTTGGCCATTTTTGGCCTAGGTTCAGGGAATGCCCTGAACCCTTGATTCAGACGTCTGAAATGTTAGATTCAGACGTCTGAATATTATACTGGGAATTTTTATTCCCCATTATTCAGACGTCTGAATCTATATTTCAGACGTCCGAATTGGTTCATTTGGAACCAGAAAGGAAATAGGCTAAAAAGTGCCTATTTCAGACGTCTGAAATCAACGATTCAGACGTCTGAATTCTGTTTTGGAAAATATTTTATTTTCCAGATTCAGACGTTTGAATCCTTGATTTCAGACGTCTGAATATGCACTCTTTTGCCTATTTGCCTATTTGCTTGAGAATTCCAACTTTAATCGATTCGTGTGGATTCCCTTTTGTTATTATCACTTATTATCGACTTTGATGACATTTTCTTCGTGATTTTTGGGAATATCCATTTTGATGGATTCGGTATCGATTTCTTTGGATTTTATTCACGTCTTTGAATGTGAATTTTAGTGATTGATTGTTCCTACAATCTTTTTTGTGATTTGTCACTTTAAAAATATAAAGGTTTCAATACTAGTAGTAAATATCAAAACTCCTTCATCAAAACGATTTCAACACTATTTTATTACAAAGCTCGTTTCTTAAAACCGTTTTCCAATCTACTAGTATATACAAACCTTTAC
Source organism: Allium cepa (assembly GCA_030765085.1). Classification (NCBI taxonomy): domain Eukaryota; kingdom Viridiplantae; phylum Streptophyta; class Magnoliopsida; order Asparagales; family Amaryllidaceae; genus Allium; species Allium cepa. Next base: position 639,554,036 of record CM060939.1, on the reverse strand, counting down.
CTCACTCGTATGAGAAATCTAATTAAACGACTTAGTAAAACGAGTGGTATGAAACGCTTGCGTTTACTTCGCCGGTTAATTCTTGGAATTATTCGATTGAATCTCTTGTGACATATTTTCTAGTGGAGATCTACAATTTGTTCGTAAATATTTAAGTTAAGCTAGTGGTTATGGGACATGAAGATAAGCTCATATATTTACTAGCTTACTGTAATTGACACTTCTTGGTGATCATGACGATCATTTTTGTGATTTAGACTAGCAATTGTGCGATGTCTCTTTGTTTGCGATTTAGACTAGACCCCGTTTCAGTGTGATTTCGACTCACACATTTGGGGTAGCACCCCATGGTCTTCGGGCCGTTCGTGTGTCAAAAATTAATGGCTAGCTACCATGAGATAGCGTCTCGTTCGTGTGATACATATGTTGGTGAGTTTTTTATGCTCCCGTTCGTGTGATAGGCCTCCCCCTTTTTATGATTTCTGGATTTCGTGTGTTGAATTCTGGAATTTATGCTTCACCAATTTTAGTGATTTTCATTGATATGATTTTTCAATTTTTGTGCATTGGTGAATTCGTGTGTCATTGACTTGTTGTGAGTACAAGTTTTGGGTATGAAACCCTTTTTGGATCTTTGTGAAGATTTTTGTGATATTGATTAATCTCATGTTGAGTTTCAATTACATACTTATTGCAGTATGCCCGTATGGTTATCATATGTTTATGCCATATCTCTTATTCTATATCATGTCATATGATATTTATAGCTAGACTGATCCATTTATTATTTTCTTATAAATAATACTCGGGTCAGACCGAGATGTTACAGGTGTTTCTGTTTGACTCCTCTTCTGGGATTTGCTACTCTGACTTTTGGCTAACTATTTAGACTAGCAGTTTTTGTTGTATACACTTGAGATATAGACTCATAGTTGTATTCTTTTGTATAGCACGTGTTGCTATTCTTCTGTATTATTGTGGATCTTTTTGACCACTACTCTGATGTACACTTCCATGTGTTAGTTATATATTCATATCTTCTTCCGCCTTTGTGATACGAATTATCTGTGACTGATTTATGTTATGCTTATTTCTATATTTATTTCCGAAGATTATTATAGCCACCGTGTAGTAGCTTTGAGTTTGTATCGGTGTGTTAGATTTCCTCCCGAAATCAAACGCGTTATACTATCCGACGTAGCGGTGCTCGCACAAAGCCATTGCATGGATGGTCGCTCCTCAACAACCTTATTCTCCGTGCTAGTTGACAGCATTACACCGTAGTGCTCTTGGCTAGCGTGGGTATAGAGGTGGGGAGTCACATACAAGGTCAAAAAAATTGAGAAGAAAGCAAGCTGGATGGGAAATGGATGCTAATAAAATAAAGGTGAGTTAATCTCACTCAGCTGAATTTTAATTTTAATCTAAATGGTAAAATTTAAATAATTGGTTGATTGATTGGATTTGGTGTGTTATATTATATATGGTAGTATATAGTATATATTACATCTTGGAATGGTTGATTTCCCGCATTTATATAGCGGATGAGACCTTATACGCCACATAATAGCGGATGATTTATATTAATCCCATATACTGCGATATTCCATCTCGAAGTGGAATTGGTATTTTATATTGTGCTAACATCTGTGGATGCAGGGAAAACATGTTGGAGGGATCCAATTGGATTCCTCAACATTTATTTAAATTATTTAATATTCTTTGTTGTGATTATTTGATATTCTATGATGAGTTATGTAGGAATATTGAATGCTATGGCTTGATTGAATATATTTTGGTATAATGAGTTACCAAAAATATATAAATTGGATTTTGGAAAGAAAATAAATGAAGTGAAAATTTGTAAGCGAAATAATTATATAAAATTTGAATAAATTAAGAATGAATTGAAAAGGAAATGGAAGTGATATTAAAATACTAATAAATAACTTCAAGTATGAAAAGAAACAAGATTTTGAATAAACAGAAATTAATGAATTGTAAAATTAAGTGATATTAATTTAAAGGAATAAAGAATTGTTTTAAAATTTAAAGTTTAAATTTATTTAAAAAGGATTAAGAAGTTAGTTGAGAAATCTAAAATTGGTATTTTCAGTTAAAAGTACCTTAAATCATAATTAAGGAATAAAATATGAAATTAATGGATTTTGGAATAAAAGGAAGTGAATTGGAAATCAATTTGAAAATTGATTCAAGTGTTTGAATTGAAAATTAAAGAAGAATGTGAAGAGAAGTATATTTCTCTGGATAGCCAAGTACGTTTTCAAAGTAAATTTTGAAATATAAGATAAAAGTTTAATGTCGTTTTAAAAAGCATGTTTTAGAAAATTTATTATTTCTAAATGTTTAAATTCTAAAGAAAGTATTTTTAAAAAAAATATATTATCGTAATAATTATTTAAAAGATGATTTGATATTTTGTTTAAAGAAGAAAATCTATTTTATATTTATGAAGTAATCTTATTTTAATTATTTCTAAGTATTATTTTAAATTAAGTATTAAAGTAATTGTTCTAAATTTAAATGTTAAACATATTTTACAGTAAAGTGATTTTAAATTATTTTAAAAATCTAAGTTCTGTACTTGGTGATCTTAGAGGAAATAGAAAATATTTGGAAAAATTATTCTGTAAAAGGAAGATAGTTTGAAACTGTTTTCAAAGGGTTGAAATTGGAAATATATCTTGCAAAGATATTTTGAGATAAATAAATAATATGAGAAATTATTTATTGTGTGATGGTTGTTATGAATATTAATTGATAGTTAAATCACCGACTATCAGTATTGGAAAAATGTGTTGATTGTTTCGAAGAGACCGGGATCGGGATTTATTTCTCGAAAACCACTTCGATCCGGTTTGTACGTTTCGTGGAAAACGATTTGGATTCGAAGATGGATCAGTGAAGTGCAAGGGCTAGTCGTTACTAATCCTGAGGATATTTCCAAAATGGATGTAGTACGAATAGTGCCTTCAGTTCCTTTCGAACTAGGGACGTACTTGTATGGATGAATGTTTTCGGAATATCGTCAAGTAGACGATGGGCATTCTAAGGGATATGTTCTAAAAGGTAATGCTTAGCCTCAAGCCTCATCAACCGGGAATGACTGAAAATCAGGGGTAATGCAGCAAGGATGGGTGGGTAGCACACATTCAGGGTGAGGTCATCCCTGTCTAGATGTCCCTTTTTATTTCGTCTTAGTGGTGCGGTTACTGATCCCAACCGTGGGGTGATCTCACTCGGGATTATCCACTAAGGGGTAGTCTCGGTCTTGTGTTGCAGGGGGTCGGGAGTGATCCTCGGCGCGCTGAGCTAGACCAGGTACTGTGACAGGTGGTACCCCAGTGCCTAGTCATTAGTTGGAAATATATTCTCCCTACGTGTCTTTTACGAGTTTTGTTTGGATTACCCACTTTGTGGCTAGTAGCTGGAATTTAATGAATGTAACAATTTCGGTTATTTTAATAAGTATTTGCATATACACCCTATTATAATATCAGAGGATGTTAATATAAAAATGTTTTATCTATCGTATGGTAAAAACCCGACATGTTTATTTGTGGCGTGGTCTTACGACATGCTTTTATTTTCAAAAGGATTTTTGAAACTTTAATAATCAATTTGAGTGTGATCTCTCACGCTGGTATTCCAGACTGACTCGGGTATTATTTAACTATAATGCTCGGGTCAGACCGAGTATTATAGGATACACGATATGATGGTGTGGAGCTCAGGAGATGTGTTGGATGATTATACGTACTCCCGTACTTGTTTCTATATATTCAGCTGTGTTGTTTAGTTGTGTACTCAGTTGTATGAGAGCAGTTTATGATTACTGCCAATTGTGTGTTTTGAGAGTGATGTAATCTGATGATGTATGTATAAAACAGATATAGTTATTTTGGTGTAAAGATCTGTTATTATATATTATATTTTATTGCGCTGCGATGGTAAGATTCTGTTGTTGTTTTCTATTTTCTCTCCTTTCACCTCTTCTTCTTTAACCCAAATGGTTCGTATTTCTGTTCAACTTGAGTTGATTGTTGTAGAATAGTGTTGACTCAAAAGAGACGGATTTGCGGGTCGTTACATATTATATATATAGATATATGTTACTTTACTTTAAAACGTTCAAGAAAAGTTGAAAATAGCGGTTGATTGTAGCGACGAAATTTTCTGTTGCTAAATTTGCAATGGATTTCCGCATGATTTACAAAGGATAATTTTAAGTTTTTTCTGTTTTAAATTCTTTTGTATTATCATCGCCCACTTATTATATTCGATATGAAACCGTTGCAAACTATATCAATTTACCAATAGAAATTTCTTGACATTAATTTCCGACGTTAATTAAGGAAGATTACCGACGCTTAATTTTCGAAGCTGTTTTGCGGTAGATTTCCCAGGAATTTGCAAGAGGAACTTATATTATTTTTTGTAGGCATAAAATTTTAAGGCTTATCCTAATTTAACCATAATGAATTTTGTAGTAAATATATTTAATAATTAATAATTGTTAAATAATAACTAATATTTAATAATTCATTTTTGATACTTAATAGTTAACATTAAATAATTAATAATTAATAATAATAATTAGCGATTGATTATTAATAATTTATATTTAATATTGATTATTTAATTATCAATTTTAATTATTAATAATTACTACTAAATAATTAAGAAGCAATAATTAATAACTAAAAACTAATAACTAAGACTAATATTTTTTATTTATAACTAATGATTAATAATAAACATTAATAATTAACATTAATAATTAAGAAGTAGTTGTTATTATTTAATATTTAATAAGTATAATTGATAATTATATTTAATATTTCAAAAAAATTAAAATTTTGAAATTCTCTAAAATAAATTTAAAAATATTCATAAAATTTTAAAAATGAAAATTATGTAAAATTCAAAAATTAAAAAAAATTAATATTTTAAATAAATTTAAATTTTGTAGAACATTCAAAATTTCAAAAAAGTCCAAAATGTTAGAAAAGTTCCAAAATTTCACCGTTGCATTTTAAGCCTAATTATACGTAGTAAACTAATTTTCACCGCCCGCCTAATATTTCACTACAGTTATCACTTTCACAGTTATAGGAACCCACATCTCTCAAAACCCTAGCTAGTGTCACCTCTAATATTGCCTCACCGTCGCAATGCCGTCATCCCATCTCCCTCTCCTTCTATGTCGCTTTCTCCTTCTACACCACCTCTCTCCTACCGCATCCCTTCTATCTTAGGTAATTTTATATTCAAATTCAAATTGATTTATATGAAAATCGGAAGTAGGGTTAAATTTATTTTGAATCAATTTCAAATCTCTGGCAGTTTATATTTAAATACAATGTTTGTAAACTAAAATTTGGTTTTGTTCTTGTCTAAAAATGAAAAATTAGGAATGTTAGTGTTTTGTTTCATAGGTTGTAGAAACCTATGAATTTAAACATATGTTGTAGCTAATTTTATTTTTCAATACGAAAGCTTTTGAATTTTGAACTTGTATACATTAACCTAAAACATTAAGCAGTGAAATTTTGAAAGAAACAATTTTTGTTCATTCACCATTTATGCAGACAAATCTTCCTTTTCTGTACCATTCATGTAATGGTGTTAATTCCTGATATACCACAACTAGGATATGCAACATCGATGTGAAATATTATCTTATTTTTTTCAATTATCAACACAAACTTAGTTTATAATCAAATATTCAAATTGTGAATCCCTTCACTTAGAGATGCAAGAGTGTATAGCAAAACTTCAGTTACATTAATGCCACAATTTTGGTGTTTTTAATTGGGTCATGACTTTTATACCAGGTTATATTATTATTTAAATAATGATTTTACTAAGTTTGTTTTGAATACTATCCCAAGAAAAATTATGAGCCATTTCTATACGATTTACTTATTGCATTAGTCGGCAAGTTCTGCTGTTATTTTTTCTTCTTTGTTTCCCAAGTTGGTTTCAGAAATCTTTATGATTTGCTTTAGTATCAAATGAATTATTACGTTGATTTAGTTTCAAATTCTTTATTATTGGCATTTCTTTTGTTATTTGTACTATTTTTATATTTTCATTTAATAACTAGTTACATATAAATTTGCACTTTTTTTAAAAGTAGAAAGTAATTATAATTTGCAGTTGTTGTAGGTGGTTGAGTTGTTACATTCATTCTAAATAAAATCAAACATATATATTCTTACCAAATTGCATATGATACATAAGATTAAATTTAAGCACTTACTCTAGAAACAGGAAGAAATGTTAAGTATGACATGAAATAAAGTGTGCACTACAACAAACTGTCCATCTTGCATTTGGAAGTTATTCAAATCTATATATGATTGTATAAAATAGGGTTTATGATGTGTTATCCTCTTTTGATAATCTAAGTTGGTGATGACTTTGCTTGTTCTCGATACATTCTGCCGACTAAAATGTTTCTTTCAATCGTAAAAGTTTCATGATTTTGTACAAGTACAAAATTTGTTAAATCTTTACATAATAGTAGTGTATTGTGATAATAACATAACTCTTTGATCATTTGTCAGGTTACCGTCCATGTAAAGTGAACAAAAGAATGCTATGAGTGCCGACCTATGCCAACTTCATAATCTTATCCCATTTGCAGAACTACAAGTACTCTACCAAAAGTATGTCCGTCCTTTTCAAGTTAGTTGTTCATCATCAATAGTGTGTAAATTGCCTAAACCAATATATATCAAAGATGTACTTAAAAACCAAGCTCTTGCCGAAAAATTGGACTATAGGGAATTTTTCGTCATCCATCTCTATAATGCTCCTCCTTTGAAGAATCCAAAAGAGATTTGTAATATCCCTAATTTTTGATAACATTATTCAGAAAATTTAATTCGCTAATTTAAATAGAATAAGTATGATAAGGAGATTGAGATTTGAATACTCATATACATAAGGTTGTGCTTAATAATAAAATAAATGGACTTTAAATAGGTTATTAACCAATTAAATTACACATAGGCATATTAGTAAAATAGCCACTTCATTATACACGGCTACACTTCTTTGTAATTGCCCATTCACGTTTCATTCCTCATTTTTACAAATGCAAACCATTAACCTAAATTAGAGCCAGCCATTAACAAGGAGGAAAAGAGGAAGAATTCAATCTAAAGCCAAGGATCAAAGGCTAGGAAGGATTAATCAATAACAAATCCCAAATTCCTTATCATACTTAAGGTGAATAATAATTTTATACCTTCTCTATTTTATTTTAGGATTATATGTTTTCAAATTTATGATTAAATTTGTTTTATGATGATATGGATGATGATATTCTTGGATTATATTATGTTTGATTTTTCTTAATTCATTTACATATGAATAGTATGATTTTAAGGAAAACCCGAGAGTTTATGATTTTAGAATGCCATGAATTTTTTTGATGTTAAGTAAAACATGATTTTGGAGATGGGTTTTAATTTTTAGAATTTTCCAAGCTATGGAAAATTTATTATGAATTTTTGAAGGATTTTATGTTTAATTACATGATGAAATTAAATTTTTGGTATTTTTTCAAATTTATTTACTAAGGAAAATAAATTATTTTAAAAGAGGGATTTTTCTGCAAATGTTTGTTTTTTTAAATGGAAGGGCTCGAACGTTATATTTCTTTGATTAAGACTGGTGAAAATGCGGGGGTTTTAAATGTAAAGTATTTGAAAAGTTTTTATGGAAACCAATCAAAAGTTTACAAATAGGCAAGTTTTTAAAAAGCAATTACTAAAAGAAGAAAATTTTCAACCTTTAACTTAGAAAAGTTGGTTCCACCTCAAATAGCAACACCTTTTGACTCCATTGACTCCGCCCAATCTTAGACGAAACCGTCCCATTCGAAACCCACATGGTCGAAACCAATACACAAGGTATCACTTAGATGGTACGTAGTGGATTGGAGGAAAGGCGGATGGCATGATGTCGAAAGGAATGCTTCTGACGGGGTCGAAACTCTATTATGTTTTCAAAAGATAAGATCTTGCTTTGTTTTTCTTAAAGCTTTCGACATAGTCGAGACGTATGCTTTCGAAAGGGTTTTATAAATAGCTTTCTAAGAAGGTTGCCAAACTATGTAAAAAGTTAGCTTTCGAAGAGGTACCTTTCTCCTTAAATGAGAACTTTCAAAAGGATTAGTTTCGACCAAGTCGAAACCCAGCCGCTAATCTTCCTTTCGACTGTAATGAAGCCATCGATGCAGTCGAAGAGTTATCTTTACTTTACCTAAGCTAAGCCACTTCCTAACTGCTTTCAAAATGGGTTAAGGGTTCCAAAGGCAATGGGGTCCGAAGGGGGTTTTGACTTTATCCATCGAAGTTTTAATTTAAAGTTTGTTTCTTTCGACTAGATGGTTCCGACACCATCAGCTTTTCCCCAAACAAAGGATTTCGAAAGAGAAACTTTCGTATATAACCATTTTGACCCAAAAGATGTTTTAAAGAGTTCAATGCTTTCGAAAGAGGTACTTTCATTTGTTTCTTAGCTATGTTTTAAAGAACGTTTTGATACCATCGAAAGGTATAATTGGTTTTGAAAGAGAATATTTAACAAGGGCTTCAAAAGATATGATTATTATGTTTTGAAAAAGGGTATTTGATTTTAACAGAGGCTATCCAGAGGTTTCAAAAGAGATGTTTTAATATTTCGAAACGTAAACCCAATCTCAATTTAAAGGAATAACCATGGCATAAATATACCAAGAGTTTTGAAATGAAGAAGTTTTCCTTAATTAAAAGGTTAATATATATATATATATATATATATATATATATATATATATATATGATTTCAAGGATAATAAACCACAGGTGTTGGTATTAATTGTTGTTACGATTACTTCTTTATATATTTATTAATATTTTAATTAACCCATAATGGTACTTTGGGGAAAGGGCAGAATGACTGGCTAGGTTGACCCAATAATGGTTGTAACTTAAGAAATGTCAAAACCTTAAAACTAAAGATATTTGTAGGGGCCAATAGGTTCATGGTAAGCCCATAAAAATTGTGTATAACTAAAGATATTGACAGGGGTCAATAGGTTTATAGTCAATCTAAGAAAACTATGATTGATATTGGTAGGGGCCAATAGGTTTATCGTTAGCCCATGAAAACTATATCTGGATTAAGACATTGAAATTTAGTCAATAGGTTCCTAGTTAGCCCATGAAAGCTAGGATAAAAGAAGAGATATTCGAGTCACCAATAGATTTTTAGTGATCCTATGAAAACTATGGAATTGGACGGATAGTCATAAACATTCAACATGTTACTAATAATAATCCTATAAACTATAATTGAGACAGATAATCAGAATACATGGGATGGGTAATCCGGGTTTTGAATTACTTGTTTTACATATCATCATAATATTTTGAAATACTACGCTTTGACCATTGTGAATGCACGATCATAGTATATAGTTTTATAAATGTTTTAGGATACTAGTGAGGGGAAAACTCATTCTGCTAAGCGGTGTGGTCTCCCTAGATATCTAAATTGTTTGAGATGGTAGATTTTTATTCATACCCGGCTTTTTGTCAGACTCGAAGTTTTTTTTCCTCCTGTTAAGCTCTCCGGTACTCAATTGAGTAGGTTGAGAGTTAAGGTTTTCAATGTTCTTTTTAGACCAATAAAGTTTCTGAGGACATGCAAGAGGCAAGCTTATCGTTAGAGTTCTTTTATTTCCTCTATGTGATTTGATTGTAATGGAAAGATTGTTTATTGCCTTATTAAATACTTTGATCAACCAAGAGGGCATCTTCACATGTTATTCTTGGCGTATTTTGTATCAATTTCATTTACCTGAATGTCGTCTGCGTACTAGGATTATGTAATTAATTTGGAATATTTTGAAATGAAATGTGGAACTTGTTGTTATTTTTTTATACATATTTTGGTGTTTCTATGTATCAGTGTATCTAATATCACCGTATTTGGTCGTCGAGGATTAATAACTATGGATGACTATAGCATTCGTAGCCACTAGTTTTGAGTCTCCAAGTACGGGGATATTACAAGTTGGTATCATAGCACTGGTTTATGAAATTTTAAAAGAAACTTAAACCTAAAAGACTTTTCAAACATAATCTAATGAATCAATGAATCAGATAATAAGGATGGGGTTTAGTTTAATGCTATGGTAATGTACTTGTATTTGATATATAGTTATATATATAACTACATATTCCCTGCTCTCTTAGACCATTCTTCTGTATCTTACTAAGACTCGTATGCTGATTTACGAGAAAAGAGATATGGAAGCAGGAAACAGAAGAGGAAATTTCGGTGGAGGAAGCACCACAACTAATGGAAATACTCGACCCACTACATGGAGAAACCCGAGTTGACCGGCTAATGCTAATAATCAAAATGCTGATGTTGATGTGGGTGCTGGAAATCCTTCAGTGGATATGGGGGTGATGTATCAGTTCTTTGTTGGTTTGATGTAAGAAGGAGCTGCTTTCGATGTTGTTGGAAATGTAGGAGCTAATCATGTGGCTTCACTTGGGAATAATTATGCCTTGCTGAGTAGAGCCAACACCAGTTTGGTTGGGAAGCCATTCTTAGGAATAGAGTATGCCATAGAGGTTGAGAATTTGCTGTTGAAATGTGTGTATATTTACCGATTTGGGTCTAAATAAAGGCCAAAACAGAAGGTTGGCCTTTAGACAGTTATAGTGGCCAGCGCTACACTAGTGGAACAGTGCTACTACCGGAGATCCGTAAGTGCAATTGACTTGGGCTGATTTTAAAAGGAGATTTGAATAGAAGTTTGTTTCTGAGTTTGCTAAGTCTGCGCTGATGAGGAAGTTTATGGATTTAGTTCATGGATAGATGTCAGTAGTCGAGTATGCTACTATGTTTAAAGAGCTATCTCAGTATGGATATGCTACTATAGATTCTGACATCAGAAGGAATGAGAGATTCATTCGGGAATTGAGGCCCGAGCTTGCTAGAATGACCATGACACATGTCTGCGATCCTTGTAATGTGGTGGTGGAGATGGCCATGCGCCATGAGGAGCTACTTGCTAATTTTGCTAAGGAGAAACCAGTGGAAGTTCAGGGTTCTCGGGGGAAGAAGAGAAAGTTCTTTAAAAAGAAGGGAGCCCAGAAAGGAGATACTGCTGAAAAGTTAAAGGCTGAATGGTAATGAATTTTTTGAATTTTTTTCAAATATTAACAAATCCATGTGATGCTTATACAAGGTCAAAAATCAGGGAGAGTCGAGCCGGTTTGGATCAGATTGCAAATAAAATAAATGTGAGTTAATCTCACTCAACTTGGATTTCTTGTTAATTTAAATAGTTTAAATTTAAATTATTTGTTGATTGCTTGATTTGGTAATTTATTATCAACTTGGATGTGATATGTTATCTATAGTGTATATATATTGGAGTGATTGATTTCCCGCATTATATAGCAGATGAGACCCTATGTACCCCATATTATAGCAGATGACCCTATATAATGCAATATCACCTTCGAAGTGGGATTGGTATTTTTATATTGTGCTAACATTTGTGGATGCGGGGAAATAGGTTGGAGGGATCCAACTGGATTCCTCAAAATATTGGAATTAATTTTCATATTCGATGATATGTTTTATTTAATAATCTGTGATAGATTATATTGACTATATTGGGAATTGAAAATATTGAATGCTATGGATTTGTTGAATATTTTGGGTATATTGAGATATCAAAAATAGAAAGAATGGGTTTTGAAGGAAAATAAAAGAGGGAATTCTAAGTAAAATAAATATAGTGAAATTGGATAAATTAAAGGAATGAATTTGGGAAAGTATAAAAGTTTGATATTAAAATCCTATCGGATAAATTTCGAGTAAGGGAAAAAAAGATTTTTGAATAAATGAGAATAATGAATTTTTAAAGACTTAAGTTATATTGTTTAAAAATTAAAGAAATCAATTTAAATTCAGGATTTCAAATGGTTTGGGAGAAATAAAGGGAGAATTTTGAAATGATGTATGAAATTGATATTTCAGATTTAAGTAAGATTTTAAATCGTAATAGAAGGATGTATCTGAAATTAATGTTTTTTGGAATAGATTTGGGTCAGTAAAGGAGTTTATTTTAAAATGGTGTTAATTTTGAAAATCGATTTGGGAATCGATTAAGTGTTGAGACTGTGATTAAAAAGATAATGATATCATGGAATTTATAAACGGGGTTTATAAATAAAGTGAATATTTATCTGTGGATAATTTGGAAGTATAAATTCACGGTGGAAATTAATAAGGAAAGGGTGATTTGTTTTAAAAACAAATAGTGGTTTATTTTTTTTAAACATCGAAAAAGAAAATTTACGAGATTGGGATGTAAATTAAACTAGGATAAATCGAGCAGGATTTATAAATGATTAGATGGCTATATTAAAATGGAAAGTGTATTTCCCTTAAAAGCCAAGTATATTTTCAAAGAAAGATTTCCAAGTATAAGTTAGAGGCTTTAACAGAGTATTTTAGAAAGAAATTATTATTTAGTAGTTTAAAATTTTTTAAAAGCAAATATTTATTAAGTTAATTATATAAGTAAATTATTTTAAAGGTTTAACTAGTATTATGTTTTGAAAGATAATTACTTAATATTTATACCTTATAGACTAACTTTTATTTTAAACTTAGTTTTGGCTTAAGTTTTTACATGAGAAATTATTATAAAATTTCATAACTAGTATTTTAAATAAAGTGTTTTTAGTAGTTTTTATTTTAAGCGTTTTAAGGTATATTTTTTGGATAAAATGATTTAAATTATTTAAAAATTTAAAGTATTAAGACTTGGTGATTTTCAGTGGAAATAAGACAATTGGGTGGAAATTTATTCCGCGAGAGAAAATGTGATTTGAAAACTATTTTCAAAGGGCTGAAGTGTAGAGAAATATCTTGCGAAGATACTTTGAAATAAATAATTTGAGAAATTGTTAAGGACTGATGGTTGTTTGTAAATGTTATTTGATAGTTAAATAACCGACTATCAATGTTGGCCAATGCACTGATCGTTTTGAAGAGGTCGGGACCGAATTTAATTATGCTAAAACCACTTCGATCCGGTTTGAACATTTGCGAATGAAGACCGTGAAGGTGATGAAGACAGTGATTTGGTTTGTCCAGACCCAGGGCAACTTGTATGGACGAATGCTATCAGAACATCATCAGGAGGACGATGAGCATTCTATGTGAATGTGCGCTAAAAAGGTAACGCTTAGCCTCAAGCCTCATCAACCGACAATGGCTAAAACAGGGGAGGTGCAGCAAGGCTAAGTGGCTAGCAACCAATTAGGGTAAGGTCATCCCTGTCTAGATGTTGCTTTTTATTCGGCTATGTGGGCGTTTGCTAATCCTAACCGCGGGGTGATCTTATTCGAACTCCAGTAAGGGGTAGCTCTGGTCTTGTATTGTAGGGGATCAGGAAGGATCCTCGGTACGCTGATCTAGGCCAGGTACTGTTACGGGTGATACCCCAGTAGCCCTGCCATTGTACCGAATCCAATCTCCAATAAGCGCCTATACGGTTTTGATTGTGCCAACTATTACTGAAACGTAAGATGCAAGCATTTCAGCTAGATTCTATTTTGTTTTCAGTAGACACTATTATAATATCAGACAGATTTGATAAAAATATTTTGGTTATCATAAGGTAAAAACCCTTCATGTTTATTTATGGCGTGATCTTACCAGATACCTTTGATTTCAAAGGATTTTGAAAAACTTTAATAATCCAATTGAGTGTGTTTTCTCACGCTGGTTTTCCAGACTGACTCAGGTGTTATTTTACTATAATGCTCGGGTCAGACCGAGTATTATAGATTACAGATTCTAGATGGACTGCTATGGAGCTCAGGGGATGCACTGGATGGCGAGACGTATCACACGTATCTGACTTATTTCCGTTGTGTATAGAATGCTTTATTTTCAGTTTTGTGGGGACAAGTTAATATAACTGTCCAGTATTTTGCTATTGGTTGTGTTGTACTATAATGATGTAATGTATAAAACAGATATAGTTCTTTCTGTATAAATATCAGTCATTTAGCTGTCATGTATTATTCCGCTGCGTTTGTGGGATTTTGATGTTGTTTTGTTTTTTCTGCTTCTGCCTCCTTCTTCTTTCCCTTACGGTCTATTTTTTGGGCATTTGATTGTTTGGCATTTAATAAAGTGAACGTATTGATGTCAACTTTGGGCGTCGAAAAATCGGGTCGTTGCAGTTGGTATCAAAGCTGAAGATTAAGCGAGAACCTTGGCTCTGGTGGGAATTACTCATTAAAAATAGAGTCAGTAGTGCTCTAAGAATGAGTTTGAGTGTATTAATAGATATGAGCGTGTATTTATTAGTGAATATAAACTTGTTTTATATTGTGTTGATTGGTTTGTTAAGTGGCTTATGGATTCTGGTCAATACGAGTAATTAACGTTATTGATAGAGATCTCTAAACACTTGAATAGAACAACTCGACATAATATTAGTTTAAATAGGGTAAATGAAATAATTTTACCCAAATTATTTTTATATATGAAAGAAATAATTTTTCTATGAGTATATATGGTTGTTTGGTTGGTAGGAAGTGATAACATTAAATTATTATCATTGTTGTGTGGGAATTGAATAAGAATTTGAAATCATAACTAAAAGTTAAGAAATAAATTCATATACAAAATGGAGTTTGTAAATGTGATTTATAATTGAAAATGAAATAAAAATTCCATAGGAATATGAATTGAATATGAATCGAATATGAAATCTGGAGAGATTTGGAATTTAAAAATATTTGGAAAATGTTTTTTATAGGGATAAAAGCACTAAACTCTTTTTGATCACTGGAAAATAATTTCGATGATGATCGCGACATCATCATGTTCGTTTTTGAGTTTCCAAAGAAGGAATTTCTACCTGAATGTTTTAGATTGTTGTTTGTTTGCGAAATTGGGTTTGATTTTGAAAATGCAAAAGAATATTATGATTTAAATATATATGTTTTCGAAATTGATTTTTGAATGTTTAAGCAATGGTTTAAACTCTGGGAGTTTAACTAAAAGTGTTTATGGATTATAAATAGGTTTGGAAACTTATAAAGTTTGGAAATTGCCTGAAATGGAATTAACTTGTAAAAAGTTAATAAAAGTAAGTGTGACTAGAAAATAATGTGGTAAGTAAACCAATTAAATGAAGTAAATTATTAGTAAATGAGATGTTAATATGTTGGAAAAACTTATAAAAGCAACAAAATTTAAATTAAATGGGAATGTAAATTGAGGTAAGTTAAATAAAGAAAATTATGAGGAAATGAATCTAAGTAAGTTAAATAAAATGGAATTGGAAATTTAAGTGAAATAAAATAGAGCTAAGTAGTAAAGTGAAGTTGTAGAATTAATTCGAAGTGGACTAAAAATAATTAAAGTTTGGAAATTAGATCCATTAAGATTTAAAATAAATTAGTAAGTGGAACTAATTAAAGAAATGGTTAATTAAATATGGGTTGAGATAAGGTGAATAGAATTTAATATTAAATTTGATTTGGAAATAAATTAAGAATCGAAGATAAATTGAATTCAGAATAGAATTGAGAATTTAAGTTAAATCAAATTAGATGTGGAAGCTTAAGTAGTGGAGTGAAAATAAATCTTTAAGAGTGTAATTTTTTTTATATTAGGCATAAGGAGGGTTAATGGTAAATTCTAGAGTAAATTTGGTATTGGGAAAAATAGTTTAAGTTAATATTTGAATGAAGATTTAATAAGGGTGTATGAAATGATAATTGTGAAAAAAAGAATGGAAATTGAAATAAATGTGAATAAAGGAGAATTGATATAGCTAATGATCAATTGGGATAAATACGTAGGATGTATGTATATTTCATTCGCACAACAAATTGATCCAGATTCGAGCACAGAATTTCGAGATAGTTATATTGGTTCGAGTTTGGATTTTTCACTCGATTTTCAACGGCGAACCCTGAATATGGATTTTTGATTGATTCTGGAAATTCACTATCATAGTAAATGGCTATGCAAGGAGAATGACGGTTTTTGATCAAGAAACCAGGTCTAAGTCTGCACTAGGAAGTCGGGTGGACGATACTAGTTCGGAAGTGAAATTGTGTGATCGAGTGAGCGATCGGGTTAAATATTGCGTACGGACGATATATTTACATCGTACATGCTTGAATGAAATAGATATTGAAAATTTTGAAAAGAAATGTATAAAATGATTTTGAGTGCTATGATTGGATATTATTGCTAAGTAGTATACAGGAATTTAAAAGCAAAAAGGAAATTGATGATTTTAATTTCAGAAGATAAAATTTTAAGGCCCGACAATAAGGTATGTATTTAAATTGTCATAAGAAATTTGAGGATTTTCTGATCCAGCCACTTGGCATTTTATTTTCTTTTGAAATTTAGGGGCCGTAGAGGCATTTTGTAGTCGTACCATCTAACCGCCCAAAGGAGATGCTGGCGAAATTTTTCAAAAATATAGAGAGTTAGAAAAAATTTGAGAAAATTATGATAGTTTCAAATTTGGTTTTAAATTAAAATTTGAAATGGTTGAGTAAGTGATATTGTTTGGAACTTATGGATTAGTTTAGGAAGTTAGTAAAAGTGATAGTGTCTTTAATAAAAAGATTGTTTTGGGTGTTGTTAAACTATTTGGTTTTGGGAATTTGTTAAAAAACTATAGGATTGAGAAATAGTTAACGGGTTATAGATCATTCTTCTTTACTAGTAATTTCGAGGACGAAATTCTTTTAAAGGGGAAGGAATGTGACAATCTGGAATTTTTGAATATTTGAAATTGTAATATTTAATTAATTTTAAATATTTAAAAGTTAAAGTCTAACTTGAATTTCAAATATCACAGGCTATTGAATAATTTAAATATTGAATTTCATAACTGGAAATTGGGTAAAATAGGGAATTTGGAGTTTCAAGCTTGTTAAAAATATTTTAAAGGCTTATAAATGTTATATTGAAATACTAACGATAATAGAAGTTTTAAATTTGAGTTTGAAAGTGTTTTGTTCTGTTTTAAAAATATATCATTTAAAACGATATTTGAATAGCCTTCCGAGGCACAGTCTCGGATTTCGCCAAAACTAGTTTCATTAGATTCATAATAGTGTATTATTATTGAATTTCAAATTTCATAGTGCTTGGCATTGTCGTGTGATCGTACGGTAGATAAACGCACTGAAATTTTATATCGAAAATTCAATATAATAACTGGGTCCAAAAAGCTATCTTCTCCATACGATCGAATTAGGACTCAGAACCATTTCCATTCCGTTCGGAATAGGGGCATAACCTTATCAACATCTAGCGGCATGCCTCGATGGGATGTCTAGGTTTTAAGCAACGAATTCAAGACGATTTAAATTTAGATTTAAATATAACCTATAGTGTTGACTGGTCAAAATTTCTTCACGTCAGAACTTTATCCTTTCATATCTTGGCCACTTGTCTTCTGGTTCACGCCATCTGTCACATACACGCTTCATTCTCCTTTTTCTTTTTAATAATTGAAAATGAAAAGAAAAAAAAGCAAGGCCGAACAAATGTTAATGGATGAACATAGGAAATCCAAACGAAATCCCTCTTCAAATATTCCCAAATCGAAATCAAAGTCAAATCGTTTCAAAAAAAATAGAGAAAGAAATCAAATCGATCTCGCGGCTTTTCTGGGCTCATTCGGCCATCGCAAGCGAGGGTGTGCGCATGGTTCTATAGGGATGGAGCGACGTGAAGGAGGGGAGGGCGTAGGCAAGGAATTAGGCATACGGTTGAGCTCGATGGGGTTTCGCGGCAGCGGTTGACACGCGTGCGCGTGCGAGTTGTCGCCGAGGCGAGTAGGAAGGAACGGTTGATGGTTGGGTCGCGTTCTTGAGCTCATGCGGCGAAGCTTGGTAGCCGTGTTCGATTTGTTCAATCATTCGAGGCCTCGATGGGATTGCGGTGGTCGAGCATGGGGGGATGGTCGTGATTTTGGGCAACGAGGTATATCGGTTTCTTTAATTTATATATGTATTAGGAAATAATTTTCAGCAAGGTAAAGTTTCCAGTTTTTAAAAGAAGATTATGACAGTGGGTATATATGTAGTTTTTCAATTTAAATATATATACAGAATTTTTTTTTAAATATATATACACTCAAATATTTTAATATATAGGAAAAAAAGAATTTCTTGTATATAGATAAAGTTTGAAAAAAATAATGATAATAATAGGAATTTTAAAGTTGTTATAGAGTTTATATAAAGATTAGATTTTTAAAATATATAATGGTTATTTTTGTATATGTAGTTTCAAGGGGAAAAAGAATAAAATAAAATAAATATACACATATACCTATTTTCATTTACTAGTTTAGTTTTAAAAATAATTAATTTAGGCGATTAATTTGTTCAATCAACTTATTTAATTATTTTAGTTACTAAAAATATTTTATTAAAAAGGAATTATTTTAAAATTTAATAAATAAAATCATTGGTTAATTAAATTTATTAAATGGCAATGAATTGTCTGATTTTTTTTCAAATACTAACAAATCCATATAATGCTTATACAAGTTCAAAATTCGGGGAGAGTCAAGCCGGTATGGATTGGATTGCAAATAAAATAAAGGTGATTTAATCTCACTTAACTTGGATTTCTAGCTAATTTAAATAGTTTAAATTTAAACTATTGGTTGATTGCTTGAATTGATAATTTATTATCAACTTGGATGTGATATGTTATATATAGTACGTGTGTGTGTGTCTATATATATATATATATATATATATATATATATATATATATATATATTTGAGTGATTGATTTCCCGCATTATATAGCGGATGAGACCCTATGCGTCCTGCATAATAGCGGATGATCCTATATACCGTGATATCTCCCTCAAAGTGGGATTGGTATTTTTATATTGTGCTAACATATGTGGATGTAGGGAAACAGGTTAGAGAGATCCAACTGGATTCCTCAAAATATTGGAATTTATTTTCATATTCGGTGATATGTTTTATTTGATAATCTGTGATAGATTATATTGATTATATTGGAAATTGAAAATATTGAATGCTACGTGTTTGCTGAATATATTTTGGGTATATTGAGATATCAAAAATATAAAGATTGGACTTTAAAGGAAAATAAAGAGGGAATTCTAAGTAAAATAAATATAGTGAAATTGGATAAATTAAAGGAATGAATTTGGGAATGTATAAAAGTTTAATTTTAAAATCCTATCGACTAAATTTCAAGTATTGAAAAAAAAGATTTTTGAATAAAAGGGAATAATGAATTTTTAAAGACTTAAGTTATATTGTTTAAAAATTAAAGAAATCAATTTAAATTTAGGATTTCAAACGGTTTGAGAGAAATAAAGGGAGAATTTGGATATGAAGTATGAAACTGATATTTTAGATTTAAATAAAATTTTAAATCGTAATAAAAGGATAAATCTGAAATTAATCGGTTTTGGAATAGATTTGGGTCAGTAAAGGGATTTATTTTAAATGGAGTTAATTTTGAAAATCGATTTGGGAATCGATTAAGTGTTAAAATTGTGATTAAAAAGAGAATGAGATTATGGAATTTATAAACAGGGTTTATAAATAAAGTGAATATTTATCACTGGATAATTTGGAAGTATAAATTCATAGTGGGAATTTATGAGGAAAGGGTGATTTGTTTTAAAAATAATTAGAGGTTTATTTTTAAAAGTGTGGAAAAGAAAATTTACTGGATGGGGACGTAAATTAAACCGGGATAAATCGAGCAGGATTTATAAATGATTAGATGGCTATATTTAAATGCACAGTGTATTTCCCGGAAAAGCCAAGTATATTTTCAAAGAAAGATTTCCAAGTATAAGTTAGAGATTTTAAAGTGGTTTTAAAAGAACATTTTAGAAAGAAATTATTATTTAGGGGTTTTAAAATTTTTAAAAGTAAATATTTATTAAGTTAGTTATACAAGTAAATTATTTTGAAGGTATAGCTAGTAATATGATTTAAAAGATAATTATTAATATTTATACCTTATAGAATAACTTTTATTTTAAACTTAGCTTTGGCTTAAGTTTTTACACGAGAAATTATTATAAAATTTCATAACTAATATTTTAAATAAAGTGTTTTAAGTAATTTTTATTTTAAGTGTTTTAAAGTATATATTTTTGGATAAAGTGATTTAAATTATTTAAAAATCTAAAGTATTAAGACTTGGTAATTTTCAGTGGAAATAAAACAATTGGGTGGAAATTTATTCCGCGAGAGAAAAAGTGATTTGAAACTATTTTCAAAGGGTTGAAGTGTAGAAAAATATCTTGCGAAGATATTTTGAAAAAATTAATTTGGGAAATTATTAGGGACTGATGGTTGTTTGTGGTTGTTATTTGATAGTTAAATAACTGAGTACCAATGTTGGCCAATGTGCTGATCATTACGAAGAGGCCGGGATTTGATTTAATTATCTGAAAACCACTTCGATACGGTTTGAACGTTTGCGAATGAAGACTGTGAAGATGATGAAGACAGTGATTCGGTTTGTCCAGACCCAAGGCAACGCGTATATCAGAACATCGTCAGGAGAACGATGAGCGTTCTAAGTGAATGTGTGCTAAAAAGGTAACGCTTAGCCTCGAGCCTCATCAACTGGGAATGACTAAAACAGGGAAGGTGCAGCAATGCTAAGTGGCTAGCAACCAATCAGGGTAGGGTCATCTTTGTCTAGATGTCCCGTTTTATTCGGCTGTGTGGGCAGTTGCTGACCCCAACCGCGTGACGATTTTATTCGGACTATCCAGTAAGTGGTAGCTCCGGTCTTGTATTGCAGGGGATCATGAGGGATCCTCGGTACGCTGATCTAGGCTAGGTACTATGGCGAGCGATACCCCAGTGCCCTGCCATTGTATGGAATCCAATCTTCAATAAGTGCCTGTACGGTTTTGATTGTGCCGAACTATTACTGAAACGTGAGATGAAAGCATTTCAACTAGATTCTATTTTATTTTCAATAGACACTATTATAATATCGGATGGTTTGATAAAAGTGTTTTGGTTATCATAAGGTAAAAACCCGGCATGTTTATTTGTGGCGTGGCCTTACGAGATACCTTTGATTTCAAATGATTTTGAAAAACTTTAATAATCCAATTGATTGTGTTTTCTCACGCTGGTTTTTCTAGACTGACTCGGATGTTATTTTACTATAATGCTCGGGTTAGACCGAGTATTATAGAATACAGATTCTGGATAGACTGCTATGAAGCCTAGGGGATGCGCGAGATGGCAAGACGTATCACACATATCTGACTTATTTCCGCTATGTATGGAATGTTGTATGTTCAGTTTTGTGGGAACAAGTTAATATAGCTGTCCAATATTTTGCTATTAGTTGTGTTGTACTCTGATGATGTAATGTATAAAACAGATATAGTTCTTTCTGTATAAAGATCAGACATTTATCTATTATATATTGTTCCGCTACATTTATGAGATTCTGATGTTGTTTTGTTTTCTCTTCTTCTACCTTCTTCTTCTTTCCCTTACAGTCTGTTTTTTGGGAATTCGATTGTTTGGCATTTAATACAGTGGATATATTAATGTTGATTTTTGGGCGTCGAAAAATCGGGTCATTACATAATATTTCTATTAACCTCAACAGCTCCAACACTTGATACAACTCCCACATCACCAAGCACTTCAAAAATCACACCAACATCATGAATTTCATTTATAGTCCATCGACCAACATTACAAATTGCAGCGGTCTGTAATAAAGGACTAAGAGGGGTCGAATTAACATGCATAGAGTTGGACGCTATTCTACAAATTAGAGAAACACTAGCCGTAAATATAGAATTCAAGATATCCAAAGCCATTACCAGAGAATCCAAACGAGAAGTGCATGCCACTGTAGATGATGATAGGTTACCCAAAGGTGGAGATTCGTTCATAGTAGCTCTAAGAGGAAGTAAAGGGGCACCGAAAGCTCTACCAGATCTGGATAGAGAAAATGCACTATGGGGAAACTCATGAGCAGTGGAAGGGTGAGGCATGGGAGGAGAGGAGAGGAGAAAGACAGGGTCGCATGAAAATGAGAGGAGAGGAATGAAGGAAGAAATAGAATGAAAGAGATCGCCTAAATATCAAGCGGAAGTCATTAACATCTGTTCCTTGCATCATTTCATAATATACACGATTATATATATATGTGTGTGTGTGTGTGTGTGTGTGCGCGCGCGCGCGCATGTGTGTTATATACGTGCATGCACGCACACATAGATATGCACGCATGCAAACAACATAATATAATGTACATAATTTATATGCTCATATTTAGATGTTGGGATTTACACTGCAACGGACAAGACACATGTAAATAAAGGGGCAAACTTGTCTGTTGCCGTGTAAATCCCAACATCTTTGTAACGACCCAGAATTTTTAGAAATTAAAATTTGAATATTTAATTAATTTTAAATATTAATAAGTGAATTTATAAGTCAAATAAATTTTTATTTGAATTTTTGGATTTAATTGGATAATTAAATCGATAATTTAATACGTTAAATTATGGAAATAATTGAAAATATAGTTAAATATGATTGAAAATGATTTGTAAAATTTTATTTTATCATGTTGGAGTTAAAACGATATTTTAGAACTTTTAAAATCGAATTAAGAGTTAATTTGTGAAAATTGAATATTTTAATATTAAAATCGACTAGTAAAAATAGTCAATTTTTGAACAGTCTCAGAATTGAACGAAACCAGTTTCATCGGATCCGTAATAGTTAGTTATTACCGGATTTCAATTTTCGTGTCAATCGGAGTTATCGTTTGAGCGTGGCAGCTCGAAACGCATCGATTTATTTTTAATTTAAATTTGACGAGTGAAAATAGCCATTTTTCAAAAAGTCTCGGATTTCGACGAAACCAGTTTCATCGGATCCGTAATGTGATATTATTGTAAGGTTTCAAATTTCGTGTCAATTGGATTTACCGTTTGTCCGGTACAAATTAAAAGCCTAGAAATCGACTTAAATCGGTTTAATTCAAATTGAGCGTTTACAGCCATAACTCGCACATACTTCCGAATTAGCTTCCGAAATCTGTTCCATTATGTCCGGAACGCGGGGTAAACCCTAGAAACGCTGGTTACGGCGCCTAAATCGGAGTTCGGAATTTCCGGGATGAATAGTGTCGTTCGTTCTCTTATAAATAGACCACCCCTTCATAAATTTGATAAAAAAATAACACTAAACCATAATTTTATAACCTAGCCGCCTCCACATCTATGCATGGCCAGAAATCACTCTCACTTCTTCATCAATCTCTCTCAATCCGTAATGAATTAGCCAAAGTGTTCAACACGAAAGTCGTAGAGCTCGACGAGAGCTTCGATTCCATACGGTGATGATCGGAAATGGTGCAACGGAGAGGGAGCTAGGGGGGGCCGTTTTCTTCAGGACACGCACGCAAAACGAGGCTGTAGAGCAGGCCGAGCTTCATGATGGGGAGGGTGGAGGTAGCTCTTGCAATGGTCTTCAACATGGAAGTGGTTTGATGAAGTATCGTCGAGCGTAGCGATCACAAAATCAAACCCTAGTTCAAGTTGGGTGGGTTTCATTGTGACGGCCTGGTGAAGGAGAACGTGAGGGAGAGGGAGAGAAAGAACGGCCAAGATCTGCAGGTGATGGATCTAAGGGCTGAGATGAGTTGGGGTTTAAAAATTTAAAGTTTATGTTGATTTGTGTATATAAATCGTGTACAAACTTCATAAATTCATAACTTTTTCATACGAGGTCGAAAACGCGCGAAACCAGTTGCGTTGGAATCGTATGGACGATCACTACGCGATGGAGTTGGTTTGGAGTCGTTTGGAGTTAGTGAGAATTTTGGGTGAAATTAAACGTCCGTTTAATTCTATTTAAAATAAATCGCTAAAACGGAATTTAAATCAAGGTGAGAACTTCTCACTCAATCGAATCAGTTTCGATTTTATTTTAAATAGTTAGATTTAAAATATTTGAATGCATGTTTGAATGTTGATTGATATCTATTGATTGTTAAAATAGACATTATACGCCGTTAGTAAGCGGATGTTATTTAATAAAAACATATACCGCGAATATTTCATAAACAGTGAAATTGGTATTATATATAGTAGCAATATATATATATTGGCATATGTATATATTGGAGTTATTGATTTCCCGCATTTTTTTGTTTAGCAGATGAGACCCTATTACGCCGTTATTAAGCGGATAATATTTCATAAGAACATATACCGCGATAATTTCGTACTGGAGCGAAATTGGTATTGTGCTAATGTTTTTGGATGCAGGAAACAGGTTGGAGGGATCCAACTGGATTCCTCAACAGTTTTTATTTGATTTCAGATATTTTGATATTTGATGGATTATCATATCGATATATGATATCGTTGTTGTCGTGATTGACTATTTGGTGTGTAGCATCATTGGACCAAATTTTGGGATTTTAAAATGATTATAAAGTGATTTTTGAAAATACACTATATTTTTGGAATAGATTCATTTTAAATAAATAAACGTTATAATTTTTAAAGTTATAAAAATTATGATTTTTGTGAAATACAGTAAAAAAACTGATTTTTGAGAATATGATGCTAATGATTTTATAAAATAGTTTAATCGAGATATTTTAGAATTTATTGTGAAAAGTTTAAATATAGGATTTATAAAATTTAATTATTTTATGAATCAAAATGGTGAAATAATAAAGGAGATTAAAGACGTTTTAAAGAATAATATAAATTGAATTATATTAAGAGATTTATAAATGGATATTTATAAATTGAGATATTGAAATTTATAAAACGAGTTTTTATAAGTGTTTGAATGGAGTGAAAATGAATTTCATTAAAGAATGAAATTTATAGAACTATAAACGGTGAAGTTATAAATGAAATTTATAAATAGTAAGATTTATAAATTTATAAAGTTATTAAAGGAATAGATTTGGGTGAATAAGCGAATCTTATAGATTTTAAGATTTATAATTATGAAGTTCAAAGGAACGATTTTTGCAAACAAATAGATTATAAGCATTTAACTTATAATATGAACCTTTGTTTTATAATTGAGTTATAAAATCGAATAGGTTAATAAAGGAATTTATAAAAAGGAAGTTTTTATAAGTAAATAGAAATGGAATTTATAAACGTTGTTTTATAAATTCGCAAATGACTTATTTTGATAAGTAAATTGTTGAAACCTATTAATGGAGTTATATTCACGTTTTTGAATAGTGAATAATCCTTTGAAATAAAATGAATAAAAGGATGAAATTTGTTAACAAAGAATATTCACGTTTTTGAATAGTGAATAAGATGTTAAAGAAATTGTTTTGAATGTGATATTTCAAATAGAATTAAAACGATCTAACGATGTTTTAAAATGTGTTGAGATTCGAAACCATAGATTTCAACATTTATTGTTGAAATAGACGTTTTCGAGAAATAAAAGGAGATGATGGACTATAACACTGTTGTTATAGTAAATGATTTCCGAAAGGAAATGTTTTGTATAGTATTGGGATTTATATATCTATTTTAATTTCGAATCCCTATACTAGTAAATTTGGGTTGTCGTAACGATGTTTTACGCAACATTCGTTTTGACCCAAATAAATATGTTTAAGTGAATGATTTTCTTAATAGAATGAAATATATACTTAATCTCGATTTAAGTATATTGAATATTTTCTAAGTGT
Organism: Allium cepa; assembly: GCA_030765085.1. Taxonomy (NCBI): domain Eukaryota; kingdom Viridiplantae; phylum Streptophyta; class Magnoliopsida; order Asparagales; family Amaryllidaceae; genus Allium; species Allium cepa. The sequence goes on along the minus strand of CM060939.1, from coordinate 639,528,185 downwards.
TGAAAATAAATAAAATTTGTGAATTACTTATTAAATAAGTATGGAAATGTTTTCCAATATGAAGTGATATTTAGAATTTATCTTTTTGAAGATAAATTGAAATGAATTATTGAAATCATATGCATGGATATTTTGAAATGTAAATTCACTAAGGAATTTATAAAAGAAAGTGGGATTGGTTTAGAAAAATAAATATTGATTTATTTTTGAAGTATTGAAATTATATATCTTGTAAAGATATTTTGGAAAATTATTTGGAAACTGGTGATGTGTGCATATCCAGTGATAGTTCAATAACCGACTATCAATATTTCCCTTTGAATGGGTAATTGATGTGATTTGTTTGAATGTGAATGCTACACTTATTTTTGAATAAGCGCTCACTATTCGGGTTAACCGGGAAAGGACCATGGGGTCGTATAACCCATTCCGAATATGTGATACGTCGTTATAATTGCATTGAAGATCGGTGTTGAAGACCCGGTATTTGCGAGAGCGATAGGATGACCTGTCGATTTACTCTGCACCGAGTTGCTCCGGTATAGAGTTCTCCATATGTGATGGTGAATCCGATCAGGATTGTGAATATCCGGATTGCAAGGACTTCTTTGTAAGTGCCTTCGGTTTTGTTCGATCCCGGAACAGACTTGTATGGATTGTGTGTCTGACATTACAAGTTGAGATATAAAGCCGATTTCTTTCAAATATATTTCTGTTGGTGGCGAAGAATTTATTCTTTTAGCTTAACACCCTTCTCTGAGACGTACGAGCTCAGAGGTTATATAGTTGAAGTTATCAGCGATATATTCCCAATTTGGTAATGTGATATGCTGAGTGATGCTGTAAATGATCATTGTGTTGATTATTGTGATAGGATCGTTTATTTGATCTTCTATCTTGGTGATCATTGTGTTGATCATTTGTTGACCCAAAGCATGGCTTTTGTATAAAGTATGTTTTTGTGGACGTGACTTCGTCGAACCTCACACCCCGGAAATGGTCAAAACAGGAAAGATGCAGCAAGGTTATGAGGGGTAGCACCCTTTAGGGTATGTACATTTCCTTCTGGATAGAGGTGGTATCATGGTATGGAGCCCAGATATTTAACCTATGTGGTTACTACGAATTTATTACTTTGTGGTTGTTGGTTTTCAGGATCCCGTGAGAAAGGTCGTTTACGATCGGGGAATGGCGTGCTCGTGTCAGTAGTTACCCAGTTAGGGGTAACCCGGCCTTGTGTTGGCAGAGTTCCGGTTTGGTTCTCGGGGATGTCTTTCCAGAGGCATTCTCATGTGGCAATGGGAAGTTCCTTGGCCTGACCATTTGTTGGAAATCCAATTCCCAATACGAAACTTGTACGGTATTAGTTGTAGAACCTGCTATTCACTTATGGTGGTCACCACTGTTTGGATGGTAGCTATAGTAGGCATACGATAATGGTCGTATGTTGGCTAAGATTTATATTCTACTTTCAAAATAATTTTTCCTACACTATGCACTAGTAATAATATCAAATGTTATTTTAAATGTGTATCAAGCATCTTTGACTATCATAAGGAGAAATCTCCTCCGATTCTGCGTTTGCATGTGTGTGTGTGCGGGAGGCCTTATGGTAGTCTCATTTTTAAAAGCATTGCGAATTGAAATAAAAATATTACTCTATTTTGATTTTAAAGATAAACAAACTGTTTTGAGTTCTCACACCAGTCACATGACTGACTTGGAGTTTATTGTTTTCCTTCCTAAACTCTGGGTGCCCACCAATTTCCACACGGGCAGTCAAGAGTAAGGTTTATCAGGATATTCTGGATATTCAGGAATTGCTGGAGGCAAGCTGGATGGCATGGCGTATTACTTATATAGTATTTCTTTTTCCGCTGCACTGTTTGTTGTTGTTGTACACTCTGATGATATGATGTAATGTAATGTATAAAATGTAATAACTGATATAGTTCTTTGTTTAAAGATTATTCATTTATTATTATATGTTGTTCCGCTGCGAATTGTGAGATTCTGATGTTGTTCTGTTGTTTTCTGTTCCGTCCTATTTTCCTATTTTCTTCTGTTTTTCTTTTTCCTCTATTCTCTTTTCCTTCTAATTAAAATTTTCTATCTTCTTTTCCCTATCTAAATTTTCTATCTTCTTCTCTTCTCTTTTCCTAAATTCTTTTTCTTAAAAACCCTCAGTGTTCGGTTTTCCGTCGTTCGATTTCTCGGCAGTCGATAAAGTGAGTGTTGATGTCGAATTTTCGGAAGACGAAGAATCGTGTCCTGACAATCTTAATACGGGCATGTAAAATCATGTACACTATATTATGTTACACATACACGTAAACACATATGTGTATATGAGACACATATATACTATGTGAAATAAACAATACAAAATATAACATTATTCATGAAATAAATAAATATTGATTTTATTTAAAATAAAATTTAGAAAAGTTCTAGATAAATTTAAACTACATAGAAGCCCAATAAAGATCCAAAAAGGTTTTATATAAATTTACATAATTAGTTCTTTGTGGGCTGGTTTAATTCCAATAATGGTATTAGAGCCAAATAACATATGCGGTCTAAATTTTTAGTATTATGGCTAACTTATTAAAGCATACCCATATAGCAGGGTGTCAAACAAAGAAGTGTCTAAGGTTGGGTTTGGATAGACAAGCACTCTGCCCTACCTAGCTACTAACCTAGCCCAAAAAGATGAGATAAGCCTGACACGATGAAATATTCAATACAATATGCTATAATTGAATAATATAAAAATTAATTAAAGTTTTAGTTAATTAAATTAATTAAATAAGAATTAATTAATATAATGTTATATATAAAATATTATACAAGTTAAATAAATTATAAAAGTTATATGACTTATGTAATATAAATGTATAAACTAAAGGTGGAACATTAAAGAAACACTAAATAGATTTGAGGAATAAATATATACATAAAAGTAAGTATACGTGATTCTAATGTGTCCGATACTAGAATCACGAGGGTATTTTATAAGAAATATGTTACTCCAGAGGTCGATATCACTTAATTAAAAATATTAAAAATATTTAATATAAGTGTTGTCCTCTACCATTTATATGTTAATAAATTACTTGCATACTCTCTGGTTACTGAGCAAACTCAAGCTAGAGTTTTTATGTGTAGTATTATGAATATATTGAATAGACAGGGTAAGATAACTATATGTATTTGTTGAGCAATTGTAATGACCTAGCTTTTTGGACGTTTTAAGCAGACACACACGTTGACACAAACCATACAAAAGGGAAATTTTTTATTAGGGTAAATACGAAAAGAAGAGAGAGAAAAAATACAGAATCTCGAAGCGAAATGGTAAAATATAATAATCAAATAACAGTTCATGAAACTGTTTACAAAAAAACATTTGATTATTCTTATACAACACAGAATCAAAGTTGCATACAATATAGATAAACAGCAATGCAGCGGAACAGTGTGAATGCAGTGGAATAATATAATAAATAATAATAGTACAATCTTCGTCTTCATCCTCTAGAAATAAGGTCTTCAAATCCTGAAATGCTCAGACAACCCGAGCGAATTGAAAAGACAAAACAGTCGAGTCAGAACTAAAAGATCTTATGTAAGTTAAATCAATGGTAATTATGCGTGTGACGGCATCAGAGATGTTTACGGGGTTTGACATCTCCTATCCAGTGTCTAACGTGAGTGTAGTAACTTAAGAGATGTTTGGGATTCATTAAACTATCTACTATGTAGTACAAACGCTATTATAATATGTCTACAGTAAAGTAAAAGTATTAAAATAGCGTTAAGGCGTTACCCATATCCCCCTTAACACATTTTATATATTCTCATAGCCTATACAGTACCGTAATTCCTCCGTATACTAGAGGTCTATCAAAGGACACTCCATAGGTATGGTACAAAACAAACTCGTAAAAGGCATTCTAGGGTATGTAAACATGGCACTCGAGGCAATGCTAGGGTAGATTTACCAATTGCAGAACCGGGCTGGTGGTAACGCATAACAGCTACTACCTCCCACCTCGGAACACACTGCCAAATCAAAAATTAAGGGGTGGCCACCAAATCATCACAAATGTCATAATATGGTATCGAAGAAGCATGTCTGATCGAAAAAATGACCTCACTTGGCCCAAGTATAGCTCATGTTTTAATCACATCTAAGCTGACTCACGGGAGTCAGGGTCATGTCATACCTTATACAGAAATCTTTCATCAAACCATCCTACTTCATTTCTAGAATCTCTATCACGTACACAGTTGTTAAAGTGGTTTTTGGTACTGGCAAAGAGTATGACAATATTCGATCTCATTCTCTTTAACAACCAAACGCTTATTTCACACCGGATGGTTCTTTTAAATTTCCAAAAATCAATTCATAATTGATATCAAAATATCATATTCAATTCTAGCTATATCACTTTCGAAATTATATTCACTTTCAACAATCATATTTCAAAATAGTTTAAAACCCTCATTTCAAGACTTCATATTCAAATCAAAATGTAATTTAAATCCCAACTTAGATTATAATATCATGTAACCATATTCACCTTAAAATCGAGGATTTAAAATATAAACACATCTACTTTATTTAGTTTGAAATTTAGAAAGATAGTTTAGATAGTTATAAATAGTTTATATAGTTATAGATAGTTAAAATATTCTAAAATGAGTTAAAATAGATTAAAAATAGTTTTAATTTGATTTTAGATAGTTGAATAGATTTAAAATAGTTCAAATACAATTAAAATAGATTAAATAGCTTTAAAATAGATTAATTAGATTTAAGTTTAATTAAACGGTTAAATTTGTTTAAAATAAATTAAATTGGTTTAAAATAGGTTAAAATAATTTATATAGTTAATATAAGTTAAAATAGTTTAATAATTTTGAAATTTTAATAATGAAATTTTAAAATAATATACTTTTAAAACACTTCATATTAATTATGAATTTTTAATTTATATAAGTTTAACTGTTTATTTTATTTCAACATATCTAGACCATTTCACATTTCCAAATCACAAAACGCAATTCAAATCTTTCAATTCAAGCTCTAAATAAAATTATTAAATTTTATATTGATTTCAATCCGTGTTTGAAATATCAATTTAAATTATTCCAATTTTAATACATTACAAAGCTATATTTCAAACAATTCAAATACCTCAGTTCTGAAAAATTTGACTTATATTCCAAATTCAACTTTGAAATTTTCAATTAAATTCTTTTAACAATTTCCTTAAACCAATTCCAATTTTAACATATGTAACGCCCCACCCCGAGACCCACATTAACAAAGAGTATTACTAGGTAATACTGTCTGCTAATGCGGAGAATTGGGATGGATAGGAGCGACCATCTATAGCCTTGTCTTAAATATCTGTTGAATACGTCGACAATGCCCTTTTTTGTGGATCGACATATCCAATAAATATCTAATACAAATCCATAGGTGGCTATAGGACCTATCATGCGAAACACATCACAGAACAACAGATAATCCCATATATACATGCATATACAGGTACATCACAAGTATTCAAAATGATACATCACATAAGTGGTATGACGACCATAATAAAAACACGAGTCAAAAGAATATACATATCAGAGTAGCAAACCAAAAAGGACTACACAAAAAACTATAACAAAAAGAGCTAGCAGAATAGTCCATGCAAAAGCAGAATAGGCTAAGTCCAAATGTACCTAACCTGAAACACCTCCGTCTAACCCGAGTATAAAATACACGGGTCAGTCTAACTAAACGAATCAATAAAAGGTGGTAGCAGAATAATAAGGCATAAGAGCACAGTGATATTCTTCTTACATAAAAAGAAAGATTAAGAAAGCTAACCATAAACATATGGAGGATACGCATCATATATGGCATATATGATTACACTAGGTGATAGAACACTATTGCTTCAATAAGCGAGAAACGGAAAGGAGATGAAAAATCTCATGAATCACTAAAATGTAGCATGCCTCATATCATGGGCAAATAAGAATGGTTTAGATAATAGTAAAATATAAACTCCGAAAAAGGTAATTCCCAAACCCGTCATATCGGCAACTCAAAGGAAAATATAAGCAAAATCCATCTCGACATAAGCCATAAGGCAAATGTCAAAAAAGAGATAAAAATATCATACAACGCCAAAAGGCAAATCCCATAAATAGCACCAATAGGCAATCTCAATATATATACGCCAAAAGGCAAATCTCAACACGCCAGTGTAGGCAATGAAAATCTCAAAAGAACTCCCAAGAGTCCAAAAATCCCCAAGTAATCGCCACCAAATGGTTCAAAGGACCGATTCCACATAGATGACAACAAGGGAAAAAATCATCTCAAAAGGTTTTGCACGTGTTATTTTTGCCAAGTACCGTTTCACATAATAGGTACCTCACCCAAAGGCAAACGTCAAAAGACTAATAAGCCGCAGTGGCAAATACGCTGCAATGGCAAACGTCCGAAGACAAATACGCCGCAATGGAAAATGACTCGAAGGTCCAGTACTGGCACGCCAACAGGCAAATGTGTCACAAATTCTTGGAAAGGAACCCGAAAAGTGTTAACGTGTGTCCTATACCATCCATTCACACTAAACGGTTTACTAACCACTAGTAAATTTCACACTCAAAGTAGTAAAAGGTTCACCTCATATCATCGATAAACTAGACTCATAGGCCAAAACGATCAAAAGGACAAGTTAGGAATAAACCAAAAGGATAAACACACGTATCCCATATTACGCATTTTACCCAATCGTTTAACACCCCTTCACATTGCTCGACAGTGCGAAAACGTGTAGTTTTTAGAAAATAATTTACCTTGAAAATAAGCTTTGAAAACCGATTTCAAAAACCATTTGGAAACTATATTTGAAAATTTCCCTTATTATAAAGAATAAATAGGTTTTATTTTTGAAAATACTTTAAAATATTATATAATAATTATTTTTAAATCCTATAAATTTTAAAAAATCATTTCAAAAAGATCCGGAGAAACTATACTCGAAAACGACCAAAAACAAGCAAAATTCCTCTCGAACCAAAATTCAAATTTAAATTCAAATAATTCCAAATTCATCAAAACTGGGCTACCCTTTTGATAGGCACCATAGCCCTTAAAATACTTCAGAAATATCACAAAAACTGAATAAAAGTTAAAAATTGGATGGAAAAAGAACATAAAAATACTTGGGCAAAATAATACACAGGTCTGAAATCTTTTCTGGGTTCAAATTTCGGACATAAAACAGGTGGCCGAATGACCTTTGATTGAACTGAAAATTGGTGTGCACAAAATAGAAAACTTCAGATTTCAAACAAAAAAGAATCGTTGAATTCCGACTGGAATTGAAAAAGTTACATTGTCTCAAACATGAACTCTGACCATGTTTGCGACAGTTCAAAAACCAAAAATGCACAGGCCTGAAAACCATCATGGGTTCAACTTTCAGGCATGAAACAGAGGACCAAATGACCTTATATTGAGCTGAAAAATGGTAGGCATATATTTTAACACTCATACTTAAACTGGAAAAAGAATCATGCAATTTGAACAAGCTATGATAAAGTTAGGAAGTCGTAAAGTTGAAACCATGCAGTGTTTTCACTGTTGAAATCTGGACAAAAACATGCTCCGAGTCGAAGTTCGGCAACATATTTCTATAAGCTACATAGGTCGAATTGACTTGAAATTTGACATGCATAAATCTCAACTACTATACTTTAAACTGCATAAAGAATCAAGCAATTTGAACAAGTTATGAGAAAGTTATGATGTCTCAAAATTAAACATAGGGAGTGTTTCCACTGTAAAAATCTGGGCAAAAAATACTCTGGACTAAAGTTCGGCAAAATATTTCTATAAGCTACATAGGTCGAAATGACTTGAAATTTGACTTGCATAAATTTCAAAAACAATAATTTAAAATTTATATAAAGCCATGCAATTTGGAGAAGTTATGAGAAAGTTATGATGTCTCAAAGCTAAACCCAGGCAGTGTTTTCACTATAAAAATCTAGGCAAAAACATGCTCCGAACCAAAGTTCGGCAGTATATATCCATAAGCTATACAGATCGAAATGACCTTAAATTTGGTATGTTTATAATAGATAACTTCATGTCTCAAAGAAAAAAAGAATCTATGAATTCCAATACAAAATTAAAAGGTTATGATATCTCAAACATGGACTTAGGCCATGTTTGCAGCAACTCGACAAACAATTTCTACAGGCAAAATCTGTTTTGAGTAGATTTTCTACCACTGATTTGAACATCCAAATGACAATATTTTTCAACCAAAATTTGCAAAAATGAAATTCAACATAAATGCTACCAAATGCAAGAAATCCGGCAGCATTTCGTTGCTGGAATCAAAAGTTATAAGCTCTCAAAGATGCAATAGAGAATAGATTTTAGACAGAAAAACTACAATTATCCACAAAAGCTAAAAAAATTTCTATAATTTCTTGCAATTTTGAGCTTGGCTCAGCTAGGATTCGTGAGTGTTACAACTCACCTTGCTGTTGCAAAGGAAAGACTCGAATTTTGGTTGCAAAATTGAAGATTTGTGTAAAATTTGGCTTCGAAACCTATAAATGAGCAAATGAGAAGCATGTAAAGAAGAAAACTATAGTCAACAAAGAATCCAACTTCTCAAATTGATTTTTGATGAAAAGATTCAGTTTTGGATTAGATTACCTGTTAAACTCTCTTTTGTTATGATTAAACACAACAATTAATTGAAGGGAAAATGAGATTTTGGCCTAAATTTGCTATATGGAGGAGTGGGTTTCTATTTCTCATTATTTGGTTTTGAGAAGGAGCAAAGTGAAGAATAGATGTGCATGTGATTTCAATTTCTCACCTTTTCAATATTTGAGTATGTGCTAATGGGATTTGGACCCATTAGTAAAAAGAAAATAAATAGCCTATAGATTAATTAAATAACACTTAACAAAAATATGTGCATATATCACTTATATACAAAAATAAAAATGCATTTTCTCTCAAGTTTTACGAAAGAAAAACTTGTAAACTTGTATACTTGTATACTTACAAAATAAAACATTTTCTATCATATAAAAAGATTAATTCATATTTTAGAATCATTTTTATTATTAAAATCCTTTATATCACAATAATACAATTTTCTCCAAATAAATGTAAAAGTCTGCATTTTTAACTTCTAAAATTCCACAAATTTTATTTTCTCACTTAGTAAAATATTTCAAACCATTTCAAAATATTATATATATCCAAAACTTATTTTTTAAACCAATTTCCCTTTTTATTTAAATAAACAACCTTTAGAATCTCATACTTCTTTCTAAAAAATTATTAAAAGAAGTAATTGATAATAATTAATATAATTATTAAATTTTCTCCAAATAAAAATCATTTCCCATTCATTATCAACCCAAAAAAATAAAATGAAGTTTCAAACTTTATTTTCATATTTTATTTCCAAAATTCGTTGTTTATTCCAAATAAACAATTCAAAATCTCCAATTTTATTTTAATTCACAATGTTAAATTATTTACCATTAGAATTTAATATTTACAGGTAATCTCCAAAATCAGGGTTGTTACAGACTCCTCCCTTAACAAAATTGCGTCCTCGCAATTTCTAGAGAAGAATTTGTATTCAACTCATTTATTTCATTAATCAAAAGAAAGATAGACAAGCTCGAGTCTAAAAAATTCCCTCTCAACTCAAATTGATAAAAGACCAAGATAAAATTGCTCGGTAAATTCTATAATTTCCCAAATATATTCATTGGGTTTAGCAGACTATAGAATTATTATAAGCAATACCTTATGATTTCAAAGGCTTCTCACCTTCAAAACAAAAACACAACAGAATGCTACCCAAAGGATCAATCCAGTGAGATTGATTTCTCAGGAGCTTTTTGCATAGAGTCGGGATTTAACAAAATTTTATCTCGGCTTCAACCAACTAGATAATAGTCGACATGACTTTCTGTATATCACTATGGAAACAGCCACACCTACATTAGATTGACAACTATTACGGAAAGAAACTCCAATAAGAGATAGGTGGATTTCCCCTATACCACCAAACTCATACGACTGCATGAATGCAAGTTGTAAAATAATTTCACAAAGGCAAGTTAAAACTCAAGGAATAGATTTTTAAACTCTCTCTCACTAGCCAAATATTCTTAAAATTTTCCAACCCATTATCCTCAAGATTTAATATTCTCAGTATTCAACACTTGAAAACTTCCAAAGCTTCTTACATAGATTTTAAATTTAAATTCATTACTCTTCATATTCACAAATAAGTACTATATTTAATTATTAAGGGGAAATAGATCAATTGCATTTCAGACCTGATGCAAAGATGACATGTTTTAAAACAGCAAACAACAAAATCTGAAAAAATTTATAAACTAAAGTTGTTCTATTAATTCTATGCTTTCCGGCAATATAAAGATCATCTAAATTGGATTTACGGTTTGAAAGTTATGCTAGATTTATTTTTAGCTTATTCTTAGAAATTTCTTAAAAGGACAGAAATTTCTATCCTTTTTTAAACCCATTTTAGACTCGGTAAAAAGAAAAATCTTTTAATGCGGTAATAAGAAACTTTATAGCTTACTGAATGCTCTTCCATTTACAAATAATTGAACTCATTTGGAGTATAAATCCCAAGTTATCGCTATTTTAGTACAGCACTTTTCCAAACAAAATTTCAGTTTTTAATCAATTTCAAAATTTGAAATTTTCCAAACCAATCTCAAACTACATTTTCAAACAAGCTTTTTGCTATATCATTTATTAAATGATCATATTTTTCCCCGAAAATCTAAGACATGCAAAATTATGATCAACTTTATGTAATCATCAAAACAACAATTCATTAAGTGGAAATACTTTCATTACTTTCCAAAATCTTGCTTTAAAACAATTAACTACGAAAACTCATTTTGGAAGAGATAGCTAATCTATTTCATTATCAAGAGATGATTATTGATTATCCACCAAATAAATTTTTAGGATATATATATATATAAAGTTTAAAATTATTCACACAATATAAAATTATTATACTACATAAATTGTTCATTTATCAAAATAAAACAAATTCACATTTCCACTGGTCATAAAAATTAAATTCACATCTAATTATCAACATAAAACTAATTAAAGTTGATAATTAATTCAAACTTGTTTATAGAAGAATTTTGCAATTTCAAACCCATAAGTTTTAATACTAATTGAGTTTAAAACAAAAACTAGCTCACAAATTTACACTAAATGTTCTAAACTGACACTTCTTTATTTTCTCTTATGATAGAGTTTTATACCTATCATCTACTATTACTCAAATGAATAAGTGACAAAACAAATTTTTGTAGTCATCATTAATAACTTATACTAAACTATTCAATTAATATCTTAATTTGTTTTCGAACCAAAGTATTCCTTTACCTTAAATACAATATTTTTATTAATCAAAGCATCAAATGATATTTTCTTCTAATTAAGATATCCCCTTACTTAGAATTATTCTTTTTTACTTACCCAAATTACCATATTCAATTTCTCAAAATTTTAAATAATGTAAGGGTATTGCCTCGCCATTAATTTATAGCGAACGACCCCATTGATTGGCTGGACAGTTGATCGAATGATCAAAACTGCCTCGCCACTCATCCAACACTCACTATGGTTCAATGGTTTCATTAAACATTTAAAATAAATATTAATACTCCACCATATTAATTATTTTCAAACTTTACTTATTAAAACTCAGTTTGGCGTGTCTGTCTCATCAAACCGTTTAGGAAATTTCTATCGATAATGTTGGCCAAACGCATCGACCAGAATTCTTAAAGCACTAGACGGACAATCCAACACAAAAAATCATTTTCTTTAAAAAATGTACCTCATATATAATACTTAGAATATTCTTTGTTTTTTTTCCAAAAACAAACCTCTTAGAAACAAATCTTTAGTTTTTTTGAAAATTTGAAAACACAATTTATTACATATTCTCAAAAAATCAAGGAACACAAATAGAGCTCATCGAGACATTCCCAAAATACTCGATCATCGGGATTAATGGAATAGACTAGAGTGTTCATTATTCCAAACGGTATAATGAACCACTCACAAGTCTCATAACGAGTGCGAAATGCGGTAAGAGTAACGCTACCCTTCGTGACTCGTAGCCCATGGAAAATCGGTGTAAGGTCAAGATGAGGAACGACCCTAGCACCACACGATAGATTAAAAAGAGAGAAATGAAATATAAGAGTAAGGTTAAGATATCTTCTTAAATAAGAAGAAGAACATCAACTACATAGAATTACTTCGAGTGAAGTAATTTTACAAAGTATATTAAAAATTGAGTATCCAAAGACGATATCTCAAAAGGAGGCTAGAATGACAATATCAAATAAATTCAATGAATCACCTCATTTCCCTAGTGGACATCCTCATGGAAGGATGACCGTAAGTCTAAGAACCGAGAATGAAGTTAATACAATATTCAATTGCACGATTGGGTGTCATATCCGAAATGGACTCATAGAAATCAACAGTCACAATGACTGGAATTCAAGATATATCATCAACATCTCGAAACTTAAGAGTAAATACGGATACTTCAGAATCATCATTAACATTCCGAAGAACAAGAAACAACAAATTAGCCAAAATTAGGATACCTAAATAGAGGATCCTTCGAATCATAGAATGCGGCTTAATAATACGCAAGCCACTCCATCTCAAATCATTCCAAACTCAAAATAGAAAAATAGCGCACTAATTTGCACAATAAGATATGCTACAAGGAACTATCCCAAAATCCTCAAAAATCATGCCAAATGTTGCGGATCCCCTTAATAGGATTCGCAATCCTCAAAGAAATCACAAGATAAGAACATCAAAAAGCATCAAAAAATTCCTCCAATATGGAAGAGTGTCAAGCACCCGTATCCAAGAGGACTCGAATAGAACAATCATAATTAGGATTACTCCCAAGATAAGATATTATAAATTCTATTACAGAATACTACTGAATAAAATATATTCCTAAACATATCCAAATCTTCTATCTCAAAGGACATGATAAGGATAGGACATGATGATAAAGGGGTTCATAATAGTTTTATAACACTTAGATGTACCGTAATATGTGTTTCTGTTCTGTGTTTATCATATTTTGTTTTGAATTCAGCTCTGATACTAAGCTGTGACACCCCACTCCGAGACCCACATTAACAAAGAGTGTTACTAGGTAATACTGTCTGTTAATGCAGACAATAGGGCTGGATAGGAGCGACCATCTATAGTCATGTCTTAAATATCTGTTGAATACGTCGACGATGCTATTTTTGTGGATCGACATATCCAGTAAATACTTAATACAAAGCCATTGGTGGCTATAGGATCTATCAGTACAAAATATAACAACTCAAATGCGAAACTCATCATAAAACAGCAGATAATCCCATATACACACACATATACAGGTACGTCACAGAGTATACAAAATGATACATCACATATGTGGTATGACGACCACAATACGAAAATGAGTCAAAAGAATATACATATCAGAGTAGCAAACCAAAAAGGGCTACACAAAAAGCTATAACAAAAAGAGCTAGCAGAATAGTCCATGCAGAAGCAGAATAGGCTAAGTCCAAATGTACCTAACCTGAAACACCTCGGTCTGACTCGAGTATAAAATACACGGGTCGGTCTAGTTAAACGAATCGGTAAAAGGTGATAGCAGAATAATAGAGCATAAGAGCATAGTGATATTATTCTTAAACAAGAAGAAACATTAAGAAAACTAACCATAGACATATGGAGGATACGCATCATGTATGGCATATATGATTACACAAGGTGATAGAACACTATTGCTTCAATAAGCATAAAAAACAAAGGAAATGAAAAATCTCATGAATCGCTAAAATGTAGCATGCCTTATATTATTGGCAATCATAAATCAAATAAGAATGGTTTAGCGAATAATAAAATGTAAACTCCTAAAAGAGTAATTCCCAAACCCGCCATATGGGAAACTCCAAGGAAAACATAAGCAAAAGCCATCTCGACATAAGCCATAAGGCAAATGTCAACAAAGAGATAAAAATCTCATACAACGCCAAAAGGCAAATCCATAAATGGCACCAATAGGCAATCTCAATATATATACGCCAAAAAGGCAAATCTCAACACGCCAGTGTAGGCAATGAAAATCTCAAAAAAACTCTCAAGAATCCAAAAATCCTGAAGTAATCGCCACCGAATGGTTCAAAGGACCGATTCCAAAATGAAAACACACAAGGGTAAAAATCATCTCAAAAATGTTTTGCACATGCTATTTTTGCCAAGTACAGTTTCATATAATAGGTACCTTGCCCAAAGGCAAACGTCAAAAGACTAATACGCCGCAATGGCGAAGGTCCGAAGACAAATACGTCGCAATGGAAAACGTCCAAAGATTAATACGCCACAATGGAAAATGACCCGAAGGTCTAGTACTGGCACGCCAATAGGCAAATGTGTCACAAACTCGCGGAAAGGAACCTGAAAAGTGTTAACGCATGTCCCATACCATTCGTTTGCACAAAACGGTTTACTAACTGCTAGTAAATTTTACGCTCAAAGTAGTAAAAGGTTCACCTCGTATCATCGGTAAACTAGACTCATAGGTCAAAACGATCAAACGGACAAGTTAGGAATTAACCGAAAGGATAAACGCACATATCCCATACTACGTGTTTTACCCAATCGTTTAACTCTCCTTCTCATTCGCTCGACAATGCAAAAACGTGTAATTTTTATAGAAAATGACTTAACCTGAAAACATGCTTTGGAAACCGATTATGAAAACCATTTGAAAACCATATTTGACAATTTCCTTATTATAAAGAATAAATAGGTTTTATACTTGAAAATACTTTAAAATATAATATAATAATTATTTTTAAATCCTCTAAATTTTAAAAATCATTTCGAAAAGATTTGGATAAAATTGTGCTCGAAAACCACAAAAAACAAGCAAAATTTCACTCAAACCGAAATTCAAATTAAATTCAAATAATTCAAATCGGAATTCCAAATTCATCAAAACTGGGCAACCATATTAATAGGCACCATAGCCCTCAAAATACTTCAGCAATATCACAAAAATTGAAGTAAAAGTCAAAAATTAGACGGAAAATGAACATAAAAACACTTGGGCAAAATAATACCTAGGTCTGAAATCTTCCCTGGGTTCAAGTTTCAGACATAGAACAGGTGGCCGAACGATCTTTGATTGAACTGAAAATTATTGTGCACAAAGTAGAAAACTTCGGCTTTCAAACAAAAAAGTATCGTTGAATTCCGACGGAAATTGAAAAAGTTACATTGTCTCAAACACGAACTCAGGCCTTATTTGCAACAGTTCAAAAACCAAATATGCACAGGCCTGAAAACCATCTTGGGTTCATGTTTCAGGCATAAAACAGAGGACCAAATGACCTCATATTGAGCTGAAAAATGGTAGGCGTATATTTTAACACACATACTTAAAACTGGAATAGGAATCACGAAATTTGAACAAGCTGTGATAAAGTTAGGATGTCGCAAAGTTGAACCCAGGTAGTGTTTTCACTGTAAAAATCTAGACAAAAACATGCTCCGAGTCGAAATTCGTCAACATATTTCTATAAGCTACATAGGTCAAAATGTTTTGAAATTTGACAAGCTTATATTTCAACAACTATAATTTAAAGTGATCCAATATGTGGTTCCGCACGTTCCACCACTTCTCCGTTCATTTCCAATACTGATCGTGAAACACCATGAGCAGCAGGATGTTGAGGTCCGGAATTCGAAGTGAAATTCTTGATTTGCCCGTTCCTAGTCGGCATAAAGAATCATGCAATTTGGACAAGTTATGAGAAAGTTATGATGTCTCAAAGTTAAACCTAGGCAGTGTTTTCACTGTAAAAATTTAGGCAAAAATATGCTCCGGACCAAAGTTCTGCAACATATTTAAGCTACATAGGTCTAAATGACTTGAAATATAACATGCATAAATTTCAACAACTATACTTTAAACTCCATAAAGAATCATGTAATTTGGACAAGTTTTGAGAAATTTATGATGTCTCAAAGCTAAACCCTGGCAGTGTTTTCATTATTAAAATCTAGGCAAAAACATGCTCCGGACCAAAGTTCGGCAGCATATATCTATAATCTATATAGGTCTAAATGATCTAAAATTTGGTATTCTTATAGTAGAGAACTGCATCTTTCAAACAAAAAAAATTGACGAATTCCAATAAGAAATGAAAAAGTTATGTTTCTCAGACATGGCCTCAAGCCATGTTTGCAGCAACTCAGCAAACAATTTCTACAGGCAAAAACCTGCTTTCGGTAGATTTTCTACCACTGATATGGACATCCAAATGACAATATTTTTCAACCAAAATTTGCAGAAATGAAATTCAACATAAATTCTACCAAATGAAAGAAATCCGGCAGCATTTTTTTTGCTGGAATCAAAAGTTATAAGCTCTCAAAGATGCAACAGAGAACAGATTTCAGACAGAAAAACTATACAATTATCCACAAAAGCTAAATTTTTTCTACAATTTCTTGCAATTTTGAGCTTGGCTCAGCTAGGATTTGTGAGTATTACAACTCACCTTGCTATTGCAATGGAAAGACTCAGATTTTGGTTGCAAAATTGAAGCTTTGTGCAAAACTTGGCTTCAAAACCTATAAATGAGCAAAGGAGAAGCGTGCAAAGAAGAAAACTATAGTCAACAAAGAACCCAACTTCTCAAATTGATTTTTGATGAAAAGATTCAGTTTTGGATTAGATTACCTGTTAAACTCTCTTTTGTTTTGATTAAACACAACAATTAATCGACGGGAAAATGAGATTTTGGCATAAATTTGCTATATGGATGAGTGGGTTTCTATTTCTCATTATTTGGTTTTGAGAAGGAACAAAGTGAAGAATAGAATGTACATCTGATTTCCATTTCTCACTTTCTCAATATTTGCCTATGTTCTAATGGGATTTGGACCCATTAGTAAAAAGAAAATAAATAGCCTATAGATTAATTAAACAACACTTAACCAAAATATGTGCATATATCACTTATACGCAAAAACAAAAATGCATTTTCTCTCAAGTTTTACAAAAGAAAAATTCATAAACTTGTATATTTACAAAATAAAACATTTTCTATCATATAAAAATATCGGTTTATATTTTATAATCATTTTTATTATTAAACTCCGTTGTTTCACAATGACATAATTTTCACCAAATAAATATAAAAGTCTGCATTTTTAACTTCTAACATTCCACAAAATTTATTTTCTCACTTAGTAAAATATTTCAAACCATTTCAAAATATTATTTATAGCAAAAACTTAATTTTAAACCAATTTGCCTTTTTTATTTAAATAAACAACCTTTAAAATCTCATACTTCTTTCTAAAAAATTATTAAAAGAAGTAATTGACAATAATTAATATAGTTATTGCATTTTCTTCAAATAAAAATCATTTCCCATTCATTATCAACCCAAACAAATAAACTAAAGTTCCAAGCTTTATTTTCATATTTTATTTCCAAAATTTGTTGTTTATTCCAAACAAACAATTTAAAATCTCCAATTTTATTTTAATTCACAATGTTAAATTATAACTACCGTTATAATTTAATATTTACAGATAATCTCTAAAACCAGGGTTGTTACAACGTAAAACTTGAATTTCGATAATAATTCAGTTTATATAAATCAAATTTTATTCCAAAATATCATATAATAGGATTCAAAAATTAAGGATTTAAAATCATTTAATTTAACCAATCCGGTGTTCGTATATAATTCTCTACCCTAGGGTCAAGTGATACAGATATTAATCCTTTCAATCTGCAATTTATAATTTTACGGTTATATATCATTTCAAACCGCAATCCTAAATTAATATAAAACCCATAAAATCGCTCGAGTCTATCATTTCAACCCATAACGATTTTTCCTAATCTACAGATCGTTCGGGTATATATCATTTCAACCCGTAGTGATATTCCAATATAATAGTTAAGGGAACTTACAGAGTAATAGTAATATATAAATTAACATAACATCCAAACGTCCAAAAATGAATTTAAACACCTATCAAAATCATCATCCAATTCAACCAATATGTCAACAATTAACAAAATATCAATAATGAGTATTTTACTAGCAATTTTAAATTCCATAATAAATTAAATGACGATTTAATTCAAAATAATTCAAATTAACAGTAATAGAAATTTAAATATACCAGACAACCATAAATAAATTCCTATGCACATCATAAATTAATTTACAAACATAAGAAATTTTAGAAGTTGTGAGTGGGTCAAAACACTCACCTTCGATTTTAAATCGAATTAAAAATCCAATTTAGGGCCCAAATTTAAATAGTGTCAGAATTCATCAAAATCAGCATGAAAATGTCCAGAATTTCGATACGATTCTGGCAGAACAAACCGTGCATGAAGCGGACCTCGTATGCAAAAGTTATAACGATTAGAAGTTTATACGGTTTAAATAAGAAAATAAGAAATTAAAAAAACAAAAAAACACATCATCACCGTTTCCAGGCTTCTAACCCTAGTTGAAAGTCTCGACTTTGAACAACACAGCCACTGACCCAAGATCCTTCATCGCACCGCCAACGGCCATCGCGCTCACCCCTCTGCTTCCAAACTACATCGCATGCCTCTAGCTACCACCAGTAAGACAACCCCGGCCATAGCCATGCTTCGTTTGCAGCCAAATTTGAACAACCACCGCCGCTTAATTAAATAACCTAATTGAATTTATTATGGCAATCTGGCTATTGAAATACTGAACAAGGCACGCCGATAAACTCCACTCGGTCCTCTCCACACAACGGTACCCTTAGTTTGACGATCCGACAAAGTTGATCGTGACATGATGAACGGTCGAAGCTTAATCACACAATTTCGGCCACATAGAAACCCAAAATGAAAATCGAACTGCAGATTTGGCTTTCGCTCGTCAAGAGCTTCAAATCGATATATAATTCGATATATTTTGAGAAGTTTAAATTTTGGAATTGAATTTGAAATTGGATTGAGAGTTTTTTGTTTTGGTTTGTTTGCCATTGGAATAAGGAGTTGTAAGGAAACGTACGTACATACAAAAGGAATAAGAAATAACTAGGGTTTATAACAGGCTATTTATAGGCAGATCAGAATTAGAAATGAATGGACAATATTTAATTTGGAAGTTGAACGATGAACGACCCGAAAAGCTCGTTTCGTTCCCGAAACGAAAATGGATCATCCCATATATCAAAATAGATGTTTTCAATATTTTTAAACTCAATGGAAATGGTTTCAAGTCCTAATTCTATCGTATGCAGAAGTTATGTTAAAATCAGCTTATTTCAAATTGATTTCAATTGAATATAATTAAATTGATTTCTAGACGTTTCGAACCGTACGATCAAACGACAAGTCCGATCGCTACGGAACTTGAAATCCTACAATAATTCACCATTACAGATCCGATGAAACTAATTTCATCAAAATCCGATTCAGTGGCCAAAAATGGCTATTTTCATGTTAATTAAATAAACTAATAGTAAATTAATTAATCACCTTTCAATTCAATATTTATAAACTAGCAGATTTTTATCATTTTTAATTGCAAAGACATTTATAATAAATTAAAATAAGTTCACATATTAATTCAGAATTAATTATTTCAATAATTATAGTTTTCAATTTCAACTGCCATTAATCCTATTAATTATAATTTAATTCCAATAAATTAATTTTATTTGGTTTCAATCTTTTTATTTAAATCAATTATTATTCTATAAACATAGTTAACATTGTTTTATATTTCATTACATTAATATCGTCCAATCTCCATCTTTTATTTGTATCAGCTACTATATTTCAATTATATTGTATTTTGTCAATTTCACACATTAAATAAAATTTAAATCCCAATTTGATTCATTTATCCTGATTTCATTATTTTATCAAATCAATTACTACATTATGAATATAATTAACATTTCTATTCATTTTATTACATTCACAATTTACAGTTATTGCCTTAACTCCCATTAATGTAACATTTATTTACATTTAATTTCAATTTATTTCCAATTAAATTTTATAGACTAATTAAATAGGAGCTTATAATAATTGTTACCGTTAACTTTTAATCACATTATAAGTTTGTTATTTATAAATAAATGTTAACATTGCTTACATAACACTGGTTTTATCCAATTATCATTAACTACATATTATTTCATTGGTTAATTCAATATTTACATTTGTTTTCTTATATTCACTTTATAACCAAGTCATGCATTTTTGTCATTTCAATTGATTGGAATTTCATTCAATTTATTAATAATTAATTTTAATTAACATTGTTATGTTTCATCTTAGTTATTATTTCATTAATAAATTCCAAATTTTTATTTCTCTCAATATTAAAGTACTAAAATCTTATTAAATTAACTAATTTAAATTATCGAAAATTACAGGTCGTTACAGCAAACTCAAGGTACATAAGCTATACTCAGGCCATCGCGAAATGATAGAAATGAGTGAATAATTTCTTTTGATTTGTTGAGCAAACTCAAGGTCAAAATGAGATTAGCACAAAAACCATGGATTAGTAATCGTATATGATACACCCCGTAAGGAGTTATTCATCCTTTGTGGGATATGACTTGTTGAGCAAACTCAAGGTCAAAATCTCTAGATAAATGGGTCCTAATACACACCGTGAAGCAGAAAGACTTCTATGTTTTGTCTTAGGGTTTGGAGAAACATAAAAGAATAGTAGGAGCCTTATTAGAAAAATAAAATGGTTTAACATTTCTAATATTGTAAGAACAAATGCTATATAAAGTTATAATGATATGCATTGATAAATTTGTATAATTAATATAATTGATAAAATGCTTATGAATTAAAATATATGAATGAACTAATTAACATTGACGAATAGAAATATAATATATACTTGCCAATAAAATTTTGCATGTTGACCCATGAAAGCGCCAAATTATATAGCTACTAATAACATTCATAACTTAGTCGCTTACGTGTTTATTTGCTCAAGACCGTGTATTACCTTCTCTGAGTTTCAAATTCTAAAAGCAATATAAGAATATGGATATTTGATCCATATACGATCTCATATAAATGTTATATGGTGAATGATGACAACTCATGATGTAGGAAACCTCGATGAGATTAGTTTATTCGAAATAAGAAAGTAAACGATGGTGTGAGATCGTGTATTCAATATGATTGATTACTATAATGATATCGCCGCAATTAATGTACTGGCGATAATTAATATATTGGGTGTAAACCGGCCCTAATTAATATACTGGCCTGAAGCTCACTAGAGGTTGCCTCCCCCGCCTCAGAGGCAGTAGCTCCCCACGGTTGACGGAGGAGTTTAGGCTATAAAAAAAGGCATCGGTTCCCTACTGGGATTTTGCTTTCCTTATCTATGTGTGCACTGCGTCAGCACTAAAGAGGTCGGCTTTACAGAATAAGAAGGGGGCGGGCCGGGTGCTTGTGGGCCACCCTCTGCTGCAAGTGCTTGTTAGACCCCTCTTTCCCGAGAGGGTGCTGGGCTGTGTTTCCCCGGCGGCCACGCAGTGGCGGCAGAAAAGAACTCGGGTAGGCTTCGCGTGGTTCGCGCTTTCTTGTTAAGAGAGAACTTCTCATTCTCTTATAGAAGCCCGCGTCCATGCGGCCCAGCAAAGCTGCAGGGAGCATTGAGCAATGGGGGGATGAGGGTTTTCCATGAGTTGGACCACACCACAGGCGGAAGTCCTTCCACGAAAGAGAAGGCGATGTAACAGTGGACCAAAGGCTATAAGATAAATGTAAGATTCGATCACTGAAATGTCAGTTTGACCAATTTATGTAAAATGCAATTTATTTGATATCCTTAAAAGTTTAGGATGACCAAATGCACTATTGTAAATAATATGTTATGATATTAGTAAAGGATTCCTTTGAATGGTTCGACCGTTTAGAAAGGAATTCGAATGTATTAGAGTGGATGTAACCTAACACACAATCGGGATGAAGAGAGTAAATGGTCATATTTACTGTATAAAGAAATTAAAATATAAGAATTGTAAAATAATAATAGATACTTAACGTTGGAGTGATAAATATGATTTCTATTCCGAAAGTAATTTAACATAGAAAAATATATTTTGTTTTATTTATTTCTTTAAATTTAAGATACTTGATCTCAAAATTATTGATAGCAAACCAATTATAGTAAATGAAAAAAAAAAATCATATATTAAGTGGTTGAATGGAGCTTTGTATTTCATATGCAATTATAATAATGGCGGAAATAGCGTGAGCATGCCAATAGCATTTATTGATCGCATCAAGTTACGAAAATTATTTTCACAAACGTACTAAACGTTATGTATGAAATATTGATTACTTTTCAGTATTGACTGAAAAATAGATGTAGTTTTATTTCAATATGAATATTACGAATATTCATTATATAATAAAACTACAGTACTGGTATTTGTAATGTATTGGAAAATACAGAAGTATCTAAATTTATTTGCAATTATTTGGAATTATGGACTAAGCCGTAATTTTGAGAAATAGTTTGTTTATATGATTATGAATCATATGATACTAGCTAGTTACATCTCAAACAACTAAGGGTTACTCGCACATTTTATGGAAGCATGATAAGAATTGATGAACTCTTCGGATTGATACATATAAATGTATGCAATCGCAAGCCAATTAATACCAAAAATGGTTCCTCGTACTTTATTTTATTCACCGATGAGTTATAATCGACATGGACAAGTGTATTTGATACACATCTAGTATGTCTATGATAAGCTAATAGAATATAAAATGGAAGTAAATAAAATAACGTGCAACAGAAAATAAGATGATTCGATTGATCGAATAAATGAGTATATTATAAAGAGTTCTAAACGTACCTAAAAGGAATAAAATTTCAATCTCAAAAGTCGCTCCTACTTATGATACAACGATATTTCGATAAGGATTAATTGACTTTATTGAACAAAGCGTGATTAATGGTGGGTGAATTTGAGCTAATGTAACGACCCAGAATTTTGGGTCGATAAAATTGAACATTTAATTCATTTTAAATGTTGAGTATTGATTATAATTTGAATTTTTAAATAAAAGACTATGGTTAAGTTAATAAAATTAGTTAAATTTCAATTACGGGAATGAAATTGAAAATTTGAATAATAATAGTTTAATATTAGAATTGGGATAAATGGGTGAATCTGAGAGTAAAGAAATATAAAAATGGTTTCTAAAAATTTATTTAAGTTTATTTTGATTTAAATAGTAATATTGGACCGTTGGATGAAATTAGAAGTTAATAAATTGAATTTGGAATTTTATATTAATTTAATAACCGAATTTAATATTATAATAATGCAAATAATCAGATTTTTGTCCGGAGTGAGTCAAAATGATTTTTAATGTGGTTATAAATTTTAAATGATTTAGTATTAAGTTAGAAAAATTTTAAAAGTGAAAATTTAAGAGATTTCGACAATTTTGAAAATCGCTCGATTTAGTCGACGAGTTAAAATAGCCTTCCGGGGCACAGTCTCGGGATTCGACGAAACTAGTTCCATTGGATTTTTAATAGTTAGTTATTATCGGATTTCAATTTTTGTAGCAATCGGAGTTGTCGTTTGAACGTGGCAGGTCGAAACGCATAGAAATCGTTTTAACCGATTTAATTTAAAATTGATCGTTGAATTCCATGTTCACGCGTATGAACGAATTAGCCTCTGAAACCTGTTCCATTGTGTCCGGAACGTGGAAAAACCCTAGGAACGCCAGTCATCACGTGAGTTTTGGAGTTCGTTTGAGAACGCTCGTTAAATTGAATTTAATATTAATTTAATAAGTACATACGTGTGTGTGTGTGTGTGTGTGTGTGTGTGTGTGTGTGTATATACACATACATTTAACTAGTGAAACCCTAGCAATGTCCAGGCCGGCCGCCACTTAAGAAATGAATGGTCGAAATCGTCGCTCGTTCTTCCCCCTTTCTCTCTCAATCTACTGCCTTTCGCGAGAAACCATCAACTGGAAGATCGAGGAGCTCGTCGGGAGCTTCCTATCCATATAGGCGTGATCGAATTTCATACAGTGTGGAGGGCGTGAGGCCGCTGCGTTCGTCGTGCATTTGGAGAGCTTCTGCGTCGCCTAGGGACGACCGAGTTCAATGAAACTCTAGGTGGAAGTGGAGTTGATGTCAAGCTTCGGAGTGATGGTCTCCGATCGAGGTGAACGTCACCAGAGATGGTCGCGATTTTTGATGTGGGGAGGTGGCAATGGGTGCGATTTTTTGCTCAGGCTTACGCGAGAGAGAAGAAGGAGAGCAGGCCGATCTGTGTGGGTAATAAAAAAAATTGTTTATAAATTATATTCAAAACTTTATAAATTCGTATCTAACTCATACGATGTGAGATTTCGACGAAAAAGGAAGCGCCGGAATCGCAGCGACGTACTCTTCGTGCTAGAGCAGGTCCGAAGACAATCAGAGCAAGTGAAAATTTTAGGTTAAATCGAATGATTCAATTTAATTTAAAATTTCAAACGCTCGCTGAAACTCAAGATGAGTTAATCTCACTCACATCTGAGATGTTAGCTGATTTAAATAGTTAATATTTAAATGTCTGTGTGATTGGTTGAATATAAATGTAGTTATCAGTCTGGATTGATATATATATATATATATATATATATAATTGATGTGCTAATCTTTGTGGACGCAGGGAAACAGGTTGGAGGGATCCAACTGAATTCCTCACAATATAGTAATTTTTTTTATAATTGATGATGCATTCTTTTTATATATATGATTGATAGATCTGAAGTTAAATTGGACTGTGATGTTGTTGGATAAGTATAAACCCAGAACTTTAAGTATAAATGAATTAAATTGGGTTCTTAAGAGATAAAATGAACTGTTAAATAAAGGATTTAAAGGAATTGAAAAATTGGAATCTGGTTTGGAGGAAGATTGGAAATGGGTAAATTTGGAAATTATAAATGAAGAGGAAATTTATCAGTTGATAAATGTGAAAGTATAGATTTCTAGAGATAAATTCTATAGGAAGTTATAAATTGTTTAAAATAATGATGGGGTTATTTGATAATGTTTTCCTAGAAATTAAATATGATTTCAAAGAGACCTTTCAAATATAATTAGCAGTTTAAATGTATATTAATTTTTTTTTTAGAAATACTATTTTAAACCGTTGGAATTTTATTTAAGTAATTCTTAATTATTATTTTCATTTAATAAATTCCCAATAGTTTTATTTAATAATATTTAAGCCTAGACTTTGAAAGTGAATTTCCGAAAATGGAAAGTGTGTTTAAAACTTCAAAGGATGTTTATTCTATGCATGGAAACAAATTTACAATAATTAAACGTAAATTTGAATTGAAATAAATCGGCTGAATTTATAAGGAGGATTCTCTGGGTTGTTTGGATAGAAGTGTATTTCCCTGGGAAACCAAGTTCGTGTTTTAAAGCTGATTGTAGGTAAAGTTAAAGTTTAAACTTGTTTCAAAAGTGTTTTTAAGAAATTATTATTTTAAAGTAAATAGTTAATAAATTAGCTATAATAGTAATTATTTAAGAATATTATTAGTAATTATTTTTATATATGGATTTATTTAAAGGATAGTTTGATGTAAGTTATTTGGAACCTTGTATCAATTCTTTTAAAAACTCCATCTTTAAATTTCTTTTAACTAAATCTTATTTTAAACTAGTTTATATCTTATCAAGTAGTTTTACTTTAAATATTTTGAAATTATTTTTGGAGTAAATAATTAGTAGTAAAATTAAATATTTCAAAGTATATTTAAGAATTAAGTATTTTAATTGTTTTAAAATCTAAATGGTTTGGACTTGGTTGTTACCAATGGGAAATAAATATTGGGAAATTTATTCTGTTAAGGAAGATGTTTTGAAAAACTGTTTTCAAGGGAGTTGAAAATAGAAATATATCTTGTAAAGATACTTGAGGCAAATAAATAATGTGGGAAATTATTTATTGCGTGATGGTTGCTTGTAAATATAATTGATAGTTAAATCACCGACTATCAATATTGGACAAATGCGTTGATCGTTTCGAAGAGACCGGGAATTTATTTCTCGAAAACCACTTCGATCTGGTTTGTTACGTTTCGTGAAAAACGTGTTCGGAGACGAAGATGGAGCAGTGAAGTGCAAGGGCTAGTCGCTACTAATCCTGAGGATATTTCCAAAATGGATGTAGTAGGAGTAGTGCCTTCGGTTCCGTTCGAACCCGGGATGGACTTGTATGGACGAATGCTTTCGGTACATTGTCAGGTGGGCGATGGGCATTCTAAGTGAAACGTTCTAAAAGGTAACGCTTAGCCTCAAGCCTCATTAAATGGGAATAACCGAAAATCAAGGGTTATGCAGCAAGGCTTCGTGGGTAGCCCCCACTTGAGAGTAAGGTCATCCCTGTCTAGATGTCCCTTTTTATTTCGGCTTAGTGGTGCGTTGCTGATCCCAACCACGGGGTGATCTTATTCGAAACTGTCCAGTAAGGATTGTTCCGGTCTTGTGCTGCAGGGGAGCGGGCGTACTCCTCAGTACTGTGATCTAGACCACATACTATGACAGGTGGTACCCCAGTGCCTAGTCATTGTTGGAAATCCATTCTCCCTACGAGCCTTTTACAAGTTTTGTTTGTATTACCCACTCTGTGGCTAGTACCTAGAATTTAATAGATGTAACAATTTCGGCTATTTTATAAGTATTTGTATATAGATCCTATTATAATATCAGAGGATTTTTATAAAAAGTGTTTTAGCTATCGTAAGGTAAAAACCCGACATGTTTATTTGTGGCGTGGTCTTACGAGATGCTTTTGTTTACAAAAGGATTTTTGAAACTTTAATAATCAATTTGGATGCATTATTATCAGCTGGTATTCCAGAATGACTCGGGTGTTATTTCATTATAATGCTCGGGTCAAACCGAGTATTATATGTTCTGGATAGGATGCTATGGAGCAGGAGAGGAGCTGGAGCCCGAGATGTATTCTTCGTACTTGTGTGTGTATATATATATATATATATATATATATATATATATATATATATCCGCTGCTATGATTGTATGATTGTCTGACTGATAAATATTGTTGTATGAGATACTCTGAAGATATGATGTATAAAACAGATATACTTTCATTTTGTGTAAAGATCTATTATTTACTATTATATTTTATTCCGCTGCGACTGTGAGATTCTGATATTGTTTAGTTTCTTCTTCTTCTATCTCTTCTTCTTTAATCCCTAATGGTTCATTTTTCTGTTCCACTTGAGTTAATTGGCGTAGAATAGTATTGACTCAAGGGGTACGGATTTGCGGGCTGTCACACTTGGTATCAGAGCTTAGGTTGGCGACAACCTAGGCTTTGGTAGGGAAATTACTCATTAAACGGAGTCAATAGTACTCTATAATGAGTTGAGAGTATTAATAACTATGAGAGCGTACTTGTTAGTGAATATAAATTGTTTTCATACTGTGTTGACTTATCGGCTGAGTGTTTGTGAATTCTGGTTGGTACGGGAAGTACAACCGTATCATAGGGGTTTCTAAACTCTTAAACAAGATAAACCGACATAGTATTGTTTTTTAAAAGAGGGTAAATGAAATAATTTTACCCAAAATTATATTTTGATATAAAAGGAATAATTTTCTGAAATTATTATACATATATTTGGATGATTGGTTGTTAATACTATAATCAAACAAGAATCTAAAATTTGATCTAAATTTTGAAATGGTTATAACCAAATAAAATTCTATGAGTATAAATTATACAAAAGAGGAATAACTAAATTTGAACTGAACCAGAATTTAAATCTCGGAAATTTTGAATTTTTTTTAAATATATTGGAAACAATGTTTGGAAATTTAAATCTTGGGAATGTTGGAATGTTTTCCAAAGTGTTTGAAGGCAATAATGGAATATTGTTTTAGGAAAGTATTTTTGAATGGAAACTGTTTTGAAATGAATGGGGGAAAGTAAGGAAGCACTGAACTCACTTCAGTCGCTGGAAAATAATCCTGATGATGCTGGCCACATCGTTAGAATTTATTTTCGAGTTTCTAAAGTGATGGATTGCTACCAAAGTGGTTAGTTATGATATTGTTTGGACTTCTTGGGTATAACAGTTGATTTAGGAATTTCAAATGGGGAAATTGTTTTGGTACAACCAAGTTGTTTTGGAAACCCGGAAATTTGATTTGGTATACCAAGTAGGTATGAGTAGATTATTATTTCAAGATGGTTTTGAAATAAAACCTCGTAATAGAATTCTGATAAATTCTATTTAAATAATGTGTAAGGTTAAATTGAATCAACTATTGAACTTATTAAGTGAAGTTGATATTAATAAGAAGGAAATGGAAGTTTTAATCTTGGAATTAAAATTTAATTTGAGTAAATGGAAGTGAATGAAATATATTGAAGTGAATAAAAAAATTGAATTTAACTTGGGATAAGTAACATAAATTGGACCTAGAATTAAATTGATTTGGATTAAATTGAAATATAAAATGACTTTGTAATTGTGAGTCGTTATGTAATAAATTATGCCCACAAGCTATTGAGTGCTATACTTATAATCTGGAATTGTGAATTTAAAATTTGCAAAGGATTAAGGTAAAGGAAAATTAGTATCCTTAAGAATTCTGAGATACATATATATAAAATTTGGAATTGTGATTATAAAATGTAAATGGATTTAAATGGGCAATATAAGCTTTCAAGTGAATAAGTTGGTGAACTTAAATAGAAAATGGAATTATAATCACAAATGAGGAATAGTTGAATGGTATGGTGAATTCAAACTTCATCTCAAATGAAGTGTAAATTGAAATAAGGAGAAGAAAATATAAAAGATAAAAAGGTGATGAACTTAAGATAGTAAAATTTGAACTTGTATACGGAGAATTAAAACTTGATTAAATTAGATTTAACTTCGATTAAATGGAGTTAAGTTGAATTTGGAATAAATTAGAATCAAAATTCAGTTGTGTTACAAATAATTTTGGATAGAGTTAAAATCTTATTTAAGGTAGCAAAGGAAATGGTATAAATTCAAGATGGCTAAATAAAATTTGGTTGAACTTGAATTGATTCTGGAAAGAATTGAATCGAGAGAAAATATAATTTAGTTGAAATTATATTGGATAATTCAGTTCTTGCTCAACAAATCTTGCTCAACAAATTTCAAAGGAATTGAATGAAGTGGATGGCTCAATCAACTAAATCCTCAGAAATTGTTGAAACTAAATTTAGTGTAGGCCAAATTAAATGGAGGATAATAAAAAAAAGTTGAAAGTGTGAATTGATATGGGATTGGATTATAATGGGGATGGTTTGAATTGTAAATAAATTCCAGTGGGTGAAATAATGTGAAATGGCCCTGTTATTAATAAAATGAATTCGAAAATAAATTGGTGAATGAGAATTAGAATGGGATGAATATACTAATCAAGTTTAAAGGGATTGGAATTTGATTGAATAGAATCAAATAAAAAGGGAACTAAAGTTTTGTACGCAAGAAAGAATTGAGATATTATGGAATTGGAATCATTTAGGGAAATAGTGAGATGGTTATTGTCAAGTTTATGAATGGTCTTGAATGAAATTTGTTGAAAATAAAATTGAAATGCAAATTAAAGGATTATAGTTAATTATTGTGATATAATATGAATATAAGAGTTGTAAATAATTCTGAATAGGATAATAATAATATAAACTTCGGGCAGAAATGAATCTGAAGTAAAGGTTCGGTTTTGACTTAATAATTATAATAAAATGATAAATTTGTTTGGATTGTTAATAACTATGAATAAAATTCCGAATGAAATAAATTGATATAAACTGAGTGGGAATAAATTTAAAGGGATGTAAGCTTAAGAAATGGTTATTTGATTTGGGTAACATCAATTTGCATTGAAATTGGTTGTTTTGTTGTAAACAGAGTAAATGGATTAAATGAAGCAATGAAGTTTGCTTTTGAATAAATTGGAATAGGTTGAAATCTTAGTAAGTGGATTTGTGTATAAATGCAAGTGAATCATAATAGAAATGCAAATGTATCAAATTGAAATGAAATTTGATTGGTGAATCGATTTGAAAATTGGGTAGAATATGAATTGATTTTCTTAAAAATGAAAGAAACTTTTGGATATTATGTGAATAAGTCTATCTGAAATAAAATTGAAGTAATTTGAGATAAATAAAGTATATGTTAATCTTTTTGAAGTGAAAATTGAATTAGTTGTGTGGATTATACACTGTATATAGAAAACTTGAATTTAAACCATTTGAATGAGTTAAAATGAAGTTTAGGAAGTGTTGGATTTAGTAATTTCTTACCACATATGTTTGGCATATAGGATTTTGGGATTTAGTTGGTTGGAATGTGTAATTGATGTATTTAGGAAAAGCTAATGAATGAAATGTTCATATCTTTGAAAACTGATGTGTTTGTTGAGTATAGTACAGGTGCAGGAGGCGATTGATAGAGTTGGAGCGCGTATATGCATTATATATTAGCTACTTGCTTTTAAAATTGCTAAAAAGGTACGCCTACGCAAATATAATCGGGAAATGATATTTATATTGTGATATATTTTGATTTCCGACCATGTGGGTCGATGTATATATATTTATCTGTATTGCGATATCGCAAAAGCTCCTCCGTACAGGGGAGACTTTGCCAAAAAAATTCGGAAATTTTGGGAGTTAGAAAATTTTTGAGAATTTTGGAAAACTTTATTAACTAGTAAAGTGTTTTGAAATGATATTGAAATAAAAGCTTTAGAGTAAATAAAGCAAATGAGTTTGGATTTGAGTTAAGGGTTTTGGGAAGTGTATATAAGTTTTTAACCAAGTAAGTTGGGTAATTAAGTGGGTTTAGAAGTATTTTATACCCTAGCAAATTTCGAGGATGAAATTTTATAAGGGGGGAGGAATGTAACGACCCAGAATTTTGGGTCTCTAAAATTGAACATTTGATTCATTTTAAATGTTGAGTATTGATTATAATTTGAATTTTTAAATAAAAGACTTTGGATAAGTTAATAAAATTAGTTAATTTTCAATTACGGGAATGAAATTGAAAATTTGAATAGTAATAGTTTAATATTATAATTGGGATAAATGGGTGAATCTGAGAGTAAATAAATATAAAAATGGTTTCTAAAAATTTATTTAAGTTTATTTTGATTTAAATAGTAATATTGGACTGTTGGATGAAATAAGAAGTTAATAAATTGAATTTGGAATTTAATATTAATTTAATAATGGAATTTAATATTATAATAATGCAAATAATCAGATTTTTGTCCGGAGTGAGTCAAAATGATTTTTAATGTGGTTATAAATTTTAAATGATTTAGTACTAAGTTAGAAAAATTTTAAAAGTGAAAATTTAAGAGATTTCGATAATTTTGAAAATCGCTCGATTTAGTCGACGAGTGAAAATAGCCTTCCAAGGCACAGTCTCGGAATTCGACAAAACCAGTTCCATTGGATCTGTAATTGTTAGTTATTATCGGGTTTCAATTTTTGTAGCAATCGGAGTTGTCGTTTGAACGTGGCAGCTCGAAACGCATAGAAATCGTTTTAACCGATTTAATTTAAAATTTATCGTTGAATTCCATAACTCGCACGTATGAACGAATTAGCCTCCGAAACCTGTTCCATTGTGTCCGAAACATGAAAAAACCCTAGGAACGCCAGTCATCACGTGAGTTTTGGAGTTCGTTTGAGAACGTTCGTTAAATTGAATTTAATATTAATTTAATAAGTATATACATATATATATATATATATATATATACGTTTAACTAACAAAACCCTAGCAACTTCCTGGCCGGCCGCCACTTAAGAAATGAATGGCCGAAATCGTCTCTCGTTCTTCCCCCTTTCTCTCTAATCTATAGCCTTTCGCAAGAAACCATCAACTGGAAGATCGAGGAGCTCGTCGGGAGCTTCCTATCCATATGGGCATAATCGAATTTCGTGCAGCGTGGAGGGCATGAGGTGGCTGCATTCGTCGTGCGTTTGGACAGCTTCTGCGTCGCCTAGGGACGGTCGAGTTCAATGAAACTCTAGGTGGAAGTGGAGTTGATGTCAAGCTTCGGAGTGATGGTCTCCGATCGAGGTGAACGTTGCCAGAGATGGTCGCGATTTTTGATGTGGGGAGGCGGCAATGGGTGCGATTTTTTGCTCAGGCTTACGCGAGAGAGAAGAAGGAGAGCGGGTCGATCTGTGTGGGTAATAAAAAAAAATTATAAATTATATTCAAAACTTTATGAATTCGTATCTAACTCATACGATGTCAGATTTCGACGAAAAAGGAAGCGTCGGAATCACAGCAACGTACTCTTCGTGCTAGAGCAGGTCCGAAGACAATTAGAGAAGGTGAAAATTTTAGGTTAAATCGAACGAATTGATTTAATTTAAAATTTCAAACGCTCGCTGAAACTCAAGGTGAGTTAATCTCACTCACATCTGGGATGTTAGCTGATTTAAATAGTTAATATTTAAATGTCTGTGTGATTGGTTGAATATAAATGTCGTTATCAGTCTGGATTGATATATATATATATATATATAATTGATGTGCTAATCTTTGTGGATGCAGAGAAACAGGTTGGAGGGATCCAACTGGATTCCTCACAATATAGTAATTTTTTTAACAATTGATGATGCATTCTATTTATATATATGATTGATAGATCTAAAGTTAAATTGGACTATGATGTTGTTGGATAAGTATAAAGAACTTTAAGTATAAATGAATCAAATTGGGTTCTTAAGAGATAAAATGAACTATTAAATAAAGGAATTGAAAATTTGGAACCTGGTTTGGAGGAAGATTGGAAATGGGTAAATTTGGAAACTATAAATGAAGAGGAAATTTATTATTTGATAAATGTGAAAGTATAAATTTCTGGAGATAAATTCTATAAGAAGTTATAAATTGTTTAAAATAATGATGGGGTTATTTGATAATGTTTTCCTAAAAATTAAATATGATTTCAAAGAGACCTATCAAATATAATTAGCAGTTTAAATGTATATATTTTTTTTTAGAAATACTATTTTAAACCGTTGGAATTTTATTTAAGTAATTCTTAATTATTATTTTCATTTAATAAATTCCCAATAGTTTTATTTAATAATATTTAAGCCTAGACTTTGAAAGTGAATTTCCGGAAATGGAAAGTGTGTTTAAAACTTCAAAGGAAGTTTATTCTATGCATGGAAACAAATTTACAATAATTAAACGTAAATTTGAATTGAAATAAATCGGCTGAATTTATAAGGAGGATTCTCTGGGTTGTTTGGATAGAAGTGTATTTCCCTGGGAAACCAAGTTCGTGTTTTAAAGCAGATTGTAGGTAAAGTTAAAGTTTAAACTTGTTTCAAAAGTGTTTTTAAGAAATTATTATTTTAAAGTAAATAGTTAATAAATTAGCTATAATAGTAATTATTTAGAATATTATTAGTAATTATTTTTATATATGGATTTATTTAAATGATAGTTTGATTTAAATTATTTGAAACCTTGTACCAATTCTTTTAAAAACTCCATCTTTAAATTTCATTTAACTAAATCTTATTTTAAACTAGTTTATATCTTATCAAGTAGTTTTACTTTAAATATTTTGAAATTATTTTTGGAGTAAATAACTAGTAGTAAAATTAAATATTTCAAAGTATATTTAAGAATTAAGTATTTTAATTGTTTTAAAATCTAAATGGTTTGGACTTGGTTGTTACCAGTGGGAAATAAATATTGGGAAATTTATTCTGTTAAGGAAGATGTTTTGAAAAACTGTTTTCAAGGGAGTTGAAAATAGAAATATATCTTGTAAAGATATTTGAGGCAAATAAATAATGTGGTAAATTATTTATTGTGTGATGGTTGCTTGTAAATATAATTGATAGTTAAATCACCAACTATCAATATTGGACAAATGCGTTGATCGTTTCGAAGAGACCGGGATCGAGATTTATTTCTCGAAAACCACTTCGATCCGGTTTGTTACGTTTCGTGAAAAACGTGTTCGGAGTCGAAGATGGAGCAGTGAAGTGCAAGGGCTAGTCGCTACTAATCCTGAGGATATTTCTAAAATGGATGTAGTAGGAGTAGTGCCTTCGGTTCTGTTCGAACCCGGGACGGACTTGTATGGACGAATGCTTTCGGAACATCGTCAAGTGGACGATGGGCATTCTAAGTGAAATGTTCTAAAAGGTAACGCTTAGCCTCAAGCCTCATCAAATGAGAATGACTGAAAATCAGGGGTTATGTAGCAAGGCTTCGTGGGTAGCCCCCACTTGAGAGTAAGGTTATCCCTGTCTAGATGTCCCTTTTTATTTCGGCTTAGTGGTGCGGTTACTGATCCCAACCGTGGGGTGATCTTATTTGAAACTGTCCGGTAAGGGATGGTTCCAGTCTTGTGTTGCAGGGGAACGGGTGTACTTCTGGGTACTGTGATCTAGACCACGTACTGTGACAGATGGTACCCCAGTGCCTAGTCATTGTTGGAAATCCATTCTCTCTACGAGCCTTTTACGAGTTTTGTTTGTATTACCCATTATGTGGCTAGTAGCTGGAATTTAATAAATGTAACAATTTCGGCTATTTTATAAGTATTTGTATATAGACCCTATTATAATATCAGAGGATTTCTATAAAAAGTGTTTTAGCTATCGTAAGGTAAAAACCCGACATGTTTATTTGTGGCGTGGTCTTACGAGATTCTTTTGTTTTCAAAAGGATTTTTGAAACTTTAATAATCAATTTGGATGCATTATTATCAGCTGGTATTCCAGTCTGACTCGGGTGTTATTTCATTATAATGCTCGGATCAGCTCGAGTATTATATGTTCAGGATAGGATGCTATGGAGTAGGAAAGGAGCTGGAGCTCGAGACGTATTCTTCGTGCTTGTATATATATATATATATATATATATATCCGTTGCTATGATTGTATGATTGTCTGACTGATAAATATTGTTGTATGAGATACTCTAAAGATATAATGTATAAAACAGATATAGTTTCATTTTGTGTAAAGATTTATTATTTACTATTATATTTTATTCTGCTGTGACTATGAGATTCTGATATTGTTTAGTTTCTTCTTCTTCTATCTCTTCTTCTTTAATCCCTAATGGTTCGTTTTTCTGTTCCACTTGAGTTAATTGATGTAGAATAGTATTGACTCAAGGGGTACGGATTTGCGGGCTGTCACAGCTAACTTCTTATATAAGATCGTATACTTAAAACTAATACACAAGGTTAAAATTAATTTCATCTAACGAATAGTTTAAAAAATCATACAAAATAAAAGTTTATAAGAAACCGCTACATATCCTAAGCTAAGGAGTTGGCAAGTAGTGCGAGTAGAAAGACTGCATGCAATAATTGTATGTGAGGGATCTTAAAGGAGTTTGGGATTGATAGTCATTAGATGACCAAATTATGGTTTGAACATAAGTTTTGTAAACTAAAACCAAATTATTTATATGTATAAGACAATCCATAAAATGTTTATAAATACCCGTTCAAGTTGCACTGGGAAACAATAGTTGGTTTAGGAAATACCAACTCTATAGCGAAGGAATTTCTATGAGAAATTTTTGGTAGTAAAATGGATTTAAATATGATCCAAAGATAATACTGATTACGCAAATTGAAATGGAATTAATAAATCTAAAATAAACACAAGACACTAAAATTTCTAATAAGTATTCTTGCACATTGAAGAGAAACTATGAATATTCTTATCAATGTCAAGAATAGATAATCCTTAGTTGTCAATTAAACCAATAAGAGTATGAACTTTATAATATGGTATGATGCGCAAATACGAGATGGATTCCAAGTACGTTATCAAAATATAATTTTAATACCTATACCCAAAAGGATATGATCATCGGCCACAAATGTGTCTTCAAGAGAAAAATTAATATAGTTGGAATATAGTGAGCAACATTGATAAGATGAATATCATAAATTTTACTTGTTAAAATTAACGTAACAGATTCGTCATCCAATGTACTCCAGTTAATTTGGATTTTGCTCACAAAATTATCAATTGAAATGACTTTGTGTTTTGATACATATGTGCTAAAATGAAAAAATCAAAATAATGATTTAGAATAGACTGTTTCCAACATAACAACCGAATTGTCTTAAATTTAGTGAGAGTGATATTGAGTTTGTGGGTTTTCGGATACGATTCGAAAAAGGATATGAAGATATCATTCGACAAGCATTAAAGTTGAACAAATGCTTAAATAGAAAATAGTTTGATTTTGTACCAAAATGCAAGGAAGCATGTGTCCATAAGAAAGAGCATTAAAAGTACATTGATATTTCTACTATACGTAAACAACATATTGTTGATTGTTAACGAAGTACTCATGTTAAAATAAGTTCTTTTTAAGTTATTTAGTACTTTATATTGGATTTATAAATAATATCTTTTATAATAAGTATAAAGGATACTGAGAGTATCCCAAACGATATGTAAAGATATCTTATTAAAATGTTTAATATGAAACTTGTAAGATGGATTCCTTATGCATTGGTAATAGGAATTATCATTCATGTTGTATTGTCTACAATCTCGTAATTTTCTTATGTATTTGATGCACTAGACAAATATCAAATCCAAATTAAGATCACTAAATGATAGTTTAGAGTGTTCTCAGGTATTTATGAAATACTAAAGAATTTTTTACAGAAACAATAAACTCCTTATGAATGAGTATTCTGACTCAAAATTCATAAGTGATATTGAGTACAATAGCCAATATTGAATCCATGTTCAAATCTAAATTAAGAAGCTTTAATTTGAAAATATTCCAAATGAAATGTTGATTTAATGAAAAGGCTAAATACATTGCCTTAATAGCACCACAAATAAAAACTATGTATAAATATAAATGGATAAATTTATATCTGGCTGATGGCGATTCCAAACGTTAATGGTCCTATGACATTGTTATATGATAACTATATCACGATACGGTACATAAAAGAACATAGACCTAACTAAGGGTCAAGAGACATACTCTGAATAATTTTATATGATAAAGATAGTTTATTAGCTCGAAAAGAGTTGATTGACAGGGTAGATAATTAAAATAAAATAACATACATGTTCACTAAGGGACTGACCCGATTATTTTGAGAAAACCAATCGAAGTTGGAATAAGATTTCGTAATTGACCCTAAGTGTAAGTGGGAGATTGATGCAGTTAGGGGTAAGCTCTAGGGGTAATTATGCAATTTTTTACATATATCTAACTTGATAATCAATCTTGTTCAATAATAGGCGTTTTCTTTTTATTATATACTTTTATATTATGATATAAATAATTAAGTAATTAATTAGAGTATATTTAATAGAATATCCATAAATAGTATGCTTTGAAATAGTAGTTATAAACTGTTGTAACCATGAGTAATTTATCCAAATGAAATTAGATATACATTTTAAATATTCTTAGTCAAACTGCATCGAGACCGGATATCGATACATCCATTGAGATTAGAGTACGTAACGTTTTCCAAATCTTGGGAAGTGTATTACTCATGATTTTTGGGGCACCAAGGGGTTACATACTGATAGTTATTGGATAACACTAGAATGACTCACTTGATAGTTTTCCATTAGTTAATATAACTAAGGTCAAACATAAAATATCGATGTGACTAAATTACATAATTCTCTTGACTTAAGAATACCATTAATCTTCAATGTGGTAGATCCGCTTTGATTATAGTAAAATCATAACATAACGTCCATCGAACGACTATAGTTGAGTCGAGTGGAAGCATCGGAAATGAAACACTATTCAAGAGAGAATTCGTCTCCTCAATTATATGAGGTTAGAATCACGGTCAACCGAAGTCTGCTCAAAGCCAAAGTCTCTAGACAGAGTATTTCGGTTAATAATAATTGTTATTAGTAAACCAAGGACTTTATGTTTGGACTATAGAGTTGATATGAGCGATATTGGAACATTGACCATTATTAAATTACATAGTCCAAAGTGATATAGTTTTGATGAACAAAATTGGTATGAATAATTGTCACTATGGGATAACGCTCAATAAAGTAAAATTGGATTTTACCGATGTCAAATAAGTGATAAATTTGGCTATAATGTCACTCCACTCGAGTGACGTGTGAACGTTAATATTCAAACTGCTCGATATTAATCGCTGACAAGTTTATACCTAAGAGTCACACAACCGAAACGTTAAATACTCCTGTTATCATCCGATTTAATAAAATTGTAATTATTATAAATAAGTTAATATTTATGAAATATTAATTATAGAATTTTATTTGATGTTTGTTGAATAATATTAAATAGCGTGTATATAATAGTTATAAATACAACAATCGATATACGATATCGATACATGTTTAAATTGGATTTTAATATGTCGAATGTTACTCTGGCTTGAAATGATTTTGAGGCCTAAATGAGGCTTGTTATTTTCGACAATTGATAAGGCTAGGGGAGGCCAGCCATATGCTTGTCAAGAAAGGGGCTGGAATTTGAATTAAAGTAAGGAGAATTGGTGTGAGAGAAACAAGGAACGATATCCTTGTTTTATTTCATATGATCTACTTATTTAATTATCTCTAGCCCATACGTTTGCATGACTTCTTTGGAGAGTCTATCTTTTCCCTTTATTGGCCGAAATTAAACCCCTCCATCTCCTCAAAGTTTCAAGCTTTAAAACATCAAAACTAAATTCAATTCGATTGTCGGTGGTAATTGTGTTCGCAAAGCTAACTATTTGTAGATACATGATTTAATTTAAGGAATTTTGTTCTTTGTTTCGAGGTGTGAATTCAAGGCACATGAAAAGGTAATTTTACTTGATTCAAATTATATAAATGCCTATCTGATTTATCATATCAATATTAGTTGGATAGAATCATTTATCACGAATATGTATATAATTGCGTTACACATATTGTATGGTTATTTTTATGTATGCGCGCACACACACATATATATATATTAAAAAAATTAATTTTTTATGTACACATGCATAACAGCTAATGACCATGATTTTAAAAAAAAAATTCAAAAAAAAATATCCATAAACAATTTCCTTTTAATCAAAAAACTAAACACAATGTAAATAATAGTATATAAAGGATGTTTTGTATTTTATAAAATCTTACATGCATTTATATAATTTCAAAAAAGATTATTACTATATATTCATTTATTTACTTAACTCATACATGTATGTGTATATTATATGTATATATATTTTTTTAGTTAATTCACAACTAATCTATGCAAATTATAAATACATATACGCTACAAGAAATATTACGTTTGACGGCATCTAAACACAGCGTTTTTACACTACTTGCTGTTGTAAATCTCAATGTAAATAAAAAACTGTGCACATCACAACGTGATGTTGTATTAAGTTACTTTCCAGTACACTTTGATAGCCCGCTTAAGTTTCCCTCTGTTATTTTTACTTTCCGCTCAAAGCTTATTTTTCCCTTACTATACAGTAAGCAAAAATCTCTAATCGCTCATGCCTTCTTTTCCTCTTCCTTTACTCCACTCTAAAATTTAAAACGTAGACGATAAGAAACCTCTCCCATTCGTGCTTTAAGTTTTCCTATAAGGACTCGTCGAGTTCCTAAGTTAGCTCAGTTGAAGAGGTCAGCTTAATTCATATTTAGATAGTAGTTTATTGTCGACTTTAACTAAATAATATTCATATTTTCCTTTGTGATTTCCTTTTAAATGAAAATGGAGTTCTCGTAGATTTAGATTTATTGCTTACATGAGCTATTTGGTTTTATGATTTGTTTAGGCTATTAAGATAGTTTGGGGCACTCTTTCAGTTTTTGTTAACTATTAGAAATATGGAGATCATTTTCTCACTCTAATGTTTTTTCTTTTCATATGGTTATATGAAACTAAGCTTGCTGGGGTTATTTTGGAATTAAGTTTAGTCGGATGATTTATTAAATGTATGATTCATTAGGTAAGTTTTTAGTTAATTTATGCACTGATAGTTGGAGCTATACAAGTGTTGCCTATAAATTGTTTGTTATAAGTTCTGAATATTACAGAACATGTGCCGTTAATTATTGTTTTAATTCCAATTAGTATGTATGAAGCTATAATATATAGTAAGTAGATGTGTGTGTAAGTAATGTGCGGTGTTATCAATTGGTTTTAATTCCAAGTAATTGTGTGTGCATGTAATTTATGCACTGATATACGTGACTGCAGTGGTGTGTTATCAGTTTCTTCTAAACTGCCTTTTTTCTTTATTCATTACTGCATAGATAGATCAATTTGTTGCTAACGTGTTAATAGTCTTCATTACCATTTGTTAACTTTTTTGCTTAGCTATGGTTTGGTGAATGATGTTGATCACTTGATTTGATAATTTGCACGTGTAATTGGTTTCTTAGCATCAGATGGGTCAAAAATTGTTTGACGAGTAAATAAATTCATTGAAGTTAATTTGGATATGGTCTGGAAAATCATTAGCATGTAATATAGAATGCTTAGCTGGGTAAATGCTCAAAAAATGAAATATATAATACAGTTAAACAACTTTGATTTCAACCTCCACAGTTTAGTAGCTATAAATAAGTTCTTCCAATGTAAATTATGAATGTTGTTTCATTTTTGTATTTTCCAACTACCATGTGGTTATTTCTTGATCTATAGTCTCTTATAGCCATTATGATTTGTCAAATTTCCATTTTTTTGTTTGAAATCTACATACATGTACTTACATTTGATTGCACATATTACTACTCTGTTGTCCAAACACAACTTATCTTATGACATTTTCCAATTTTTTAAATTTTCTATATAGTGTGATTTAAGCCCAATACATTTAGGATCACACTATCATGGCCTTACCAATTTACTAGTGGTCCTCAACCGTATCTTATATGACCTTTATGCTAGTTTACCTCATCAGTTGCTTTTTCCTCCTTTTTTCCTCTCGTTGCTCTGCCATTATGCAGGAACAGGAACTTAAGTTTCCAATGGAGTAAAACAGTATAAATACCTGACATGTTAATTCACAATAGGCACCCTTATTCTTCGGGTACCATTAAAGGTTTTCAAATTTTACAAATTCAATTTATGAATAAACAACGAGTTTTGGTAGATTCATGAGCTAAAAGATAGATTTATGAGCTATAATATTCTATCAAATCCTCAAACTTAAAAATACCTGTACATTCTAATTTTGCGACTGTCAAATAGGATTTTGCTGTTGGTTTGCTTTTTGCTCTGCTTCTAGTTTTGTGTGCTACTTCTAGTCTACTCCATGGAGTTAAATCAGTGGAAAAAATGGTAAGTAGCAAAAAAAATTGAGATTACTTTTATATGACTAACATGACAAGTTTGTTGATAAAAATGTGAAATGCCTCACATATGATTTGATTTAATATTGCCTTGGTTATTCTTTTATTTTCTGCATGTTGATATTTCTGCTATATCTTTCTAACAAGTTCAGTTCTTTGTTGTCTAATATGTCCACTAGGATCATAAGTCGCTCTGCTGTAGCCTATATTGACTAATGAATCATATCCACCGGACAGATATTAATTTTTAAAATTTTGGCATATACAAGGGCTGGTTATGGAGTGTGTACAATATGAAATCTGCAGCAACAAGAGGAGCTCTGCAGCACAGTAGGAAGCATGTAGTTAAGCCTACTGATCTTAAGAAAATGTGAACAGAGACATAACATGGAGCAGCGTCAACAGTTGGGTAATTGTGGCATATGAAGAGCTACAGCAAAATAATGAAGACAAGGTACTAAAAAGTAAATGAGATTGCAAGGAAGAGAGTCAAATTTGGAGGAGCACGGTGGGGTGTCCGAATCAGCTAAAGTGAACACCGGAGACTCTTCTATGTGGGAAGGTACACTGTGGTCAATCCATTCTAGATTTCTTGAGATGGAAAAGTTGCAATGCGTGAACTTGAAGACCTATCTTTAAAAAATGCAGAAGGAAAATGCAAGCTATGTCCTATTGAAAAACATGGGCAGGAGGTGCAGGTGCGTGCAGATGAAAGTGAATCAACAGTGTGAGCAACTGAAGGCATGTGAGATGTGATGTCCCACCTCTATACTCATGCTAGTCAAGAACACTACAGGGTAATGCCATCAACTAGCATGAAGAATAAGGCTGTTGAGGAACGACCATTCGTGTAATTGCTTTGTGCGAGCACCAATATGTCAGATAGTATAACATGCATTTCATTTCAAGAGGAAATCCGACACATTGATACAAACTCAAAAGCTACTACACAGTGGCTATGTGGTCTTCAGAAACAAATATAGAAATAAACATAACATAAATCAGTCACAAGTGTTCATATCTTAAAGGTGGAAACAGATATGAATATAACACATATAAGTGTTCATCAGAGTAGTGGTCAAACAAGATCCACAATATCACAAAAGAATTGATACAAGTGCTAGACAAAAGAATAAGTATACATCAAGGAGTCTCTATCTCGGATGTATAAAACAAAAACTACTAATCTAAATTAGTTAGCCAAAAATCAAACGATAGTTCCTGATAAGAAGTCAAGTAGAAGCATCTGTAATAACTCGGTCTGACCCAAGTATTATTTAATAAGAAAATAATAAACGGATCAGTCTACCTATAAATATCAAATAAAAATGAGATAGGATAAGAGATACGATAAAAACGTATGATAAAAAAATGTCATATCACGAAAAGCATACATTAAATAACAACAAAAATCATACAATATCTTAAGAAATCTCGAAGCATTAAAAATAATGTCATATTCTTTTTTTTATTCACCAAACCACAAATACTGACAAACATATCAATGCCAATCATAAAAGTTGGTGAAATACAAATTCTAAAAATCATCAATTAGAAATCCAGAAATCACAAAAGGGGGAGACCTATTACAAAACGGGAGCATAAAAACTCACCAACGCGTTTATCACAAACGGAACGCTATTCCATGGTCACTAACCATCAAATTTGAGCTGAAGCTCCACAAAACGGCCCAAAGATCTTTGAGTCGAAGCTCCACAAAATGGCCCGAAGACCTTTGAGCCGAAGCTCCACAAAACGGTCCGAAGACCATGGGTCGCTACCCCACAAAATTGTGCCGAAACTCCACCAAAGGATGTTCATAGATCCACAAGTGTAAATCACAATAAGCTAGTAAATAAATGAGTTAGGCTTTATGTCCCATAACCACTGGCTTAACTTAATTATTTGCGAACAAATTGTAGACTTCCACTCGAAAATAAGTGTAAATTACACTAAGCTAGTAAATATATGAGTTTAGCTTCATGTCCCATAACCACTGGCTTAATTAAATATTTACGAACAGATTGTAGATTTCCACTCGAAAGTTGTCACAAGAGTTCAATCGAACAAGTTCAAGAATTGACCGATAAAGTAAACACAAGCGTTTCATACCACTTGTTTTGCTAAGTCATTTAATTAGATTTCTCATACGAATGAGGTAAAGGTTTGTATATACTAATAGATTGGAAAACGGTTTTATAAACGAGCTTTATACTGAAAATAGTGTTGAAATCATTTTGATGAAAGAGTTTTAATATTTACTACTAGTATAGAAACCTTTGTATTTTAAAGTGACAAACCACAAAAATGATTGTAAAAACAACCAATTACCAAAGAATTCACATACGAAGACGTGAATCAAATCCATAGAAATCGATACCGAATCCATCAAATTGGATATTTTCAAAAGTCCCAAAGAAGAAGTCATCAAAGTCGATAATAAATAATAACAACAAGTCGGATAACCATTGAATCGATAAAAATTGGAATCTCAAGCAAAATAGGCAATTGGGATGAAACAAGCAGGTCAGTCGACTG
Organism: Allium cepa; assembly: GCA_030765085.1. Classification (NCBI taxonomy): domain Eukaryota; kingdom Viridiplantae; phylum Streptophyta; class Magnoliopsida; order Asparagales; family Amaryllidaceae; genus Allium; species Allium cepa. Next base: position 639,483,997 of record CM060939.1, on the reverse strand, counting down.
GACACCGAGTTCAGTCGACTGGCCCAATGCCTGGAAAACTCCGGGTTCTAGGTCAGTCGAATAGACTCAGAGAGTCAGTCGACTGGACCCTGTTTTCCAGTATTTCCAGCCTAGCCTCGAAGGGGCAAAATCCAAAACAATTTGTGATGGTCGAGCGATGGGAGCTAGGGGTTTATGCCAATTGGCAACCCAGCCCTATAAGCTCTTCGATACGCCACCAAAAGCATGATCAAACATCAAAGCTAAGATTTTTAAAGATTTAACTTCAAAACACCAAAAATTGGAATATTCAAAAAACCAATTCAATCCAAAGCAAATAAACATGAATAGATGTTAGAAATTCATACCTAACAACAAAGATAGATATAAACATAGATGTGAGATAAAAATTTCACATTTTACTCAAAAACAAGGAAGGAAAAGCTTGAAAACAAAGGAAGATCAACCACTCTTCAATCTCAACTCTAAAAGCTTTCAATCTATGCTCATAAGAAAATATTTTCTAAGTTAGGATTTAGGAATTTCTGAAAATGGAAGAGGGATTGAGATGGAGAAGTTAGAGAAGATGCTTACCTAAGCTTCTCTTTGAATTTGGAGCCAAAATTTGGATCTGCAAATGAAGCTAGGGCTTAGGAATTTCCATTTCCAATCTCTTCCCCCATTTTTCTAAAGCTTGAAGCGTTAGGAATTATTATGAAGGAATGAAGAGGATTGGAGTGGAGTTGGGTTGATAAGTTGGGGTTAATGGGCTGAAACCCAAACCCAAAGCCCTAAATAAAAATGCTGAAATCCTAGTTAACTCCAAACATATCGATGTTTATACTCAAAAAGGTCGCAAATGACATTTTGGACTCAATGGAAGTGATCTTGAGTCCTAATTAGGCTGTTTGCAAAATGTAGCTTTTCGGACCTAAATTCGACTAACGATGCTATATTTAAATAAAATATTTAAATATACAATCGTAAAATATGTGGGTTGTTACAGACTCCCCTCCTTAAAGAATTTGCGTCCTTGCAATACTTAAGAAGAAAATAAAGAGTAACAACCATAAAAGGATATCAACACAAAAGAAAATTTGAAATAAGAAGTTCACCCCAAAGAACACGAGATCGTAAGTCCGAATGTGCTCGCTCATAAATCAAATTAGATGAAACTTCAATTCCTTCAATAACACCATCCTTAAGAGTAAAATCGAAATCTCTAAGGCACTTCCGTAGTTGAGAGACGTGGAAAACATCACGAATAGCAGAAAACTGAGCCGGTAATAAAAGGCGATAAGCTACAGAACCAATACTTTCGGCGATGGGAAATGGACCAATATATCGAGGTGCTAATTTTCTCGATCGACTGAAACGCACAACACCCTTCATAGGTGAAACACGAATAAACACCAAATCTTCCATAGAAAATTTTAATTTCCTTCTTCGGTTATCGGCATAGGATTTTTGTCTACTTTGAGCTTCTTTCATCCTATGGCGAATAAGGTCAATCTTTTCTGTGGAATCACAAATAAAATCAGGACCTAAAACCAGCTTCTCATCGACCTCAAGCTAACAAGAAGGGGATCAGCATGACCTTCCATAGAGTGCCTCGAAGGGTGCCATACCAATACTAGATTGGAAGCTATTATTATAGGAAAACTCAACAAGAGAAATATGATCTTCCCAACTTCCACCAAAATCGAGAACACATGCACTAAAAAGATCTTCAAGAGTTTGATTCACACGCTCGATTTGTCCATCGGACTGAGGGTGATAAGCGGTGTTAAAATTAAGCTTTGTTCCCAAAGCTTTTTGAAGACTCTTCCAAAATCCACTAGTAAACAATGGATCACGATCGCTAACAATAGAAGTAGGGACTCCATGCAATTTAACAATTTCTTTAATAAAGAATTTGGCCAAAAGAGGTACGGTCCGATTGGACCGAACGGGAATAAAATGGACGGATTTTGTAAGTCTATCAACTATCACCCATAGGCTATCATGACCCGAACGAGAACGGGGAAGGCCGTCAATAAAATCCATGGAAATTTGGTTCCACTTCCAAATTGGAATGTCCAAAGGTTGAAATAACCCACCGGGCCTTTGATGCTCGGCCTTAACGAGTTGGCAAGTCATGCAACGCTTAACAAAGTTAGCAATATCGGATTTCATTCCATCCCAATAATTAAGTCACTTCATATCTACGTACATTTTTCTACTACCGGGATGAATGGTAAATTTAGAACGATGAGAATCTTCTAAAATGTCTTTACGAAGATCACTAATATTTGGCACGATAATTCTACCAAATTTTCGAATGCCGCCACGAGCAACAATATCAAAGTCTTTCAAACCTTCAGTATTAATTTTATCCCTACAACTTTGGCTAAGAAGAGCCAATTTGGAATCTAGCTTTTAAGCTTCAATAATGCGGTCTAAAAGAGAAGGATGAGCCTCAAGGCTACATAAAACAAGAGATGAACATGAATCGGATTCACGATCCCGAATCTTACAAGTGGACAAAGTCTCAAGATCATTCCATTTGGATATCATCATCGAAACAACCGCTTGTTGCTTACGACTAAGGGCATCGGCAACACGATTTCCCTTTTCGAAAGTATAAAGAATATCAAGATCAAAAGACGCAAAGAACTCGAGCTATCGCCGTCGACGCAAAGTAAGTTCCTTTTGAGAAAATAAATACTCCAAAGATTGATGATCGGTGTAGAGAACAAATTTTCCCTTTAAAAATAATAATAATGCCAATTCTAGAAGCGAAAATAATAGCCGCGAACACTAGATCATGAGTGGCATACCTAGTCTCGGTAGGCCTAAATTGTATAGAAGCATAAATGATAGAACATTGTCTTTCGCAAGAGAACGGCACCAAAACCAATACGGCTAGCACTAGTACAAACAGTGAAGTCTTGGTTCCCTTCGGCAATCACAAGAATAGAAGAATCGAAAAGAAAGAGTTCTTTTAATTGATCCTCTTTCCCGAAAAGCTAAAACTTTCAAAATTACCATTAACTTTCATGTAATCATCTTTCTAGAAAAATTTACTTATTCCAAGTCAATTTAGTGTGTCAGATTGTCTCATCAAAGTGTTTAGGAAATCCCTATCGATAACGTTGATCAAGCGCATCGAACAGAATTCTTAAAGCACTCAACGGGCAAAACAACACAAAATCATCTTCTATATGATAAATATGTCTCTTAAAAACTTTACGAATATTCCTTGCTCGTTTTAAGAACAAAATCCAATTATACTTATAAATATCTTATTAAAAAGATTTGCAAATTTTAAATTGCAGATTTCATCCATAACCAAAGAATATAAGTGTGGTCTCATCGAAATATTCGTAGAATACTCGATTCACTAGATGGACGGAATAAGCTAGACAAACCGAATGACATCATGAGTCATCCATAAGAGTCATAACGAGTGCGGAATGCGGTAAAGGGAAAAGCTATCCTCCGTAACTCGTAGCTGATGAAAACTGGTGGCAAGGTCGAGCTGAAAAGACCTTTGCACCACACAAAAGATTGCTTAGGTGATAATCCTAAGACAAGCTCGAAAATACCAAAAATTCACAAACTACTTGAATGAGAGAAATAACATTTTCCTCAACAAGTGGGTCCAGAAAATAAAATGATGCCACCAAATTGGAATTGAAATCATTTATTGAAAATGTCGAAGATAGATAGTCCACACAGAACATAGGATATGGCTTCATAATGATTAAGCCAATGCTTTCACAAAAATCGATTATGAAGCCTAAGTAACGCATAACATGCAAATCACCCCGGAAAGAATAATCACATAAAATAATTTCGACATCTTTTCAAATCAAATTGAGCGTTGCGTATCCACTATCTGGATAGCAATTCTCAGCGAAGTCATCAAACCCAAAATATTTAAAGAAAAGAAATCAACAAGTTCTTTTGATATAAAAATAATGAGATAAACCCATAACAACAAGAACTCGAATCGAATAATCACATAACAAATGTCATCAAGGACTGAATGAGAAATACATTGACTAAGAGAAGGGTAAATAGGAGTTTGCACGATAGTTAGCTTTCCCTTCCTCTTGCTTGGAAGTTTGGGACATGAAGATAAAAGATGACCCGAACTCTTGCAATAATGACAAAAGAGAGGTTTCGAACACCTATTAGCATAATGGTCCGTGGAAGCACAATCGTAGCATTATTCACGACTAGGGATTGGAGTCTTTGCTACCGAAGTTTCCTGACTCCCTTTCTTGTAGGGATTAGGGATTTTGAACTTAATATGCCTCTTCTTTTTGTTATTAAGGCTCTCTTTGGAACCTCCAACATCACTATCACTTTCCTTATCGGACTCTTCAAGTCGAAGAGTGATACCTACAAGCTGATCAAAAGGAACTTCCAGTTTCAGAGGTAAAAACTTTGTGGGGTTCTTACTCAAAACAGAGATAAACCTTTGATTCTTTACAAGATCCAAAAGTTGCTGGGCAGACATAAATGCTCCATCTTGCGGAGAAGCACTAGATTGACCGGCGCTGGGTCGGTTAGATCTAACCATTTCTCTTCTTTAAAAAAGAAAGAAAGAAGAAAAAGGTTATTCTCAAAATGGATATCAAACAATCATGATTGATAAAACAAGGCATCATAAAAGAAAATAGGATAGAACAGGTCCTAAGACTCGAATAAAATCCTAAGGCACGACTCCTAAGATAGACATAGGACGATGATCCTTGTTAAATTATTCTACATTGTTCCGAAGTTTGGCTCTGATACCATACTGTGACACCCCACCTCTATACTCATGCTAGCCAAGGAAACTACGGGGTAATGCCGTCAGCTAGCACGAAGAATAAGGCTATTGAGGAGCGACCATCTGTGTAATTGCTTTGTGCGAGCACCGATATGTCAGATAGTATAACATGCATTTCATTTCAAGAGGAAATCCGACACATCGATACAAACTCAAAAGCTACTACACAGTGGCTATGTGGTCTTCGGAAACAAATATAGAAATAAACATAACATAAATCAGTCACAGATGTTCATATCTCAAAGGCGGAAACAGATATGAATATAGCACATAGAAGTGTTCATCAGAGTAGTGGTCAAACACGATCCATAATATCATAAAAGAATAGATACAAGTGCTAGACAAAAGAATAAGTATACATCAAGGAGTCTCTATCTCGGATGTATAAAACAAAAACTACTAATCTAAAGTAGTTAGCCAAAAATCAGGCGACAATCCCTGATAAGAAGTCAAGTAGAAGCGCCTGTAATAACTCGGTCTGACCCGAGTATTATTTAATAAGAAAATAATAAACGGATCAGTCTAGCTATAAATATCAAATAAAAACGAGATAGGATAAGAGATACGATAAAAACGTATGATAATAAAAATGTCATACTACGACAAGCATACAATAAATAACAAAAAAAATCATACAGTATCTCAAGAAATCTCCAAGCACTAAAAAGAATTTCATATCCTTTGTTTTATTTACCAAACCACAAATATTGACAAACATATCAATGTCAATCGTAAAAATTGGTGAAATAAAAATTCTAGAAATCATCAATTAGAGATCCAGAAATCACAAAAGGAGGAGGCCTATCACAAAACGGGAGCATAAAAACTTTCCAACACGTGTATCATAAACGGGACGCTATTCCATGGTCGCTAACCATCAAATTTTAGCCGAAGCTCCACAAAACGGCCCGAAGACCTTTGAGCCGAAGCTCCACAAAAAGGTCCGAAGACCTTTCAGCCGAAGCTCCATAAAACGGTCCGAAGACCTTTGAGCGGAAGCTCCACAAAACGGTCCGAAGACCATGGGTCGCTACCCCACAAAATTGAGCCAAAACTCCACCAAAGGATCTTCATAGATCCACAAGTGTAAATCACAGTAAGCTAGTAAATAAATGAGTTAGGCTTCATGTCCCATAACCACTGGCTTAACTTAATTATTTGCGAACAAATTGTAGACTTCCACTCAAAAATAAGTGTAAATTACACTAAGCTAGTAAATATATGAGTTTAGCTTCATGTCCCATAACCACTGGCTTAACTTAAATATTTACAAACAGATTGTGGATTTCCACTCGAAAGTTGTCACAGGAGTTCAATCGAACAAGTCCAAGAATTAACCGACAAAGTAAAAACAAGCGTTTCATACCACTTGTTTTGCTAAGCCATTTAATTAGATTTCTCATACGAATCAGATAAAGGTTTGTATATAATAATAGGTTGGAAAAGGTTTTATAAACGAGCTTTATATTGAAAATAGTGTTGAAATCGTTTTGATGAAAGAGTTTTAATATTTACTACTATGTAGAAACCTTTGTATTTTAAAGTGACAAACCACAGAAACGATTGTAAAAACAACCAATCATCAAAGAATTCACATACGAAGACGTGAATCAAATCCATAGAAATCGATACTGAATCCATCAAATTGGAAATTCTCAAAAATCCCAAAGAAGAAGTCATCAAAGTCGATAATAAATGATAACAACAAATCGGATAACCATGAATCAATAAAAATTGAAATCTCAAGCAAAATAGGCAAATTGGCATGAAGCAAGAAGGTCAGTCGACTGGACACTGAGTTCAGTCGACTGGCCCAATGCCTGTAAAACTCTCGGGTTCTAGGTCAGTCGACTAGACTCAGAGAGTCGGTCGATTGGACCCTGTTTTCCAGTATTTCTAGCCTAGCCTCCAAGGGGAAAAACCCAAAACAATTTGTGATCGGTCGAGCGATGGGAGCTAGGGGTTTATGCCAATTGGCAACCCAGCCCTGTAGACTCTTCGATATGCCACCAAAAGCATGATCAAACATCAAAGCTAGAATTTTTAAAGATTTAACTTCAAAACAACAAAAATTGCAATATTCATAAAACCAATTCAATCCAAAGCAAAATGAACATGAATAGATGTTGGAAATTCATACCTAACAACAAAGATAGATATAGACATAGATGTGAGATAAAAATCTCACCTTTTACTCAAAAACAATGAAGGAGAAGCTTGAAAACAAAGGAAGATCAACCACCCTTCTATCTCAACTCTAAAAGCTTTCAATCTATGATCATAAGAAAATATTTTCTAAGTTAGCGTTTAAGAATTTCTGAAAATGGAAGAGGGATTGAGATGGAGAAGATAGAGAAGATGCATACCTAAGCTTCTCTTTGAATTTGGAGCTAAAACTTGGATTTGCAAATGAAGTTAGGGCTTAGGAATTTCCATTTTCAATCTCTTTCCCCATTCTTCTAAAGCTTGAAGTGTTAGGAATTATTACGAAGGAATGAAGAGGAGTGAAGTGTAGTTGGGTTGATAAGTTGGGGTTAATGGGCTGAAACCCAAACCCAAAGCCCTAAATGAAAATGCCGAAATCCAGCTAACTCCAAACATTCGATGTTTATACTCAAAAAGGTCGCAAACGGCATTTTGGACTCAATGGAAGTGGTCTCGAGTCCTAATTCAGCTGTTTGCAAAAAGTAGCTTTTCAGACCTAAATCCGACTAACGATGCTATATTTAAATAAAATATTTAAATATAAAATCGTAAAATATGTGGGTTTTTACATGAGATCTGGGCTGAAGGTGCAGATGTGTGCACCTTTCATCGTAGGCAAGATCTTGGAACAACATGGGCAATTGCGTGAGTACAAAGGCCAAAGAGATGATTACTGTCAATGAGCCAGAAAGTGGGTCTTTGCACCAAGTTGAACAGGCCAAAGGGCTAACGTAGTGTAGGAGCCAAAAGAGGAAATAAGTCAAGGTTGAAGAAGTAATGGTGGGATGTCTGAATCAACCAAATAACGGCGGGATGCATTAAGGTGTTGTTATGATTTTAACATATAGATTGGTTGATTAAGAGAATATTTTCTACAAGAGAATATTATCCTTAATAATCTTTGTTACATTAATGTCCATCATGTTCAATAATTTGTTTTAGTAAATTGCCATAATCAATAATTATTTAACTTTTATTAGACATTTTTTTCGCTCTAGTTTTTCTTCTTGTTGCACTTTCTTTCGTCACACGCTTTTTCGAAATTACAAAGATAAATTAATTTGAAGGTAATATAGGCTGAGCTCAGATAAATTGAGATCACGCTAGAAACTGGGTGAATTTTTTTTGAAAATAAACGTTGAATTAGTTTTTTAGTGCATGATTTTTTGCAGAGGTCAGATGTTAGTGCATGTTTTTTAGATATGTTGTTAGAGTTAATGGGCTATCTTTTAGTTAACTCATAGGATGAGCTTGATGGTCTTTCTAGCTGAAATCAAACAACTAAGTTTTATATAATTGAATTAGCAACCTGGGTGATTGTAAAAGTTGAAGGAATATGTTTAGGCGATTATATCTATGCATTGCAATATTCATATCATCGGTCACTATCACTTTTTTGGCATATATATTTTTACCGTAATTTCTTAAGATAAGTACATATATTAAGATCAATGTTTAGGATGTTACCAGCTGTTATTACCTTCTTTGGTTAATTGATCTAGATTTCAATTTTCATATCGCTGTTCTAGGTTCCATGTAGTGAGCATATTTCATCTCATATTGAACTGTGTTTTTGTGGAGAAGCTTCTATCTATATATTTAATAAAACCTTTCCGCTTTGATTTTTTATGGTTAATTGAGGTTTATTGGGTCTTCTTTTCTAGATATTACACTGCTCCATTAGGAAAGAAACTTTGGTCAATGGTTGAGGTCCAAAGGTTTGTTTTGATAATTGTCGACTACGTAGGGACTTCCACCGTCTACTTGCAAGTCAATCCCCATCTATTCCATAGTTTTCTATCACATAGATATGCAGGTAATTTATTTCTTATTGGTAAGTGTTATCAATTTGAGTCGATTTCAATTTATGTAAAAATTGATTTGGTTCATTAATTTTCTGTTATTGGATAAGTATTATCAACTAGATCATTCTGCGTTAATTATCTGTTTTCTTCTGTTTATGCTCATATGTTATTTGTCCTCTAAACAGAGCATCAATATATTGTTTGAGGAACTATTTGTTTGTGCATACATATTTTTGTCTATTTCCATGCCCTGTAATATTTCGATCATGATTATCACCCACATTTCCTTCCAACAATCAGTCCATAATAGTGGTTATATGTCTGGAGACTATTTAATTTAGGGAAGAGTTGTTGTAGATTTATGACCCGTTGCCTGAACATTACATAGAATAGGGAGAAGGCTTACCGATATGTACGATAATGACTGTCGTCGTTTGGTAATTAAACCTACACCTCCTAACCATTTTTCCGGTTGCACCTGTTGACTGTTCACAATTATTTGTAACCAAAAGAAGGTTTATAAGTAATAACTTACTAACAATTTCCAACTTGTTTAATCGGTATTCATCCCAAAATTACTGCCCGTAGACTGCAGTACATGGTTACCAACTTGCTTCTACCTTCTTCCTTTGTGTTAGTTTTCCCTGACCTATTTCTTTTATCTCAAAATTGTGCTCCTTCGACAACTGCAGGTACTTTACACATTCGTTCCTGTCTATAAATGATTGGGTGTGCTTGTATTAATTTATTAGCCACATATTTTTATCAACTTTGCTGCATGATTTAATTCTCTGGGAACATGACCACTGACCACATGCACATCTGCTATAATGGATACCAATCTCATGTAACGATACATCTAGCATTTTTTGTTATAGTAAATGAATATGTTTATCACTATAGTTGATGGAGGAATATCATGCTCGGTTTAGTGCAGTCAAATATTAGTAGCACCTGAAGTAATTATTTTTTCCCTTTCAATGAATTTTCTAAAATATCCATTGTCAAATTGATATTCTGTCATTTCTCCACTATTAGAAGCGAAAAATATATACAACAGTAGTTCGGTAAGCTTTTGCGAGTGGTACCTCTCAACTAGATATGGATAATGAACTAATTAAGTTTAAAATTTCTTAAGTTCTATAATAATTGACTAAACTAAGTTTTTTAAAATTAAATAAGTTTATAAAATTTCTATGTTTTATATAAATTAACAAGTTTACATGCAGTTGTTGAGTAAAGTATTTGAAACAAAATATAACATTAACAAAGTTACCTAAGTTTTATAAAAATTAAATAAATTTATAAAAATTAACCTACTTATAAAAAGATAACTAATTTTTATAGAAGTTAACCAGGTTTTATAGAAATTAAGTAAATTTAAGTTTTCAAAATAGACTAAATTTATAAAAATAACAAAGTTAATAAAATTTAACTAAATTTTATAAAACTTGACCAAGTTTTATAAACATCCAATTGTTAAGTTTGTAAAATTTAACCAAGTTTTATAAAAAGCTAACTATGTTTTATAAAAATTTAATTACTTTTTTTAAAATTAAACTAAGTTAGATAAATTATAAAAATTAACTATGTTAACCAAGTTTTATAAAAAAGTAAATAATTTTCTACCTTAACTAAGTTTTAGAAAACTAAAAGTAAATTTATAAAAATTAACTAAGTTGTATAAAAATTTAAATAAGTTAACAAGTTGTATATAAATTAAATAATTATCTAAATATTGACAAAATTTTGTAAAAGGTACGCAACTTTATAAAATTAAATAAATTTATAAAAATCAACCTAATTTAAATAAATTAACTAATTTCTGTAGAAATTAACTAAGTTTTATACAAATTAAGCAAGTCTATAAAAAATAACTAAGTTTATAAACTTTAACTAAATTTTTAAAACAAATTAAATTTATAAAAATAACAAGTTAATAAAATTTAACTAATTATTATAAATTTAACCAGGTTTTATAAACATCGGACTTAAATTTGTAAAATTTGTCCAAGTTTGATAAAAAAATTAGTTGCGTTTTATAAAAATTTAACTAAATTAACAAAGTTTCTATAGAATTTATTATGTATCATAAAGATTTAGCTAAGTTAATTAAGTTTCCAAAAATAAAAGCGGTATTATGGAAATAAATCAAGTTCTATAAAAATTAAATAAGTTTTACAAAATTAATGGTATCTGTACTCGTTTAAATACAATAGTGGTTTAGAATTGAATAAGTTCATAAACGTCATATATTGTTGTTCAAAAGTCACTTTGTATGCATATTTTTCATTAATCATGTCTATTACGACTAATTATGGAACATTTTCTTTACAGGTAACTAATACATTTGGTGCTAGAAAGTAGCAATATGGTGATTTCAAGTAATAAATAGTGTCGTGTGTATCTTTAGTGTTTTGAATACATCTATGTATTGTTTTGGTAAGATTTCTTATGTATAATATTAGTTTTGTTTACTTGCATTTGTAATCTTCATATATAATTATAGAATATAATGAACACGCGTTGTTTTGGTGTAATTTTATTTATTTACATATAACGTATCGGTAGTCAAATATGGTCTTAGTGATATTTAAATTCGTAATAGATATATGCAATGGAACGTCAAAAAGAAGCATAGAAAATCTTATGTAATAAGATAATAGCATTAAAAAATACTGTAAAAGGTAACAATAGCGTTTTTAAAGCGCTATAATATGCAATTGTTAATAGCAGTCAAAAAACGCTATTGTTAAGAGAGTTTACATAGCGTTGGTAACATGCTATTGTTTGGAACATTTTATAGCGTTTTATTCTTACTGTCTAATAATCCTTTCTATTTGTGACATGTTTTTTACCACGTGTGCAAAAACATCATTAAAACAATTTATAGCACTTCTCAAACGCTGCAAAAGATCTCATTTACAGCATTTTTTGTGTTGCTATCGTAAGTCACAGACTTATACCTGCATGTTGATATACAGCTTTCAAACGTTGTAAAAGCCTTTGATGGCGTTTTTTAAACGCTATTAGAAGTCCAAATTGTTGTAGTGATATACGTTTATAGATAATGTAAATTATAAGTACAAAATATTATGCAAAATACATTATCAATTTGTTTTAAAAAAAAATTCTCAATGGTATTTCCGTATGGAAATATGATTTTTTTTTTAAAAAAAGGAATTTGATAAATAAATTCAAAACCCAGAAAAATTTAGGTGAGACCAATTTGCATGTATATTTATGTTTAACATTATAAAATATTTATATGTACACATAGATATCTATATATATTATATCTAAATTTAGTTTAATATAAACATATTTTTGGATTACATATTATGTTTCATTTATTCATACAAAAACATTTTGTAAACTAATGTTCAAAATAATTTATAATTTAATTATATATATTATAAATATTTTACACAAATTTATTTATAAGCATCATTTCATAATGTATACAATTATATATATATATATATATGCATGTTTGTTTATTTATGTTATATTGTTTTATGTGCATACACAGACACATGTATACAAAGTGGCTAACATCCATTGTGGTGTAAATCTCAGCATCTAAATATGGGCATATCAAACCATGTGTACTATATTACGTTGCACGTGCACATACACATATGTGTATGATAAGCGTGTGTGTGTGTGTGTATATATATAATATAACCTATACAATGCAAACATTATCTATGAAATAAATAAAATATTTATTTTATTTAAAAAGAAAATTTAGAAAAGTTCTAGATAAATTTATACTACATAGGCCCGATAAAGATCCATAAAGGTAAAAACTTTTGCAATTTACCCGATTACTCCACTACAAGCGGCCCAGTTCCAATAAAGGTACCTTCCATTTACAAAGTATTTTTTAAAATCCATAAGCATTCAAAATTATTTAAAAATACAAAGCATTATTAAATTTTCAAAAACCAACTAAGTTTTCAATTACTAAACTTTCCAAAATCAGACAATAGTTTAATTTTTGAAAAAATCAATCGTGGTTTCAAATACCTTTCCAGAAGAGGGAATTAGGCTTAAGAACAAACTTTGAAAAAAAAATTAGGCTGAAAAACACCAAGTTTTATTTTTGGACTGAAGTACAAATTTTGGAAGAAAATTAGACTGAAGAACAATGCTAGTTATAACTAGCATTGTATTCAGTTTTTACACTATACAAAATGCTAATTATAACTAGCATTATATTCAGTTTTACACTGTACAAAATGCTAGTTATATTTAGTGTAAGGACCCGATTCTTCGACTTCCGAAAACCGACATCAATACGTTCACTGTATCAACTGCCGAGCAATCGAATGCCGGAAAACCGAACACTTAGGGTTTTAAGAAAAAGAAAGAGGTAGAAGAAGAAAGAAAAAGATAGAACAGAACAATATCAGAATCTCACAATTCGCAGCGGAAGACATAATAAATAAATGAATAATCATTTAAAACAAAGAACTATGTCAGTTATTACATTACATCACATCACATTCATTATCAGAGTTTACAACAACAAACAGCGAAAAAGAAATACTATATGCTTAGTAATATGCTACGCCATCCAGCTCGCCTCCAAATTTCTGTAGCAATTCCTGAATTCCAAAATACCCTGATAACCTTAACTCTAAACTGCCCGTGTGGAAATTGGTGGACACCCAGAGTTTAGGAAGGGAAACAATAAACTCCAGGTCAGTCATGTAACTGGTGTGAGAACTTAAAACGGTTATTTATCTTTTAAAACAAAGAACAGGACATTTTTTAAAATAGATTCGCAATACTTTTTAGAAAATGAGACTGCCATAAGGCCTCCCGCACACACACACAATGAAAACGCAGAATCAGAGGAGATTTCTCCTTATGATAGTCAAAGATGCTTGATACACATTAAAAAGAAACATTTGATATTATTACTAGTGCGTAGTGTAGGAAAAATCATTTCGAAAGTAAAGATATAAATCTTAGCCAGCATAGGCATTTCGCACTTATGCCTACTTTAGCTACCATGTTCAATAGCAGGTTACCGCCACATTCCATGGCAGGCTATACAACTAAAACCGTACAGGCTTCGTATTGTTTCTTTGGATTTCCAACAAATGGTCAGGCCAAGAAACTTCCCATTGCCATATGGAAATGCCTCTGGAAAGACGCCCCGAGAACCTAACCGAATCTCTGCCAACACATGGGTTACCTTTCAAACTAGGTAACTACTGACACAAATATGTCATTCCTCGATCGTAACCGATCTATATCCGAGGATCCTCACAACCACAAAGCAATAAATTTGCAGCAACAACATAGGTTAAGTATCTGGGCTCCATACCATGATACCACCTCTATCCAGAAGGAATGACATACACTAAAGGGGCGCTACCCCCTAATAACCTTGATGCATCCTTCCTGTTTTGATCATTTCCGGGTTGTGAGGTTCGTCGAAGTCTCGTCCACAAAGCTATACTTTATACAAAAGCAGTGCTTTAATTCACAAATGCTCAACAACACTTCGTATGCCACATTACCAATTGGGGAATGTATCACTAGTAACAATCGACTACATAACCTCCAGGGGTGTTAAGCTAAGAGAATAAATTCTCCGCCACCAACGGAAATATATTTAATAGAAACCAGCTTTACATCTTAAATTGTAACGTCAGACATACATCCATACAAGTCCGTTCCGGGATCGAAAGGAGCCGAAGGTACTTACATAGAAGTCCTTGCAATCCGGATATTCACTAAACACGACCGGACTTCCCATCACAAAGGGTAATAAATTTCTATATCGGGGATCAGCCGATGTAGAAATATTCGACGGTAATCCTTCCGTTTTCATAAATATCCGGTCTTCAACACGGTCATCAATGCTATCTATTACGACGTATCACATATTCGGAATGGGTTATACGACCCCAAGGTGCTTTCCCGGCTAACCCGAATAGTGAGCGCTTATTTTAAAAATAAGTGTAGCATTAAAATTCAAGCAATCACAACAAATACCTATTCAAAGATAAATATTGACAGTCGGTTATTTAACTATCAATAGGTATGCACAACATCACCATATTCCAAATAATTTTCCAAATTATTTATTTTCCAAAAATATCTTTACAAGATATATATATATATATATATATATATATATATATAATTTCCATACTTCAAAAATAAATCGATATTTATTTTTAAACCAATTTTCCAAATTTCATTTATAAATTCCGTATTGAATTTACATTTTCAAAATATCTGTGAATATACGATTTTCAAATCGATTTCAAATATTCACTTACAATTTACCTTAAAAAGATAATTCTCAAAACGTTCATTTCATATTGGAAAAACATTTCCCTACTTATTTAATAATAAGTATTTCACAAATCTATTTATTTTCAACATTTGGAAAATATTCGATATACTTAAATTAATATTAAGTACATATTTCATTTCTTAAGGAAAACATTCTATTAAACCCACTTATTTGGGTCAAAACGAATGTTACGTAAAACACCGTTACGACAACCCAAAATCACTGGTATAGGGATTCAAATTTAAGATAGATATATAAATCCCAATACTATATAAAACATTTCCTTTTGGAAATCATTTACTATAACAATAGTGTTATAGTACACCATTTCCTTCTTTCTCGAAAACGCCTATTTCAACATTGAATGTTGAAATCTATGTTTTCAATGCCTAATACATTTAAAACATCTCTAATCGTTTTAACTCTATTTAAAATATCATTTTCCTTAAAACGTATCCTTTTTTTTATAATATATTCATTATCCAAAATTTTGAATATATCTCCTTTAATAAACTTCTATGTTTAATTTATCAAATTCAATTGATTTCGGATTTATAAAATAACGTTTACAAATTCACATCTATAATTTTATAAAAACTTCAACTTATAAAATCCCTTACTTAACAAATTCTATTTATATTTCATTTAAATGCTAAAACCCAATTTATAAGTAAATTATTTATAGTTCTCTTATTTTACAAAAATCATTTCCTTTTATAACTTCACAATTTATAAACTTCATTCACTTATGAATTCATTTATAATTCATTTTAGCGCTTATAAAAACTTGTTTTATAATTCCAGTATTTTTATTTATAAATATCCATTTTATAAATCTTTTTATGTAAACCATTTATAATAATTCAAATATCCCAATTCAAACCATTTTACAAATTTATCTGCTACTTATTTAAAAAATCAAATTTATTTATTTTCGGTATCTGTTATCCCATTTTTGGTCAAAACTGGAATATCAAAGTTGTGTGCGTTTCCACCACGACCGAACCAAGAATAAGCAACCAACAAGCGTATATAAGTCTGGGATTTCACTCATGATTCAAGTATAAAAGTCCATTCGGTATCAAAGGTTTAAAAGTTTCATTCGACAATGTAGAGCGAAATCTCATTCGGCATTCAAGATGCCTTGGTTCATCCGGCATTCCCAATACAAGAGCTCATTCGGCACTCTCATAGTTTAACCAAGCTCCATCCCTACCACCGATCCAGGAGAAGGAGACCACCGGTCCAACTCCGTCTCCACACCACTACCGAACCAAGCCTCACCCCCAACAACTACCGATCCAGGCCACCTCCTACCGAACCAAGCCTCATCTTCAACAACCGCCTCTACTCCATCACCGAACCAACCCACACCGAACCAGATCCCCTCTCCTCCATCACCGGACCAAACTCCTCTTAGCCACTGCCGGACCAACGTCCCACCGAACCAACTCTCCACCCAAGCCAAGACGCTGCCGAACCAGAATGATGCCAAACCAGATTGCTTCAGCCCAGGCCCACCATTAGCTATAGACATCCAGGAGCCCTGCCCCCAGCCTCACTCTATAAATAGAGGGGCAGGGGTACAACAATGGCAGACAAGTTTGAGAGCTCAAGCACGGAAGGAACTTTCAAACAACTTTAATACTCTTGTAATCAAAGCTTTGTACTTGTAATCTGAAGAGAAAAAGGAGAATAACATATAAAGTGGACGTAGGCACGTTCTGGCCGAACCACTATAAATCTGTGTGTCTTTTACAGTTTAGTCCCTGTTTTTTTACATATTTTCATAAATCACCCAAATCGCTAAGAACAACATATAATCAACTAAATCATACGACTTGGAGGTGTTTGCCCATTTTTTGTGCAAACATTTTTGGTGCTTTCACTGAGAATTGAACTCAAGGACCTACCGCTTGGAAGTTGAATTTGAGGGTTTAGAGATTCAGATTGGAAGAGTCATGGCGAGACAATCAAGTAGAAGGCCAAGGCCAAAGCAGAGTCAACAGGAAGGGAGTCAAGAGGCTTCCTCAGGAGCAAACCAAGCTTCAGCCTTCATCACCAGGGATGAGATGGAGGCTATGATGAGAAGACAAGAAGAGATGATCCAGAACTTGCTTCAGCAAATTGGGCAACTTGGAGCACAAAACCAAGGAGCAACTGGAGTTCAAAACGGAACAGGACCATCTGGCGTAACACCAGAGCTAGGGGGCACTCACGTAGAGCATGTTGATCCGACCCCGGGAAGAGAGATGGGGGCATCCGAGCCACCTGGTAGCAATAGAGGAATGAACGTTCAGCCAGGGAGGCATGCACATGAAAACTCCCGCGGACTCGGGGGGTAGGTCGAAGGCAGTGAACGAGGACTACAGCTTGGAGACAATGACAGATTAGCAGAGATGGTTAGAAGAGCTATGAGAGGCGGTTTAGTAAACAGAGACTTGGAAGATGTAAACAGGAGTCCCTTTTCTTCTGCGATTAGGATGGCTAGGAACCCACCAGAGTTCAAGCTACCATCAATAGAGATGTACGATGGGAGGACAGACCCTGCGGTCCATCTTACTAAGTATATGAGGCACATGGAAGTGCTGGGGGCATCACAGGAGATCATGGCCCGGTGCTTTCCACTGTATTTGACGGACATTGCAGCGTTATGGTTTAGGCAACTGGAGAACGGCTCCATAGGAATGTGGGCAGATTTAACTGAGAGATTCATGAGGCAATTCAGGGTTCATATTGCGAGACCCAAGAATGTGATGACTTTGGCAACCTTGAAGCAGAAAACTGGAGAGACTTTGAGGAGCTTTCTAACGCGATTTAATGCGGCGGCAACATCTGTGGATCGACCAGATCCATCTATGGTCATGATGGCAGCTGTATCTGGAATAGCTGCTTGTACAGAGTTCAAGAATTCATTAACCAAGGACCCGCCTATGAATCTGGGAGAGTTCTATCATGAGGCTGAAAAGTTTCTGCGTTTGGAAGATGCTAGTGCAGAAAGAGAGGAAGAAGATGACGTTTACGCAATCAAGAGCGGAAACCCACCTGGAAAGGGTGCGGAGACTAACAAAGGAAAGAGAAAGGCTGAGGATAATGATGACAGGACAAAGCGGCAACGGAGGGAGCCACGATTCACCACTCACACTGAGCTGAATGAGAGTCTGGAACGAATTTATCAGGATACCAAGGAGCATGTTCCGTATCGTAGACCAATACGAGGGGATCCAACCTCTGACGAAAGAAAATCAGATAAGTTTTGTGTATTCCATAAATTAAACGGTCATAACACTAATGATTGTAGGCATTTGAAGGACGAGGTGGAAGGGCATATCAGGAACGGTATGCTCCTTCAGTATGTGAGGAGGCGAACTCCAGCTGTGGAACCAGAGCGACCACCGTCTACATCGGCTAGAGGTGACCCTGGATCGGGGCACCGTTTGATTATCCATTGATTGCTTGATTAAAATAACGATGAACAAGTTGTAAACCTCTCGCTGACACGGTTAAATCATTTACACATGTGAGCGATCGCGCACGATCCATAGGCATGCTCTGAATGACTACCAGCCGCGTTATAGTAAGAGTTTACGCTTTGACATCTTCATTCTGCTCTTTGCTTTGATTTTGATTTGAACATTTAAATTCTTCCTGTTTGGACATGTCTGCTTTAAGGTTCATATGATTATTGCTTTAACATTTAGAATTCTTTGGAAAAATTACTTGTATGCCCGTGGATCGCGAACGGTCCACGAGCACCTCTTGCATGGCAGTGAACTGCCGAAGTCTTTGATTCGGAAACTCCCCCAAACAATAACTCCGACACTGATAATATTAAGTCCCCCCGGGCACACACAATTCGCCTCGAACGGCACCCGACTTCGAACAGTCACAACTCGCCTCGAACGGCACCCGACCACGAACACTCACAAACTCGCCTCGAATGGCACCCGACCTCGAACGGTCACAATTCGCCTCGAACGGCACCCGACTTCGAACAGTCACAAACTCGCCTCGAACGGCACAACTCATCTCGCCACAAATGGCTCGATCGCGAAAGGTCGCCATTTGAGGTCAACCCCCTGTGCGCCAACAGTCGCACCTTACCACGAATGGCTCGATCTCGAACGATCGTCATCCGAAGTAAGGCGCTTGATCGCGAACGGTCCCATTTCATCTTTTGCCGCGAACGGCACCAGCCGTGAACGGTCACATTTCACCCCAAGTGGCCTGATCGCGAACGGTCGCCATTTGAGGTCCACCCTCTGACCGGGGTCGGTCGCACTTTACCTCGAATGGCTCGATCACGAACGGTCGTCATTTGAAGTAAAGCGCTTGACCGTGAACGATCACATTCCACCGCAAATGACTCGATCTCGAACGATCATCGCATGGATTTAGAAGCTTGACCGCGAACGGTCGCACTTCACCTCAAATGACTCGATCGCGAACGGTCGTCATTTGAAGTTAGGCGCTTGACCATGAACGACCGCGCTTCATCCCAAATAGCTCGATCCCGAACGGTCGTCATTTGGGGCCATATAAAATATCAAGCTCTTTACAGGTTGTCAACAGGATATGAACATCCAGCTCATGGCATTACAAAACACGCCTTCCTACCGCAAGGACATCAACAGGATATGAACATCCAGCTCATGGCATTACAAAACACGCCTTCCTATCGCAAGGCATGTTTTGGAGGGCAAAGTGTTATCCCATTTTTGGTCAAAACTGGAATATCAATGTTGTGTGCGTTTCCACCACGACCGAACCAAGAAGAAGCAGCCAGCAATCGTATATAAGTCTGGGATTTCACTCATGATTCAAGTATAAAAGTCCATTCGGTATCAAAGGTTTAAAAGTTTCATTCGACAATGTAGAGAGAAATCTCATTCGGCATTCAAGATGCCTTGGTTCATCCGGCATTCCCAATACAAGAGCTCATTCGGCACTCTCATAGCCGAACCAAGCTCCATCCCTACCACCGATCCAGGAGAAGGAGACCACCGGTCCAACTCCGTCTCCACACCACTACCGAACCAAGCCTCACCCCCAACAACTACCGATCCAGGCCACCTCCTACCGAACCAAGCCTCACCTTCAACAACTGCCTCTACTCCATCACCGAACCAACCCACACCGAACCAGATCCCCTCTCCTCCATCACCGGACCAAACTCCTCTTAGCCACTGCCGGACCAACGTCCCACCGAACCAACTCTCCACCCAAGCCAAGACGCTGCCGAACCAGAATGATGCCAAACCAGATTGCTTTAGCCCAGGCCCACCAGCAGCTATAGACATCCAGGAGCCCTGCCCCCAGCCTCACTCTATAAATAGAGGGGCAGGGGTACAACAATGGCAGACAAGTTTGAGAGCTCAAGCACGGAAGGAACTTTCAAACAACTTTAATACTCTTGTAATCAAAGCTTTGTACTTGTAATCTGAAGAGAAAAAGGAGAATAACATATAAAGTGGACGTAGGCACGTTCTGGCCAAACCACTATAAATCTGTGTGTCTTTTACAGTTTAGTCCCTGTTTTTTACATATTTGCATAAATCACCCAAATCGCTAAGAACAACATATAATCAACTAAATCATACGACTTGGAGGTGTTTGCCCATTTTTTATGCAAACAGTATCCAATGATACCAGAATTTTATTCGGCTAAATTTTAGCCTTTAACGATTTCAATTATAAAGATAATCACATAGGGATTATAATAAAAAGAAATCAACACACAATATTGAAACCAATTCAATTATTTGAGGAATCCAGTTGGATCCCTCCAACCTATTTCCCTGCATCCACAGACATTAGCACAATACCAATCCCGTTTCAAGACGGGATATCGCGGTATATGGGATTTATAAAATATTATCCGCTTAATAAACGGCGCAATAGGGTCTCATCCGCTATATAATGCGGGAAATCAACTCCAAGTACATATATAATACCAATTCCACTTCAAGGTGAAATATCGCGGTATATGGGTTTGATAAATAACATCCGCTTAATAGGCGGCGTATAGGGTCTATTTCAATACAATAGATAATACTATATTATCCAAACAAGCAATCAACACAATCAACAATTTTAAATCTAACTATTTAAACAAAACCCTTTTTGAGTGAGAAGCTCTCACCTTTGCTTTTTATTTTGCAATTCATTTCCATCTTGACTCGATTTTCTCGATTTAAGACCTTGCATAACAATCATATGATTTTATAAATATTCGAATAAATCGAACAAGTAATTTTCATTTGGTAGATTTAATTAACCAAAAAAATTTGATTTCAACTAATAATTCAATTTGAACTAATTTCCTTTTTTATAAATTATTTTTAGTAGCTAATATGAATTTTAAATATGTTACTTAAACAAAAGGAATTACATTAATAAATTATTTTCAAACAACTAGTAAATTGTATTCATTATAAATTTTTCTATTTCTGTTTTCAACAATATATACAAATTTGAAATTTTAAACAGAACTGTTTGCTCTCTTTCTTTTTCTGCATAATTAAACATTTAAATTTAACAAAATAAATATGAAAATACTTCACTGTTAACAGAATCACTTTAACTCGTGTATATATAGATACTTTACTGTCTTTATTAAAATTTACTGCATATATTTTTTTCTTCAGATTAAATCAAATCGAAAATTTCCAAAAAAAAAAGCTAAATACCTTACTGCCTATTCGAAAACGCGATGCTCAAACCATGAACGAAACTGCGGCCACCTGTACTTTGATTTCCACCATCGCAAATCCTGGAATTGCCGATGACGAATTTCTTCGCCGCATCTCCCAATGGCAATCGATTCGACCGCCGCCAACACCAGAGACGAAGCCGACCATCACCTCGCATCCTCTCTTGTTCGAGCTCGTGCACGAGCTACGCTTCACCTCGAACAAGACAAGCCTAGCGTCATCGCTGCCATTCCATAGTCGCAATTGATTAGTCGAACGCGAGATTCAATTTGGGCAAGAAAAAAATGAAGGCGGCCCCTTTTTTTATTTCTTCTTTTGATTTCTGGGCTTCGGCCATTTGATTTTGATTTTGAAACGAGAGTACGGTTTTGATTTTGTCGCGGCCATTAATTTGTTACTGAGATTCAATTTTGGTTTTGAACAGATAAAGGAAGAAGGTATTTAAAATTGAATGCATGCTTGGCACGATTTCGTTCGTGATATTAGGTGCGATTTTAGGGTGTGATTTACAAAAGATAATGTACTGATGTTGACCAAATATATATTTAAATTCAGATTGAATTTGATTTAAATTTCAACGCGTTTATATGTCGTACGCTCACACAACAACTCCAAACTCTACGAAATTTGAAATCCGAGAATAATTCAATAGTACGGACCCAGTGGAACTGGTTTCGTCGAATTCCGAGACTGTGCTTCGGAAGGCTACTTTTAAATATCGACTCAAACAATATAATTTTAAAACTGAACAATTACTTTCAAAATAAATTCTGAAGCTTCTATTATCTTCAATTTTATCAATATAAATTTTACAAGCCTTTGAAATATTTTTAATCAGCTTAAAATTGAAGATTCAAATTTTTATTCAACTTTTAATATATTAAATTCTATAATTTAATTGCCAATTTCAAAGTTATATTGAGAATTCAAACTAAACCATCACTCAAATATTTAAAATTAATTAAATATTTTCAATTTAAATTGTTCAAAATTCTGGGTCGTTACAACCTTCCCCCCTTAAAAGAATATCGTCCCGAAATTACAAGTTAGGAAGAAATGGTCCTTAACTCGTCTACTATTTTTCACAATCCAATAGTTTTATCAACTTACTAACCTAAATCTTTTTATTAGAGATTCATTATCATTCCAACTAGCTTTTCAACTTCACTTATAAGTTCCAACCAACATTGTTTTCCTAACAATTTAAATTTAGATTCAAATTCAAATTTTAAACTTCCAATTTTTCTCAAAATTTTCCCAACACTCTAAATTTTCGAAAAATTTCGCCAACGTCTCATTTGCGCGGCTAGCTCGGTACAACTACAAAATGGCATCACGGCCCCTCAGATTCAAAAAGAAAACGAAAAGCCAAGCGGCTGGACAAGAAAATCACCAAATTTCATACTGAAATTGAAATACGTACTTTTTTGTTGAGCAATTCAATTTTATCTTTGAAATCAAAATCCCAATTCCATTTCTTTTAATACACCTGTATATCCTGCTAGCCATAATATCCAATTACAAAATTCAAACCATTTTGCACCTTTCATTACAAAATTTTCAATATATGCTTTTTATACCACCTTTAGTTTACTATTGAAGTTACATATCCATTTTCATCCAATTTTGCATTTCAATTTCATTTGAATTCAATTCACAATTTCAATTCTATTTGAATTCAATTTATCATTTCAATTATATTCGAATTCAATTTATCTTCTATTCTGAATATTGAATTTTATCTTTTACTTTCATTTACAATTGATTCATATCACTATTTTAAATTAGTTTCATTTACTAATTCATTTCAATTCCCAATTTGAAATCGTTTGTCGTTAACTAAAATTTTCAACAATTTTCAAAAAAATTCTAACTCCCAAAATTTTCTAATTTTTTTGGCAGAGTCTCCTTTGTACAGAGGAACTTTTGCAATTTGACAATAGATATAAATATATATACATCGACCCACACAGTCGGAAAATCAAAAAACAGTTCATATTTCCTATTTTTATTGCGTAGGCGTACCTTATTTAGCATTTTTAAGCAAAGCGGCTAATTATTAGCTTATTAGCGCGACCAAATCCAGCCCAACGACTTCGCTGAACCTGTACTTTACTCAATTTAAACACATAAGTAACATATATAGGAAATTCATTTACATTTCACTCATTTCAATAGAAAACACCAAGTTAAAAGCAATGCATGTGATATTCATTCATAAGTACATATTCAAGGTTTCAACACTAGTTTTAATTTGTTTGCAACCAGCTTACATACCATTCCATTCAATTCAAGTGATTTACAATTCACCTTGAATATGTAAAGACCAAATGTAAAGACCCACAATTTCGTACTCCTTGAATAGACACTAATCTCCATCGATTAACTCAAGATGAACGGAAATACGAACACTTATTTTTTAGACTGGATTTCCTATTCCATTCAACCTTGTATTATCAATTATTGAATTCAATTTATTTTCAAATCATATTTACTTTGTTTATCACAAATCAAATTTTATTTCCAATATTCAGCTTGAATCTCATTTACTAACAAATTCAAACGAAGTTAACATTCAGTTTTAATTTTATTTACTTGCAATTGTAAATTCCATTCAATTTATATTTAATTTACTTACAATTCCAAGTTGAATTTTTATTTATAACTTAAGCTTCATTTCCAACTTCTATTATTTATTCACAATTCAAATTTAAATTCCTGATTTGATTTTTCATTTATCAAATCCATTTCATCACCTAATTTAATTCAATTAGTTTCATTCACTTATCCATTTTAATTCCAAATTTCCATTCTCAATTTACCTTGAATTCATTTTATCAATAACAAGGAAATTTTTCATTTATTTCCATTTGTTTCTACTTACTTGAATTTATCTGTAAATTTAACCAACAATTCAAGTTTTAAATTAACTAATTCAACTTTCTTATTCTGAATTAATGAATTATCATATTAATTTACATGGATTCAATCCATTTTATTTATTTTTCTCAAGTTTGGAATTTTATTTAATTTTTTCCAAATCAAATCTCATTGGTATATGAAGAAAAAAAATTCTTAGTTTTTTTTTTTGATTTCAATTTCTTATTCAACAACCAACGATACTTTTAATATTATCATCTCCTAGCAACCAAGCAACCATATACTGTAATAATTTACAGAAAATCATTTCTTTTATATACAAAAATAGTTTTGGGTAAAAAAATTTCATTTACCATATTTTAAAACAATACTGCGTCAGTTTATCTTGTTTAAGAGTTTAGAAACTCCCATCAACACAGTTAGCTAGACTGCATCGACCAGAATCTATAAATAATCAACCGATAAGTCAACACAATACAAAACAATTTCATATTCACTAACAAATACGCGCTCATATCTATTATTACACTCAAACTCATTCTAGAGTACTGCTGACTCTATCTCTAATGAGTAATAACCAACAGAGCCATGGTTGTCGCTTAACCATATGCTCTGATACCACTATGTAAGGACCCAATTCTTCGACTTCCGAAAACCGACATCAATACGTTCACTGTATCAACTGCCGAGCAATCGAATGCCGGAAAATCGAACACTTAGGGTTTTAAGAAAAAGAAAGAGGTAGAAGAAGAAAGAAAAAGATAGAACAGAACAATATCAGAATATCACAATTCGCAGCGGAACACATATAATAGATAAATGAATAATCATTTAAAACAAAGAACTATATCAGTTATTACATTACATCACATTACATTCATTATCAGAGTTTACAACAACAAACAACGGAAAAGAAATACTATATGCTTAGTAATATGCTACGCCATCCAGCTCGCCTACAGATTTCTGTAGCAATTCCTGAATTCCAGAATATCCTGATAACCTTAACTCTAGACTGCCCGTGTGGAAATTGGTGGGCACCCAGAGTTTAGGAAGGGAAACAATAAACTTCAGGTCAGTCATGTGACTGGTGTGAGAACTTAAAACGGTTATTTATCTTTTAAAACAAAGAACATGATAATTTTAAAATAGATTCGCAATACTTTTTAGAAAATGAGACTACCATAAGGCCTCCCGCACACACACACAATGCAAACGCAGAATCGAAGGAGATTTCTCCTTATGATAGTCAAAGATGCTTGATACGCATTAAAAAGAAACATTTGATATTATTACTAGTGCATAGTGTAGGAAAAATCATTTCGAAAGTAAAGATATAAATCTTAGCCAGCATAGGCATTTCGCACTTATGCCTACTATAGCTAACATGTTCAATAGCAGGTTACCGCCACATTTCATGGCAGGTTATACAACTAAAACCGTACAGGGTTCGTATTGTTTCCTTGGATTTCCAACAAATGGTCAGGCCAAGGAACTTCCCATTGCCACATGGAAACGCCTCTGGAAAGACGCCCCGAGAACCTAACCGGATCTCTGCCAACACAAGGCCGGGTTACCTTTCAAACTAGGTAACTACTGACACGAATATGTCATTCTCCGATCGTAACCGATCTATATTTGAGGATCCTCGATTTCCAACAACCACTAAGAAATAAATTTGCAGCAACAATATAGGTTAAGTATTTGGGCTCCATACCATGATACCACCTCTATCCAGAAGGAATGACATACACTAAAGGGGCGCTACCCCCTAATAACCTTGATGCGTCCTTCCTGTTTTGACCATTTCCGGGGTGTGAGGTTCGTCGAAGTCTCGTCCACAAAGCTACGCTTTATACAAAAGCTGTGCTTTAATTTACAAATGCTCAACAGCACTTCGTATGCCACATTACCAATTTGGGAATGTATCACTAGTAACGATCAACTACATATCCTATAGGGGTGTTAAGCTAAGAGAATAAATTCTCCGCCACCAACGGAAATATATTTGATAGAAACCAGCTTTACATCTCAAATTGTAACGTCAGACACACATCCATACAAGTCCGTTCCGGGATCGAACGGAACCGAAGGCACTTACAAAGAAGCCCTTGCAATCCGGATATTCACTAATCACGACCGGACTTCCCATCACAAAGGGTAATAAATTTCTATATCGGGGATCAGCCGATGCAGAAACATTCGACGGTAATCCTTCCGTTTTCATAAATATCCGGTCTTCAACACCGGTCATCAATGCTATCTATTACGACGTATCACGTATTCAGAATGGGTTATACGGACCCAAGATCCTTTCCCGGCTAACCCGAATAGTGAGCGCTTATTTTAAAAATAAGTGTAGCATTCAAATTCAAGTAATCACAACAAATACCTATTCAAAGGTAAATATTGATAGTCGGTTATTTAACTATCAATAGGTATGCACAACATCACCATATTCCAAATAATTTTCCAAATTATTTATTTTCCAAAAATATCTTTACAAGATATATATATATATATATATATAATTTCCATACTTCAAAAATAAATCGATATTTATTTTTAAACCAATTTTCCCAATTTCATTTATAAATTCCATATTGAATTTACATTTTCAAAATATCTGTGAATATACGATTTTCAAATCGATTCCAAATATTCACTTATAATTTTTCTTAAAAGGATAATTCTCAAAACGTTCATTTCATATTGGAAAAACATTTCCCTACTTATTTAGTAATAAGTATTTCACAAATCTATTTATTTTCAACATTTGGAAAATATTCGATATACTTAAATTAATATTAAGTATATATTTCATTTCTTAAGGAAAACATTCTATTAAACCCATTTATTTGGGTCAAAACGAATGTTACGTAAAACATCGTTACGACAACCCAAAATCACTGGTATAGGGATTCAAATTTAAGATAGATATATAAATCCCAATACTATATAAAACATTTCCTTTTGAAAATCAATTACTATAACAATAGTGTTATAGTCCACCATTTCCTTCTTCCTCGAAAACGCCTATTTCAACAATGAATGTTGAAATCAATGTTTTCAATGCCTAATACATTTAAAACATCTCTAATCGTTTTAACTCTATTTAAAATATCATTTTCCTTAAAACGTATCCATTTTTTTATATAATATATTCATTATCCAAAATTGTGAATATATCTCCTTTAATAAACTTCTATGTTTAATTTATCAAATTCAATTGATTTCGGATTTATAAAATAACGTTTATAAATTCACATCTATAATTTGATAAAAACTTCAACTTATAAAATCCCTTACTTAACAAATTCTATTTATATTTCATTTAAGTGCTAAAACCCAATTTATAAGTAAATTATTTATAGTTCTCTTATTTTACAAAAATCATTTCCTTTTATAACTTCACAATTTATAAATTTCATTCACTTATGAATTCATTTATAATTCATTTTAGCGCTTATAAAAACTAGTTTTAAAATTCCAGTATTTTTATTTATAAATATCCATTTTATAAATCATTTTATGTAAACCATTTATAATAATTCAAATATCCCAATTCAAACCATTTTACAAATTTATCTACTACTTATTTAAAAAATCAAACTTTATTTATTTCCGGTATCCAATGATATCAGAATTTTATTCGGCTAAATTTTAGCCTTTAACGATTTCAATTATAAAGATAATCACACAGGGATTATAATAAAAAGAAATGAACATACAATATTGAAACCAATTCAATTATTTGAGGATTCCAGTTGGATCCCTCCAACATGTTTCCCCGCATCCACAGACATTAGCAAAATACCAATCCCGTTTCAAGACGGGATATCGCGGTATATAGGATTTATAAAATATTATCCGCTTAATAGGCGGCGCAATAGGGTCTCATCCGCTATATAATGCGGGAAATCAACTCCAAGTACATATATAATACCAATTCTACTTCAAAGTGAAATATCGCGGTATATGAGTTTAATAAATAATATTCGCTTAATAGGCGGCGTATATGGTCTATTTAAATACAATAGATAATACTATATTATCCAAATAAGCAATCAACACAATCAACAATTTTAAATCTAACTATTTAAACAAAACCCTTTTTGAGTGAGAAGCTCTCACCTTTGCTTTTTATTTTGCAATCAATTTCCATCTTGACTCGATTTTCTCGATTTTAGACCTTGTATAACAATTATATGATTTTATAAATATTCGAATAAATCGAACAAGTAATTTTCATTTGGTAGATTTAATTAACCAAAAAAATTTGATTTCAACTATAATTCAATTTGAACTAATTTCCTTTTTTATAAATTATTTTTAGTAGCTAATATGAATTTTAAATAAGTTACTTAAACAAAAGGAATTACATTAACAAATTATTTTCAAACAACTAGTAAAATGTATTCATTATAAATTTTTCTATTTCTGTTTTCAACAATATATACAAATTTGAAATTTTAAACAGAACTGTTTGCTCTTTTTTTTTGCATAATTAAACATTTAAAATTTAACAAAATAAATTTGAAAATACTTCACTGTTAACAGAATCACTTTAACTCGTGTATATATAGATACTTTACTGTCTTTATAAAAATTTACTGCATATATTTTTTTCTTCAGATTAAATCAAATCAAAAGTTTCCCAAAAAAAAAGCTAAATACCTTACTGCCTATTCGAAAACGCGATGCTCAAACCATGAACGAAACTACGGCCACCTGTACTTCGGTTTCCACCATCGCAAATCTTGGAATTGCCGATGACGAATTTCTTCGCCGCACTCTCCCAACGGCAATCGATTCGACCGCCGCCAACACCAGAGACGAAGCGGACCATCACCTCCCATCCTCTCTTGTTCGAGCTCGTGCACGAGCTACCCTTCGCCTCGAACAAGACAAGCCTTGCGTCGCCGTCGCCATCCCATAGTCGCAATTGATTAGTCGAACGCAAGATTCAATTTGGGAAAGAAAAAAAATGAAGGCGGCCCCTTTTTTTATTCCTTCTTTTGATTTCTGGGCTTCGGCCATTTGATTTTGTCGCGGCCATTAATTTGTTACTAAGATTCAATTTTGGTTTTGAATAGATAAAGGAAGAAGGTATTTAAAATTGAATGAGCATGCATGGCACGGTTTCGTTCGTGATCTTAGGCGCGATTTTAGGGCGTGATTTACAGAAGATAATGTACTGATGTTGACCAAATATATATTTAAATTCAAATTGAATTTGATTTAAATTTCAACGCGTTTATATGTCGTACGCTCACACAGCAACTCCAAACTCTACGAAATTTGAAATCCGATAGTAATTCAATATTACGGACCCAATGGAACTGCTTTCGTCGAATTCCGAGATTGTGTCTCTGAAGGCTACTTTTAAATATCGACTCAAACGATATAATTTCAAAACTGTACAATTTACTTTCAAAATAAATTCTGATGCTTTTATTATCTTCAATCTTATCAATATAAATTTTACAAGCCTTTGAAATATTTTTAATCAGTTTAAAATTGAAGATTCAAATTTTTATTCAACTTTTAATAGATTAAATTCTATAATTTAATTGCCAATTTCAAAGTTATATTGAGAATTCAAGCTAAACCATCATTCAAATATTTAAAATTAATTAAATATTTTCAAATTAAATTGTTCAAAATTCTGGGTCATTATATTTAGCATTGTCCTTCAGTCTAATTATTTTCAAAGTTTGTCTTTCAGCCTAAAAATGAAACTTGTTGTCCTTCAGTCTATTTTTTTTTTAAATTTTATCATTGTGCCTATTTTCCACTTTCCAGAAACAAGTATTTCAAAACAATTTAGTAAAGTTATTCAAGCAAAGGTTGTGCAAGTAGTTTTGACATTATAGGTATTACCGAACCTATTTTGAAGATTCAAGTTTAAAATGTTTTCGAAGATATATAGAGCAATTTCCGAACAACATATATTTTCGAAGTACCATCTTCAAAATATGGTATCAAGTATTTTTCAAAAGAAAATACAATTGTTTACAATTAAATTTCAAATAAATAAGATTTTCCTGATATTCGTTTATGAACTAATATTACAAATTGCAAAAGGTGAATGACAATCCAAGCTTTGTCCAAAATGATATACCCATACAGAACGACATTATTCATCTATTATTTCCTTGCCTCTCCACTACACATCTTCCCTTGACTCTGGTTGAGAACATCCCGGAACCTTTACGGCTCCTCTTTCTTAGATAGTAGTTAAATGTTTGACCCTTTGGGTAAACAGAAGCGTTCATTGTATGGATCATAAAATGCGATACGTAGCTAATGCCTCAAGGAGATTCAGAGAATGTGTTCGGTTCCCATCTTCCATAATGAATGAGAGATCTAAGGGAATATCATATGCAATCAAATCATAAGCCACTTTGGGTTTTTCGGTATTTACTTCGAAGCCCATCGTCAAACCATGAGTAGAACAATGACTTTGGTAATAGCCTGACCAAAACCCCAAGAAAACTCGTTGATGTAACGTCCACAAAATGTGGTAAAAAAGATGTGGACAAGGCTTCGTTGCGTGGTAGTAGCAGTAACAACTTCATATGCCATGTCCGAGCAAAACAAAAGAGTCGAGTATAAAAATGAAGTGAATGTCGTAAACATACGGATGTGGTACTTAATAAAAATAATCGATTTATTTCAACAATTATGACCCTATTATGACGATTTCAAAGTAATCAGTTTTACTCCTGCAGGACTGCTTCCAACAAATCTCATCCATAAAAAGTGTACTAAGGAATTAACAACAGTAAAAGTAGGGATGAAGGACGAGATGTGCAAGGAGCGTTGCTTTAGGAGCAGTGAATTCAGCTAATCAAAGCATTTTATCCAAATCTTATCTGCGAGACAAGCACAACTCAATGTCATTCATGCTCTTTGCCGATTACTTGTATATATAACCATCTTTTACGTTTGCAAATTAATCAGATTACATTCTGCTTTGCTCTGCTTGTGAAGAAACTCTGTCAGTATTCTTCCAGACATCTCTTCGTTTTTTGGTTGATCAGGTTGGTCTAATGTTGAAATCATATTACATATCTTTTTCTTCCCTGTAATGCATGTAGATTTCCAGCATAATATTACTATACATCTTCCTTCTAATGAAACAACTTTGGGCCATGCATTTATTGTGTTTACCTAGTACACGTATTTACCTAGTACACTTATATTTTAGGTTGCTAGACATTAATGTAACATGTTAGTTCCCCAAAAAAGATGGCAAAGGCAAAACATGTACACCAATAATGACTAGTTGCCGTTGGGTAATGAACAATTGCACATGGACACCTCTATATTGATACATAGTTGAGTGAATGTATTAAATTCATACCTAACTGTAGCTATATAAAGGTTAAAGAACTGGAAGAAAATTGAGTATAATCTTCATCCTAGTTATCTATCAAATATTCAAAATATATAAAGAAAAAAATAAATCAATATGCATTTATAATTTATGATATACTGACCCAAACTTTTTACTATATATTAGACCCACGATGCCAAAGTATTCACTGAAGTTTCCATGCCTGCTCAACTGTAAGTCTATACTTGTGAATGTAAAAAAATCAATGGAAGGAAGCAGCGTAGTATTGAAAGGAGATAAGCTTGTTGCCGATGTCATTGCAAATGAGTTGGCCATCAATGGAGCTTCGAACAAGAAGAAGAACACTCGTTTTGCATTCGCATGTGCCATGCTTGCTTCCATGACTTCCATTCTCTTAGGCTATGGTACTATTGTACTAATAACTTATAACCTCTATGGTTTTTACGTATTATTTTGTTTGGAAACACGTATGTAGAAGCTTGAAATGAATTAACTTGCAGATATTGGAGTGTTGAGTGGAGCGGCTATATTCATAAAGGACGACCTCAAAATATCGGACACGCAAATAGAAGTTCTAGTTGGAATTCTGAACTTCTGCTCCTTGATTGGTTCCTTTGCAGCGGGGCGTACATCGGACTGGATAGGCCGGAGATACACTATTGTGTTTGCTGCAGTCATTTTCTTTGTAGGGGCTATAGTGATGGGTTTAGCACCAAACTATGCGTGCCTTATTATAGGAAGGTTTGTGGCTGGAATTGGTGTTGGATATGCACTCATGATCGCTCCGGTTTACACTGCTGAGGTGGCTCCGGCATCTTCTAGAGGTTTCTTGACTTCCTTTCCAGAAATTTTTATTAATGTGGGGATCTTGCTTGGGTATGTTTCAAACTATGTGTTTGCTCGGCTGCCTGAACGTTATGGTTGGAGATTTATGCTTGGCGTCGGAGCAGTTCCTTCGGTAAAAAACTCCTCTTGCCTTTTACTAATAGAAAGTATCACTTGCTCTGGTAAAACATAGAATGATATGAATTGAAAATTTTGGACTGTTCAGGTTATAGATAATTACAAAATCAACTTTGATACTTTATGATCTTTGAGAATAAACTACTTTTACATCCAGTGCCCTGTGTCATGGAATTAGATGTGCAGTGGTTCAGATCATCAGTGCAATTCAGCAACTAATGCTCCGAATCGTTTGTCGTATGATCCAATGGTCTAAAGTTCCACATCGTATAGTATGGAATATGTGGATAGTAAACCGTTTGGCAACAAGAAGTGTTTAGATGTAATTTAACATTTAAGTAAAATTGTTTGGTTAAAATTGGTTAAGAAATTGCTTCATAAATTATAAGAAACAAACTGTTGTTTCTCAAATTTCTACTTATTACATAGTTTTGGAAGTTACTTATAAGAAATTCTCAAAAGTTAAAACTACAAAAAAATAAAATAAATAAATAAATAAGGTTACGTCTGAGCAGTTTTGAATACGAGTTGGCAAACACACTTACAAAGAATAGCCTAACATGCTTATAAAAAAAAAAGTAAACAACAAACTTTTTATAATGGTTTAATGGATGAGTTTTTACATAATTGGATTGTTTTTTTTTTTTTGAATTACCTAGAGAACCAAGCTTCGCTTGGCCAACAGAGTTGGCGCAGTTGGTTGATGGTCCGGTATGCGTGATCGAAGGTCACGAGTTCGAGCTCCGAAACTGACAACCCTGTAACAAGCACCCGAAGTATGTGTTTGGCAGGCACGAGTTGTCAGTTTCGGGTCTCGAACTCGTGACCTTCGATCACGCAGTCCGGACCATCAACCAACTGCGTCAACCCTGTTGGCTACATTGTTGCAAATAGTTGTAGTGCAATTATAAACATTGAAGCTTAATTTGTGAAAAAACAAACTATAAACAAAGGAGCTTATATGAATACGTATATTTAATACAAACAACTAAATACTTCTGCAGTGTTGTACAAAATAATCCTGATTTAACTTGAATTCAGAAGGGTCCATTGGGATAAATCTGTCAATTTGTTGGTATTAGTTCAGAAAAAGAGAAACTGTGGTGCAGACTTTTATGTTTTATTTTTATTTTTGTAGACTAAAGAATTATCTGCGTCTGCATGTTTAGTACAGCAGTCATCAAGTTTTAATATTAAACAGTAGACGAATGATATTGTCTAAGTTACTATGACATCATGAAGTCTTAATATAGATAGAATAAGGTATCATACTTGGATGGATAATGGTATATAAAATTCCAAATTCCACATTGTTTAATGGGATAAAGATTGATGAGTACAAACTATTTGAGCACCTAATAATTCTTAAACAGTATAGAAAATGATTAACAAAGATCGCCAACAGTAGATATAATCATTGTCGGACCTACATGTAACATGTATACTCCCTTTGAAGTAGAGTTTGCATACTCGAAGACATTATATACTAGACTAGATGAGAGAAAATAACAAAAGCGAAAATGACTTTTATCAAGTCCGTGTCAATTGAATAAGCAATCTTTATTTAGGAAGTTTGCTGGCAAGTTAAAATCCACATTGTAGTATGAGATATGTTTCTGAGAATGGACTATTTATTAGACGTCATTTTTTTCAAGTAAACCTTTGAATACAATTTTCTACCAAATTGGACTATTAAACACCGGTCAACAGCAGTAAAATCCAAAATAGGGAAGTAGATGATTTGATAAAACGAAGGTTTTAGAACTCGATAGTGTTATGGTAATATAAATAAAACGTTATATTTCAGGTTGCGTTTAATTCTTGAGCATTGATGGAAAAAAAATGTTTATCTGCTATAAGCAATATAAATAGGAATTATTAGAGCCCTAGGTTTGCATTTAGGTTGCATTTGTTTGAATAAGGAGTTTGTTGATTAGCACTAAGAAATGTTTGTTTACAATCTAACTTGTATATTTACAAAGATATTCTTCTAATCTACTGCTAAACTAAGATGAACAAAAATTCGAGCTCAATATCTACTAATTGAATTTCATTACAAAATAGCAGTTATAATAAATAATGGATGATTTTTCATTGTTATACACTCTTGAGTTCAAAACAAACCCATCCTTTATCTTATTCTATAGGTTTTCCACAAATTAATCATGGAACTAATCAGTGGTCATAATGCCCAATTTCAGGTATGCTTAGCCTTAGGTGTTCTAGCCATGCCAGAGTCTCCTCGTTGGTTAGTCATGCAAGGAAGAATAGCCGACGCCAAAATAGTACTAAGCAAAACATCAGACACATCAGAAGAAGCAGCCAGTCGACTTACAGACATAAAATCAGCCGCAAGCATACCTGAAAACTGCAACGACGACATAATCACAGTTCCAGAACATAATAAACAAGGTGAAGGCGTATGGAAAGAACTCTTACTCCACCCAACTCCACCCGTTCGAAAAATACTAATAACTGCAGTCGGACTGCACTTCTTCCAACAAGCATCCGGCATAGACTCCGTTGTGCTTTACACTCCTAGAGTTTTCAAAAAGGCAGGACTTACATCAAAAAACACGTTACTGGGAGCCACTGTTGCAGTAGGCTTCATGAAAACGGTATTTGTGCTTGTTGCCACGTTCTTATTGGATAGATCCGGACGGAGACCGTTACTGCTAACGGGGACAGGTGGCATGGTGATATCATCATTTGGGCTTGGATTCGGTTTGAAGATGGTCGATCATTATCAGAATGTGAGGTTGACGTGGGCCATTGCGCTTTGCATCGTTTGTATATTGGTTTTCGTATCCTTCTTTTCGTTTGGGCTTGGCCCGATAAGTTGGGTGTACACTTCTGAAGTGTTTCCTTTGAGGTTAAGGGCCCAGGGAGCAGCTGTTTGTGCAGCGGTGAATAGGGCTATGAGTGGATTGGTTACGATGACGTTCATTTCGCTTTATAAGGCGATAACAATATGGGGAAGTTTCTTTCTCTATGGTGGTATTGCTTTGGCTGGATGGATTTTTATATTTACCTATTTGCCGGAGACTAGAGGGAAGACGTTGGAGGAGATGGAGGAGGTTTTTGGTGTGAGGTGCAGGGAGAGTAGTAATGAGAGGGAAGGGGCTAGGATGCAGTTATCCATGCAATGAGTGCATTATTATATTTAGTTGATAGGCTTTTAAATTGATAGAGTGGCAAGATTTGGGACCGGAGTGTAGTTTGAACTTTGAATGTTAAGGTTAACTACTTCATAATTGTTATATACTGAAATAAACTATAGTAACAAATTCCTGATTTTAGTTTAAAGGACACTGGGATAGAATCATAGAACATTATTATTTTTGATGTAATAACATGATATGCCCAATTGTACACAAAGTCAGTATTATTTTTTTGCAAGAGTTCCTTCTGAATGTACCTTTAATATTAATAAGCTCTTTCTTCAACTATATTAATGCTTTGATACGGATTTCCATATCATAACTTTGATTTAATCTCACTTAAATTCCACCATGTATGCTAAAAGAACTTATTTAATTTTTATTCAATAAAAATTTCGTTGTTTGGTAGTACACATTAAGTCTTTTTCAATATACGCACCCGGTGAAAAAGTTTAGGTTACGGTGTCATGATAAGGCTACGTGATGGCTCAGCATAATCATTAGCCAAATTCGAAGGAACCCTTTCAATACCCTAGCCATTTGCAAAAATAGAAAAATGAAATGAAACCGACCAACCTCATTTCAACCTCAGAGGTCGTCTTAAGCAATGGAAAATATAAGATTACCCTCAATTCCCCTTTTTGATGCTAAAATTTTGGTTCACTTTTTTCTATCGTGGAAGAGGACATTCATCTTTACAACCCACTACCTTCTCTTAAATGTCAGAACTGGCAGTGACCCCTCAAACAATTAGCATTACTCAAACATATACATAGACATGTTGATAGCATGGGTTTTAGCCCCAACCTGATCCAAACTCACCGTGTTAATATGTGTACGGGTTTAGCTCTAATTACATAGGTTCGACCAAAGCCAATACTATTAATATTAAGGACGGGTACAGTTTTATCGCAACCTGGCCAGTCTGAACGCAGTTTGATTTTCGATTTTCTGCAGTACCATAATATGAGTTTGTAAGTTATTCGTTTGCTATTTTGTTTATTTTCATATAAATGTTTTGCATGCTTTTTTGGTGAACTTAGCTTAAATCGGTACGTCCTTCACATGATAATATTGTTTTTGTATGATTTTGTGAAAGATAACGAGCTTAAAATATTGCTTTTAACATAAATGTAATCGATTAAGTATATGATTATTACTCAACAGGTTTGACAATCCCAAGCGGTCGGGCTTGGTTATTGGGTTTGAAATACCCAACATTTTCGAATCAGACTTGGATTTTGATTATTATAACAACCTCAGGTCTAAGTTTTAAGCTATACGGATCAAAACCGAACCGTCGACCTGTCAATATGTACATACGTACACATACATACATACATGTATGTGTATGCGTATATAAACATATGTATGTACGCATATAAAACATTGCAACCACGTCACCACCGCATAAGAAATTCCACCATCACCAAGTCATTTCCTTCGCAGTTAAATAGTTCCTCAGGACACGTCAGTGAAGAAAAGAAAAGAAAAAAACTAGTGCCAAGCCTCACCTTTACCCGGGAACATAATGCGAATGACAACGGTTCAAGGACATAATATCACATGCAATGATGATGTTTGCGAAAACGTGTGCATTGTTTCAAGTGGCTCAAAAATTCAAGTGCTCAATGATATTCCAGGTATCCACCACTTATACCTACATTACAACTGACGGCCCACGACAAAGAAAAAACACAGGGAGACACGAGATAGGAAAAATAATGATCAAAAGCAAAGAATGAACAACCTGGAAGTCCAACCACTAACAAATAGAACACTAAGAAATAAATAAACCATCATTTACCTGGCTAAAAAATCAGTTGACTGTATTACTAGACTAAGAAATAAATAAATCATCATTCACCTGGCTAAGAAATCAACTGACTGTATTCCCAGACTGAGACAGCAATGTTACTGAGTCTGCCTAAAACTGTTAATGCATATCCGAAAAATCCAAAATCCGTCGGCATCCGTATCCGGAAAATGGATAAATATTCGATATCTAAAAAAACAGATACAGATGCGGATACGCTCTCGAATATTATCCGTTCCTTGTTTTCTAAAAGATTACCGTTTAAATTATGTGTATTCTAGTGCAATGAAAAATATTTATTATTTTACCAAGTTAGAAGTTCGTATTA
Source organism: Allium cepa (assembly GCA_030765085.1). NCBI lineage: Eukaryota > Viridiplantae > Streptophyta > Magnoliopsida > Asparagales > Amaryllidaceae > Allium > Allium cepa. The sequence goes on along the minus strand of CM060939.1, from coordinate 639,445,640 downwards.
TACACACTAAATGCATATTAACTGCTCAAAACTATTTATTATCGTTACGTTTGTTTATTTTTTTAACACTTTAATAATCAATGTGATTTAAAAAAGTTCACAATAAACTAAAAAAAATTATTTATGTTTCTTGATATATCGATCGTTAGCAGATAGCATAATTATCTGATATTCGTCCGTATCCAATATCCAAAAATGATTTCAAACACGGATATAGCTTTATCCGCATTCGAAAGTATATGTTGACAGAAGTAAGTCTATCTGGTGGTTCTAACAAAGAGAACGCATGACTACATTTACAAGAGAATGTCAAATCTATCATGAAACTAATACATGTCATATTGCGTCATTCCCATGAGAAAGATATGCACGAATAGAGAATGTGCTGTAAAGGAGACAGTATCCCTAATATTTACGAACAAAATGGGGGTTTCTGCAGAAAAGGAAGGGGAAAAAACTAACCAATGAACATCAAATTTCATTTATCTTCCTCGGCCATCACGGTAATCGATTCAACTTTCTCTTCCTCGCCGTCACCGCTCTAGATTCACTATTATCCTACTTCGTTGCTTTAGGAGTCTTATCTATGGCATTTTTTGCGTCATCTTCATTCCAATTTTTCCCCAACGCGTCAACTTTTTCGGTCATCCTCTTATTTGTTAGGTTTTTTCATTGTTTACAGTGACAAGGCTTAAATAAAAGTCGATATTAGGAATTTGGAGGAACGGGGCATACATGCTCTACGCATGATAAAGGGCAGAATTAGGGTGCGTTCTGTTGTGCAGAAACGGGCAGGATAATGGTTCATGAATGGGACGCGTTCTCTTGGGTAAGAAATGGGGATTTTTTTTAAGGGTAAGTTTGGTCAAAATAGAAAAAACATCCTCCACAATCAACATTTACGTTTCCGTCTTCTATTTTTAAATTCACGCACACAAAAACACCCAAATGCTCTTTATGTATTTAACACTTCAAACACGTATAACTTTATGTACATAAATCCGGATCAACTTACCATTTTTATCAAAAAAATCACAAATTTTATAATCTTTAAAATTAGATCTATTGTTGATACCAAAAATTCATATTTGCAGTAAAGATGCAATTATTTCAAATATTTGCAGACAATTCAGCAATTTTTGAACAATTTCAATTTTTTTTTTAAATGTACAAAAGTTGCAAATAATTGCAGACGTTTCTGCAACTATATGGTATAGTTGCAGAGAAGTCTGCAACTATTCTATATAGTTGTATAAATTTCTGCAACTATATGGTATAGTTGCAGAAATGTCTACAACTATTGCATATAGTTGCGGACATTTCTGCAATTATTGCATATAGTTGTAGAAATTTCTGCAACTATATGGTATAGTTGCAGAAATGTCTGCAATTATTGCATATAGTTGCAGACATTTCTGCAACTATTGCATATAGTAGTTGTAGAAATGTCTGCAACTATTGCATATAGTTGCAGACATTTCTGCAACTATTGCATACAGTTATAGAAATTTCTGCAACTAAATGGTATAGTTACAAAAATATCTGCAACTAATGCATATAACATTTCTACGACTATTGCATATTTGTAGAAATACAACTATTGCAAATAATAAACCGAAAACATGATTTCAGAAAGTGGATTGATAAATGGAAACGAAGATTTCAAAACCACGATGAATAAACGAGGGTATTTATGCGAAAAAATTAAGGCGATGTAAAAATAGGGACCAGATTTATAAAGTTTCAATCGGAAGGAGTTTTTGTGCATTACGTTTGGTTTTAGGGATGTGACCCCAATTTTCACTTTTTTTACTAATTGTATTTTTAGCCATTTTGTATTGTTTTAAAGAAAATGTATTATAATACAAATAACGATACAATAACGTTATTACGTTGTACTACAACATTTTCGAATTACGGTTAGAGTATTACAACAATTTCTAATTAGAGATAACATAACGACACGATTGCAGTTATAAAATACAAATTTCTAACATGGTCATTTAGCAACTTCTTCATCTCGTATGCTATCTCGAACGTTTGTCGTGGAATTTTTAACGGTTCTTTGAACTGGTTCATGATCTTTAGATATTCTTCCGGAATTGGATCATAATCATTGTCGTATGTCATAAACTCAGGATCTTTTTCGTTGTATCTTCGTATGAAATTGTGAATAGCCATTGTAGCAGTTACATCCTTTACTCGAACTTTGAAATGTACGTCGACATGTTACGTGAGATTGCAAACTTTTTCTTTCAAATTTTGAAGATCCTTCGAATTGCTATGTGTAAACTCGAAAGGTAATAGTTAAAAAAATTATTTTCGATCTTTAATTGGTTCTGCGTTTCATTAAAATTTAGAGTATGATATCTAACATTGCGGTAAGGGCGTAAGTAGCCATCCATTAGTAGATATCATGAATCTACTAAATAATATTGTTCTGTCGTTGGATGGGAGAAGTTTAAATTTCTAGTGCTCAAAACCCAATGAAAAACTTTACATCGTGGCAAAACCTTCCCGTCTCTTACAAACGTAAATGTTAAATCAAAGCCGCATACAGTCATAATATTCTACGTAGCAAATCCTTTATGCCCAACATATCGTTGCATTTCTACAACAGGCACATGTGTACCATCAAATAAATTCAATACAAAATTTTAAATTGATAGAGTTTGGAGTATGCCCTAGAGGCAATTACGTATTTATTACATATATCTAACTCAATAACCAATCTTGTTCGAAGTCAAAGGTATTTTCTTTCTATTATATACTTGATATAATGTGGTTATATTAATTAATTAAATTAAAAGTATATTTAATAGTAAATCCATAAATTATATGTTTTCTGATAGTAGTTATAAAGTATTGTAACCGTAAGTAATTTATCACAATGAGAATAGATATACCACTTTGAATGTTCCTAGTCAAGATGCATTGGGATTAGATATCGATGTTTTCATTAAGACTAGAGTAAGTTACACTCCCCAAATGCTGGACAATATACACTCATGATTACTGTGAGCCAAAGAGTTATGTACTGATAGTTAGTGGATAACTATGAAACAACTCGTTCGATAGTTTTCTGTTGATTAGTATAACTAAGGTCAAACGAAAAATATCAATGTGACTGATTTACACAGCTCTCTCGAATTGAGAGTATTGTGGATCTTCAAAGTGAAAACTCCGCTTTGATTATAGTCAAATAATGTCATGATTTAATTATAATCAAAGTGGAATTTCCACATTAAAGCTCAATGGCATTCTCAAGTTGGGAGAATTTTGTAACATTGCCACTTCGAGATTTTCTATTTGACATAGTTTTATTAATCAATTGGAAACTCTTAGGTGAGTCATTCCATGGTATTCAATAACTATCAGTACGTAACCCCTTGTGTCTCCATCAACCATAAGTAATACACTGCCCAACATTTGAAAGCACTATGCACTCTGATCCCAACGGATGTATCAATATTTTTTCTCGAAGCATCTTAACCAGGAATATTTAAAATAATATATTGTTTTATATAAATAATTTTTTATGATTTAAACTCCTTGTAATTATTATCACATAACATGTCATTTAAGAATTTTTCTATTTAATATCTTAAATCAATTACGTATTTAATATATCACAATATAACAAGTATATAATAGTAAACAAATGTCTATTATTTCGAACGAGATTTTATTATAGGTTAATAACAATAAATTGCAGAATTACTCCTAATACTGTAGGAAAAAAACATCTTTTACTATATGAGAAAACATTATTAAAAGATTTTGACAGCTTTTATCATAATTTTGTTATATCTTTGTAAAGATTAGTTTTCTTATAATATTTGTAAAAATATTGCAAAAACATGTTGTAAATAGGTTTTCGATTGTATTTTATAAACCGTAGTAATTTTCAAATTTAATAATAAAAAGTACCACAACATTTTCCAATTATTGCCCATGGGTTTTATACAATATTATATTATTAGCTTTAATGTTGTTTGAAAAATATTTTTAATATTTTTTATCCTGCCTTTTAGCAAGGCAATGATACCAAAAGATCAACTGATAACCAAAGACAGTTCGTCTTAAAGATCGGTTGTACGCAGGGTCGCTATGGATATCGACGAATTTTTTTCGAGTTCGGATCGAGCTATAATCGACGTGGCACGACGTGCAAAGCCGTAGAAGCCAACATTTCAAATTTCAAGTTAATCCGAGTTCGTATGATCGAGATATGATCGATACAAATTGGAAAAGGCAGGCTGTTCGTATCCATCAGAGAGCCATGATATCGATCTGCTCGAATCGATCAAGTTCGTATCGATCAGAGTAACATCGCCTTGCATCCATCCGGTTCGTATCGATCAGAGGGAAAATATTCGTATCCATCGTTTACCCGTAGTTTCGAATCGATCAGCAACGTCCACTTTGTATCCATCACGAACACTCTGCTTCGTATCCACTCGGCTTGGTTTTACTTCGCATCCATCACTCGAAGTCAATTCGTATCGGTCCCAATTGAGCAGTTTGTATCTATGGTTAACGATCGATATGAATGGACCATCGAACAATCAATACGAAGTAGTACCCCAGGCATCGGTATGAAATGACCCCCAGCCAATGATGCGAAGTAACCTAAAAACATCGATGCGAACAGAGCTACAAATGATCGATACGAAATCAATGGATTCGATCGATACGAAATGGAACACAAACTATCGATATGAACAAAGCGAAGGCCTTGGAATGACTCGGTCAACTCGGCATAATAAGTGATCGATCCGAAGAGTGCGCGCCACATCAACCTTCTAGCACGTGCCTGGATCGATTCGAATAGATCGACATGAAGGATCGATTCGAACGCGACAACATTCATGAAAACGCAATCTTGCATCGATCATATCTCACAATCCATAAGTCCAAATGCTATGAAATTTTCACAGAAGCTTACGTGCAAGCTAAAGAATGTTCAGGCCAAATTTCAACTCCATTGGGTAAAATCTTGATCGATACGAATTACGTTCGTATTGATCACGGATCGAGTCGAAATTGCATGGGATCGATCGCGTGGGTCCGATCACGTGCCAGAAGAAGTCTCTCGAATTTTGGGCTAGATATTTGCACGGGGCGCCAATAAATAGAGCCCCAAGGCCTAAAGAAGGGAGGTCTTTTGGCTTTTAGACGTCCAGACTCTGCAGAATTCAACTTTGTACTCCATTGCTGCTGTTGTACTCGAATTTCGACACTATAATCTGTTGTAAATCATCACAATCAGTAGTAAACAACAAGTGAATATCAATAAAGTCACCAACTTCAAAGTGGACGTAGGCCAGATCGCCGAACCACTATAAATTCTGTGTTTTTTTTACTGCTTTCTTCTGAATTTTCTGAGTGTCCTTCATTTTTTATTCTCTATATAATTGTCATTTGAGATCTGTGATTGTGAACTGGTGCTTTCATTAGCAATTGGGTGTTTGTGACCAATTTTGCCGCAAACATTTTGGTGCTTTCACTGAGAAGGCTAATTCAAGGATATTATTGCTTGGAAGTTGAATTTGGAGGCCTAAGGATTCAGATCTAAACAACTATGACAAGGCAATCAAGTAGAAGGCAAAGACCAGAAAGGAGTCAACATGAAGGGAGTCAAGAGGCTTCCTCAGGAGCAAATCAGACGTCGATCTTCATCACTAGGGACGAGATGGAAACGATGTTCTAGAGACAAGAGGAGATGATGTAGAACCTACTTCGACAAGTTGGACAAGTTGGAGTGCAAAATCAGTGGAACGCAACTGCAGGAGATGTTGGAGATAGAGATCGGAAGCACGGAGCAACCAGAATTCAGAATGGAGCAGGACCATCTGGCGCGGCCCCAGAGCTAGGGGAACTTAACCAGAGCATGTTGACCCAATCTGGGCAGGATACGAGGTGAAGCTACACAATACGTCATTGACAGAGAAATGAATACTCATTCAAGAGGGAAGATCCCAGGGATCCCTCGTAAACTCGGGGGGGGGGGGGGGGGCAAAGCAGAAGCAACAGATAAGGGCTACAACTTGACGACAGTGACTGATTGGCAGAGATGGTCAGACGAGCCATGAGAGGTGGACTAGTGAACAGAGGCCTGGAAGATGTTAACAGGAGCCCTTTCGCTCCAGCAATTAGGCATGCCAGGAATCCACCGGAATTCAAGCTACCTACATTGAAGATGTATAATAGAAGGACAGACCCTGCTGTTCATATGACGAAATATATACGACATATGGAAGTGCTGAGGGCATCAGAGGAGGTCATGGCCCGGTGCTTCCCATTGTATTTGGCAGACATTGCGACGCTATGGTTTAGACAACTGGAGAGTGTCTCCATTGGAACGTGGTCCGATTTGACTGAAAGATTTATGAGGAAGTTTAGAGTTTATATTTCGAGACCTAAGAATGTAATGAGTTTGGCAGCATTGAAGCAAAGAACCGGGGAGTCTTTGAGGAGCTTTTTGACACGATTCAATGCAGCGGCAGCATCGGTGGATCGACCAGATCCATCCATGGTTTTGATGGCGGCCGTATCTGGCATAGCCGACGGCACAAAATTCAAGAATTCATTGACGAGGGATCCCCCTATGGATCTAGGAGAATTTCATCATGAGGCTGAAGGATTTTTACGATTAGAGGATGCAAATGCTGAATGAGAGGAAGGAGAAGGAATTGATGTTTATGTAGTCAGGGGTGAAAAACCTCTTGAAAAAGGTACAGGAACTGGTAAAGGGAAACGAAAGACCGAGGATAACGGTGATGGATCAACGCGACCACGAAAGGAACCAAGATTCACCTCATACACGGAGCTAAACGAGACTTTGGAACGAATCTACCAGGACACCAAGGGGCAGGTTCCTTATCGAAAACCGATGAGAAAGGATCCGACTAGCAATGAAAGGAGATCAGGCAAGTATTGCTTATTCCACGAGCTGAATTGTCATAGTACGAATGATTGCATGCACCTGAAGGATGAGGTCAAGGGGCATATCTGGAATGGTCTGCTATCGCAGTATGTAAGAAGGGGAACAACAACGGTGGAACGGGAGCGACAACCACTTGCATCAACCGGGAACGACTCAGGATCTAGGCGTCGGCTTATTATCAATTGATTGAGATAATGACAAACGAGTGGCAAACTCCACACCGACGTGGTTAAGTTGTTTACACATGTACAGGACCGCGAACAATCCTCAGGCATGCTCTGATATGACTATAAATCGCATCAATGTAGGTGTTTACGCTCTGACATCCCTGTTTTGCTTTTGTTTCTATTTCCCGTGTTGAAACTTGATTTTGTTGAACATTTCTGTTGAATAAATCGGTTGAATGGATATTTGATTTTAATAATTCTGAAACGGCCAGGTCACTTACGCATGTACAAGATCGCGAACGGTTCCCAGGCATGCTCTGAGGTGGCGATAAATCGCCATAACCAACAATTTAGAAATTCACTCGAACGTGAAATCTGACGTTAACGATACTAAGTCTCCCCCAATTGCGAACAGTCACAATTCACCTTGAACGGCACCCGATCGCGAACGATCACAATTCGCCTCGAACAGCATCCGACCGTGAACGGTCACAATTCACCTCGAATGATACCTGACCGCGAACGGTCACAATTCGCCTCGAACGGCACCGACCGCGAACGGTCACAATTCACCTCGAATGGTACCTGACCACGAACGGTCACAATTCGCCTCGAACGGCACCGACCGCGAACAGTCACAATTCACCTCGAATGGCACCCGATCGCGAATGGTCACAATTCGCCTCGAATGGCACTGACCTCGAACGGTCACAATTCGCCTCGAACGTCACCCGATCGCGAATGATCACAATTCGCCTCGAACGGCACCCGACCGTGAACGGTCATAATTCATCTCGAACGACACCCGATCACGAACGATCACAATTGGCCTCGAACGGCACCCCGAACGCGAACGGTCACCATTCGCCGCGAACGGCGTCCGACCGCGAATGGTTACATATCACCTCAAATGACATATAAACTCGAACGATCATCATTCGTGGTCAGATAAGACTATCAATTCCTTTGCAGGCCATCAACAGCATATGAACATCCAGCTTATGGCATTACAAAACACACCTTCCTACCGCAAGACATGTTTTGGGGGGCAAGTGTTATCTCGTCTTTTAGCAAGGCCATGATACCAAAAGATCAATTGATAACCAAAGACAGTTCATCTCAAAGATCGGTTGTACACAGGGTCGCTATGGATATCGACGAATTTTGTCCGAGTCCAGATCGAGCTATAATCGATGTGGCACGACGAGCAAAGCCATAGAAGCCAGCAATTCAAATTTCAAGTTAATCCGAGTTCGTATGATCGAGATATGATAGATACAAGTTGGGGAAGGCACATTGTTCGTATCCATCAGAGAGCCATGATATCGATCTGTTCGATTCGATCAAGTTCGTATCGATCAGAGTAACTTCACCTCACATCCATCCAGTTCGTATCGATCAGAGTGAAACTATTCGTATCCATCGTTTACCTGTAGTTTCAAATCAATCAGCAATGTCCACTTCGTATGCATCACGAACACTATGCTTCGTATCCACTCGGCTTGGTTTTACTTTGCCCCCATCACTCGGAGTCAATTCGTATCGGTCCCAATTGAGCAGTTCGTATCGATGGTTGATGATCGATACGAATGGACCATCGAATGATCAATACGAAGTAGTACCCCCAGGCATCGCTACAAAATGACCCCTAACCAACGATGCGAAGTAACCTAAAAACATCGATGCGAACAGAGCTACAAATTATCGATAAGAAATCAATGGATTCGATCGATACGAAATGAAACACAAACCATCGATACGAACAAGGCGAAGGCCTTGGAACGACTCAGTTAACTCGACATAACAAGTGGGTCGATCCGAAGAGTGCATGCCAAGTCAACCTGCTAGCACGTGCCTGGATCGATTCGAATAGATCGACATGAAGGATCGATTCGAACTCGACAGCATTCATGAAAACGCAATCTTACATCAATCATGTCTCACAATCCACAAGTCCAAATACTATGAAATTTTCACAGGAGCTTACGTGCAAGCTAAAGAATGTTCATGCCAAATTTCGACTCCATTGGTAAAATCTTGATCGATACGAATTACGTTTGTATCAATCACGGATCGAGTCGAATTTGCATAGGATCGATCGCGTGGTCCCGCTAATGAGCCAGAATAAGTCTCTCGAAGTCTGGGCAAGATATTTGCATGGGGCGCCTATAAATAGAGCCCTGGGGCCTACAGAAGGGAGGTATTTTGGCTTTTAGACGTCTAGACTCTACCAAATTCAACTTTGTACTCCATTGTTGCTGCTGTACTCGAATTTCGACACTATAATCCGATGTAGACCATCATTGTCAGTTGTAAACAACAAGTGAATATCAACAAAGTCACCAAATTCAAAGTGGACATAGGCTAGATCGTCGAATCACTATAAATTCTGTGTTTTTTTACTGCTTTCTTCTGAATTTTCTGAGTGTCCTTCATATTTTATTCTTTATATAATTGTCAGCCGAGATATGTGATTGTGAACTGGTGCTTTCATTAGCAATTGGGTGTTTGTGACCAATTTTGCCGCAAACAATATTCTTATTCTCAACCTTTTGTAAACGTGGTCGATCTAACATTAACATCGATTGACAAGCATTGTAGGTATAATTTCAAACATAGTATCCTATTGTTTTTTAAAATACATGACTATATTTAAAGTATGCTATAAAGCTATAAAATTTATCGATTATAAAATGATGTTAAAATGATACATGACAACACCATTTGGGCTTTGTTGAATTTATTTTCATTTTAGGAAAGATATATTTGTAATACTACAATTACAAATTCTAATAGACCAATTCTATTTCCATACCATTTTTTGCCTTTCCACCCCATGAAATTTTAAAAAAGTTAACAGACGCTTTTACCCTTATTAAAATTAGGCGGAAATGCATATGCATATTTATATTCTTTTATTTTTCCTCTTTTCTTCCATTGTCAATAATTTTCCTCCACTGTCGACAATTCTCTTTTTTTCTCGTTTTCACGCATCGATCTCTTTCGAAAGCCGTTAGGAATTATGTTTGGCTTGTTTGAAATTTCTATAATAATGAATTAATCAACGTCAAAAATAGAAATTAAAAAACCATTAAGGAATCTATGCTACCCCAAACAGGGACTATATGATAACTTAATTAGGGAGCAACATGGATTATATTATACCAAAGTTTGGCAGTAATGTGGTCTTCACACAATCAGCATCCAGCCCTAACTTGGTTTGCATGATAACAGCACTTCCTTTTTTCAATCAGCAGCCGCATTACAAATTAGGGTTTCATGTTTTTTTATGTGGATTAATTGAAGCGAGCACGCTAAGATGAATTGATCTATCAAATGATAGCAAAATTATGTAGTAATTGTTGTGATGTTGGTTGGATCTATATCTGTCCTCTATTAAAGCTTGGTTTTTTTGCTAAACTGAAGAGGAAGAGGAAGAGAAAGAGAAAGAGAAAGAGAAAGAAAATGTTGGCAGTAGAAAAAAGGGTAGTTTTGGAAGATAAAGAGGTGAAAACGGTAAAGTGGGGTATGACTTTTTATTTTGAAATGCTTGGGTGGGAAAGACAAAAAATGGGGGAGAACAGAATTGACTATTTTAATAATCAAATATAAAAATACATTTTGATTTCCCATACGATGCGATTAAATCATCAAAAGAATAGTAATAATTACATCAAAAAACAACTACAAAACACAACTAAAAATTTAGGTAATGTTTGCTTTAAAAATGAGTTTTGTATTTTCGGTTTTCAATATGTATGTCAAATATGAGAAAAATAGAGGGACGGCAGTGGTGATGAAAGAAAGACGGATGGGAGGATGAAAGGGATAGAGGGACGACGGAAGAATGAATTTTTTCACATGCTTGTGTTAAACCCCAAAACATGGAGAGAGAGAGAGAAAGTTGTTTTCTATTTTCTATGTTAAATTTGTTTTCTAAATTGGTCGTTTTTGGCATGATATATGCGTAATGTGCATTTTTGTATGGACGAAAACCCAAAACTAAAAATAACAAACCAAACACTATCTTAATCTCTTAAATCTTAAACATTTAAGGAGCGCTTTATAAATCAAGTGTGCTGCTATTCATACCACTATTTCCTCTTCTGGCCATTTTTAAAATTTTATCATAACCAATTATTTTGTATCTACTTCGGGCCACCAATTCATATCTCTTCACTCAGTAAATCACAGCCGTACTCCTTCTTCTCAAACTACATACTTATCTAAAATATTAAACCCTAAACCCTAAGAAAAGAAGATAATCTTTTTTGTCAAATAGAGGATGGAAGATGAAGATAAAAAAGAGGTTAGTTTTTTCCTCTCATGTTGTTTTGTAATTTCCATTAAGTTTTAGAAAACTTTATTTAGGGTTTTCTATTTCTTAGGGTTTTCTATTAATTATTAAGGAGATTTCTTCCAATCCCCTGACTATTTCAAGCTTGGTGGATATTAAATTCGATGACGTTGTAATAGAGAAAGACAATGTAAGTTATTGATTTTTAGGGTTTTTTTTATCGTACAACATATATGTTTTGTTTTACAAAATATTATAATTAAGTTGTTTTTTCCGTTTTGTGGATGGAGAATTTGAATGACAATAAAATTGAGATTGCCCTTATTATTTCAGATGATAACTATGTTGATGACGACAATATGTTTCAGATGATAACTATGTTGATGATGGCAATATGATGCAAGATGTTTGATCAAATGACTCAAAAGGCATAAAAGTTGATTTGACAAATCATTTTACAACTAATGAAGTATTCATTTATTACTTAATTTACAATCGCTAATGTACTTATAAAAATGAAGTATGTTAATTTTTTGCTGTTAAACTATGTGATTTCATGTATTTAATTCGCAGAACACATCGATCCAATGGTGTAAAACAGCAGGAAAAACGTTGAATACCGTTGTCATAATTCTAAAGTTCAATAAATTAGGGGTGGGATGAAAATCAAGATTACAATTGGGGTGTGAAAGGGCTGGAGTATATCATACTCACCAGCCAAAGTCGGTAAAAAAGGAAAACACTGTGAAACGACCTAGACCTAGCGCTGCTAGGAAATGCAATTGTCCATTTCGATTGAAGGCTGTGTATATAGGAGAAGATAAATGGAAAATATATGTAATCAATAAAGTGCATAATCATGAACTTCCTCATTCTTTAGAAGGACATCCGTATGCGGCACGATTGATCGACATGAAGAAAAAAACTCTTAGAAGACATGAGTATTGTAGGCGTTCCTCCAAGAAAGGTATTAATTACCATTAAAAAGTCCTTTCTAGAAAATTCCTCAACTTTGAAGACTATCTACAATGCTAAATATAAAATGCAACGGTCAGCGATGGAGTTTAGATCTGTGATGTAACATTTAATGAAATTTCTTATTGAGAAACATTATGTGTATTTTGATGGTCTGACGCGGAAACCGATCATTTGATAGATATAATGGGATCTCATCCGGAATAGTTCGTATTGTGTAAGTGTTTTCCATCAATCCTTTGCTTGATTGTACATATAAAACGAACCGGTATAAAATGTCTTTGGAAATGGTTGGTATGACTTCTATAGGCCGAACATTTAGTATTGCTCATGCATTTCTAGCACACGAGAGGGAGGAGAATTACGAAGAGTGCTAATGAAGTGAAAACATTTTTATTTACCCAATAAAGAACCAGAGGTAATAGTTACCGGTAGAGAATGGACGTTGATAAATGGAATCAAGAAATTTTTTTCAGAGGCAAAGTTGATGATGTGTTTATGGCACATAGGAAATAATTTCATTACGAATTGCAAACCGAAGTTTAAAACAAATGAAGCTTTCGGGATGCTTTTGCAAAGTTGAAAGAAGGTGGTTCATGCACCAACCGAAGACGAATTTGGTATATTGCAATGATTTTCAAAATGATTGGGTAGATTAGCCTAAAAGCTTGAAGTACATTCGTAATCAATGTTTGGAATACAAAGATTATTTTGCTTTTGCATGGACAAATAAAATTAAACATCATGAAAATAGAACAACAACTCAAGCTGAATCTTCCCATGCTCGATTGAAAAACATCTTGGTACGTCTAGAGCAACATTTGCCGTATTATGGTCGAAAATGGATAATATGTTGTATCGACAACATACGAAAATAAAAGCCACATTTGAAAGAAGCTTAGGAGCCGTACGAATTGCATATCAAGTTTAGTTGTTAAAACAACTACAAGGTTAGACATCTTTTGTTGCATTGGATTTGATTGTGAAAGAAATGGGAAAAATTAGTTATGTTGCTTTGGATGCGTCCGTTTGTGACCATTTGAATCGACTTGTGTATAGCCTTTCATGTGCACATGAGATATACAAATATCATAGTGTGGTCTTCCATCCCAATTTAAATCATAGATGAACATTGGAGACAATTAAATATATTCCACAAGTTGAAGAGTCACTCGAGTTTATCCATGCAGCTGAGTTTGCTTTGTAGGATCGATTTCACCCTAGAGGGGGGGGGGGGTGAATAGGGTGATACTATTAATTATAAAAAATTATTATGGAAGTATATAAAATAATCTCAGCACAGATAATAGCAGAATATAAAAAGACAGAAATAGAACACACAGATTTACCCAACTTCGGCAAAACCCTGCATACGTGCTGCCCTTAAGGTTTCTACTAGAAATTAAGCAGTCCGACACTTACACACGTAAACTTGCGACACCTGCTATCGACTAACCTTAACTCTACGCTCAAAACCCTATCACAACTCAACCACTGAGTTGCAAATTCTCGAACTACACCACCATAGTTCGTCCGCTAGTCACACGACTAGAAACTACAATGTTTAAAAGGGAAATTAAAAACACTTTAAACAATAAAATAAATAAACCCTAATTTTAAACACTAAAGCCCATTATGATATAAAAAGAAGCCGACCCAAATATCATGAAGTAATAAAACACTGTCCCCTTTTCTTTTATTCCTTCGGCCGTATCCTTTGCTCGTGAAAAATGGCATTCATCCTCTTTTTCTTTGCTCGAAAATTAGGGGTTTTCTAAATTGAGGGGTGTTGACTAAATGTTGGTCGATTAAAATTTGGCTATTGCTCTGATTTGCTTCAGCAATCGACTATTTCTTGATTCACACACGACTCCTTCAATTTGATCGAGTTCGAATTAAAATTGGTATGTTATTTTCTTTTTGCTTTTCTGGTTGATATACTTGAACTCGATACTTTTAACGGCCGATGATGATTGGGTTTTATAGGATTCGAATTCATATATTTTCATTCATTTATATTTGTTATTTAATATAGTTTGGCCATTGATCTTCGTTTGGATGCTTGAGATGATTACTGACTTGTTCAATTCGTATATATTTTGATTTTTTGCTTCTCATGGCTTCATTTCTTTTGTGGCCACCATGGCTTTGATTTTGTCGGCTTTTTTGGTTCCGTGAAATTCTGATGACTTCGGCTATGGTGATAATATATTTTGTTTTCTGCTTCGACTTGGTTTTTGACATCACCTGACTTCGGTCATTTGTTACTGTGATAATATTTGACATTGTCACTGACAATATGCATACCACTTGATCTGGTTTGATTGCTTGATGAACCCTGGTAGCACTTAAGTTTTGTTCATGTCCTCACTGTGTACATTTGTTGAACTGTTGTTGATCTTCATGTATTTTTGCTTGATAAAATTGAATTTCCTTCGGTCTTCACTGCTATGAACTTGCTGGACTTTGAGATGAAAATTGTAAAACCTGCTTTGTCATTTTTAAAACTACTGTTCTCTTCCAGTCATTGAAAAACTTGTCTGGGTTGCTCTTGCACTGCTCTGTCCACTGCCGTGTTTCGGTTTGCATATGGTTTTGTATATTTTCCTCCTGTACCCGTGTCTCAGTGATGCATTGAGTTGTTTTGTTTGAAACTCGAACTCTGTTGGTCTGGTTCACTTTGACCTTCTGATCTGGTGCATTTAAGTTATGTGCATTTATCAATATGTTATTTATGTTCATGTTAGAACTGAGCATGTTGCACTATTCTCTGTAGCATATTTGGATGTCTTAATTTAGCTTTCTTATTGATGTTGTGATCCATAGCTGTTTCTTGGATTTTTGTTCATCAAGTATGCACTGTTCTTCATTGTGGAGACTGCTGCACCATATAATTTGATGTTGTTGTCTTTGATCATACTTTCAAATTGACCAGTCTTGGTCTCTTGATGCATTCTAGTGAGTTGCTCTGACCAGTTGACTGTTGCATTCATGTTAACACTTGAAGTTTACATGTGAGTATGCTTCGAGTCTAAAATGCTTGCAGGCATGGAGTCCTTGTATATTTAAGTAATATGCATGTTGTTCATTAGCTTGGTCTTATTCGTAACTGCATTTGTAAGATTGGTCATTTGAACGATTCCTGCGTTTGTTCTGACCAGTTCATTGAGACTTGCTTATGCTCTATACTTCAGTTTGGTTGCCATGTATATGATGCGTGTTTTGTTGACTTTGTTTGCTGCCTGGTCGACATGTATATATGCATACTTTGATCATAGCATTCATGTGTACATTTGAGTTGCACCTGTGTTGAATCCAGCTAATAGCTCGGGTTTGACCTTGTGCTAATATCGTGAATTTATTTGTGTTTCACTTTAGTTGAACCCGGCTTTTGATTTGGGTTTGACCTTGTGCTCACATGTCCCTGTAAATTTACCCAGTGTATATCGGTATGCACGACCTTATGGCATGTACAGTGATATACTGTGCATGTCACAAGCTATTCGTATACGATGAATTCAAATTTAAATGATGACGAATAACCTAAATAATTGAGGCAAATTAAATTTTCAAAGTACATTTTATTTTACACTGCAAAAATATTTTCATTTCAATTTTACTGCGTTAGTGTATATTTTTGAAGATTGCTCAGATGCTAGATTCAATTTGGAATAGAGTTGAAGATAATATACGAATGAATGAGTGAAATGTAGTGAGGTGCATATGTAAATGATAATTGAAATTGTATTGTAATTGAAATTTTGTGTATATATATATATATATATAGTGAGAGCTTGAATTTGTACCATTCAAAATTGTAATAAATATTTGTTTAAATAAAATATCTGTTTGAATCTAATTCTGTGTTATTTATTTCATTTAGCAAATATTTATTTAATTATGTGCAAAATAAAATAGTACATTAACAAACACTATAAGAAAAATCATTATTTATAGCATTGAAAATGCTAAAAACATAGCGTTTTAACGGTAGATGCTATTTATTCCAACCAAAAACAATTAAAGTGAAATATAAAAAATATTAAAACGCTATATGCTAGCGGGAGACTTCTTTTAGGAGACGGGCTCAAAATTTATTTTGGCGGCCGCTTGATTTTCTTATTCTTTCGTTCGTCTTCCCCCTTCTCCTAAAAATAAAACCTAAAATGAAAAACCTTGTCTTGTTTGCTTGTCTCTCTCATATTCATCAGCGCATGTTCATCTTCTCTTTTGCTCTTATCTTTGCCTCTATAATCGCCCCTGAATGGATTGCCGGTCGAGGCTTTTTCAAAGGAAACTGGCAGATTTGTCTATGATGATAAGAAGTTGGGAACAGTTTGTAATTTTGAATTCAAGGTCCGCACTATGAACAACTAAAGGTATGTCAAACCCTAGTCTCACTGTACTATTATTTTTTATCAATTTAAACTAAGTTTCCTCCTTTTTATATTGCATTTTTTTGATTTGCTTTGTTGTTTTATAAAGTCATGCTTCCATTCAAACCATGTCCTTTTGTTTTATTTAACAAAATCAATTTGTAATTTGGCTGAATTGCTCTCAAATAAGGAGCAATCCCACCTCTAGTTGCTTTGCCTCGGTTTAGGATACCCAGTTTGAAAGAAAAGGTAATAGAAGATGTTTGTGATGTGATTATTCATCTATGTTACACGTTATGCTAACATATTCAGCAATGTTTAGTTTGAAAGATAAGGTGATATCAAGAATGATTAGCCGATCGCTAGCAGAAAAAGATAGATAAACTTTTAGAGTCATATGGACAAAGTTAATTGGTATTATAGTATGTGTGAATGACGATTGTATGTAAGATGTACACAGTAACTGTACATGGCATGCAAATGCAATGAATAAATACTATTAACTGCTATGTGTCATTGATCATATATATGGACCTATGGTCAAGAAAGCATATCGTTGTTTATGCTAGTCTAACAACAACTATGATGTCATAACGATTGCAACAGTAACCAGTGAGCCTGCAGTTAAGACAAGCCCTAACGTATGATACATCGGGACATCAAATAGTTTATCCCTTGAGAAAATTGTTCCATTCTTTTGTTAAACTGGATAATTCTCATTTTTGTAAGAAAACTGAGAAGTATATGAATGGGCGACGATAAATTGTACATGGTGGCTACTGTGAAACCATATGTTGATTTTACAATCCAATATTCAATGCACCGTTGAACATTAGAACATTGTCACCCATTTTAACTGGGCTATTTCTGGTTTAAGTGGAGATAATTACTACTGCACCAGTTATAACAGAAATATCTCTAATTTTATTTAAAAACATAATATTTGTTCAGAAGTTAGATTACTTTTAAAATAGATCTTCCCTTGGTTAAGGACAAGATGTCGATATAGTTTAGGAGCATCTATTGGATGATTAACTATAGTATAATCAACACATGAATAATCTCTAATAAAGGATGTTTATTGGTTTCTACAATAATTTGATAATAATATGCCTTATTATTCAAGGAACCTTTGTAGTAAAATTATATAATGCAACATACAAACAAAATATGTCACTATTTTAATATTTGAGGCTCATGGCTTGGCCAATCAAGGAATCAAATAAACACAATATATTGTTTGAGTTTGATTTGATAAGTAATAAAATTGGCTTATTTAACTTTGAAATTTACTAACCAGGTTTTTTAACCTGAAATACTGAATAAAACAAAATTATAATACATGTGTTCTGCAACATAGAGTCAAATATGGTAATTTGCTTGACAATGTAGAAAATGAAAGTGGGAGATTATTCTCTGAAATTTTGTGCCCTTGTTTGGAGTTTACTCGCAAGTTTCTTCTACGACTGGTTTTTTATTTAAGTGTTTCATATTAACTTGACACCATAACAAATGAAAAGAACATATTAATGTCTGTCTGTTATTTTCATTTTGTTGCTTATACTATTATAATCTTCACCTGGTCATTTCTATTTCAGAAGTTTCTGTAGTTTCAAAATTGCAAGATTGTTAGATTTCGATGGTTGAGCATATGCTTAAATGCTTCATGGGCACAGTATTATGAATTGGAAGTTTTAATCTGAATTCATGCTAACACAATAGTGTAAGTCGGTGATATGGGAGTCACATGGGTCTTTATTTGTTATTTGGAGGGCGCAAAATGTGATTATCTGTGCTATTTCCTGTATTGTAGATGTTTATCTGCACGCTTGCCTAGTTTTGTAGCTTTATCTGTTCGGTTCTTTTTAAATTCATATTGGGTCATTCCTTATTTTCGAGTCTATTAGTATATTTTCTGTTTAGTCGGCTATTTTTGTAGTTTCTATTTGTATTGGTTCTCATGTTTTGCAATTGGTCAGTTGCTTGGATAAGGTCGGTGTCAACGCCTGATAGGCAGAAGCGATGACATTGCAATTGCGGTTAGCAAAGGCCTTGCATTATTCGCAGTCAATGCCTTCTTTTAATTAGAACTACTTTTTTGGTTTTCCATTTTCTCTATATCGTTTGCTCGGTTTTGTATGGATGATCACTGGTTATTATAAGGTTGTAGCATTGGTTATTTTTACTGGATAGTTCTATGCCATATCTGTACAATATCCCAGAAATTTATAGTTTTTTTAATGATGGATTCAACTAGCCGGCTTGTTTTTTGTAAGTTTTGTGCATATATTATCTTTTATAATATTGTGCTTAGTGTATATTCCTATATCAACTTCCAAAACATCGAAACAAATATAGGAAGACTGATATCAAAATTCAGGTCGCTTCCATGGACACAGACGTCTATGATTCGTTAACTTTCCATTTTCTTTTTTGTACAACAGTTTCAGCATTAAGGTGTCAAACGGACTAGGCCTAAGTGGCCTATTTAACTAATGGGCTGGGCTAAGTTGGCCCATTTAATAAATAGTTTAAATGGTTAGGATTTTGTATATATTCATGTATCCATTCATATGATTATTGATTTAAACATTTATTTTGTAATGACTTGCACCTTACTGACACTATTTGTTGGGCATATGATTATTGATTTAAATATCCATTTTGTGACGACTTGCACCTTACGACTTAAAAAACATGATACAAGTGAAGGGTTTATATATATATATTTCAGTTATTGCCTCTTTTAGAGAAGTACCACACACTAAAGGATCTGCAAATGCGCTTTTCGTTGGAGGATTCTCGAACGAGGATACAAGAGAGGTTAAACCTGATCTATTTGCTGCTGAATCCAAATCTGAATAATACAAGCTTGTGAAATTACACAACCTTTGATTTTTGCAGTTAAAATTAACAACAAATTCTAGCAAAAGCCTAATAAAGGTCATTGGCAATACAGGTGAGGTCAGACTTGTTCCGTTTTAAGCATAGCATTTTACTATCAAAATGATTACTCATCAACTGTTGCAGATGTCGAGGTACATTGGGGTTTAAAAGATTTGTTGCTTGTTACACCATTTAGAATTGATGGTTCTGGCATCGACGGAGTTAAAGAATACAAGGTAAGTTATAATCTATATTAGTAAATTTATAACCTAAGAAGAAGAGAGGTGGTTGTAGGCTGTGGAAAAAGAAAGAAAGGTGTAGTTGTTTGGAAGAATTTTTCGGTGATATTATGTTGTAAATATGATGTTATTTTTACTATAATTGTATTTGTTTACTACATCACAGATACGCAATTATTGATATGAGGAAGCTGGCAAATCGAATACAGTTTGGAATACCAGCGGAGAGTTCTTTAGGTCAGTTAACAAACTTATTGCTTTGTTGTTTTCTTTCTTTTGCTATTACTTTCCTCAGCAATTTATTTTCCGATAGCAGAATCTCATCTCGATTTTTTTTGTTACAGTTATATTTGGATATGTATAGAATAACTATCAACTAGAACTATGTCTGTGACATAGATAAAACCTTTGATATCTTTCATCCACGATGACATTTATATTATTTAACTATTTATCCATACTACATATAGATTTCAAGACTTCACAGAAAATGTGCAACATTATTTCAATAATAAACTATATTGGTCACATATGTCTGCTTGCTACTTGTTAGCGTATAGTTATAGGCCATATTCATTCCCTCTAAAGATTCTTGCAAATATTATTTTAACTGTATGGATACCGAATTATAGGTTCCAAGATGTCGCACAAATTGTGCAACATGATTTTAGTATTCAATTATGTTGGACACGAACGTGTGCTTGCACTACAACAAAATTCTAATTTAATTATGTTTAGAATAATTTATTGCACTCAATATATTCTTCACTTAGTTTTTCCAAGTACTTCACTTTTGAATTATATTCGAAAATTTATGTATTTATCTAATTTTATTGATTTAATTAGCTTGTAGGTTAATGGGAATCTCCTCGACTCCATTGGAGGAAAATTATGAACTGAAGTTATTCAAGTTTGGTAGCAATGAAGGACATGATACTTTTTGGCATTCTAGTGCTCACATACTTGGACAGGTGCACTACTGTTTTGTTTTAGCTACAATTTTTTTGAATTACTTTTTAGCTACAAAGTTATTATATAAATAGTTTTTATTATAAACAAACATAATTTCTTTAGTATTTAAACACCTAGAATAGTAATAATTCCATTAAACATTTTAATCCATCAAATTTACCAAGAAGATACATTAGTTGGCAATTTTATGATTTAGTATTGCTTATCCAACTTAATTCACAAATTTTTGGTTTTTAATTATCATAATTTGGAAACCATACCATAATATTCACTAGTTAGGTATAAGCTGTTACTGTTCTTTCCACCATTCAACATTTTGTCATTGCTTCTAGAGACAATACTGGGTGCTTTTATGACTTGGTTTCTTGATAATGCCTCGCATAGATCATCAGTCATTCACATTTGTACATCAATGTGTATAAGAAACATATGCTTGTGCACCATGCATTAATCTATTAAATTTGATTGCTGGTCATTGAAACAACCACAGATTAAGGATACACTTCAGTTGCCTTCCATCTGATGGTTTTATTCTTGGAACTGGAACATCTAGCTTCCTCCTTAGAATTTGGGATTTTTTATCTCAGGTACCATTCTTTTATAATTTTTCTTCTGCTTTAATTTAGCTATAGTCCTAGAATACTTCTACTTTTGATATTAACTACTTTCTGAGGCAAGTGTTACCAAATTAGAATGATATGTTGGAAGTTAGAACACTCACTTCCATGCTGATGGACATTTCCTTATTGTATGTAACATGACTTGCAGCTCTAAAATTTCACTTTACCGCAGCAAAGTGATGGACTGGAAGTTTGATGTGTAGTTGCAGGCAAGCAAGGCAGAGGCTGTTTTGTTTGAGTTAGCAGAGGAAGAAGGTTGGAAGGAGAGGCAGGTGATGTTGTTGAACTGGTGAGGGCAAACGAGTGAATGTTTTGTGAATTCACTGTAACAGTTTGGTGCAAATGTGCATGTGAATGTAAATGAGTTGTAAAAACTGTAAATGCAGAAGTGCAAATGTGAATGAGTTGTAGCAGTTTTTTCTTCTTTTGGGAAATGCAAAAGGGTGATAAAAAACTAAAACACTTTTTTGCACAATGCTAAAAATCTAAACATATGGTAAAAGAGTAAAAAGAAATGCAGACAATAGTGATGATGTTTGGAAGTGGTTGTATATGAATGTTTGATGAGGTAGTATTTGGAGTGGTGTAGTTTTGTGATTGTGTTGAAGTAGCAGGTAGGTGATGCTGATCAAGGAAGGAACCAAGTGGAGAATGGAGTGGGATGATAGATGAAAGTGCCATTTGAAGGCAGTGGAGGTTTGAGGAAGTGGTTTGATCAAAGTGATGAATGTATGTTTGATGTAGTGATGGTTTAAGTTGTGGAGACAAGGATATTAGTTGATGGCAGGAGATGTAATGATAGATTTTTATGTTAGGCCTCCAAGTCATTTACTCCATTTCCTACAAGTCATTGTCTACTTTGTCAATTATTGTCTACACATTTAGTATATTCAACCTGGAACTGTCATTGTCTACTTTGTCATTTAATGCAGGAACTTGGTTAACACTGAAGCAACCTGGAGCAATGTTTAGATCCTTGCAAGAATCTTCTGTAGCAGCCATTTCCGTATCATCGTCTCCATAACTGAGTATTTGTGTCCATTTGTTAGACTATTTTGAGCTATTATCATGTGACCATGTCTTGTAGTATTTGTGTTCATTTGTTAGACTATTTTGAACTATTATCATGCGACCATGTCTTGTAGTATTTGAAATATTAGCAGAATTATTTGAAACTTTTCCACTAGTTTGATTGTGTGTTTCCAAATTAGAATTCACTGCAACGTTATCATTGTTACATATAGTTGTTGTCATCTTCTCGATTTGTTATTTTTGTGATCCACATTTTAATATATATATATATGTGTGTGTGTGTGTGCGTGTGTGTGTGTAATGTGTATACATATATCTATCTGTGTGCATATATATATATATATATGTATATATATAATATAATATAATATAATAAAAAGAAAATTGAAACAAATGCTGAAAATTAATATTATATAGAATAGCGTTTGAAAAACGCTATTGATTCATCAAACGCTATCGCAACTCTATATGAGATGTAAGATTTATGCATAAAAAACGCTATAATAGAATGAAAAATGCTATAGTAGAAAATAAAAACGCTATACAAGCATGACAAGAAATGTTATCGAAAAACATTGTAACGCTTTAACATGGTTTGATGAAACGCTATAAAATGTGCTCGAAAACGCTATAGAAGTTAAATGAAGGATTATATTCTCTATAGCGTTTAAGTTTAATAACAAAGAAAAAACGCTATGGTAGGTTGTAAACGCTATGCCCTTTTGTAAACGCTATTAGCTATTATAGCGTTTTCCTTCCTGCTATGTAATGCTGCCGGCCTACCATAGCTTGTCGTTCCACGGCGTTCTCTGAAACGCTATGGTAGCCTGTTATAGCGTTTTTCAAACGCTATGAAACCCATAAACTGTTGTAGTGAAATACATTTAAATGAATATATATATATATATATATATATGTATTTATTATCATCAAACAAAAATCATATACTTGCATATTCAAAAATCTCCCTCTTTTGATGATAACAAACATATATTTAAGATTTTGAATTTAGTAAATGTATTTGATTATTCAATTTACTCCCCCTATTTGAATGCTCCCTCTCTACACAAAGCTCTTCATATATGCATGTAAATAGATAAAAATGAATAAATGAACCTAGATGCATATAGAAAATACAAAATAAAATATTTGACCTTTATTTGCTTTTATTTGACAAAATCTTAACTTTTCTCTCCCCCTTTTGTTATCAGCAAAAGAGTAATAGTGTTAGAAAAGTAGAAATAAAGTGATAGACATTAGTACAATATTAATACTCAATTAAATATAAATATTAAATTTCAATAAAAAATCAAAAAAAAATCATAAATACTCTGTTGGACATATATTCCACTTTAGAAGGATAGGGATGATGTCATCATATAAAACCATATAGTTGTGTCAATTCGTGGTATATTTATATCATAAAGTAGAATATCTACTAATCATCCTAACCGTTAGGACTTTTAAATGAGATTAGTAGTATTCGAAATTTTTATTAAAAAATGAATTCAAGTCTCTTCTAACCACGCATAACTGTAAGGACTTTTAAATGAGATTAGAATCAACTTGTCTATTAAATCAATCAATTTTAATATGTGTTCCATACATGCATAACCGTGAGGACTTTTAAATGAGCATGGAAGCACATGATCAAAAATCCCAAGTAATTCACCCATGCAACCATGAGGACTTTTAAATGAGAGTGAATACTTTGGATGTTTTTGTTGCTAAAAATTTAATAAAATAAAAGCGCATAGTTTCCCATTTAAAATACCACAAATTGACATACCATATTGGATTATGATGAGTGATAGTCGATAGAAATATGATAGAAATAGAAATGTTCATGAAATTTTTACAACAAAAAGTGTTTATAACTCTTGTTTAAATTTCTAAAGAAATTTAC
Source organism: Allium cepa (assembly GCA_030765085.1). Lineage (NCBI taxonomy): Eukaryota > Viridiplantae > Streptophyta > Magnoliopsida > Asparagales > Amaryllidaceae > Allium > Allium cepa. Next base: position 639,421,221 of record CM060939.1, on the reverse strand, counting down.
TAATTATACCATCTCAAGTTATAATATATGATTAATATCAACATCATCACTTTTTCAATCACTATTTATCTTTTAGATAATCACTGGGAAGTCAGATTAGTCAATCCAGTCATTTAAGATCAAATCCAATAGTTATAAAATAAAATTTTCTAAGATGACTAATCTGAAACAGGGTCAACAAAACGATTTTTTGGAAGCGGTTTTAGAAAAATGTCTACAGTTTGAAAATTATTTGAAATGAAAAATATGTAGATATTTTCTTTGAAAAAAACGATGCAACTAATGAATGTCAACATAAATCACGTTTCACTAGTAATTTTTCTACCAACTAGATTACCATTGTAATCTGCATCTGAATTTTCCTTTCACTCAAAATTATCATTTGCTGGATTTGATAGATCAGACTGTGAAGTGTGCACCAAAATATCTTAAAATAATTTTTAACAATTTTTAAATGAATTTCTCCTGAATTTGAATTTCAAGCCGTGTATACAAGCAAACACAAAATATAATGTCAAGTCAAATATATCCACATGTATCAATAAAACACTATCATAAGACCAAATAAATTTATTAGTTCAAAGATGAAAAGTGATTGGTCAACATTTTTTTCTCAAATTAGAAACAAAAGTAAGAACAAGTCAAATAAGTCAGAATCAAAATTGACAATTTTTCCCTTTTTATCATATAACTGGCTGAATTAAATTCATATTATGGTGCAGCTTATCACATTTAATAAATCTTTCAAGATAAATATACCATTACCTATTTTACCTTTGTCGATAATTTTTCGTTGTTTCCCATTGTGATTCTGCCACCTTTGTATTAGGCTAAGGAACTTTGCTTTGGTATCCTCTGTGTCCTTGGAACAGCCAGAATCCAAATAACACTATTGTAGTTCCTTCGCCTGCCACCACACCTACACGATAAAAGATTTTTGTGACCTATTTGTTTTTATAGGTCCATGTTTGTTAGTTGCAAATGATTTTGAAAAATATGTTTGTGGAGACCCAAAACTATTTATATATGTTCCTTTCGACACCCAGATTAGTTTAACTTTGAGGGATTGTATATTTGTGCCTTTTGGAACCCAAATTGGAATTGTTTTCACGTGTTTGGGTCTATACCAACAAATGTTTTGATTGTGTCTAATTTTTCTACAAATTGTGCACTCTGATTTTACTTGATTAAATTTGCTTTTAACACGTTCAGCATGATTATACCCAAGTTCTTGTATAACAGTATTAACAGTTTGTTTCTTTAATAGCATATTCAATGATTTTTCACTTTTGGAGAATTTTTCTAAAGTCAATGACAGATATTGGACTTGTGTTTTATGTGATTCATTTTCATTCAATAATTGTGAGCACCTTTTAATAAAATTTTCTCTCCGAGTATTTTCACTCTCTTTCAAAATCATAATTTCATTTTCAAGTGATTTAATTTTAATTTTTGATTTTTTAATTTCATATTCAAGCGTTGGACACTTTCACACTTAGAGCTTCCACTTTGATAGGTTTTAACTAATTGATCGAGCTGTTTGTTTAAATCTATCAAAGTATCTTTTTATGATTCAAGTTTGGTGTACTTCTCCCTAAGACGTTCAAAACAACCATTTACTTCATGGAAATATATAAGTAGTTCTGAGTGAGTAAGTTTTGATACCTCGCTTGGCTCATCATCATTGTTATCAATTATATCACCTCAAAGGCACAGATCTGCTTTCTTACTCTTATTGCTAGTGCTTTTATAATCATCATCACTTTTATTCCATGTCGCTGTAAAACTTCTCCTTTTTGATTTCTTTTCTTCGCCGTGTCAATTTCGAGGACAATTTGGCTTGATGTGTCCGGATTTGTTGCGCTTATGACAGATGATTTCCTGCTCTTCCGGGTTGTCCAGTGCTTTGGCTATTCTGCTTTTCAATTTCTGATTTAGAGCTGGATTTCCATATTTGTGATTCCACTTTTTGAATTTCTTCATTAATAGTGCCATCTCAGCTGCTCCATCATCACTTTTCGTTGTTCCTTTAAGCGCTATTGATTTCTTTCGAGTCTCACCTCCTTCTCGTTCTTCCTTGAATTTAATTTCTAGCTCGTAAGTGGTCAGATTTCCAATGAGCTCTTCAACTTTGTTTTCTTTCAAATCCTTTGATTCTTGAATGGCTGTAACTTTTGCTTCAAAATTTTGTAAAAGGACTCTAAGGATTTTTCGGACTATTTCCAACTCTATGTATGATTTTCCGAAAGCTGTCGATTTGTAAATGAGATTGGAAAGTTGTGCATACATCTCTTTAACATTCTCATCCTTGGCCCTCTTGAAATTCTCGTATTCGCTACTAAGCATTGCAAGGCGAGATTCCTTGACTTGAGAAGTTCCTTCGTGAGTCACTTCAAGTGTTTTTCAGATTTCCTACGCAGTTGGACAATGTGAGACACGATTATACTCAATATGATTCAATGAACAGATAATAGAATTCATGGCTTTAGCATTAACATTCTGTAACTCATTTTCTAGATCTTTCCATTGATCAATTGGTTTTTCAATTTCCTAATTATTTATTACTATAGTTGGCGCTCTGTTACCTGTCTCAATAGTATTCCAAGCATCAATGGTTTTCAGAAAAAAAATTATTCTATTTTTCCATTAAGCATATTCGCCATTGAACATTGGTGGTCTAACTATGGACTGACCCTCAGCAAAATCTTATTGAAAGAAGTCATTTTAAAAATTAAAATTTTTAAACAAAAATTGGTTTTTGAAAAAAAAAATCAATTTTTTTTTTAAAAAATTGCTTTTATTCCTATTTCTGATACGACTTATTGGATCGATTTCACCCTAGAGGGAGGGAGAACATGGTGATACTATTAATTATAAAAATTTATTGTGCAAGTATATAAAATAATCTCAGCATAGATATTAGTTGAATAATAGCAGCACAGATAATAGCAGAATATAAAAATGCAGAAATAGAACACACAAATTTGCCCAACTTCGGCAAAACCCTGCCTATGTGTTGCCAACAAGGTTTCTACTAGAAAGTAAGCAATCACGCTTACACACGTAAACTCGCGACACCCGCTATCGACTAGCATTAACTCTACACTCAAACCCTACCACAACTCAGCCACTGAGTTGCGAATTCTCGAACTGCACCATCGTAGTTCGTCACCTAGTCACACGACTAGAAATTAGAATGTTTAAAAGAGAAATTAAAAACACTTTAAAATAATAAAATAGATAAACCCTAATTTTAAACACTAAAGCCCAATATGATATAAAAAGAAGCCGGCCCAAATATTATGAAGTAATAAAACACTGTCCCCTTTTCTTTTTTTCCTTCGGCCGTACCTTTGCTCATGGAAAATGGCGTTCGTCCTCTTTTTCTTTGCTCGAAAATTAGGTCTTTTCTAAATTGAGGGGTGCCGACTAAATGTTGGTCGATTACAATTTGTCTATTGCTCTTATTTTCTTCGGCAATCGACTATTTCTTGATTCGCACACGGCTCCTTCAATTTGATTGAGTTCGAATTAAAATTGGTATGTTATTTTCTTTTTGCTTTTCTGGTTGATATGCTTGAACTCGATACCTTTTACTGCCGATGATGATTGGGTTTTATAGGATTCGAATTCCTATATTTTTGTTCAATTATATTCGTCATTTAATATAGTTCGGCCATTGATCTTCGTTTGGATGCTTAAGATGATTACCGACTTGTTCAATTCATATATATTTTGACTTCTCTCTTCTCATGGCTTGATTTCTTTCGTGGCCACCACGGCTTCGATTTTACTGGCATTTTCGGTTCCGTGAAATTCTAATGACTTCGGCTATGATGATAATATATTTTGTTTTCTTCTTCAACTTGTTTTTTTGACATCAATTGACTTCGATCATTTATTGCTATGATAATATTTGACATTGTCACTGACTATATGCATACCACTTGATCTGGTTTGATTGCTTGATGAACCCTAGTAGCACTTGAGTCTTGTTCATGTTTTCACTATGTACATTTGTTGAACTGTTGTTGATCTTCATGTATTGTTGCTTGATAAATTTGAATTTTCTCTGGTCTTCAGTGCTATGAACTTTCTGGACTTTGAGATGAAAATTGTAAAACCTGCTTCGTCATTTTTAAAACTATTGTTCTCTTCCAGTCATTGAAAAACTTGTCTGGGTTGCTCTTGCATTGCTTTGTCTACTACCGTGTTTCGGTTTACACGTGTTTTGTACATTTGCCTCCTATACCCGTGTCTCAATGATGCATTGAGTTGTTGTGTTTGAAACTCGAACTCTGTTGGTATGGTTCACTTTGACCTTCTGATCTGGTGCATTTAAGTCTTGTGCATTTATCTTTATGTTATTTATGTTCATGTTAGAACTGAGCATGTTGCACTGTTTTCCGTAGCATATCTAGATGTCTTCATTTAGCCTTGCTTATTGATGTTGTGATCCATAGCTATTTCTTGCATTTTTGTTCATCAAGTCTGCACTGTTCTTCATTGTGGAGATTGCTGCACCATGTAATTTAATATTGTTGTCTTTGATCATACTTTCAAGTTGACTGGTCTTGGTCTCTTGATGCATTCTAGTGAGTTGCTCTGAGCAGTTGACTGTTGCATTCATGTTAACACTTGAAGTTTACATGTGAATATGCTTCGAGTCTGAAATGCCTGCAGGCAAGGAGTCCTTGTACATTTGAGTCATATGCATGTTGTTCATTAGCTTGGTCTTATTCATAACTGCTTTTGTAAGATTGGCCATTTGAACTATTCCTGCCTTTGTTCTGACCAGTTCATTTAGACTTGCTTATGCTCTATAATTCAGTTTGGTTGCCATGTAAATGATGCATGTTTTGTTGACTTTGTTTGCTGCCTGGTCGACATGTAAATATGCATACTTTGATCATAACATTCATGTGTACATTTGAGTTGCACCTATGTTGAATCCAGCTAGTAGCTCGGGTTTGACCTTATGCTAATATCGTGACTTTATTTGTGTTTCACTTGAGTTGAACCCGGCTTTTGATTTGGATTTGACCTTGTGCTCACCTGTCCCTATAAATTTATCAAGTGTATATCGACGTGCATGGCATTGTAGCATGTACAAATACACTGTGCATGTCACAAGATATTCGTGTATGATGAATTCAAATTTAAATGATGATGAACAACCCAAATAACCAAGGCAAATTATATTTTCAAAATACATTTTATTTTACACTGAAAAAATATTTTCTTTTAAATTTTACTACGTCAGTTTATATTTTTGTGGATTGCTCAGATGCTGGATTTAATTTGGAATAGAGTTGAAGATAATATACGAGTGAATGTGTGATATGTAGTGAGATGCGTATGTAAATGATAATTGAAATTGTATTGTAATTAAAATTTTATATATACACAGTGAGACCTTACATTTTTACTATTCAAAATCATAATAAATATTTGTTTAAATAAAATATCTGTTTGAATTTAAATTCTAGCAAATATTTATTTAATTTTGTGAAAAATAAAATAGTACGTTAACAAATACATTCAAATGAATATATATATATATATATATATATGTTTATTATCATCAAACAAAAATCGTATACTTGCATATTCAACATGCTTACTTAAAAAATTTATTTGATTCGAGCACAACTGCGGAGAGAAAAGTTTTATTGCTGAAGCTAAGAGAAATTGGATTACCAGCCATGACATCTACTCTGGAACTAGAAATAGTGAAACACAAAGGGAGACCAATCGATAGTAAGAACAAATCAATTAGCAAACAATGCAAATGTCAAAAATCTACAAAATGGGATCCCTCTGCTTTTGATAATGCAAAAACTGCTAATGAAATTCTTTCTCAAGCTAGCGTGAACAAGAAACTGCCTCCTAAACAGAAAAAACCCAATGTGAAGTTTGATAAGTGTGATGTACATACAAGAAATTCAAATTTTAAATATTTAACTTACCTACCAGCTTTTCTACACCAATATATTGCTAACGTGGAAGATGTTATGGGAGATTGCAATTGTGGATTTCGTTGCATAGACGAACAAGTTACTGAATTAAATTCCAATTGGAGTGAAGCAAGAAAGTCGATAATAGCCGAATTGATGAAAATTTGGAATTTATATGTTAGACTTTTCGACATAACAAACTACGAAAAATTAAAATCTACTACCTGTTGCGATACTAATTCTTGTTTTAAAGCTAATTGGATGATAATGCCTGAAACTGAATACTTGGTTGCAAACGCATTCAACCGACTTGTGGTTTATATATCCAATCATCAAAGTTTGATATATTTTCCACATGAAAGAGGCCCAGGTCTTGGATACAAGCAACGATTTATTGTTTTTGCTAATATTCTAGATTACCACTTTATCAAATTGACGCTGAGGGAAAATGCGCCCATCCTACTTGTTGCTAGGTTTTGGTATAGATTGGCAACTAAAGAAGCTAAACTATGGAGCGAACTATACATTGATCGGAAAATAGAGTTTGTTAAACTGCGTCCATTGGATATGACCACAAGGGATGATCACTAATGTAATGAAATGTAAACATGAAATTTTTTCATACGATTCAAGTTGAAAGCTAATGAATTCTGTAGTTGGTGTTGATTTATATGTATTGATGTGGTTGAAATTTTGTGTAACGAATGATTCAAGTTTATTGCAATTCAAGTTTAAGTTATATTTGTGTGCATTATGTCAGCATTAGCATTCACATGTGTATAGACAATAAAAATAGGTAAACAAGTCGACATACAACTTAATATACAAGTTAGTAGTCATGGACTCTAGTCCACCGCTTTTTCAAGGTACAAACAATGTAAACGGTTGGTAAGTGTATTTTAAGGTTCAAACAGCATAACACCACCGAATCAAAAATTCAGCTATACTAACTCTAGATAGATTGGCATAACATCACCGACAGCACAACGCATGTAACGGCTAATGATAGTCGTACGGTGATTCAAGTAAACGACCAGAGAAATCATTTTCTGATTTGTAAAATACAATAGATGTTTGGCCATCTGTAACCGAATAGATAGGAAAACAAACATCAATTAAAGACCGTATAGTTATGAATTCCACTGACCAGAGAAACCATTTTTCGATTTGTAAAATACAACAGAAGTTTGGCCATTTGGAACCGAACAAATAGGAAAATGAACAGTTGTTCTAGGCCGTAAGTTTTTCAGTGCCACCAACCAGAGAAATCAGTTTATGATTTATAAATACAATAGCAATTCAGCCATCAATAACTGAACATATAGCGCAACATCTAGTTATAACAGGTCGTACGTTTATGAGTGTCGCCGACTAGAGAACAAAAACCAAAAGCGTTGCTATGACAGTTCGGCTATATCAAATCGAAAGTTTCTTAAAGGTAATGGCTGTTGTTGGCCGAATAGTGGTATAGAAGATTAAATTTAAAATGGAGTAATATATTCGGTTGGTGGTAACCGAACGTTTAATGAGTTGGACGGCTATTGTTAGCCGAACAATGATACAGATGCATATTTTTCAACTGAAGCATATCATTCAACTACAAGCATATCATGCAATTATATACGTATCATTCCACTAGAAGCATTCAATTACAGGCGTATCATTTCGTAGAAGCATTTCAATCAATTAATACCAAGCAAACACCAAACTAGATCGAACATCAAATCGATCATTCACTTAGTATATTCAAAATGTAAATACAAAATACCAACTGTTTCCAAACAGCCAAATAAAAAATACCCATTGTTTCTAAACAATCACATACAAAATAAACATTGTTTCCAACCCATATACAAAATAACCATTGTTTTCAAACAACCAACATGCAAAATAACCATCTAAATTTTAGGATCATTCTTTCTTTTTGCATGTTTCTCCCATTTATCAGGTTCGTTCAATGCTTTCTCCAACAAGTCAATTGCTTCACGTTCTACAGTAAGACACCGATTAATTGCTCTGACGCGAGTTACTTTGATATTTTTATTTAGTTTTTCTATAGCTTTCCCAACGGACATTCTCTGCATTAAATTTGAAAAAACATAAAATTCAAGTAAACATAAAACGAGTGAAGTCATAGGTACTCACCAAATATTATGGCCAGGTGTTGAAAAATGGGATGCGACACACTCAAATATCATGGCATGTACTTAGCCGCATAATCCCAAGGATCAACTACCAGAGTAGACCGTGATTTTATAGAAAGTACATGAACTGCTGAATAACGAAATCCATTGTCAAATACAATTTTATATTGATTAGCATTTCGACCTCTACGAGATTTGCTCAGAACCATTGGATTTGTGGGGATACGCTGAGCAATACTAAATTGACGTAGCACTCTATTGGGATAGTATGATTCCGCAATATCAAAACACAAAACGATGCTATTATAAAATGTGACTTCAGGCAAGGGGTAATGAGACCTCACAATATGGTATGGATCCCAACATACCTAAAAATAAACATGTTATTTACATTTATATGATTTGCAAAGAAAAGTAGGCATAATTATTTAACATACATCTTGCAGAGATAAATCGTCTAACTGTTCTCGAAACCGTATTATGGCCGCAGTTGTATCTCCAGATTGTTTCATTTGTTGCCATCTACACATGCTTGGCATCATGTCATCGTAATCTTTACTAGGAACAACATTAGGAAGCATAAGAAAATGATCATGAATCCAAGCCTATGGAAATATTAATTAGTACTTATTTTACTATTGGGTATATTTGTTGAATAAAAATAAAAACGACCTACTATCAACAATGTCAAGTAACCAGCCATTTGTTTTACGTCCCGTCTTGAAACCAACCCCAATTGACGATACAAGAAGGCTAATGCTCATATGCCCCAAGCTTGTTCATTCAAATGATTTACGTTCTCCAAACATCTTAAATACTACACCAGAATCTTCATGCCAACTTATCACAGAATAAAGTGCAACCTAATAAATATAGCATATACGTACGAGCAACAACTACGTAATCATCTTCATTTGCACCCTCTTTATTTTCTTTTCTTTAAATGTTTTCGGTAGAAGGTTGAGCTTGACTGATTGAGTTGTTCCTTTGCTACAACCTCGTCAACACTAAGATAATCAACTAACAGTTGATTTGGAAAACGATCATTTGCTTTCGCATAAATACAACTACCAACGATGGGTATTTTTAGAATTTGGGCGACATCGTCCAATGTTATTGTCATCTCTCCAAAAGGAAAACGAAAAGAATTCTTCTCGGGATGCCAACTCTCAATTAAAACTGAAATAGTCACGTAATCGACGTGCTTATATGAGAATTTTGCCAAATTATACAACCTGAATTTTTAACTTTCTGAGCAACTGCAGTTGGCATATCATCAATACTCCGTTCTTTCAACTTTGTTGTATGGCAAATGCATTTTAGCGGGCCTCGCTCCTGCAGAAACAAAAAAAACATATATTTTTGTATAAACTGAGAATTTTATTTGATAAATTGCACAAAATAATACCCAACTAACCTCGTGGTTATTCCAAATAGAAAATGCAATGTGTGATTTGAAACTTTTTAATAAAGACGTATTAACCGACATAGAATCGGAAGCTTTGCTAGAAGAAGGCACGCTCGATGGACGAACAACTATTTGTAATTCTACTTCTTCATTACGTGCATCATCATTGTTTAGTTCATCACCCGGACCACTTCCAGATCCTCCTTTACTAGAATCATCCCCCGAAGCACTAGAACCATCTCCCAAACCATGTTCAGTAGACTCAACCCCCAAACCATCATCTTTTCTATTTTCCTCTTCATTCCCACCTTCTATTACACCAGCCATCTTCCTCTTCTTCTCTAGTTCTACGGCCCTTGCCCGTCTTAAATAAGCAGTCATGGATTCTCGATCTTTTACTACAAACAACGTAATAAATCTTATAAATATTCATAATTTCATGTACCAAAAGCAATAAATTCCAAAGAGTGCAAATATATTTACTAATATAAATACAAAATTATAAAAATTCAATATAACAAAATGACTTATAAATCAAGCGTGCTACTATAAATACAAAATTATTAAAATTCAACAGAACAAAATGACTTATAAATCAATATCTGTAAGTGTGGTGTCAATGATTTCGTATGTGTTCATTCATAACAGACAAGTATTGACTTTATGTACAAATTTACTTAAAATCTATAACGATGTGTACCACCTCTAAGCAACTAGTTTTTTTGCTGTGATAGGAGTTCGGCTATACAAAATAGAGTGATTAGAATGAACGACTATTGGTGGCCGTATGGTGGTGAATGTAGCCGAACAAACAATTGCATACATTTTTAACTTTATTTAGTCCCTTAACGGTGGTCAGCCACCGATGAGCTATGGGTTGCAATGGTCATACAATGCTATGTAGTGTAAATATGCACAAAATGGACTGCTTTAATCGGTTGGTGGTAACCGAACGTTTAAATGTGGGAACAACTATTTATCTCCGAAAGGGTATAACTAAGGTGAATTGTGAAAATGTATGAAACATGGCGTACCGAAATTGCACTGTAGACGTAACACTATTGCTTGTAACACTATCGAATTGAAAAAAAAGGAAACAAATTAGGGATAGCGAGGCAGAATTACTCGATTGCGTTATTGAGGTCAATTTCTGGCTCCCTGCATAGTAAGACCACTTTTCTTCAATTTCTGGCTTCGCTGGAGGAGAGGGCAGAGAATAACGAGCAGATGAAGTGCGGAGGTAAGGAGTGAAAGGCGATAGTGCAAAAGGGGAGATTTGAACGAGATGAAGGGGAAGAGTGTTTAGGTGCCTGTTTAACAATTAAAGAAAAAGAAGGTGTTAGGAAGAACCTATGGGGGTATATAGTGGTGGCCTTTAGTGAAGGTGTCCATAAGTGGAAACATGGTACCAATAACAATACACTAAATCAAAAGATGAGATTTCCATAGTATTATGGTCATGTATATGGTAATGTAATTTACTCGTTTAGATTGGTCAAATGAAAAGGTTCTTCCTCCCTCTCATCGTTGTTCTTGAAAATCAAATAATTCTTCATTAGCATAATAAATCAAAGACTTTACATTATTAAAATATCAAAGCTTATCGACAATACATAGATATACATCATAATCTATCAAGCCTAATAGAAAGAGAAAAAAAGAAGAAGAATGACTGCTAGTTTCTTATTTTCCTACATCGTTATCTCTAAAAGAAATGGCTGCTAGATTCATGTCTACTGGCATTTCAAACCATCAGACTTTGTAACTAAAGTCATGAATTAGGGATTTTTGGTCTATTTATGTTTGTGATGTTTGTGTGATTGCATTAGGACTGAATACATACGGGTATACTAATATTTCACAGATGCATTAATTTTACTTATAAAAATGTTCATAGTTTTTTACCTGATACTATTTTGAATCCATAATTATATTATGTAAACCGTAAATATTTTGTCGTGAATACTTTTGTTTGTTAATGTAACAATTGACCTATTTTATTATCGCTGTAATTTACAAAAAGGGATGAATAAATATAAATTTTACCGGGTTCAAACATATGGTAGCAAAATAAAAATGGTAAGAAACTCAAAAGAGGAAACAAATTTGAAAAGATGATTAGAAATCTAACAAAAACAAAAACAAAAAACGAAGAAGAAGAGGAAGAGGATGACAAGAAATCCATGCTTAATAAACAACCAGTAACATCTGCATTTCATGTATGACCAATACAAGTAGGTTTTACTTAAATCTTATTCATGAATATAAAGCATATGACGACATATATATTATTTTAGAAAATAGGATTCATTTTATTCACTTTTGTCACTGAAAAATGCTCCTTTCGTTTAATGTTTTACTAGATTACTTTAGCAACTTATACATGATATACCATTTTCTCAATTCACTAGGAGAAAAAAAGAGAAATTCTCTAAAAATTTACTCAGCTTATCAAATTTCTCCATCAACAATGTTATACTCTAGTAAGAGAAATGTCATCAAACTAATCATTTAGACCATTAGCAACAATCTTTTCTATTCACTGCATTCTCTCTTATCGTTGGCAACTGAGCGAACGAGCGGTGCAACCAAGAAAGGAGGCGACAGTGGCTGGTTTGGGATAGGGTTATAATGGCAAAGTCTTTGCCATTATAAGTTTATAACGACACCGTTATAAACTTATAATGGTAAAATCTTTGTCGTTATAAGTTTATAAACCTATACACGAACCTAGTCACCATAATCCACTTCTCATCTCCCTCCTTCCCATTTTCAACTGAGAGTAACCCCCCATTTCACCATTTTCCACCTCGAACGATCCAAATTCATTAGCTTTTATCCAATTTAAAGCTCGTTTTTGAGATCCACACTCGAAGAGATGACCAGATTGCTAAACAATTTCGTCAAAAAGTTCATGCATGGAGAATGCAGTAGCAGCGGTGCTGGAGGAGTTGGTAGGAGCGGTGAAGAACAGAATATTGCACTGTATGGGCAGGAGCAAGGAATAGAAGATCCTCTAGAAACTGTCGAAAATCTCGATAATCAGGGTGTAGGCGAAGCAGAAGGCGGTCGCCGTGGTCATGGAGGCCATAGGGGTGGTTGAGCGGGTAGGACGCGTAGGATGTGGGGGGTAGATTTCCACTAGAGTCGCCGAACTTGATAGATTTCAGGATCCGATCTAAGCACGGCGAAGTTGCCTATGCTTTCCAACTTTCGCACCCTTCCAGAAGGTAAAGTACATCTCAGCACACAGACGAGTTTGGCTGTAAGTATTTCTTTATATGATTAAAATAATTGTAATATTTTATTAGTTTAAATATATAATATGATTTTATTTAATTTGAACAGTCGCGAAATATCCGTTCACGGGGTTCGTTAGCGAACATGCTTAGATACTTTCATGCACATTTGACAAATAAGGATAGAGTCGTAGCACTATTAAATGAGATTGGATTTCACCATTTTCTAGGTAATCTAATGAACCATTTACTTAAAAAACTAGTTAATTTATCACTACATAATTCAACTTATTATGTACTCTATAATTTAAGAAATCAACAATATTATAAAAGGTGACGTGAAATTGTGCGTAGCTATTACTTTACAGTGGTATAAAACCACCCTCAATTTCCTTACGGTGAGCTAGGAATTACACCGCTTGATTTCTCCATGCTTACCGGCATTAGCATTGGAGTAGCTGCTTTTCCATTGCTTCCATATGATGATGCTTGTTGTCGTGATCCTGAACATGTTCACGATCTTCTACCTCATTTTGACGCTTCCGCAACATCATATCAGGTCGGAGGCACTATTAGAGTCAGCACTATTCGTGCTGCTATGGACAACATACGCAGTCACTACTCCTGATGATGATCTGGAGCTTGCATGATTATTTTTCCTATACCTCATGGGTAACCTGTTTTTCAGCAAATCGAGTAATTTGGCTGTTGGGTTTATCGAGGTCGTATCTGATTTGGATTCAATGGTGCTAATCTATATGACTGAGGTACGCCTATTCTTGCTAACTTGTATAGATGCCTCGACATACAGTGCACCATTTTAGACGCAAGGTTTCATTATTTGGCTTCTGGGAGTTATTACAGTACTATTACTTTGAGTATTCCAGGACTTTTTATTTCGTCACTTTGACTTCTAACACATCTACTTTTTTCCCCGTTTGTCATTTTGGTGCATGGACAATAGGGGCCCAGGGATAATACTTCCCGTCATGTTTATTTGGTTGCACATAACCAAATTGATTTGAGGATGTACAAACACTAGATTATATGTCATCCATTTCATGATAGTATATCTATTGGCATTGATTTTTATAGAGATTGCTGGGATGCTTGTCGGGAGAAGATTTCCACTCCTATCTTATCCCTCGGCATTTGGTGCATATTAGTCTCTTGGTGAGGGTGTTAGAGACAGTTGTACGACTTTGATGCTATTACCGATGATTCATACCCACATACCTATCGCTGTATGAATTACCCCTCAGGGCAGCTAGACCCGGCGAGGGCGGGGGGTCAGTGGCCGATCGAGGGCTTTGTTATTACCTATCAATCATACGTTGACTTCTGGCGTAGTTTTTACATTGGGTCCACTGATACCATTACCCATGCAGCGGCGATAGATTTAGTCGGTTCATCTGCTATACTACACGGCATACATCCCCTTGCCGTCGAGGATCTTAACCAGCCCAGTCAGGGTTACCGTGCACTCGATCACGTGGCTGCAGCTTCTCTCTTCGGATGGACCATGGTAGTTCCTACCATTGGACCAGATCGTTATATTGACGTATATCATCCTCTAGCATACGATCATTACTTGGATCCGAGCCAGATATCCTACGCCGATCTATATGATATGCAGATGGGGATCCGACATACAAGATATGTAGAGCATAGGCGTAGCCTAGACTACTATGATGGTGAGCTACGTTGGTAGGCCGAGGCAACAACATGACTGCATACATAGCTGGAGGAAGAGCGTAAGAGATTTGCTGACATGCAAATGTACTATGAGCATTTAGCTGGCCCGAGCAATGGTGGAAGTGGTGATGATGAGAGATGTCGTCGACGTCATACATGTCCACGTACAGATGGATGATCTTATGTATTGTATTTCATTTCTATTTCTATGTTTTTTCTATTTTATTCTTTTGTTCTTATGTATTATATACCTATTGTATTTGGTTTGTATATCGATGTTATTATCATTCATGTTTCTGTGTAGTTGGTGTTATTGTTCAGGTGCTATGATGTATGATATATATGTTGTATTCAGTTTATGCATTGACGTGGTTCTTCTTCATGTTTATGTGTTGTTGGCAACCGTACATCATTGTCCAAGATATTGTCTTATTGTGAAATCAGTTCATTTGAATCACTCGAACTGTATTCAAATGAGCTAACACCATTGAAAGCCATGTTATTTGACTAACACTACAAATATATTTATGTAATAAATAACTAATGGAAAAAATGGATTATATAGGACTGGTGGAAAGATTTGAAAAGGCTAGTATTGGATTGTAATTATTAATATTGATTCGCATGTTTATTGAAAACTAACACAAGCTATTCAATCCGTTTGGAAAGTGGATAGGTAATGTTTAAATTTATTTTTATTGGTTTGTTGAAAAAGTTCAGGTTAAGTATTTTTTTACCATGTTTTCCTATACTAAAGTTAGGATATTTCCCTTGCTCTCTTCTTCTCATAATTACCAGTTTGCCATTTTCCGCTTCCTTTCTATATATTTACATACCAGTTCACATCTGCTTCTTCACAATCATCTACTCCATCTTCAGTACTATCTAATTCTTTCTCACATTCATTTACATCTCGCGCCAATGCTATCCCGGCCTTCTTCTATTGAGTCTAATATAGGAGGTTACGTGCCTACGGAAAGTCCACGAACCAATGAGGATTGACTTATTGAGTATCAAGAGCAGAACTACGAGGACATTCGAACCGAGTTCCTAGATCTTAGCCAATTAAGACTCCAGAAGGAGGTTCAACCTGCATAAGAATAATAAATTAGGCTCCATCCATATGAAGCAGAGATAAGACTTCCTATAAACACACAAGAACGTTGGGAAGTCCGTAATGAACGGTTTTAGATGGACTAGGAAGTTAACTCTCCTCCATTACTATATTGTGTTTGCGGAGTGTCAATTATGTATTCCGTTGTGTGAAGCGGAAATGACATTGGACGACACCATTACAAATGTCATAACTTTCCAATTGGTTGTGGTTTATAGGAATGGATTGATGATCCATTCCATCATCGAGCGGTGGAATATGCAAACGGACTGGAATAAGAACTAGCCGTCCTACGTGTAACGACCCATATTTTTGATAATTAAAAATATTAAATTAAATAAGATTTTGAAATTTGATATGGTGAGGAATTAAAATTTATGATTTATAAATGGTAAATTATTAGAATGTAAAGGAATAATGTTGATATAATGTGATTGATAACTATTTTAATGAAATTGAAATAATTGTAAAGTTAAATTGGTGATAACGGTAAACAAGGAAATAAATTAAATGTTGTATTAAATGGTGAGATTGTATGTATTTAATTGAAATTGAATATGAAATTAGTGATGTGTAAGTAGTTATAACATTTGTTTGTAAATAATAAATTATAAATATGATTAGAGTACCTAAAAGTGACAATTGTTTATTTATCATCTCGTTTTAATATGTTGAAACAAATTGGAAATCGATGTGAATTAGTATAATTAAATGTTGTAATTAATACGGTAAAAGATGATAACTATAGAATACGGATGAAATATCATGTTAACTAATGTTAATTATATTCACAGGGCATTGTTGATTGAATAATAAGATTGTAAACCAAAATAAATGAATTTATTGGAATTTAAATCATAATTGATGAATTTATCGCAATTGCAATTCAACGTTGTAATTTTTTATACAATATATAACTATTGAAATTAACGTGGGAAATTCATTTTAAAAGATTATAAATTCCTGGATAATCAAGAATGATAAGCTTATTAACTTTTGAAATTGAATTTGAAGGTTATTAAACCAATTTAGTAATAATTTATTTATTTAATGTGCAAAATAGCAATTTTGGCCACCTTCTCGGATTTCGACGAATCCAGTTTCATCGGATCCGTAATAGTGAATTATTGCAGGATTTCAAATTTCGTAGCGATCGGACTTGTCGTTTGATCGTGTGGACTCGAAGCGCGCAGAAATCAATTTAATGAATTCAATTAGAATAAGCTGATTTTAAAAGCTAACTTTTGTATACAATGGAATTTGGGTTTGAAACTAGTTCCGTTGAGTTTAAAAATGTCGAAAACACCTATTTTGATATATGGGATGACCTAATTTCATTTGGAGAACGAAACGGCCTTTCCGGATTCGCGTAATCATTTCGACCGATCCGATATGTTCGTTCATTATTATCTATCCTTGTCCATATAAATAGATTTTGTTTCTTTAACCCTAGCAGCCTTTTTATTTCTGTACGTATCTTTTCTATCATCTTCTACTTCATCCTTCTCAATGGCTGCCTTCCAAAACCCTAAAATCAATTTCAAATCAGAATTTCAAAATTCAAACTCCTCAAACCATAGCAAATTATATATCGTTGGAAAGCCCTCGACGAGCGCAATCTTCTATAGTGATTCATTTTTTTAATTTGATGAATCATTTGGCCTAAAAACGACGATGAACCTCGATTGTGGTGGAAAGTCTTCGTGGTGGCGTGGCATGTCTCTGTTTAATGGCAGCTGTTGGTTCAAGATCGAACACGACTATGCTGTAGCCTAAGGCATGGTTTTCATGAGGTAACAGAATTGCTCTTGGCTAAAATTTAATTTAATTTAAATTTTAAATCTTCTAATCGTCATAGCCTTTATATACGAGCTCGGATACACGCGCGATTTTCTTTGTTGCGATCGCATCAGAATTCTAGACATTATGGAACTGGTTTGATTAGATTCTGAGACTGTTAGAATTTTGGATCTAATTATGATTTTAAATCGACTGAAAATCAAAGGTGGGTGTTTTAACCCAATCATGAATCTAAACTATCTTATGCTAGTTAAATTTAATTTATGATGTGATTAGAAGTAGTTTGATTGCTGTTTCGTAATTTAACTTGACATTCGAGTTTAATGTGAATTTATATTGAATTTAATTTTCATTTAAATTAATATTGAAATTTAATTGCTAGTCAAATCCTTGATAATTGTAACTAGTTTATTTATTGTGATTTAATTGATTGATTTGAATGATAATTGTGATGGATGTTTAATTGGTGATATTTAGATGATTGGATATTATATTTATTTTGTATGTTGTTATCACACTGCAAGTTTCCTTAGTTTATTGTTAGGAAAATCACTATGGGTTGAAATGATATATACCCGAATATACTTATAGATTAGATAAAAATCATTATGGGTCAATATGATAAACTCAAGTGATTTTATGGAATTTGAATTTATTTGGGATTGTAGCTTGAAATGATATATACCCGTAAATTTAAAATTTATTATGGGTTGAATCGATATATATCTGTATCACTTGAGCATAGAGTAGAAAATTATATACGGATACCAGATTGGTTAAATTAAATGATTTTTAATTTTTAATTTTTGAATCCAGTTAAATGATATTTTGAAATAAAATTGGATTTATGTGAACTAAATTGTTTTCAAAATCTAGTTTAAATGAATTGTTTACTGAATTTAAATTGAAATTTTAAAGTGGAATTTTGAAAACTGAAATTTGTCAAAATTGAGTTATTGTAAACGTTTGAATATTTAAACTCTGTAATCTATTGAATTTGAAGTTTAAACATGGATTTGAAATCGATATAAATTGAAATGGTTTTAATAAGAATTTGAATTGAGTTTTGTTAATTGAAATCTGATAGGGTCTAGATTTGTTGAAATGGAAGAAACAGTGTGATTTGATATCAATGTCAAATTAATTATCTTTAATATAAATTGTTTAAATATCTATTATTTTAAAATTTAGATTTATTTATATTTTAAACTATTTAATATATAAACCATTTCCAATAATCAAACCATTTTATATTAAACTATTTTAACTATTTTAAATCTATTAAATTTATTTTAACTATTTTAAATCTATTAAACTATTTTAACTATTTTTAAATCAATTAAACTATTTTAAACTATTAAAATATTATAAACTATTTCTAATATATTAACTCTTTGAATATGTGACCCATTTTAATATATAAACTATTTTAATCTATAACCTATTTTTAAGATATAAGCTATTTTTAATGTATAACTATTTCTAACATATAAAATATTTTAATGTACAACCTATTTTTAAAATATAAGCTACTTTAATGTATAACTATTGCAATATATAAACTAATTTCAAAATTCAAACTGTTATGATTTAGATTCATTGGTTTTAAATGTGAATAATTAGATATGATGGTTTAACCTATTTTATGGTTTTGATTTTGAAATGAATATAAATTAAAGTGAATTTTTCGAAAGTGAATAATGGTTTCGAAAGTGAATAGGATTTTGAAAGTGAATATAATTTTGAAAGTGATATGATTTTGAAGTTAATATGATATATTGATATCAATTATGAATCGGTTTTGAAAATTTAAAAAGAACCAATCGGTGTGGAATAAGTGTTCGGTTGTTAAAGAGACCGGGATCGGATATTGTCATACTTTCTGCCAATACCGAAAACCACTTTAACAACTGTGCACGTGGTGGAGAATGCAGAACGAAGTAGGATGGTTTAGCAAACAATTCTGTATGAGGTACGAACACAGCCCAGACCCCCGCGGTCAGTTTGATGTGAATAAAACAGGGGCCATGCCGAGCCAAGTGAGGTCGCACCCCAAATCGAGCATATTCTTCGATATCATATTTATTACTTTGTGATTGATTTGGTGGCCACCCTCTAATTTGAATTTGGGAGTGTGTCTCAAGGTGGAAGGTAGTAGCTGTTATGCGTTACCATCAGTCCAAATCCGCAAAATGGTAGTATCATACCCTAAGCATTGCCTCACATGCCTTATCGAGTCTATTACGAGTTTGGTTTGTACCGTACCTATAGAGTGCTCCTTGAGTAATCCACCGGTTTGGTGGAGCTTATAGTATATATATATACTACAGGAATATATAAAAATTATTAAGGGGGATATGGTAATGCTTTAACGCTATTTTAATACTTTACTTTACTATAGACATATTATAATAGTGTATAGTGCTATGTATGTGGATAGTATAACGGATCCTTAGGAGATGAGATCCCAAACATCTTTTAAGTTATTGCATGCTTGTTAGACACTAGATAGGAGATGTAAAATCTCGTAAATATCTCTGCAGCCATTAACACTAATATTTATTTACTGTTGATTTGACTTACATAAGGTCTTTTAGTTCTAACTCAAGTGTTTTACCTTTTCATTATGCTCGGGTCAGCCTGAGCATTTCAGTGTTGAAGACTGTCTTTTTGGAGGACGAAGACGAAGATTTAGTATATTATTACAATTTATTATATCTATTCCACCGCATCATGTTGTTCTACTGCATTATTTATTTACTTTCTGCTGTATGTATAACTCTGATCTGTATTGTAAAAGTGTAATCAAATGTTATTAGTAAAACAACTTCATGAACTGTTTATTGATTATTATATTTTATCATTCTGCTGTGAGATTCTATTTTTTTTTCTTCTTTTCTCTTCTTTTATCTTCTTTTTCCTATTTACCCTATAAAAATCCTCCCTTTTGAATGATCTGAGTCCGACATGTGTTTTTTATTGTCGATTTGAACCATTCAAAAAGATGTGTCGTTACAAGTGGTATATGAGCGAGGTTTAGCAATAACCTTAGCTTTATGAGGTCTGACTGATTAAAGATAGGTTAGTAATACCCTAGAATGAGTATTTTTGAGTGTGTATATACGAGAGAGCATACTTTTTAGTGTTATAAAACGTTTTTATATTGTGTTAATTTATTCTGTTTAGTATTTATATATTCTGGTGGTACACAGGACGCTATGACACCGATAGGAATTTCTAAACACTTAATTGGGCAGACCAACATGATATTGTTTTTGAAATACAGGTAAATGAAATAATTTTACCTAGTACTATATTTTGTATATAAAAGAATAAGTTTTATAAATGGATATATTTGTATGTGATATATTTGTTTATTAGGAAGTGAATTTTATAAATATTAGTTGTAGAATAGGATTTACAAATAAAGTAAATATAAATTGGAAATTTGAGAACTTAAGTCCGAAGTTTTGAAATTTGTTTTAAATTTTTTTGGAATATAATATTAGAATCATTTGGAAGTATTTTTGAATATAAATATTTTCAAAGTGGTATCAAAGAAATGTTTTAAAGGAATTTTAAAAGAAAATAAGTTATGTACTCCCCTCTTCTGTCGCTGGAAAATAATCTCAATGATGAGTACATGCATCATCGATATTTATTTTTGAGTTTCAAAGTGGAAAGACCACTATAGTAGCTTTACTACACATTTGATTTGATAAACAAACCTTAATTTTAATTTCTAAATATGATTGGATATATAAGAGCTATGAGTATATATATCTATATATTATTTCAAATGATTTGAAATGAACACGACATTTAATTCTTAAGGTTCTACAAATTAGGAATTTCAATTATTGTAATAAAATAAAATCTTAACTTTTTAATGGTCTGAAACTTCTAAAATGAAAAACAAGAATTAGATGACTTAATGAAATATATAAGAAATTGGAAATTTGAAACTTGTAAATCAAAAGATATGAAAATTTATAAGATGTAATTATTGAACATTTTGTTAGCTAAAATGAATAAGATAAACTTGTGTAACATTCAATTATATTCTTAAAACACACACACACACACACACACACATATATGTGTATGTATATGTACAAATACATAACTTGCCAGAATTGTTTAAAAAGTTGTAATGTTAAACATGCATATGTAACAGAATAATATACAAGTAAAACTTAAGTAATGAAATGTTCTATGGTGAATAATATTAAATAAAAATCAAGTTATATAAGTAAGTTATAAATCGGAAATTAGATTTGCAAAGAAGCTTATATAATATTTTAAGAATCGATTTATTGATGTTCTAAATAATTGAATGGGGAATAAAATATGTAGATGAATGTAAATTAACAAAAGATGACATTGCATTAATGAATGAAAATAAGTGAAAGTAAATGATGAAGACGAAAAAACAATTGAGAAAACTTAAATAATGTGTCAAATTCTTGGTTGTTTTGCTTTATGGGATGTTTGAGAAAGGATAGTTCTAATTGTTCAAGGTCGTATGAATAATCTATTAAGTAATTATCTAAGACTGTTGAGCGTAGGGTATACTTGATAGTTTATTTATCACCTTGCATGATTAAAGGTTTCTGAACCTCAACAAGGCATTAGTTTTGGTTGCTATGGATGTATGTTGGATACTTTGATTGCATATAATGGCTCTACTGCTTTGTTTGCATATGTTTTGTGTTGATTTGCTTTTGTTACTAATTGAAACAACTAAATATTTCTCTTTTACGTAATTCTCACTATTTGGATTATATAAGTGAAATACAGGTTATGCAAGCAATAGCTATTGCTTTTGGTTTCATAAAAATAAAGTTGTTTGCCCGACAAATAGGTACGTTTTCGGATTAGTGGTCTTGTAACGATATTTTATTGTTTCTTTTTTGGCATAGCCGATGAGATTGAATGCACCTCTATTATTTTTATTATAACAGATAATAATACAAGTGGAACAGGAGATAAACAGGATGACTATCTACAACGAAAGCTGGCATAAAACCAGAAAAGAGAGCTACAAGATCAAATGACAAAAAACTCAGCATCAACCGCAAGCCCAACAGAGAAAGTGTTCCTGAAGAACACAAGTGAAACTGAAACGCAGAGCAGATAAACCCAATCATAAAATTGAAAAAATAAATATGCCCTAAAAGCTAGTAGCTGGAAAAGAAAGTCCCCACAATAGAAGCATACAGAAGCACCAAGCAGTCAAAACCGCACCATAATGCTAGCGAGGCCAGTGAAACAAGGAAAGCAACCAGGCAGTAGTAGTAGGACAATGAAAAACGAATAGCATGCACCATTGCAACATTTAATTTGCCTACTCTTACAATGACCATAAAGCAAAAACGAGCTAAGAGTGTTCAGCTATTGAGTTCAAGAATCCCTTCTTCATACGCCTTGTCAACGGGCCAGAGTTAATTGTGGGCAAAGCGATAGGGGATGAAACATCAACAGTCTCAACACGAGGAGAAGCAGCACGATACGCTGCCGGTAGACGAATATGCTCATAGCAGTTGAAAGAAGGCTTGACCATGGGCTTTGCTTTAGAGGAGGATGGGGTAAGTTTAATAGGATCAAAGGAGGAAGGGTTCAGCATCGCTTTGAGGTATGGGTATTTAGTGTTGCAGGGTGTGACTTCGAAAGGGCTCAGAACAGACGAAAAAGCAAGTTCGTCAGTGGAATTTATGTTGTTGTGCAGAACCGCATTTTCGAGCACACCATCAACAACATTAACATGAATATCACTTTCGAGCACAACTGGAGGGCAAGGTGACACATATCACCTACATTGAATTTTCTACTTAGTTCAACTGTTTCTCCCTCTTCTACTATGTCATAGCCATGAAGTTCAGATGAATTCTTTTTAGGAAGGGTTAAAGAGCGATTCGAATCCTTTTCCTCAGAGACAACGGTCAGGTCTACACCAAAACCGGTCACAGAACAAGGATTGGGATCATAATCTATCATAGAACCAATGGAGTTAACAACAGCACTCAGCACCACCAAATCATTTATATTTTCATTATGAACTACACTACTATTTGTGTCACTGTCCATTGGGCATACTGCATCATAACTTCCAAAGGACAGTTTCGTTTGGGAGATCTAGCAGAGGAACTACCAGTTGGTGTAATTTCTTGCCTGTCTATACTAGCTTCATAAATTGAAGGAAACATATTCATCTTGTTAGGAACTAATAGAACATCTTCCGTTTCTGGTAACACTTTATCTCCTTCACCATTTTCTTTAAGTTGTTAGATGCTTTATGACTGTCAATAATAGTATTAGGTCGGTTGCACTTTCCAGATGCGTTGGTTTTTCAAAAAAAATTCTTTACTTTTACCCAAACTTGCTTTTTCCTGAGTTTACGAGGAGTCGAAGCAATCCCTATAGGAACAATTTTATCCATTTCCGCGACAACATCATAACTCATTTTAGAGGCATCATAGCCAAGTTTTACATCTGACTTAACAATTTTATTTGTGTCATTTGTTTTATCACATTCCCTTCCTTATTGTGCCTAACACAACCAATCTTATCATGACCAAAAACATTACAAAAACTACAAATCAATGACTTCCAAAGGTATTTCACTTGCACGTAGTGGACCGAACCATTCACTAACTGAACAGGGAACTCATCAAGGAGGGAGTGATATGGGGTGACCTCTGCCATGCATTTGGCATACTCTAGCCTATCAAGACTTTCAGTGGATTCATCCATACATAAAAATTCACTTATTCTAGACGCCAACTAGCTTATTCCTAACAGGGACCATGCATACATAGGTATATCATACATTTTTATTTAGATAGGGACTTTCGTAATGGAATTACAGTTATTACCTGTAGTAGAATCCCATGGTTTGACGATGAAAGGCTTATTTCTCATGATGACGGGGTCAGCTTCTAGTATTTTCTTTCGGTCTTCGTCGCTCGAGAGAAGAAAGAAAAACAAAAGGCCATTTGATTTAACTCTGATGGTCCCCTTAAGCTTCCAGAACCACTTAAGGAGGAAGATGACCAAGGAGTAAGGAAGAGCGTCGTCCAAAAAAATCCAACGAGGTAGTTGTTCCAAACAGCATCACCAGCTGATAAAATTATTTTCCCCATGGTTTGGGATGTTTGTTTTTGAAATATTATATATATATATATATATATATATATATATATATATATATATATGTATGTACTGAAATTATTGATATTATTATTTTTGCGGATCTATTCGTACAAAGGCGACTCTGCCGAAATTTTCTTAGAAATTTTTTGTGAAAGTGAAATATTTTCAAACTTTTATTAATCTTGAATATGAAAGATTAATTGGTTATAAATCGACTGATATATTTTATTTAAAATACTTAATTATGTGAGTTTAAAATGTTTATAAATTTAATATTTCGAATAACATTATATCAAGTTTCTTAATTTCTTCTTTTCTCTTTTCGAGGACAAAAAGTCTTGAGTCGGAAAGGGTGTAACGATCGTATTTTTCGATAATTAAAAATATTAATTTAAATAAGATTTTGAAATTTGATATGGTGAGAAATTAAAATTTATGATTTATGAATGGAAACATTATTAGAATGTAAAGGAATAATGTTGATTTAATGTAATAGATAACTATTTTAATGTAATTGAAATAATTGTAAAGTTAAATTAGTTTAAATGGTAAATAAGGAAATAAATTAAATGTTGTATTAAATGGTGAGATTGTATTTAGTTAATTGAAATCGAATATGAAATCGGTGATGTGTAAGTAGTTATAACATTTGTTTGTAAATAATAAATTTTAAATATGATTAGAGTACTTAAAAGTGACAATTGTTTATTTATCATCTCATTTTAATATGTTGAAACAAATTAGAAATCGATGTGCATTAATATATAATTAACATGGTAAAAGATGATAACTATAGAATAAGGATGCAATATAATGTAAACTAATGTTAATTATATTCACAGGGCATTGATGATTGAATAATAAGATGTAAACCAAAATAAATGAATTTATTGGAATTTGAATTATAATTGATGAATTTAATGAAATCGCAATTGAATGTTATAATTTTTTGTGCAATATATAACTATTGAAATTAAGTTGGAAAATTTTATTTTAAAAGATTATAAATTCCTAGATAATCAAGAATGATAAGCTTATTAACTTTTGAAATTGAATTTGAAAGTGATTAAACCAATTTAGTAATAATTTATTTATTTAATGTGGAAAATAGAAATTTTGGCCACTTTCTCGAATTTCGATGAAACCGGTTTCATCGGATCCATAACAGTGAATTATTGCGGGATTTCAAGTTTCCTAGCGATTGGACTTGTCATTTAATCGTGCGGACTCGAAGTGTGTAGAAATCAATTTAATGAATTCAATTAGGATAAGATGATTTTAAAAGATACTTCTGTATACAATGGAATTTAGATTTGAAACTAGTTCCATTGAGTTTAAAAATATTGAAAACATCTATTTTGATATATGGGATGACCTACTTTCGTTTCGAGAACGAAACGGGCTTTTCGGGTCGCCTAATCGTTTCAACCAATCCGATATGTCTGTTCATTCTAATCTATCCTTGTCCATATAAATAGATTTTTTTTTCTTTGACCCTAGAAGCCTTTTTATTTCTGTACGTATCTTTTCTATCATCTTTTACTGCATCCTTCTCAATGGCTGCATTCCAAAACCCTAACATCAATTTCAAATCATAATTTCAAAATTCAAACTCCTCAAACCATAGCAAATTATATATCGTTAAAAAGCTCTCGACGAGTGCATTCTTCTATAGTGATTCATTTTTCAATTCGATGCATCTTTTCGTCGAAAAATGAGGATGAACCTCATTATCCATTTCTAGGGTTTACGATCCAACGGTGAATCGTCGACCATAGGACGATCGGAGGGTATATACGCATATAGGATGATTTATGGAATCGATCTATACGATTACCTCTTACCGTAGTCGTCAAAGTTCACTGGAATTTGATCAAGAAGAGGTGCAGCGGTGGAGGCAGAATTGGTGACCGGAGGTGATCAATTTAAATTGAGTTTTTTTGATTTGAAATCTGATAGGGTCCAGATTTGTTGAAATGGAAGAAACAGTGTGATTTGATATCGATTTCATATTAATTATCTCTAATTTAAATTATTTAAATATCTATTATTTTAAAATTCAGATTTATTTAGATTTTAGACTATTTACTATATAGACCATTTCCAATAATCAAACCATTTTATATTAAACTATTTTAACTATTTTAAATCTATTAAACTATTTTAACTATTTTATATCCATTAAACTATTTTAACTATTTTTAAATTTATTAAACTATTTCAATCTATTAAACTATTTTAAACTATTTCTAATATATTAACTCTTTTAATATATAACCTATTTTAATATATAAACTATTTCTAATATATAAACTATTTTAATCCATAACCTATTTTAAAATATAAGCTATTTTTAATGTATAACTATTTCTAATATATAAACTATTTTAATCTATAACCTATTTTTAAAATATGAGCTATTTGTAATGTATAACTATTCCAATATATAAACTAATTTTAAAATTCAAACTGTTTAAAGTAAGAACAGTTATGATTTAGATTCAATTGGTTTTAAATGTGAATAATTGGATATGATGGATTAACCTATTTTTTGGTTTTGGTTTTGAAATGAATATGAATTAAAGTGAATAATGTATTCGAAAGTGAATAATGATTTTGAACTTGAATAGGATTTCAAAAATGAATATGATTTCAAAAGCGATATGATTTTGAAGTGAATATGATATTTTGATATCAATTATGAATCAGTTTTAGAAATTCCAAAAGAACTAGTCGGTGTGGAATAAGCGTTTAGTTGTTAAATAGATCAGGATTGGATGTCATCATTCTCTTTGCCAATACCAAAAACCACTTTAACAACTGTGCACATGGTGGAGAATCTAGAACGAAGTAGGATGGTTTGGTGAATGATTCTGTATGAGGTATGAACGCAGCCCTGACCCCCACGGGTCAGCCTAATGTAACTAAAATAGGAGCCATGCCGGGCCAAGTGGGGTCGAATCCCCGATCAGGCACATTTCTTCGATACCATATTTATAATGTTGTGAATGATTTGGTGGGCACCCCTCGATTTGATTTTAGGAGTGTGTCTCGAGGTGGGCGATAGTAGCCGCTGTGCATTATCACTGACCCGGATCTGCAAAAGGGTAGTATTTTACCCTGGGCATTGCCTCGCATGTCTTGTCATATGCCTTATCGAGCCCATTACGAGTTTGGTTTGTACCGTACCTTTGGAGTGCTCCCTGAGTAACCCACCGGTTTGGTGGAGCTTACATTATTTGTATAAACTACGGGAATATATAAAAATGTGTTAAGGGGGGTATAGGTAACGCCTTAACGCTATTTTAATACTTTACTGTGGACATATTGTAATAGCGTATTGTACTATGTATGTAAATAGTTCAACGGATCCTTAAGAGATGGAATCCCGAACATCTCTTAAGTTATTGCACGCACGTTAGACACTGGATAGGAGATGTAACATCCCGTAAACGTCTCTGAAGCCGTTTACACTCATATTTATTTACGGTTGATTTAACTTACATAAGATCTTTTAGTTCTGACTCGAGTGTTTTGCCTTTTCATTATGCTCGGGTCTGCCTGAGCATTTCAGTGTTGAAGACTATCTTTTTGGAGGACGAAGACGAATATTTAGTATATCATTACTATTTATTATATTTATTTCACTACATCATGTTGTTCCATTGCATTATTTATTTACTTTCTGCTGTATGTATAAATCTGATCTGTATTGTCAAAGTGTGATCAAATGTTATTTGTAAAACAACTTCATGAACTGTTTATTTTATTTTTATATTTGGTTGTTCCGCTGTGTTCTGTGTTTTGTTTTTTTCTTTCTTTTCTCTTCTTTTTATTATTTACCCCATAACAATCCTTCCTTTTGAATGGTTTGAGTACGATATGTGCTGTTTATTGTCGATTTGAACCATCCAAAAAGGTGGGTCGTTACGCTATGTGATAGGCTACATGCATTGGAATTTCAGCGTGGTGGTGGGCATAATCAACATGCTAAAGAATGCATTATGTTTTTTTTGTATGTTTAAGTATGCTGTGGTCTATTGTAGTATGATGAAGTTTATCGTATGATGTGATATATTCAAGTGTGTCGTTCGTTTAAATATTTCTTTTGTTGTATGTTTAAACATGTTGCGGTATGTTAAAGTATGTTAAAGTATGTCATATATTGTTGTGCGTTTAAGTACATAATTTAGTCTCCAAATTACATCGAATATTTACAACTCATATTACTATAGATGGACATGCATTAAACATATACAAATCATAGAATTCAAGTTCCCCAAACTAATACTCATGGAGATAAGTAGACTTAAGACAGTTAGACAAACACATAGACATACATCGTTCATTGACATACTACTCACTCAAACTATCTAATATAGTTTACCTACAACTCGTATGCAGCATGACCAATAAAATGTGTTTGATGATCCATAAAATACAGGGAGTCAAAAGTTGATCGGTCATTTTGATAAACATTGTCTCATTCTACCTCGATTATAATTTTTCGATACCTCCTGCAAGCCCTAGTAAATGTAACGAATCTACTCCTAATATCCAAATTTTGTCTTCTTAGCATACACTCTGGATGGTTGTTGTAAGCTTCGTTGACGGTGATTTTAAAATCTTCGTCGACATCCTCTTCCATGTGCCTTGTATCGGCCTAAATATAAGCTTTGATCAACACCAAATAATCATGGGCGTCCATGACTGATTTTCCATTTGCAATCCTATGAACCTCCCATGTTAATACTTAGTGTATAAATAGTAATCATAGGGATACTAGAAACCAATCAACGGCCTCTATAAACGGACACTGTAGACATTACTGTCATATCAATTCTAACAGTGTAGCTACACTATAGCCATTATGGCCTTTGGAAACGTACATTATAGCAGTTACTGTCTTGTCATTTCCAAAACTGCAGTCATACATACTTTATAGTTTATACGCTAGAGCTATATACACTCATATTACTGCCATGTCATTATAGCATGTACACTTGCATTATAACCTGTCATTTTTTGTTTTGAAGCATGTGCACTTGCATTGTAGCATATGATTTTTTGTCTTGTAGCATGTACACTTGCATTATAGCCTGTCATTTTTTTGTAGGATGTACACTTGCATTATTTCCCAACACTTTATATGATGTCATTTTTTTATTATGTAGCCATACCGGTTTTTATGTAATCCATATATATTGCCTCCTACAGCTGTATATACGTGCAATTCTAATCTAGTCTAACACACCATTGCAGAAAATTAAACAAATTAATAACTCAAATTACTTACCACTCGACAACCATGAATCCTAACCTATACGACCTGTACTACCAAGACATGAACCAAAGCTATGGTAATGAATAAGAAATGGATGATGAGGCGGCAGAGTTTCAAATTCAACAAGCAGCGGTCGGATATTCTTACTTTTTTGGTGAAGGATCTATGAGCAGTCGTCGTGGTAGTATACCTGGATGGATTGACCGACGATATAAGAGGGACTATAAGGATGGATATGAAAGGTTGATGAGGGACTACTTCATTGACAATCCAACCTACGATATAAATTTATTCCGCTGTCGATTTCGGATGAGCCGAGATGTTTTCTCTAAAATTTATCTTAAACTTCATGAAAACAACCCATATTTCACTTATAGGCTAAATGGAGTTCTATGAGTACTAGAACCTGGACATTCTCCCCACATTAAAATCTCGACTGCTTTACATATGTTAAGCCATGGAACAGCTGGTGATCATATGGATGAATATTTCAGAATCACATCATCTACCACAACAGAGTGCATGAAGGAATTCTGTAAAACAGTGATTGAACAGTTCGACGAGGAATACTTATGAACACCGGGACCAAATGATGTAAGCTAGATACTAGCTAGAGGAGAAGCTAGAGGTTTTTCGGGTATGCTTGGAAGTTTGGATTGCATGCATTGGGCATGGAAAAACTATCCAACATGTTGGAAAGAAATGTTCACAAGACACAAAAAGGTGCCGACAATGATCCTTGAAGCGGTTGCAACCGATGATTTATGGGTTTGGCATACTTTTTTTGGAGTACTAGGTTCGTCAAATGATATAAATGTTTTAAAACAGTCATACCTATTCTCTGAACTGTCTAACGGAACTTCAGCAGACGTTACATATAAAGTTAGTAATGTCAAGCATCAAACTGGGTATTACCTGGTCGATGGAATTTACCTAAAGTGGAGAACTTTAATACAATTTAATACAAGACATTAGAATACCAACAAATGACAAAGAGAGCTATTTCACCAAAAAAAGGGCAAGCTACAGAAAGGACATCGAACATACGTTTGGTGTCTTGCAAGCAATGTTTCAAATTTTACGAAATCCTGCTCGATTTCATGACGCAAGACTTCTATCTTAAATTATATATGCTTATATAATAATTTATAATATGATTGTAGAGTCCAAAATAGGTGGGTATAAAAACCGAAAGACTAATTACTTGGACATGTTTAAGGGTTTCAACAAAAGACCCGATAGAAACAAAAAATCAATAGAGGAATATGTTGCCATGGTACAACATATTGAAGATCAAGCTGCACACTTCCAATTGTGCGGCTAGTTGGCGTACCATTTGTGGGCACACAGAGGAAGTAATAGTAGGAATCCTTAGGCGTGCATTATAGCAGTTGTTTCTACAATATTACTAGTTTGTTTTGTATTTTCAAGTTTGTTTACTGTATTATGTTGATGAGGTTTTGAGTTTGCTAGTTTGTTTACTGTATTATGTTTTAGGATATGTATGTTGACGATTACATATTATTATTATGGAACTTGTTTAATAAAATGGAGTACGAATTTTATTAAAAATACATAATGATACCATAAAATTTTATCAAGTACAAAAATAGTACACACATAAATCAAAAGATATTTAGAGATACTACAGAGATTCAACACAAGTACACATCAACCATTGCAATTCAACCGCATATCTAAAACTCATCCTTATACGAGCCATTTCCACTTTCACTGCCTCAAATTTCTTATATGTTTCAAACTGCTCGGTTACTAGTTCTTGCTGTAAAGGAGAAAACTTACTGAAATCATAAGTCATCAGTTTGATATAATTCTTCTCTGGCATCAAAGCTTTCTTTTCCTCATAGGCTATTCTTCTGAACTCTCGATCGTTCATGATAACTTCCTGAAACTCAGCTTCATTGCGGGTTCTTTGAGCTGAAAAAGTTGGATCTATGCTTTCTTTTTCCTCTAGCAGAAATCTCTAAAGTTCCTAAAAATCTAGAGAATTCTGCACTTCCCTGCTCCAACTGAATTAACTTGTTTCTACCAAGATGTCGTCCGCCATTGCTTCCATATAGTGGAGACCTTCCTACGAACTTGGATCGCTTGCTGGACTTGAATTGAAGTAGTCCATTCTTCTGTCTTTTTCTTGTTGCTCGAACATGAAGTTGTTTGGACTCTTCCATTTCTGTAAACTAAATAGAAGCCCAAAGCACTCTTGAAATTCGAATGGGTTGATAGGACTTACACAATCCTTTAATTTGTAAAAAAATCCAACAGCGTATGAATATACAAAACTAGTTAAACTCATTACAATATCAAAGAATTTTAAAACAATATTGTACTTTTTTATGTCATAAGGAGCGGCACCCTTTGCTACCTATTCTACAATTTGGTAAGTATTGCCAAATAGTTTTGGCATGCGGAGTTCATAACCCGATAACCTCCTCTGAGTGATCCCCATGTTCTCTTCATCGATTCCAAGATATTGTAAAAATACGCAACTCTTTCCCAAAATTTCTGACCATTCATATTATCGGCAGATATACTATCTTGCGAAATGCGTGTCCATGATTTGGCGAGTAACATACTGCTCGAAAGTAAACTTAACTTGCTTTTTTCTGCCGTCAGCTGTCGCTCCTTCGTCTTCGGCATTTTCCTTCTCAATGTCTTCTATGCCAACTTCTGTCTCCATTGCAAGTGAATCTGTGCATCGTCTATCGAAACACCACTTAAGGATTTCCACTTCTTTTTCTTCTTGTTATATTCCGAGCTCGGCGGCGCAAGAAAATCTACAGCTGCTTCTTTATTGCATTCTTTGGTATTTATTGCATCTTCCTCTTGGTTTTCATCTTCCTCCTCCTCCTCCGAAGTATTCACAATTTCTGTGTTAGCATAAGTATTGCGTGTATAATAAAATTGCCTTTGGAGATTCTCGTCATTTTTTTAGTTTATATAAAAGTAGGGAGGGGAAAGAGTTACTTTGGATGTTTACTTTTTACCGTAGAGTTCAAGGGCAAATGAGCAAAGCATGCTAACTTTGATTAAAGGCTCAATACCCCTAATATCAGTTTTATTAAATATGGAGTGCTCATATAATTTTGTCTTCTCATATCCAAAATTGGAGTACCGGTGACAATACCCAATATCAAATCAACATTACTTGTTCGATAATTTAAGTGAAAGTGAAAACGAACAAACTACGAGTATGAGAATTTTGAAAAATAATAAAGATAACTGGATGAATGAGGAAATAAAGAATATAGTGTAAATATAAAGAAAATAGTAAGGTGCAAATTTTAATTGTTTTTACTGTTCTATTTTATGACATGTATTTAATAGAATATCCCATTAAATAGATTGTAATCTATAACCTACATGCAATCCGTCTTAAGTAAAAACTTCGAAATCATCAAGATATTTAACAGCCTAACATCATTATAACATTATAACATAGAATAATATCATTTAAAACCTGTTATAGACATATCCAATATTTTAGCGATGTTATCTAATGTTATCGTGATGTTTTAAAAATATCTCATATCGATTCTTAACCGATTCGTATCTAGTACCGATAATAACTAATTTAACTTACAAACAAATGGAGGCTTGGAGAACTGAACAATGTAAACTAAACCTGTAGATCTCAACAATTACTATCATTTTCTCTTCAAACTACTTAAACACTCTGCTTCATTATGAAAATGAAATAGATGTGAACAATCATCGATAAGGAAATTTGAGCGAAAATGTGTATAATTCAAGGAAATAGTGTCTGATCGAAGAATGAACGTTTTAGTGACTTCTAATATGATAATCAAATTTGATAAGGAAATTCTTTAAGCGTTTGTTACATGACTCTATACCTTGAATGGTATTATTAATCTAAAGGCGCACATATGGTTTGTTTATTATAGACACGTGATGGATAGGTTTATTTTATTATGGACTACACACAAGAGAAGAGGGAAAGAAAAAATCAATAAGTGATGCAGATAATTGACATCCCAGTGATCCCACCATTGCTTCAATGAGAAAATTTTGTATAATTAACTTCCTTATTCTTGCTAACATAGACCGGAGAACCTATAGTTGTGAACTCAATAAGTACAACAAACATTGTTATACACTTATACTTGCAAAGAAGTTTGTTTTAACCTTCCTTTTTTCCTACTAAAAGGAATACACGTGAAGGTCACATGGATAGTATAGCCCTTACGTAAGTTGTTCTCTGGTATGATTTGCACAGTTACTGTTTCTAAATTTAGTGTTTTTGATATGAAAACTTTTCTATAACGTAGTAATTTAAGTATACATCTTACCAAATTCAGCATTCTCTAAATATTCAGCTTTAAATTAAATATCTAATATATTAGAATTCTAACTATAGAGAAACCTAAATTCGTGCTCATTTGTTCTTATGAATAAACAGGTAAGATATGAAAAGGGATAACAAAGAGTTTATTAGGCAACAAATTGTGTTAATCCAATACGTATGGGCAAAAAATGAAATAGAGAATATGTACATAAATTCCATTCTTGTTAAATCCACTCCATAATCTATTAACAGAAAATAAAATAGTTTTACTAGTAAAACGAGAGTTCATAAGATGCCATGATCTAATAAAACAACCAGATTACTAAAATAGAATTAAATTCATCATTTGCATTACCTTTGCTACTTGTTTTTTTAACTAAATGATTGATTGATATTTTAAAAGTAAACAACGATCATTTGATAACAAAAATTATTTACGCAAATAGAAATAATATTCAAACGACATGAAACATGATCTAATGATGTAAACTAAAGATTGCAAAAATTATCCTTATTTGATATGATAAGAAACCCTGATTTAATGATGTTTTTGATAGGAAAAAGACAATTTTATGACATTCGGATTTTTCCTATACTCAATTTTTATTGAAAAGGAAATGATTACAATAGAAAATTAAGTATTGTAATTTTACTTCTTTCAGTCTAGAATCCAATATTATGAAATCATTTATAGCTATATACACTTCATACTTTTTTACCAAATTAAAAACACCAAAATTACATATAAAAGTCCAATTATTTTAATTAAATATGCGCTTGTTCGAAGATTTTTGTATACGCATGTCGAAGTACCCACAATCTAATAGAAAATATTCGCATGCTTTTCAAATCTATCAAATAAAATTTTGGTTTTACAAATAACAGATAATGACAAACTATGGGCCAAATTTAATAGAATGAACAATAGTTGTTAAATCAATAAGTAACGTTACTAGATACTTCAAAATACTCTTTAAAAATATTTTCAAATCGATCAAATTTAATCTTTTTGTTGTTAATATCTCAAGGCGGAGAAAAAGAAGGATAGAAAACGACTGTTACAACAATATTTAATATAAACCAGACCACCATATCATGCTTATGATAAACTTCTCTATATGTTCTTTACTATGCAAACCCATGTTATGCACATGGAGTTCACTACATAATTTATTCACCACTATATTTTTTGATCGGTTGTTATATGAAGGTAAAAGTATATGCTTTTGAATTATAATTTTTTTATCTTTTTATTAAACACTATTAAAAAACTTTTGTTGATAAATCTACTTGGTAATCTCGAATTCAAAAAGTATAACTGGCATTTTTGGACCACAGCGACTTTATAAAATAAATGTTAACATCAAGTATTTGTTATTCTGAACTTGGTATGCATTACATTGCTAAGGCTGACTACTAGTTTTCATGTCCAAACGATATAAGTTTAATACGGGTTTATTCTATGTTTAACATATAAATTTTGATATGTACGATGTTTGCTACAATAATAGAATTCTAAACCTAGAATATATAAAATGTGTTGTAAGTTAAGTAATGTTTCAAATTTGGTTCAAAAAAAAATGAAATTTCAATATTGACACCACTATACTTTAAAAAAAATTGGGTGCATACTTAGTGGTACATAGTTGCATTTCTCTACTTTTTTACATAGACTATAATAACTAAATTAGAAAAAATATATCATAATAGCTAAAAAAAACATATTGTCTAACTCATATAACCTAACATGACATGAAAATAATACATTATATTTCATTAAAAATGGCAATTATATCAAATGATGTAAGAAAACACAATCAATGAAACAAACTATTAAAAATAAGTTGTTATTATTAGAAAGAGTTGTAGTAGATGCTAATATTATAATACAAAACAAAGTATTTTATAAAAGAAGTACCTACATATACATAGAAGCAAAAAATATTGAAACAAAAGTAAGAATGTTTTGTGGTAAAATAATGATTTTATAAAATGCAAGAATAGTAAAGTAATTTTTTTTTTATTGTGAACTAAAATTCATAGAAACCATTTTTACTTAGAGATAAACTATTCATTTCCACAAAAATTATAAATAAAACTTACATCTTTATTACTTGCTTTAAATGCCTTGTCAATTTTACTTAGATCTATCATCCTTCAACAAACCATTGTCACTTAACACCTAACTTTACATTCAAAAATATTTTTCATCTAATTTTGACTTTTTTATTTAATAATTTCTCACTTTTACCTTATCTTTTTTATTATCTTTATTTATGAAAAAATTGACCATAAGTTTTTGTCAGAGATTCAATCAGAAATTGACATAAACTCTTTTTAGAGTATCAACTCAACATCGGTACTAACACTTTCAATATTATTCATTTGCACATCAAATTATCAAAACGAATACACGTTTTGTAATTTACAACACAATCAGCTTGTTATTCATGTTTGGTATTGTGACGACCCACATTTTAGAAGGTTTAAATTGACAATAATCCACACATGTCCAACCCAAATAATCTGAAACATAAATAGTCAATGAGGTTAATTAAGAAAAATAAGAAAAGAAGAAGAGAACAATCATGGAATCTCGCAGCGGTACAATAAAATATATAATAATCAAATAAACATTTTATGAAGCTTCTTATATTATACATTTGATTATAATTTATACAACATTTATAAATAAAACAATGCAGCAGACAACACGGTGCAAGGAATAATAATAGTAATAATATACCAATCTTCGTCTTTGTCTTCTAGAAAATGATCTTCAATGTGCTGAAATGCTCAGGATTGACCCAAGCTGAATGAAAAGACAAAATGCTTGAGTTATGACTAAAATATCCTAATGTAAGTCAAATCGATATCACATAAAACATGAATGTAATAGTGTCATAGATATTTACAGGAATTCACATCCCCTGTCTAGTGTATAACGTGCATGCAATAACTCAAGAGATGTTACGGGATTTTCCATCTCTTAAGGATCCGTCAAAATATTTATATATAGTATAATACGCTACATATATAATGCCTAATCAGTAAAATAAATATTTTTCTTAGGGTTAAGACTTTACATTAATCCCGCTTAACGCGTTTTTAAGCATTATTGTACAGGTTGCATTTAGCACAACCAGTAGCACATTGGTAGCCAATGATGCGCTATAACGATCCGCTATTTTGGACTATTCGCATCCGCACATGTCGGACTTGAATAATTCAAAATACCGAATTGTAAATTTTAAATTTTGGCAAAACTCAGATATACAATAAATAAATAATCACAGAATCACAGACACGGAGTAGTAATATGCAGCGGAAGTAAAAGAGATAGTAGTTCATGAAGCTACTATATAAATATATAAGATACATCAGAGTTTACAACCAAAGTCTCGAATATAATAGTCGAATACAATAATCAGAATACATCACTGGAATCAACCGAATATCTGAAAGCTGGGAAGATAGCTGGATCTCCAAGCGAAGCTCCAACTCCAAAGGTGAGCCTCGAAAGCTGGTACTCTCAGTCTGACCCGAGCGTAAAGCAAAACACAAAACACTCGAGTTAGGATTAATATTCTCATATCAATAAATCTAACTCAAGTGAAATAGCAATCGAAATATAAGTAACTCAAAGGATGTTGGAATAACCATCCTCTAAGGATCCGTTAAACTATCTACTATGTAGTAATATACGCTAAATAGATAATGTCTACCAGTAATATAGAGTATCAAAATAGTGTTAAAGCGTTACCATTATCCCCCTTAACACATTAATGTCATAGTCTATACAGCACTGTAAACTCCACCGTAAACTAGTGGGATATCAGGGAGTACTCCATAGGTATAACACAAAATAAATTCGTAGTGGTCGCGTATATAGGAATACAAGTATGACAAGGCACATGAGGCAATACCCAAGGTAGTGAAACTACCGTTCGCCTGATCCAGACTGGTGAGAACGCATCGCCGCAGCGATCGCAACACCGCGAAACAACACTCCTGAAATTCCGAGGGTGCACCAATCAATCACAAGTAATGAGTAGTAGTTACAAAGAAGTGTGTTCGCTCGAGGTGGCTAACCCCATTTGGCCCGGCACGGCTCCTGATTTTAGTCATTTCCAATTTGACACAAGTGTCAAAGCTATCCATTATCGTTCTCTTTCTTCAATCATCGCGTACATCATTCCAACCACTTCATTCTGGATCATCACTCCGCGTATAGTTATTAAAGTGGTTTTCGGTTTAGACAGAGAGTATGTCCATAACCGATTCCGGTCTCTTTAATAACTTTCGTAATTATTACACCGATTGGTCGTTTAATAAATTTCAAAACCAAAACAATTTCAATTTCAATTAGAATTCGTAAACCATCATTTCGTTTGTCTTTCTAAATCAATTTCCAAAATTTATGTTCAAAACTTACAAATTACCATTTCAAATCTTATAATTCGATTTTAACTTTTATTTAAACAATTCAAATATTGATTCAAGTTCGTATATAAGTTTCATCCCAAAATCATTTAAAATGGTTTAATTTTCATTCAAATCAATTTAAATTCATTTATCGATTTCATTCAATGTTCGCTAAGTAAATTTATCCTTCAAAACAACTTCTATTTCAATTCCAATTCATTTAAATCAATTACTTACGTTCAACTTCATTATATCAAAACTTCAAATTGAAATAAATTAAATTCGTCAAATCAATTCTTTAAATTACAATTCTTACGTTGATTTCAATAAATCCCATTCATTTCAATAAATCACATTTTATTTATTGTTAAAGAAATTCAATTTCCACCTATTTATTGACTTCGTTACACATTACAAACTCAATTAATAAAGAACTAAATTCCACATAATTGAGAAGTTTCAATTTCACTTATTAACTTACTTAAATAATTTCCCAAAACTTAACAAATAAAGAAAGCCAATTTCATTTATTAACGAAGTTCAAATTTCACTTATTCAAAAGTTCAATTTCTCTTATCAAAGAATTCAATTTTTAGTCAATTATAAATTAATTCAATCTTATTCAATTATTAAAATTTCAATCTTAATTATTAATAATTTCAAAAGTTAATCACAAACTTGATTATCGATTCAAACTTAATTATTAAATCATTTCAACTTGATTATAAATTCAACTTAATAATTTCAAGCTTAATTATAATTTCAAACTTAATTATAATTTCAAACTTAATTATTAAATGTTTTCAACTTAATAATTTCAAAACTCAATTATTATTAATTTCAAATTATTTATTAATAATTCCAAATTTAATTATTAAATAATTAAATTTCAAACAACGTTCTTTCATCAATTACTACGATAATATTTGCCTCATATTTCAATCTTTACATTTTCCTTTCAAAATTCAAATTCCAACTTCATTTCAAACTTATTCTTTACTCGAATAAAATCATTATTTTATTTTTAAATCAAATTATCGACCAATCGGATTTTTACTTAATTCTCTATCCTAGGTCAAATTCATTTGGGTATATATCATTTCAACCCGATTCCATTTCCAATTCACAAATCAAAACATAGCAAAGGGAACTTGCAGTGTGATAATAGGGATGGTGTCAAAGTAAATAAACAAACAATAACAACAATCAATAACAATACAATAATCAATCCAAATAATCCCGAAATAATCGTATTAATTCACATTGTTATTTGTGCGAATTAATATAATTATTTCTAGAATCTACACTAGATTAAAGATTATTACACCAATCTTTATGCGGTTCTTCAATTTTCATCAATTATTCAATTTCATACTTAAATCAATTAATACAACATAAATTTAAATGGTTCAAGGGTAATTAACTATTTTCCTACACGTCAAATAATTAAACATTTAAGGGGTCATATTTCAAATTTAACTAATCAAAATTCAACGCATATGTCGATTCAAATTTTAATTATCCTATGTCAAATTCAATTGCATAGTATTTATCACTTTATACATTTCAATTTAACATCCAATGTAAACAACAAAAATCAATCAATTATCAACCAAACAGGATTACCATCGTGGAAATAACAGATAATGGTGTCAGATGTCAAAGGTGAACTGATACATAAATAACAGTGCAATAAATAATAGCAGCATATTTCAATTGTCGTTTCAATTGAAATCAAATTTAATAAATAAAAGAACATTAATCGTGAGTGATTGCTCACCTTTCGAGGCTAGAGAAGAACGAGACTCAGATGAGTTACGAATCCAAATCAAAGCTAGATTGAACGCGAATTTGACAAGCACAGCTGACAATAGAAATTGACGAAATTGAATCAGAATTTGGATTGGTAAATTTTATTTTATTTTATTTTTATTTTTGAAAATCAAGGATCAAAATCAGTTTTGATATAACAGAAATCAAATATATTATATTATTATCATTACCCTATTAGAAATCAATACAACAATATTAAAATAAATAAATAAATACATATATATAAAATTCGACTTATTATATTTAAAATTAATTAGACTCAAGATATAACCACATAAATAAACTCATATATATATTCAATATCTCATGAATGTCCTAGGCAGCAAATATTATTATCAAGTTCATGCTTGTTGTCATGTTGCATATCTAGGTTTTGCATTTCAAAGGCACGTTAGAAGATTATCATAAAATATAACAACTTAGATACGACAATGAATCACACGTTAAAGCGAACTATCTATTTTTTTTAAGGATATACGTTTGCTGTAAAACTCTATAATACTTAAATAATGTACGAACCAACGAACTCATATACACTTTTATATGAAATCATACGTAAAATACTTTTGCAAACTAACATACATATAAGTAAATTACATCAGTATCTATATTTATACTAATAACCACGGGTAGATAATAACTTATGTGAACTGACGTAAGCAAGCTATATATATATATACCCGAACACAGCTACATAAAACTTATATAATACATATATCCAATAATATTTTCACATCCTGTAAGCTTTTTAAAATATATAAAGTTCTACAGTAAAAATAACTTTCACGAAATATGGACAAAGTATTATATACAACATATAACTTAACCTTATGCAAAACTGAACTTGCAATCAACAGACAAAGGACACTATAATATATATATACACACATTTATATATATACTTTTTTTTAAAAAAATCCAACAACAAAACACATATATTTTATATAACTTACTAAAACAAGTGTACATGCATATATTACTATAGAAACACATCACATATATAAGCAACAGCAAAATAGTTTATAAATTCAAACAGCAAAAGCGAAATATATATAAAACATTTATAAACTATAAGTATACACACTCATATACATAGTTACCTTAATAATATGGGTGCCGCTGCACGAGGAGAAAGAGGAGGGGTGTAAGCGAAGTGCGGCCATCGGCCAGAGTGCTTGGCTGCCATGTCGAAAGGTGTCTGGCCGAGGTTGATAGGAGAGAGAGAGGAAAAGGAACGGGATGAGGTGTTAGGCGGTGGTGAGAAGGATGATGATGCGGCGATGATGGAAGCAGGGAGAGGGAGAAGAGGCCGACGTGGTGTAAAGGGGTTCGACTGTGGCCATGTCTAGAGCGTGGGGTGGAGTGGAAGGTACTGAGTGCCAAGGAAGGAAGCACGCATGAGAGAGTGGGAAAGAATGAGGCCGCATCTTGGTATGTAGTGCTTTTGTGGAAAGAAATGAAGAAGAAAGGAAGAGCAGGTAAAGGAAGTAGGGGGAAAGATTAATGTAACAGGGAACGAATTTTTTTTTTTTTTTGTAAAATTTTCAAAGCAAATAGACATAAATGGAAACAAAAGTCAAGCACAAGAATTTAGGAGATGTTAATGCAAACAGCTGTATTTTTGGAATCATAAAAGGCTATGGCTGTTCAATCTAAACGGTGGAATATGAAAAGATGTAAGGAACCAAAAGATGCAAACCGGTAACCGATACGGTGACCATTTACACCGATTCCGCTTCGTACCGAACTTCAAAATATAGAATTGAATATACCACGGAGATCAGCATGACGAGACGATCAAAAGGTATACAGATATCAGTGATTCGATTGAATTATAAAAATTCGAAATTTTATACTACGGAAAATGCATAAAAATCGCAGAAAAATAAGATCGACGGAGCCAAAGATGTCCGAATTTGGAAAAACGACAAACTGACAACTTGCTCAAAAGATGGTTTAGAATTTTTCTATATAAAAATATTTTGGTTTTGAAAAAGTTTTATTTTCATCGCTTTTTAACTGATTAGATTGAAGTAAATTTACGCGCGAAATAAACTTTCGTATTTTCGGACGAAAATTTACCATTTGCTATATTTAACTAGACGCATTCCAAATATCAAATTTATATTTCAAAATTTTATCGTTATAAACTTTCACAAAATTTCAATTACATACGTTACTAGAACCTGTTAAAATTTACGGGTCGTTACATGCGCCGTGATACGACAACAGTAAACCAAAGTCATAGTGGTCTCATATAGGATAAAAGTATGACAAGGCACATGAGGCAATGCCCAATATAGGATGCTACCAGTTTGGGTTGTAGGGTTGGTGGTGACGCAACGTAGCCATGACCATCCACCGCGTACATCCATTCCATATCATGTCAAAGAGAGACTATCCCAAAATCAAGATGCACCAAACGAAACCAACAACAAGAGTAATAATATGAACCATGTCCAAGAAAATCGAAGAAGGATGTCCACTAGGGGTAGCTAGCCCGTTTGGCCCTATCAAGCCGTTCTATTTTAGTCATTTCAAATTGGCACAGGTGCCGGGGTCTGTCCATCATCGTTCTCTTTCTTCAAATCCAGCAAACGACACCAAATCCAAACATTTCATTTTGGAGTCTTCTCCGCATACATAGTTGTTAAAGTGGTTCGAGTATTGATAGAGAGTATGCCAATAAGAGGCTCCGGTCACTTTAACAACCAAACATCGTTTTACACACCGGTTGGTACTTTTATATTTTGAAAAAAATTCATACTTGATATCAAGATATCATATTCGCTTCAAAGTCAATTTCATTTCGAAATCATCATATTTACTGCAAAATATCATATTTACTTCAAAATTAAATTCAAATTACAGTTAGGTTACAACTTCAATTTAACCTAATTCGTATTTAAATCCATGATTTAAATATAAACAACTCCCACCCTGACAAGTTTGAATTTTTTAGAAAATTGTTTGAATAGTTTTAAAACAATTTAAATAATTTAATGTAAAATAGTTTGAGTATTGAAATGGTTCATATAGTAAAATAGCTTGGAAAAATCAAAATAATTTGAATATTTAAAAAGATAGATTTCAAATAGTTTATATTAAAATAATTTTATTTGAAAATAGTTTCAAAGTCAAACTGATTCGGTTCCAAATCTTCCAATTCGAATTACTTTCGATTTCTGTTTAAATCGATTCAATTCCAATTTCAATTCAAATTAACTTCGATTCCAATTTAATTCAAATCAATTTCAATTTCAAACTAGTTTCAATTTCAATTTCAAATCGATTCCAATTTCAACCTCAACTATTTTATTCAATGGTAAAATTCCAACTCAATTCTCAATTTTAAACCATTTCAATTTAGTGGAAAATAGGTATACAGACAAACTTTGAAAAAAATTTAGGCTGAAGGACAATAAGTTTCATTTTTAGGCTGAATGACAAACTTTAAAAATAATTAGGCTGAAGGACAATTCTAGTTAGAACTAGCATTTTGTAGTATAAAAACTGAATTAAATTCTAGTGAGAACTAGCATTTTGTATATTGTAAAAA
The DNA here is from genome assembly GCA_030765085.1 of Allium cepa. Classification (NCBI taxonomy): domain Eukaryota; kingdom Viridiplantae; phylum Streptophyta; class Magnoliopsida; order Asparagales; family Amaryllidaceae; genus Allium; species Allium cepa. Next base: position 639,377,287 of record CM060939.1, on the reverse strand, counting down.
CTAAATATAATGCTAGTTAGAACTAGCATTGTCCTTCAGTTTATTTTTTCTCAAAATTTGTCCTTCAGCCAAAAAATGAATCTTGGTGTCCTTGAGGCAATTTTTTTATCAAAGTTTGTCCTTTTTCCTAATTCTCTCTTCAATCTATATCAATTCGGATCTCGATTTTCAAAATAACGATTTAAATCATTTGAATCAAATTTTTATTCGATGTTCAATTAAATGTCCAAATGTTTTAAAATAATTCAATTTCGAGCCAAAGTTTGAAGTATCAATTTAAATCTCTTCTTCTAATACGAATTCGAAATTCAAATAAAATTTAACCTTCAAACAATTTTTGATTTCCATAATTCAATTATAACTTTAAATTCCAAATTGAATTCTTTAAAGGATTTCTTTTAACAATTTTATATTCAACATTTCAAACTCGAAATCAATTCAATCTTTATAAATTCGATTCTTATTTCTTTAAATCAAAGTCACTTAAATAATTTCAAAATCAAGAGTTATAAAATTATTTAATTTAATCAATCCGATGTCCGTATATAATTTTCTATCCTTTAGCCAACTGATCCGTTATTTCAATTTAACTTCAAGGATGGATATATATTATTTCAATCCAAATCAAAATGTCATAGGTATATATCATTTCAACCTATTTCTTAATTCATTCGAAAAAATTCAAATAACAATTATATACTGCCAAATGGAATACACGGTGAAGACGGGATATATATAAAATAAATAAACTTCTAACCATCCAATATGTCAACCAATAACATTCATTTCAATCAACATCCGAAACAGCCACTAATCCACAAATATTACATAGTTATCAGTATCGGGTATTTTACTGGCAGTTAAATTCCAATTCAAAATTTAACTGTCAATTTTAAGTTATACACTCAATTTATACGTCAATTTCATTTTCAAATAGCAGACAATAAAGTTAGATAACTTCACGATCTCAATTTAATGAACATAAAAATATTATAGTATGCGTGAGCATTAAAACACCCACCTTTTATTTGAAACTGAAAATATTTCAGCTTCAAAAAAATTCCACTTCCACTCCATGCTGTAAATGACGTCGATACGATTCCAATGCCACTTGTTTCATCCAAAACGGACCTCGTATGCAAGAGTTACAATTTTTATTAATATAACGATAATATTAAAACTAATTAACTAAAGAAAAAAGTTAAACACTACCTATCCTGTCACGTTCATCTCCTCGTTCGCTTCTGTTCCCAAGTAAATCCATCACACATGTGACATCATCCATCGCGCATGCAACCCAACACGACCGGACCACCATCCGATAGCACCCACGCGCTCGCCTCATGAAACTCCACCACCGCCTGTAGCGCGGCCCACTCCAGCACCTCCATCCACATGCAAATCAAGGAAAACCATGCGACAATCAAAGCCAGATCCTAGCGATCTCGAGACGTAACAGCACGATTCAACCATTGGATATGTAGATCTCATCGTGATCTACGTTTTCCCTTTTTAAAGTTTTGATTTCGTTCGAGAGATAATGAGGAGAGAAGATGGACAAATTTCGGTCATTAATTGTTTTTGAACGAGCTGCTGAAGCTAGGGTTTGATGGAAATGGAAACAAATGGCTTATGTGATGACCCGAAATTTTTTTTAGCAATTGAAATTGGAATATTCAATTAATTTTGAATATTTAAAAGTTAATTTTAACTCGAATTCGAATATCACCAATTATTTGATAATTAAACTATTGAATTAAACAATTTGAAATTGGGTAAAATGTGGATCTAGAATTCTAAGCCTGTTAAAATATAATTTGAAGGCTTATAAAATTTATATTGATAGTGCCGAGAAAAATAGAAGGGTTAAAAATTGAAATTAACAGTGATCTGTGCAGTTTTAAAATTTATATCGTTTAAATTGAATTTAAATATAGCCTTCCGAGGCACAGTCTCGGAATTCGACGAAACTAGTTCCATTGGATCCGTAATATTGAATTATTATCGGATTTCAAATTTCGTAGTGGTCGGAGTTAGTATGTGAGTGTACGATATACAAACGCGTTGAAAATTTAATTCATAATAATCTGAAGAAATTTAATTTACTTAATTAGTCTAGCTTCTTGTATACGCCACCCTATCCTACCTTTCGTGCAATCAATAATCAATATCCCGTGTCCTTTGTAGTTAACATGCGTTCTCTTCCTTTGGAAGATAAATCATAGCCGTGCATCTTCTAGAGATAATCGAAACAAACGTGCTCCAAGGTCCCTCTCCAATTTCCTTAGTATAAGATTTTCAATTTATTTTGCGCTAATTATCTTCAATTTTCTCTGCCAAATCCCTTTCAATTTCGAATTCCGTATACTTGGTCCCCAGGATCCAAACATCAAAAACCCTACCAGCCCTAAATCAACGCCACGATTCTAATCGCCACCGCAACATCTCGTTTCCGTTCGTCCTCATGCCTGCAGCCAACCTCACGACCTACAGGTGAACCCAATCAACGCAAAAATCAAATTCAGTCGCTCGAAATTTTAATGGCCTAGTCACCGCGGCCGATGGGAGCGCGAGCATCATCGATTGAGGAAATGGAGTTTGACGAGTGGTTGCGCGACCTTGCATCGCCGTGGGTGAGCGGGTCATGGGAAAAAGGGGAAACAGTTCTCGCTTGTGGCGGCCTTTCTCAGCGTGGGTGGGTTTCGACGAGCAGCCTAGAAAAGGTGGAGCAGAGTTGTTTAGGTCGGCGATGGTGAGGGAGTCGATGGAGTTAGTGGTGGCAGATTTTGGTGGTATGCGCGCGGTGGTCTCGGGCCAGAGATTCGAGGGGCAGTGAGGTATCAGTTGTTGGATTTTAATTTAATTTAATTTAATCTTCAAACTGGAAATTTGTATGTGTAGTTTCGAAGACTGTTAGGTCTATTTAATTAAAAATTAGATGTTGAATTTAAATTTAAATTCATAGTTTTAAAAATAAAAGTTTTTAAGTACAAAAAGAAAGGGGAAAATTAGTTTAGGAATATTTAATTATTTTTTTTAAAAACAAAGATTTAGTTAAATTAAATTTATAAAATGGAAATCAATTTATTTAGTTAACTTATATAATTAATTGATAACTAGGAAATATTTTATAGAAAGAAAATTAGTTGAAATTAACTTATTAGATAAAATGAAATTTATTAGATAGAATTGATTTGCCCAAATTGTTCGAATATTAATAAATCCATGCAATTGTTATCCAAGGTATGAAAATGGGTCAGGATTGGAACGGATTGGCGAAACCAAAATCAAAGGTGAGTTAATCTCACTCAGTTAAATTTAAATTTAAATAATTAAATTTAAACAATTGTTTGAATGGTTGAATGAATTGATGAAATATAGTATGATATTTCGGAATTGATATATTATATTGTGCTTACGTTTGTGGATGCAGGAAAAACAGGTTGGAGGGATCCAACTGGGTCCCTCATCATATATATATATTGTTTATTTATTCTATGTTATGCTTTGTGAATATTCTGTGATGAATTATATTGAAATATTGAATGCTATAGTTGCTTGGATATATTCTGGACTCCGAGTTGTCGAATTTTATAGCATTGGATTTTTGGGAAGAAATAATAAAAGGAGTAAATGTTTAAGAAAACAAGTATAAAGAATGTGAATAAACTAAAATGAATTGGATAAGAATATTAGTGTTTTCAAACCGCTAATTAATGAATTATGTGTGTGGAAAGAAATTTATGAATAAACAGAAAGTTAAGAAAAACTCAAACTTCAATGTTACTGTTTAAAGGAATAAAATAATTATTTTAAATTTAGGATTTAAATTATTTAAGAAAAATAAAGAAGGAATTGGGAATAACCTGAAATTTGTATATTTCAGCTAAAGGATTTAAAAATCAAACTGAAATAATAATAAAGTCCATAATTAATTGAATTTCGAAATAAACTGATAAGCAAAGAAATTTATTTCAAAGGAAATAAATTGGGAATCAATTTGGAAAATTGATTTAAGTGGTTGAAGTTCGGATTCTCCCTGGATAACTAAGTACATCTTAAGTAAATTTTTAAATACAAGTTAATAGTTTTAAAATTTGTTTTAAAAGGTATGTTTTTTTGAAAATTTATTATTTCTAATATTTAAATTCTAAAGTAAGTATTTCCTCAAATCTATTATAGTAGTAATTATTTTAAAAAGTGACTTGGTATTTGGTTTCAAAAGTGGAAATCTAGTTATATATGTTATTAAGTAACTTTAGTTTCAAATATTTATATAGTATGTGGTTTAACAAATTATCAAAGTAGTTTTTAACCTAAATGGTTTAAAGAGTATATATATATATATATATATATATATATATATATATTTCAAAGTGAAGTGTTTTAAATTATTTTAAAAATCTAGTTTTGTGCTTGGTGATTTCAGAGGAGATATAAAATATTTGGGAAAGTTTATTCTGAAAGGAAGATGGTTTTGAAACTGTTTTCAAAGGATTGAAAATAGAAATATATCTTTGAGGATATTTTGAGATACATAAATAATTTGGGGAATTATTTATTGGTTGATGGTTGTTTGTGAATATTAATTGATAGTTAAATAACCGACTATCAATATTGGACAATGCGTTGATCGTTTCGAAGAGACCGGGATCGAGAATTATTTCTCGAAAACCACTTCGATCCGATTTGTACGTTTCGTGCGGAAAACGGGTTCGGAGTCGAAGATGGAGCAGTAAAGTGCAAGGGCTAGTCGCTACTAATCCTGAGGATATTTCCAAAATGGATGTAGTAGGAGTAGTGCCTTCGGTTCCGTTCGAACCCGGGACGGACTTGTATGGATGAATGCTTGCGAAACATCGTTAGGTGGACGATGGGCATTCTAAGTGAAAAACGTTCTAAAGGTAACGCTTAGCCTCAAGCCTCATCAACCGGGAATGACTGAAAATCAGGGGATATGCAGCAAGGTTAGGTGGGTCATACCCAAGCAGGACAAGATAATTCCCCTGTCTAGATGTCCCTTTATATATATTTCGGCTTAGTGGGTGGTTGGTCGCGCCAACCACGGGGTTTATCTTGTTCGGGACTGTTCAGTAAGGAATGGTTCCGGCCTTGTGTTGCAGGGGATGAAGGGAGTAATCCTCGGCACGGTGATCTAGGCCCCGTACTGTGACAGGTGGTACCCCAGTGCCTAGTCATTAGTTGGAAATCCATTCTCCCTACGAGCCTTGTACGAGTTTTGTTTGTGTTACCCACTTTTGTGGCTAGTAGCTGGAATTTAATGAATGTAACAATTTCGGCTATTTTATAAGTATTTGTATATAGACCCTATTATAATATCAGAGGATTCCTATAAAAATTGTTTTAGCTATCGTAAGGTAAAAACCCGACATGTTTATTTGTGGCGTGGTCTTACGAGATGCTTTTGTTTTCAAAGAATTTTTGAAACTTTAATAATCAATTTGGTGTGATTTTCTCACGCTGGTATTCCAGACTGACTCGGGTATTATTTAACTGTAATGCTCGGGTCAGACCGAGTATTACAGGATACAGGAAATGCTACGGAGCTCAGGAGGCGAGCTGGATTGACGATACGTACATTCGTACTTGTTTATATATATATTCCGCTGTTGAGTTGTTGTGTGTCCATTGTTTGTTATTGATGTGTGCTGTGACTGATGTACTCTGATGATGTAATATATGTAAACAGATATGATTTTCAGTAAAGTGTATTTATTATCTATTATATTTTACTTCGCCGCGATGGTTAGATTCTGATGTTGATTTTGTTTTCTCTTCTTCTACCTCTTCTTCTTAAACCCAAATGGTTCGTATTTCTGTGCAACTTGAGTTGATTATTGTAGAATAGTGTTGATTCAAGGGGTACGGATCTGCGGGTCGTTTCACTTGGTATCAGAGCATAGGTTGGAGGTAACCTTGGCTCTGGTGGGAATTACTCATTTAAATTAGAGTCTATAGTACTCTATAATGAGTTTGAGCGTATTAATAGATATGAGCGCGTATTTGTTAGTGAATATAAATTGTTTTAATATTGTGTTGATTGATTTATTAAGTGGCATATGAACCTTCGTCGACACAGTCTGCGCAACTGTATTGAAGGGGTTTCTAAACACTTGAATAGAACAATCGACACGGTATTGTTTTGAATGTGGGTAAATGAAATAATTTTACCCAAAACATATTTTGATATAAGTAAAAGTTTTGTAAACTATTTAGCTAATATATGGTTGCTTGGATGTTAGGAATGATAATATTAAAGTATTATCATTTTTAAGTGAAAATTTAACTAGAAATTGTAAATATAATCAAAGATTGAGAAGATAAATTCAATTATGAAATGAAATTTATAAATGTAAATTATAAAATTGAAATATAATCAAATGAGAATTTGTATAAGCATAAACTGTACCAAAGAAATATAGTTAAAACTTATTTAAGCAAGATTTGAAAATTTAAATCCCGGGAATTTGGAAGTATTTTTTTAAAGATAAATGATAGCATTATTGTTTTGGAGATATTTCTGAATGGACATCTGTTTTAAATATATTTTGAAAGTGATATAGCATTGAAATCACTTGGATTATTGGAAAATAATTCTGATGATGACGGCCGCATCATCAGTATTCATTTTCGAATTTCGAAGTGATGGATTGCTGCCAAATTGACTTGTTCAGAAAGCTAGTTGTTTTTGAAAATTTCAAAGGAAATTTGTTGGAAATAAAAACCAGGATTGGTTTAAAAATTTGAGAAATGTGATTTGGGACGTTGAAGGTTTCAAAATGATTTGAAGCCAAAGCCGGGAGTTTAAAAAATTCTGATGAGATAAATTGTAAGCTTATAAAATTGAGTTGAGTTTTAAATCAGGAAGGATAAATAAGCTTTGAATGTTGGAACTTAAATTTAAAAGAACAGTTGAAAATGAAAATTAACTTGGAGTTGGAAATGAAAATTTGATTGGATTGAAATTTATTGAATAAGCTGAAATAATATCCAGTTGTATTCGAATCAGGTTGGAATCGAATTGAGTTAAATAACTCTGAATTAAGATAAAATTGAATTGGAATAAAAATTCAGCTGAATTATTGAATGGAATTAAATTCTTACCTGGATAAATGAAAATAAATTGGATAAGACATGAGAATTTAAATAAATAAACCATAATAACTTATAAGAGAGTTAAAAATCCATAGAAATAAAATATGCTTGGACTACAAATAAATAGCAGGCTTGAGTTAAAAATAATGGATGAATATATTCAAGCCTAGAATGAGTGTGATTGCATGACATATAAGTTGTGACTTATAAAATTTAAAATGGAATACAATGCCCAAAATCAATATTTTGATAAATTGAAAAATGAAATGAGGATACAAACTTGAAGTATAAAATAAATATTGAGCTTAAGAAAATTAAATGGGGTGATATTTGGAATAAAAATTCAAGTGTTGGATTATGAATAAGGGGAGAACTAATTGGATAATAAATTAGTTAATGGAATTGAATTGTAAGTTTAGATGAAGTTGGAAATAAACTCAAGTTATAAATTAAAATTGATTCAAATTGTTGATGAAGTGAAAGTAATTGAGAATAAAGCTGAATTGTGAGTTAATAAATTGGGTGACAAATTAAAAGTGAATACTAGAATCAGAACTTGAGTTATTAATTAAAATTTAACTTGAAGTGTTAACAAATTAAATATAATTGGGAATGTATCAAATAAAAATGTGAATGGATTAAAATAGCAATGGTTTGAATGTGCAAATAAAATCCAAATAAGTGAAGATAACCTGGAAAATAGCCAGGTAATAAATTGAATGAGTTGAATCTGGGAAGTTAAATTCGATAATAACCAATCAAATGAAATTGCAAATTTAAAATGAGATTGGATTGAAATAAAATCAAGTTAAATTGGAAAGAGAACTTGATTGCAAAATGAAAATGAGCTTAAGTTTAAAATTTGAATAAATTGAAGGAAATTGACTTAAGTTTAATGAATGAAGAGAGTTGAATTGAATTGAACTTAAACAAAATTTAATAATATTGGATTAGTTTTAAATCAAGTGAAAATAAATTTTTAATCGAAATAAAATTCGGAGAGTTATGAATAATATTAATGGAATGAAATTCCAGAATAAATAATTGTAAGCCATTTAAAAATTATTAAGGAATTGAAATAACTTGAGACAATAAGGAAAATAGAACGTTTCAAGTTTATTAGAATGGTTTAAGTGAATGTGGGTAAACTAATTTTATTGAATAAATGAATGGATGAGATAAATAAGAATCAAATGAAGTATGGCTTAAATAAGTTGAGAAGTGGCTATTGAATGATATGGCTTGGTTGTTTTGAGCTAAATAAAATAGTTTGGAATAAACAATTACGGAATGGTTTAAATGTAAATGAATTAAAATAAGAAGGAAAATTTAATTGGTAATGGAGATGTACCTAATTTGTGAATGGTTTTGAATGAACTAATTTTGGGTTAATAAAATTGAAATGCAATGAAACTGAGAATATATGGATTGTGAATAAATCCGAAATGGAATAGAATTAAGTATAAATTGAGTTGGAGTCAATTTAAATTGATTATAAACATAAAAACTTATTTATTCACACAGATCTCGTCAAATTGCATAGAATAAATTGTTATTAGATATAAATGGAAGTAATTAAAATTCTATGTGTTGATAAAGATAAAGTAAATTGATTTTGAAAGCAATTGAATTAAATATGAGTTCAGTTTGCTTAAGACTAAATTAAATGTAAGCGATTGAGTTTTAAACCATTCGGATTGAGTGAAAATGGGTTGTAAATTAATTGAAACAGTTAAATTAGTGTGAAAACTGCATAAGTTGCTTACAGAAAAATGTTTGATGTACATTTCTTTTAGAATTCATATGTTTTAACCAATGCAACTAAGTGAATTATAGTTAAACTGCATATGTTTGGCACTTACATGTTTAAATTGAGTAAGTACAGGTACCTGGAAGCCATGTGGCTGGATTTGGTTGTGCTATTTGCTAAAAATAATAAGCTGCTTGCTTAAAATGCTAAATAAGGTACGCCTACGCAATAAAAATAGGAAATATGAACTGTTTTTGGTTTTTCCGACCATGTGGGTCGATGTATATATATATTTATCTCTTTTGTCAAATTGCCAAAGCTCCTCCGTACAAAGGGGACTCTGCCAAAAATTTTCAGAAATTTTGGGAGTTAGAAATTTTTTGAAAATATTGAAAAATATTGGTAACGACAAAACTATTTAGAATTTGAAACTAAAATAAATTAGTAAATGAAGCTAATTAAAATAATGACTTGAATTAGTTATAAATGGAAAATAAAATTTTAATATTCAAAGTTGAAAATAAATTGAATTCATATGGAAATGAAAGAATCAATTTGAATAGAAATTAGGTATAAACTAAAGTGGTAAAGTGGGAATAAATATAAGAAGCGTATAAAATGCTTATACTAAACTTAAGAAAGAAAGGTGAAGTCTTAAATGGAAATTGATACTACCAATGTAATTTAAGTCAATATTAGAATGAATAGATGTTGGCATTTTGTGAAAAAGTCGATAAAATGTTTTGGGATATTGTGATTGGATATTAGTACTGAGCAGGATATGCAGGCACTATAAAGGGAAAAGACAAATTGGTTTTGATTTCTAAAGATGAATTTGAAATGTTCGACAAAAGGTGTGTATTTAAATTTGGTATGAAAATTGATTGGGACTTGGATTTGGATTGAGCCACTTGGCTTTTTGTTTTCTTTTGAGATTTGGGGGCCGTAGAGCCATTTTGTAGTTGTACCGAGCTAGCCGCGCAAAGGAGACGCTGGCAAAAATTTTCGGAAATTTAGGGAGTTAGAAAAATTTTGAGAAAATTTTGATAACGTAAAATTTGATTTTAAGTTTAAATTTGAATTGATAAGTAGGTGATATTGTTTGGGACTTATGGACAAGTTGAAAAGTTAGAAAGGAAATTGGGGTGTCTTTGGTTAAAAGATTGTTTTGGCAAGTTGATGAGAATGTTTGGTTTTGGAACATAGTAATGAGTTTTGGATCATTCTTCCTAACTAGTAATTTCGGGGACGAAATTCTTTTAAGGGGGGAGGAATGTGACGACCCGAATTTTTTTTTAGCAATTGAAATTGGAATATTCAATTAATTTTGAATATTTAAAAGTTAATTTTAACTCGAATTCAAATATCACCAATTATTTGATAATTAAACTATTGAATTAAACAATTTGAAATTGGGTAAAATGTGGATCTAGAATTCTAAGCCTATTAAAATATAATTTGAAGGCTTATAAAATTTATATTGATAGTGCCGAGAAAAATAGAATTGTTAAAAATTGAAATTAACAGTGATCTGTGCAGTTTTAAAATTTATATCGTTTAAATTGAATTTAAATATAGCCTTCCGAGGCACAGTCTCGGAATTCGACGAAACTAGTTCCATTGGATCCGTAATATTGAATTATTATCGGATTTCAAATTTCGTAGTGGTCGGAGTTAGTGTGTGAGTGTACGATATACAAACGCGTTGAAAATTTAATTCATAATAATCTGAAGAAATTTAATTTACTTAATTAGTCTAGCTTCTTGTATACGCCACCCTATCCTACCTTTCGTGCAATCAATAATCAATATCCCGTGTCCTTTGTAGTTAACATGCGTTCTCTTCCTTTGGAAGATAAATCATAGCCGTGCATCTTCTAGAGATAATCGAAACAAACGTGCTCCAAGGTCCCTCTCCAATTTCCTTAGTATAAGATTTTCAATTTATTTTGCGCTAATTATCTTCAATTTTCTCTGCCAAATCCCTTTCAATTTCGAATTCCGTATACTTGGTCCCCAGGATCCAAACATCAAAAACCCTACCAGCCCTAAATCAACGCCACGATTCTAATCGCCACCGCAACATCTCGTTTCCGTTCGTCCTCATGCCTGCAGCCAACCTCACGACCTACAGGTGAACCCAATCAACGCAAAAATCAAATTCAGTCGCTCGAAATTTTAATGGCCTAGTCACCGCGGCCGATGGGAGCGCGAGCATCATCGATTGAGGAAATGGAGTTTGACGAGTGGTTGCGCGACCTTGCATCGCCGTGGGTGAGCGGGTCATGGGAAAAAGGGGAAACAGTTCTCGCTTGTGGCGGCCTTTCTCAGCGTGGGTGGGTTTCGACGAGCAGCCTAGAAAAGGTGGAGCAGAGTTGTTTAGGTCGGCGATGGTGAGGGAGTCGATGGAGTTAGTGGTGGCAGATTCTGGTGGTATGCGCGCGGTGGTCTTGGGCCAGAGATTCGAGGGGCAGTGAGGTATCAGTTGTTGGATTTTAATTTAATTTAATTTAATCTTCAAACTGGAAATTTGTATGTGTAGTTTCGAAGACTGTTAGGTCTATTTAATTAAAAATTAGATGTTGAATTTAAATTTAAATTCAGAGTTTTAAAAATAAAAGTTTTTAAGTACAAAAAGAAAGGGGAAAATTAGTTTAGGAATATTTAATTATTTTTTTTAAAAACAAAGATTTAGTTAAATTAAATTTATAAAATGGAAATCAATTTATTTAGTTAACTTATATAATTAATTGATAACTAGGAAATATTTTATAGAAAGAAAATTAGTTGAAATTAACTTATTAGATAAAATGAAATTTATTAGATAGAATTGATTTGCCCAAATTGTTCGAATATTAATAAATCCATGCAATTGTTATCCAAGGTATGAAAATGGGTCAGGATTGGAACGGATTGGCGAAACCAAAATCAAAGGTGAGTTAATCTCACTCAGTTAAATTTAAATTTAAATAATTAAATTTAAACAATTGTTTGAATGGTTGAATGAATTGATGAAATATAGTATGATATTTCGGAATTGATATATTATATTGTGCTTACGTTTGTGGATGCAGGAAAAACAGGTTGGAGGGATCCAACTGGGTCCCTCATCATATATATATATTGTTTATTTATTCTATGTTATGCTTTGTGAATATTCTGTGATGAATTATATTGAAATATTGAATGCTATAGTTGCTTGGATATATTCTGGACTCTGAGTTGTCGAATTTTATAGCATTGGATTTTTGGGAAGAAATAATAAAAGGAGTAAATGTTTAAGAAAACAAATATAAAGAATGTGAATAAACTAAAATGAATTGGATAAGAATATTAGTGTTTTCAAACCGCTAATTAATGAATTATGTGTGTGGAAAGAAATTTATGAATAAACAAAAAGTTAAGAAAAGCTCAAACTTCAATGTTACTGTTTAAAGGAATAAAATAATTATTTTAAATTTAGGATTTAAATTATTTAAGAAAAATAAAGAAGGAATTGGGAATAACCTGAAATTTGTATATTTCAGCTAAAGGATTTAAAAATCAAACTGAAATAATAATAAAGTCCATAATTAATTGAATTTCGAAATAAACTGATAAGCAAAGAAATTTATTTCAAAGGAAATAAATTGGGAATCAATTTGGAAAATTGATTTAAGTGGTTGAAGTTGGGATTCTCCCTGGATAACTAAGTACATCTTAAGTAAATTTTTAAATACAAGTTAATAGTTTTAAAATTTGTTTTAAAAGGTATGTTTTTTTGAAAATTTATTATTTCTAATATTTAAATTCTAAAGTAAGTATTTCCTCAAATCTATTATAGTAGTAATTATTTTAAAAAGTGACTTGGTATTTGGTTTCAAAAGTGGAAATCTAGTTATATATGTTATTAAGTAACTTTAGTTTCAAATATTTATATAGTATGTGGTTTAACAAATTATCAAAGTAGTTTTTAACCTAAATGGTTTAAATATATATATATATATATATATATATATATATTTCAAAGTGAAGTGTTTTAAATTATTTTAAAAATCTAGTTTTGTGCTTGGTGATTTCAGAGGAGATATAAAATATTTGGGAAAGTTTATTCTGAAAGGAAGATGGTTTTGAAACTGTTTTCAAAGGATTGAAAATAGAAATATATCTTTGAGGATATTTTGAGATACATAAATAATTTGGGGAATTATTTATTGGTTGATGGTTGTTTGTGAATATTAATTGATAGTTAAATAACCGACTATCAATATTGGACAATGCGTTGATCGTTTCGAAGAGACCGGGATCGAGAATTATTTCTCGAAAAGCATTTCGATCCGATTTGTACGTTTCGTGCGGAAAACGGGTTCGGAGTCGAAGATGGAGCAGTAAAGTGCAAGGGCTAGTCGCTACTAATCCTGAGGATATTTCCAAAATGGATGTAGTAGGAGTAGTGCCTTCGGTTCCGTTCGAACCCGGGACGGACTTGTATGGATGAATGTTTGCGAAACATCGTCAGGTGGACGATGGGCATTCTAAGTGAAAAACGTTCTAAAGGTAACGCTTAGTCTCAAGCCTCATCAACCGGGAATGACTGAAAATCAGGGGATATGCAGCAAGGTGAGGTGGGTCATACCCAAGCAGGACAAGATAATTCCCCTGTCTAGATGTCCCTTTATATATATTTCGGCTTAGTGGGTGGTTGGTCGCGCCAACCACGGGGTTTATCTTGCTCGGGAATGTTCAGTAAGGAATGGTTCCGGCCTTGTGTTGCAGGGGATGAAGGGAGTAATCCTCGGTACGGTGATCTAGGCCCCGTACTGTGACAGGTGGTACCCCAGTGCCTAGTCATTAGTTGGAAATCCATTCTCCCTACGAGCCTTGTACGAGTTTTGTTTGTATTACCCACTTTTGTGGCTAGTAGCTGGAATTTAATGAATGTAACAATTTCGGCTATTTTATAAGTATTTGTATATAGACCCTATTATAATATCAGAGGATTTCTATAAAAATTGTTTTAGCTATCATAAGGTCAAAACCCGACATGTTTATTTGTGGCGTGGTCTTACGAGATGCTTTTGTTTTCAAAGAATTTTTGAAACTTTAATAATCAATTTGGTGTGATTTTCTCACGCTGGTATTCCAGACTGACTCGGGTATTATTTAACTGTAATGCTCGGGTCAGACCGAGTATTACCGGATACAGGAAATGCTATGGAGCTCAGGAGGCGAGCTGGATTGACGATACGTACATTCGTACTTGTTTATATATATATATCCCGCTGTTGAGTTGTTGTGTGTCCATTGTTTGTTATTGATGTGAGCTGTGACTGATGTACTCTGATGATGTAATGTATGTAAACAGATATATTTGATTTTCAGTAAAGTGTATTTATTATCTATTATATTTTACTCCGCTGCGATGGTTAGATTCTGATGTTGATTTTGTTTTCACTTCTTCTACCTCTTCTTCTTAAACCCAAATGGTTCGTATTTCTGTGCAACTTGAGTTGATTATTGTAGAATAGTGTTGACTCAAGGGGTACGGATCTGCGGGTCGTTTCAGCTTATTATATAAGGTCCCAGCCCAATTGACCCGTGGAATTTCTGAACTCCAAACGAAACGTGCCACCTGGCGTTCTTAATATTTTAGAAACTAGTCTTGAGGCCCAATTCGATCGTATTCGAAAGATAACATTTCAAAATCAAATAATTTTAATCGAATTCTTTAAATTAATTTCCATACATTTCAAACTTGCACGGCCAAACGATAAGTCTGATCGATGCGAAACTTGAAACCCTATAATAACTCACTATTATGGATTCGATGAAACTGATTTCGTCGAAACTTGAGATAGTTGCCCGAATGGCTATTTCTACACGTTAATTAAAATATAAAAATTTCAATTTCTATTTATTCACTTTTAAATTCAATTTTAGAAGTTAACAATCTTCATTCTTGTTCTAATAAAATTTAAATAAACTTTTGACATCATTTTCATTCACATTAAATTCAGAATTCAGTTATTTAAAAAATTACAATATTAAATTAAATAATTAAATTATTCAACAAATTACATTAATAACTATTAATTTCAAATGATTTTTTGTTATCAACAATTATTTTATTTCCATCTAAATAATTCAACATTTATTATTCAACTCCAGTTATTGATTATAAACACAGTCAATACATAGAATTTCATTTCAAAATCTTTTATTGCCAAGATCTTCGAAACTGGTTAATTCAAAATTTTATTCAAGTTCATATTCAATAAATTTCATAAATAAATTATAAACTTTAATTACTAACCATTTTTATTTAATAATCATATTAAATTTCATAATTTGAAATAGTTAAAAATACGGGTCGTTACACTCTCCTCCACCCAAAACTTTTCGTCCTTGAAAAGGGGTAAGTAAGACATTTGATATATTTTCTCAAAATAAGCAACTTATAGAACTTTAAAATCTTATTTGCAAAATCTTTACTAAGCTCTCGCTATGCCACTCTTATATCGGTTTTACAAAAAATTACAACTTATATATATAACAGTTATAAAATTTTAAAACCTCAAAATTTTTCTAACACCCGGATTTACGGAAAATTTCATCAAAGTCTCCTTTGCACGGCTTGATCGAATTTTTTTACAATAGAATATATAGCACGAATATACATCTCATCTCAATGATGAGGCATCCCGTAGGGAAAAATTTAAAAATTGCAGTATGTAGTCCGAGATATGTATCTTATTATTATTAATACGAGCGAGTTCGCTCATATTAAGCAAGCGAAAGTAAATAAAATCTGCATCACGGTCATCATATGTATCTATCTAAACTCAATTTAGAATATTAGTCACTTATAATAAGATATAAAACATGTATGAGTTAAATAGAACCATATAGCATGATTTTGAATCCAAATCATAAGGACATGCACAAATACACAACTTACAACAATCATATGTGATCAAAACAGTAATAACAGTGGTTTGCAACAAAAGAAACCATTCAATCATCAATATTCATCCAATTAATTCGTAACCATGTGAATTTATATTATGCAATGTTAATATTTGATTTATACACTTCATTTCTTATTAACATCTAATTTTATTAACATTTAATTGGTTTGCTTCAAATTTATTCACATCTATTTCGTTCACATTCAATTTATTCAATTCAATTTGTTAAATTCCAATTGTTTCACTTTTAGCTTAACATATTGCATATGAGTTCATTTAAACCATTTTATAAAATTGTCCCATTCAACCTTGTTTAAGTTAAATCTTATTTTTATAAACGAAATCATTTAATTGGTTCATTTCAATTTATTTGTGTTTGTCTAACTTACATTCAATTTAATTCATATTTAGTTGATTTTCATTCAGTTTATTTACTTTCAATTGATTGACATGCACTTATCAACATTAATGAATTCACATTCTATTAATTTGCATTTGTTTAGCTACATTCATTTTTCACTTCCATTGGTTCATTTCAGTAATTTGAATTCATATTAAAAAATTTACTTAAGCAAATTTTATTTTATAACTCAAATTCATATTAATAAATTTTTCCTTCCATCAAAATCAATTTCATTCAATTTTCTTAAGTTAACTTCATCTTATAATTCATTTTGTTAACTTATTCCATAATAAATTAGTTAACATTCAATTTGATTGAAACTCATTGTACTTGCATTTAATTTATTTATACCCAATTTAAATCAAATTCAATTACTCACATTAATTTTACTTACATTCATTTATTTTTATTCAATTTCTTTCACAATTGCATTTCATTTAATAATTCAAGTTGTATTCATTCTATTAATTCATTTTATATCTTAAGTGGAATTAATTCACTTTACAAATTCATCTAGTTCAATTTAAATCTAGTTCATTTTATTTAATCTTTGTTAAGTTACACTTTGTTCCATTTAAACCATTATTTATTTTATTTAACTTTATTTTAAAATTTTCATTTTCTTATCATTCACATCGAACAAGTTTAAATTTGTTTACCTTAATATTTCTCAAATTTATAAGTCACACAAACTAATTCACTTTAAATTTCATTTCATTATTTTATCTAATTCATTTCAAATACAATTCACTTTCATTTAAGTTTCCTTGAGTTAAACTTCATTTTATTTACTTCATTTCGCTAACTCGATTTATTTAACATTTCTTAAGTTAATTATTTTATTTCATATCTTCAAATTCAAATTTTTTTTCTCTGCTAAACCAAAATGCTCAACCATTTTAAAATTTTGATTTTATTTTCCTGTTCAAATTCATAAATTATAAACTTATTTTTCTTTCATATCATTTCAATTTATATGTTCAAACAATTTCATATATTTATCAAATCATATCTAGAATATTTTTCACAATAAAAACTTGTTAATCGAAAATAAATTTCTTTTGGTAGCAATTCTCGCTCAGAAACTCGAAAATAAATACTGGCGATGCTGCAGTCATCCCCAGAATTATTTTCCAACGACTAAAGTGAGTTCAATGCTTTTATTTTATTCACAAATCCTTTTAAAATATATTTCTAACCAAAAAACTTTAAAATAAAGTTATTATTAATTTTTTTGAAGGCTCTAAAATCAAATTTTGAAAGCAACGAGATTTAAATTCTAAAATTCTCAGTTTTTAAATCCTTCTATCGATAATCTATGTTAGAAATATACTTATACAAATTTCATTACCTTATTACCAGAGCATTTCATTAATTTAAAACTTTGTTATTTTAAACAATTCTTATTGTAATTGGATTTCAATACAATTTAATTATCGAATATTTCGTGAAATGGAGTTCACAAAGTATTTGTTTGTAAATTTAATTCAACCAGTAATCGATGATAATTAAATATTATCATTCTAACAACTAACACTCATTGATAATTATATAGGCTTATGAAAGTTATAATTTTATATATAAAATATAATTTAGGTAAAATTATTTCATTTACTCAATTCTAAAACAATATTATATCAACTTGCCTCATTTAAGTGTTTAGAAACCCTTATCGACAACACGGCGTTCCACGCATCGACCAGAATTTATAAACAACTCAAAGGATAAGTAAACGCAATGTAAAATATTTTGTAACACTAATAAGTATGCACTCTCAAATATATATATATATATATATATATATATATATATATATATATATATGCTCAAACAACTCATTCTAAGGTATTACAACCTTATCTCTAATGAGTATGTAACGACCCGTAAATTTTAACGGTTTAAATAACGTAATTAACCGAAATTTTGCTTGAAATTTAATTATAAAATCTATCAATCAAAATTTGATATTTGAAATACGTCTATTTTAACGTAGCAATTAGTAAATTCTTATTGGAAAATATGACTGTTAATTCTGTTGTGAAAATTTCAATTTCAATTTAATATCAGTTAATTTGATGAAAATCAAATATTTTCAAAACCTAAATATTTTTACATATTAAAAATGTTTATCATTTTCTGAGCGAGATGACATATTTCGTTTCATCAAATTTGGACTGCTCTATCCCGGTTATCTTATTTTCGACGAATTTGCAGCAGTTTAGCAGCGAAATTTCTACTTTTGATAGGATGGTTGTATTGTTGATACCTAAGTGTTTTGTTCATCTCATCGTGTTAATCTCCACAGTATATTCATTTGTGTGTTTCGGCGTCCGGTATACATCGAAATCGATAGAACTATTTGTCGTAACAGTATCTATTTCGAGCCTTTTGGCTTTCCTTGGTCCTTTCATTTGCCATGAACAGCCTCTAGCTGTTAATAATTTCTGAATTCACGTGTTGTGACTTTTACCATTCTCTCATTTTTATATTTATGCTCGTATATCTATTCACCTTCATTTGCTCCGCCTTTCTCCTTGTTCTGTCTCCTCTACCTTCATCTCTCTAACAACATATAAAATATATTTTTCATACAGAGTTCTTCCTGCTTGCTCTCTCCTCTTGCAATTTCTCCTCCATGCATCAACTTTCCCCTTGCCCTTCACATCACTTCTTTTCCACCTTTCTTTCTTCCTCTTTTTGTGTTGCCGACCCTGCCCCATGCCTAACACCTCTCCACCAGCAAGTGCCGCCACTTCATAGGCTCCAACCGATCATCTTTTCTGCCGCCTCCCCTCGCATTACTCCCATCGCCGAACTGCACACCGTACTCGACCCACCACCAGGACCTCACCACCCCTCAAACCTTCACCCGTACGGCCTCCAAACCCTCAGCCTCCACGTGACATAGCCTGACCCCAAGCATGACCACATGCAACCCAGTAGTAACGCCTCTGACCAACACCCATCAGCCCGAGACACCATCACCACCTCCGCAAAGCCCTCCTCCATCGGCATGTTTTGCCCACAACCGAGCCGCGGCCATGACGACCCCTCACCTCCTCTCCTTTATTTTGCCGAGGCTACCACTCCCCCGACCTAGCCCCATTGTGCGAGCAGCCACCCTCCACCGCCATAAGCCCAACCGAGCACGAACCCCAGATCCACCTCGCTCCTCTCACGTGAAGTATGTCCCCTCTTCTGCCGTCACATCATTATATTGGTATATTTTTTTGTTGTATATAAATTTCTTTCATTTGCAGTTTTATATATATTTATTCAAGCATAGACAATTTTTGTTAAACATATATAGACATATATATATATATGAGAAATATATTTATAATAAGTTAGTCCATATAAACCATATAATATGTACATTATATAACTTTATAATGGGTCAGTGTATATAGGTAAGCTATGATTCTTGTTTGTTTGTATATATATAAGTTTGTAAAGAAATATGAGATTTGTTCTTTATAAATACAAATTTATATTGGTTATATAAAATATGATGAGTTTATAAGCTACGTCATATTTTTTTGTTATGTATATGAAGGTTTTCTAAAGCATATTATATATATAGTCTATATAAATGTAAGTTATAAAAGCTGTATGATCTGTTTGTTTTATATTTAAATTTTTTTACTTCATACACATATATATTTTCTCCAACTTGGATTTGATTTAGAAAGAAAAAGAAAGAAAATGGAGTCAAAGTTAATTGACTTTGCCTTTGACGTCTTTGTTTCTGGTTTTATTTTTGTTTGAAGTCTTTGTTTTATTTTATTAATCGACTTAGGTTTTATATCTTGCCAGATTCATAAGTGATTTGTTTTTTTCGATCCTTTGCATCTTTGAAAAAGAAAAAAAATTGTTTTCTATGTTCATATTTTTCTCAACTACTAGCAACTCGATTACAGCACTCACCATATGCATATTTTGCTTACAGTTTGATTTAGAAATATATTTGTTTTGCATTTTTTTTTCTGATCTATACATATTTGTTTATAAATATACTCTGCATATAACTATTCGTTTATAAATATAAATCTGCATAAGATTGTATACATAATTATATATATAAATTTTAGTTCAAGAGAATTATAGTGATTGTTATGCCGTCCTGTTATATGTGTATGTGTTTGATTTTAAAATATATGTTCTTTAAATTAATTAATGATTGTGTAATACAATATATATAGATATAGATTTTTGTTAATATAATATGTTTAAATATATAATATGGAGATGTTATTTTAAAATGTGTATTGCTAAATTTAAATTTTGGTTTTATATAATATACATCTCGTTCCAATTTATATCAAGCTGATTTTGATTTGGTTTCATCGGTTTACAATTATCAGCTTTGTTTCACTGATCTTGATTCCAGTTGCTTTGCTTCGAGACTTTTCGTTGGATGGGTCGATCTGCTGGTTCACTATTCCAATTTGTATTTGTTGGGTTGTCAAATTCCTCTAGCCTCGAAAGGTGAGAAATCACTAACGATTAACATTCTCATTGTTAGTAAATTTGATTTTACATGAAAAGACAATTGAAATGTGCTATTAAATTTTTAATTTCTAGTTATTTAATTGTTAAATATGATACGCCACTATCTGCAATTGTTCACCGGTGATGTATAACACCATATCCTATTGTATATATATTTTATTTAATTTATCACTGATGATATATGCTTGTTATTGATATGTTATATTTTATCATATTTGTTCTCACTCTACAAGTTCCCTATTAATTTAGAATTCCCTATGGGTTGAAATGATACATACATGAACAATTTTGTAGGATAGAAGAAAATCGTTATGGGTTGAAATGATAAATCCAAGCGATTTTCATTTATTTAATTTTTGGGATCGCAGATTGAAATTGTGACGACCCAAAATTTTTAAGCATTTGAAATTGGAATATTTAATTGATTTTAGATATTTAAAAGGTTAATTTTAACTAGAATTCAAATATCATAATTTATTTGATAATTAAATTATTGAATTAAACAATTTGAAGTTGGGTAAAATGTTAAATCTTCAGTTTTAAGCCTGTTAAAAATAATTTGAGGGCTTGTAAAATTTATATTGATAACACTGAAAATAATAGAAGTGTTAAAATTGAATCTAACAGTGATTTGTTTAGTTTTGAAAATATATCATTTAAATTGAATTTAAAAATAGCCTTCCGGGGCACAATCTCGGAATTCAACGAAAGCAGTTCTATTGGATCCGTAATATTATATTATTATCGGATTTCAATTTTCACAGTGTTTGGAGTTACCGTTTGGTCGTACGGTTGATAAATGCCTAGGATAATCTTATTGAATTTAAATTAATAGTCAAACCTTCTCTTATACGCCAGTCCCCTCAACCTAAAATTCGTTCCACCCTTATCTTTCTTTAGACGAGAAAAAAAAGAGATAAGATAATGGCTGATCGTTCCTTTACATCCCAATTCGAAATCGAAATCCAAAGCCATTCAATCGATCGCGACCCTACTTGAAGCTGGGGCCGAAGCCACGGCCAAGCGGTGAACACACCGCACATTCGCGCGCACGGCCAGGAGTGGAATCGAGTTAGGGATTCGCGTGTTCGAGCAGTTGGATGGCTCGACCTCCTGGCAATCGCGTTGTTCGCGATGATCTTCAGCAGTGTGGGCTCGTACGAGTTAGGATTTGGGCGAGATGGAAGCTGCAGTCGTGTGTGGATCGCGTGAAGGTTGTTTGTGGTCGCAAGCTCAAGGCCGGGCTTGATGGTGGTGGAAGCGACAGTGGAAGGGAAAGAGAATTCGCAGGAATTGTGGAACGTTGCCTAGGCGTGGTCGAGGCTGATAAGGGTAATCTAGAAGGTAAATCTAAGTTATTAGTTTATTTTCAAATTGGAAAATATGAAGGGTTTAAAGCAAGTGTTTTTTGGTTGGAAAAAAGAACAAATGAATTGAAGTTATATACTATTAAAATAAGGTTATATACTGTTAATATAATCATGTTAAACCAAAATATTATATAGTAAAGATTTATACTGTTTTCAAAAGAAAAAAAAAGTATATAAAAATTGGATTTTTGGAATCTATGTATTATTTTATAAGTATGTGCGTGTGTGTGTATATATATATATAGGATATTGAAAAATAAGGGGATTTATGTAAAAGCTAGATCTTTGAAATCTATAATTTTGTTTTTATAAAAATATATAGGTAGTCTCAAAATGAAAAATAAAATTTAAAATTAGTTTAATTTAAATTATCGGTTAATTAAATTTATTTAAAACGATAAATAATTATTGGATTAGTTCGGATATTAATAAAACCATATAATTGTTTATACAAGGTCAAAAGTCGGGAAACCAAGATGAAATTGAAGTGGACTATAAACAAATGCAAAGGTGAGTTAATCTCACTTAGCTAAATTTAAATTTAAATGGTTAAATTTAAATAATTGATTGATTGATTAGGTTTGGTGTGTTATATTATATATAGTAGTGTATAGTATATATTGGAATGTTTGATTTCCCGCATTATATAGCGGATGAGACCCTATGCGCCGCATAATAGCGGATGATATCATATTTAATCCCATATACCGCGATATTCTACCTTGAAGTGGAATTGGTGTTTTATATTGTGCTAACATCTGTGGATGCAGGGAAACAGGTTGGAGGGATCCAACTGGATTCCTCAACATTTATTTAAATCATTTAATATTCTCTGTTGTGATTATTTAATATTCTATGATGAATTATATTGGAATATTGAATGCTATGGGCTGCCTGAATATATTTCTGTACACTGAGTTATCAAAATATAAAAATTGGATTTTGGAAAGAAAATAAAAGAAGTGAATTTGTAAGCGAAATAATTATAGAAAATTTGAATAAATTAAGAATGAATTGAAAAGAAATGAAAGTGATATTACAATACTAATAAATAACTTCGAGTATGAAAAAAAGGATTTTGAATAAACAGAAATTAATGAATTGTAAAATTAAGTGATATTATTCTAAAGGAATAAAGAATTATTTTAAAATTTAAAGTTTAAATTTATTTAAAAGGATAAAGAAGTAATTTGAGAAATCTAAAATTGGTATTTTCAGTTAAAAGTATTTTAAATCATAATTAAGGAATAAAATCTGAAATTCATGGATTTTGGAATAAGTGGGGTAAATTGGAAATCAATTTGGGAATTGATTTAAGTGTGTTAAACCGTTTTTTTTTAAAGGAGAATGTGGCTATGAAATTTATAAACTGGGTTTATAAAAGTGAAGCAATTTATCAGTGGATATTTGGAAAATAAATTCACAGTGGGAATTTATTAAAGAAAGGGAAAATTTGTTTGAAAATAAATAGTGATTTATTTTTAAAATGATGTGAAGAGAAGTGTATTTCCCTGGATAGCCAAGTACGTTTTAAAGTAATTTTTTTTAAATATATGATAAAAGTTTTAATGTTGTTTTAAAAAGCATGTTTTAGAAAATTTATTATTTCTAAATGTTTAAATTCTAAAGCAAGTATTTTCAAATCTATTATTGTAGTAATTATTTAAAAAGGAACTTAGTATTTTGTTTTAAAGTAATAAATCTAGTTTTCTATTTTATTAAATAACCTTATTTTAAATATTCCTAAAGTATTATTTTTAATTAAGTATTAAGGTAGTTTTTCTAAATTTAAATGTTAAAGCATATTTTACAATAAAGTGTTTTTAAATTACTTTAAAAATCTAAAGTTTTATGCTTGGTGATTTCAGTGGAAATCAAAAATATTTATCATATTGCATTAATATTATCATATTGCATAAGAAAATGGATCGTTTGATGTAAACGAGATTAAATAAAATTCTGTGAGTTATTAGAAGTGAAATAAGATGATTTTGAAGTCAATTGGAATGAATATGAGTTTGTTTTGCTTAGAATGAATTAAATATAAGCGTGTAAGTTGTAAATCACTTAAACTGAATGAAATGGTTTGAGAATTGGTTGTAAGCAATTGTAATAAGTATCGAAACCTTATATGTGCTTATGGAAATTGTATAACCTGCATTATATGTGAAATTTATATGTTAGCTATTGAAAGTAAGTGAAATGTTAATAAATTTTCATATATTTAGTACTTATGTGTTTAAATTGAGTAAGTACAGGTACCGGGAAGCCGTTTGGCTGGATTTGATCGCGCAAATTGCTAAATGATAAGCCGTTTGCTGTGTAGGATATATAGGAATTATAAAATCTGAAATTCATATATTTGAAATTGAGTAATAAAATCTGAAATTCATATATAGTTAATAAAATCAGAAATTCATATATAGTTAATAAAATCTGAAATTCATATATAGTTAATAAAATCTGAAATTCATATATAGTTAATAAAATCTGAAATTCATATATTTAGTACTTATGTGTTTAAATTGAGTAAGTACAGGTACCGGGAAGCCGTTTGCTGTGTAGGATATATAGGAATTATAAAGGAAAAGGAAAGTTTGTTTTGATTTCAGAAGATAAACTTGAATTGCTCGACAAAAAGGTATGTGTTTAAATTTCTGTACGAAATTTGATTGGGATTTTGATCTAGCCACTTGGCATTTTGTTTTCTTTTGGAATCTGGAGGCCCGTAGAGGCATTTTGTAGTTGTACCGAGCTAGCCGCGTAAAGGAGACGCCGGCGAAATTTTTCGGAAATTTAGGGAGTTAGAAAATTTTTGACAAAAATTTTGATTATTCAAAATTTGGTTTTAAATTTAAACTTGAATGATTGAGCAAATAGTATTGTTTGAAACTATGAGAGAGTTGAGAAGTTAGTAAGAATGGTAATGAGTCTTCTATGAAAAGATAATTGGTAGGATGTTGGATTGTTAGTTTTGGGAAAAGTAAATGGGTATTGGACCATTCTTCCTAACTAGTAATTTCGGGGACGAAATTCTTTTAAGGGAGGAGGAATGTGACGACCTAGAATTTTTAAGCATTTGAAATTGGAATATTTAATTGATTTTAGATATTTAAAAGGTTAATTTTAACTTGAATTCAAATATCACAATTTATTTGATAATTAAATTATTGAATTAAACAATTTGAAGGTGGGTAAAATGTTAAATCTTAAGTTTTAAGCCTGTTAAAAATAATTTGAGGGCTTGTAAAATTTATATTGATAACGCTGAAAATAATAGAAGTGTTAAAATTGAATCTAACAGTGATTTGTTCAGTTTTGAAAATGTATCATTTAAATTGAATTTAAAATAGCCTTCCGAGGCACAGTCTCGGAATTCAACGAAACCAGTTCTTTTGGATCCCTAATATTATATTATTATCGGATTTCAATTTTCGCAGTGTTTGGAGTTACCGTTTGGTCGTACGGTTGGTAAATGCCTAGGATAATCGAATTGAATTTAAATTAATAGTCAAACCTTCTCTTATACGCCACTCCCCTCAACCTAAAATTTGTTCCACCCTTATCTTTCTTTAGACGAGAAAATAATTAAAAAAAAGAGATAAGATAATGGCTGCTCGTTCCTTTACATCCCAATTCAAAATCGAAATCCAAAGCCGTTCAATCGATCGCGACCCTAGTTGAAGCTGGGGCCGAAGCCACGGCCAAGCGGTGAAGACACCGCACATTCACGCGCACGGCCAGGAGTGGAATCGAGTTAGGGATTCGCGTGTTCGAGTAGTTGGAGAGCTCGACCTTGTGGCAATCGCGTTGCTCGCGATGATCTTCAGGAGTGTGGGCTCGTATGAGTTAGGATTTAGGCGAGATGGAAGCTACAGTCGTGTGTGGATCGCGTGAAGGTTGTTTGTGGTCGCAAGCTCAAGGCCAGGCTTGATGGTGGTGGAAGCGACAGTGGAAGGGAAAGAGAATTCGCAGGAATTGTGGAACGTTGCCTAGGCGTGGTCGAGGCTGATAAGGGTAATCTGGAAGGTAAATCTAAGTTATTAGTTTATTTATTTATTTACAAATTGGAAAATATGAAGGGTTTAAAGCAGGAGTTTTCTGGTTGGAAAAAAGAACAAATGAATTGAAGTTATATACTGTTAAAATGAGGTTATATGCTGTTAATATAATTATGTTAAACCAAAATATTATATAGTAAAGATTTATACTGTTTTGAAAAAAAAAGTATATAAATATTGGATTTTTGGAATCTATATATTATTTTATAAGTATGTGCGTATATATATATAGGATCTTGAAAAATAAGGGGATTTATGTAAAAGCTAGATCTTTGAAATCTATAATTTTGCTTTTATAAAAATATATAGGTAGCCTCAAAATGAAAAAGAAAATTTAAAATCATTTTATTTTAAATTATCGGTTAATTAAATTTATTTAAAACGGTAAATAATTGTTCGATTCGTTCGGATATTAATAAAACCATATAATTGTTTATACAAGGTCAAAAGTCGGGAAACCAAGATGAAATTAAAGTGGACTGCAAACAAATGCAAATGTGAGTTAATCTCACTCAGCTAAATTTAAATTTAAATAGTTAAATTTAAATAATTGATTGATTGATTGGGTTTGGTGTGTTATATTATATATAGTAGTGTATAGTATATCTTGGAATGTTTGATTTCCCGCATTATATAGCGGATGAGACCATATGCGCCACATAATAGTGATGATATCATATTTAATCCCATATACCGCGATATTCCACCTTGAAGTGGAATTGGTATTTTATATTGTGCTAACATCTGTGGATGCAGGAAAACAGGTTGGAGGGATCCAACTGGATTCGTCAACATTTATTTAAATCATTTAATATTCTATGTTGTGATTATTTGATATTCTATGATGAATTAGATTGGAATATCGAATGCTATGGGTTGCCTGAATATATTTCGGTACACTGAGTTATCAAAATATATAAACTGGATTTTGGAAAGAAAATAAAAGAAGTGAATTTGTGAGCGAAATAATTATAGAAAATTTGAATAAATTAAGAATGAATTGAAAAGAAATGGAAGTGATACTAAAATACTAATAAATAACTTCGAGTATGAAAAAAAAGGATTTGAATAAATAGAAATTATTGAATTGTAAAATTAAGTGATATTATTCTAAAGGAATAAAGAATTATTTTAAAATTAAAAGTTTAAATTTATTTAAAAGGATAAAGAAGTAATTTGAGAAATCTAAAATTGGTATTTTCAGTTAAAAGTATTTTAAATCATAATTAAGGAATAAAATCTGAAATTCATGGATTTTGGAATAAATGGGGTAAATTGGAAATCAATTTGGGAATTGATTTAAGTGTGTAAAACCGGGGTTTTTTAAAGGAGAATGTGGCCATGAAATTTATAAACTGGGTTTATAAAAGTGAAGCAATTTATCAGTGAATATTTAGAAAATAAATTCACAGTGGGAATTTATTAAAGAAATGGAAAATTTGTTTGAAAATAAATAGTGACTTATTTTTAAAAGGATGTGAAGAGAAGTGTATTTCCCTGGATAGCCAAGTACGTTTTAAAGTAATTTTTTTTTAAATATATGATAAAAGTTTTAATGTTGTTTTAATAAGCATGTTTTAGAAAATTTATTATTTCTAAATGTTTAAATTCTAAAGTAAGTATTTTCAAATCTATTATCGTAGTAATTATTTAAAGGGGAACTTAGTATTTTGTTTTAAAGGAGTAAATCTAGTTTTCTATTTTATTAAGTAACCTTATTTTAAATATTCCTAAAGTATTATTTTTAATTAAGTATTAAGGTAGTTTTTCTAAATTTAAATGTTAAAGCATATTTTACAATAAAGTGTTTTTAAATTACTTTAAAAATCTAAAGTTTTGTGCTTGGTGATTTCAGTGGAAACCAAAAATATTTGGGAAATTTATTCTATAAAAGAAAGGTAGTTTGAAACTGTTTTCAAAAGGGTTGAAATGGAAGTATATCTCGCGAAGATATTCTGAGATAAATAAATAATTTGGGAAATTATTTATTGTTTGATGGATGTTTGTGAATGTTAATTGATAGTTAAATAACAGACTATCAATATTGGCCAAATGCGCTGATCGTTTCGAAGAGACCGGGATCGGGATTTATTTCTCGAAAACCACTTCGATCCGGTTTGTACGTTTTCATGGAAAAACGAGTTTGGATTCAAAGATGGAGCAGTGAAGTGCAAGGGCTAGTCGCTACTAATCCTGAGGATATTTCCAAAATGGATGTAGTAGGAATAGTTCCTTCGGTTCCATTCAAACCCGGGACGGACTTGTATGGATGAATGCTTTCAGAACATCGTCAGGTGGAGGATGGACATTCTAAGGGATATGTTCTAAAAAGGTAACGCTTAGCCTCAAGCCTCATAAACCGGGAATGACTGAAAATCAGGGGTTATGCAACAAGGCTTGGTAGGCAGCACCCATTTCCGGGTATGGTCATCCCTGTCTAGATGTCCCTTTTATTTCGGCTTATTGGTGCAGTTGCTGATCCCAACCGTGGGGGTGATCTTACTCGGGATTATCCAGTAAGGGATAGTCCGGGTCTTGTGCTACAGGGGGTCGGAAGTGATCCTCGGTACTGTGATCTAGGCCACGTACTGTGAAGGTGGTACCCCAGTGCCTAGTCATTAGTTGGAAATCCATTCTCCCTATGCGCCTTTTACGAGTTTTTTTTGTATTACCCACTTTGTGGCTAGTAGCTGGAATTTAATAGATGTAACAATTTCGGCTATTTTAATAAGTATTTGTAAATAGACCCTATTATAATATTAGAGTATTTTAATATAAAAGTGTTTTAGCTATCGTAAGGTAAAAACCCGACATGTTTATTTGTGGCGTGGTCTTACGAGATGCTTTTGTTTTTAAAGGATTTTTGAAACTTTAATAATCAATTTGGGTGTGATTTCTCACGATGGTATTCCAGACTGACCCGGGTGTTATTTAACTATAATGCTCGGCTCAGACCGAGTATTATAGAATACATGGAAGGATGATGTGGAGCTCAGGAGACAAGCTGGATGGCGATACGTACTTCCGTACTTGGTCATTATTCCACCGTGCATCCTGTTGTATGTTATTGATGTTGAACTCTGATGATGTACTCTGATGATGTATGTATAAACAGATATAGTTTTCTTTTGTGTAAAGACCACTGATTGTCTATTATATTTTATTCCGCTGCGATGTTAGATTCTGATGTTGTTTTCTATCTTCTTCTTCTTCTACCTCTTCTTCTTTAACCCAAATGGTTCGTATTTCTGTGCAACTTGAGTTGATTTATGTAGAATAGTGTTGACTCAAGGGGTACGGATTTGCGGGTCGTCACAGAAATGAAATATACCTGTAAATGTTTAAATTATGGATTTAAATGATAAATATCCGTATCATTTGACCATAGGATAGAAAATTATATACGAACACCTTTGGTCTATATTTTGAAAGATGATTTCCAAAGTTTGAAAGGAAATATATGGGTTCTACTAAATATTATTTTATATAATATTTATAAGTGTAATTTCTTTATATGTATAAAAATTTAGATTTAAATTTATACGTTTTGGAAATTTTAATTTATAATTTAGTTTTGAAAAAAATAAATTTTAAGATTTTGTTATAGTTTTATTGTTTTAAAAATGTATAAAATAAGATTTAATACAAAATACAATTAATAATAAGATTTAATTTAGTAAAATTTAATTTAATTAGTATATATTATTTTTTAAATTATTAAAAGTTTATATTAATATTTTAAAATAGATTTATAACTTAAATAATAAAGGCCGAGAAGATAAATTTATGTTGAATTGGAATTTAAATTGGGTTAATAATTAAATTTAAATAAGAATTTATTTGAACTTATTAATTTTGAGATTTTGAGAGATATGAGTTATAACTTGATTTGATAAAAGATGATTAGTAGAATATTCTCAACTTTAAATAAAAATTGAGACTGAATATTGAATATTGATTTAAATGTATAAATTGGGATTTTAATAAATTGTTATTAAAATGATTAGGTGAATATTTTCTAATTTGAATAAAAATTTAAGTTAAATGTTGAAATATAAATAAAATTTATATTTTAAATGTTTGAATATTTAAACTTGAATCTTTGAACTTTAAATTGAAATGGTTAATTTGGAAGTGATTTAAATTGAATTGGAATTTAAGTTGATTTGAATCGACTGTGAAATTAGAGGAAACAATTTTTATCATATAAAGTATTTTAAAAATATATAAACTACTTTAATATACATATATATATATATATATATAACATTCTCAATATCAAAACTGTTTAAGTTAAGTGTTATGATTTCAAAAGTGTTATAATTTTTAAAGTGTTACGATTTTGGAAATGAATATTATTTAAAGTGAATAATGATATCGAATTTATATGGTTTTGAAATAAATATGATAGTTTGATATGAAGTATGAACTATTTGAGTTGAAATGACCACGGTGTTAAATAAGCGTTTGGTTGTTAAAGAGACTGGAATCAGATATTGTCATACTCTCTACCAATACCGAAAAC
Organism: Allium cepa; assembly: GCA_030765085.1. Lineage (NCBI taxonomy): Eukaryota > Viridiplantae > Streptophyta > Magnoliopsida > Asparagales > Amaryllidaceae > Allium > Allium cepa. Next base: position 639,346,603 of record CM060939.1, on the reverse strand, counting down.
CAGTTTAACAGCTGTGTACGTGGTGGAGATTTCAGAACGAAGTAGGATAGTTTGGTGACGATTATGTATGGTATTTACATAGCCTACACTCCCGTGAGTCAGCTTGATGCGGCTAAAACGGGAGGCATGCCGGGCCAAGTGAGGTCATTCCTCAGATCAGGCACATTTCTTCGATACCATTCTATTGCTTTTGTGATTTGATTGGGTACATCTTTAATTTGGGAGTGTGCCATGAGGTGGGCGGTAGTAGCTGATATGAGTTACTACTAGTCTGAATACACAAAAGGTATATCTACCCTGGCATTGCCTCGGGTGTCTTGTCACATGCCCTAGCACGCCTTCTACGAGTTTGGTTTGTACCATACCTATGCAGTGCTATCTGATAGCCCTCCAGTTTACGGAGGAGTTACTGTACTGTATAAACTATGAGAATATATAAAAATGTCATAAGAGGGATATGTATAACGCCTTAATGTTATTTTAACAGTTTACTTTACTATAGACATGTTATAAAAGCGTATATTACTACATAGTAGATAGTTCCACAGATCCTTAGAGGATGAAATCCCAAACATCCTTTAAGTTACTTGATTTCAGTTGACATTTCACTTGAGTTGAATTTATTGATATAAGAATGTTAATCCTGACTCGAGTGTCTTATATTTTGCTTTATGCTCGGGTCAGACTGAGCGTCACAACATTTAAGACCCACCTTTGGAGTTGGAGCTTCACTTGGAGATCCATCTATATCTATTCACCTTTCATCTATCTAGTTGTTTGGTTCAGACATATGTTTGTATTCGAGCCTACATTATATCTGAGATATTCTGTTGTATCTTATTTCACACTTTATTGTTTATATAGTAGCTTCATGGACTACTATTTATCATTTTCGCCGCTTATTGTTATATTACTATATGTCTATGATTGATTTTATTTACTGTATATGTCGATTTTTGCCAAATATAAGTTAACAATATGTTGTTTTGAGCAATTCAAATCCGACATGTGTGGATGCGAGTGGTTCAAAATAGCGGGTTGTTACAGAGTCAAACCCCACAAAGCTAAGGTTATCGCTAAACCAAAGCTTTGGTACCTACTGTGACGACTCACATTTTGGAAGGTTTAAATTGACAATAATCCACACATGTCCAACCCAAATAATCCAGAACATAGATTGTCAATGAGGTTAATCAAGAAAAATAAAAAAAAAAGAAGAGAACAAACACAGAATCTCGCGACGAAATGATAAAATATAATAATCAAATAAATAGTTCATGAAGCTGTTTATATTATACATTTGATTATAGTTTATACAACATTTATTAAAGTTATATATACAACATAGATAAATAAAATAATGCAGCAGATAACATGATGCAAGGAATAATAATAGTAATAATATACCAAATATTCGTCTTCGTCCTTCAGAAAATGATCTTCAATACATTGAAATACTTAGGGCTGACCGGAGCGTAATGAAAAGACAAAACACTCGAGTCAGGACTAAAATATCCTTATGTGAGTCAAATCGATATCACATAAAACATGAGTGTAATAGCGTCAGATATGTTTACGGTATTTTACATCTCCCATCTAGTGTATAGCGTGCGTGCAATAACTCAAGAGATATTATAGGATTTTACATCTGTTAATTATTCATCAAAATATTTATATATAGTAGAATACGCTACATATATAATGCCTAATCAGTAATATATATATTTTTCTTAGCGTTAAGATTTTACATTAACCCCCTTAACGCGTTTTTAAGCATTGTCGTACTATTTACATTTAGCGTAGTCAGTAGCATGTCGGTAGCCAGTGATGCGCCTGATACGACAACACTAAACCAAAGTCGTATTGGTCTCGTATAGGGATAAAAGTATGACTAGACAAGTGAGGCAATGCCTAAGGAAGGATACTACCCGTTCGGGTCGTAGGGCTGGTGATAACACATCGTATACACGACCGCCTACGGGCTATCCAAAAATCAAGATGCATCAATCGAAATCAACAGCAAGAGTAATGATATGGACCAAGTCTAAGAAAATCGGAGAACCAGATGTGCACTAGGGGTAGCTAGCCCGCTTGGCCCTATCAAGCCATCCAGCTTTAATCATTTCAAATTGGCACAGGTGCTGGGGTCTATCCACCATCGTTATTTTTCTTCAAATCCAGCAAACGATGCCAAATCCAACCACTTCGTTCTGGAGTCTCCTTCGCGTACATAGTTGTTAAGGTGGTTCCAATATTGACAAAGAGTACGCAAATAAGAGGCCCTGGTTTATTTAATAACCAAACGTCGTTTTACATACCAGTTGGTACATTATATTTTGAGAAAAAAATTCATACTTGATATCAAAATATCATATTCATTTCAAAATCAATTTCATTCCGAAATCATCATATTTACTGCAAAATATTATATATACTTCAAAATTCAATTCGAATTACAGTTTAAGTTATAACTTCAATTTAACCCAATTCGTATTTAAATCCATGATTTAAAAATAAACAATTCCTACCCTGACCAGTTTGAATTTTTTTAGAATATAGTTTGAGTATTTTTAAAATAGTTTAAATAGTTAAAATATTTTAATATAAAATAGTTTGAGTATCGAAATGGTTCATATAGTAAAATAGCTTGGAAAAATAAAAAAAAATAGAATATTTAACAAGATAGATTTTAAATAGTTTATATTAAAATAATTTTATTTGAAAATAGTTTCAAAGTCAAACAGATTCAATTCCAAATATTCCAATTCAAATTACTTCCAATTTCCATTTAAATCAATTCAATTCTGATTTCAATTCGAATTAACTTCGATTCCAATTTAATTCAAATCGATTTCGATTTCGATTTCAAATCAATTTCAATTTTAATTCCAAATCGATTTCAATTTCAACTTTAACTATTTGATACAATGGTTAGATTTAAACTCAATTCTCAATTTTAAACCATTTTAATTTATATCAATCGAGCTGGATTTTCAAGATATCGATTTAAATCATTTGAATCAAATTTTTCTTCGATGTTCAATTAAATGTTCAAATGTTTTAAAATAATTCAATTTCTAGCCAAAGTTCGAAATATCAATTTAATGTCTTCTTCTAATACATGTTCGAAGTTTGAATAAAATTTATCCTTCAAACAATTTTTTATTTCCATAATTTAAGCTTCAAATTCCAAATTTAATTCTTTAAAGGATTTCTTTTAACAATTTTATATTCAACATTTCAAACTCGAATTCGAAATTAATTCAATCTTTATAAATTAGATTTTTATTTCTTTAAATCAACGTGTCTTAAATAATTCAAAATCGAGAGTTTTAAAATTATTTTATTTAATCAATCCGGTGTCCATATATACTTTTCTATCCTATGGCCAAGTGATCTGTTATATCAATTTAATTTCAGAGATGGATATATATCATTTCAATCCAAATCAAAGTGTCATAGGTATATATCATGTCAACCTATTTCTTAATTTATTCGAAAGAATTCAAATAACAATTATATACTGCCAAAAGATATGTAGGGTGATAACGGGATATATATAAAATAAATAAACATTCAACCCCCAAAATATCAACCAATAGCATTCAATTTCAATCAACATCCAAATCAGCCACTAATCCACAACGATTACATAGTTATCAATATCGGTTATTTTACTGGCAATTAAATTTCAATTCCAAATTTAACCGTCAATTTTAATTTCTACGGTCAATTCATATGTCAATTTTATTTTCAAACAATAGTCAATAAAATTAGATAACTTCATAATCTCAATTTAACGAACATAAAAATATTATAGTACATCGTGAGTGTTAAAACACTCACCTTTTATTTGAAACTGAAAATATTTCAATTTTAAATAAATTCCACTTCCACTCCTTGCTGTAGACGACAATGACATGATTCCAACGCTATTTGTTTTATCTGAAACGGACCTCATATGCAAGAGTTACGATTTTCATTAATATAACGATAATATTAAAACTAATTAACTAAAAAAACAGTTAAACACTACCTATCCTGTCACTTTCATCTCCTCGTTCGCTTATATTCCCAGGTAAACCCATCACGCATGCAACATCATCCATCGCGCATGCAACCCAACACGAGTGGACCACCATCTAATAGCACCCACGCGCGGGCGCCCCGTGAAACTCCACCACCTCCTGGAGCGCGGCCCACTCTAGTGCCTCCATCCACACGCAAATTGAGGAAAATCATGCGATAATCAAAACCAGATCCTGGCGATCTTGAGACGTAATAGCATCATTCAACCATTGGATGTGTAGATCTCATAGAGATCTATGTTTTCCCTTTTGAAAGTTTTTGATTTCGTTAAACAGATTGAGAGATAACGAGGAGAGTAGATGGATGAATTTCGGCCATTAATTGTTTTTGAACGAGCGGCTGAAGCTAGGGTTTGATGGAAATGGAAATGAACGACTTATTACATAAGTTCCCAACCTAATTGACCCGCGAAATTTTCAAACTCCAAACAAAGCGTGTCGTATAATGTTTTTAATGTTTTACTCACATTCCAAATGCAATGGAACTAGTCTCGAGGCCGAATTTGATCGTATTCGGAAGATAGCATTTCAAAATCAAATAATTCCAATTGAAATCCTATAACAACTCATTATTACAGATCCAATGAAACTAGTTTCGTCGAAATCCGAGACAGTTGCCCGAATGGCTATTTTTACACATTAATTAAAATACAAAATTTCTAATTTCTATTTTTTCACTTTTAAATTCAATTTTAAAATTTAATAATCTTCATTCTTGTTTAAATAAAATTGAAATCAACTTTTGACATCATTTTTATTCACATTAAATTCATAATTCAATTATTTAAATAATTGCAATAAATTAAACAATTTAATTATTCAACAAATTACATAATAAGCATTAATTTCAAATGAATTTTATCTATCAACAAATATTTTATTTCCATCTAAATAATTCAACGTTTATCATTCAAATCCAGTTATTGATTATAAGCACCGTCAATACATAGAATTTCATTTCAATATCTGTTATTGCCAAAATCTTCAAAATTGTTTATTTTAAAATTTTATTCAATAAATTAGATAAATAAATTATAAACTTTTTATTTCTAAACATTTTTACTTAACAATCATATTAAATTTAATAATTTGAAATAGTTAAAATACGGGTCGTTACAGGTATAATATATAATCATGTTCCATAATATATAGATCATGTATTGTTTCCTTTCAAGCATAAAAGAATGTAAATATAATATTGCTTTAGAACCATAAAACTAGAATAGCTTGCTGTAATATCAACTGCCAACTAAATTTAAAAAAACAAACATGTTAGGTGAATTATGCATATTATCTAATAAAATTTATAAAAATAAGAAATTTAAACTAAGCTTGTTTCTGATAGTTTAAAAGTAATTTTTAAAATATAAAGAATAATCATTTTGACATTCGTGCATTTTGAGAAAGAATTATCTATGGCACGAAAACTTTTTAGTTTGCAACAGTTAATGATAATGTTGATCATTAAAGTGTTAAAAAATTATCGCACGCCTGCGTTATTCAAATGTATAAATATGTGAATAGATACAGCATGAGATTGAATTTATATTTAGTTTCGTATGGAGTTAAGAGCTGAATTAATTTACGATAAAGATATTTACTAACTAAAACTAGTATAGAATAATTTACAATTTGAATTTATGATGCATTTGATTCCAAATTAAGTTAGAAATTTGTATACACATTAATTTTTGAGTAAGCACTCCTTATTGCTTTTTAAACCAATTAGTTTCCACCGATTCGAAAATTTAATTACATTTAATTAATTGAGAATTAAAGATGAAAAAATTATGAAAATATACATCATATTTGAAACTTAGGCCAAAACAATCAATAATATCAATAATCAACTGAACCCAAAAAATGTACAGTTTTAAATTAACCAAATTACATAGATTTTCTAATAATTATATATATATTGTTTATTAAAATAATACAAGTGTACTTTCTCACTGTTTAAGGATTGGTTTGAATTGAAAGTAAGAGTTTTAAGAAATTAAAACATTAACAAAACTGAAAGTAACATAATAATTAAAACTGAAAGCATAGGTAATTTATGCTTTCACCAGTTGACATTTTCACTTTTTAAGCATGCATTACAATTTAAGTATACAGATATTGTAATAAACCCCAATCTGCACAATATAATAAAAATAAAGATAAAGTATATGAACTATTTCAATTTGTAGGCAATTAGATCATGTAGAAAAATTTCAAAGAGAAATAAATATAAAAATATATTTATTTATTGCTATAAATAAATATAAAATTATATCTACAAATAAACAAATACACACACACACACACACACATATACGTACATACATACATACTGATACATGCAACAAAAAGTTAAAGCGACTAGGATGTATATATACATTTGCTATTTCATATATTCTAGTTAAGCTAAATAGAAAATTAATATTTTTTTTGTTCTAACTTATTTCTCTTTGTTTTGATTTAAATTATTAATTTGAGAACTACATACATATCAATTATAAAATCAATTCTCTCTCATGCTAAATCAAAGAATTCATTATCACCAGTGGGCATGTTTATTTAATTATAATTAAATAAATGAATACGAAAGAATGGAAAATTAAACATCCTCATTTAAAGTATTAACAATTAAAAAAAATCATAAATATTTATTAAATTTCCAAATTAACCAATATAACGCATATACTCTAGTGAATTTATAAACAATAATCATTTTTAAAGTTGAGCATTTAGACTAAAACTAAAAGCGTAAAAAAAATTAAACATAACATCATTTTTTGAAATTGAAAGCGTAAATGAGAAACAATAGTGTAACGACCCGCGTAAATTCGATGTTTGAAATGAATTAAATTAATAGGATTTTATTTTAAAATTTAGAAAGAAATAAAAATCTTATTAATTTATATGAAAGAAAATATTGAAATTTGATGTATCAAAGTTAATTAAAATTTGAAAATTAAATTATATATTGCAATTAATAGTAATAGTGGAAATTGTTGCAAGTATTGAATTTGTCAATGGAATAAAATATTGATTTACGGAAATTGAATATAAACGGAGGTAATAAAGTAATGCAAGAAAATAAATAATGTAATTAGTACAATCCCTTTTATTTGTAAACTATTGTAAGGTGTTAATTAATTGAAATATGAAAATTTGAAAATAGATTCAAAATTTATGTTAGATAAATGAATTGCAATAATTAAAGTTAGTAATTAATAGGTTAAAGGGAATACCAATTTATTCATAAATGAATATAAGTGAATGTAACAAAATAAATATGAAACGCTAATTATTCATAAGTGATGGTTGATGATATAAACGTTACTAACTATTAATGTAGTAACGTAAGATGTAAATGTATTTTCAACGGAAATGTAACCTTATTTCTAGGTAGAAATTGCAGGTAGATTTATGAAATGGAGTTTATGAGATAAATAGAATTGAATGTTTCGTTAGTATGAGTTTAAGGGAATATGGGGTAAATTGATTAAATCAATAAAAGACAATAAATGCAATGATGATGGGTTAGTAATAAAAGTGAATAGGGAAATGATTGTATAGTAAAAATGGAATTCCAACTTGTTGGAATGGAGTAAATACACTTAGTAATAAATTTAGGATAGGAAAACGAAATGGAAATATTGAATTAGTTAATTCGTATATATATATAGAATGGCGATTATTGGATTGTAAATAATAAACTTATTAATGGTGATCAAGAGTTGTGACCACAAGTTATTATGAGTGATACATATATATTTAATTCAATTCAATTGATTTGGAAATCATTGCATTAAATATAAATTAAATGTTACGTTGAATAAGTTAAGGTAATAAATGGATAATAACGTAAATGTTCTTCATAGATATGATAATTTGAATCTATTGAAATTTATGGAATTTGAATATAACATTTTACGTTAATTGGAGATAAAGATGGAAATAGGTAATGATTGCATTAATTTGTAAGTAGAAATAAATCGTTAATGAGAACAAGTATTTAAGATTTACCACCTATTTAGTATATTAAGTTATAACGGAAAATCAATTGCAATAATTAACAATATATTTATTTCATTAATGATAATGACGTAATATTTGAAATATTAAATAGGATGGAATTCAAATGTATATAACGATAGAAATGTGAAATTTGGGGAATAGATTCAAAGTTATAAATGAGTTGTTAAAATAATACATAATAAGTGCAAATTGAATGAATCAATGGGAGCATAGATTTAAGTTTAGAAAACGATATTTTGGTTTAATTAAGTATTGCAAAATAAATGAAATTAACGTTTAAATATTTCGTTTATAGAGATTAAACTAAAATTCAAGGATATTAAAATAATAGATTTTGAACCCAACATGGAATCCTTCTACTTAAAATTTTTAGATGCAATAAACATTTGATTATTTAATTGAATAGAGAAAAAGATTTATTTAGTATGTAATTTAATGCTTGTTGAAAACTGTAATTTTATAAACATGTTTGCTTGACTATAAATAAGGATTACAATGTTCACGTATTTATTTAATTGATTTCATCAATTAGGGTCTGTTTTGAAGTGGAAGGTTAAAATTATTTGGAAATAAATTTATTAAAATCTTTCAATTGAAAAAGGAAAAGAAACAAAGTGCAATTAATAAAATTTATGTAAGAATGTTTTCATTATGAATGTACATTATTTGGAAATATAAGAATTGATTTAATATTGTATAAGTTGATCATTTTAGAATATAAGAATGTTTACATTATGAATTGCAAGTAACAAATAAGCATTTTAAGGAAAATAAAAGAATGTTGAGGAAATAAAGTGAACGTTTCCATTCTAAATATAAGGAAGTGGAGAAATTAACACTGCAATGGATAAACTTATCAGCTTTTAATTTACATCTAAATTTGTTTAGATCAATTTGGAAATTAATAAAATTGTGGATATATTTTGAAACGTAAACGAAACGTCTAGATTTACATTTGTAAATACGTTTAAAATAAAATGTAAATGATAAGGAATTTATTTATTTCCTAAATCCATAATGTGTGTAAGTAATATTATTTATCTTTTGGGACCACCTCCGTTTGCACGTTAAAATTCGTGCACACCTATTCTTTTGCGATCTATCTATAAATAGGCGGTGAAACCCTAGCCTCCATCTCCATTCCTCTTTATAGTCTCTTCTTCAACTTCTTCTCTTCTTCAATGGCAACAGACAATTTCTAGATCCAGTTTCAATCCAAATAAAAGTCAAAATTCAAACTCCTCTAAAAATTCCAGGAAAATTATATGTTGGAGTTCTCAGAATACGCAATCTACTGGTGGTGTTCGTTTTCCGTTTTGGGTTCGGTCTGGAAACATTTTTGCGTGCTCCTGTAGCCAAAGCGTGTGGAAGACGATAGTGACGTGGCGAGTATTTAATTAAGGTTTGTTTTGTTTTATAATTTATTTTGATTTTCAAATCGTTTAAATCGCATAACTTTTTCATACGACCTCGGATTCACGCGAAACTTTTTTTGTTAGGATCGTAATTATATTCGAGACAGTTTGGAACTAGTTTGGACCAATTCGGAGACCGTCGAATTTTTGGGTTTAAATCGGATTTAAATTCGATTTAAATTCAAAAAGTGAGTGTTTTAACCCACTCACAACTTCTAAAAGTTTTTATGTTTGTTAAATTTATTTTAGATATGAGTAGAGATTTATTTATGACTGTTTGGCATGTTTTATTCATCATATCTGTTAAATCGCATTTATTTAATATAACTGTTCATTAAATTTTATTACTGCATATAGATTGACAGTTATAGTTATTTATTTGTAGATAAACTGTTAGTTTAATAGTTTTTAAATTTATTTTTGAATATAACTGTCAGTTATTAACTGTTATATATTATCGGATATATATCGATATTGTTTTGTTATTGGATGATGATTGTGATTTGGATGATGGATGATGATGGATGAATGGATGTTTTATTTTATATCATTAAACTACAAGTTATCATGCATTTTTCGTTCCATTCGGGATTGTGGTTTGAAATGATATATAACCGCAAATTTTATTTTTAATTTGCGGATTGAAATGATAAACATCCATATCACTTGACCATAGGATAGAAAATTATATACAGGCACCGTGGTCTATATATAAAATATTTTAAAGTGATTTCTATGGTTTGGATGGGATATAGTTATAAAATTTTTTAAGTTTTGATATTTTATAAATATTATTCTTCTACATATATACATATGAAGTTAAAAATTTTGAATTTAGGCTGTGTATAAATCTGTTAAATAAAAATGGAAAAATTGAGAAAATGGAATTTGATAATTTATATTATATGTTTAAGTTTGGAAATTTTTAAGGTACGATATTTATAACTGGATTTTTCCAAGATAAATTTAAAATGAATATTCTAGTATAATTTAATTGAAGAAAATATTTAATTGTTAGAAATTGGAGTTTTATTTATGGATTTTTATGTAAATATTCAAGACTAAATAATAGAACATTTAATTTGGTTGAAGGAATAAATTCCAACTTTAGTTTTGAAATATTAATACTCCAAATGGATATATATATATATATATATATATATATATATATAGAAATTGAAGTGGTTTTGGAACTTGAAAGTGATATTTAAATTTTGGTTTAGACTTTAAATAAAGAAATATATTTGTAAAGCCATGGAAATTATTTTCTTTACAAAGTAACCTTAAAGTCAAACCATTTATTTTATATACCGTTGAATATCCAAACCATTCAAGTTTTAGAAGTTATGGTTTTAAAATATATGAATTTCGAAATATTATGCTTTAAAAGTATAGGTCAAATATTTGGTTTCCAGATATTTTAAATTTTAAAGCAGTATGATTTTGGAAAAGAAATATATTTGGATAAAATGATATCATATTTTTTTGGGTTTTAAGATGATATCGTATTCATAGTTTTGAAATGGAAAATTTTATTCTGGTTTTAAAGTATAAACTATTTTTAAATGACCGCGGTGTTATAATAACGATGGGTTGGCAAAGAGACCGGGATCGGATATGGACATACTCTCTGTCGATACCGAAAACCACTTTGACTAACCGTGTGCGCGGTGGAGATTCCAGAATGAAGTAGGTGGTGGCGACGTTTCCTGTAAGGTAAATACGTGGACCCGACTCCCGTGAGTTGGCATAAGGTGGCTAAAACATGAGTGATTCTCGGGTCAATGAGGTCATACCTCTGATCGGACGCTCCTCTTCGATATTATACTTTGACTTTGGATTGATTCAGTGGCCACTTCTATTTTTGATTTTGGGGGAGTTTGTTCGAGGTGGGCGGTAACTGCGGCTACGCGTTTCCACCAGCCCGGATAGCAATTGGTATATCTACCCTGGCATTGCCTAGTTGTGCCGTGTCACCTACCATACCGAGCCTTTACTACGAGTTTTGTTTTGTACCATACCTATGGAGTGCCCTCTGACGACGCCCAGTACGGGGGAGATTGCGGTACTGTATAGACTATGGGAATATATTCTGTGTTAAGGGCTATATGGGTAACCCCTTAACGCTATTAAAAAGTAAGTTTATTTTACAATTAGACACTGTTATAATAGCGCAATATACTACATAGTAAATAGTTTAACGGATCCTTAGGAGATGTAAATCCCGAGCATCTCTAGAGTTACTGCACTCATATTTACTCCTGTTGATTTAACTCACATAAGATCTTTTAGTTCTGACTCGAGTGTTTTGTCTTTTCAATTCGCTCGGGTCAGTCCGAGCGTTTCAGGATTTGAGGATTTAGCTCTGGAGGACGAAGACGAAGATTTGTATTACTAGTATCTACTATATTATTCCACTACACCATTTAATTCCGCTGCATTGTTATTGGTATGTGTAACTCTGATATGTAGTATATAAATGTTTTGTAAACAGATTTATAAACTATACATTTTATTATTATATTTTATCCTTCCGCTGCGAGATTCTGTTTTCTTTTATTTCTTTCTCGTTTTTCTTATTTACCCCATAACAATCCGCTCTTCCGTATGGTTGAATTGGCACGTGTGTCGGTTTAAATCGTGCGAAAAAGGCGGGACGTTACAAATAGTTTCTGCAACGACCTAATTTTGGGTCATCAAATGTGAATATTTATTTTATGTAAATATTCAGCTTTGAATTTAAATTATAATAAAATATATATTTCAAATTAAGATTTGATTTCTGATAACATCATTTTAATTTTATTTACAGAATTTTTCTATAATTTTTATTTGAAAAATAATTAAATTTTCGTTTGACGCTTTTTACGGCAAACGTCAGTTTTTTTGAAATTTTACAAAATAAATTAATTGATCTATTTTATTGCTGATTTTGTGCGTGATCTTATTTTTATTTCGATCACTTACGGTTGCATACGTGACCGGAATATTACGTAGCTTCGTACCGTGAAACATTTTATGCTTAACTTTTCAAAAACAAATCTAAACACATACACAAATTATCTTCTCGCGCATGATTTAATGTTTGCATTAAATTGCTGATGGCCTTGCATTAAATGTTTGGTACTTATCATTCCTTAGCATTGAAGTAATTTGCACTGTATATTTGTCCACACGCAAAGCACAGGGGGAGATAGACAGACATGACACAAAAAGAAATGGAACACTTCACTCCAGTGTTTTAAAAACCGTGCCGAACCACGGGTCGACCGCGAAAAACCGTAAACCGTTTCAGCTGAAGGCCCGGAGACGAGTTGAGCCTCTAACAAGCGTGAACCGTGGGTTGAACCATTGCAGTTAACCCAGGTCTGACCGCCTTCTCATTTGTTATTTTCATTTTTCTTCTGTTCGTATCCAGATAAAAAAAATGTCGAGCAACAAACCCTAATTCTATTCGTCGCCGCTATTAACTGCTTGCCGCCGCTACCAACTGCTCGCCGCCGCTACAAGTGCTCGCCGCCATAACCAGCTCCGGGTCGTCGCAAACCCCAAAATCCGCCGCCTGCTGCCCTAGCTTCAACTGCCTATTCGACGTCATTTTTATTGGATTCAGGTATGACACTATTGCTACATCTGATTTAGGTAAATTTGTTTAGCAACTGTTAATTGGATTAACAGTTAATTGGATTTAACAACTGTGAATTGGATTTAGCAATTATTAATTGGATTTGAAAGTTGAAACTGTAAGTGTAAATTGAATTTGAAGCTGTAAAATAACTTAAAAGATGTAAGTTTAATTTAATATATGAAAGGGGTTGCTGGCTAAAAGAACGAGGAAGGAAAAAAAAGAAGAAAAAAAATGGAAGAAGAGAGCTACAGGAGAGGAACAAAAGTGGACGTGCCTGGTTTCCAATGGACGGTAGCAAAAGTGAGAGGCAAGAATGAATAATAATATGAATTAGTACATTTTTAAAACCTGTTAATGTATGTCAATGCAAACTTGGATCATTGTCTGCAAATGTGTGCAATATTATTTATGAAATGGTTTCACAATTTCAGTTCATATTTATTTCAATAGTTATTTTTTGGTCAGTACTCATTTTAATGGTTTTTTCTTCTTCAAATAATCATAGAATGTCATCAAATCCAATCTCTGAAGGAGCGTCCAATCCTAGTACCGAAAGCATTGCCCGTCCATTAAATAGGCCTAAAACTGATCCAGCATGGCAATATTGTACCGAAACAATAACTAATGGACATATGGAAATAAAATGTATGTTTTATAGCAAAGTATTTAGAGGTGGTGGAATTCGACGCTTTAAATATCACATTTCTGGTTTATTTGGAGGAGGATGTGCACCTTGCCCACGTGCGACGGATGATGTCAAACATGCTATGAAGTTGAATATTGAAAGTGGTGAAGCTTTAAAAAAGAATGCAACAAAAAAGACTAGAGCATATGCTTCTCAAAATGAAGAAAATGATTTACCTTCTAGTTCTAGAAAAAGACCTGCATCTAGTAGCATACATATAAATGATCCCAACAATCTCTTGAGTCCCACTTTTATGCCTAGAACCACTGTTGGATGCCAACCAACCATACGAAGTGTGTTTCATGGCCAAGCCGTAAAAGATAAAGCGGATATGGCTGTTGCAAAGTGGTTTTTTGATACTTCTATCCCTTTCAACGCCGTAAATTCTGCATTGTATCAAACAATGATTAACGCCATTGCTAGCTATGGGAAGCGATATGAAGGACCAAACCTATATTTATTGCATGGTAAGTTATTAAAGTGTTGTGTTGGACAAGTAAATGACGAGGTTAAAAAACATCGGGATTCATGGAAGGAGACTGGTTGTACATTAATGGCAGACGGATGGTCTGATCAAAATGGTACAAGTTTGATCAACTTTTTGGTTTATTCGCCTAAAGGTATATTGATTTATAGTTCATAATTATTGCGAATCTCGTATGTATCAAAATGTTTTTTGACCTTTTTCTTTTATCTATTATCATACAGGAACACTATTTTTAAAATCTATTGATGCATCTGCCGCTTCTAAAACCGCTGTAATGCTTTTCGGCTTATTCAAAGATGTTATTTTATTTATAGGAGCTGAAAATATAATGCAAGTAGTAACCGACAATGCGGCGAACTATGTAGCTGCTGGGAGATTAATTGAATATGAATTTCCATCCATTTCATGGTCTCCGTGTGCTGCACATTGCTTAAATCTGATGTTTAGCGATATTGGAAAACTTGAACGAGTCTCTTGTGCTGTAGATCAAGCATCAAAAATAACAAAGTTTATCTATAATCATTGTCTCATGTTATCAATTGTAACATTCCTGAAATTTATCAAGTTTAAATTGGCAATTAAATTAATTTTTGAAGATAAATTGCTAATTTATTTATGAATTAATTGGATAATTTCTAGAATAAAAAAAAAATTTAGCTTATAAAGTAGGATTGGTTTAAGATTTATGAATAAGTATTTTATAAACAAATATTGAATTTAAAAATAAGATGTATAAAATATATTTATATTAATATGTGAGCTAAATTAAAAGATTTAAAAATAGAATCTATAAAATAATTTAAACTAAGGAGTTGAATATGATTTGTATATTAAACATTAAAAATAGAATTCATGAATTAATAAAAAAAATATGATTGGTACAATGACTTGAGTTTAAAAATTTAAAAAAACAAGAATGAATATGAAATACTTACCTTTTGGAATTTAATAAATGTATTGTAATAAAAATTGATGTAATAAAATAAGTTTACAAAAGCACCATGAACTAAGAAATGTATATTTATGTGTGATGTATTTGTTGAGTGTACAAATTGTTATAAATTCATTTCTTTTTTTTTAATTTTGTAAAAGTAAAATAAATACAAATGTTGTATTTCAAGTTAAGATTGAAATTTAAATTTAAAATGAGTGTTTTAAAAATGAGTAGCATTAAAAAAAAAAATATTAAGATATAATATATGTATATATATATATATAAATGTTGACTAAATTCTTTTAGCATTGAACATGTACATACATATACAAATGAATAAACAAATACATTTATTTATAAAGTATATATGATAAAAAAAAAAAATAATGATAAATAAAGTTTATAAATTTATTTTGTCTTGTAAAAAAAATCACCCATGTGAACATACATACACATGTGAGATGGAGTAGAGTAAGACAATCAACAAAATCCAAAGTTTATGATGATTTTTAACAAATGGCATTCATAATATTTATTTGAATATAAAAAATGAAAATTTAAAATTATGAAAACTTTACATCTTCCCATATGTAATCATGGGTATCTTAGAAAATCTGAAAACAGATTTGCCTCCACTAATCTCAAAATCATAAAGCTGTTCAAAACATAAGATAAGAAAAAAAAAAAAAAACAATTCAGTTTGAACTCAAAACAAAAGAAAAACCCAAAATCTTCATTCTCAGACCATACAAACTGCATTTTTCAAATCTGCATACATTTGCATTCATGTTAAAAATCTGAAACCCAAACAAACCTTCAACTCCTCTTCTTCAAAATACAAGCCTGCACATCAATTTAAAGCCTGCATGTATAAATCAAAAAGCCCTGCAATTTCAAAGGCCAGCATGCATTCATTTTTAAACCCTGGAACATGCATGTATGAATCAAGAAGCTCTGCATTTCTTTGCATCTGCAAATTGCAAGCAAGGCCTGCATGCATCAAGTAGAAGCTGCATGTTTTTAAAAAAGCATTCAAGCCTGCATTTCATAAATCTGGAACAAGAAGCTAGAAGCCTGCATGTTGTAAACTGAAGCATTATGAAGCAAGCATCATTTTTTAAAGGCAGGGGTCTGCATTTTTAAGAGCATTCAAGCCTGCATTTTCATAATTTGGAACCTGCATTTGAATGGGCATTCAAGCTTCTGCATGATCAATCTGGACAGTGTATGCTCTGCACCTTGAATTAAGGTGAGTAAACTACCACTTAAAAAGGTTTAAGTGATAATTAATCTGTTGCTTGATAAATTTCTGAAATGATGAATGCTTGCATGTTTATAAGTTGGTGATTTACCTGTGTATATGAATGAGTTAGTTTGCATGCTAGTTAGACTGTTCCTCTCTGATATTTTTAGATACAGAGATTTTAAATGAATTAAGTCCAAACCTTCTTATCAAATCACTTAGTGAATTATGATCCTAAACAAGCTAATTTGGGTAAACAACATCTAGTTTTAAATGACAAGTTCAAGTGTAAACTGAGAAAAAAAAAGAAAGAAGATCAAAGTCACTGGATTTTGAAATTTGTCTGGAAACAAATAACACAGTAGCAAATTTTTATCAATGTTTGAAAACAAATGTTAATTTATATTGATTCAAGCTTATATCTTGAATCATCACTGAAAGTTAGGAATTTCAAAATCAAAATTTCAATTTTTAGTAGAGTATAATATGTGTAATTGGGGTTTTAGTGAAATTTGGGTTTTTGCCAAATCCTGTTGATCTATGTAATTGGGTTGCTTGAAATTGTTGATGGAGTTAGGTGATGCATCAGAAAGTATGGTAAAAATGGTGGATGAATTTATAAATCACTGTGATGTTTGAATTTACTGGAAATTGATTTTAACCCTAGTTTGGGTTCTTACTGTAATTGGTCTACTACCACTTCATCTCTGCATCGGGTTTGAAGGAGTTTTGGGAGAAGAAAGAGCGATGGGTCAGCAATCCATGGCCGAAGTTGTGGGGTATATCATCAGTCGGAGGCGTGTGGGTGATGGGTTTTCTGACAGTGGCTAATTCCAGTTTCTACTGGAACAGTTCAGTTTGAAGTGCTAGATTTTGATTCGAGGCATGAGTGGTTGATCTGTGGGTCGTAGGTGGATGTATGGTGCTTGGGTGACTCGGCGGTGAGTTCGAAGTTGGCCAGTGGTGGCTCTGGCAATGGTGCAGGTGCACAGGATGATGGTGTTGTGCAGGGTTTGATGTTTCAGGGTTGCAGAAATTTTTGCTCGGGATGGCCTCGGGATTTTTGAGAAGAAACTCGAAGCGGGGTAGATTTTGTCTCAAAGTAAATTTTATGGTGACTCGAGTATACCTTTTGTTACAGGTTTGAATATTGGAAACAGAATTGTTTCCAGGTTTTTAAAAGAATTAAGTTGAAGTAATAATAGGAATATAAACTTAAAATTTGAAATCAGTTGGAACCTGAATTTAGTTATAGATTTAAATAATTCAAAATCTGAAATTTGAAAACATTTTAAATTAAAGAATGTAAGAGGTTCAAAATTCAACAGAAACTGTTCTGTTCTGTTTTTAGAATTTTAAAAATAAAGTTTTAGTTTAAGTCTGGAAATTAAACTTAGGATTTAGCTTGAATATAAGGATGAATTCAAATTGTTTGGATTCTTATTTTGTAATAATTTAAATGCAGAAATTTTAAATTGGTTTTCTTAAAAAAAAAAAAAAAAATAAAGAAACAGGAAAACTGTTTGCAGTTTTTAAAATTGAAAGTGAAAGTTTAAAATGTAAACTTAATTTGGACTTAGGTTTTAAGAACCTGAATTTGAATATGAATTCAAATAAGTATGAATTTTGTTGAAATAATTTCAGGAAAATTCAAAGTTTGTTTTTTTTTTTTTTTTTTTTTAAAATAATCAGAAAACTGTTTTCTGTTTTAAATATTAAGGTAAAATTAAATTTTGCAGGTATAGGTTTAAAACTGAGTTTAAGTTGAATTTGAATATGAATTCAAATTTGATTTATCTGGAATTTGAAATCATTGATGGTTTTTAAAATTTAAATTTGATTTTCAAACTCTTTGTGGAAATGCATATGTGATTTGCATTTGGAATGGAAGGTTAAGTATTTAATTTAAAAAAATTCAAAATGAATTTAATCTGAGTTTTTAAAATCTGGATTTAAAATTTAAACTTCAGTTTTAAATAAAGGTTTAAATTGAATTGTTTTTAATGATCAAATGATTTGCATTTGAATTGTAGGTGTAAATTATAGAAAGAGTTTTAAAGAATTTAAAACTAAAATGAAATGGAAGTTGTATTTTCAATTTGGAAATTTTTAAGTAATTTTTAAATTGATTTGAATTGAAATTTAAATTCTTTTTAAAACTCATTTATAAAGTATATGTTCCTTTTAAACATATAAGATTAAGTTGTGTATTGTTTTAAACTCTTATTTAAGACAAATTTGAGTCTTTAAGTTTAAAAGAAATGTTAAATGGAATTTAATGTAAATTTAAAAACATTTTGTTTTTAAATGCATAATGTAAATAAGGAATGTTTATTTAAAGATAAAGAAAAGTATAATGATTTGTAATTCATTTAATTATTAAGGTAGTACAAATGGATAATTAATTAAAGTAATTAAGGGTTTTCATTTGATTAATTAAAGTTTAAGATTAATTTTTCTTAGAATAATTAATTTGTAATTAAGAAATCATTAATTGAATGATATTAGATTTTAAATTAATAATTGAAGATTTATTAATTGAATAAATATGGATAGTTAATTAATTAGGAATAATAAATGAAAGTAATCATATAGGTAATAAATTTAAAACCACCCAGTTTATTCATCTTAATTGTAGATGCTGATTGTTATTGAATGTTGTGTGATGGATTGATATTTTGATATGTGATGTGATGCTATTTGATGCCTTATGCTAAGCTGTTATATCTATGATATATATATGATTATATGAATATGCAAATCCTTTGACCCGTAAAACGACATTTGAATTTCGATGCGACAGGGAGTCGGATTCCAGCTGGTTATCCGAAACCCACATCGAATCATATTTGTGAATTTTTGTGATTGATAATTTACTTTATCTATGAATCTGTGAATATAGATAAGCGTTATGGGTTATACCGCTTATCTTTATGATTGAATCTGTAATGATGATGTTATGCACTATTGTGTAAAACCCCCGGACCACACTTATACACACACAAATATGGATTGCACGTGGAAATGGGTTAAGTCACAGATTTTGAAATTGTTTTAAAATTTGAATTTTTGAATCCAAAATAGTTTTGGAATTAGAATTGAAGTTTTTGAAAAAAAAAAAATGGATTTCAAAAATAAAAGTTATTTTGAATAACTCGATTGAGTTTTGAAATTTTAAATAATTTGAGTTAAATTTGAATTCAATAATTGAATTGAATTCTATGATTTGGAAACTAGGGTTTTAAAAAAAGTTATCCAACTTATAAATGGATTTATATGGGGTTTTAAACCATTTTAAAAAGTGATGTTTGAAATTTAAAATTAACCCAAGATTCCAACTTGTATAAATCGAACTTTTCTGAAACGAAAACTGTCGTTTTCCAATAATAGAAGCTTTCATATAAGAAATGGATTTCCAATGTATGTTAAAAGGAATTCAAGTTTTGAAATGAAAATGGTATTCCAAGTTATAAATAAATCTTTGGAACGGGTTTTTGGAAGCTATAAATTAAATCTTTAATTTAAAGATTTATTGAGTTAATCCAATTGGAATGGAAGTTGTTTTGAATCTATGAATAGATCTTTGTGAAACTAGGTGAAACTTTGTGAAATAAATCTTTTTGTTTAAAGATTTAAAATGGTAATTTGTTTAACCATTTGAAAGAAAAGTTTTGGATTTTATAAGTTGTGACTTAACTAAAATCCCATATCCATATGTTTTAAAATATGGCGCTCATTATTCGGTTTAGCCGGGAGAGGACCTAGTGTCATATAGCCCATTCCGAATAGTGATACGACGTTATGGATAGCAATTGAAGACCGGTGGTGAAGACCGGATATTTCCAAAAACAAAAGGATAACTCATCGATTGTCTCTGCACTGGCTGATCCCCGGTATAGAGATCTCCATATGTGATGGGAAGTCCGGACGTGATTAGGGATTATCCGAATTTGCAAGGGCTTCTTCGGAAGTGCCTTCGGTTCTGTTCGAACCCGGAACAGACTTGTATGGTTGTATGTCCGACATTACACTTTGAGATGTTAACTGATCTCTATCAAATACATTTCTGCTTGGTGGCGGAGAATTTATTCTCTTAGCTTAACACCCTTCTCTGAGACGTACGAGCTCAGAGGTTATGTAGTTGATATTTATCAGTGATATTCCCAATTTGGTAATGTGGCATGCTGAGTGCTGCTGTGTGATGATCATTGGTTGATCATTTGTGATATGATCATTTGTTTGATCATTTATCTTTGTGATCATTGCTTTGGTCATCTGTTGACCCAAAGCATGGCTTTGTTGCACAAAGCGTAGCTTTGTGGACGAGACTGCATCAGGACCTCACACCCCGGAAATGGTCGAAACAGGAAAGATGCGGCAAGGTTATGAGGGTCGCGCCCTTTAGGGTATGTCATTTCCTTCTGGTAAAGGGGGGTATCATGGTATGGAGCCCAGATACTTACTCATGTGGATACTGCAGATCTATTACTTTGTGATACTTTGTGGTTGTTGCGAGCGCTCGGATAAAGGTCCCAAAGGACCGGGGGATGGCATATTCGTGTAGTAGTTACCTAGTTACAGAGGTAACCCGGCCTTGTGTTGGCAGAGAGCTAACCGTAACGTTAGTTTCTCGGGACGTCCCACCAGAGGCGATCCCATGTGGCAGTAGGAAGTTCCTTAGCCTGACCATTTGTTGGAAATCCATTCATCCAATACGTGCCTTGTACGGTTTTAGTTGTAGAACCTGCCATTTACTTATGGTGGTCACCACTGTTTAAATGGTAGCTATAGTAGGCATAGTTCGGAATGTCTATGCTGGCTAGGATTTATATTCTACTTTCGAAATGATTTTCTACACTTTGCACTTATTATAATGATATCAAAGAATTTTCTCGTATCAAGCATATTTGACTATCATAAGGAGAAATCTCCTCCAATTCTGCGTTTGCATTGTGTGTGTGGCGGGAGGCCTTATGGTGGTTTCATTTTTCAAAAAGCATTGCGGATTTCAAATTTAAATTCTTTTGTTTGTTTTAAAAGACCAAATGTTTTTGTTTGCTCATACCAGTCCCATGACTGACCTGGAGTTTATCGTCCCTTTCCTAAACTCTGGGTGCCCACTATTTCCCACACGGGCAGCCTAGAGTTGGGGTTTTCAGATAATCAATGTTAGGTGTAGATTCGATAGCTTTCAGCCTTAGGATTTGGCAATCGCATTTTGGATCGAGTTGCTTCTCTTCATCTTGATTTGGGAGTTCTCGCTATTTCTGGATTGATGCCTTGGAGATGGAGTTACACTGGAGTTCTTTCTTGAAGACTATATTGAAGATATTGTTCCGCTGCTGGTGTTATCTTTTATTTCCGCTGCTATTCTTTGTATCTCTGATAATGTTGATATCTATTGTACCATCCTTTTGTATCATTCATGTTGTATCAGTTATTGTATCAAATGCTGTATATGAAATATATTATTCATTTCTTCCGCTGTGTTATTCACTTAATGTGTTATAAGCTCCGGCGACTCGAATTTGAACGGTCGAATCTGCGGCATTCGAGTACAATGTAAAGTATGGATGTCGATTTTCGAACGCGAAAAATTCGAATCGTTACATTTGGTATCAGAGCTGATGGTTAAAACCTTAGCTCAGGAGTATAACACATTAAGTGACTCATTAGAGATAGGGCGAAGTAAACCCTAGAATGAGTATCCTTAAGATATCCGTTCGAATGCCTCAGTAAATTCTCTTACTATCCACTGATAGTGAGTATGAGTGCGAGAAGAGAACGAGATAGGGGACAGGGGAGTACCACTATAAATGGTCAATACCCTGCAACAGTGGAAACAACTTTTCTCTATCAATCTCCTTTGATTCAATTTCGAATTCTTTTGATTGCTTCGTGACTGCTCCAGAAAGAAGTTTCGGTGTGATGATGGCCATACGTATTGTTGTAGGAAATTCTTACTTCGTATCTTCATCGGTTTCTTATCAGCTTTTCGATCTAAATTCTAATGAATTTGAAGTTAAAAATATTAAATAAATTGGAAATTTTAAATTAGTAAATTGGTTAACTAACATGAAGATTTGATCCATCTATCTATTCTCTGGGATCCGATATATTCTACGAACGATTAGTATCTCTTCGAACTAGTCAATGCCCTTGCATATTCGTAGACCGATGGACCCAAATATCTTGTGTAATATTATATGAGATTTTTCTCATATCTATTGTTGATATTCTTATTTGGTAAGCCAAATGCAGAATAGTTAATCGGCCTGATTTATGAGTCGATTATCTATCCTTGTGTATCTATCCATCATTGGTTGTCTTCCTACTTTCAAATTTCGAGGACGAAATTTTCTTAAGGGGGGAAGTCTGTAACATTCCTGAAATTTATCAAGTTTAAATTGGCAATTAAATTAATTTTTGAAGATAAATTGCTAATTTATTTATGAATTAATTGGATAATTTCTAGAATAAAAAAAAAATTTAGCTTATAAAGTAGGATTGGTTTAAGATTTATGAATAAGTATTTTATAAACAAATATTGAATTTAAAAATAAGATGTATAAAATATATTTATATTAATATGTGAGCTAAATTAAAAGATTTAAAAATAGAATCTATAAAATAATTTAAACTAAGGAGTTGAATATGATTTGTATATTAAACATTAAAAATAGAATTCATGAATTAATAAAAAAAATATGATTGGTACAATGACTTGAGTTTAAAAATTTAAAAAAACAAGAATGAATATGAAATACTTACCTTTTGGAATTTAATAAATGTATTGTAATAAAAATTGATGTAATAAAATAAGTTTACAAAAGCACCATGAACTAAGAAATGTATATTTATGTGTGATGTATTTGTTGAGTGTACAAATTGTTATAAATTCATTTCTTTTTTTTTTAATTTTGTAAAAGTAAAATAAATACAAATGTTGTATTTCAAGTTAAGATTGAAATTTAAATTTAAAATGAGTGTTTTAAAAATGAGTAGCATTAAAAAAAAAAAATATTAAGATATAATATATGTATATATATATATATAAATGTTGACTAAATTCTTTTAGCATTGAACATGTACATACATATACAAATGAATAAACAAATACATTTATTTATAAAGTATATATGATAAAAAAAAAAATAATGATAAATAAAGTTTATAAATTTATTTTGTCTTGTAAAAAAAATCACCCATGTGAACATACATACACATGTGAGATGGAGTAGAGTAAGACAATCAACAAAATCCAAAGTTTATGATGATTTTTAACAAATGGCATTCATAATATTTATTTGAATATAAAAAATGAAAATTTAAAATTATGAAAACTTTACATCTTCCCATATGTAATCATGGGTATCTTAGAAAATCTGAAAACAGATTTGCCTCCACTAATCTCAAAATCATAAAGCTGTTCAAAACATAAGATAAGAAAAAAAAAAAAAACAATTCAGTTTGAACTCAAAACAAAAGAAAAACCCAAAATCTTCATTCTCAGACCATACAAACTGCATTTTTCAAATCTGCATACATTTGCATTCATGTTAAAAATCTGAAACCCAAACAAACCTTCAACTCCTCTTCTTCAAAATACAAGCCTGCACATCAATTTAAAGCCTGCATGTATAAATCAAAAAGCCCTGCAATTTCAAAGGCCAGCATGCATTCATTTTTAAACCCTGGAACATGCATGTATGAATCAAGAAGCTCTGCATTTCTTTGCATCTGCAAATTGCAAGCAAGGCCTGCATGCATCAAGTAGAAGCTGCATGTTTTTAAAAAAGCATTCAAGCCTGCATTTCATAAATCTGGAACAAGAAGCTAGAAGCCTGCATGTTGTAAACTGAAGCATTATGAAGCAAGCATCATTTTTTAAAGGCAGGGGTCTGCATTTTTAAGAGCATTCAAGCCTGCATTTTCATAATTTGGAACCTGCATTTGAATGGGCATTCAAGCTTCTGCATGATCAATCTGGACAGTGTATGCTCTGCACCTTGAATTAAGGTGAGTAAACTACCACTTAAAAAGGTTTAAGTGATAATTAATCTGTTGCTTGATAAATTTCTGAAATGATGAATGCTTGCATGTTTATAAGTTGGTGATTTACCTGTGTATATGAATGAGTTAGTTTGCATGCTAGTTAGACTGTTCCTCTCTGATATTTTTAGATACAGAGATTTTAAATGAATTAAGTCCAAACCTTCTTATCAAATCACTTAGTGAATTATGATCCTAAACAAGCTAATTTGGGTAAACAACATCTAGTTTTAAATGACAAGTTCAAGTGTAAACTGAGAAAAAAAAAGAAAGAAGATCAAAGTCACTGGATTTTGAAATTTGTCTGGAAACAAATAACACAGTAGCAAATTTTTATCAATGTTTGAAAACAAATGTTAATTTATATTGATTCAAGCTTATATCTTGAATCATCACTGAAAGTTAGGAATTTCAAAATCAAAATTTCAATTTTTAGTAGAGTATAATATGTGTAATTGGGGTTTTAGTGAAATTTGGGTTTTTGCCAAATCCTGTTGATCTATGTAATTGGGTTGCTTGAAATTGTTGATGGAGTTAGGTGATGCATCAGAAAGTATGGTAAAAATGGTGGATGAATTTATAAATCACTGTGATGTTTGAATTTACTGGAAATTGATTTTAACCCTAGTTTGGGTTCTTACTGTAATTGGTCTACTACCACTTCATCTCTGCATCGGGTTTGAAGGAGTTTTGGGAGAAGAAAGAGCGATGGGTCAGCAATCCATGGCCGAAGTTGTGGGGTATATCATCAGTCGGAGGCGTGTGGGTGATGGGTTTTCTGACAGTGGCTAATTCCAGTTTCTACTGGAACAGTTCAGTTTGAAGTGCTAGATTTTGATTCGAGGCATGAGTGGTTGATCTGTGGGTCGTAGGTGGATGTATGGTGCTTGGGTGACTCGGCGGTGAGTTCGAAGTTGGCCAGTGGTGGCTCTGGCAATGGTGCAGGTGCACAGGATGATGGTGTTGTGCAGGGTTTGATGTTTCAGGGTTGCAGAAATTTTTGCTCGGGATGGCCTCGGGATTTTTGAGAAGAAACTCGAAGCGGGGTAGATTTTGTCTCAAAGTAAATTTTATGGTGACTCGAGTATACCTTTTGTTACAGGTTTGAATATTGGAAACAGAATTGTTTCCAGGTTTTTAAAAGAATTAAGTTGAAGTAATAATAGGAATATAAACTTAAAATTTGAAATCAGTTGGAACCTGAATTTAGTTATAGATTTAAATAATTCAAAATCTGAAATTTGAAAACATTTTAAATTAAAGAATGTAAGAGGTTCAAAATTCAACAGAAACTGTTCTGTTCTGTTTTTAGAATTTTAAAAATAAAGTTTTAGTTTAAGTCTGGAAATTAAACTTAGGATTTAGCTTGAATATAAGGATGAATTCAAATTGTTTGGATTCTTATTTTGTAATAATTTAAATGCAGAAATTTTAAATTGGTTTTCTTAAAAAAAAAAAAAAAAATAAAGAAACAGGAAAACTGTTTGCAGTTTTTAAAATTGAAAGTGAAAGTTTAAAATGTAAACTTAATTTGGACTTAGGTTTTAAGAACCTGAATTTGAATATGAATTCAAATAAGTATGAATTTTGTTGAAATAATTTCAGGAAAATTCAAAGTTTGTTTTTTTTTTTTTTTTTTAAAATAATCAGAAAACTGTTTTCTGTTTTAAATATTAAGGTAAAATTAAATTTTGCAGGTATAGGTTTAAAACTGAGTTTAAGTTGAATTTGAATATGAATTCAAATTTGATTTATCTGGAATTTGAAATCATTGATGGTTTTTAAAATTTAAATTTGATTTTCAAACTCTTTGTGGAAATGCATATGTGATTTGCATTTGGAATGGAAGGTTAAGTATTTAATTTAAAAAAATTCAAAATGAATTTAATCTGAGTTTTTAAAATCTGGATTTAAAATTTAAACTTCAGTTTTAAATAAAGGTTTAAATTGAATTGTTTTTAATGATCAAATGATTTGCATTTGAATTGTAGGTGTAAATTATAGAAAGAGTTTTAAAGAATTTAAAACTAAAATGAAATGGAAGTTGTATTTTCAATTTGGAAATTTTTAAGTAATTTTTAAATTGATTTGAATTGAAATTTAAATTCTTTTTAAAACTCATTTATAAAGTATATGTTCCTTTTAAACATATAAGATTAAGTTGTGTATTGTTTTAAACTCTTATTTAAGACAAATTTGAGTCTTTAAGTTTAAAAGAAATGTTAAATGGAATTTAATGTAAATTTAAAAACATTTTGTTTTTAAATGCATAATGTAAATAAGGAATGTTTATTTAAAGATAAAGAAAAGTATAATGATTTGTAATTCATTTAATTATTAAGGTAGTACAAATGGATAATTAATTAAAGTAATTAAGGGTTTTCATTTGATTAATTAAAGTTTAAGATTAATTTTTCTTAGAATAATTAATTTGTAATTAAGAAATCATTAATTGAATGATATTAGATTTTAAATTAATAATTGAAGATTTATTAATTGAATAAATATGGATAGTTAATTAATTAGGAATAATAAATGAAAGTAATCATATAGGTAATAAATTTAAAACCACCCAGTTTATTCATCTTAATTGTAGATGCTGATTGTTATTGAATGTTGTGTGATGGATTGATATTTTGATATGTGATGTGATGCTATTTGATGCCTTATGCTAAGCTGTTATATCTATGATATATATATGATTATATGAATATGCAAATCCTTTGACCCGTAAAACGACATTTGAATTTCGATGCGACAGGGAGTCGGATTCCAGCTGGTTATCCGAAACCCACATCGAATCATATTTGTGAATTTTTGTGATTGATAATTTACTTTATCTATGAATCTGTGAATATAGATAAGCGTTATGGGTTATACCGCTTATCTTTATGATTGAATCTGTAATGATGATGTTATGCACTATTGTGTAAAACCCCCGGACCACACTTATACACACACAAATATGGATTGCACGTGGAAATGGGTTAAGTCACAGATTTTGAAATTGTTTTAAAATTTGAATTTTTGAATCCAAAATAGTTTTGGAATTAGAATTGAAGTTTTTGAAAAAAAAAAAATGGATTTCAAAAATAAAAGTTATTTTGAATAACTCGATTGAGTTTTGAAATTTTAAATAATTTGAGTTAAATTTGAATTCAATAATTGAATTGAATTCTATGATTTGGAAACTAGGGTTTTAAAAAAAGTTATCCAACTTATAAATGGATTTATATGGGGTTTTAAACCATTTTAAAAAGTGATGTTTGAAATTTAAAATTAACCCAAGATTCCAACTTGTATAAATCGAACTTTTCTGAAACGAAAACTGTCGTTTTCCAATAATAGAAGCTTTCATATAAGAAATGGATTTCCAATGTATGTTAAAAGGAATTCAAGTTTTGAAATGAAAATGGTATTCCAAGTTATAAATAAATCTTTGGAACGGGTTTTTGGAAGCTATAAATTAAATCTTTAATTTAAAGATTTATTGAGTTAATCCAATTGGAATGGAAGTTGTTTTGAATCTATGAATAGATCTTTGTGAAACTAGGTGAAACTTTGTGAAATAAATCTTTTTGTTTAAAGATTTAAAATGGTAATTTGTTTAACCATTTGAAAGAAAAGTTTTGGATTTTATAAGTTGTGACTTAACTAAAATCCCATATCCATATGTTTTAAAATATGGCGCTCATTATTCGGTTTAGCCGGGAGAGGACCTAGTGTCATATAGCCCATTCCGAATAGTGATACGACGTTATGGATAGCAATTGAAGACCGGTGGTGAAGACCGGATATTTCCAAAAACAAAAGGATAACTCATCGATTGTCTCTGCACTGGCTGATCCCCGGTATAGAGATCTCCATATGTGATGGGAAGTCCGGACGTGATTAGGGATTATCCGAATTTGCAAGGGCTTCTTCGGAAGTGCCTTCGGTTCTGTTCGAACCCGGAACAGACTTGTATGGTTGTATGTCCGACATTACACTTTGAGATGTTAACTGATCTCTATCAAATACATTTCTGCTTGGTGGCGGAGAATTTATTCTCTTAGCTTAACACCCTTCTCTGAGACGTACGAGCTCAGAGGTTATGTAGTTGATATTTATCAGTGATATTCCCAATTTGGTAATGTGGCATGCTGAGTGCTGCTGTGTGATGATCATTGGTTGATCATTTGTGATATGATCATTTGTTTGATCATTTATCTTTGTGATCATTGCTTTGGTCATCTGTTGACCCAAAGCATGGCTTTGTTGCACAAAGCGTAGCTTTGTGGACGAGACTGCATCAGGACCTCACACCCCGGAAATGGTCGAAACAGGAAAGATGCGGCAAGGTTATGAGGGTCGCGCCCTTTAGGGTATGTCATTTCCTTCTGGTAAAGGGGGGTATCATGGTATGGAGCCCAGATACTTACTCATGTGGATACTGCAGATCTATTACTTTGTGATACTTTGTGGTTGTTGCGAGCGCTCGGATAAAGGTCCCAAAGGACCGGGGGATGGCATATTCGTGTAGTAGTTACCTAGTTACAGAGGTAACCCGGCCTTGTGTTGGCAGAGAGCTAACCGTAACGTTAGTTTCTCGGGACGTCCCACCAGAGGCGATCCCATGTGGCAGTAGGAAGTTCCTTAGCCTGACCATTTGTTGGAAATCCATTCATCCAATACGTGCCTTGTACGGTTTTAGTTGTAGAACCTGCCATTTACTTATGGTGGTCACCACTGTTTAAATGGTAGCTATAGTAGGCATAGTTCGGAATGTCTATGCTGGCTAGGATTTATATTCTACTTTCGAAATGATTTTCTACACTTTGCACTTATTATAATGATATCAAAGAATTTTCTCGTATCAAGCATATTTGACTATCATAAGGAGAAATCTCCTCCAATTCTGCGTTTGCATTGTGTGTGTGGCGGGAGGCCTTATGGTGGTTTCATTTTTCAAAAAGCATTGCGGATTTCAAATTTAAATTCTTTTGTTTGTTTTAAAAGACCAAATGTTTTTGTTTGCTCATACCAGTCCCATGACTGACCTGGAGTTTATCGTCCCTTTCCTAAACTCTGGGTGCCCACTATTTCCCACACGGGCAGCCTAGAGTTGGGGTTTTCAGATAATCAATGTTAGGTGTAGATTCGATAGCTTTCAGCCTTAGGATTTGGCAATCGCATTTTGGATCGAGTTGCTTCTCTTCATCTTGATTTGGGAGTTCTCGCTATTTCTGGATTGATGCCTTGGAGATGGAGTTACACTGGAGTTCTTTCTTGAAGACTATATTGAAGATATTGTTCCGCTGCTGGTGTTATCTTTTATTTCCGCTGCTATTCTTTGTATCTCTGATAATGTTGATATCTATTGTACCATCCTTTTGTATCATTCATGTTGTATCAGTTATTGTATCAAATGCTGTATATGAAATATATTATTCATTTCTTCCGCTGTGTTATTCACTTAATGTGTTATAAGCTCCGGCGACTCGAATTTGAACGGTCGAATCTGTGGCATTCGAGTACAATGTAAAGTATGGATGTCGATTTTCGAACGCGAAAAATTCGAATCGTTACATCAATGATGCGGAGATTTACAAATGGGAGGAACTTACCTCGTCCTGCCCCGACCAGATTTGCAACGAATTTTGTTGCTTTACAAAGTGCTTTGAATCACAAAGATGAACTTATGACCATGGTAACAAGTCGAGAATGGAGAGCTTCCTCATTTGCAAAAGATGTAAAGGGGAAACAATTTGTTAATCATATATGTGATCCGGTTTTCGGAAAGAATGCTCACTGATTGTTAGTATCACCGAATCACTTGTTCGTGTTCTTAGGCTTGTTGATAGTGATGAAAGGCCTGCAATGGGTTATTTATATGCTGCAATCCATAATGCAATAGACGATATGATGAAACGATTTGCAAAAAATAAAAAAGTACTAAAGCCATTCATTGACATTGTTAATAGTCATTGGGACAGACAATTGCATAAAAATCTACACTCTGCAAGTTTTTGGTTTATTCCAGGGCATCAATATAATATTGAGATGATGGTGTAGGATCGATTTCACCCTAGAGGGGGGGGGGGTGAATAGGGTGATAGTGTAAATTATAAAAATTAATCGCGGAAGCTTATCAATTAATTTAAATTCAGATCACAGAATAGCAGCACAGATATAGCAGAATATAAATAACAGAACAGAACAACACAGAATTTACCCAGCTTCGGCAAAACTCTGCCTACGTGCTGCCCCAAGGTTTCTACTAGAAATTAGATAGTCCCTCGCTTACACACGTAAACTCGCTATACCCGCTATTGACTAATCTAACTCTATGCTCAAAACCCTGACCACAACTCAACCACCGAGTTGCGAATTCCCAAACTACACACCGTAGTTTGTCCCCTAGTCACACGACGAGAAAATTAAAAACGGTTTAAAAGAAAAATACAATTTAAAAACAATTTAAATACAAAACCCTATTTAATAAAAGAAACTAAGCCCAAATTAAAAGGTCGGCCCCTTATTCACATCTTCAACCCGTTCCTTTTATTTTTTCGTTTATGAAAAAATGGCCGCTCCTCTTGCAGATTTAGGGCTTCGTCCCTTTGGTTGCCGTGCTCTTAAATTAGGGTTTCAAATTGAAGTCGCTGCCTTTGTTGGTTGATTGCAATCACTGTTTCTCTGATTTGCTTCAATTGTTTGCGGCTTCTCCTCCTTGATCGAGTTCGATTGCTTCGGTATGTAATTTGTGATTTTTGCTTTTTCTAATCTTTCGTACTTGAACTCGATGATTATTTTGCCAATGATGATTGGGCTTATAAAGGATTCGAAATCCTATTTTTGCGTTCGTTCTGATGATTTGAATTTTTCAATTTTTTTTATCTCTGCCGTATGATTATGCTTGAACGATTATGATCTCTCTGACTTTGTCACTTCGTATATATTTTGTGATGCTTGCTTCCCACGGCTTGGTTGACACGGTTTTGATTATTGACTCGTTCAATATTGACTGTGACGATTTTTGGCTTTGCTATGCTTCCACGGCTTCGTCCCTTACATTGTTCACCTCGGCCTATAGTGTTCATGTTGTACTTGGATAGTTGGTATTTGATTTTGTACTGTAGTTATCTTCGATTGTGTGATGTTGCCTCTGGTTGCTGTCATATACTGATGAACTTGAAATGTACCATGATACTGCATCACCACTGTTGCACTGCCTTTGTGGTCTTCACTGTGTTCATGCACTTTGGTCTTTGTTTACTGTGTACATGTTGCTGCTGTGTTGCCAATTGGGCTTGTAGTTGATTCTTTGAGTCTGAAATTTATTTGCGAATTCATGTGCTTGATATTTGAGTTGTTGATATTGTCAGTGGTGCACTTGGTCATTCGAGTCTTCCCTGCATCATTATCTGTTGCATCTTTGGTTTTGGGGCTGTTGTGTTGGTCTATCTTGTTTTTGGCCAGATCTGTGTTCATCCCTCTGCTATTCGCATTCTGGTCTGACCTGCACACTTGTTTATGCTTGAACACTGCACTTGTATATGTATGTATATTTGTTCATCATTGTTGTAGTCTTTCCATGTGTCACTTGTGCTCGGGCTCACCGTACACTGATGCATTCTGGTTTGATTTTCTGTCAGCTTCTTGCTTGTGAAAAATAGTTTCTCATATGCACTGTGTCATTTAAAGTTTGTTGTGGTCTATGTATGGTGGTCTTGTGTTTCTGGTGCATTCATTGGTCTTGCTTCGACTATTGTCTTGCATTTTTTGCTGCGGCCTGTACTTGTATACTGTGTTGGGCTTGTAGAACTTGGATATTTGCAGTTTGTAGTTGCCGTGTTGATCTTCCTTGCTACCTGGTCGACACTTGCACTGATATTCATTTGAGTTGGGCATCATGTATTTGTTGCAGTCCATATTGTTGCTTGAGTCTCTGTTGCCTTGCTTCTGACCATGTTGCACATGCCTTGTTAAGGCTGCTGCTCGTATGCTCTAACATTGTGTCATTTGTTTCTAAGACTTGAATGCGACTATGCATTGTTGTAGATGATTGTGTTTCATGTGTTGGTTTGCTGTACATTTCTGGTTTTGGTCTTGTTTCATGTTTGAGGCTGTGCTTGCATTGACATGTACTTGTTGCTGTCTTCATTTAGTTTGTTGCACTGTTTTTGACTTGTGACCTGCCCTGTGTTGAATCCAGTTTTTCAAAAAACTCGGGTTTGACCTTGTGCTCGAGTCGTGATTTTTATGTTATTGCACGTGAGTTGAACCCGGTTTTTCATTTGGGTCTGACCTGAGCTCGCCTGTCCCTGTAAATCAATCAAGTGTATATATCGGCGTGCACGACCTTGTGACATATACAGTAATACACTGTGTATGTCACAAGTTGTTCGTGTATAATGAATTCAAATTTAAATTATGACGAACAACCCAAATAACTGAGGCAAATCATATTTTCAAAAATCATATTTCATTTTATATTGCAAAAATATTTCTTTTTCAATTTTACTGCGTTAGTGAATATTTTTGCAGATTGCTCAGATGCTGGATTCAAACTGGAATGCAGTTGAAGATAAATACGAGTGTGAGTGATATGTAGCGAGGTGCTGTTGTAAAATAGTGATGTAATTGAATTTGTATCAAAGTTGTATAGTGAATAGTGAGAGCTTGAATTTGTATACTAAAATTGTAATAAATATTTGTTTGAATAAAATATTCGTTTGAATTCAAATTCCGTGTTATTTATTTTATTCAGCAAATATTTATTTAATCTGTGAAAAATAAAATAGTATATTATCAAATACATTTAAACGAATGTATATGTGTTTATTATCATCAAACAAAAATCATATAAGCGCATATTCAACAATCTCCCCCTTTTGATGATAACAAACATATATTTAAGATTTTGAATATGTTAAATATATTTGATCATAGATATATCCTAATTGCTCCCCCTATTTAAATGCTTCCTCTCTACACAAAGCTCCCCCTACATATATGCATACAAATAAAAATATATAAATGAGCCTATATGCAAATGGAAAATTATTCGACCTTTGCTTGATTCTATTTGACAAAATCTTAACTTTTCTCTCCCCCTTTTGTTATCAGCAAAAGAATAATAGTGTTAGAGAAAATAGAGATAAAGTTATCGATATTAACCAACATTAAAACTCAATTGAATATAAATATTAAATTTTAATAAAAAATCAAACAAAAATCATAAATATTTTGTTAGGCGCATATTCCACTTTTAGAATGATAGGAATGATATCATCATATAAAACCATACAGTTGTGTCTATTTGTGGTATATTTATATCAGGAATTTGAATAACTACTAACCATGCATAACCGTTAGGACTTTTAAATGAGATTAGTAGTATTCCAATTTTATTTTAAAAAAAAATGAATTCAAGTATCTTCTAACCACGCATAACCGTGAGGACTTTTAAATGGGATTAGAATCAACTTGTTTATTTTACAAATCAACTTTTGATATGCGTTCCATACATGCATAACCGCGAGGACTTTTAAATGAGCGTGGAAGCACATAACAAATTCCAAGTAATTCACCCATGCATAACCGTGAGGACTTTTAAATGAGAGTGAATACTTTGGTATTTATTTATTTATTTGTTTTTTTTTTTAAAAAAAATGTGAAAATGAAAAACGAACGATTCCTGTTTAAAGTACCACATATCGACAAACTATATAGAATTTTGATGAGTGATGGCTGTTAGAAATATGATAGATATAGAGATGGTCATGGAATTTTTACCAACAAAAAAAATTTATAACTCTTGTTTAAATTTCTAAAGAAATTTATTAATTATACCGTCTCGAGTCATAATATTTGATCAATATTAACACTCATCAATTTTTCAATCACTATTTTTCTTTTCGATAAACATTAGGAAGTCAGATTAGTCAAAATAGTCATTTAAAAACAAATTCAAAAATAATTACGAAATTAATTTTTCAAAAATGACTGATCTGAAACTATGGTCAAAAAAATGGTTTTCTCCAGGGGGATTTAAAAGAAAATTTTCTGCTATTTGAAAATTATTTGAAATGAAGAATATGCAGATATTTTCCTTGAAATACGATGCAGTTACTAAATATCTCAACAAAAATCACGTTTCACTAGTAATTTTTCTATCAACTAGATTACCAGTGTAATCTGCATCTGAATTTCTCTTTCACTCAAAAATTATCATCAATTGTATTTTATAGACCAAAACATGAAGTGTGCACCAAAACTTTCAAATTTAATTTTAACAACAATTTAAATGACATTCTTTTGAATTTGAAATGAAACCGTGTAAATAATCGAAAACCGTGAATATAGAGTTAGCCATATTATAACCAATTGTAATATCCAACAAAACACTATTTTTAATCCAAACTGATATATATGAAGTAATTCAAAGAATCTAGAGATTTTTATAGTGTTTTTGGCATAAGAATATAATTGATCAACTATGTTGAATAAGTCAGAGTCAAAATCATCATCTCAATATTGGCTGATTTTAATTCAGAATACGGTGCAGATTATCACATTTAATATATCGTTTAAAACATACCATTACCTGTTTTACCTTTACGATATTTTCCGTTGTTGTCCGTTGTGATTCAGTCACCTTTATACTAGGCTAAGGAACTTAGCTTTGTCGCCCGTTGCGTTTCTGGAACAGCCAAAATCCAGAGAACACTATTGTTGTTCCTTAGCCTGCCACCACACCTACACGATGAAAGATTTATGTGACCTATTTGTTTTTATAGGTCCATGATTGTTAGTGGCAGAAAATTTTGAAAAACAATTTTGTAAAGACCCAAAACTATTTATAATTGTTCCTTTGAGAGCTATTGATTTCTTTTGAGTGTCACCTCCTTCACGCTCTTCTTTGAATTTCATTTCTAGCTCATAAGTGGTGAGATTTCCGATGAGTTCTTCAACTTTAAGTTGTTTTAAATCTTTCGATTCTTGTATGGCAGTTACATTTTCTTCAAAGCTTCGTGGAAGGACTTTGAGGATTTTCCGGACTATTTCTAATTCGGTGTATGTTTTTCCGAGAGCTTTTGATTTGTATACGATATTGGAGAGTCGTCCGTACATCTCTTTGACATTTTCTTCCTTCGCCATTTTGAAGTTCTCGTATTCGCTGCTTAGCATTGCAAGGCGAGATTCTTTGACTTGAGATGTTCCTTCGTGAGTCACTTCTAGTATGTGCCATATTTCCTGCGCAGTTAGACAACGTGAGACACGATTAAATTCAAATTGATCCAATGAACAGATAATAGAATTCATAGCTTTGGCATTAGTATTTTGTAATTTATTTTCTAGTTCTGTCCATTGTTCCTTTGGTTTCTCTATTGATTATCTACAGTTATAGTTGGTATACTATAACCTGTCTCAACAATATTCCAAGCGTCAATGGTTTTCAGAAAAATTTGCATTCTATTTTTCCAGTAAGCATATTCACCATTGAACATTGGTGGTCTAACTATGGATTGACCTTCTGCAAAAGCATTATTAAAAGAGGCCATTTTAAAAATTCAAATTTTTTAAAACAAAAACCGATTTTTTTGAAACACGAATTTTTAAAACAAAAATTGATTTTTGAAACACGAATTTTTAAACGAAAATTGGTTTTTGTAAAATCAAAATTTTAAAACAAAAATGGCTTTTGTTCCTAGCTCCGATACCATTTGTAGGATCGATTTCACCCTAGAGGGGGGGTGAATAGGGTGATAGTGTAAATTATAAAAATTAATCGCGGAAGCTTATCAATTAATTTAAATTCAGATCAGAGAATAGCAGCACAGATATAGCAGAATATAAATAACAGAACAACACAGAATTTACCCAGCTTCGGCAAAACCCTGCCTACGTGCTGCCCCCAAGGTTTCTACTAGAAATTAGATAGTCCCTCGCTTACACACGTAAACTCGCTATACCCTCTATTAACTAATCTAACTCTACGCTCAAAACTCTGACCACAACTCAACCACCGAGTTGCGAATTCCCAAACTACACACCGTAGTTTGTCCCCTAGTCACACGACTAGAAAATTAAAAACGGTTTAAAAGAAAAATACAATTTAAAAACAATTTAAATACAAAACCCTATTTAATAAAAAAAACTAAGCCCAAATTAAAAGGCCGGCCCCTTATTCACTTCTTCAACCCGTTCCTTTTATTTTTTCGTTTGTGAAAAAATGGCCGCTCCTCTTGCAGATTTAGGGCTTCGTCCCTTTGGTTGCCGTGCTCTTAAATTAGGGTTTCAAATTGAAGTCGCTGCCTTTGTTGGTTGATTGCAATCACTGTTTCTCTGATTTGCTTCAATTGTTTGCGGCTTCTCCTCCTTGATCGAGTTCGATTGCTTCGGTATGTAATTTGTGCTTTTTGCTTTTTCTAATCTTTCGTACTTGAACTCGATGATTATTTTGCCAATGATGATTGGGCTTATAAAGGATTCGAAATCCTATTTTTGCGTTCGTTCTGATGATTTGAATTTTCCAATTTTTTTTATCTCTGCCGTATGATTATGCTTGAACGATTATGATCTCTCTGACTTTGTCACTTCGTATATATTTTGTGATGCTTGCTTCCCACGGCTTGGTTGACACGGTTTTGATTATTGACTCGTTCAATATTGACTGTGACGATTTTTGGCTTTGCTATGCTTCCACGGCTTCGTCCCTTACATTGTTCACCTCAGCCTATAGTGTTCATGTTGTACTTGGATAGTTGGTATTTGATTTTGTACTGTAGTTATCTTCGATTGTGTGATGTTGCCTCTGGTTGCTGTCATATACTGATGAACTTGAAATGTACCATGATACTGCATCACCACTATTGCACTTCCTTTGTGGTCTTCACTGTGTTCATGCACTTTGGTCTTTGTTTACTGTGTACATGTTGCTGCTGTGTTGCCAATTGGGCTTGTAGTTGATTCTTTGAGTCTGAAATTTATTTGCGAATTCATGTGCTTGATATTTGAGTTGTTGATATTGTCAGTGGTGCACTTGGTCATTCGAGTCTTTCCTGCATCATTATCTGTTGCATCTTTGGTTTTGGGGCTGTTGTGTTGGTCTGTCTTGTTTTTGGCCAGATCTGTGTTCATCCCTCTGCTATTCGCATTCTGGTCTGACCTGCACACTTGTTTATGCTTGAACACTGCACTTGTATATGTATGTATATTTGTTCATCATTGTTGTAGTCTTTCCATGAGTCACTTGTGCTCGGGCTCACCGTACACTGATGCATTCTGGTTTGATTTTCTGTCAGCTTCTTGCTTGTGAAAAATAGTTTCTCATGTGCACTGTGTCATTTAAAGTTTGTTGTGGTCTATGTATGGTGGTCTTGTGTTTCTGGTGCATTCATTGGTCTTGCTTCGACCATTGTCTTGCATTTTTTGCTGCGGCCTGTACTTGTATACTGTGTTGGGCTTGTAGAACTTGGATATTTGCAGTTTGTAGTTGCCGTGTTGATCTTCCTTACTACCTGGTCGACACTTGCACTGATATTCATTTGAGTTGGGCATCATGTATTTGTTGCAGTCCATATTGTTGCTTGAGTCTCTGTTGCCTTGCTTCTGACCATGTTGCACATGCCTTGTTAAGGCTGCTGCTCGTATGCTCTAACATTGTGTCATTTGTTTCTAAGACTTGAATGCGACTATGCATTGTTGTAGATGATTGTGTTTCATGTGTTGGTTTGCTGTACATTTCTGGTTTTGGTCTTGTTTCATGTTTGAGGCTGTGCTTGCATTGACATGTACTTGTTGCTGTCTTCATTTAGTTTGTTGCACTGTTTTTGACTTGTGACCTGCCCTGTGTTGAATCCAGTTTTTCAAAAAACTCGGGTTTGACCTTGTGCTCGAGTCGTGATTTTTATGTTATTGCACGTGAGTTGAACCCGGTTTTTCATTTGGGTCTGACCTGTGCTCGCCTGTCCCTGTAAATCAATCAAGTGTATATATCGACGTGCACGGCCTTGTGACATATACAGTAATACACTGTGTATGTCACAAGTTGTTCGTGTATGATGAATTCAAATTTAAATTATGACGAACAACCCAAATAACTGAGGCAAATCATATTTTCAAAAATCATATTTCATTTTATATTGCAAAAATATTTCTTTTTCAATTTTACTGCGTTAGTGAATATTTTTGCAGATTGCTCAGATGCTGGATTCAAACTGGAATGCAGTTGAAGATAAATACGAGTGTGAGTGATATGTAGTGAGGTGCTGTTGTAAAATAGTGATGTAATTGAATTTGTATCAAAGTTGTATAGTGAATAGTGAGAGCTTGAATTTGTATACTAAAATTGTAATAAATATTTGTTTGAATAAAATATTCGTTTGAATTCAAATTCCGTGTTATTTATTTTATTCAGCAAATATTTATTTAATCTGTGAAAAATAAAATAGTATATTATCAAATACATTTAAACGAATGTATATATGCTTATTATCATCAAACAAAAATCATATAAGCGCATATTCAACAGATGGAAAAGCATTACTCTAGCCATTCTGCTATTTTAGATGTTATTGAAAAATATTCGGATGGAGATATAGATTTGACTAGAGATCTTACAAAGGAAATTAAACTTTATAGGAATTCAGAGGGTGATTTTGGTAGAAGCTCGGCTATAGCTAATTGTAAACAAATGCTTCCAGGTAGACATTTTTTACGTTGTGTAGTTATCATCAAAATAATTATAACTACAATGCTTGTTAGTGATTGATATTATAATTCAAATATAGATGAGTGGTGGTCAATTTATGGAACTAATGCACCGAATTTGAGGAAGTTGGCAATCCGAGTGTTGAGTCAAACTTGTAGCTCATCCGGTTGTGAAAGGAATTGGAGCGTTTTTGAACACATCCATTCAAAGAAAAGAAACCGATTGGAGCATCAAAGATTGAACGATCTAGTTTTTGTGCATTATAATCTTCGACTTGGACAAAAGTAAGTTACTTTGCTTCATGAAATTTGTTCATTTATTTGCTAAATATTAATTTATTATACTATTATGATCTAGTTTAAAATAATAATTTAGGCGTGAATTAAAGGGGCGAAACTATGATCCCATAAGCTTTGTTGAGTTTGATGAAACTAGTACATGGATAATGGAGGAGGAACCACCTCTATTGACGATTGATGAGGTTAATGCATTGTATAACGAAGAAGGTGATCTTTTATTCATCTTTATTGCTTGTTTATTTCATTTACTTCAATATATGTTAGCTAGTTCTAATAAACTTGTTTATATATATCAAGTACAAACTGAAACTGAAACTAGTACAAGAACTCATCTTATTTTTGCTACTACTTATCTTATTTTGGCAACAATAGAAGCAAACATGAACTGGTACAAAAAGAACTCATCTAATTAACTAAAAGTTTATTAGAAACTGCATTCCTTCAACAAACCCCACCACCTATCCATCAAAAATTGCCCACGCTCCTTACTAACTCTTGGTAACTGTCGTGCCACCATCTGTTTGACCATCCACTCATCTGAAAACTGACCACTACCACATCATCTTGCAACTACAACCTCTTCCTGCTACAGCAATCACAGTTACAATACCACCATTCATTCAAATCCACCTTCCACTTTATAAACCATATCAAAAAACCATCCAATTCACCCACTGCAAATACTTGCAATTACCTTGCTTCTCAACATTCACTTCAAAACAACATTCAGTTCAGTGCACTACACATCTAACTGCTGCTGCACGTCTAACTGCTGTTCTACCATCAAATACTGCTCATCTGATACCACCATCCACACTATTCTTGCATAATGCACTGCTATTGTCGCCAAACTGCTGCAAAATGTATACCATCTTCCTCTTACATCAACTGCTTTTACCGTGCAATCACCTTCAAAAACATTTCTACTTCATATACTTCTGCAACTGGTGTTTTCAACATCCACAAACAACATACTACCCCTCTGCTACTTGTTTGCTGCCATTTCCACTGCAATTCACTCCTACATCAAACAGCAAACCGAGCACCTCTTAAAAAAGAAGAAGAAGAAACTGCAACCAACGAACTAATCCAGCTTCAACTTACGGTTTTCGAAACACATCCCACAGTCATCGCGACAGCCTTCAATACTCGACCAACTCCAAACCCCCAATCACCGAGCCTCGACTCAAATCGCAACCTCCAGTCAGTCATCTTCAGTCGATTTGAAACCTGAAACCAATCGATTTGAAACTGAAAGTTGGAAATTAAACTTATTAACTTATTTGCTGAAACTTATATTTGTCTGCAGCCTTCATGAAACTTATACCTATTTGTTTGTTCATACCTATATTTGTTTGCTGAAACTTATATTTGTTTGCTTCATGAAACTTATACCTATATTTGTTTGCTTCATGAAACTTATTAACTTATTTGCTGAAGCTTATATTTGTCTGCTGAAACCAATAACATTAAGTTACTTTGCTTCATGAAACTTATACCTATTTTAATTGAATGAATTTTGATTTATATTTGTTTTTTTTTTCAGACATTGATTGCGTCGCAAATACAGAACAAGATAATAATGATTTAGAAGTCTCGTTGGACGATGTAGAAGCTAGTGCCATTGATAATGATGACAATGTAATTGATGTTGATAATGATAATTATGGAGTGGGTGTTGATATTGTTGGTGGCAATGAAGCCTGTTTTCAAGAAATAAATGATGGTGTAGAAACGTTTAACTTTGATCCGAAAATGACATATACTGCAATGTTACAAGAAGTTGAAGGCGGCGGCGACAACAATAGGCAAGCGCCGGTATGGACGATGGATTTGTGAGGTGGATGATTATGCTATGCAAGTGAGTCTAAGTATGTTGTGCTGAAAAGTGAACAAGAAGTCGGTTGAAGACTATTTTGTATTATGTATGAGAGTTTGAAAGCAGAATATGTTATTTATGCATGTTGGAGACCATTAGGTGTTATGTATTCAAGTTAAAGACTACATTATGTTATGCTAACTACTATGTTTTTTGTGTTAATGGTTAAAAAGTGCCGTTAATTTTCATATGGATTTTTTTTTCTTATGGTGTATACTATATTGTCATTCTTCCATTGTAGTATATTTGTGAAAGTGTGAACCGGTATGTAGGATATCGGTATTGTAGTATCTATAAATTAAAAAAAAAATCACGGTTTCGACGGTTCGACCGGTTGAACCATCAACAACTTAAACCTTCAATCATCACGGTTTGGGTCACGACACGGTTTTAAAAACTATGCTTCACTCATTCTCATCTTTTCTTTTGACAACGTTTTCATTTCATTTTCTCTTCAATGCATTTAGTTTCAAAGCCATAGAACTTAGAAGATTATATATATACATGCATTTTCACAGCAAGAAAAGAAGAGGGGTGAGCATCCATTTTGTATTCACATCTTTTTCTATCTTGGGTTTTTCTTTTTTCTCTGTAAAACATGGAAGGCAGAGATCCATCACTCCATTAGCTCATATAGCATGCAACAGGCAAAAGATTAATGTAGTCTGATCATGAGAAGTGGCCTAAGAGGGAAGTAAAAAAGTACGGTGGAGATACAATGACACATACATTCACAAACAAAAACATTTTTACACAGACATTCATTATTTCTTCCTCTTCATTTGTCTGTAACATTGAATCAAATCATTTTTCCACTTCAAAAATCATTTTCTTCTAAACCATCAACCATTTCTGCAAACTTCCAACTACAAAGTTGTTTGATTTTGTGTCTAATATTTTATAAAAATAGGTCGCTCGTCATTTGACCAAGTGTGGTGGCTGAAATTGTCCATTTACTCTCTGTGTTCGTATTGGTGTGAATTTGACGATCACGGTTTGGAGATTGGAAGGCACGGCTGTGTTCATGTCATCGATTCATGTTTTTGGAGGTTGCGCAGTGAGGCAGATGATTGAGAATGGTTGTGGTTGGTCGTTTAGTGTTTTCCAATCATTTTGATTTTTCCGGTGAACCTTTTGTTGAGGCGAGCAACGGAGGATACCGAGAGAAGCACGGATATAAGGTGGAGTTTTGGCAGTGGTCACGTGAACTCCAATGGTCAGAGTTGGGTGGTGGAGCTCAATTAGGGTTTTATATGGTTGTTGGAAGTAGCGCTCGGTTTTGGCCCTTGGGTCTACTATAGGCAGCAGGAGACATCGAGCTTGGTCGTGCTTGGCAGATGGGTGGCGCAGGTGATGGGGGTACCAATGGAGCGGCAGCGTTGGCGCTTTGGGGTTGTGGCGTCAGCGGTGGGAGCA
Organism: Allium cepa; assembly: GCA_030765085.1. Taxonomy (NCBI): domain Eukaryota; kingdom Viridiplantae; phylum Streptophyta; class Magnoliopsida; order Asparagales; family Amaryllidaceae; genus Allium; species Allium cepa. The sequence continues at coordinate 639,303,750 of CM060939.1, read as the reverse complement.
TAAGGTAGTCGGTTCTCAAAAAAAAAAAAAAAAAAAACATAGACATGCGCGTTCTTATTTGGTTTTGGGAAGATGGCTGTTCCACTTGGGTTGCGGGTGGGCCTAAGTGCTTGACCATGCGTGCAAATTAGGTAAATTTCAGTTTATTTAAGTTTTAATGTAAGTAAGTTATTTGTTAAGTTAATTTATGGTTTAGTTTAAATAAACAGGAAATTATTATGATGGACAAAATTTTTCAATATCCCAGCCTCAAGAACAGACCTTCAGTATTTTAGCCTAAAAGACAACTTTCTTTGGGTATTAGTTTTTAGTTATTGATAGTATTTTTTAGGTATCAGTTTGTAGTTGTCGGTTGCAGTTTTTAGGTATCAGTTTTTAGTTCGATGGCAGATTTGGAAGAATATTTGTCTTTATGAATAATTGTGGAAGAATGTTTGTCCTTTTGAATAATTTTTGGAAGAATGTGTCATTGTGGTTAGAATATTGAGGTTGTGTCTTTGAAACTAAAAATATATGAATTTTTGTTCTTTAAATTAATTTCCCCTTAAATAAATTAGTTAGTTAATTAAGTTTAACTTAGAAAATGAGTTTAGGAAGGAGCACTGTTCTCTCCTGGGTCGTGTTTGAAAATGTGGTAAGTAGGCTAGGGTTGTACAGGAAATTATTGTCAAGGATAAAATTTCACAGTTTTTTTGCCACAAGGACGGACCTTCAATATTTTATCCTGAACGACAACTTTTTGTAGGTATCAGTTTTTAGTTATTGATAGCAGTTTTTAGGTATCAGTTTGTAGTTATCGGTAGCAGTTTTTAGGTATCAGTTTTAGCTCGGTAGCAGTTTTTTTGTCCTTATGAATAATTTTGAAAAATGTTTGTCCTTATGAATAATTTTTAAAAGAATGTTTGTCCTTGTGGTAAAAATATTGTGGTCGTGTCCTTAAGGCAAAAAATATACAAATCTTTGTCCTTTAAGTTAATTCCCCCTTATTAATATTATTTATGTTAGTTTAATAAATTTAATTAAGTTTAAGTTGTTTAAACTTTAAAAGCATATAAAATTTTCATATGGAGTCCGTTTAACCCGAGGTCTTCGACATTAGATTCATACTAACAAATAGAACACATTAGTATAGTTTATTGACACATTTAGAGAAGTATAAAATTTTGATAAAATATTTGTGACATTTTATTAACACAACAAATCTCCATTCTGCTATTGTATACTATGTAGATTTATTATTATTCGATAATTGATCTGTTTGATATTGATTGTTAATTATTTAGTAAATAGATGTCTTGCTATTTATTAATGTTGTTGATTGATTGTTTGGTTGTTTGGATTGCGCTCGGCCAGTTTATGAGCACCGATTATTATTTGATTTTTGACTTTACTCTGACCAGTTTATGAGCAATTAATTATTCTTATGCATGGGCTGGGTAGAAAATAATTGTAGGCTAACACGTGATTTATTTCACGATGTGACTATAAGGTGTTTAGCGATAATATTGGTTCATTTAATTGTTATAACTGGTTATAACAATTTGACATCAATGGAATTGTTTTCAAATTTGGTTTTCATAAATGAAAGTTTATGAAATGTTTAAAAAAATAAAAATATTTTGAAATGAATATTTTAAAGTTAAATTATATAAAAGTGATTTATATAAAGAATGGCTTTGTAAAACGGAAAGAATTTCGAGGACTAAGCCCTATGATTTTAAATGATTTTTGAAGTGATTTTGAAATGGAAATTATTATAGAATTGAAGTATTTGTAATTATTAGTGTAAATGATTTTGACGCTTTAGGATATAAAGTGATTTTTATGTTACAGATTATTCGGGTAATCCATAACTAATAAGTGGGCAAGGGAGGTGTAGATGTTTTGTAGCCTTAGTATAGTCCGCTCTCGTTGTAAAGGGATATACATATCTATATTTATTTTTTGGATGACTGGGACCCAGTTGCCTTGTTATGGATAGAAACCTCCCTATCAGGTAGCATATAATTTTGTATGCTTGTATGTTAGTATCATTTCAAAAGATGAGTTGTTTTCAGATCTCAAAGTAAAGGACTAGTTTGAATATAAAAGATATATATTTCAAAAGTTTTGAAATAAGCGGGAATAAAGTCCAAAAAGATAATTTCCGTAAAGTTAATTAGATTTTAAAAATATATAATTGAAGATTAAGCCTAAGTTAATTGTTTTGGGAATTGTATATTGTTTGTGCACCGTAGGCTACATGAGTCCTATTTGAGGTAGAAGAATTGCGTTGGCTTGATTCTGTATTTAATTGGATACACAATTAGATAACAGTACGTAGGCCGTCACAAGTGGTAGTGATATAGCCCCAATAATAACATAACATTTTCTGTTTATTGGTTGTTATTTGTCTTGTGTTGTTGTATCTTTACTGCTTACTATTTTATTCCGCATTTACATTGTTTATTGAGTTTGCAGATAAGGATATCGCTGTTTCTCATCAGAGTTGCGCAACGGTAGATTTATAGTTTATTTGTAGTATTTGATTTTGGGTTTGTATTAAAGCACACCGTAGAGTAAATGATTACTCTGATAACTTGTATAATTGAAAGTTGTATCCTATGCATTTAGTATTGTTGAATATTTATCAATATTGTGTGTTAAGTTGGTATTTTTCATTCGTTGTTTTAGAACGGACGGGTTTTTCGACGTTTTGACTGGTTCGAAAATCTGGGTCGCTACAGTTTCCCCACTTGACCTATTAACTTTTACATCTACTGTATCATTAAAGTTAATAAATCAATTTCTAGAATATTAGTTTCCAAAAGAAAATTGACTTGTAAACTATGTATTTTCCACCTATGGTGTTCCAACCGGTTGAATATAATCCTAATTTTTTGGAAAATATGAAAATACTATGAATAGAAACAACACAACATGATTTAATAAAGGTGAATTTGAAGAATGTGGAACTAAATAGAATTAAATAGCTAATATGGTGGTAAAATTATGATTATGCATGAGTGTTATGGAAATAAGAATGTTGCAAGGAGGAATATGCAAAATAAAGAGTTATCATAATTTTGACATTACACAATACTAATCGAATTAGAAAAATATTACTATAGTTTAAAATTTCATGTTTTTTAATACATACATCATAACATTGATAGAGTTTGGGGTACGTCACAGGGGCAATTATGTAATTTGTTACATATATCTAGCTCGATAACCAATCTTGTCGAAATGAAAGGTGTTTTTCTTTCTATTATATACTTGATATAATGCGTTATATTGATTAATTAATTTAATTAAAACCATATTTAATGTAAGATCATAAATGGTATGTTTTGTGGTAGTAGTTACAAAATGTTGTAACTTCGAGTAATTTATCACAATGAAAGCAAATATACCATTTTAAATGTTTCTAGTCAAGATACATTGAGACTGGATATTGATTTATCCTTTGAGACTAGAAAGCTCTTCAAATGTTGGGCAGTGTATTACTCCTGACTGCCTAGGGATTACATGTTGATATTTATTGGATAATAATGGAATAATTCATTTGATAGTTTTCTGTTGGTTCATATAACCAAGGTCAAACAGAAAATACTGACGTGACTGATTTACAATGTTCTCTCGACTCGAGAATACTGTCGATCTGCAATATAAAAGCTAGATTATAGTCAAATCATGACACAACGTCCATCGAGTGACTATAGCTGAATCGAGTGGAACTATTGGAAGTGGAGCACTATTCAAGAGAGGATTCATCTCTTTGGTTATGTGGGGTTAGTATCATGGTCAACTCAAAGTCAAAGCCTCTATCCAGAGCAGTTCGGTTAATAATTATTATTATTATTGAACCAAGGACTTTGTGTTTGGACTGTAGAGTTGAATATGGATGTTATTGGAATTTTGACCATTAGCAAATTCCGTAAGTTCAAAGTGATATAGTTTTGACGAAGTGAATTGGTGTAAATAAAAGTCACAACCTGGTAACGCTTAACAAAGTAAAACTGGATTTTACCATAACAAAGTAATAATAAATTGGACCAAAATGTCACACCACCTGCTAAGTGACATGTGAACATTAATATTCGAATAGTTCAATACTAATTACTAACCAAATTTACACCTGACGAGTCACACAAACGAAACGATGAATTCTCCTTTGACCAAACGATTTAATTAATTTATAGTTATTATAAATTAATTAATATTTATGAAATATTATTTATACAATTCGATTATGATTTCATGAATAAATATTATTAGATATTTATAATAGTTATATATATATATATATATATATATATTGAAAATGGGTAAATTTTATTAAGGCATCTTTCATCCCAAAGTGTTTAGTTGAAGGACCAGTACACTTATAAACAGTTACTGGAACCTTACAAAAATAGACAACACATACATTTCATTCGTTCCAAACTATAATTCATGAAGTCATGGCGGCCGCTGGCGATTTCTATCTTGGTTTTCTGTTGATGGATGAGAATGATCCTCTACTCCAGTTTGAACTTCGTCTAGTACCCTCGAGGTAATCTGATGGCCTTTGATTCTTTTCGTCGATAATCTCAGATCTCCAATTGCAATCTTGCTTACTTCTAATTGATTTCTTTGGTTATTGTGGAAAATTCTTCGATTCCTTTCCTTCCATATGTTCCACACAACTACGGTGATGGCAATTTTATGCATTTTGGCTTTGAAGTCTTTGCTGTCTCCCCGCATCATCAGGTAATTAACTTCTTCTTCGAGTTTCTTTGAATGAGCAGTTAAATTAAAGAAGTTATTGCATGCATTCCATATCGAGCTAGAGAAATTACAGTCAAAGAAGAGATGTTCGTGTGTTTCTGTCTCTTGTCCGCATAGTATGCATTCTGTTTCATTGACTATACCCCATTTTGCTAATCTGTCCTTCGTAGTTAGTCTTCTCGTAATCGCTTTGTAGGCAGTGAATGCCATTTTCGAATTATTGTTATGGTCCCAGATGATTTTTCCCCAAGCCACTTTATTGTCTTTTTCCCTAATTTCGTTCCATATAGCTTTGGAATTAAATTCTTTTCCAGTTGGTTTCCAAACCGAAATGTCCTTCTTCCTGCCATAATATGTTGGCATGTATTGTATTTCTTCTTTTCTATCCTGTGGAATTGGCAGTGATGTGTAGTTCCATTTGTTATTGTTGATCAGTTCCTGAACTGTTTTATTTGGGCAACCAAATGCAGAGAATGGCTGTAGTCCCAAAGTGTCAATTAACGATTTCCCATGCATCTATGGGTCTCTCCAAAGATCAGTCTCTCTTCCATTTGCTATTTCTCGTGTACAAAGGCCTGCTAAAATATGTCTAACTCTCAGTATTGCTTTCCAATTCGTTGAAGCATTATTATTAGTAGCCATTTGCCAGAAATTCTCCTTGATGTATCTTTTGTTCATCCATTTCCCCCAAAGGCCTTTACCATTTATGATTCTCCAAGCTTGCTTAAGAGTGTGAACTGTTCTCATATCTTTACGTCTTCTAAGTCCTACACCACCTTCGTCTTTTGGCCTACATAGTAAATCATATTTGATTTTGTGAAGCCCTCCTTTCCAAATGAAATCCGTACAAACCCTTTCTATTTTCTGAATAGATCCATCAGGTAGTTGGAATGTTTGAAACCAGAAATTTACTTTTGAATGAATTACAGTGTGCACCAATTCTATACGACCTGCAAGTGACAAAAGATTGGATCTCCAGCCCTGCAGTTTTTCCCTGATCGAAGAGATAAGAACTGCACATTCTCTGTCTGTAATTTTATTAGAGGAAAGTGGAACCCCTAAGTATTTTACTGGAAGATTACCCTCTTTGACATTTAATATTTCCAACACCTGTGCTCTCCTGTTACAAGATTTATTAAAATAGCACTTGGTTTTCTATTCATTTAGTTTTAACCCAGTGTACTTTTCTAAGTTGATGAAAATGTCTTTGATTGCTGTTGCTGATTCAATACTAGATTTTATACAGATGAGCAAGTCATCTGCATAGAGTAAGTGACTCACCATAGGATGGAAGTTAAAAATAGTGTGAATAAGCTTGTGATGAGTTGCCAACTCCATTTGTAGCGAAAAGTATTCCATGGCGATTGCAAACAAGTAGGGGGACAGAGGGTCACCCTGCCGTATACCTCTATTGGACCCTATGAAACCTTTTGATATGCCATTAATCAGTATAGAGAAGGTAGGTGTAGATATGCATTCTTTTATAAGCCTAACAAATTTTGTGGGGAATCCCATGGCTCTTAGCATATGTATAATGAACTGTCTATTGATTTTATCATATGCTTTATGAAGATCTATCTTTAGACAAAATTTATCTGATCCTGGTTTGTTGAAGTTCCTTACCAATTCATGTGCCATAAGCGAGTTTTCAGATATACTTCTACCTTTAATAAAGGCACTTTGGCTTTCTGAAATGAGATCAGGTAATATCATCTTCATTCTGTTGCAGAGTATTTTGCTTAAAATTTTGTAGATCACATTACAACATGCTATAGGCCGGTAATCTTCAATTTTGGAAGGATTATCCTTTTTAGGAATAAGGCAGATAAATGTGTGGTTGATTTCTTTGACAAATTTTCCAGTTTGAAATATTTCTTGCATTGCTAAAATAATGTGATTTTTCAGGTCACTCCAGTGGAGAGTGTAGAATTTCGAGCTGAGTCCGTCGGGTCTAGGACTGGAGTCGATATGGATGGCTTTCAAGGCGTTCATGATTTCAGTTTCTGTAATTTGCCTAGACAGCATCCTTCGCCCCCTGGAATTGATCAACCTCCTGCAGTTAATACTTGGTAAGTTGTCACAAACTTCACCATTAAACATTTCATTATAGTACTTGATTGCTTGCTCCTCGAATTCAACTGCATTGATAGTATAGTCCCCTCCTTGATTGATGTTTTGGCTTATGTTATTCTTATTGCAACGAATTGCCATTTTAGCGTAAAAGAATTTAGTGCATTCATCTCCTTCAGTGAACCATTTCTCCTTTGCTTTTTGTTTGAGTTCTATAGCTTTCAACCTGAGAGCTTCTTTTAATTCATTTTGGCTTTGATAGTAATCTTTCCATGTATTTTCATCATACGCACCATTATCTATCATTATAAGGAAATCATCACATTTGCCTTGTAATGTTGTAATTTGATCGTATTCCTTAGGCCTGCATCTATTCCAATTTTTAATGTCCTTTTTTATTTTTTTTAATAATGTGTAATAATCTATAATATTGAGAGCCTTCAACATTTGGAATATTGCTGAAATTTACAGCTTCTTTATAACCCTCTATTTCATGTCAATGATTACTATACCTGAATGGTCTGCCTTTATCTACCATGCACTTATCCACTAAGTCAACCATTATAGGGCTATGGTCACTAGTAGAAGGAGAAAGGATGTTAATTTTAATGCTAGAAAACAAGATAATACATTTCACATTTATCAGCACTCTGTCTAATCTGCATGAAATCTTTTTATTCTCTCCACTTCTCCATGTGTATTTCAGGCCTATATGGATAGGTTCTATCAATCCTACCTCTAATATGCAGTTATTGAATTCTGTGAGCTGGGAAACTTTCATGGTAAGGCCTCCTTTTTTCTCCTCTGCTTTTAGGACTGAGTTGAAGTCTCCTAGCACAATCCACGGGTTATTTGTAGTTTTGCTTATATCTTTTAAAGCTTGCCATGGTTGGGATCTTTGAGAAGCCAAATTACTAGCATATACACATGTAAGAGTCAAATTCAAACCACATGTGTTTATAGCTTCCACAGTTATTTGTTGTTCATCTTTCTTATGTAGATTGATGTTCCATATCGACTTATTCCATAATAATAGAATACGACCTTCCCCCCCCCCCCCACATCATTATTGTGTATAAATTTCCATTGATCTCCCAATGACTCAGTAAAAAAACTAAGTTTTCATTGTTGAATTTAGGATACTTATGATAGAAGGAGAGTAATTTCTCCTTAAATTTAAGAGGTCTAAATGCCTTATATCATTGTTTAGACCCCATAAATTCCAGCTCATGATTGACATCTGGATTTTGAGGATCTACTCCTCAATTTCATAGGAGAGACCTCTCGATTGATTGTCGTCTTATCTTTAGTCTCTGGATTAGTAAACTGTTTATTGTAATCCATATTGTTTCTTGTATACTTGTTGGGACTTCTTTCCTCTTTTTCTGTGTCTGAGTCACTATTATCCAGCACCACTTTATTTATCTCATTTATTTCTTCTGTTGTAACAGATGTTTCCTCAGATGTATCCCCAGGTGGTTTATCAGCAGTTAAGTTTTCAGCAATATTATCCAATGGAGAATCATTTACCTTTACTTCCTCTTCCAGATTATCAGTAGTATCCTCAACTGTTTGGCTAGCACCCGTGATAATTTGTTCAGTGTATATATGACTAGCTTCCTTAGTCTCACTCTGTGCCTCTTTTTGCTGTAAGTTTTGTGAAGGCTCATTTTGAAACACCTCAAATGTATTTTTTTTGTCTCCATATCTGTTTAACGGGTCGAATTACAGTTTCACACTGCTCTGTATAATGTCCAAAGCACTTGCAATTAGTACAGATCGGTGGAATGTGGTCATACTCAACATCTTGGATGTATATGTTTCCATTTTTGTCTTTAGCACGAACTTGTTTATTTATAATAGTTATATATATATATATATATCCATATACGATATCGATAAGCGATTAAATTTAATTTAATTGTATAATATTTTATTTGGGCTCTAAATGGGTTTAAAAGCCAATGAAAGGAGATGGAATATTCGGCCATAATGAGTGGTTAATGTGTCAAAAGATGGTGCAACATAGACTTTGAGAAGGAGGGCTAAGGTGGAAGAGAATTGGTAAAAGATAATATAGGATCTTTATCCTAAAATATCTCTTAATTCTCTTCTGTATAAGCATCTCTATCCTCAACCTTTAGAGGAAAGCCTCCAACCTGGTCTATCGCTAGCCAAATTCATCTTTTCCGTCTCCCTAATTTCTCAAGTGCAAATCAAATCAAATCAATTGTGATCCGATAGCTAGTGGTCAACTGTTTGAGGACTAGCACTCTGCTTAATTGGAAAGTGTTTCAAAGAGGAGAAATCATCTTTTCAAGGTGTACTTTAAGGCAATGTGATTAAGGTATGGTTTTTATTAAATCATATTTATTAATTCTCAATATAGTATTTTATTATATATGTATATGTATGTGCATATATTGTCAATTGGGTGATGATTCTGATATGCAAAGTGTTGTCACAAAATGGTTTGGTTATGTACATGTGTGCATATGTTTAATATTAATTTTTTTTATCATATGTGTCTTAGGTCAGTGTAGCTATGAATAAAAAAAATATAATTTTGTATTGTAATAAATTAATATATATATTATTTAATTACATATATACATTTTATAATTAATTACAACATCATACCATAATCAGAAAATAGTCATAATTTTATATATACAGTATTTTAGTAATAATAATTTCGGCATTAAAAAAATTATTTTTTATAAATATTTGATTATTATTTAATACCACCTAAAACAATTTATTATATGAATAAAATATATTAATTTAAATATGTTAGAAAATTGTTTTTCATATTTTATAAAATTATATCAATATTAGAGAAGCTATCTGTAATAAAAGTGAAAAAAATATTTATTTATTTTAAATTAGTTATTTAATTTCAACCAAAAATGAAGAAAATCATTTTAAAATTTATTTAAACCGAATAAATTGTGAATTTTTTTTACAAACCACAAAATATCATTTAGGATTTGCTAAAAATTTTAAATTTTGAATAAATTCTTCGAAATTATTTTTTTAAAGATATTTTATTAATTTTTAAATGGATATTTAATTAAAATGTATTTTAAGATCTAAAAATAGTAATTTTTTCTAAGTTGTGCGCAAGACGTCAGATTTTAAAATAATTAAAAAAAATTATCTTGAATATTTTATTTATATATATTGTAGATATATTTTGTTTGTGTGCATATAAATTTAAAAAAAGTTATTTTATTATTATATATGCGTATATATTTTACTCGTGGTTTTACAAAAAAATTAACTTATTAATATTTAAATAAATATATTATAATAATATGTGTATATAATATTAATATTTTATTTATAAGATTATATATACAAATATATATATATATATATTTAAATATTTATTTACATACTTGACATATGTATATAATATTATTATATAAATAATTATATACATACATATGTTTAGACAATATATATATATATATTTGAGTCTTAGATGAGCTAACATGTCCCTCGCGATGTAAATTTCAACATCTATATACAAGCATGTTATACCATGTACGGGTTGATATATTACACATACACATACATATATATATGTGTGTGTATGATATATGCATGCATGCATGTGTGTGTGTATATATAAATTAAACAAAACTATACAATTTGTAAATTTAAATAAAATAAAAGATTTTTATTAAAATAATATTTAAAAATGTTTTAAATGGATTAGACTTCATATGCCCAATAAAGATTTAATAAGGAATTTTTTTTGAAACTCACTCATAACTTCCACTACGTGCTGTATAGTTTCAAAAATGGTATCGGAGCACAATAACATATGCGGTCTAAATCAGTCGTGTTAGGACTAACTATTAGGCCCATAACCCGATAGTAGGGTGTCTAGAAAGTATTGTTAAAGGATTGAATTTTGGTAATTAAGTATCATGCCTTACCTAGCTACCAGCCTGGTCCAACTGATATGTAAGCCCAAAGGTTGCGTCTAATAGAAAAGGCCCAAATTTGAATTATATCTTGGGCTAATTTTCAAAATTGTTTGAAAATTAAAAAATATAAGATGTTAAATTTAAAAGTTAAATTTAAAATAAGAATTACATATATTATAAAAGCTATAATGTAATCAAAATTTTCAAAATGTTTGAAAAAATGGCAAATTAATTTCGATTTTTTTAAAAACTTATTGTTAAGCTTAATAAAATATATTAATTAAACAGCAGTTGTACTCACATCGCTTCCAATAGTTGTTATAGTGTTTTGTTCCGAATAAAATTAAACGCGCGTTTAATTTTATCCAAAATTTACACTAGCTCAAATAAATCCCAATCTCGCTCCATACTGTAGTGCTCGTTCATACGAACCAGCGCAATTCGTTTCGTGCGAAATAGACCTCGTATGAAGAAGATATCATTATTTAAAGTTTGAACGAATTTATATAAATTAATTTACTATTTTCTTTTCTATTTTAAACCTTATCAATCCCGGTCGTTCGATCTTGAATTAGGAAATCTGGGCCGTTGCATCTATTTCTTCTCCCCAGGCAATTGAACGCACGCAACAACCCATAGCCGCCCTATTTATCAAATTTTCGCAACTTCCTCGATGATTTTGACGACGATCAGGCATAGCCGTTCGAAGCGCCTTGCTCCACTCTACTTACACCATGAATCTCGTGCAACTCAGATGTCTACGTTCCTCGAAAAAAATGAACGAATGGCGCACGTTTGAACGTAGTTCGTCATTCGATCTGTTGCTCTAAAATCCATCATCTCCGTATGGATTGAAGATCTAGCAATGCTCTATAACTTCGTAGTTGGAAGTTTCTTGAAATATTGCATGTACCGGAAGATATTAGAGAAGAAATGAGATGAAATTCTGGCTGTGGAAAAGAAAATGGCGGCTAGGTTATAGAAAACTAGGGTTTGGTGAAAAATGAAGATAATGGGGTCCTTTTATATAAAATTCTACGACACTATTCATCCGTAATTTTTACGAACTCGAAACGAAGCATGCCGCCTGGCATTTATAAGGTTTTACCTCTTTTCCGAACGCAATGGAATGTATATCGGGAGCCAATTTGATCGTATTTGGAAGATAGGTTTTCGATGCGACTATTTAAATTTAAAATTCACTTAAACCGAATTCTACGCATTTTAGCTTGCCCCGGACAAACTGTAAATCCGATTGACACGAAATTTGAAATCATATAATAATATAACATTACGGATCCGATGAAACTGGTTTCGTCGAAATTCGAGACTGTTTGAAAAATGACTATTTTTACACGTCAATTAAATATTAAAATATTCAATTTTTTACAAATTAACTTTTAAATCAATTTTAAAAGTTCTGTAACATCATTCTAATTCAAATAGAATTTAAATCAATACTAAAAATCAGTTGCATTCACATTAAATCCAATTTCCAATTATTTCTACAATTTCAAATGTTGAATTAACAATTTAATTATCCAATTAAATTCACTATATTCGAAATATAATTTATTCAACTTATAAAATTAACCTTTAAATTTTTAAAATTAATTAAATATACGAATTTCAAATGACTAAAATTTCGGGTCATTACATTCTCCCCTACTTAAAAGAATTTCGTCCTCGAAATTACAAAGTAAGAAAAAGCCACAAAATCAATTAACTTTTCAAAACAATTCGTTCAAATTAGATTTACCAAATCTATTTAACCTTTTAACTTTTCCCAAAATCCATCAGTTAAACTTCTTATAAAAACTTTTCTAAGTTTTCAAATCCATTTATAGTTATTCTTTCAAAACCAACCAATATTGTTTAACTTTTATAACTCAAAATCAAAATTGGATTTATCATAAATTTTCTAAAATTTCAAAAAAAATTCTAACGCCTTAGATTTTCAAAAAAATTCGCCAGCATCTCCTTTGTGCGGTTCAATCCGGAAAAATAAATAGCAATATATATATAAATAACAAATATACCTCTCATTTTAGTGATGAGGCATCCCGTAGGGAAAAAAGTGTAAAAGTACGATATGTAATCCGAGATATGTACCTTATATATAATTAGCGAGCATATACGGCTAATATAGCACGAAAGCGAGCTCCAAATGCGAAGCAAGAGCCATCCACGCATACTAAATACTCAACAAACAAATGAGAAACATGTATATATGAAAATAATATCGATATACAACATATACCAACAACTATATATGCCAATATAGCAAAAGCAACAAAAGCAACAAAAGCAACAAGTCCAACCATCAACCAACTATCATCCAAGTAACATCCATAACCAAATCAATACACTTTCACTTCTCATTAATATTTATAGAATTGATTTTCAATTTAATCACATTTGATTCATTAACATTGGATTTTATTAACATTATTTATTCATTTTCAATTAGTTTACATTCACTAATTACATTCAAGTTAGTACACATTCACATTAAATCAAATTCAATTCTATTTAGATTTACTTACTTCCACTTTGGATTCAATTATTTTATTCTTAATTTCATTAATTTAATTTCATATGAATTTCTATACAATCAACTAACATTCATTATTACCAAATTTGTTTAATTTACTTACATTGAATTTGGATTGGATTCTAGTATTCACTATATTCACATTTTTATACAACACTTCCAATGTTATTATCACTTATTAGCTTAAGTTTTATTCAACTCTTAACAACAATATTTTTCTAATGCTAATTCATTTTACAAATAAAGTTGAATTTCATTTATATAACTCAAGTTCACATTCATCACTTTATTTTATTAATTCACTTTATTAATTTACTTCGATACCCAAAATCAACTTCATTCAACATCACTTAAGTTATGTTTCATTTCAACTCACTTGCATTTACTTTCACTATACAATTTAAGTTCATTTCTAATTTAATTCAAATTCTACTTTATTTAACTTTTACTTAAGTCAAATTTCATATCACTATTCAAAATTTATATTCGTTTTTCTTAACAAAATTGTTTAACCATTTTAACAATTGGTTTTACTTACCTTTTCCTATTTTATACGTTATTCAACTTATTTATTCATAATTCCGTGAACATCTGCCTAAGTTCACTTCCATTCACTAAACACATTCTTTATAATTTTGAAATCCAATTCACTTTATTAACTTTCCTTTAGTTAAATTCCAAATCATATATTTATTATGCTAACTCACATTTATTTCAACTTTACCAAAGCTAAATTTTTCATTTCATATTATAAGTAATAATTCATCTTACTTATATTTATCAATTACAAATTGGATTTTAAATCGAATTTGTTTATCACAACAAAACTTCAATTTTCAATTTAGGATTGGTAGCAAATCTATCATATAGAAACTCGAAAATGATACCGATGATGCTGCAATCATCACCCTTATTATTTCCTAGCAACAGTAGTGAATTCAGTGCTTTATATTCTTTTATAATTTCTTTTATTTATAAATCTTTCACTTATATAATTTTACTATTTTACTTTACTTACAAAAGATCATTTCAACTTCTTTTATCTTATTTACATTTATAACAATATAATCTCTTTAATTTTTAAAAACAACTTTTCAAAATCAACGGGATTCGAATTTTCAAATTCTTAGTTTAAATATATTTTCATTTACAACTCAAATAGTTTCATTTCTTATATATAAGATTATTTCACAATTGTAAAACATTTTAGTTATAATTCCATACTTATATAACTCATTTGCTTATAGAATTCATCCTTTTACAATTGTTGTTTTTATTTAGATTATTCAAACATCGTTATTAACTTTTATATATTTACATTTTCAAACAACCAAACAATCAATTTATATACACTTTAATAATTCCTGAAAAATTATTTCCTTTATATATAAAATATAATCAAGGTAAAATTATTTCATTTACCCAATTTAAAATAATACTATGTCGACTTGCCTCGTTTAAGTGTTTGGAAATCCCTATCGATAACATGGCGTCCCACATACTGACCATAATTCACAAACAGCTCAACGGATAAGTAGACATATTATAAAATATTTTATATCCACTAACAAGTACGCGCTCATATATATAATACACTCAAACTCAATCTAGGGTGCTACTGTCTCTATCTATACTGAGTACAAATCAAAGCTTAGAAATATACAAAATCTAAGCTTTGATACCGAATGTGACAACCTGCAAATCCGTACCCTTTGAATCGACAATAATCCACACATGTCCAACCTAAAAAGCACAGACTGACAGAAAGTCAAGAGAAAGAAAAAAAGAGAGAATAAGAGAAGAGAAGAAAGCGAGAACAGAGAACCAAACAGAACAATATAGAATCTCACATCACAGCGGAAAATATATAATATCATATCAATGATCTTTACAAAATAGAAACTGTATATATACACATCAATCAGAGTTCAACAATCAATCAATAGTTATCAGCTTGTACAGTTATAATAACCCGTCCTCACAATTGCCGATAATATTCAACAACAAACAAAGCACATCGGTAATCTAAATAAGTACGTGTATACGAAAATGAAGATCTCCAGCTCTCCTTTTGAAGCTTCAAAAGCACCAAATCTGAACCTGTAAATATACTCGGTCTGACCCGAGCATTGAAAGGGAAGAACGCCCGGATTAGTCTGATAAACTAGCATGAGAAACACACTCAACTGAATTTATTAAGTTACCAAAACTTTTCCTTCATCAAAACAAAAGTATCTCGTAAGACAAGTCTACACATAAACACAAACATGTTTTTATCTTATGATAACTAAAACATTTCATATCAAATGTCATGTTATATTATAGTAGTGTCTACTATATACAAATAATATTAATCATAGCCGAAATTGTTACATTGATTAAATTCCAGCATATAGCCCAATTGGGTAATACAATCAGAATGGCAAACACGTAGTGGAGTTTGGATTTCCATACAAATGACCAGGTGAAGGAACTGCCTTCTGGCAGTACATCTCTAGAAGAATGTACCGAGAAACCATCACAAAGTTTCTCTACCAACACAAGACCGACCCACCTCTATAACTAGATGGTATCGAATATATCATCCTCCGGTCGTTACTGACCTTTACCGAGGGCCCTCTAGCATACAAACCATAATAATTAGATACACGACGTCATAGCGAGCAAAGATATATCTAGAAGAGGATGATCATATGCTACTTGGGAATGACCCACTTATCCTTGCCGCATTTAACCCTGTTTTGGTCATTTTCGGTTGATGAGGCTAGAGGTAACGATTACCTTTCACAATCACAATCACTTTGAATGCCACACGGCCATTTCCGTTGACTACTAATTGCCTTCCACAAAAATACAACCCTTAAGCTCATATCTCAAGGAGGGTGTTAAGTTAAGAGAAGTTGCCTTCTCTGCCACCACCGATGTACGTCTGTAAAAACCAATGCACGTAATCTATAGAAATGCAATGTCAGACAAACATCCATACAAGTTGTCCAGTAACAGGACAAACCAAAGGTACTTTCCTACCATATCCTGTCGGAAAATCCCTAGGATTAGTAGCGAATAGTTCTCGCATTGGATATTTCATAATGAAGAGACCGCTGCTACTGGATGTATATTGGGATTTTAACCCTAAATGATCAACAAGTAGTCCCCCACTATGAAAATCCGGAATACCAATATCATCACAAGCAGCTTGCACAATCATTGCATATACGTTTATCCGAAGTGGTTTTCAGATAAATCTGATCCCGGTCTCTTCGCACCAACAACGCAAAAGCGTTTCTCAACTTCACACAGAAACTAAGTCTCATAGACTTATCACGTCTCCAACTTTCAACTTGCTTCCGGCGAAGAGGGAAGCTCGATAGATTGGAGTAATATTCCGCACTATACGAATCAACATGCTCAACACAAATGATAATCAAGTCTAGAAAGAAGGCTACGTACTAAATGTACGACTAAATAGTTCCCACATCAAGCCGAGGAACTAAAATTTGGTTAATGTCTGATAGTCGGTTATTTAACTATCAAAGCAAACAAATAAATATTTAGCACCATATACAATCATTAGGACCTTTTAATTAATCTTTTATTAATTAAATTACTCTCCAAATATTCACTTCAAACAATCTTTAAAAGATATATTCTCGAAAGCATTTCAACTTCTATATTGGAAAACATTTCCATATACTTATTTAATAATAAGTATCACAATTCAATTTATATTTTCATTACTTAGAAAATATTTATATACTTAAATCAGAATTAAGCATATATTATATTTCTTTAAGGAAAACATTCTTTTTAAACACACCTATTTGGGTCCAAACGAATGTTGCATAAAACATCGTTACGAAAACCCAAAATGAATAGTATTGGGATTCAAAAATAAGTTAAATATATAAATCCCAATATTATACAAAATATTTCCTTTCGGAAATCATCTACTATAGCAACAGTGTTATAGTCCATCATTTCATTTCTTCTCGAAAACTTCTATTTCAACAATGAATGTCGAAATCTATGGTTTCAATATTTAACTTATTTTAAAACATCTTTTAAACCATTTAACTTCATTTAAAATATCACTTCCCACAACATCCATTTTATTTAATATATTATTCAATGTCCAAAATCGTGAATATAATGTCTTTACCAAATTCATTACTATTGCACAATTATTAAAGGATTATCCACTATCCAAAATCGTGGATACAATTCCTTTAATAAACTATAATAATTAACTTATCAATTTCGAATTTATAAAATAATGTTTATAAATCACATTTATATTTTATAAAAACTTCAAGTTGTAAAATTCCTTTATTTATCAATTCCATTTATTATTTCATTAAAATGCCAAAGTTCAATTATAAGTTAATTACTTATAATCCATTTATTTTCCCAAATTCATTCTTTTAATAACATTACAAAATTTATAAGTCTTATTCATTTGTAAAATCCATTTATTACTTCATTTTGACACTTATAAAACTCATTTATAATTCCATTATTTCGATTTATAAAAAATTCAATTTTATAATTCTTATATATAAACCATTTATAATAAATCAAAAATCTCAATTTATACTATTTCACAAAACAGTTAACTTCCTATTTCAAAAATCATATTCGTATTATATTTCCCAAAAAGTATAATTCTTATAACATAAAAATTATAACTTTCATTTATTTAAAATAAATCAATTCCTTAACAATTTAAAATTCAATAAAACATCTATTTTCAAAATCACTTAAAGATCCTTTTTAATTTGGAAACCATCACTTTAACATTTTTAAAATTCCAAAAATAGACCCAATGCTGCAACAACACCAAATACATCAATCACGGCATCCAAAACATCATATATCATATGATAACAGCATATATCACAATATCTGTAAATAAATAAATGCGGGTGTGGAATCCAGTTGGATCCCTCCAACCTGTCACCTGCAACAAATATACATATTAGAATACGAGTACAATGTCCGCTTTGAGGCAGACACACGTACAAAGGGTCATCCACTCATACATGGGAACGTATAGGGTCATCTGCTCCACTAGGCAAGTATATATCCAAATACCAATCAATATATCATTATCATCCAAACAATCATCAATCATCATATAATAAATTATTTCTCACTTATATAAAAATATCAGTGAGTCAGAAAGAATTGCTTCCAATAGCAATTGCAGTGTTTTATTCCGAATAAAATTAAATGCGCGTTTAATTTTACCCAAAATTTACACTAGCTCAAATAAGTCCCAATCCATCTCCATACTGTAGTGCTCGTCTATACGAACCTAGCGCAATTCGTTTCATGTGAAATGGACCTCGTATGTAGAAGATATCAATTTTTTAAAGTTTGAACAAATTTATATAAATTAATTTACTATTTTCTTTTCTATTTTAAACCTTATCAATCCAGGCCGTTCGATCTTGAATTCGGAAATCTTGGCCGTTGCATCTATTTCTTCTCCCTAGGTAATTGAACGCACGCAACAACTCAAAGCCTCCCCTATTTATCAAATTTTCGCAACTTCCTCGATGATTTTGACGACGATCAGACATAGCCGTTCGAAGCGCCTTGCTCCACTCTATTAACACCATGAATCTCATGCAACTCGGATGCCTACGTTCCTCAAAAAACTTGAACAAATGGCGTGTGTTTGAACGCAGTTTGTCGTCGATCCGTTGCTCTAAATTTCATCATCTTCGTATGCATTCGAAGATCCGCAATGCTCTGTAACTTCGTACTTGGAAGTTTCTTGAAATATCGCATGGATTGGAAGATATTAGAGAAGAAAGGAGATGAAATTCTGGCCGTGGAAAAGAAAATAGCGGCTATGTTATAGAAAATTAGGGTTTGGAGAAAAATGAAGATAATGGGGTCCTTTTATATAAAATTCTACGACACTATTCATCCGTAATTTTTTCAAACTCGAAATGAAGTGTGCCGCCTGGCGTTTATAAGGTTTTACCCCTTTTTCGAATGCAATGGAATATATATCGAGAGCCAATTCGATCATATTTGGAAGATAGGTTTTCGAATCGACTATTTAAATTTAAAATTCACTTAAACCGAATTCTACACGTCTTAGTGTAATGACCCAGAATTTTCGATCCTAAAAATTCCAGATAGTTAGGGAAAAGAAGAGAGAGAAAGAAGTAAAAGAAGAACAGAAACACCAACATCTCGCATTCGTAGCGGATAAAATATAATAACAAATAATAACAGTTATACAGAGGAAACTATACTTATCAAATTTCACTTTAATACATCAGAGTTACAAAATATATACAAACACTAGACATATACAATCAATATGCCACAGGTATACAACAATATAAAACAGCGGAAACACTCCATACGTTCCTGCCATCCAGCTCGCCTCTTGAGCTCCAGAATGTCCTTCCTGGAAATCTGTAATACTTGGTCTGACCTAAGCATCACATTAAAGTAACATACGGGTCAGGCTGGAAACCAGCGTGAGTAAACCCATCAAACAGGAAATTCTAATGCATAAAACATACCTAAACCCGGGGTAACTCATTCATCACTACAAGTTCACAATTTTCTATAATCAACATTTATATTCACAACCAATTTCTAAGTACTCTTACTTAGTTTAAAATGGTTCGTTCATTTAAATTGTTCCATTTCATCCCATTGATTTCACATAACAATCTATAAAGAATCATTGTATATTTCAAATTGAAGTAGGTTCGGGTATTTACTGATACCCGACCCCGGTCTCTTCGAATCCCATATCATCTCAACTCAAGTTATTTAAATGAAATACAACTCAAACTTTAAATACAGGATGTCACTTTTACATAGTAATTCATCGTCGATAAATAACCACATTATCACTGTTCAACCCAAACATAACATATCACAAACATTTCATATCGGAAATATCAACCAATCATTCATAAGCAAGATTAACTATTCACACTATTTCTAATTATTTTAAATAAATTAAATTAATTACTTTAATCACCCCTTTTAAATCCTTCTTACTTAATCATTAATTAATTATAACAAATTAATTAATCATCCTTTAATTAATTATCCCTTAATTACACTAAGTAATTAATCTTTAATTAATTACACAAATGAATTATTCTTTAACTATTCACATAGATTAAGCTCCATTCAACAATAATTTATTACATTGATCCCTAATTAATTACTTTAATTAATTATTCTAAAATCACTTACATTGATTAATTATACTTTAATTAATCACACCAATTACCTAACCCTTTAATTAATTCCTTAATTAATCCATACTTAACTAATTTCACTAAGAAATAAATCATTGATTACTTCCATTAGGTAATTAAATAAATCACATTTTGTAATTTCCCATTAATCTCCCTCCTTAATTAATGACATTAAGCAATTATACCTTATTTAATCACATTAATAAATCAATCCTTTATAAGGATTACACAATTTAATTAGACTTAAATTAATTATCTAAATAATTAATTTAATTAATTGTTCCTTTATTACATTAAATGATTTGCACCTTATTTAATTACAACTTTAACTTACCTTAAAACATATAGGAACTATTACATAATTACTTAAACAATCAATTAGAAAACATTTTAAAATTTTGGAAACTTGCTTAAAACTTGCTAATACATTGTTTTTTTAAAAAAAAAACTAGATTTTCATTCTGCCTTGAAACTAACATGTTTGATAAGACTTAAAGACTATGATAACCACAACTTGCAAAAAAACTAGGCCAAACCCATGAACCTCTTAAATCTCTGCATCATCTCAACTTCGGAAAAGACTTCGTTCCACTTCGGGTCGACACGAGTAAACTCCTCTTCTTTCCACCAAAATCCAAACAAACCAAAACAATGATACATCGGCCGATATCGTGCACATGCACAAATGGTCAGAGCAACTCCGACCAACATTGACGTCGCCATTCAGCCGTCATTGCCCTTCTCATACGATAACGACCATCGGTGTTTTAATTCGAGCTCGAAAACCCAATCGAGCCTGGGTACCCAAAACTGAAGCAAACCATCACCATAAACCTCCTCTACGACGCAACACCGATCATCAGAAAACTCAACACCCCTTCTCGAGCTGCATCATCGACTAAAGCTCCTATTCTACCTACCCTGACCAAGACCGATGTGCTTTAGTCACCGCGACGAATTCAAGAACATCATCGATCAACTTCGATCGAAAACCTTACATCGACGCCAATATGACACCACGGTGGTCTAAACTTTCTCCAACCAATATTGCCGTGCTCCATGATCCTCCAGCTTGCATCAGCCAAAAATTCGATCGTCCTCCAATCGTAGATCGGCAGAAACTGTCAGAAAACTCAAAAACGTTCTCCTCGCGAAATCTCCCTAATTTCTTGGCTAATAAAAATATGATTCCCTTTTGAAAATTCATAGTTTTCCCATTTGCAATTCAAGTTATATCAATGAATCACTTAATTACAGAAATTAAATTATCTTGAAAGGAAAAAAAAGAAAAAGAAAAAAAATCAAGTTTCTGCAATTTTCCTCTACTGGAAGACTAACCACAAATCTTATTTAAAACTGTTATTAAGTCAAACATCTTGTTATTTCAATCATATACCATTTATACATCTTAATTTATAACAGATTAATGGAAGTGAAATTAGTTTTACATATTTCTAAAGCCTGTTGAAATAAGAACAGAGCTATTATATGTTGTTAACAGACATGCATAGAATATCATCATACATATATACATGCTTTCATCCCTAAACAAACATGCACACCAACTACTCATCATATTTTCAAGAATAATCTCATGCATTCACACATATAGGCAGATCAAGCTTAAAGATAAAGATTTATTCATAGAAAATATGAAACAGAGATGCTCTTTAAAAATCTGGAAACTCTATTTGATCTTGAATTGATTTTTGATAACTTGAATCTGCTCTGGACTTTGATCTGGAACAATCTTGATAAATGTTGAGTTGATCTTTGAATTTGATCAGATTGAAAACTGTTTGATATGCTTGCTTGAAACAGATCTACAGCTTGCCTTGATGTTTAAGCTGAGTTAAAATCCTTGCTTTTGTTTTAATCTTGAAATAGTTTGAAACTGTAACTGTTTAATTTAATTTCTGGTTTTAATATTTTTTTCTTTGATATTGATCCTCTTTTCTGTCTTTTTTTCAAGATTTGCAGCCTTTTGAAAAAGAAAAGAAATGAAGAAAGAAATGAAGGTAGGAGAAGTAGAGATTTTTATATAGGAATGTTTCACTATTAAAAAAATGAAAGAAAATAAATTAAATCATGACACTTGTGATCCATAAAATAAAATGACTACAGTTCTAAATCTACACATTTAAATTAGGTACACTTGTTGGATGGTATTTTAAAATGTTTACACATGTTATCTTTTATTATGTACATATAGTCTTAAAGAAAATATTTAATACTTTAATTCATTTTCAACTATTATAATTGAAATAAATTTATATTATGTATTTTAAATGTTATATATATATTTATGACTTGAAGAATATGATTTTAAAATTAATTATACATTAATAAATAAACATGTATATATGTTATAGTTTAACCTTTAAATAGCTTTTGGAAAATTTATTATATCAAATTAAAAATATCGTTTTCAAATCACAATGTATATATGTACATACATATTATAATTACAAAACAAAACATTTTTTTTAATTTTTTAAAATATAGTGTTCTTTTCAAATCCAACATACTTCCAAAATATCTACTTTTGAATTTCAAATTAATCCATTTACATATATAAACAAACAAATACATTGTTAAATTTGGAAAAATTAAATTAGTTTACAATTTAAATCCAAAAATTATATTAATTTTTTAAATGGTTTTAAAAACTTTTATAATGAACTTTCTAATTAATAAATACATATTTTAATCAATCCTGAAAATTTCAGATAATTAGGGAAAAGAAGAGAGAGAGAGAAGAAAAAGAAGAATAGAAACACTAACATCTCGCATTCACAGCGGATAAAAATATAATAACAAGTAATAACAGTTATACAAAGGAAACTATACTTGTCAAATTTCACTTTAATATATCAGAGTTACAACATATATACAAACACTGGACATATACAATCAATATGTCTTAGATATACAACAATATAATACAGCGGAAACACTCCATACGTTCCTGCCATTCAGCTCGCCTTCTGAGCTCCAGAAAGTCCTTCTTGAAAATCTATAATACTTGGTCTGACCCGAGCATTACATTAAAGTAACAGCCGGGTCAGGCTGGAAACCAGCCTGAGTAAACCCATCAAACAGGAAATTCTAATGCATAAAACATACCTAAACCCGGGGTAACTCGTTGATCACTACAAGTTCACAATTTTCTATAACCAACACTTATATTCATAATAAATTTCTAAGTACTCTTACTTAGTTTAAAATGGTTTGGTCATTTAAATTATTCCATTTCAGCCCATTGATTTAACATAACAATCTATAAAGAATCATTGTATATTTCAAATCGAAGTGGGTTCGGGTATTTACTGATACCCGACCCTGGTCTATTCGAATCCCATATCATCTCAACTCAAGTTATTTAAATGAAATACAACTCAAACTTTAAATACATGATGTCACTTTTACACAGTAATTCATCGTCGATAGATAACCACATTATCATTGTTCAACCCAAACATAACATATCATAAACATTTCATATCAGAAATATCAACCAATCATTCATAAGCAAGATTAACTATTTACACTATTTCTAATTATTTTAAATAAATTAAATTAATCACCCCTTTTAAATCCTGCTTACATAATCATTAATTAATTATAACAAATTAATTAATCATCCTTTAATTAATTATTCTTAATTACACTAAGTAATTAATCTTTAATTAATTACACAAATGAATTATTCTTTAACTATTCACATAGATTAACCTCTATTCAACAATAATTTATTACATTGATCCCTAATTAATTACTTTAATTAATTATTCTAAAATCACTTACATTGATTAATTATATTTTAATTAATCACATTAATTACCTAACCCTTTAATTAATTCCTTAATTAATCCATACTTAACTAATTTCACTAAGAAATAAATCCTTAATTACTTCCATTAGGTAATTAAATAAATCACATTTTGTAATTTCCCATTAATCTCCCTCCTTGGTTAATGACATTAGGCAATTATACCTTATTTAATCACATTAATAAATCAATCTTTTATAAGGATTACACAATTTAATTAACCTTAAATTAATTAGCTAAATAATTAATTTAATTAATTGATCCTTGATTACATTAAATTATTTCTACCTTATTTAATTACAACTTTAACTTACCTTAAAACATATAGGACCTACTACATAATTACTTAAACAATCAATTAGAAAACATTTTAAAATTTTGGAAACTTGCTTAAAACTTGCTAATACATTGTTTTTTTTTAAAAAAAAAACTAGATTTTCATTCTGCCTTGAAACTAACACGTTTGATAAGACTTAAAGACTATGATAACCACAACTTGCAAAAAAACTGGGCTAAACCCATGAACCCCTCAAATCTCTGCGTCATCTCAATTTCAGAAAAGTCTTCGTTCCACTTTGGGTCGACACGAGTAAACTCCCCTTCTTTCCACCAAAATCCAAACAAACCAAAACACCGATACATCGGCGGATATCGTGCACATGCACAAATGGTCGGAGCAACTCCGACCAACATCGACGTCGCCATTTAGTCGTATTTGCCCTTCTCACACGATAACGACCATCGGTGTTTTAATTCGAGCTTGAAAACCCAATCAAGCCTGTGAACCCCCAACTGAAGCAAACCATCACCCATAAACCTCCTCTGCTACGCCATACCGATCATCAGAAAACTCAACACCCCTTCCCGAGCTTCATCATCGACTAAAGCTCATATTCTACCCACCCTGACCAAAACTGATGTCCTCTATTCACCGCGATGAATTTGAGAACATCATCGATCAACTTCGATCGAAAACCCTACATCGCCGCCAATATGAAACCACAGTGGTCTAAGCTTTCTCCAACCAATATTTCCATGCTCCACGATCCTCCAGCTTGCATCAGCCAAAAATTCGATCGTCCTCCCATCGCAGATCGGCAGAAACTGCACTGCCAGAAAACTCAAAAACGTTCTCCTCGCGAAATCCCCCTAATTTCTTAGCCAAAAAAAATCTGATTCCCTTTTGAAAATTCATAGTTTTCCCATTTGCAATTCAAGTTATGTCCATGAATCGCTTAATTACAGAAATTAAATTATGTTGAAAAAAAAAGAAAAAAAATCAAGTTTTTTAGTTTTCCTCTACTGGAAGACTACCCACAAACCTTATTTAAAATTCTTTTTAAGTCAAACATCTTGTTATTTCAATCATATACCATTTATACATCTTAACTTATAACAGATTAATGGAAGTGAAATTAGTTTTGCATATTTCTAAAGCCTGTTGAAATAAGAACAGAGCTATTATATGTTGTTAACAGACATGCATAGAATATCATAATACATATATACATGCTTTCATCCCTAAACAAACATGCACACCAACTACTCATCATATTTTAAGAATTATCTCATGCATTCACACATATAGGCAGATCAAGCTTAAAGATAAAGATTTACTCATACAAAATATGAAACAGAGATGCTCTTTAAAAATCTGGAAACTGTATTTGATCTTGAACTGATTTTTGAAAACTTGAATCTGCTTTGGACTTTGATCTGGAATAGTCTTGATAAACGTTGATTTGATCTTTGAATTTGATCAGATTGAAAACTGTTTGATATGCTTGCTTGAAACAGATTTACAGCTTGCCTTGATGTTTAAGCTGAGTTAAAATCCTTGCTTTTGTTTTAATCTTGAAATAGTTTGAAACTTTAACTGTTTAATTTAATTTCTGGTTTTAATTTTTTTTCTTTGATATTGATTCTCTTTTCTTTCTTTTTTTCCAGATTTGCAACCTTTTGAAAAAGAAAATAAAAGAAGAAAGAAATGAAGACAGGTGAAGTAGAGATTTTTATATATGAATGTTTCACTATTAAAAAAATGAAAGAAAATAAATTAAATCATGACACTTGTAATCCATAAAATAAAATGACTACATTTGTAAATCTACACATTTAAATTAGTTACACTTGTTGGATGGTATTTTAAAATGTTTGCACATGTTATCTTTTATTATGTACATATAGTCTTAAAGAAAATATTTAATACTTTAATTCATTTTCAACTATTATAATTGAAATAAATTTATATTATGTATTTTAAATGTTATATATATATATATATATTTATGACTTGAAGAATATGATTTTAAAATTAATTATACATTAATAAATAAACATGTATATATGTTATAGTTTAACCTTTAAATAGCTTTTGGAAAATTTATTATATCAAATTAAAAATATCGTTTTCAAATCACAATGTATATATGTACATACATATTATAATTACAAAACAAAATATTTTTTTTAATTTTTTAAAATATAGTGTTCTTTTCAAATCCAACATACTTCCAAAATATCTACTTTTGAATTTCAAATTAATCCATTTACATATATAAACAAACAAATACATTGTTAAATTTGGAAAAATTAAATTAGTTTACAATTTAAATCCACAAATTATATTAATTTTTTAAATGGTTTTAAAAACTTTTATAATGAACTTTCTAATTAATAAATACATATTTTAATTTTATAAATAAAATCCTTTGAAAGAAATAATATAAAACAAACTATATTCAGTTTGTATATATAAAATATATTTTAAACAAATAGAAATTCAGCTTGTAAAGAATAATTTTTATTTAAAATCAATTTATAAATAAGCAACGCTTTATTATTAATATTGTTGCTTGAAATTTCTAGGATATCACATTCCTTCCCCTTTGAATCTTTTCGTCCTCGAAAAGGAACGAAACCAGAATTTATTAAAATGGTTAAAATTAGATAATTATTCTTTGATAATTTTTATAACACTTTTGAAATCCATATAATATTATAAATAGTTTTATAAAAATACTTTTTATAACTCGATGTCTCAACCAGTCCATCCTTGTTCTCACAGAAATTCGGTCATACGTTGATCAGGCGTATGACTGAAAATCTATAAGTATTGGTAAACCGTTTTCAACATCCAGTGAAAATACTTGAAAAAATAATTTTATTGAAAAAAATATAAAAAATATTTTTGAAAATAGAGGTAACATCTTTGGTGAGAATGCTCTGGAAATCATCACCCCCATCCACGGTCGTAGTTAACCCGATGGTTACTTTGCCGTCTCGACAAAATCCATAGATAATTGTAGGCCTCCGCGCCCCTCGATTACGCCATGGAACCCGCTACAGATCACAGTTACATCCAGAGTTACGTTGCCATCACAGCAAAAGTCCATGTAATTGTAGGCCTCAACGCCCTCGAATTCCGCTGCCAAAAGAATGAAACTTCTCCACTCCTACATAGATCGTAGTCTACCGATGTAAAATCAAACGTAGACTGTTGGCTCTCTACATCACACACGACTTTCTCTATGTTACCATAGGTCGCAGTCTATCGATATAAAATCGAACGTAGACTGTTGGCTCTCAGCGGTAAACATGACTTTCGCTATGGTCTGCAATAGATCGCGGTGACATCGAGTTACACTATCGTCACAGCATAACCCAAATGCCTCTATAGACATCAACGCCCTCGACTTTCGCTACACACTACATAAAATTCTCAGGAACTAGTTTTGTCCGGGCTCCTCACAGGATCAACTTTAGAACCCCCCCTTAGGGTTCAAAGTAGTACCACCCTGTAGCACTCCTGAGAAGTTCATTCCAAGTGAGCGCCTTTTTCTCCAAAGCCATTTTCAAACACTTGATACTATACACATATAGTATCTTCCAAATCATACACCTAGTACGAATCCCATATAAATCTCCTTTCTCAAAATCGATAATTCTCAAATTAGGCTTTCCAAATTCCAATATTGATTTTTCCTAAAAATCAAAAGCCTTTCCAAAATCCATAGGTTCCAAAAACCTTTCCTCAAAATCATTCTCATAAGATCCTTTATATATATATATATATATATATATAGATATATATAGTTTTGAAAAATCTTTGGATCACTTCAAACTTGTATAAATTCCCTTTTTAAACTTCAAAAACTTTCAAAAATCCTCTCCTTCCGGCAATAGATTCAACAAGGGGAGATTTATTTTATATAACAAAGATATATAACTTTGTTTATTCCAAATCAAATATTCAAATTTGATTACTCTATAAAGTCACTTACCAGTTTACTTACTTCCATAAAGTAAATTTTTACCATAGAAATATCCAATTTCCACTTTACTTCATCATATATTCCACAAAATATACCTTTCATTTCAAAATCCATTTCACATTTCTTATCCACAAATTCCCAGTATCAGTTTCATTCAAATCCGTACGATGTACACATATCATCCATACGCTATATCAATCTGATCGCTTACTCGATCACACAATTTCACTTCCGAACTAGTATCGTCCACCCGACTTCCTAGTGCGGACTTAGATCTGGTTTCTTGATCAGAAACGGTCATTCTCCTTGCATAACCATAACTATGATAGAGAATATATAGAACCAATCAACAATACATATCCAGGTTCGCCTTCGAAAATCGAGTGAAAAATCCCAACTCGGATCGACATACTATTCTCAAAATTCTGTGTTCAAATCTGGATCAAATTACTATGCGAATAGAATAATATACGTACGTCCTACGTATTTATCTTTATTGATTATTAACCAAATCAATTCTCTTTTCTGTTCACATTCACTTACTTACAATTGCTTAAATCCTCATTTGGATTATCATCTCAAATGGATATTTAATCATAAACAGTTTGAACTCTGTCCGGTTTAAATTAAAAAAAATAGCTTGAAAAATTAAGAATAGATAAGTAGTTGAAAAATAATTATTACTTTGTAAAATAGTTGTAAATAGTTAAGTAATTGTAAAATAGTCGGAAAATTGTCAAATAGTTATAGAAATTTTAAATAATTGCAAAATAGCTGTAAAATAGAAATTAGTCATAAAGTAGTTGAAAAATAGTAAATAGTTTATAAAACAGTTGAAAAATTGTGTAATAGTTCCAAAAATAATTGTAAAACAAGTATAAGATAGTTTTAGGTTTAAAAAGAAAAGATGTATAGTAAATAGTTTGAAAAAAATAGATTTATATTAAAACAATTTTTTTTTTGAAAATAGTCTAGGGTCAAACTGTTCAATTCCCAATCCCCATTCCCATCAATTCAATTTAAAATTTCCCCTTCCATTTAAATTGACTCAATTCTAATTTAAATAACATCAATTTCCATTGAAATTGATTTATCCCCAATTCTAATTGAATTAATTCTCAATTTCTTTCCAATTTCAAATCAAATTCCAGTTGAATTTTAAACCTATTGAACTTTAATCACAATTCCAAATTATTCAAATCAATTTGGACTAATTTCAAATTGAACCCATTTCAGTTTCGAATCAATTCCAGTTTGAATTAATCCCAATTCCCATTTGAATTTGAACTCATTCAACTTCAATTTCATTTCAAATTTTTCATTTGAATTTTTTTAACTTATACATCTTCAACCACAATTTCAGTTAATTCAAATCAAATTCAATTTGAACTAATTCAATTCAAATTTCAAATTTAAACCATCCTGAATTATATAAATTCAAGTTAAATTTTTAAATGTTGATTTAATCCTTTAAATCAAATCAACTTATATTTTTAAACCATTTAATTCTAAATCAGAATTTGAAAATTCCATTTTAAATTATCTCTACTTAACTTATTTCAAAGTTCAAATAAGAATTCAAAAACAATTTTATCTTTAGAATCCAATTTTATTACTGAATTTTAACTTCAAAACCAATTCTCAGTTTCATCGATTATTTATAATATTTGGATAAATAAACATCCAAATTTATCCAAACACCAATTTACAGTATCCATTTTCAATTTCCAGATCTCAAACCCAATTTGAGATCACTCATAACTCCCATTTTAAATCAACCATTTAACTTCCCAAGTTAAATCCCAAGTTCATCTTGAAATTTCCAATTCAGGTTGCTTGTTAAATTACTTAACTTTCCTAAAGTTAAATTCAATTCATTCATTCAGTCAACCTTTCTCGGATTTGAATTCCCACTTCAAATTTTCAAATTTCTAATAATATCTTTCTTACTTATAAGTTCAAAACTTATATCACTTTTGGTTTTCACATCACATTCCAAGGAAAATTCAAAACTCAACCTTGGAGTTTATTTCAAATATACATATTTATTTCCTTTACACACCAAGTTACTTTAAATTTTAAACCACCTTTGGTTTTAAATTCAACACAAATTCCTATAAATTTTCAAACAACCCTTGTTTGAATCAAGCTCTTTTATTCAAATAGTACTATTTATTATTTCTTTCAAACACTTGGAACAAATTCCTAAATTTTTTGGACTTAGATTAATACTTCACCATTTAAACCCTTTTTCAATTTCAATCCATAAGTCATACTTACTTAAATGTTTACTTCCTTAAACATTTTATTTTTGCTAAATCATTAACAAACATTTCATCATTTTAGGAAAATAACCAAGGTTATTACAACTGGAAACCAATTCCTATTATCTTATTCTGAAAATTCTTCTTCGAATTCAAGATTTTAATTTCAGTTTTGAGTCCATTTCAAACTTAACTTTATTCAAATTTCAGTTTGGTTGTATTTCTATTACCACTTAATTTAATTCCAATAATTTAATAACCAATTACCTTAATATTTATTAGAAAGATATATTGCTTTATATATCAAAATATTTTCTTATATAAAATCATTTAAAATCTTTATATAAGAAAATAATAAGTACGGTCTCATACACACACACACACACAACTCATTCCAGGGTACCAATGACCCTATCTTTAATGAGTAATCTCACCAAAGCCAAGGTTCTCACTTAACCTTCTGCGCTGATACCAAATGTAACGACCCGGAATTTTCAATCCTGAAAATTTCAGATAATTAGGGAAAAGAAGAGAGAGAGAGAAGAAAAAGAAGAATAGAAACACTAACATCTCGCATTCACAGCGGATAAAAATATAATAACAAGTAATAACAGTTATACAAAGGAAACTGTACTTGTCAAATTTCACTTTAATATATCAGAGTTACAACATATATACAAACACTGGACATATACAATCAATATGTCTTAGATATACAACAATATAATACAGCGGAAACACTCCATACGTTCCTGCCATTCAGCTCGCCTTCTGAGCTCCAGAAAGTCCTTCTTGAAAATCTATAATACTTGGTCTGACCCGAGCATTACATTAAAGTAACAGCCGGGTCAGGCTGGAAACCAGCCTAAGTAAACCCATCAAACAGGAAATTCTAATGCATAAAACATACCTAAACCCGGGGTAACTCGTTGATCACTACAAGTTCACAATTTTCTATAACCAACACTTATATTCATAATAAATTTCTAAGTACTCTTACTTAGTTTAAAATGGTTTGGTCATTTAAATTATTCCATTTCAGCCCATTGATTTAACATAACAATCTATAAAGAATCATTGTATATTACAAATCGAAGTGGGTTCGGGTATTTACTGATACCCGACCCTGGTCTATTCGAATCCCATATCATCTCAACTCAAGTTATTTAAATGAAATACAACTCAAACTTTAAATACACGATGTCACTTTTACACAGTAATTCATCGTCGATAGATAACCACATTATCATTGTTCAACCCAAACATAACATATCATAAACATTTCATATCAGAAATATCAACCAATCATTCATAAGCAAGATTAACTATTTACACTATTTCTAATTATTTTAAATAAATTAAATTAATTACTTTAATCAACCCTTTTAAATCCTGCTTACTTAATCATTAATTAATTATAACAAATTAATTAATCATCCTTTAATTAATTATTCTTAATTACACTAAGTAATTAATCTTTAATTAATTACACAAATGAATTATTCTTTAACTATTCACATAGATTAACCTCTATTCAACAATAATTTATTACATTGATCCCTAATTAATTACTTTAATTAATTATTCTAAAATCACTTACATTGATTAATTATATTTTAATTAATCACATTAATTACCTAACCCTTTAATTAATTCCTTAATTAATCCATACTTAACTAATTTCACTAAGAAATAAATCCTTAATTACTTCCATTAGGTAATTAAATAAATCACATTTTGTAATTTCCCATTAATCTCCCTCCTTGGTTAATGACATTAGGCAATTATACCTTATTTAATCACATTAATAAATCAATCTTTTATAAGGATTACACAATTTAATTAACCTTAAATTAATTAGCTAAATAATTAATTTAATTAATTGATCCTTGATTACATTAAATTATTTCTACCTTATTTAATTACAACTTTAACTTACCTTAAAACATATAGGACCTACTACATAATTACTTAAACAATCAATTAGAAAACATTTTAAAATTTTGGAAACTTGCTTAAAACTTGCTAATACATTGTTTTTTTTTAAAAAAAAAACTAGATTTTCATTCTGCCTTGAAACTAACACGTTTGATAAGACTTAAAGACTATGATAACCACAACTTGCAAAAAAACTGGGCTAAACCCATGAACCCCTCAAATCTCTGCGTCATCTCAATTTCAGAAAAGTCTTCGTTCCACTTTGGGTCGACACGAGTAAACTCCCCTTCTTTCCACCAAAATCCAAACAAACCAAAACACCGATACATCGGCGGATATCGTGCACATGCACAAATGGTCGGAGCAACTCCGACCAACATCGACGTCGCCATTTAGTCGTATTTGCCCTTCTCACACGATAACGACCATCGGTGTTTTAATTCGAGCTTGAAAACCCAATCAAGCCTGTGAACCCCCAACTGAAGCAAACCATCACCCATAAACCTCCTCTGCTACGCCATACCGATCATCAGAAAACTCAACACCCCTTCCCGAGCTTCATCATCGACTAAAGCTCATATTCTACCCACCCTGACCAAAACTGATGTCCTCTATTCACCGCGATGAATTTGAGAACATCATCGATCAACTTCGATCGAAAACCCTACATCGCCGCCAATATGAAACCACAGTGGTCTAAGCTTTCTCCAACCAATATTTCCATGCTCCACGATCCTCCAGCTTGCATCAGCCAAAAATTCGATCGTCCTCCCATCGCAGATCGGCAGAAACTGCACTGCCAGAAAACTCAAAAACGTTCTCCTCGCGAAATCCCCCTAATTTCTTAGCCAAAAAAAATCTGATTCCCTTTTGAAAATTCATAGTTTTCCCATTTGCAATTCAAGTTATGTCCATGAATCGCTTAATTACAGAAATTAAATTATGTTGAAAAAAAAAGAAAAAAAATCAAGTTTTTTAGTTTTCCTCTACTGGAAGACTACCCACAAACCTTATTTAAAATTCTTTTTAAGTCAAACATCTTGTTATTTCAATCATATACCATTTATACATCTTAACTTATAACAGATTAATGGAAGTGAAATTAGTTTTGCATATTTCTAAAGCCTGTTGAAATAAGAACAGAGCTATTATATGTTGTTAACAGACATGCATAGAATATCATAATACATATATACATGCTTTCATCCCTAAACAAACATGCACACCAACTACTCATCATATTTTAAGAATTATCTCATGCATTCACACATATAGGCAGATCAAGCTTAAAGATAAAGATTTACTCATACAAAATATGAAACAGAGATGCTCTTTAAAAATCTGGAAACTGTATTTGATCTTGCACTGATTTTTGAAAACTTGAATCTGCTTTGGACTTTGATCTGGAATAGTCTTGATAAACGTTGAGTTGATCTTTGAATTTGATCAGATTGAAAACTGTTTGATATGCTTTCTTGAAACAGATTTACAGCTTGCCTTGATGTTTAAGCTGAGTTAAAATCCTTGCTTTTGTTTTAATCTTGAAATAGTTTGAAACTGTAACTGTTTAACTTAATTTCTGGTTTTAATTTTTTTTCTTTGATATTGATTCTCTTTTCTTTCTTTTTTTTCAGATTTGCAACCTTTTGAAAAAGAAAATAAAAGAAGAAAGAAATGAAGATAGGTGAAGTAGAGATTTTTATATATGAATGTTTCACTATTAAAAAAATGAAAGAAAATAAATTAAATCATGACACTTGTAATCCATAAAATAAAATGACTACATTTGTAAATCTACACATTTAAATTAGTTACACTTGTTGGATGGTATTTTAAAATGTTTGCACATGTTATCTTTTATTATGTACATATAGTCTTAAAGAAAATATTTAATACTTTAATTCATTTTCAACTATTATAATTGAAATAAATTTATATTATGTAATTTAAATGTTATATATATATATGTATGTATATATTTATGACTTGAAGAATATGATTTAAAATTAATTATACATTAATAAATAAACATGTATATATGTTATAGTTTAACCTTTAAATAGCTTTTGGAAAATTTATTATATCAAATTAAAAATATCGTTTTCAAATCATAATGTATATATATGTACATGCATGTTATAATTACAAAACAAAACTTTTTTTTAATTTTTTTTAAAATATAGTGTTCTTTTCAAATCCAACATACTTCCAAAATATCTACTTTTGAATTTCAAATTAATCCATATACATATATAAACAAACAAATGCCTTGTTAAATTTGGAAAAATTAAATTAGTTTACAATTTAAATCCGCAAATTATATTAATTTTTTTAAATGGTTTTAAAAACTATTATAATGAACTTTCTAATTAATAAATACATATTTTAATTTTATACATAAAATCTTTTAAAAGAAATAATATAAAACAAACTATATTCAGTTTGTATATATATAATATATTTTAAACAAATACAAATTCAGTTTGTAAAGAATAATTTTTTATTTAAAATCAATTTATAAAAAAGCAACGCTTTATTATTAATATTGTTGCTTGAAATTTCCAATATATCACATTTAGCTTGCCCTGGACAAACCGTAAATCCGATTGACACGAAATTTGAAATCTTACAATAATATAACATTACGGATCCGATGAAACTGGTTTCGATGAAATCCGAGACTGTTTGAAAAATGACTATTTTTACACGTCAATTAAATATTAAAATATTCAATTTTTTACAAATTAACTTTTAAATCAGTTTTAAAAGTTCTGTAACATCATTCTAATTCAAATAGAATTTAAAACATTAAAAATCATTTTCATTCACATTAAATCCAATTTCCAATTATTTCTACAACTTCAAATGTTGAATTAATAATTTAATTATCCAATTATATTCACTATATTCGAAATATAATTTATTCAGTTTATAAAATTAACCTTTAAATATTTAAAATTAATTAAATATACAAATTTCGAATGACTAAAATTCTGGTTCATTGCGTTCTCCCCTACTTAAAAGAATTTCGTCCTCGAAATTATAAAGTAAGAAAAGTCACAAAATCAATTAATTTTTCAAAACAATTCGTTCAAATTAGATTTACCAAATCTATTTAACCTTTTAAATTTTCCCAAAATCCATCAATTAAACTTCTTATAAAAACTTTTGTAAGTTTTCAAATCCATTTATAGTTATTCTTTCAAAACCAACCAATATTTATTAACTTTTATAACTCAAAATCAAAATTGTATTCATCACAAAATTTCCAAAAAAAATTCTAATGCCTTAGGTTTTCAAAAAAATTCGCCAACGTCTCCTTTGCGCAGTTCGATTCGGGAAAAAAATAGCAATATACATATCACAAATATACATCTCAT
The DNA here is from genome assembly GCA_030765085.1 of Allium cepa. Taxonomy (NCBI): domain Eukaryota; kingdom Viridiplantae; phylum Streptophyta; class Magnoliopsida; order Asparagales; family Amaryllidaceae; genus Allium; species Allium cepa. Next base: position 639,267,507 of record CM060939.1, on the reverse strand, counting down.
CTTAGTGATGAGGCATCCCGTAGGGAAAAAAGTGTAAAAGTACAATATGTAATCCGAGATATGTACCTTATATATTATTGGCGAGCATATACGGCTAATACAACATGAAAACGAGCTCCAAATGCGAACCAAGAGCTATCCACACCTACTAAACACTCAACAAACAAATGAGAAACATGTATATATGAAAATAATATCGATATACAACATATACCAACAACTATATATGCCAATATAGGAAATGCAAAAAATGCAACAAATCCAACCATCAACCAACTATCATCCAACTAACATCCATAACCAAATCAATACACTTTCACTTCTCATTAATATTTACAGAATTGATTTTCAATTTAATCACATTTTATTCATTAACATTGGATTTTATTAACATTATTTATTCATTTTCAATTAGTTTACATTCACCAATTACATTCAAGTTAGTTCACATTCACATTAAATCAAATTCAATTCTATTTAGATTTACTTACTTCCACTTTGGATTCAATTATTTTACTTTTAATTTCATTAATTTAATTTCATATGAATTTCTATACAATCAACTAACATTCATCATTACCAAATTTATTTAGTTTACTTACATTCAATTTGGATTGGATTCTAGTATTCACTATATTCACATTTTTATACAACACTTCCAATGTTATTATCACTTATTAGCTTAAGTTTTATTCGCTCTTAACAACAACATTTTTCTAGTGCTAATTAATTTTACAAATAAAATTGAATTTCATTTATATAACTCAAGTGCACATTCATCACTTTATTTTATTAATTCACTTTATTAATTTACTTCGATACCCAAAATCAACTTTATTCAACATCACTTAAGTTATGTTTCATTTCAACTCACTTGCATTCACTCTCACTATACAATTTAAGTTCATTTCTAATTTAATTCAAATTCTACTTTATTTAACTTTTACTTAAGTCAAATTTCATATCACTATTCAAAATTTAGATTCGTTTTGCTTAGCAAAATTGTTTAACCATTTTAACAATTGGTTTTACTTGCCTTTTCCCATTTTATAAGTTATTCAACTTATTTATTCATAATTCCGTGAACGTCTACCTAAGTTCACTTTCATTAACTAAACACATTCTTTATAATTTCAAATCCAGTTCACTTTATTAACTTTCCTTTAGTTAAATTCCAAATCATATATTTATTATGCTAACTCACATTTATTTCAAATTTACCAAAGCTAAATTTTTCATTTCATATTATAAGTCATAGTACATCTTACTTATATTTACCAATTACAAATTGGATTTTAAATCGTATTTGTTTATCATAACAAAACTTCTATTTTCAATTTAGTATTGGTAGGAAATCCATCACATAGAAACTCGAAAATGATACTTATGATGCTGCAGTCATCACCCGTACTATTTCCAAGCAACAGTAGTGAATTCAGTGCTTTATATTCTTTTAAAAATTCTTTTATTTATAAATCTTTCGCTTATATAATTTTACAATTTTACTTTACTAACATAAGATCATTTCAACTTCTTTTATCTTATTTAGATTTACAACAATATAATCTCTTTAATTTTGAAAAATAACTTTCAAAATCAACGGGAATCGAATTTTCAAATTCTTAGTTTAAATCCATTTTCATTTACAACTCAAATAGTTTCATTTCTTATATATAATATTATTTCACAATTGTAAATCATATTAATTATAATTCCACACTTATATAACTCATTTGCTTATATAATTCATTCTTTTACAATTGTTGTTTTTATTTAGATTATTCAAACATCTTTATTAACTTTTATATATTTACATTTTCAAACAATCAATTTATATACACTTTAATAATTCCTGAAAATTTATTTCCTTTATGTATAAAATATAATCGAGGTACAATTATTTCATTTACCCAATTTAAAATAATACTATGTCGACTTGCCTCGTTTTTAAGTGTTTGAAAATCCCTATCGATAACATGGCGTCCCACATACCGACCATAATTCACAAACAGCTCAACAGATAAGCAAACATAATATAAAATATTTTATATCCACTAACAAATATGCGCTCATATATATAATACGCTCAAACTCAATCTTGGGTGCTACTGTCTCTATCTACACTGAGTATAAATCAAAGCTTAGGAATATCCAAAATCTAAGCTTTGACACCAAATGTGACGACCCGCAAATCCGTACCCTTTGAATCGATAATAATCCACACATGTCCAACCCAAAAGCACAGACTGACAGAAACTCAAGAGAAAGAAAAGAAGAGAGAAGAAGAGAAGAGAAGAAAGAGAGAAGATAGAACCGAACAGAACAATACAGAATCTTACATCGCAGCGGAAAATATATAATATCATATCAATGATCTTTACAAAATAGAAACAATATATATACACATCAATCAGAGTTCAAAAATCAATCAATAGTTATCAGCTTGTTTAGTTATAATAATCTGTCCTCACAATTGCCGATAATATACAACAACAAACACACAATGGATAATCAAAATAAGTGCGTGTATACGAAAATAAAGATCTCCAACTCTCCTGCTAAAGCCCCAAAAGCACCAAATTCGAACCTGTAAATATACTCGGTCTGACCCGAGCATTGAATGGGAAGATCGTCCGGATCAGTCTGGCAAACCAGCATGAGAAACACACTCAACTGAATTTATTAAGTTACTAAAAATTTTCCTTTATCAAAACAAAAGTATCTCGTAAGACAAGTCCACACATAAACACGGAATTTTTTTACCTTACAATAGCTAAAACATTTCGTATTAAATGTCATGTAATATTATAGTAGTGTCTACAATATACAAATAATAATAATCATAGCCGAAATTGTTACATTGATTAAATTCCAACATATAGCCCAATTGGGTAATACAATCAACATGGAAAACACTTAGTGGAGTTCGGATTTCCATACAAATGACCACGTGAAGGGACTACCTTCCGGTAGTACATCTCTAGAAGAATGTACCGAGAAACCATCACAAAGTTTCTCTACCAACACAAGACCGGCCCACCTCTATAACTAGATGGTACTGAATATATCATCCTCTGGTCGTCACAGACCTTTACCAAGGGCCCTCTAGCATACAAACCACAATTGTGATGCCCCACCTCTGTACCCACACTAGCCAAGGACACTACGGGGTAATGCCGTCAACTAGCACGGAGAATAAGGCTGTTGAGGAGCGACCATCCGTGTAATTGCTTAGTGCGAGCACCGATATGTTAGATAGTATAACATGCATTTTCTTTTCAAGAGGGAATCCGACATACCGATACAAACTCAAAATTACTACACAGTGGCTATATATATTCTTCGGAAACAAACATAGAAATAAACATAACATAAATCAGTCACAGATATCCATATCACAAAGGTGGAAAAAGATATGAATATTACACATAGAAGTGTACATCAGAGTAGTTGTCAAACAAGATCCACAATATCACAAAAGAATAGTTACAAGTGCTAGACAAAAGAATAAGTATACATCCTGGAGTCTATATCTCAAATGTATACAGCAAAATAAACTACTAATCTAAGTAGTCAGCCAAAAGTCAGAATAATAACTCCAGAAGAGGAGTCAAGTAGAAGCACCTGCAATATCTCGGTCTGACCCGAGTATCATTTAATAAGAAAATAATAAACGGATCAGTCTGACTATAAATATCAGATGTAATGATATAGAATAAGAGATATGACATAAACCATATAAAAACCATAATACCATACTATGATAAGTACCTAATTAAAAACCAACTAGAGATTAATCAATATCATAAGAATCTTCTCAAAGATCAAAAGGAATGTCATACTCTTTATTTCATTCACCAAGCCACAAATATTGACAACATATAAATGCCAATCATAAACTTGGTGAAATTCAAATTCTAGAAATCATCAATAGAAATCCAAGAATCGCAAAAAGGGGGGAGGCCTATCACAGAACGGGAGCCTGAAAACTCACCAACACGTGTATCACAAACGGGACGCTATCCTATGGTCGCTAATCATAGAGCCGGTGCAAAGACGTAGTACAATGGTACGCCCAAGGAACTAGAAACTCGAATAGTTTGGAACAACAACGTAGTACAACGGTACGCCCGAAGATCCGAACTCCATAAAAACGTGGGTCGCTAGCCCACAAAAATTGGGTCGAAACCTCAAGAAATAAATAGGTCGTTAGCCTATAATAAAAATGAGACGAAACTTAATAAAACGAGGTACCGTCCCCTTCGTGGACAAAGAAACATAACATAGAGCTAGTCTAAAACACAAAAATGATCCTCAATGATCATCAAGAAAGTGTCAATTAATCTAAGCTAGTAAATATATGAGCTTAGCTTCATGTCCCATAACCACTAGCTTAACTTAAATATTTACGAGCAAATTGTAGATCTCCACTAGAAAATTGTCACAAGAGATTCAATCGAACAAGTCCAAGAATTAACCAACGAAGTAAATGAAAGCGTTTCATACCACTTGTTTTACTAAGTCGTTTAATTAGATTTCTCATACGAGTGAGGTAAAGGTTTGTATATGCTAGTAGACTGGAAAATGGTTTGAGAAAACGAGCCTTGTAATAAAATAGTGTTGAAATCATTTTGAAGAAAGAGATTTGATATTTACTACTAGTATAGAAAACCTTTATATTTTTAAAGTGACAAATCATAGAAATGATTGTAGAAACAATCAATCACTAAAATTCACATTCGAAGACGTGAATAAAATCCAAAGAAATCGATTCCGAATCCATCAAAATATATGTTCACATGAATCCCGAAGAAAATGTCATCAAAGTGGATAACAATTGATAATAACAAGTGGGAATAAACCCGAATCGATTATATTTGGAAACACAAGAGAAATAGACAAAAATAGGCATAATAGGCATTTAAGAACAGGTCAGTCGACTGGCTCAATGAGTTCAGTCGACTGAACTCAGTCCCGGAATATTCGCGGGATGTTGGTCAATAGACTGGACTCAGTATGCCAGTCGGCTGGACCAGAACCTGGGATGTGCTCAGCTAGCAGTTCAGTCGTCTGGCCCAAAATTCCAGTCGACTGGAAGCTGTGTCCTACACTTCTAAGCCCATGTAAATGAAGGCTATTTCCTTCCAAATTACAATCACTCGAGTCACAGCACCAGGAGTTTACGCGAATCAGCTACCTAGCCCAATAGGCTCTTCGATGCATCACCAAAAGTACGTTCAAACAACAAAGCTATGATTTTTAAAGTTTTGAACTCAAAACACCAAAAATTGGAATATTCACAAAACCAATCCAAGTTAAAATCAAATGCACATGAATAAGTGTTAGGAATTCATACCTAACAATCAAAGATAATCATAGACTTAGATGTGAGATAAAGATCTCACCTTTAAACCCAAAACTATGAAGAAGAATCTATAGAGCAATGGCAAGGACAATCACTCTTCAATTCCAACCCAAAGAGCTTGAATCTAAGCTTAATAGAGAAACATTTCCTAAATTAGGTTTAGGAATTTCTGAAATTGGTAAGAGAATGAGTTGGAGAAGAAGAAGAGGAGGCTTACCAAAGTTTCTTCTATAAATTTGGAGCTAGAACTCGATTTGCAAATTGAAACTAGGGCTTGGAGTTTTATTTCCCCATTCCTCGCTCCATTGTTGCTAAAGCTTGAGTATTAGGAAATAGAAATGAAGTAATGAAGAGAAGAGGGGTGAAGCTTGGGTCTAATGGGCTGAAACAAAACCAAAGCCCTAAGTGAAAAAGTAGCAAAATTCCACTAACTCCAAACATATCAAAGTTTATACTCAAAAAGATCGCGAACGTCATTTTGAACTCAATGGGAGTGCTCTCGAATCCTAATTCGACCGTTTGCAAAAAGTAGTTTTTCGGACAAAAATCCGACTAACGATGAAATATTTAAATAAAATATTTAAATACTTTATTGTAAAATATGCGGGTTGTTACAGACTCCCCTCCTTAAAGAAATTGCATCCTCGCAATATTTAAGAAGAAAATATAAAGTAACAACCATGAAAGCATATTCAATCACAAAAGAAATTTGAAATAGAAAGTTCACCTCAAAGAGCACGAGAAAGTAAGTCCGGACGTGTTCGCTCGATGAATTCTCTTGATTCCCAAGAGCAATCCTTAGGATTTGAGGACCATTGAACTTTCACATGCGGGACATCTGTATCTCGAAGGCGTTTGACCACCGAAGCAGTAATACGAAAAGGATGTTGCTCATAAGTTAAATTTGACGAAACTTCAATTTCTTCCACAAATCGGGCTCAAGAATAGAATCGGAATCTCGAAGGCATTTCCGTAATTGAGAAACGTGAAATACGTCATGAATAGCAGAAAACTGGGCCGGTAATAAAAGATGATAAGCTATGGAACCAATACATTCGGTGATGGGAAATGGACCAATGTAATGGGGTGCTAGCTTTCCCGATCGACTAAAACGCACAACACCCTTCATAGGTGAAACACGAATAAACACAAAATCTCCCACAGAAAATTCTAATTTCCTTCTTCAGTTATCGGCATAGGATTTCTGTCTACTTTGGGCTTCTTTCATCCTATGACGAATAAGATCAATCTTTTCTGTGGAATCACGAATAAAATCTGGACCAAAAACCAGTTTCTCACCGGCCTCAAGCCAACAAGATGGAGATCGGCATGGTCTTCCATAGAGTGTCTCAAAAGGTGCCATACCAATACTAGATTGGAAGCTATTATTATAGAAAAACTCAATAAGAGAAATATGATCTTCCCAACTTCCACCAAAATGGAGAACACATGCACGGAGAAGATCTTCAAGAGTTTGATTCACACGCTCGGTTTGTCCATCAGACTGGGGGTGATAAGCGGTGCTAAAATTAAGCTTCGTTCCCAAAGCTTTTTGAAGACTCTTCCAAAATCCACTAATAAACAATGGATCACGATCACTAACAATAGAAGTAGGAACTCCATGTAATTTAGCAATTTCTTTAATAAAGAGCTTGGCCAAAAGAGGAACGGTTTGATTAGACCGAATGGGAATAAAATGGACAGGTTTTGTAAGTTTATCAACAATCACCCATAAGCTATCATGATTCGAACGAGAACGGGAAAGGCCGTCTATAAAATCGATGGAAATTTGGTCCCACTTCCAAATTGGAATGTCTAAAGGTTGCAATAACCCACCGGGCCTTTGATGCTCGGCCTTAACGAGTTGGCAAGTCATGCAACACTTAACAAAGTTAGCAATATCAGATTTCATTCCATCCCAATAATAAAGTCGCTTCATATCCGCGTACATTTTACTACTACCGGGATGAATGGTAAATTTAGAATGTGAGAATCTTCTAAAATGTCTTTACGAAGATCACTAATATTTGGCACGATAAGTCTACCAAATTTTCGAATACCACCACGAGAATCAACATCAAAGTCTTTCAAACTTTCAATACAAATTTTATCCCTAAAATTTTGGGCAACAAGAGCCAATTCGGGATCTAGCTTTTGAGCTTCAAGAATGCGGTCTAAAAGAGAAGGATGAGCCTCAAGGCTATATAAAACAAGAGACACACATAAATTGGATTCACGATCTCGAATCTCACAAGTGGATAAAACCCCGAGATCATTCCATTCGGATATCATCATAGAAACAACCGCTTGTTGCTTGCGACTAAGTACATCAGCAACACGATTTCCCTTTCCGGAAGTATAAAGAATATCAAGATCATAAGATGCAAGGAATTCGAGCCAACGTTGTTGACGCAAATTAAGTTCCTTTTGAGAAAATAGATACTTCAAAGATTTATGATCGGTGTAAAGAATAAAATTTTCACCCAAAAGATAATGACGCCAAATTCGAAGGGCGAAAACAACAACCGCGAGCTCTAAATCATGAGTGGCATATCTAGTCTCGGTTGGCTTCAATTGCCTAGAAGTATAAGCAATAACACGTTCTCTTTGCATCAGAACGGAACCCAAACCAACGCGACTAGCATCGGTATAAACAATAAAATCTTGGTTTCCTTCAGGAATCACAAGAATAGGAGCATCGAAAGGAGTTCTTTTAATTTATGAAAAGAAGCTTCACATTTGTCCGACCAAATGTATTTAACTCCCTTCTTCATCAAACTAGTAAAAGGCACGGAAATTTTTGAAAAGTCTTTTATAAAACGGGTAATAGCCCGCCAATCCAAGGAAGCTACGGATTTCCGTCACACTCTCCCGTCTCTTCCAATTTTGAGTCGCTTCAATCTTTGAAGGATCCACTGATATTCCGGATTCGGAAATAATATGACCGAGAAACTTCACACGAGATTGCCAAAAGTGGCATTTAGAAAATTTTGCTTTTAATTGATTACTCCTAAGAGTTTCCAACACAATCCGATGATGCTTTTCATGCTCCTCGGTTTTTGAATACACAAGAATATCATCAATGAAGATGAGAACAAATAGATCAAGGAAACTTTGAAAGCTCGATTCATAAGGTCAACGAAATAAGCCAGAGCATTCGTTAAACCAAATGGCATAACAAGCCATTCATAAGATCCATAATGAGTACGGAACGATGTCAAAGGAATGCTATCCTCTACAATACAAAGCTGATGAAAACCGGTTGCCAAGTCCAATTGTGAAAAGACTCTAGCACCACTAAGTTGATCGAATAGATCATCAATCCGAGGTAAAGTATATTTATTTTTGTTAGTAAGATCATTAAGCTTGTGGTAGTCAACGCAAAGCCTAAGTGTACCATCGGGTTTCTTCATGAAAATAGCCGAAGCTCCCCAAGGCGAGGAACTAGAGCGAATAAATTGCTTCGTCTCCAATTCGGATAATTGTTTGTGCATCTCCTCATTTTCCTTATTGGACATGCGATAAGGAGGACGAGTGATAGGTTGAGCTCCAGGGATGAGATTAATTTTTAACTCAATTGCTCGCTTAGGTGGTAGTCCTAAAACGGGCTCAAAAATCTCGGAGAATTCACGAACAACGTGAATAAGAGAAATGACATCTTCCTCATCATCATTATCGTCATCATGAGGATTTAAAGAATATAAAGATGCAACTAAGTTGGAATCCGAATCTTTAAGAATAATAGAAATCTGCTTGACAGATTGAGGATGTCAAAGATGGATAGTCCGCTCAGGACATAGGATATGAGCTTCATAACGGTTAAGCCAATCCATTCCCAAAATCATTCCAAAGCCTAAGTAACGCATAACATGTAAATCGGCTAGGAAAGAAAAATCACACAAAATAATCTCCACATCTTTACAAAGCAAACTAAGTGTTGTGGATCCACCAACCGGATTCACAATTCTCAAAGAAATCATTAAAGCAATAACACTTAAAGAAAAAGTATCAACAAGTTCTTTCGATATAAAAGAATGGAATGCACCCGTATCAAAAAGAACTCGAATAGGTTGATCATGAAACATAATAATGCCATCAAGGATAGAATTAGAAATACCATGACCACGAGAAGTGTTGCTAGGGACTTGTGCAACATTTAACTTTCCCTCTCTCTTGCCTTGAAGTTTGGGACATGCAGATATAAAATGACCCGAACTTTTGCAATAGCGACAAAAGAGTGGTTTCGGGCATTTATTGGCATAATGGTCTTTAGAACCACAATTGAAGCATTGCCCACTATTAGAGGAAGAAGTCTTTGCTTCAAGGGTTGCTTGCTTTCCTTTCTTATTAGGATACGGGCCTTTGGACTTAATAGGCCTTTTCTTGTTGTTGTTGAAGTTTGGTTTGGCACCCACAACTTCAACATCACTCTCCTTATCCGCCTCTTCAAGTCGAAGAGCGATATCAACGAGTTGATCAAAAGAAACTTCTAACTTTAGAAGTAATGGCTTCTTGATATTTTTGTTCAAGCCATAGACAAATCTTTGGTTCTTCTTCAATGGGGTGTTTATGTATTCGACCCCGTATTCAGAAAGTGACCCGAAGGATGCGACATAATCTGCCACAGGGGATTCACCTTGAACAAGGTCAATTAAACGACGAGCCAATGTCACTTTCTTAGCTTCTGACACAAACTTTATTTCGAATCGTTCTCAGAATTTCTCCCAAGTAAGATCCGCTTCATTGATTTCAAAAATCAGAAGCTCGTACCAGTCTAATGCTCTTTCTTGGAGCATACTAGAGGCCAACTGGACTCGGTGAAGATCAATAAGATTCATGTGGGAAAAGACTCGATTGCATGCTCTTAGCCAAGCCTGGACTTCAATAATGGTTTCAGAACCTTTGAATGGCTTCCCACCCAAATTGGTATAATCGTTGCACGAACGTGCAAATGCAGACTTAGGGTGAGTAGACTCCAGATTAGAACCGGCTGCTTGAGCATTCTTTATTAGATCAAGAAGCTGCTGGGCAGACATAAATACTCCATCTTGGGGAGTAGCACTAAATTGACTGGCACGGGAACGGCCAGGTCTAACCATTTCTCTTCATTAAGAAAGAAAGAAGAAGAAGAAAAAAGTTATTCACAAAATGAACATCAAACAATAATGATTGATAAAACAAGGAATCACAAAAGAAAATAGGATATGACGGTACGAAGACACGAATTAAATCCTAAGGCACGACTCCTAAGATGGACTTAGGACGATGATCCTTGTTAAATTATTCTATATTGTTCCGAACCTGGCTCTGATACCAAGCTGTGATGCCCCACCTCTATACCCATGCTAGCCAAGGACACTACGGGGTAATGCCGTCAACTAGCACGGAGAATAATGCTGTTGAGGTGCGACCATTCATGTAATTGCTTAGTGCAAGCACCGATATGTCAGATAGTATAACATGCATTTTCTTTTCAAGAGGGAATCCGACACGCCGATACAAATTCAAAACTACTACACAGTGGCTATATATATTCTTCGGAAACAAACATAGAAATAAAATAACATAAATCAGTCACGGATATCCATATCACAAAGACGGAAAAAGATATGAATATTACACATAGAAGTGTACATCAGAGTAGTGGTCAAACAAGATCCACAATATCACAAAAGAATAGTTACAAGTGCTAGACAAAAGAATAAGTATACATCCTGGAGTCTATATCTCAAATGTATACAACAAAATAAACTACTAATCTAAGTAGTTAGCCAAAAGTCAGAAAAATAACTCCGGAAGAGGAGTCAAGTACAAGCACCTGCAACATCTCGGTCTGACCCGAGTATTATTTAATAAGAAAATAATAAACGGATCAGTCTGACTATAAATATCAGATGTAATGATATAGAATAAGAGATATGACATAAACCATATAAAAACCATAATACCATACTATGATAAGCATGTAACTGAAAACCAACCAGAGATTAATCAATATCACAAGAATCTTCTCAAATATCAAAAGGAATGTCATACTCCTTATTTCATTCACCAAGCCACAAATATTGACAACATATAAATGCCAATCATAAAATTGGTGAAATTCAAATTCTAGAAATCATCAATAGAAATCAAGGAATCACAAAACGGGGGGAGGCCTATCACAGAATGGGAGCCTGAAAACTCACCAACACGTGCATCACAAACGGAACGTTATCCCATGGTCGCTAACCATAGAGCCGGTGCAACGACGTAGTACAACGCTACGCCCGAGGAACCAGAAACTCGAATAGTTCGGAACAACAACGTAGTAAAACGGTACGCTCAAAGATTCGAACTCCATAAAAACGTGGGTCGCTAGCCCACAAAAATTGGGTTGAAACCCCCAGAAATAAATAGTTCGTTAGCCTATAATAAAAATGAGATGAAACTCAATAAAACGAGGTACCGTCCCCTTCGTGGACAAAGAAACATAGCATAGCGCTAATCTAAAACACAAAAATGATCCTCAATGATCATCAAGAAAGTGTTAATTACTCTAAGCTAGTAAATATATGAGCTTAGCTTCATGTCCCATAACCATTAGCTTAACTTAAATATTTACGAGCAAATTGTAGATCTCCATTAGAAAATTGTCACAAGAGATTCAATCGAACAAGTCTAAGAGTTAACCAACAAAGTAAACGCAAGCCTTTCATACCACTTGTTTTACTAAGTCGTTTAATTAGATTTCTCATACGAATGAGGTAAAGGTTTGTATATGCTAGTAGATTGGAAAACGGTTTGAGAAAACGAGCCTTGTAATAAAATAGTGCTGAAATTATTTTGAAGAAAGAGTTTTGATATTTACTACTAGTATAGAAAACCTTTATATTTTTAAAGTGACAAATCATAGAAATGATTGTAGAAACAATCAATCACTAAAATTCACATTCGAAGACGTGAATAAAATTCAAAGAAATCGATTTCGAAACCATCAAAATGTATGTTCACATGAATCCTGAAGAAAATGTCATCAAAGTTGATAACAATTGATAACAACAAGTGGGAATAAACCCGAATCGATTATATTTGGAAACACAAGAGAAATAGACAAAAATAGGCATTTAAGAGCAGGTCAGTCGACCGGCTCAATGAGTTCAGTCGACTGAACTCAGTCCCGGAATATTCGCGGGATGCTGGTCAGTCGACTGGACTCAGTATGCCAGTCGAGTGGACCAGAACCTGGGACATGCTCAGGTAGCAGGTCAGTCGACTGGCCCAAAATTCCAGTCGACTGGAACCTGTGTCCTGCACTTCTAAACCCATGTAAATGAAGGCTATTTCCTTCCAAATTGCAATCACTCGAGTCACAGCACTAGGAGTTTACGCGAATCAGCTACCTAGCCCAATAGGCTCTTCGATGCATCACCAAAAGCATGTTCAAACAACAAAGCTATGATTTTTGAAGATTTGAACTCAAAACACCAAAAATTGGAATATTCACAAAACCAATCCAAGTCAAAATCAAATGCACATGAATAAGTGTTAGGAATTCATACCTAACAATCAAAGATAATCATAGACTTAGATATGAGATAAAAATCTCACCTTTAAACCCAAAACTATGAAGAAGAAGCTATAGAGAATTGGCAAGGACAATCACTCTTCAATTCCAACCCAAAGAGCTTGAATCTAAGCTTAAAAGAGAAACATTTCCTAAATTAGGTTTAGGAATTTCTGAAATTGGTAAGAGAATGAGTTGGAGAAGAAGAAGACGAGGCTTACCAAAGCTTCTTCTATAAATTTGGAGCTAGAACTTGATTTGCAAATGGAAACTAGGGCTTGGAGTTTTAATTTCCCATTCCTCTCTCCATTGTTGCTAAAGCTTGAGTATTAGGAAATAGAAATGAAGTAATGAAGAGAAGAGGGGTGAAGCTTGGGTCTAATGGGCTGAAACAAAACCAAAGCTCTAAGTGAAAAAGTAGTAAAATTCCACTAACTCCAAACATATCAAAGTTTATACTCAAAAAGATCGCGAATGTCATTTTGAACTCAATGAGAGTACTCTCGAGTCCTAATTCGACCGTTTGTAAAAAGTAGCTTTTCGGACAAAAATCCGACTAACGATGAAATATTTAAATAAAATATTTAAATACTCAATCGTAAAATATGCGGGTTGTTACAACAATAATCAGATACACGACGTCATAGCGTGTAGAGATATATCTAGAAAAGGATGACCATATCCTACTTGGGAATAACCCACTTAGCCTTGCCGTATCTAACCCTATTTTGGTCATTTCCACTTGATGAGGCTAGAGGTAATGATTACCTTTCACAATCACAATCACTTTGAATGCCACACGGCCATTTCCGTTGGCTACTAATTGCCTTCCACAAAAATACAACCCTTAAGCTCATACGTCTCAAGGAGGGCGTAGAGAAGTTGCCTTCTCCGCTACCACTGATGCACGTTTGTAAAAACCAATGTACATAATCTATAGAAATGCAATGTCAGACAAACATCCATAGAAGTTGTCCAGGAACAGGACAAACCGAAGGTACTTTCCTACCACATCCTGTCGGAAAATCCCTAGGATTAGTAGCGAATAGTCCTCGCATTGGATATTTCATAATGATGAGACCACTGCTACTGGATGTATATTGGGATTTTAACCCCAAACGATCAACATGAAATCCCCCACTATGAAAATCTGGAATATCAATATCATCACAAGCAGCCTGCACAATTGTCGCATATACGTTTGTCCGAAGTGGTTTACAAATAAATCTGATTCCGATCTCTTCGCACCAACAACGCAAAATTGTTTCTCAAGTTCACACAGAAACTAAGTCTCGTAGACTTATCACGTCTCCAACTTTCAACTTGCTATCCTTCGGTCCAAGAAGGAAGCTCGATAGATTGAAGTAATACTCTGCACTATATGAATCAACATCCTCAACACAAATGATAATCAAGTCTACACAAAAGGCTACGTACTAAGTGTACGACTAAATAGTTCCCACATCAAGTCGAGGAACTAAAATTTGGCTAATGTTTGATAGTCGGTTATTTAACTATCAAAGCAAACAAAAAAATATTTACACCATATGCAATCACTAGGCCCTTTTAATTAATCTTTTATTAATTAAATTACTCGCCAAATATTCGGTTCAAACTATCTTTAAAAGATATATTCTCAAAAGCATTTCAACTTCTATATTGGAAAACATTTCCGTATACTTATTTAATAATAAGTAATTCACAAATCAATTTATATTTTCATCACTTAGAAAATATTATATATACTTAAATCAAAATTAAGCATATATTTTATTTCTTTAAGGAAAACAATCTGTTTAAACACATTTATTTGGGTCAAAACGAATGTTGCGTAAAACATTGTTGCGATAACCCAAAATCAATAGTATAGGGATTCAAAAGTAAGATGGATATATAAATCCCAATACTATACAAAATATTTCCTTTTGGAAATCATCTACTATAACAACAGTGTTATAATCCATCATTTCCTTTCTTCTCGAAAACGTCTATTTCAACAATGAATGTTGAAATCTGTGGTTTCGATATTTAACACATTATAAAACATCTTTTAAACCATTTAACTTCATTTAAAATATCACTTCCCACAACATCCATTTTATTTAATATATTATTCACTATCCAAACTTGTGAATATAATGTCTTTACCAAATTCATTACTATTGCACTTTTATTAAAGGATTATCCACTGTCCAAAATCGTGGATATAATTCCTTTAATAAATTATAATAGTTAATCTATCAAGTTCAATCGATTTTGGATTTATAAAACAATGTTTATAAATCACATTTATATTTTATAAAAACTTCAAGTTATAAAATTCCTTTATTTACCAATTTCATTTAAATGCCAAAGTTCAATTATAAGTTAATTACTTATAATCCATTTATTTACCCAAATTCATTCTTTTAATAACTTTACAAAATTTATAAATCTTATTCATTTGTAAAATCCATTTATAACTTCATTTTAACACTTATAAAACTCATTTATAATTCCATTATTCCGATTTATAAAAACTTCAATTTTATAAATCTAATATATAAACCATTTATAATAAATCAAAAATCTCAGTTTATACTATTTCACAAAATAGTTAACTTCCTATTTCAAGAATCACATTCTTATTATATTTCCCAAAAAGTATAATTTTTATAACATAAAAATTATAACTTTCATTTATTTAAAAAAACTAATTCCTTAACAATTTAAAATTCAATAGAACATCTATTTTCAAAATCATTTGAAAATCCTTTTTAATTTGGAAACCATCACTTTAACATTATTAAAATTCCAAAAATAGGCCCAATGCTGCAACAGCACCAAATACATCAATCACGACATCCAAAACATCATACATCATATGATAACAACATATATCACAATATCTGTAAATAAATAAATACGGGTGGGAAATCCAGTTGGATCCATCCAATCTGTCACCTGCAACAAATATACATACTAGAATATGTGTATAATGTCCGCTTCGAGGTAGACGCGCGTACAAAGGGTCATCCCCTCATACACGGGAACGTACAGGGTCATCTGCTCTACTTGACAGGTATATATCTCATTACCAATCAATATATCATATATCATCCAAACAATCATCAATCATCATATAATAAATTATTTCTCACATATATAAAAATATCAGTGAGTCAGAAAGAGTGAGTTGTACTCACATTGCTTCCAATAGCAGTTGCAGTGTTTTATTCCGAATAAAATTAAATGTGCGTTTAATTTTACCTAAAATTTATACTAGCTCAAATAAATCCCAATCCAGCTCCATACTGTAGTGCTCGTCTATACGAACCCAGCGCAATTCGTTTCGTGCGAAAGGACCTCGTATGAAGAAGATATCAATTTTTAAAGTTTGAACGAATTTATATAAATTAATTTACTATTTTCTTTTCTATTTTAAACCTTATCAATCCAGGCCATTCGGTCTTGAATCAGGAAATCTGGGCCGTTGCATCTATTTCTTCTACCCAGGCAATTGAACGCACGCAACAACCCAAAGCCGCCCTTATTTATCAAATTTTCGCAACTTCCTCGATGATTTTGACGACGATCAGGCATAGTTGCTCGAAGCGCCTTGCTCCACTCTACTAACACCATGAATCTCGTGCAACTCAGACATCTACATTCCTCAAAAAACACGAACAAATGGCGGGCGTTTGAACGCAGTTTGTCGTCGATCCATTACTCTAAAATCCATCATCTCCGTATGGATTCGAAGATCTTGCAATGCTCTATAACTTCGTAGTTGGAATTTTCTTGAAATATTGCATGGATTGGAAGATATTAGGGAAGAAACGAGACGAAATTCTAGCCATGGAAAAGAAAGTGGCGGCTAGGTTAGAGAAAATTAGGTTTTGGTGAAAAATGAAGATAATGGGGTCCTTTTATATAAATTCTACGACACTATTAATCCGTAATTTTTTCGAACTCGAAACGAAGCATGCCACCTGGCATTTATAAGGTTTTACCCCTTTTTCGAATGCAATGGAATATATATCGGGAGCCAATTCGATCGTATTTGGAAGATAGGTTTTCGAACCGACTATATAAATTTAAAATTCACTTAAACCGATTTCTACGCATTTTAGCTTGCCCCGGTAAAACTGTATGTCCGATTGACATGAAATTTAAAATATTACAATTATATAATATTACAGATCCGATGAAACTGGTTTCGTCGAAATTCGAGACTGTTTGAAAAATAACTATTTTTATACGTAAATTAAATATTAAAATATTCATTTTTATACAAATTAACTTTTAAAATTTCTGTAACATCGTTCTAATTCAAATAGAATTTAAAAGAACATTAAAAATCATTTTCATTCACATTAAATCCAATTTCCAGTTATTTCTACAATTCCAAATGTTGAATTTACAATTTAATTATCCAATTAAATTCACTATATTCGAAATATAATTTATTCAGCTTATAAAATTAACCTTTAAATATTTAAAATTAATTAAATATACGAATTTCAAATGACTGAAATTCTGGGTCGTTACAGATTGCATCAAATTTCGAAAATTATTTTCGTAAAACATATCGAACATTATTTATGAAATAATGGCAATTTTCGGTGTCGATTGAAAAATAGATATGATTATATTTCAATGTAAATATTATAAATATTAGTTATGAAATAAAACAACAACGTGGTACTATTTTCACAACAAAGGTAGTGCATTGCAAAATACTAAATATCTAAATTTGCGGCTTCAACACAGTCGAAAGGAGAAAATTTACGGCTGGGTTTCGACTTGGTCGAAATCAATCCTTTTGAAAGCTCTTATTTGAGGAGAAAGGCACCCTTTCGAAAGCTAATACTTCAACATAATAAAGCAACCTTCCCCAAAAGCTATTTGTATAAACCTTTTCGAAGGCATATGTTTTGACTATGTCAAAAATTTTAAGTAAAACAAAGCAAGAACTTAGCTTTTGATACAGAATATGGTTTCGACCCTAATGAAAGCATTACTCTCGACACCCGACCTTCCGCTGCCCACCAATTCACTTCGTACCAATACAATTGATACTATGTGCATTGGTTCCGACTATGTGGGTTTCGACTGAGATAGTTTCGACTGAGATGGTGCAGAGGTAAAGAGTCGAAAGTACTACTATTTAAGTCGAAAACTATTTTTTTGGATTAAAGGCTGAAACACAGCAGCTTTTAGTAATTACTTTATAACCACTTGCTTATTTGTGAACCTTTGATTGGTTGCCGTATAACTTTTCGAATACTTTACAATTATAACCACCGCATTTAATCAGATCTAAATCAAAGAAATTATAACATTTAATCCTTTTTATTAACAAAACTAGTATTTATAAATAAGTCCCTCTGTTGGAATAATTTATTTTCCCTAGTAAATCAATTGGAAAAAATCTTCAAAAATCATAAAAATTCTATTTTATCATGTAATCAAACATATTAAAATTTCGGACCCAATTTCTTCCTAAAATACCCGAAATGAATTTTACACCCAATATTATCACATCTTCTTTAGAAATTCATAATAAATTCTCTATAGCTCGGAAAATTCTGAAAATTAAAACCCATCTCAAAAATCATGTTTTACTTAACATGAAAATTTTCCATGGCATTCTAAAATTATAAACTCTGGGTTTTACCCTAAAACCTTGCTAATTCATATATAAATGATTTAAACTAAATCAACCATAACATAACTCCAGCATATCATCATCCATAGTATCATAAAAACAAATTTAGACATAATCCAAAAACATATTATCATAGAATAAAATAAAGATGGCATAAAAATTATTATTCCCCTTAGATATGATAAGGAATTTGAGATTTGTTGTTGCTTAATCCTTCCTTGTTTTGATCCTTAGCTTTAGATTGAATTTTCCTCTTTTCCTCCTTGTTAATGGCCGACTCAAATTAGGTTTACGTTTTTCATTTGTGGAGGTGAGAAAATGTAACGTGAATGGACAATTACAAAGAAGTATAGCTGTGTAAGATAAAATGACTATTTACTAATATGCCTATATGTAAACTAATTAACCTTTAGACTAATTTAAAGCCCATTTATTTTATTATTAAGCATGACCCTTTATATAATTTGTTCAAATCTCAATCCCCTTATCATCATTATTCTATTTAATTTATCTAATTAAATTTCCTAAATAATGTTATCAAAATTAAGGATGTTACAGGCTCTCCCCTTAAAGAATTTTGTCCTTTAAATTCACTAAGGACTAAATACTAAACATAGCAATCGTCTGTAACAACTCCTCACAACCATACTAGTGTAACTGACTAGAAACTATCTAGATAAAAATACTATAGACATACCTTCAAAGAAGATCAATATAAGTATCTCTAATCCTGTTTACTGTCTCCCAAGTACAATCCTTCTCCTTATCGCTCCATTGAACTTTTACCAACCTGACTGTCATATTCCTTAATCTTTTCATATCTCTAGCTACAATTCGAACTAGTTGCCTAACAAAAGTCAAATTAGGCTCTACTACTAAATCTTTCAACCCTGTTCGAGGAATAATAGTCACTAGATCATGCACATACTTGCGAAGATGAGACATATGAAATACATTATGGACACCTGCCATACTGCTCGACAACTCTACTTTATATGTGAGCTTTCCAATCCTCTCTGTAATTTGGAATGGATCTGCATATCTTGGGGATAACTTCCCTAACTTTCCAAATCGCACCACACCCTTCATAGGTGATACCTCAATAAAAACCTTATCTCCAATTGAGAATTCTAGATCCTTATGCCTTTTATCCGCGTAACTCTTCTGTCTTGAATGAGCTTCCTTCATCCTTTCTCGGGTTAACTCAATCTTCTTTGACACCTCCCTGACCAAATCTAGACTTAAGACTACTCCAATCTCCAACCAACATGCTTGTGATTTGCATGATCATCCGTACAATGCGTCAAAAGGCGACATTCTTATACTAATCTGATAACTATTATTATAAGAAAACTCAACCAAATGTTGGTGATCCTCCCAAGATCTATCAAAGTCCAATAAACAGGCTCTCAGTTGATTCTCGAGTACTTTGTTGACTCTCTCTATCTGCCTATCTGTCTGAGAGTGATATGCAGTACTCATGTTAAGCTTGGTACCCATCACTTCCTGTGGACTCTTTTAAAATTCACTAGTGAACATAGCATCTTTGTCACTTATCATACTACTAGGAACTCCATACAGTATAAATATGTTCTTAAGGAACAACTTAGCTAAAATAGATGCCATCCTAGTTGACCTAACAGGAATGAAATGGTCACTCTTGGTCAATCTATCCACTATAATCCATATACCTTCATTATCCCAATTTGTCCTTGGCAACCCATCTATAAAATTCATGAATATCTAATCCCATTTTCAAACTGGAATCTATAAAGGCTTAAGCAACCCACTCGATTTTTGATGTTCAGTTTTAACTTGTTCACAGTTTGCACACTGCCTAACTCTCAAGCCAACATCCCTCTTTATTCCTTCCTAATAGAAGCTCCTCTTCATATCTCGATACATCTTAGTTCCTCCAAGATGAATCGTAAACTTGGACCGACGACATTCTCCAAGAACTTTTTTCCTCAAGTCCTCAATATTGGGAACATGCAATCATCCCTTCATTCTCAACCAACTCCTCTGGTCAAGGCAAAAATCCTTTAGGTCATTGATATCATTTCCAACCTCAAGTTTTCTGAATTTTTTAGCCAACGCTGGATCCTCCTTCTTAGAAGCAATTTTCTCAAACAATACTGGTCGAACTTCTAAACAAGACAACCTGGCGGAACTCTAATAAGAACCAGCTGTCGATCTTAACTGCACCTCACAACTGACTAAAGCTTCTAAATCTTTCTACTCTGCCAACATAGCTAACACCGTATTCTGATGTTTTCTGCTAAGAGCATCTTCCACCTTATTACCTATTCCTGGTGTATACTCTATACCAAAATCATATGCAGCCAAAAAATCCAGCCATCTCTGCTGCCACATATTTAACTCCTTCTGAGAGAATAAATACCATAAAGACTTATGATCGGTATGAAGCTCAAACCTATCCTCTAGAAGATAATGTCTCCTCATCATCAATGCAAAGATCACAGCTGCTAACTCCAAATCATGAATATGATATCTAACTTTATACGGTCTAAGCAGTTTAGATTCGTAAGTAATGATTTTACCATTCTGCATCAACACTGCTCCTAATCTAGTTCCACATGCATCAGTGTACACCACTAATCTTTAGTTTACGTTTGGCACTACTAACACAGGTGCATTGGTGAACAAATGCTTTGACTTAAGGAATGCTTCCTTACATTTTTCAGACCAAACAAGTTTCACCTCCTCCCTGGTTATCATAGTTAAGAGTGTTGCTATCTGCGAGAAATCCTTAATGAATCTCCGGTAGTAGCCAGCAAGTCCAAGAAAACTCCTGATCTCAGTCACCGTTTCTGGTCTCTTCCAATTATTCACGGCTTCATTCTTCTCTGGATTGACTGACAATCCTTTCTCTGAAACTACGTGACCAAGAAATTTCACCTCTTTCTTTCAGAAAGGACACTTGGTAAACTTCGTCTTTAGCTGATTCCTCCTCAGCAACTTGTGTACCACTCTAAGATGAACTTCATGCTCTCTTTCATCCTTACAGTAGGCTAGAATGTCATCTACAAACACTAATACAAACCTATCCAAATGCTCTCGGAAAACTCGGTTCATCAAATCCGCGAAGAAAGAAGATGCATTCGTTAATCCAAATGGCATCACTAACCACTCGTATGAACCATACCTAGTTCGAAATGCTGTCGAAGGAATACTGTCATCCATCGCTCTTAACTGATGGAAACCTGTCACAAAGTCCAACTGAGAAAACACTATGGCTCCACTCAACTGATCAAACAGGTCTTCTATTCTTGGCAAAGATACTTATTCTTAAATGTCCTTTCATTCAACTTACGATAGTCGATACACATCCTTAACGACCCATTGGTTTCTTCACGAACACCACGGCCGCTATCCAATATGAACTACTTGGTCTAATAAAACTCCTTCCTTCTAGATCCACTAGCTGCACCTTCAGTTCTTTCATCCCAGTCAGTGTCATCCAGCTAGGTGGTCTACTTATAGGTTCAGCTCCTAGCATAAGATATATTCTAAATTCAATAGCTCTCCTTGGTGGTAGTCCAGCGACTAGCTCAAAGACATCTGCAAATTCTCTTGCTACCCGGACATGAATTAACTCATTTCCTACCTCCATAGCATTAAGTAAAGAACCAACATTCCGGTCAGTATTCTCTACTGAGATTATCACTTGGTTATGACTATCGGGGTGTTTTAAGATATCTCCCTTGTGACGCACCACACCGAGACCCACATTAGTAAAGAGAATTAACGAGTAATTCCGTCTACTAATGCAGAGAATAGGGCTGGTTAAGGGTGACCGAATAGTAATGCACTAGCTAATGACTAAGTATGTCGATGCTTACCATTTTTTTTCGGTGAATCTCAAGTAGTCGACATACTCAGTGATAAACTAATACGATACTACACGGCTAACGGATCTATTCAGAACAAAGCACAATAACATCATAACATGTCACAGAAAAAGCAGTCACAGATAATATATACTGATACAAAACCAAACACCCGATGTAATATCGTTCATCACATAATATATTACAACAACATCCATAAAAGAATATATACATGAAGTGGAAATAAAAGGTCCAACAAAAGTGGAGATATCTGAGTCCATAGTCATGAGCCCACAAAAGATAGCAAAACGGATCCAAACATAAATGATAGTCATCCAACCTAACCTGCAACTCGGTCTGACCCGAGTGATAAACACACGGGTCAGGCAACCGAATCTTATCGTTAGAAAGGAAATACGATAAGGTATAAGGGAAACATACATCAAGGGACCAATAATTGATAAGAATGACTAAGGTTGATATCAAGAATTGTCTATCTCTAAGATGGTATAATTCTGCACTTACTTGGGTTAATACTAGGGGATTCATACATATAAAGAAAACATCCAAATATGATTCATGAATAAATAAACTTCTCAAAGTGGTAAATGAAATCCCAAGTATAAAACCATAAAATAGAAATCACCAAGATCCTCAAGAACTCATATTTTGCCTTATTCATCTCTATAAGGCTAAGTAAACGCATCAAAATATGGTAAAATCAAAATTCTCTTAACTCATAAAATAAATCTCAGATTGGCCAATAATTACATGCTAAAGCATGTTGCACGTGCTAAAGTTCCCAGACTAGTGCTAGTAATATAGTTAGGTACCCAACAGAGATCTCAGAGGCGACCGAGGTCACCTTTTCCGGATTTCTCAGATTCTCAGATGACCCGAAGTTCATAGCACTAGTAATTCTAGAATGTGTCGCTAACTTTCGGAGAGGAATATGTAAAGTGTTAACCTGTGTCTCATACCACACGTTCTCACTAAACAGTTTACTAACCGTTAGTCAAATCCATATTAAAATAGAAACTCAGATGTTCACAAAAGTCATATACCTTGCCTCATATCATCTGCATATGGTATAAAATACTAAGCTCAAACTATTCGCAAGTCAAGTGAAAAAAAAACAAATCATCAGAAAACTCATCAACCAAAGCAAATACAACACATTAGACTACAAGCAAGTGCTCAAGACAGCTATCTTGCATCAGCTATTTCGACCCTTTAATCACAGAATTTCAGAAAGTAATATAAATGAAGTTGTCACATTCTTCCTACAGTATCCAAAATTTTAAAAATTATAGGATTTAGATAACAAACGCAAAAGTTATGCACAAAATACTAGCTCGGGTTTGTACAAAACACCGAGTACTCTACAACAACAGGACAGCGAGTTTGCAAGAGGTTTTTCAACATTTTAATCAACGAATTTCAGAAAATGATACAAATAAAAGTTGTCACAATCTTTCTGCAGTTTCCAAAAATTTATAAATTATAGGATTTAGATAAGAAATGCAAAAGTTATGCACAAAATACTAGCTCAGTTTTGCACAAAACACTGAGTACTCTACAACAACAGGACAACGAGTTTGCAAGAGGTTTTTCAACATTTTAATCAACAAATTTCAGAAAATGATACAAATAATGGTTGTCACACTCTTTCTGCAGTTTCCAAAACTTTAAAAATTATAGTATTTGGATAAGAAACGCAAAAGTAATGCACAAAATACTAGCTCAGGTTTGCACAAAACACTGAGTACTCTACAACAACAGGACAACGAGTTTGCAAGAGGTTTTTCAACATTTTAATCAACGAATTTCCAAAAGTGATACAAATAAAAGCTGTATCTATATCTCAAAGCTTTCCGAAACATCTAAAATTATCTAATTTGGCTTAGAAACGAAAAAGTTATGGACGATCTCGTTTCAGTTTCAAAATAGACAGAAATAAGCTACGAATTTTTTCAACCAGAGGCAAAATTCAACTACTGTAATACTTATTGTACTTAGCAAAGGAGACGATTTTTGACAAGAAGACTTGAGCTTTCAGCGCTCTAGAGCTTCGATTCCACCTATAGAAGCCAGAAGAAAGTCATGCAAACCAAAAAGAGGGGTAAATAAAAGTTACAGTACATGAAAAAATGGATTTCTCCTCAAATTGGAGAGATAAATAGATTAGAGATTACCTTCTCTTATTTTTGGACTGAAAATCTATCTAATTCGAGCAATAAAATGGAGATTTGGATGAATTCTAAGTTGAGGAGGCCATTTGCAAAGCTTCAGGAAGTTTTCTGAGGAAGGAGATGAAAGAAGAAAATGAACTGTACGTTCATTTTCCCGTTTCTCATCCAGAAGCTTCTCTAGGCAATGGGTTTGGGCCAAAAGCAATAGCAACCCAATAACACTTAATCAAATTTTAGTTTATCAAATTATGTTCATGTCGTTTATTTAAATCTTCATAACTTCTCCAATTTAAATCCAAATTTAGCAAACTTGGACTTGTTGGAATCGTCTCAACACCTAGGTTCCAAATAAAAATGTAAAAAAACCCAAATTTTACACTTTTATTATTTATTTTACTGATATTACTAAATTTAACCAATTTCTACACTTTTGCAAAATAAATTGCAATATGCTACAAATTGATTAAATATAAACATATATTACATTCCAATGAATGTAAATACATGTTCTAACACCAATAAAATATTTTGCATCATTATTAATCATATTCCCCATGAATAATTATTATATTAACCAATTCTCATATATTTAAATTAATAAATGGCAATTTTGGCAAAGAAAAATCGTAATATTGCACACATTATTAATTTTTAATTAAATGTACCCAAAACATTA
Organism: Allium cepa; assembly: GCA_030765085.1. NCBI lineage: Eukaryota > Viridiplantae > Streptophyta > Magnoliopsida > Asparagales > Amaryllidaceae > Allium > Allium cepa. Next base: position 639,242,227 of record CM060939.1, on the reverse strand, counting down.
CATTCAACATTCATGAAATAAAGTAAAACTTCATTTCTCTCATGTTTATCATTTTATTTACCCCAAGCTAACCCAAATCCATTGTTTACTAAAATAAACAATATTTTCTACTTATTAGTCCAATTAATTCCAATATTAAATCATCATTATAATTTAATATTCAAGGTAATCTCAAAAAACCAGGGTTATTACAGACTCTCTCCCTTAATAAAATTGTGTCCACGCAATTTCTAGGGATAAATCTCTAACAACTCACAATACAAACGAATGAAACAAGAAATAACTTGAGATAAATACTCACCTTCATCAAAAGAAGAAAGAAAATCCGGATATGAACGCTCGATAGATTCTTTGGTTTCCCAAGTGCAATCATTGGGATTATCGGACCATTGAATCTTTACTAAGGGAACGTTCTTGCTTCGAAGGCATTTCACTTCCGAACCAAGTACTCGAATAGGCTACTGAGAGGTAGATAAACTCGGTGAGATCTCAAGCTCAAGCTGCTCTGATGAATCAATAACAGAATCGGAATCTTGAATGCACTTCCGAAGCTGAGAGATGTGAAAGACGTTATGAATACTAGAAAAAAGAGATGGAAGTGACAATCTATAAGCAACGGGACCAATGCGCTCTGTGATCGGAAATGGTCCTATATAGCGAGGAGCCAATTTCCCTGTGGAGCTAAAGCGTATCACTCCCTTCATAGGAGATACACGAATGAACAAAAGATCACCGACCGTGAACTCAAGAGGCCTCCTACGGTTGTCCGCGTAGCATTTCTGACGGCTCTGTGCCTCTTTCATTCTCTGTCTAATGAGAGATATCTTCTTCGAAGAATCACGAATGGAATCTGGACCGAGTATAAGCTTCTCACCAGATTCTAACCAACAAGATGGAGAACGACATGGTCTACCATAAAGAGCCTCAAACGGTGCCATACCGATACTGGATTGGAAGCTGTTATTATACGAGAACTCGACCAATGGAAGGTGATCTTCCCAAGAACCACCAAAGTCAAGAATACATACATGGAGAAGGTCTTCAAGAACACAGTTCACCCTCTCAGTCTGCCCATCAGACTGGGGATGATAAGCTGTAGAAAGATTAAGCTTTGTACCCAAAGCTTGCTGAAAACTAGTCCAGAAATGACTAGTGAATAGAGGATCACGGTCACAAATAATCGAAGAAGGAACACCATGTAACTGTACAATCTCCTTAATATAAAGCTTAGAAAGAAGAGGAGCATTCCTATTAGACTTAATAGGAACAAAATGTGTGGATTTAGAAAGACGATCCATGATAACCCAAATGCTAGAATGACCCGACCTCGAATGAGGTAGACCGTCAATGAAGTCCATCGAAACCTGGTCCCACTTCCACAGTGGAACCTCAAGAGGCTGAAGGAGGCCAGATGGCCGCTGATGCTCGACCTTGACAAGCTGACAAGTCATGCATTTTCTCACATAACTTGCAATATCACGCTTCATGCCTTCCCAATAATAAATGCGATGCATATCCGCATACATCTTGCTGCTGTCCGGATGAATGGTATACTAGTGCGATGACAATCATCAAGTATGTCACGCCTAAGTGCTGAATCAGAAGGCACAACTATACGGTTCTTCAGACGAAGACAACCGTGAGAATCAATAGAAAAATCCTGCAACTCGTCATCACGGGACTCGGATGAACATGACTGGATGAGGCGCATAGTATAATCATCATGCCTTTGAGCCTCAGAGATACGATCAAGAAGGGATGGTCGAGCCTCCATACTAAATAATAAAGCAGGCGAATCAGAAGATAGAGCTCGATCACGAATTTCACAACAAGATAAGGTCTCAAGAATATCCCATTCGGCCAACATCAAGGAAACTATAGCCGAATGCTTGCGACTAAGCGCATCAGCTACACGATTACCCTTGCCAGGGGTATACTCGATATCAAAGTCATATGAGGTGAGAAACTCTAACCATCGCTGTCGCCTCATATTAAGATCTTTCTGCGAAAAGAGATATTTGAGAGACTTATGATCGGTGTAAAGAATGAAGTGCTCTCCCAAAAGAAAATGACGCCACATCTTCAAAGCGAAGACGATAGCTGCAATCTCTAAGTCATGGGTAGCGTACCGAATCTCGTTCGGACGTAATTGCCTTGAAGTGTAGGCAACAACCCGATCCTTCTGCATAAGAACCACACCAAGACCACTAAGGCTGGCATCGGTATAGACGATGAGATCCTGATTCCCCTCAGGAACTACACGCACAGGAGCATGAGTAAGAAGTTCCTTCAATCGCCGGAAGGAAGTCTCACACTTATCAGACCAAATATAACGAACACCCTTCCTAGTAAGACTAGTAAGAGGAAGAGCGATACGAGAGAAATCCTTAATAAAGCGGCGGTAATAACCGGCCAATCCTAGAAAACTATGAATCTCATGAACATTCTCAGGCCTCTTCCAATCCTGAATTGCCTCGATCTTGGAAGGATAGACTGAGATATGATCAGAAGATACAACATGGCCTAAGAACTTCACTTGCCTTTCCCAAAAGTGACACTTAGAAAGCTTTGCCTTGAGTTGATGTTTGCAGAGTGTACTCAAGACAATTCTAAGAAGTCGAGCATGATCTTTTTCGGATTTGGAATAGACTAAGATGTCATCGACGAATACAAGCACAAATTTATCGAGATATTCCCGGAATACCCGATTCATAAGGTCAACGAAGAAAGCAGGAGCGTTAGTCAAACCGAATGGCATAACTAGCTACTCATAAGATCCATAACGAGTGCGGAAAGCTGTAAGAGGAATGCTGTCATCCGTAACTCGGAGTTGGTGAAAACCCGTGGCAAGGTCCAGTTGAGAAAAGACCTTTGCACCACTCAACTGATCAAACATGTCATCAATACGAGGCAAGGGATAGCGATTCTTGATGGTTAACTCATTAAGCTTGCGATAGTCGACGCAAAGCCTTAGAGTACCATCGAACTTCTTCACAAATACCACCGCGGCACCCCACGGTGAAGAACTAGATCGAATGAAGTGTTTAGCTTCGAGCTCAATGAGTTGCTTCTTAAGTTCCTCATTCTCCTTAGCAGACATCCTCGTGGGAGGACGACTAACGGGTTGCGCACCAGGAATGAGGTCAATACGAAACTCTATGGCCCGTTTGGGTGGCAAACCCGAAACATGCTTAAAAATATCAGCGAAGTCATAAACTATCGGAATACGAGAAATATCATCATCGTCATCTCGAGAATCAAGAGCATATAAGGTAGCTAGAGAACCACAATCTGAGTCGCGAATTACAAGAGATAACTGGGAAGAAGAATTTGGGTGTTGAAGATAAATAACTCTATCAGAACAAAGAATCCTGGCCTCATATCGAACTAGCCAGTCCATACTAAAGATCATATCAAAACCAAGCGATGGAATCACGTGTTGATTCGCACGGAAAGAAAACCCACAAAGCATAACCTCAACATCGTCACAAAATAAAGTAAGGGTTGCGAACCCACCGATAGGATTAGCAACCCGTAAAGAAGTAAGCAAGCATGAAACATCCAAAGAACAAGCATCCACGAGTTCCTTTGACACGAATGAGTGTGATGCACCCGTATCAAAGAGCACTCTAATCGATCGATCATGAAATAGAATGGAACCTTCAAGAATAGATGGAATAGTACCTTTCGGCTGAGATGCATCACTAGAAGCTGCTACATTAAGTATCCCCGGACGAGAACCTTTGTTCTTCTTAGGACAAGAAAAAGTCATATGTCCCTCGGTCTTGCAATATTTGCATCTCGTAGGCTTTGGGAAATCACGGGCAGGATGGTCAGGAGAACCACAGTTGTAGCATGCAAAAAGGCTTAGACTGAGAAGGAGCTTGGGATTGTGAAGAATACAATCCACCTTACTTCTTCTTCTTGGAATGAGGGAATCTAGGCTTGCGGAAAGGAAATCTCTTCTTCTTAGGATTAGACTGAATACCAACTTCTTCGTCACTCTCCTTCTCGTTCTCGACTGCCTCGAGATGGAGAGCGGAATCAACCAACTCTTCGAAGGGAAGCTTGAGTTGGAGCATTAAGGACTTCTTTAAATATTTCTTAAGTCCGGAAACACACTTAAGATTCTTCTTGTATGGTGTACTAATGAATTCTAATCCATACTTAAAAAAAAGCCTCGAAAGAAGAAACATAATCTGATACTGCGGAATTGCCTTGCTTCAACTCGATGAAGCGGCGAGTAAGAGAAGCTTTTTCAGACTCAGGTACGAACTTAACCTCAAATCTATCTCGGAATTGCTGCCATGTGAGGGTAGTCTCATCCACCTCAGCAATAAGAAGTTCATACCAATCTAAAATACGCTCTTGTAGCATACTAGATGCCACAAGAACTCGTTGATGATCTGAAAGCTCCATGCGTAAGAATATACGCTCACAAGTACGAAGCCAGGCCTGGACATCAAGAACCGACTCGGTGCCTTTGAATGGCTTGCCTCCGAGGTGAGAAAAGTCACTGCAAAGTCGTGCAAACACAGACTTGCGAGGAGATGAAGATGGAATAGGAGCGGGAGGTTGAGTGCTCCCAAGAAGCTCTCGAATCTGATCGGTAGGCATATAAATGCCTTCGGGTCGGGAACCACTGGACGGTCCCGCTGCCGAAGTGCGACCTCTACCTCTACCAGACATAGCTGAAAGATAAGATAAGAAAAGATTATTCACAGGGTAGATATATATATCGCAATAGAAATGCAGTAGGTAAGGAATACTACGGAATAGTATTTAACATTCCTAGACGTATTCCCTCCTATCTACCCCGAAGGAATCGAAAGGATAAGGACATGACTAGGCTTGGTCACTGCTAAGGGATGAGATGTATAAAGGTGTTACACTAGATGTATGGTTCTTAGCGTCTGCTGTTCTGTATTTATTCTATTTTGTTCTGAAAGCTAGCTCTGATACCAAGCTGTGACGCCCCACCCCGAGACCCACATTAGTAAAGAGAATTAACGAGTAATTCCGTATACTAATGCAAAGAATAGGGCTGGTTAAGGGCGACCGAATAGTAATGCACTAGCTAATGACTAAGTATGTCGATGCTTACCATTTTTTTTCGCGAATCTCAAGTAGTCGACATACTCAGTGATTAACTAATACGATACTACACGGCTAACGGATCTATTCAGAACAAAGCACAATAACATCATAACATGTCATAGAAACAACAGTCACAGATAATATATACTAATACGAAACCAAACACCCGATGTAATATCGTTCATCACATAATATATTACAACAACATTCATAAAAGAATATATACATGAAGTGGAAATAAAAGGTCCAACAAAAGTGGAGATATCCGAGTCCATAGTCATGAGCCCACAAAAGATAGCAAAACGGATCCAAACATAAATGATAGTCATCCAACCTAACCTGCAACTCGGTCTGACCCGAGTTATAAACACACGGGTCAGGAAACTGAATCTTATCGTTAGAAAGGAAATACGATAAGGTATAATGGAAACATACATCAAGGGACCAATAACTGATAAGAATGACTAAGGTTGATATCAAGAATTGTCTATCTGTAAGATGGTATAATTCTACACTTGCTTGGGTTAATACTAGGGGATTCATGCATATAAAGAAAACATCCAAATATGATTCATGAATAAATAAACTTCTCAAAGTGGTAAATGAAATCCCAAGTATAAAACCATAAAATTGAAATCACCAAAATCCTCAAGAACTCATATTTCACCTTATTCATCTCTATAAAGCTAAGTAAACCCATCAAAATATGGTGAAATCAAAATTCTCTTAACTCATAAAATAAATCTCAGATTGGCCAATAATTACATGCTAAAGCATGTTGCACGTGCTAAAGTTATCAGACTAGTGCTAGTAATATAGTTAGGTACCCAACAGAGATCTCAAAGGCGACCGAGGTCACCTTTTCCGGATTTCTCAGATTCTCAGATTCTCAGATGACCCGAAGGTCATAGCACTAGTAATTCTAGAATGTGTCGCTAACTTTCGGAGAGGAATCTGTAAAGTGTTAACCTGTGTCCCATACCACACGTTCGCACTAAACAGTTTACTAACCGTTTTCAAATCCACATTAAAATAGAAACTCAGATGTTCACAAAAGTCATATACCTTGCCTCATATCATCTGCGTATGGTATAAAATACTAAGCTCAAACTATTCGCAAGTCAAGTGAAAAAAAACAAATCATCAGAAAACTCATCAACCAAAGCAAATACAACACACAAGACTACATGCAAGTGCTCAAGACAATGATCTTGCATCAGCTATTTCGACCCTTTAATCACAGAATTTCAGAAAGTGATATAAATGAAAGTTGTCACATTCTTCCTTCAGTTTCCAAATTTTTTAAAAAATTATAGGATTTTGATAATAAACGCAATCTTTCTGCACAAAATACTAGCTCAGGTTTGCACAAAACACTGAGTACTCTTCAACAACATGACAGCGAGTTTGCAAGAGGTTTTTCAACATTTTAATCAACAAATTTCAGAAATTGATATGTCACACTCTTTCTGCGGTTTCCAAAACTTTAAAAATTATAGTATTTGGATAAGAAACACAAAAGTAATGCACAAAATACTAGCTCAGGTTTGCACAAAACACTGAGTACTCTACAACAACAGGACAACAAGTTTGCAAGAGGTTTTTCAACATTTTAATCAACGAATTTCCAAAAGTGATACAAATAAAAGCTGTAGCTATATCTCAAAGCTTTCCGAAACATCTAAAATTATCTAATTTGGCTTAGAAACGAAAAAGTTATGGACGATCTCATTTCAATTTCAAAATAGACAGACATAAGCTACGAATTTTTTCAACCAGAGGCAAAATTCAGCTACTGTAAGTTTTATACTTACTGTACTTAGCAAATGAGACGATTTCTGGCAAGAAGACTTCAGCTTTCAGCACTCTGGAGCTTCGATTCCACCTATAGAAGCTAGAAGAAAGCCATGCAAACCAAAAAGAGGGGTAAATAAAAGTTACAATACATGAAAAAATGGATTTCTCCTCAAATTGGAGAGATAAATAGATTAGAGATTACCTTCTCTTGTTTTTGGACTGAAAATCTATCTAATTCGAGCAATAAAATGAAGATTTGGATGAATTCTAAGTTGAGGAGGCCATTTGCAAAGCTTCAGGAAGTTGTCTGAGGAAGGAGATGAAAGAAGAAAATGAACCGTACGTTCATTTTCCTGTTTCTCATCCAGAAGCTTCTCTAGGCAATGGGTTTGGGCCAAAAGCAATAGCAACCCAATAACACTCGATCAAATTTTAGTTTATCAAATTATGTTCATGTCATTTATTTAAATCTTCATAACTTCTCCAATTTAAATCCAAATTTAGCAAATTTGGACTTGTTGGAATCGTCTCAACACCTAGGTTCCAAATAAAAATGTAAAAAAACCCAAATTTTACACTTTTATTATTTATTTTACTAATATTACTAAATTTAACCAATTTCTACACTTTTGCAAAATAAATTGCAATATGATACAAATTGATTAAATATAAACGTATATTACATTCCAATGAATGTAAATACATGTTCTAACACTAATAAAATATTTTGCATCATTATTAATCATATTCCCCATGAATAATTAATATATTAACCAATTCTCATATATTTAAATTAATAAAATGGCAATATTGGCAAAGAAAAATCATAATATTGCACACATTATTAATTTTTAATTAAACGTACCCAAAACAGTACATTCAATATTCATGAAATAAAGTAAAACTTTATTTCTCTCATGTTTATCATTTTATTTAGCCCAAGCTAACCCAAATCCATTGTTTACGTAAATAAACAATATTTTCTACTTATTAGTCCAATTAATTCCAATATTAAATTATTATCACCATTATAATTTAATATTCAAGGTAATCTCAAAAACCAGGGTTATTACAAAACTTTATTTCTCTCATGTTTATCATTTTATTTAGCCTAAGCTAACCCAAATCCATTGTTTACTAAAATAAACAATATTTTCTACTTATTAGTCCAATTAATTCCAATATTAAATTATAATCACCATTATAATTTAATATTCAAGGTAATCTCAAAAACCAGGGTTATTACATCCCTATCCTGGCAAAATATCATAGCCTCATATCTACCCAACCAATCCACACCCAAATGATTCCGATATCTACGAAATCAATAACATACAAATTGCAGGTTGACTTATGACCTGACAAATCAAGTTCTAACTGGTCACATCTTAAATCTAGAGTTGCATACCCTCTTATTGGATTCACAACCCTTAAGGAGGTAACAAGGTATGTGGGTACTAAATATAATTTATCAACCAAACACTGAAATATAAATAAATGTAATGCACCGGTAACAAAAATACCTAACTGGAATACCCTAAATAAAAAGAGTACCATCCATCACAGTTTTTCCTTTATCTACTGCAATAGGCATAGCTCGCCCAGTAGCAAAGTCCTTTCCTTTAACCTCCCTAACTGGCTCTGAACACCGATTCTTGTAATGCCTAACTTGATCATAGTTGAAGCACTTCACATTCTGCAGCTTTCTTTCCATATTTCGACTGACATTCATTCGCAAAGTGACCCTTCTTGTCACACTTATAGCAAACTACCTCAGCCTTTGACGTCTTAGCAGTATCCCCCTTCCGGGCTCCCTTCTTTTTAAAGAACTCCCTCGTTTTACCTTGAGAACCCTGAGTTTCCACCGGCCTTTCTTTAGCAAAATTAGCAAGTAACTCCTCATGGCGAATGACCATCTCCACCACTATACAACAAGGACCACAGACATGTGTCATAGTCATTCTAGCAAGCTCGGTCCTCAATCCCCGAATGAACCTCTCGTCCCTTTTGATGTCAGTATCTATAACATCATATCCATATCGAGATACCTCTTCAAACTTAGTAGCACACTCGACTACTGACATCTCTCCTTGCAATAAATCCATAAACTTCCTCGTAAGCTTAGACTTAGCAAACTCAGATACGAACTTCTGCTCAAATCTCATTTTAAAATCAGCCCAAGTTAACTACTCTTCCGGAACTCCGACAGTGGCACTGTTCTACCAATGTAGTGCTGACCCCTGCAACCGTCTAGAGGCCAACCTTCTCTTTTGCCATCATTCATGCCCAAAATCAGTAAATATACGCTCATAATGCAATGACCAATTTTGAACCTCTATGGCACTCTCCGTTCCCAAGAATGGCTTCCCACCCAAACTGGTGTACTCTCTACTCAGAAAAGCATGATTATTCCCAACTGGAGCCACATGGTTAGCTGCTCCTTCATTTCCAGCAACACCAGCTGCAGCTCCAGCTTGCATCAAACCAAAAAAGAACTGATACATCGCCCCTATATCTACTGGTAGATTTCCAGCACTCATATTGGCATCGACATTTTGATTACTAGCATTAGATTGTCGATCCGGGTTCCTCCTGGTAGTGGATCGAGCATTTCTACTAGTTGTGGTGTTTCCTCCAGTGAGATTTCCGTTTCCTGCTTCCATATCTACTTTCTTGTAAATCTACATATGAGCCTTAGTAAGATACAGAAGAACGGTCCAAGAGAGCGGGGAATACGTACTTATATATATAAATATATATCAAATACAAGTATGTTACTATAGCGTTAACCCAATCCCCAATCTTATTATCTTATTGATAGGATTATGTTTGGAAAATATTTTAGGTTTAATTTTCTTTTAAAATTTCATAAACCTCGCTCTAATACCAACTTGTAACATCCCCTTACTTGAAGGCCCAAGCTAACTGCTACATATGCTGCAGTCATCCATAGTTATTATTCCTTGACGACCAAATACGGCGATATTAGATACATTGATACACAGAAACACAAGAATATGGAAAAAAAATTAAACAACAAACAAATTCCACATTTCATTTCAAAATATTCCAAATTGATTAAATAATCCCAATTCGCAGACCATGTTCAGATAACATATAAAATTACTACAAAATATGCCAAGAGTGATATATGAGGATGCCTCCTTAGTTGATCAGAGTATATAAATATGCAAGAAAACAAATTTGCCTTTAGAAGAAAAGGCACAACGGAAATAAAAAAAATCTAATAACAAGCTTGCCTCTTGCACATCCACAAAAGCTTTATTCGTCTAAAAGAACACCTGAAAACCTTAACCCTCAACTTACTCAAAATCAATTGAGTACTTGAGAGTATAAGGGGAAAACAAAATCTTCGAGTCAGACATAAAGCCTGGTATGAATAATAATTTACCACCTCAAACCATTTAGATATCTAGTGAGACCACGCCACTTAGCAGAACAGATTTTCCCCTCACTAGTATCCTAAAACATTTATAAAACCATATACTGTGCTCCTGCATCCACAATGGTTAAAACTTAGTATTTCAAAAACTTATAATGATATGAAAAACAAGTTAATCAAACTAGATTACCCATCCCCATTCATTCTGACTATCTGTCTCTGTTATAGTTTCTGCGATTACTATTAACCTATTAAATGTTTATGGACTATTTGTCCAATATCATAGTTTTCATGGGATCACTAAGAACCTTTTGGAAACTCCAGTATCTTATCTCTTATCCTAGTTTTCATGGATAACTAGGAACCTATTAACTAATTGTCAATATCTTTATTCAGATATAGTTTTCATGGGCTAACTACAAGCCTACTCGCCCCTGCCAGTATCAAATCATAGTTTTTAGGGCTCACTACGAACCTATTAGCCTCTGCCAACATCTTTTGTTATACATCATTTTCATGGGCTTATTATGAACCTATTGGCCCCTACCAATATATTTAATTCAGACTTTAACATTTCTTAAGTTATACTCACTACTGGATCAAACTAACTGGTTATTCTTCCCTTCCCTAAAGTACTGTTATGGGTTAATTAAAATGTGAATAAGTATATGAAGAAGTAATACATTTAAAATATTTAGTTATGCCATGGTATTTCCTTTTCAAAAGTGAGAATGGGTTATTTTTTTTTGAAACTTAAAACATCACCTTCGAAACCTTTGGATGACCTACTTTGAAAGCATAAGCTTCTTTTCAAAACATAATAAACATACATTTCGAAGCCCTTGATAAATATTCACTTTCAAAACCAATGGTACCTTTCAATGATATTAAAATATTCTGTAAAAAACATAGCTTCGAAATAATTAAAAGTATGCTTTCAAAAGCATTAGTTTTACTCTTTAAAAATATTCTTTGGTCAACATGATTATATACGAAAGTACCTCTTTCGAAGCCAATTATGAAATTTTTTTCGAGAAAAAGTTGATGGTGTTGGAACCATCTAGTCGAAAGCAATTACCTTTTAAATTAAAACATCAAAGGATAGAGTCGAAACCCCTTTCGACTCCATTGTCTTCGAAACCCCTAACCCTTCGAAAGCATTCAGGAAAAAGGTTTAGTTTAAGTTAAAACAAAGAGAACCCTTCGACAGCATATATGACGTCAATACAGTCGAAACCAATCCTTTCGAAAGCTTTTATTTAAGGAGAAAGGTACCCTTTCAAAAGCTAATACATCAACATAGTAAAGCAACCTTCCCCCAAAAGCTATTTGTATAAACCTTTTTGAAAGCATATGTTTCGAATGTTTCGAAAGCTTTAAGTAAAACAAAGCAAGAACTTAGTTTTTGAAACAGAATATGGCTTCGAATCTAATGAAAGCATTGCTTTCGACACCCTACCTTCCGCTACCCACCGATTCACTTCATACCAAAACCATTGATACCATATGCATTGGTTCCGACTGTGTGGGTTTCGATTGAGATGTTTCGACTGAGATGATGCGGAAGTAAAGGAGTTGAAAGGTACTACTATTTGAGGCGAAACTTACTTTTTAGGATTAAAGGCAAAAATGTAGCAACTTTTAGTGATTACTTTATAACCGCTTGCTTACCTATAAACCTTTTTATTGGTTGTTGTATAACTTTTCAAATACTTTACAATTATAACCGCCGCGTTAAACCATATCTAAATCAAAGAAATTATAACGTTTAAGCCTTTCTATTAACAAAATCAGTATTTTCAAATAAATCCCACTCTTGGAATAATTTATTTTTCCTAGTCAATCAACTGGGAAAAATCCCCAAAAATCACAGAAATTAAATTTTATCTTGTAATCAAATATATTAAAATTTCAGATCCAATTTCTTCCTGAAATACTCAAAATGAATTTTAAACCCAATATTATCATATCTTTCTTTAGAAATTCATAATAAGTACTCTATAGCTCGGAAAATTCTGAAAATTAAAACTCATCTCAAAAATCATGTTTTACTTAACACGAAAATTTTCCATGGCATTCTAAAATTATAAACTCTCAGTTTTACCCTAAAACTATGCTAATTCATATATAAATGAATTAGAATAAATCAACCATAACATCACTCAAGCATATCGTCATCCATAGCATCATAAAAATGAATTTAATCATAAAAAAACATATGATTATAGAATAAAATAAAGATGGTATAAAAATTATTGTTCACCTTAGATATGATAAGAAATTTGAGATTTGTTGTTGGTTAATCCTTCCTAGCTTTGATCCTTAACTTTAGATTGAATTTTCCTCTTTTCCTCCTTGTTAATGGCTGGCTTAGGATTTTCGTTTATGAAAATGAGAAAATAAAACGTTAATGGACAATTACAAAGAAGTATAGTCATGTAAGATAAAATGGCTATTTACTAGTATGCCCATGTGTAAACTAATTAACCTTTAGGCTAATTTAAAGCCCATTCATTTTATTATTATGCACGTCTCTTTATATAATTTATTCAAATCTTCATCCCATTATCATCATTATTCTATATAATTAAATTTCCTAAATAATGTTATCAAAATTAGGGATGTTACACCATGATAATAATATAATAGTAATTCTTTCTCTAGAATGAAATTCACACTCTCGAAACAGGAAGGGTAATAGGGATCGAAGACCAAACACTACGTCTTAGGCTTCTATTCACTAGTCCTAATCTAAAACTTATAACACTATCCCAAAACCAGCCCTAAGTTAAAAACTACTAGCTCATGGATCTGGTATATGGATTGCTAACTTCCACGCGAACCTGTCCGACACCGGCTCTTAGGATATATTACAATCCCTCAAGTTCCTTTTTACTACTTCATCCCATGTTAACCTTGGTCGACTTCTACGTCTCTTTGAGCATTCGATTCGGCCTATAACTGTTGAGTCACAACTTCTATGAAGATTTTGATTGCTGACAACAATATTAAAGCGATCGACAAATCAAGACCTACATATGATACTCTAGATTATAGGTTGATTATTTGATGTTATAATAGTAATAAAATTGTCAAAATCTATCCTCAAATAATCATGCACAAAATATAATATATATATATACACATTTATATAGGTTGTGCACTTTATTGTGCAACTTAACAGAGACCGGTCGACCGGTCCAAAAATGAACGGTCGACCGTTCCTGTTGGATGTGCACAATAAACGTGCACACATGCACATAACGACTATATTTTTAAAAACCTGTCTAACGGTTAGTTTTTGACCTGTCGACCGTTTTTAAACAGAGAGCAACTTCTTCCAAAAGACACATCTTTCTTCAATGGTTGCGTCTCTTCTTCTTCATCAATGATCATAACTTTTGACTGCAACTTTTCACCAAGGGTTATAACTATTTTCTCTCTATAAATACACATCAATATCATTGATTAAAACAACAAGTTTTATTAAGATTATATATGCTCTCTATCTATTCTCTGAATTCACTTGCATTCAAAAAGCTCTAAACTACTTTCATTCCTTATTGAATCATTGATACTATCTCATATATTTTGATTCAATAAGCAATATAAATTCCATAATCTTCACAAACATCATTCACAATTTGAGGATAAGATTATAGGAAGAGTGTACTACAAGTGACAAATCCGTGTTTACAAGAGCACAAGTTGTCAACAACAATTGTAATTGTTTTTGTTGAAGTCCTCGGTATTGTAAGAGGCAAGTGTTGAAGTCCTCAGTGTTGTAGAGGCGTGAAATCCCGTTCGGCTGTTCGGGTAATTGTAAACCTGTTCCTCCGGGTGAAGCGAGGTTGTAATTAGTGAAAATCCAGATAGTAGTCTGGGACTGGACGTAGGACGGTGCTCCGAACCAGTATAAAAATCTCTGGTGTGATTTTTCTATTTTCTATTTACAATGCTATTATCATCTATTTCTGCATTTGTATTGTAATCCATATTACACGATCCGTGTATACTATATTAGCACATATAATTGTATACACCCCCAGAACTTTCAATTGGTATCAGAGCGAGGTCATCATATAACCATAACACAGTTATTTGATATATTCTTGTAATATGGCAAATAACGCAAGTACTAGCACTCAAAACACCACTTACACAGAAGGGCAATCGACACAAAGACCTCCATTTTTCAATGGTCTTAACTATAGTTATTGGGCAACACGTATGTCATTCTTTATGCAATCAAGTAGCTATGATGCTTGGAATGCTACTCAAAGAGAAATAGTGAATCCAACAACTGATTATTCAGAATGGACTGTGGCTGAGAAAACGGCAGCAGCCGTAAATGCAAGAGCAATAAATATGTTGTTCTGTGCATTAGACCAAAATGAATATAACCGTGTTAGTATCTGCACTACTGCATATCAAATTTGGCAAACGCTAAAAATCACTCATGAAGGTACTAACAAGGTTAAACAAGCCAAAATAGCCATGCTGAAAAGTCAATTTCAAAATTTCAAAATGAAACCAAATGAAACAATCAATGACATGTATTCACGGTTTCAAACTATTCACCATGCACTTATTGGGTTAGGACAAAAGTATTCTGATTTTGATGTTGTTTCAACAGTCCTACATTCTCTGACTAATGAATGGGAAGGAAAAGTATTAGCAATTGAAGAAGCTAATGACCTTTCCGTCATGAAGCCAGATGAATTGATAGGAAATTTAATGTCCTATGAAGCAAATTTGCAGGCTAGAAAAGAACAGAAAGAAGAAAAGAAAAATGTAGCATTTCATGTTGAGAAAGATGAAAATGAATCAGATTCTGAAGATGAAGATTTGGCGTTCATTGCTAAAGGTTTCAAAAAATTCCTAAAATATCGAAAAGCCAGTCGCTACAATAAAAGGAAACCTGGATCAAATAAACCATCTTCATCTGCTATAGAATGTTTCAACTGCCATAAAAAGGGACACATGCAGAAGGATTGTCCAGAACAAAATAAAAAGTCAGAAAATGACAAATTCAAATATAAGAAGGACAAATCAAAGAAACGAGCCTTCTCAGTAACATGGGATGATTCAGAGTCATCTTCATCAGAAAGTGAAAGTGATTCGGAGAATGAACAAGCTAATGTTTGCTTTATGGCAACAGAAGATGAGGTACAAATTCCTACATTTGATGAATTACTTGATATTAATGCTGAATTGATAGTCAAATATAAAGACTTAAAACGTCAATTAAAAGTAGTCAAAGCAGATTTAAGTAGAGCAGAGTTTGAACGAGATATGTTAAAAGATGAGAAGAAAATATTAGAAGAAGAACTTGAAAATATTCAAGAATCATCATCTAATGTTGACTCTCAAATATCTCTTTTGAGTCAAGAAATAGAAGCTCAAAAAGAGAAAAATAATGCTCTCACTACTGAAAATCATGAACTTAAAGCAAAAGTCAAAATTCTAGACCTAGAAAAAGCTAGTTTACAAACAAAGTTTGATGACATTACTCAAAATGTTTCTAACTTTAACAAAGGTCGAGAAAATTTGACTAAAATCATTGAAAGTTCACAATCTATTTCAGATAAACAAGGTTTGGGATATAACAAACATGAAACTAAGAAACATCTTAGAAATAAAAGGAAGAAGAAAGTACAAAAAACTGAAGCTAAGAAAAATCTTAGTTTATTATATTTCAAACCAAAACCAGTTGTGAAATTTCAAAAGAGAAATGTCAAGACTATCAAAATATGGGTTCCTAAAACAAATAATAATTTGATTAGGAACAAATACATTCAGCAATTCATGAATAATGTACATTTTAATAACAATTATATATATAAAGGGGATACCGGACCCAAATGGGTTTGGACTCCTAAGATCTAACTCTTAGGACCCTATAAAAAGTGGGTACCATGAACTTAATTCTATGTTTGCAGGTCCCACTGAAGAAAAGAGGAAAGTGGACATTGGACAGTGGTTGCTCAAAGCATATGACGGGAGACAAGAGCTTACTAACAAATATTAAATACTCAGATGGTGGCTCAGTCACTTTTGGAGACAATTCAAAAGGTTATATCATCGGCAAAGGCGATGTGAGCAATTGCGGTACATCTAACTTACCTCTTATTACTAATGCCATGCTAGTTAGAAATTTAAAACACAATTTACTTAGTATTAGTCAGTTATGTGACAAGGGTTTTATAATTTCCTTTTCAAATAATAAGTGTAGTATTTTAGATAAAGACCATAATTTGGTTTTTGAAGGTTATAGAGACAGAAATATATATATTCTAAATATGAATATTAATCATAATTCAGATATGTGTCTTATGGCTAATGACAATGATCCATGGCTATGGCACAAACGTTTCTGTCATATAAACTTCAGAACTATTGACAAGCTAGCCAAAAACAATCTAGTTAGAGGACTACCCAAAATGAGTTTTAAAGTTAACAACATTTGTGATGCATGTCAATTAGGAAAATTGACCAAATCATCGTTTAAATCCAAGAAAGTCATATCAACATTACAACCGCTTGAGTTACTGCACATGGATTTATTTGGACCTACTAGAGTTCAATCAATAAATCACAGTCAATATGTGCTTGTAATTGTTGATGATTTCTCTCGTTATACATGGACAATTTTCTTAAAAAATAAAAGTGATACTTTCGATCATTTCAAATCTTTCGTCAAAAGAATTCAAAAATCAAAAGGGATTAAAGTTAAAAATATAAGAAGTGATCATGGCGGAGAGTTTGAAAATAATGAATTTGAACATTTTTGTACAAAGAAAGGTATATATCATAATTTTTCGTTTCCCAGAACTCCACAACAGAACGGAGTAGTAGAACGAAAGAACCGAACTTTACAAGAATGTGCAAGAACATTATTAAATAGAACCACCTTACCAAAACATTTCTGGGCAGAAGCTGTTGCAACTGCCTGTTATGTTTTAAATCGTGTGTCCATAAGACCTCTTACCAAGAATACTCCTTATGAATTGTTTAACAAAAGAAAGCCCAAAATCTCATACTTCAAAGTTTTTGGTTCTAAGTGCTTTATTTTAAATACGAAAGACCAGCTTGGAAAATTCGATCCAAAAGCCGATGAAGGAATATTTGTCGGTTATTCGGAACGAAGTAAGGCCTATCGAATATTTAATAAACGAACCAAAACTATTGAAGAATCACTTCATGTCTCTTTTGATGAAATTTATCAGCATCCTCACACAATATCAGATGATGACGAATCAATAGTCATTGATAATCAAATCATCTCAAATACTGATTCTGACTCAGAAATAATTATTGAGAATACTCCTCAAATATGTGAATTACAATCACCCCCAAGAATATTAAGAGACCATCCGGCCCAAAATATAATAGGTGAAATAACATCACATGTCAGAACAAGGAGTCAACTCAATCAAATGGGTCATGTCGCTTTTCTCTCAAATATCGAACCCAAGAATTCAAAAGAAGCTGCTACAGATGATTACTGGATCATTGCCATGCAGGAAGAACTAAATCAGTTTGAGCGCAATGACGTTTGGGAACTTGTTCCGAGACCAACTGATCAGTCAGTAATTGGTACTAAATGGGTCAATAAAAATAAGGCTGACGAACAAGGAAATATCACCAAAAATAAAGCAAGATTAGTAGCACAAGGATACAATCAGGAAGAAGGTATCGATTATGAAGAAACTTTTGCACCAGTTGCTCGACTAGAAGCTATTAGAATTCTATTATCTTTTGCTTGTCATCATAATTTCAAACTTTATCAGATGGATGTCAAAAGTGCTTTTCTCAATGGATTTATCAAAGAGAATGTCTATGTCGAACAACCTCCTTTATTCGTACATGAAAAATATCCTGACCATGTGTTCAAACTTAAGAAAGCTCTGTATGGTTTAAAACAAGCACCTCGTGCTTGGTATGAACGATTACGTAGCTATCTTATTAATTCAGGATTTGAAATAGGCAAAGTCGATCAAACTTTGTTTATTAAACATTCTCGAAAAGATATTCTGGTTATCCAAATATATGTAGACGATATCATCTTTGGTTCAACAAACGATAAACTCTGCAAGAAATTTGCAAGTATTATGACCAAAGAATTCGAAATGTCTCATATGGGAGAACTATCTTATTTTCTTGGACTTCAAATCAAACAACTTTCAAACGGTATTTTTATCAATCAAGAAAAATACTGTGAAAATCTTATCAAACGCTTCGGATTACAAAATACATCTGGTAAACCAACTCCTATGAGTACAACTACACATCTTGAAAAAGATGAAAGTGGTAAGAATGTTGACCAGAAATTATATCGAAGAATGATTGGTTCTCTTCTTTATCTTACAGCTAGTCGTCCAGATATATTAATGAGTGTTTGTTTATGTGCTCGTTTTCAAGCCGATCCAAAGGAATCACATTTACGAGCAGTGAAACGTATAATTCGTTATCTTAATAATACCAAAGATTTTGGTCTTTTCTATCCAAAAGAATGTCCATTTGAATTAGTATCATATAGTGATGCTGATTTTGGTGGCTCACGGACGGATAGAAAAAGTACAAGTGGTACGTGCCATTTTATTGGAAAATCACTTGTCTCTTGGTTTAGTAAGAAACAGAATTGTGTTTCACTATCAACATGTGAAGCTGAATATATATCAGCGGCTCTCGCTTGTACTCAAGTACTATATATGCAACAGACACTTCACGATTTTGATATTCATTTATCAAATTCTATTATATACTGTGATAACACAAGTGCTATAAATCTTTCTAAAAATCCAGTGAATCACTCTCGAACTAAACACATTGATATCCGTCATCATTTCCTTAGAGATAATATTGAAAAAGGTAATATACATCTTGAATATGTTCACACTGACAATCAAATAGCCGATATTTTCACTAAACCATTACTTGAATCTAGTTTTATTAAACTACGAAGAGAGCTTGGCTTAGTATCTCGGAAAGATCTAGAATAGAATAAGTAACCTTCAAACTTAGGCTATATATTTTTCAAATAATTCTTAAATTTCAGCCTATAACAAACTATACCTATTTTTATAACTTTTTTTATGCATCATTGTTTTTGTTTACGGCTAATTATCTCTAACAAATCCTATCCTCAAGTTCATTGGCAAACTTTTTCCTATATAAACGTTTGAAAAATACACTTTCATTCATTCACCTTCTTGCTGAAAATTATAAATCATCTTAAACAAGCTACCATGGCACACATTTGCGACAAATGCGCAGAGGAATCTCATATTTCTATCACAAGCTCGGAGTCGGAGGAACAATACTCTCCGATTACACCGAAACAAAGGTCGGAATGCCCTCACCATTGTTTTCACACACCTGGCCATACTCCAACATCCAAGCGTGCAAAGAAAGCACTATTCTGCTCTCCGCGCACGAAGGCGCAAATCGATGATATTCATCACTACCAAAAGCATCAAATCGATCTTCAACGACAACTACATCATGGTCAAAACCTACTATACCATGAACAACAACGTACTTCAACTCGTTTATCCGCCTTAGAACGAATGGCATCATTCTTCTGCAGTTCAAACAAACACGATGTTCATGAACCAATGCCGTCAAGACCATCGACTTCAACAACTCCAAACTCTTGGGATAAAAACTATAACGAGAATGAAGGAGCTCGATATAAGTGGAGTCCGTGGGCTAAACGCATTGAAAACGACAAGAATTCTAATAACAACTCACCTTCTCATTAGAATTCAATAATGTATATTGTTTTGTTTTCATATATAATTCTTGTAATACAGTATATTTTTGCAATAATAACATAATATATAATATATTCATTCGACTCGTTTTCAAATTTTTTGCAAAATTCTGCATTTTTTGCACACAGAGCCAAACCGGTCGACCCCCTGAAATATGACCGGTCGACCGAATTGCTCTCGGGTTGAAAACGGTCGACCGGCCATATGAAGGCGGTCGACCGGTCGAGCATTTTACAGTTTTTTTATATACTCCACGTATATATTTTTACCCCCCACTCATTTCTTTCTACTCTCTACTGAAAACTTTCCCATTTCCAAACCCTAGTTCATATTCTCAAGCTTCACAAACTCTCAAATTCTCTTCAATGGCTCCTCCTCAGAAGAAATCAAAGAAAAGAGCAACATCAGAAACTTCTTCTCTTACTCTCTCTGCTAGAAAATGGCTAGAATCTCCGGTTGCAGTAACTAGATGGAATCAAATGACAAATTACAAGTTCCATCCAGGCTCATTCATCAAATTCGACGATTTCACTGCATACGGTATTCAAAGATTAGCAAATAGATCTCGTATCTCTCCTCTTATTGATTTTTCTGTAAATAGCGTACAAATTAATCATTTGATGATTAAGCTATTTTACGCGAATATGAATTTAGAGGAATATACTCCGGATAATCCAAATGGAGTTATTTGGTCAGTAGTATGTGGCAAACGAATCTATCTCACTTATGATAGAATTGCTTCTATTTTGGGAATACCGAATAGAGGTGAAGAGTTTTCATCGACATTTTGTGAAGTTTTCACCCGGAATAGTACGAGTCATAAATTTATAGAAGATGATAGTAACGGCACCAAATCGATTGGGCTACGACCGACTGCAAGGTTGTTACACCATGTCCTAATGCACTCTCTATTTCCTCAATTAGGAAACTATGATGCCGTTTACAAAGAGAATTTCAAGGCTCTTTATGCTATCTACTGTGATATCGAAATAAATTGGGTTCACATGATTTTCGATGAAATTCTTAAGGTAAATAACTCTACTCGTCCACATTTCTTCTATAACGAGTATATTATGCGTATGTTGCTTGCATGTGGAGTCACACCCCCGGATTCGGCATATTCTACACCAAAGTGTATTGACTCCACTACTATCAAACGGATGAAGCTTCCTCCTCCATATGTTCATATTATGCCTTTCGAACAATGGCAACAACGCGATACTCAAGAACAACAAGCTCCACCATCTCGTCGTCGTTCTGAAGATGTTAGATTATTGAAATCTAAATCATCTACAAGAGAATCTCTTGAAACCATCGCTCGGAATCAATTTTTACTTGAATCAAGACTAAAACGAATGGATTCGAAAATTGATAGACGATTCAATAAGGTAAAGTCATTCTTCGGCGCTATATGGGATGCTATATCATGTAGCACATCCGTCTCGACCCAACATCAAGACCCCGGAAAACGTCCGGCTCCTCCAACTTTTACTTGGTCGACATCCGAGGAATCCGGTGGTACAAGCGGACAAGGTCGTGGGGACAATGATGATGATGATGACGATGATGATGACGACGACGATGATGATGATGAGGAAGAGATTCAGTCGGAATGAAGTTAGTTTGTTTTTTTTCTTTTCATTTCTTTAAAAACATCTATGGCACTTGTACTAAATAGTGTCCATCTTTTTATTCGTAGTAGACTATGACTTGCATTGTACTTCATCAAAACATCCTGTGTTTGAATGTATGCATTGTTCTCTTTGGTTTATATTTTCTATTGTTTACTCCTTTTTGTCGATGACAAAGGGGGAGAAAGGTGCTAATAATTGTTTGCAGGATGAAAGAAGCTAATAATTGTCTGCAGGAAATCACATATTCAGGGGGAGATTCTATACTTGAGTTTTTATATTGTCATCAATCAAAAAGGGGGAGAATGTTGAGTCACAGCTTCTATGAAGATTTTGA
This sequence comes from Allium cepa, assembly GCA_030765085.1. Lineage (NCBI taxonomy): Eukaryota > Viridiplantae > Streptophyta > Magnoliopsida > Asparagales > Amaryllidaceae > Allium > Allium cepa. The sequence continues at coordinate 639,220,183 of CM060939.1, read as the reverse complement.
TTGCTGACAACAATATTAAAGCGATCGACAAATCAAGACCTACATATGGTACTCTAGATTATAGGTTGATTATTTGATGTTATAATAGTAATAAAATTGTCAAAATCTATCCTCAAATAATCATGCACAAAATATAATATATATATATACACATTTATATAGGTTGTGCACTTTATTGTGCAACTTAACAGAGACCGGTCGACCGGTCCAAAAATGAACGGTCGACCGTTCCTGTTGGATGTGCACAATAAACGTGCACACATGCACATAACGACTATATTTTTAAAAACCTGTCTACCGGTTAGTTTTTGACCTGTCGACCGTTTTTAAACAGAGAGCAACTTCTTCCAAAAGACACATCTTTCTTCAATGGTTGCGTCTCTTCTTCTTCATCAATGATCATAACTTTTGACTGCAACTTTTCACCAAGGGTTATAACTATTTTCTCTCTATAAATACACATCAATATCATTGATTAAAACAACAAGTTTTATTAAGATTATATATGCTCTCTATCTATTCTCTGAATTCACTTGCATTCAAAAAGCTCTAAACTACTTTCATTCCTTATTGAATCATTGATACTATCTCATATATTTTGATTCAATAAGCAATATAAATTCCATAATCTTCACAAACATCATTCACAATTTGAGGATAAGATTATAGGAAGAGTGTACTACAAGTGACAAATCCGTGTTTACAAGAGCACAAGTTGTCAACAACAATTGTAATTGTTTTTGTTGAAGTCCTCGGTATTGTAAGAGGCAAGTGTTGAAGTCCTCAGTGTTGTAGAGGCGTGAAATCCCGTTCGGCTGTTCGGGTAATTGTAAACCTGTTCCTCCGGGTGAAGCGAGGTTGTAATTAGTGAAAATCCAGATAGTAGTCTGGGACTGGACGTAGGACGGTGCTCCGAACCAGTATAAAAATCTCTGGTGTGATTTTTCTATTTTCTATTTACAATGCTATTATCATCTATTTCTGCATTTGTATTGTAATCCATATTACACGATCCGTGTATACTATATTAGCACATATAATTGTATACACCCCCAGAACTTTCAATAACTCCAATGCACATAGGCGCTCGAAAGGCCTTTATAGGAGACGTCCAAACCATCTTAAGAGGTGTTGGACTAGCTTCCCTTTAATTGGTGCTACTCTAAGTTTGTCACGTATATCATCATTCCTAATTCGGTCTCATCTTGTATAACTACAGCTCCATCATAGCGTGCACATCTCAGCTGCATTTATCTTCTGGATGTGTTGTCTTTTAGCAGGCCAACATTTTGCATCATACATCATCGTAGGTCTGATTGCCATTATGTAGAACTTTCCTTTAAGCTTTTGTGGGACTTTCCTGTCATAGAGAATGCCAGATGCTAGTCACCATATCACCCATCCCACTCAAAATCTAAATCTAACATTTTCATCAATCTCATCATTATACTGCAACATTAACCCTAAATACTAAAAGGATTCTTTTTTGGGCACTACTCGTCTGGCTAGAGTAACATCTCCATCCTCTGACCTGACACCACCTAACTCGCACTTCATATACTTTGTTTTAGTTCTGCTAAGACTAATACTCTTTGATTCTAAAATCTGCCTCCATAACTTCAATTGTCTATATACCTATATCTTACATTCGTCAATCAACACAACATCATCAGCAAAGAGCATACACTAAGGAATCTCACCTTACATACCCTTCGTAACCTCATCTATCACTAGAGAAAAAATGAAGGGGATCAAAGCTGATTCTTGATGTGATCTTATGTTAATGGGAAAGTCACTGGTTTCACCCTTGCTTGCTCTGATACTAGTCACAACATCATCGTACATATCCTTGATAAGGGTAATGTACTTTGTCGGGACTCTCTTATTTTTTAGTGACCACCACATAACCTTTCTCGGTACTTTGTTATAAGCTTTCTCCAAATCGATAAATACCATATATAGATCATTATTTTGCTCTGTAAATCTCTTCATAAGTTGTCTTATCAAGAAAGCCGCCTCTATGGTCGATTTACCAAGCATGAAACCAAATTGGTTTTCTAAAATTGTTGTCATTCTTCTTAACTGATGTTCAATGACACTCTTCAAAAGTTTCATTGTATGAATCATAAGCTTAATTTCTCTACAGTTTGTGCAACTTTGAATATCTCCTTTATTCTTGAAGATTGGCATTGATATGCTTTTTCCTTTACTGATTTGGCGTATTGTTTGATTTGAAAATATTATTGAACAATTTAGTTAGCCAGGCTATCCTTGCACCTCCAAGGCATCTTCACACCTCAATGGGGATATCATTAGGCCCCAACTCCCTGCTTGCTTTCATCCATTTTAACGCCTCCTTTACCTCAGACTCTTGAATTCTCTAAACAAAATGTCTGCTGGTGTCATCAAAGGAGTCGTCCAACTTGACAGTAGTGTTGTCATATTTTACATTGAATAACTTATCGAAGTACTCTCTTCATCTATTTTTTTATCTCATCGTCCTTCACCAAAAGTCTATTATTATCATCCTTGATGCATTTAACTAGGCTGGAGTCTCTCATCTACCTCTCACAAAGGTTAGCTATACTATAGACTTTTTTCAATCTCCATCTTACTTAGCTTCTAATATAGATCTTTATATGCATGACCCCTTGGTTTACTCAACGCTCTCTTTGCGTTCTTCTTTGTGGCTTTGTACTTTTTCATGTTGTCCTTGCTCCTATGATGATGTAAGCATTTGTAGCATTCCTTCTTCTCTTTGATAGCCTTTTGCACATCACTGTTCTACCACCATGAATCTTTAGGTTCACGTTTATCTTCTTTTTTTATCCCAAACACCTCGGTCGCCACTTTTCAAATGCACGTTGCCATCTCATCCAACATGTCATTTGCTTTTCCTTTCATATTCCATTACCTTTCTTATATAAAATTATTTAAATATATATTTATATACTCATATAAAATTATTTAAACAAACCTTACTGATGTATATATATAATATAATGTTAATAATAGTGTATATATATATACCACATATATTTGCATATTGGATTAGCTAACGTGTTCGTTATGATGTAGATCCCAACATCTATACATATAAATGCTATACCGTGCATTAGTTGATATGTTACACCTTCATGTGCACATAGATATATGCGTGTGTATGATACATAGATACATACATATATAAAAGATTTTATGTAAATAATATTTAGAAATATTCTTAATGAATTAGACTTCATATGTCTAATAAAGATCCAATTAAGGGTTTTTTGAATTCACCCATGACTTCCACTACAGGCTGACCCAGTTCCATCGAACACAATATGTGAAATATACATGGAAGATCAACCTTGTAAAATCTAATTTTTGTAACAACCAAATAGTTTTGCATTTACTTCAAATATACATGCAGACGCTATAACTTAAACGGTACAAAAATTATATTATTCAAAATAAAATCGTGTATCGCCATAGAATGTTCAGCACCATTAACCCAGTGGTTAAACACTTTGACTTTGGTCCATGAGACCACATGCTCAAATCCTACATAGTGGGTGATTTGAACACTTAGACATAAACATATTAATTTTAAAATTCCGCGGTAATAATATTCAATATTTTCCTGCCTATTTAAAAATAATTCGTATATGATCATTATAAATAACTTCAGCTCCAAGTATAGAAATTACTACCACATAAGTACTCAATTTCAAAAAAGCTACCTATGGAGGATGCACATAAAATATATTAACTTTAAAAATTCCTTATGGAAATAATTAGAAGTAATTAATTGATTATATTTTAATTCTATAACTTATCAGCATTAAAGAGAATAAGTATGCACTTATTTTTCTCATTAATTAAATTGTAATTAAAATAGAATTAACTATAAACAATTCTTTAATTATTTTGAATTTAAAGAAATAAAAATTAAAAGAAACTAATTCAATTGCATGGTAATAATATCCGATATTATCATTCTTATTTAGAAATAGTTCCCTTATAATCATAATAAATAACTTCATCTCCAATGTTCAGTTATCAATGAATATTTGCATCTACATAAAAGTTATTGTAACATAAAAAACTTGTCAAAAGAAATCACTAATAATCACCTAATTATTTGGTAATATCACTAATAATTTGTTGCAAACCATGAATGTGAGTTTGTATGAATATTTTATAGTATATTAAATAACACAATTGAAAAATATATAAAATATATATTGGTTAAGAAGGATAATACCCAAGTTCACAAAATATGAGTTTAAGCAACTTAGATTACAAAATAAATTTAAAATATTCAGTTTGCAGAATATGTACTTAAAACTAAACTTTTCACTAAATTTAAAAGTTTCCTACTGAAGATAGAACAAAAATGTTTTTTGTGCATTTGTATTTTTACCCTTAGACTATTTTATTACAAATTAATTTTTATACATACTTTTACTTTAGATATAATTTTTTCTCCCATTTATCATTTTTCTTATATATTTATGTTTAAGAATGAAAAACCAACTTTAACCCTATTTAATTATATAGAATAGCTTTAATTTTTTTTGGTATCTATATGTTAATAAATACAATAATTTTCCATTGTCCAAGTGAAAGAAATCATATCTGTAATCCTTAACAATAATTCTCTATCAAAAATATTACTGTAGCCTAAATTATCAAGTCTTTTTACACATGTAGCATAACATAACATGAGAAATATACGTAGAACATAAACCTTATGAAGTTTATTTTTTGGAATAACCCAATAATTTTTGCCTTTACTTTAAATATAAATGCAGACACTATAACTGAAATAGTATGAATATTAACATGATTCAAAGAAAAATAATGTATCACCATAAAATGTCCAGCACCACTATCCAAGTGGTTAAATCCTCTTCCTTTAGTCCATAATGTAACATATTCGAATCCTCCGTATTGCTTGATTCAGACCACTGGACATATGTTGACTTGTAGTACACTACATACTACTTGAGATTTAAAGTATAACCACATACTACCAGCTAAGTACAAAATTAAAAAAACTACTATTGGATGCACATAAAAAATATTAATCTTATGGAAATACTTATGGAAATAATTAAAAGGAATTAGCCGATTGAACTTAATTCTATAATTGATTGGTATAAAAGATAATTAGTATGTAATTATTTTTCTCATTAATTGAATTATAATTAAAATAAAATTAATTTTAATTAACTTTTTAGTTACTTCAAATTTAAACGGGTCAAACACAAAAGCAAATAATTCAATTTAACAATTGCATGGTAATAATATTCCACATTATCTTGCTTATTCATAAATAGTTTGCTTATAATCATTATAAATAATTACAACTTCAATGTATAGTTTTTTATAAACATTTCCATCTGAATAAAAATTCAAAACAATGTAACAAAGAATAAATTTTATATAAAATCACTAGTAATATTCTCGTTGTTTTGTAATATCACTAAGAGTTTGGTGGAAACCATGAATGTGAGTATTTTACGAATATTTCATAGTATTAAACAAGAGAATTTGTAGATTAGTTAAGAAGGACAATAACCAAATTTATGAAAATTAAGTTTGTAATACACATATTTAAAATAAAACTTTTCACAATACTATAAAGTTGCTTACTGAAAATAGAATAAAAATGTTTCATGTGCACTTATATTTTTCCCTTTACTATTTTATTACAAATTAGTTTTTGTGTATTCATTTGGTTTAGACATAATTTTTCTCTCCCAACTTCATTTTATTTCATTTTCTAAAAATAAGAATGGTTTTTAACCATGAAGAATGCTCATTTTGACGTCTTAAGACCTCGAAATATGAGCTCTATAACCTTAATCAAAAGCACCATATCTCTAACCACTTGAGCTAGAGGTCATTGACTTGAGTTTTCTTATATACTAATACTTAGGAATAAAAATAAATTCAACTTTACCTCAATTAATTGCATGGAACTTAAGGCTTTTTGTATCAATATATGTTAATTAACATAATAATTCTCTACAGAATAAGTGAAAAAACCAAATTCATAATCTTCGAAAAAAATAAAAATAAATTAAATGATTTTTTATGCAAAACATGTAGACTAAAAAATTTGCTCGACTTTATCAATTACATTTCTTTAGAATAAGTGAAGATTCTAGGATGTTTATGCATAAATCCAATAAACTTCCACAAAATAAATTAACAAAACCAATTTCATAAGCATTCCACTAAAAAATATATAAGTGGAAAATATAATTTAGACACAAAATTATAATCAAATACCGAAGGCGGAAATTTATTACAAAAACAAAAAATTTAAACTCGAATTAAAAGAAAAATAAGAAATAATAAAGCTCTAACATTTTATTCTAGTTCATCGATGTATTAAGTTAAGGTTATTACTGGCTTTAAAATAATTATTCCATAAAAATATGGAATCTGAATGCCCTAAGCAAAAAAACAATCGTTGCAAAACATGAATAGATTCAAAAATAATTAAGGAGAATACAAAGGTGATGAAAAGAATTGAATATTTATATAATAAACTAGAGATGTGGAAGAAATAGTTATTAGAGGAGGAAGAAGAAAGTGAAGACATGAAATAAAAAGGAAGTAATATGTTTTTTCTTACACTAAACATGTGAGGAAGAGGAAAAGGACGTCACTTGGTTTATTTAAGAATAATGAATACTGGAAGTGAGGTAGATGTGACTTAAACCAAATTATAATATGTATTAGAGAAATGATTATCTTACAATGAAAATAAATTTGTTTTAAATAATACATGTAATTTTATGGGGATAAATAATTTTTCTCATAAATTGATGAGAGAAAGGTAATTTGAGTGAGAGTGAGAGATAGAATATAAAGAGTTCAATATTCTCTTTTTTATATAATAGAATAGATAAGATAGATATAAATTTATTTTTATATATAAAAACAAAGGAATTAGAGGTGGAAAAGACGTGAAGCAATGAGAGAGCTCATAAGGAAACTTAGTTTTAATAGTATAATACTGATATTTTGAACCGATGTTATGATGTTGGCAATCAACATTTAAGTTTTTGAATTTGAAATTGCAACTTCTAACCTTTCATGCGTGAATCATTTCAATTTAGATAAACTTCACATGCACAACACATGCTTTGGTACTATTTATTTATTTTATGTGTGTTGCATCTGCATTTTGTACTAATCATTTTTTCTTGCACGGCACGTGCCATTGAATCTTGTTACTTATAATGTACACTAATCATTCTTTGGCATGCGAAGTTTTGTGGAAGTTCTATCAATTTTGTAGAAGTCTAAACCATGACTAATTAATAAGAGTGCATACTTAGTGTAACAAAGAATAATTCTTTGTATTTTCCATACCTTGAATGTATAAGATGAAATTATAAGGAAGCACTGTCTCATTTATCCTACATTTAGAATCACCGTTTAAAATTATTATGTACAACATAAAGACATGGTTACATGATGATGCATCAAAAAATGTATTTGAATGCCATCATTTTCAGAGATGTAAAAATATTTAACTAATTGCCCAGTTAGGTTGAAGCTGACAACTATATCTTAAACATTAATTAAAATAAACATAATAACTGCATACTTAGAACATGGAAGATGAAGATAGAAATTCAGATTAGAAATCTTGAAAATATTAGCAGTGAATAGTGGAAAGTAAAAAAAATCTATGAATCTCATTCCTACCATCAATCAACTATACATGCACCAATATAATCAACTAAAAACATACAACCTATGAACAAAAAGTGAATTAACCTTTGACAACAAGAACCTGTTATTGATGAAGCTTAAAATAGTTCAAAATGGCAAGACAATCTACAAACTCCAAGATGGATGATAGACGATCTCTGCGGTTCAATCGCCTGGACATGATTTTTGTTATTGCAATGATAGCGCATCAAAAAATAATAGGATTGACGGTTATAGGTAGTAAAAATAATTTTCAAAAGAATTAAACTTTTGTGAGAAACTAGTAGTAGGTTAGGGCATGAAGTGAAATGAATGTTTAATAAAGAGGAGAAAAACTGAAAATTGAGGAGGACATGGAGTTCATGAAGGAAAAAGATAAGGAGTGGCACGTAAGAGCATTCCCAACCATGGATTGATTGGGATGCCACCGACCCCCAACAAGAGGTCGGTTGTAGAGTTAAGGGTTGTTGGCTTAGCCAGCTAAAATAAAGCCAGCTAATACTTTAGATGTCTTTATTTTAGCTGGCTAAGGTAACATGGCAAAGGCTATAAAAATGACCATTACCACAGAGCCGGCTTTAATAAAGCCAGCTAAAGGCAATGGTCATTTTTTTGGTCGTTGCCTCTTCCCCTCCTTCCCCTATATATAACTAACAAATAACAACATTTTATTTGCACAATTTTTTATATATTTCATACTCTCTTCAATCAATTATCTACAATCAATCCCACAAATGTCATTAAACAAAAAGGAAAATCTTAAGAATCTTCGTATCTCAATTTTCTATCATAGCTCAAACTAGATAATCGAATATGTTCAATTCTCAACATAGCCAAAATCAATATCATTTTCAAAATTCATTAATAACAAAATAAAAATTCAAATTTTTGTTTTGCTGACCAAGCTCCATCCGTATCATCCTCAACAAAATAAGAACTTCTACCATTCCCAACAAAATTCGAACCATTACAAAATTCTCAAAACTTGAATTATTCCCAAAATGCCTCATTTCAACAAAACAATAAATATGATCAAAGCTATGTGTCTTCTAATAGCCAACAATGGTCAGTGCCTCCATACTATTCTCAAAATTTATCTTGAAAGCTGAATAATCAATTTGAAGACAGTAGTTGGAGAAACCAAGAATCGCAATCCGAGGGCAATGAAACTACCAAAGATGGAGATGTTTATGAGAATCCTGATTTATCTTCCACTAAAGCAAGGGGAATCCAAACATCAAGAATCAATATTAATGAATCTTCTAACATCCCACGTTTTTGTACGCTTTAAATCGAAGATAAACCACACATGTCAGACTTAAACCATACAGAAGGGCGGATTGTTATTGGGGTGAATAAGAAAAAGCAGGGAAAGAAGAAAAACAAAATAGAATCTTGCAGTGGAACGACAAAATATAATAATCAAATAACAGTTCATGAAGCTTGTTTACAAAAACATTTGATTATACTTGTACAACACATATCAGAGTTACACAGACCAAAGAATAATAGACAACAATGTAGCGGAACCATGTGATGCAGTGGAACGATATAGTAAATAATAGTAATATAATCTTCGTCTTCGTCCTCCAAAAATAAAGTCTTCAAATCCTGAAATGCTCAGACTGGCCCGAGCGAATTGAAAAGACAAAACACTTGAGTCAGAACTAAAAGATCTTATGTAAGTTAAATCAACGGTAAATAATATGAGTGGAACGACTTCAGAGATGTTTACAGGATTTGATATCTCCTATCCAGTGTCAACGTGAGTGCGGTGACTTAAGAGATGCTCGGATTCACATCTCATAAGGATCCATTAAACTATTGACTATGTAGTAATATTTCGCTATTATAATAATGTCTATAGTAAAATAAACTTGCTTTTAAATAGCGTTAAGGAGTTATCTAATCTTCCCCTTAACACAATAATAGTCTCAGTAGTCCAACCAGTATCAACGCATCTCCAGATCGGAAGACTACCTTAAATACTCCACGGGCTACGGGAGAAAACCAAACTCGTACAAGGCGCGCTAGGGTAGGTGACACGGCACAATTAGGCAATGCCAAAGTAGATATACCAATTATGCTTTCGGACCGGTGGTAACGCGTAGCAGCTACTACCGCCCACCTCGAGCCACACACCCAAAATCAAAAGGGCCCCAATCAATCACAAAGTAATAGAATGGTATCGAAGGAGTGTTTTCGATAAAGGTGCTACCTTCTTAGCCCGTCAATCGTTCATGTTTTAGCCACCTTATGCCAACTCATGGGAGTCGGCTCCACGTATATACCTCGAAGGAACGCCGCCACCATCCTACTTCATTCTGGAATGTCCACCGCGTACACGATTGTAAAAGTGGTTTTCGAAGTTGGCAGAGAGTATGACAAATTCTGATCCCGATCTCTTTTACAACCAAATGTTATTATAACACCGTGGTCATTTCAAAATAATTTATACTTCAAAACCAGAACATAATATCCATTTCAAAACCATATAAATACGATATCATTTCCATTTTTAAAAACCAAATCAATATGATATCATTTTTATAAAACGCAAATCAATATAATATCATTTTATTTCAAATATATCCTTTTTCCAAAATCAAAGCACTTTCTAAGTTATAACACTTCGAAATCAAACACTCGAAAAATAGCACTTTCAAATCATAATACTTTGAAACTCCTATCTTTGAAATATATCTTCAACCACTTAAATGGGTAAAATATTAAAATACTTTATAAAATAAACTAGCTTCTTCAATTTCACAAATCAATTACAAAACAACTCGAATTTCAAAAAATTTGATTTAACCGAATCTCAAATCATAAATTTCAATTCAATTCAGTTCCCAAATAAACCATTCCAAATTATATTGATTTCAAAGCAGATTTGATCCACTAAATAAACCATTTCAGATTCAGTATACTTCAAACTTTAAGTATTCAACAATTTCAAAACCAAGTCTGGTAATTACGATTCAACAATTCAGTTTTGTATTATTTAGTTTTGAAATATTTTACATAATAAATCCATTATTATTTAAATAAAACTCAAATTACAAATAACTAAATATTTCCTTCAATTTATTCATATTTGAAATATTCATTTAATTCACCTTAAACCAAAATCAAGTTATAAAAATCATATTCTTAAATCTCCAAACCAATAAGTTTCAAATCAATATATCTAAAACAAATCTTAATTAAATAAATTTCCAAATAAATTTTAAATCATCTTAAATTTAGAACTTATTTATGGAATAATTTCAATATCCAATAAAACCATATATATATCTTATCAAAACTATAGAAATCTTTTTAAAATATTTATATATATAGACCAATGGTGTCTGTATATAATTTTCTATCCTATGGTCAAGTGAACAGATATTTATCATTTCAATCCGCAATTTAAAATAAAAATACGGTTGTATATCATTTCAAACCGCAATCTTGAATTAATAAAATAAACCCATAACGAACTTGCAGATTGTAATGATATAAAATAAAACATCCACTCATCCAATATCAATCATCAACCATTTATCACAATCATCGTCCAATTCAAACAATAACATCAACATAGAACAAATAATAAATAACAAGTATTTACTGGTAGTTATATTCAATAGTAAATTAAATAACAATTTAACTAGCAGTTTATATGCAATAATAAATTAAATAACAATTTGATTCAATAAATTCAATTTAACTGAGATGATGACTAAAATTATGCCAAACAGTCATAAATAAATTTCTAATCACATCATAAATCAATTTAACAAACATAAGAAATTTTAGAAGCCGTGAGTAGGTTAAAACACCCACCTTTGAATCTAAATTGAATTTAAATCTAATTTAAACCCAAAATTCGAATAGTCTCCGAATCAGTCCAAACCAGCGCCAAAATGTCCGAAATTTCAATATGATACTAAGGAGAAAACCGCACATGAAACAGACCTTGTATGTAAAAGTTATTGTTATTAGAACATTTGAAATTCAAATTTAAAAAAAAAGGGACGACCAATCAGAACTCACCATGTCAGAACCCTGTTCGTTCCCAACCCAACCCTAATCTTCCAGTCGCATGCAAGATCCAACGAGCCACCACCTTCATCGAGAAACGCCGACCACTACGCCGCCTTGCATCACGATCCAACACCACCGCTACTCGAGCCACCTCGTGCCGACCTCACCCTAAAGTCGTGGCCTCCTCCGTTTGTTGGAAAATGACCGCGCCACCGCACCTTTCTCCTTGAATTCTGGTGAACCACGGCCTCGTTGAGACAAACAACCATTAGATCTGAGACATTCTCGATTCCCTCTCCCAAGCGCAACTCCCTGATCGACCTAAGGACGTAGATCCACTGTTGAATCACCCGACCACAATAACGGCCGAAACAAATCCATGGATTCCTAGACAAATAACGACTCCAATCGAAAAATGAATCACATATCTGAGATGAGCTCGTTGAGAGCTTCATATCAATATAAAATTTGATATTATTTTAGGAGTTTGAATTTTTGTTGTTGGATTTTGAATTGGAATTGAGCTGAGGAGTTTTAGGGTTTTCAGTCATTGAGAAGAGGAGGAACATAATTTTTGTACATACAGAAATGAGAAATAGAAGGGCTGCTCGAGTTTATCACCGGATATATATAGGTAGGTCTGAGAAATAGGGGAACCGATACGATTGGTTTGGACCGTTGAACGATAAATGGCCCAAAAAGCCCGTTCTGACTCTGGGACGAAATTGGATCAACCCATATATTAAAATAGATGTTTTAAAATATTTTAAAATCAATGGAACAGGGTTCAAGTCCAAATTCCATCGTATGAAGAATTTGTGCAAAAATCAAGTTATTTCAAATTGATTTCAATTAAATTGATTTCTGGGCGTTACGAGTCCGTACGATCAAACGACAAGCCCGATCATTATAATACTTGAAACTCTATAATAATTCACTATTACAAATCCGATAAAACTGGTTTCGTCAAAATCCGAGTCAGTGGCCTAAATGGCTATTTTTCAGTTAATTAAATAATTTAATATTAAATTTGTTAATCACTTCTTCAATTTAAATTCTATAATCAACAAATCTTATCATTTTTGATTTCTTAAACAATTATAATAATTTTAAACAAATTTAGATGTCAGATTAAAGTTGATTAATCCATCAATTTCAGTCTTTAATTTCAATTTCATTAAATTCAGAAATTATAAATTAAAATTCCCAAAAATCCATTTACTAAATCTTTAAACCTTGTTATTAACATCTTTTATCACAATAAGGATGCAACTAACATTGGTTCATGATTTATTACATTAAAATCTTCAAATTTCATTTTAGTTTCCCATGAACGTAATATTTAGATATTTAATTTCATTTAATTTCAATTTATCCAATTATTATAGTTCAAATCTCAATAAATTGATAAATCTTTATTTCCATTCTTTTATTTCAAAAAATTGTACTATTATGAATAACATTAACACTATTTACCTTAATTAACATTAATGTAATATTTTATTTAGATTTTATTGCAATTGATTCCAATCAATTTAATAGATTAAAAATATATCGGTAACTTATAATAGTTGATGCCACTAACTCTTAATCATACTTTTATAAGTTACCGTTTCGAACAATATTATAATTACTTACAAAACATTGATTTCATTCAATTACTATTTATGATTACTATAAAGTTTTTATTTCTTTATAAATTTAATTAAAAAATCTTATTAAATTAACCATTTTATTTATCAAAATTTACGAGTCGTTATAAATCTCATAATGCAGGATGTGAAAATCCAGCATGAAATGCCCCAAAAATACGATAATAGATGACAGACGAGTAAGTTGAATTAGCACTCTTTTGGATTGAATGTTCTAAAGATAAGAAGAAAGCTACGAGCCAAAGTAAAAGTTCTTTTTGGATTTTTATTTGTAATTTGTTCGACTAACGACGTCCAAACAATCTTCCAAGAACTGTTGATTCTTCGAAGCAGTCGTGGAAAAGAAGAAATGTCGCTTTTCAATGATGGAATGAAATAATGGTTGGGTTGCATGCAAGACAACAAAAGTGGCACAAATGACATGGATTTGGTAATGATTTAAAATTTTAATTCAAATTATCAAGTTTTGTATTTTATTCTTTTAATAGTAGTTCATCATCTATAGTTTAATCAAGCAAATGCATTGTATATGGCTGAACATAATAATCAACCATTCAGCATGCAATATTGACATTCTCTCAACGGAGGAAAAATGGAGTCAAGTGCGACAATAACACTTGATTTTGCGCTTTCTTTCTAAAAAGATGAGTGATGAATCTATACTTGGTTGCTCTAATGCACATAAAGACACCCCCTTCAAAACTAGTATAGGTGGTAGGCTTTCGGGAAAGTCAAGGGAAAGAAAAAAATCGCCATCGATTACAACGCACACTTTGAACATATTGGTGAGCGTATGGCGGCCGTTGAAGATGCAAATAAATTATACGTGGGAGAAAAAGAAGCAAAGAGACTTGAGAGGGTAAAGGAAAAACAAAGAAATCATGCTGGAAAACAACAATTAAGAATTGACGAGTTAGAGTTAAGAAAACAAGAATTAGCTCCACAGTTGATGAACTCAATCTAGTGCAATGGTTGTATATGGAGAAGCAAATTGAGGAGTACCATAGATGTCATGAGGGTTAGTAAGAAATTAGGCTCATACTATGTGTCTTATTATTGAACTTGTATTTGTTCTCCTAATGTTAGTTTTATTATCATTGTTAGTTTTATTATCATTGTTAGTGTTATTGTTATTGGGATTGTTTCTGTTTTAGTTTCAGTTATTGGTAATGCTATTGTTGTTGCCATTGCTGTAATTGTTGTATAGTTATTCCTATTGTTGTTGTTATTAACACATCACCAATAACGTAGTACAATAGATATTAAAAATTCAAAAAAATAATATAATATTACAACACGTCAACAACTTAGTATAATATATATTAAAAATTCATATACAAAAACTATTACAACACGTAAACAACAACTTATTACAGTAGATATTAAAAATTCAAATACAAACACTATTATAACGCATCGATAACAACATGTCAACAATATCTTAGTATAATAGATAAGTGAAACATACTATAGAAAAAGATCACATAGTTAATCAAAACATCAAAAAATCCTATTGGTTTCCTGTATGTTACCAGCACTGTTCCACTAGTTCATCTCTTAGATCAGGACGAGATTGTGAATCTCGAATATCTTTGATTCTTTGCATGTATTCGGCAGAAGTATTTGGGTCTCTGTAAGGTATTTTTTGAAATGTCACAGCAATGTCTGAATAATTTCTCAGTTGAAGCTTATATCCACCACGTTCTTCTTCGATAATCATATTATGTAAAATAACACAACTATACACGATATCAAATAATGCCCCAGGATCATGGTAGTATACCACTTTTATTAATATACGAAACCTATCTTAAAGCACTCCAAATGCCCGTTCGACATCTTTTCTCAAACTCCTTTATTGTTTGGTGAATCTAGCTTCTTTTGTGTTATTTAGTCTTTTGTAAGCTTGCACAAGTGTTTTCCATTTTGGATATACTCTATCTACCAGGTAATAATGCATTGAATGAATTTTGTCTACTATTTTGTAATTGCATGGAGGCAATACATCATTGCATAAGTTATTAAATAAATATGACTATCAAAGAACGTTAATATCGTTTAGGGAACCTGGTGGTCCAAAAAAAGCATGTCATATATACAAATCGAATGAAGCAACAACTTCCAATACCAGAGTTGCCTTTTTGCAGGGTCCTATATATTGGCCTTGCTATGCAACCGAATAGTTTTTCCACCTCCAATGCATGGAATCTAAGCTACCTAACATACCTGGAAATCCACGTTGAGCATTCATCGCTAATACTTTATCAATGTCACGAGAGATTGGGGGCTGAAGAATTGTTCATCAAATTGTAAAACAACAGTTTTGCAAAATTCTTTCAGACGTAAGATTTTCATTGAGTCTCCATTCCCTACTTTATCATCTTGCGAATCACTAGAAGTTCTGTCTGATATTATGCGAAATGCTGCTGTAACCTTTTGAAGTGGAGAAATTCCTTGTTCATTGATTACATTTATTCTGTGGGTGAAAAGGATGTTAATTTCGGTTAATTTATCAAGAATTCGATTAAATATAGTCTTTGACATACGGAATCTTCTACGAAAATCAACATCCCCGTATACGGGGTTTTCTGTAGAATAATCCATAATAGTTGATTGTGACCGCCAATATAGTCTCTCCCATAACATAAGTCTCTCCTTCCAACAACATTACCTCCTTGAGTTGAAGTAGAGCTTTCAGCATTTACATAGGCCATTAAATTCATCACTTCGATACCAAACATTATTTGTTGATTGATACAATGTTCAATGAAATCATCCAAAGATGATGACAATATGAAGACAAGGATGAGAAGCTGATTCAATACGGCTAGAAGAATAGTGATGATGAGCTAAGAAGGTTGATTGAGTATGTTATTAGATCCTTCGGTTCTGTTTACAAGCTCTTTTTGTTCAATGGAGACATCATGTATTGAACTATAACAACCCGAATTCCAGTGAGTCCGGATTTCTCGCAAAAATGCTAAAATCCAAGCCCACTAGAGCCTGGGTTGGATATCCGGTATCCTGTAAATAGACAAAGACAAATATATCGGAGCTCAATAAATATCTTACAACGGAAATGACTAAAATATAGTAGTAAGTAAATACTCACCAATGTAATAACACTTTCCAAACAATTGTCTCAAAGTTGGAAAGTTTTTGCCATTTACCTAACCTGTAGGATGTTATGAGGAGGGGGTCGGAACTAAAGTTCTAGTGAATAGAAAAATTATACACTTCTAAGCATAATTCTACATATACCATTTTACTTCCATTTACTGTAATATTAGGTTCAATAGGTTTATAATACTCTCGCCTCTGTGCGTGAATCGTACCCATCTACCCCTTAGTAGATTAAAACCTAATGACTGGTATATATGTAGCTATATTTCCAATGACCACATCGGTCCTAGGTACTACCCATAGTACCTTCCGTATCCTTCTGTAATTGACTTCATCATCTTGCTTCCATGGCGTTCTGTGACTACATCTATAAAGGACTGCCTCATAAGGCCAACAATATAGATGTTCCATCGTCTACTATAAAAATGTGCATCCGCACCAGTCTACACTAATGCTCAGACATCCATAATGTACCACCCAGTGCATACCTTGACGATTATATGTAATCTTTGTGTATACTCTCTGAATCCCGCTTAACAAGGTCTATCTTGTACGAAACTCGGTCGGGAATTTTCTATTTTTGTAAAGGACCGCCTTTTTAGGCCTACAATACAGATATTCTAGTTCTATAAAGGATTTCCTCATAGGCCTACAATACAAATAGTTTATTTCTGTAAAGGATTGTCTCGTTAGGCCTACAATATAGGTATTCTATTTGGTCTATCTCTTTTCTTATCGTGGCTATGGCCCCACGCAGCCACCCCTCAACTAATCGAAAGACCTCTAAAGAGCTAAGTGGCTATGCCCTACTTCGAATGTGATAACCTGGATTTCTGGATATCTGATAATTGGTAATTAACCGGTCTTTACTATTGAGGTACTGATTTTTACTAGTTGAACAAATAATATTTTGATATCTGGATATATAAATGGATTTGAAATTATAATAAAAGTTGAATTTAAAATATCTGAAAATGATAAATTTTATGAATATATATATATATATATATATATGTGCAAACCTTATAATATTGAAAATTATAAGTGTGTGTATATATATTATAATTAGAATACAATGTAATATATATTATAATTGGGAGGTTATGTTTGAATGTAATATAACAATTTTCAAAAGCTATTTAAAAGTTAAATTCTATATTTTAAAGACTCATATATTACATATAAATGTGTTTATTTATTAATGTATAATTAAGTTTTAAAATCGTTTTCTTTAAAAAATTATATATGATATAGATATGGTTTGTAAATATAGATAAATGATAAAAGCATAAGAATATATATATATATATATAATTGATTTTAACATATGTAATATAAAATAGGAAATATTGAAACATAAGATATACATATATAAAGCTAAATTGAAAATATAAAAATATATAAAACTAAGATAAAATAATATATATAAAACCTATTTAAACATATATAAACACTTAATAAAATGAAAACTAACATGTGTAACATTTGTAATACGAAAATAATACATATGTAGGTGTTTTAACATGGAATTAGACAAGTGTAAAGGATTTAACATATATTTAAACATTTGTAAGCAAATTAACATGCAAATAATACAAGTGTCATTAGTTTTTGAAAAAATAAACGAATAAAATAAGTAATCAAAGCTATGTGTATATATATATATATAACTATCTCCTTCTTTTCTCAATCTTCTTTCAAATATTTAAAGAAAAAATATATATAAAAACCTGGTAACTAAATCAAAAACCAGAAAATGGAAACTAAAGCAATCAAAAACCTGAGATTAAAGCAAAGATCAAGTTCAAATATCAAGCATGCAAATTCATCTCAATAAACAACTACCTGAAGCAATTCAAATCAAACAGTAAGCTATAAATCACCTCAGATACAAAGAAAATACAATCAGGTTACAGATTTAAAATCAAAAACAAGTTCCAGGATCAAATTCCAGAATTTCATAAACTTCTCTGTTTCTTCTTCCCAGGTGAGTAAACTCACTTAAATCTGCTTCTATACCTTGATGTTTGTGGTTGACACTTGAATATGTTATGAAAAATGTTGTTTAGTTGTTAACTATGCCTACATGTTTATATATATATATATATATATATATATATATATATATGGTGTGCATGTCTGTGTTCCAGGCATCATGTCTTTGTTCATAATTTGCAGGCTTATATTAGATCAAAAATCAATTCATCTTCATCCAATCCCTTTTATGTTTTGATCTCTGAATGAAATGTGTTAGTATCAATCAGAATATATTTTTAAAAATAGTTTCATGTGTTTAAGTTGAATATTTATTTCAAAAATGATAAACAAAAGAGATGATCCTATATAAGTCAAAAATCAATGTTTACAATTTCAAGTTTTGATCATAGGATCATATTCGTTTTACAATATAATGATTTTTGATGTTAATATCACGATTTTTAAGCTTGGAAATGATGGGAATTTTCGAGATGAACGAAATTGGGTTTTTCATCGATTATCGGCGATGGCAATGAGTTGCGTGTCGGGTTTGATCATGGGGGTAGCTGGTGTGATGGAGATCACAAGAAAATTAATCGAAGTATTTTTAGATCATCGGAGTAGTTGGATGATAGCAATGTAGGGTTTTATTCCCAGTTTTGGTTGAGGTGGTTCTTGGGGTGATTTTGTCGTCGAGGATGAATCGAAGGCGATCGGACCAGGGGGATTAGAAGTATCGTGACATAGCGCATCTTAGGACGTGATCGCATGGTCTACGATGGTCGAGGGAGACGGCACGTGGTCTTTTCTGGTGATTGTATTTTGTTATTGGTGGCGCTGGGTATACTCGATTTTGATTTGAGGCAAGTTCGACGATTTTGGGTGCTCAGGTAAATTGGTGAAGTCATTGATGATTTAAGAAGGGCCGCGGTGATGATCGGAGGCGCTCCGACCATGTACATGTGCATGTGTGTGTGTGTTTATGTCTGGGTTCGTTTGAGATTTGAGAAGAAGAGGAGAAGCTCGAAGATGAACTCGGGGAAGTTGGGTCCCGGCTCGGGTTCGATTTCGGGGACTCGCGTGTTAGTGGCAGTATTTTTAAAATTTAAACTGAAAAAAAAAGTTTTAAAAAGAATGACTCGTTGGGTTTTGGGATTTGACTCGGTGCAAGGCTGGGGAATTCTGGTTGATGGCTCAGGTCAGGTTAAGTGATAACCAAGTTTTAAAAATTAAATAAAACAAGTAAATCAAATTTGAATTAAATAAAGTTTTAAATTATTTCCTAAAAAAATTCTTTTAAATAATAAATGTTTATATAAATGTTTTGATAAACGAAAGTTGTATAATTCATTTTAACTTGAATAAAATTAAGTTGGTACTTAAGTCTATTTAAAAGAATTTAAATGGCATATTTAAGGGATTAATTTAAATGGTAAGATGTCTTTTAATTATTAATCTAAGGATTTGAGTTAATTTATGAGTAAATGGTGAATTAATTTCAGGGTTATTTAAATAAGGTCTTAAAGATAAATAGTTTATCTTAAATTATGTTTTGATTAAGTTAAAGTTTTAAGTTAAATAATATGTTAATGATAAATTATGTCAAAGGGTTATTTAATGAGATTTAAATGATGTAATTAATTAAGATAAAGGATTTATCTTTTAATTAATTTAGGGCCTTGATTAATTAAGGGATCATTAATCAATTAACTATAGATTAATTAGTAAGTATAATTAATCGAAGGATAATTAACCAATGGGGTGATTACTTAATGAAAGTAGTTGAGGATAATTAGTTAAGTTGAATAGTTAAGGATCATTAATAAGTTTCATAATAACAAATGGTTTGTAATTAATTAATGTTAATTAAGCAGGATTTTAAAAGTAATTAACATATTTAATTTATTTGGAAATTAGATTGAATTAATTAGAAATGGACTAATTAATCTTGCTTATAAACCTGAATTGAATGTTTTGGTTTGTTTGATATCTCTGTTACATAATTTGTGATATGCTGTGTTATGAAATAGCTAGCTTGATCTGTACTGTGATAGATTTCTGTGTGTATTTTATTAAAAATACTTGGTTTAAAGATGACATTGGATTCGAAGAGACCGGAGTCGGATATCAACAATATCCAAAACCACTTCAATTAGTAATCTATTATAATTCTTTATAGATTTGAAGTTTAGAAACAAACAGGCTGGAATTGGAATAAATTAAGTAACTTAGCCTTTTATCTAAGTAAAAATTCTTAGATATTGATTTGTAATAAGTAATTGACTATAACAAGTAAGAACTTGTAAAAAGATACGAGTTACCCTGATATTTAATAAGTTTTACAACTCAGTATTTCAAGTTATTTGGGCTACTCACGCTGGTTTTCGGCCTGACACGGGTGTTACTTTGATGTAATGCTCGGGTCAGATCGATAATTACAGATTTTCAGGTTAGGACGTTCTAGAGCTCAGGTGGCGAGCTGGGTGGCAGGAGCGTATGAAGTATATCCCGTAGTGTTATATTGTTTGTACTATGGGACAAGTTAATTGTACTGCCCAGTTTATGTATGAATGGTTGTACTCTGATGTATTATATGTAAATTGACAAGTTACAACTTTCTTTGTGTAAATGCTATTATTTGATATTATATTTTGATCCGATTCTGTATTTTTTTTTTGTTTCTTCTTCTACCTCTTTTCTTTATTACCCTAACAATTTGGGATTTTCGGCATTCGGATGCTCGGCACTTCTACAATGAACGTATTAGCGTCGAATTTTCAAGGTCGAAAATTCTGGGTCATTACAGTTGGTATCAGAGCAAGGTTGGTTAAGCGAGAACCTTGGCTCTGGTGTACTTATTAAGAATAGGGTCAATAGTAACATAGAATGAGTTGAGTGTAATATATATATGAGAGCGTACTTGTTATTTTTCTTATATAAAGATTTTAAATGATTATGAAAATGGTTTTAAAAATGATTTTTATATAAGCTTATATTTTGATATATATAAAGCAATAATTTTTCTAATTATTATATTAAGTTAATTGGTTGTTAGTTAATGAAATTGAATAAGATCATAAAAAATTAAGTGGTAATATATATATATATATATATATGTGTGTGTGTGTGTGTGTATTTATATATATATATCCAAGTAGGAATTGGATAATATGAACTAAACAATAAATAGATAAGCTAGAAATAGATTCAAATCAGAGAATAAAAGTGTTTTCATAATACTGAAATAAGTTGCCCTGATTTTATTTTTCTAACAAATTATGAGATATTATGTAACGACCCGGATTTTGGGTCGATTTTAAATGTTGAATACGTATTGTAATTTTAATTTTGAAATAAAAAGATTCTGATTAAAGTAATAGAATTGGTTAAATTTCAAATACGGGGATTTAATTGAAATCTGGATAATAATAATAATTTAATGTTAGAATTGGAATAATTGGTGAGTCTGGGTGTAAATAGGTACAAAAATTAGATTCTAAAATTTATTTTAAGTCTATTTGGGTTTGAATCATAATATTGGACTGTTGGATGGAATTAAAAGTCGATAGGTTAAATTTGGAATTTTATAGTAATTTAATAATGGAATTTAATATTATAATAGTGCAAATAATCAGATTTTGATTTAAAATGAATCATAATGATTTCTAATGTGAATATAAATTTTATATGAGTTATAATAGAGTTAGTAAAGTTTTAAAGGTGAAATTTCAAGTGATTTCGACAATTTCGGAAATCGCTCGATTTAATCGACGTGTTTAAATAGCCTTCCGGGGCACAGTCTCGGAATTCAACGAAACCAGTTCCATTGGATCCGCAATAGTTAGTTATTATCGGAATTCAATTTTGGTAGCAATCGGAGTTGTCGTTTGACCCCGGCAGCTTAAAACGCATAGAAAATACTTTAAGCGATTTATATTAAAATTGATCGTTTATTTTCGTAACTCGCACATATGATCAAATTAGCCTTCGAAACATGTTCCATTGTGTTCGGAAGGTGGGTAAAACCTTAGGAACGCCTGTCGGCACGCGTTGTTTGAAGATTGTCTGAAAATATTGTTTAAAGGTAAAATTAATAATAAAATAATATTATAAACATTTATATAATACGTGCTTAGGGCCAAACCCTAGTTCTCTCAGCACAGCCGCCTTCAAACATTTCAATGGCCGAAATGATATAATCTTCCTCTTCAATTTTCTCTCCATCCACTCACCTATACCAAAAACTTCTAACTGGAAGGTCGAAGAGCTCGTTGGGAGCTTCAGATTCAACGGTAGTGATGGGTTTTAGCATCACGTGGATGGAGTAATCGAAACCCGTTAGTGGTCGGTTCGTGCATGATTTCCGGTGCCATTAGACGACCGAGCTATTAAGGCCGAAGGTAGTGTTGTTGATAGGCTTCGACGTGAAGGCGTTGGATCGTCGCCGAACGCGACGTGGTGGGTGCGGTTTCAAACCCTAGGCCGAAGGAGATGGGTTCATTTTGCTGGTAGCGTTTGCGTGGGGAAGAAGGTCTAATGTGCGGCCTTGATTTTGGATTCTAGATCTAGCGGCCTGGATGATATTTGGGTATAATAAAATAAAAATTTAAAGGAAATTGTTTTTAAATCTGTAATTGAACTTTAAAAATTCATATCTTGGGCATACTTGATCAGATTTCGACGAAACTGGCGACGCCGGAATCGCAGAGACGCGTACTACACAGTGGAGCAGTTCTGGAATCATTTCGAAAAAGTAAAAATTTAGGTTAAATCGGACGCCGTTCGATTTAATTTAAGTTTGAACGCTCGCCGAAAACCCAAGGTGAGTTTAACTCACCCACATCTGGAATACTGGTTAATTTAAATAGTCAATACCTAAATTATTGCTTGATTTGTTGAATATGATAATTATTATCAAATTGAATCGATATATATTGTTGTGCTAATATCCGTGGATGCAGGGAAAACAGGTTGGAGGGACCCAACTGGACCCCTCACAAATAGAAATTAATTTATATTTTGTGATATATCGTATTTATTATTCTGTGATAATTTGTTTAGATCTTGTTATCCTGCATTTTATTTATATGCTGTGATGAATTAAATTGAAATTTAAATTGTGTTGTGCTGTGATTGGGTGAATACAACCTGAAAATTTTAAATATAAATACATGAATTGGGTTTAAAGGATATAAAAGAAATTCCTAAGTAAAGAATTTAAAAGGAATTAAATTCAAGAAATTTGTTGATAATTTGAAAAGTTTGAAAATGTGACCTATAAAAGAAATGTGAATGGTTTAAAAGAATAGCGAGATTTATTTTTAAAGCATGGGAAGTGTGGTTTCTACCGGAAATTTTATTTTGTTTTTAGGAAAGCTTTCAAATTATAAATCTGCAGTTTAAATATGTTTAGAATATTTTTAGAAAGAGATATTATTTTAAAATGTTTTTAAGTGAAAGCAAATATTTGATTAAGTAAATATGGTATTTAATTATTTTAAAAAAAAAGTAAAGTAGTATTAAGTTTTCAAAAGGAAATTTTAATATGAGTATTTGATTTAATAACCTTATTTTAAAAGTTAAATTTTATTTAAAATACTTAGGAAACCCTTATATATTTCCTTAAGTATTATTTTCTAGCTTATTTTAAACATTTTAAACGTATGTTTTGAAAGTGATTTCTAGGAAATAACAATGTGTTTAAAATGAAAGGAGCTATTTTTAAAGTATGGAAAGGATTTTACGGGATGAACGTAAAATTTAATTGGGATAAAATGTGTTGGATGATAAAAAGAATTCTTTGGTTATTCTAAGATGGAAGTGTATTTCCTTGAAAGCCAAGTACATTTTTTTAAAAATAGATTTTTGAAACGTTAGAGTTTGAAGTTATATTAAAGAATGGTTTCAAGAAAATTATTTAAGTTGTACGAATTTTAAAAGTGAACATATATCAAAGTAGTTATAGAAGTAACTATTTTCAAAGGGTAATTAGAATTATGTTTTAAATATTGTTATTATTATTTATACTTTATAAAATGGTTCCATTTTAAAGATAATCAATCAAAGTATTATTTAGGATTGGTATAGAGTTTCACAACTTTATTTTAAATTTAGCATGACTTAACTTTATTTTGAAGAGAATAGTTCATACTTTCTAAAGCAGTTTGATTTGAGATATTTTTAAAAAGTGTATATATATACACACACATATATTAAATCAAGTATGTAAGAAGTTTTAATATGAATGTTTTAATGTATTTTCAAGAATATAGTATTTACATTAATTTAAACCTTAAACATTGGTACTTGGATGTTTCAAGGAAAGTAACAATTTGGGAAATTTATTCCATGGAAAGAGTTAGGTTTGAAAACTGTTTCAAAAGAGATTTGAAAACGAAAATATATCTTGTAAAGATACTTTGAGGAAATAAATAATTGGGCAATTATTTATTGTGTGATGGATGCTTATGGATGTTAATTGATAGATAAATCACCGACTATCAATATTGGACAAATGCGTTGATCGTTTCGAAGAGACCGGGATCGAGATTTATTTCTCGAAACCACTTCAATCCAGTTTGTACATTTCATGGAAAAACGTGTTCGGAGTCGTAGATGGAGCAGTGAAGTGCAAGGGCTAGTCCCTACCAATCCAGAGGATATTTCCAAAATGGATGTAGTAGGAATAGTGCCTTCGGTTCCGTTCGAACCCGTAACGGACTTGTATGGATGAATGTTTTCAGAACATCGTCAGGTGGGCGATGGGCATTCTAAGTGAAACGTTCTAAAAGGTAATGCTTAGCCTCAAGCCTCATCAACCGGGAATGACGGAAAATCAGGGGATATGCAGCAAGGCTTGGTGGGCAGCACCCATTTCCGGGTAAGGTCATTCCTGTCTAGATGTCCCTTTTATTTCGGCTTAGTGGTGCGGTTGCTGATCCCGACCGCGGGGTGATCTTACTCGGGACTATCCAGTAAGGGGTAGTCTGGGCCTTGTGTTGCACGGGATCGGGCGTGATCCTCGGTACACTGATCTAGACCAAGTACTGTGACAGGTGGTACCCTAGTGCCTAGTCATTAGTTGGAATCCATTCTCCCTAGGAGCCATTTACGATTTTTGTTTGTATTACACACTCTGTGTCTAGTAGCTAGAATTTAATAGATGTAACAATTTCGGCTATTTTATAAGTATTTGTATATAGACCCTATTATAATATCAAAGGATTACTATAAAAATTGTTTTAGCTATCGTAAGGTAAAAACCCGACATGTTTATTTGTGGTGTGGTCTTACGAGATGCTTTTGTTTTCAAAAGCATTTTAAAACTTTAATAATCAATTTGGGTGCATTATTATCAGTTGGTTTTCCAGACTGACTCGGGTGTTATTTCATTATAATGCTTGGGTCAGACCGAGTATTATATGTTCGGGATAGGGTGCTATGGAGTAGGAGAGGAGCTGGAGCCCGAGACGTATTATCCGTACTAATATATTTATCCGCTGCTATGATTGTATGATTGTCTGACTGGTAAATATTGTTTGTATGAGATACTCTGTTGATATGATGTATAAAAAAGATATAGTTTCATTTTGTGTGAAGATCTTTTATTTACTATTATAGTTTATTCCGCTGCGACTGTGAGATTCTGATATTGTTTAGTTCCTTCTTTCTTCTACCTCTTATTCTTTAACCTTAATGGTTCGTATTTCTGTTCCACTTGAGTTAATTGATGTAGAATAGTGTTGACTCAAGGGGTACGGATTTGCGGGTCGTTACACGGGTACCAGAGCCTAGGTTGGCGACAACCTAAGCTTTGGTGGGAAAATTACTCATTTAACAGACTCAATAGCACTCTATAATGAGTTGAGTGTAATAATAGATTGAGAGCGTACTTGTTAGTGAATATAAAATTGTTTATATACTGTGTTGACTTATCGGTTGAGTGTTTATGAATTCTGGTCGGTACGAGAAGTACAACCGTATCGATAGGGGTTTCTAAACTCTTAAACAAGATAAACCGACATAGTATTGTTTTTAAAGTGGGTAAATGAAATAATTTTACCCAAAATTATATTTTGATATAAAAGAAATAATTTTCTGAAATAATTATATATATTTGATTGTTTGGATGTGGATATCTTAATCAACTAAGAATCTAAAATTTAATCAAAAATTTGGAACGGTTATAATCAAATCAAATTCCATGAGTATAAATTATACGAAAGAAGAATAACTAAATTTGGATTAAACCAGAATTTAAATCCCGGGAATTTTGAAAAGGATTTTAAATGTATTGAAAACCAGGGTTTGGAAATTTAAAATCTTGGAAATGTTTGGGAATGTTGTCCAATGATTTGAAGGTAATGATGGAATATTATTTTGGGAAGTATTTTTGAATGGAAACTGTTTTGAAACGAATTTGGGAAAGTAAGGAAGCATTGAACTCATTTCAGTCGCTGGAAAATAATCCTGATGATGCTGGCCACGTCATTAGAATTAATTTTCGAGTTTCTAAAGTGATGGATTCCTACCAAAATGGTTGGTTATGATATTGTTTGGACTTGTTGGGTATAACAGTTGTTTTGGAAATTTCAAAATGGGGAAATTGGTTTGGTACAACCAAGTTGTTTTGGAAATCCGGAGATTTGATTTGGTATACCAAGTAGGTATGAGTAGATTATTATTTCAAGATGGTTTTGAAATAAAACCGGGCAATAGAATTCTGGAAAATTCTATTCAAATAATGCGTAAAGTTCAAATGAATCAACCATTGAACTTAATAAGTGAAGTTGATATTAATAAGGAAATGAAATTTTTAATCTTGGAATTAAAATTTAACTTGAGTAAATGGAAGTGAATAATTTTTTTAAATAGAAAATTTGAATTTAACTTGGATAAGTTAAATAAATTGGACTTAGAATTAAATTGAGTTGGATTAAATTGAAATGTAAAATAACTTGGTAATTATGGGTCATTGTGTAATAAATTGTACTCATAAGCTAGTAAGTGTTATACTTATAATCTAAAATTGTGAATTTAAAATGTTGTAAAGGATTAAAATAAAGAAAATTTGTATCTTTAAGAATTCTATGATACATATATATATAGAAAATTTGGAATTGTGGCTATAAGATGTAAATGGATTAAAATAAGCAATATAAGATTCAAGTGAATAAGTTGGTGAACTAAGAATAGAAAATTAGATTATAAAACCAAGTAAAATGGAATTGTAATCATTAATGGGAAATAGTTAAATGGTATGGTGAATTCAAACTTAATCTCAAAAGAAATGTGATTGAAATTAGATGAAGAAAAGAAAAGAAAATATATAAAATATAAAAGATGTGAATGAACTTAAGTTAGTAAATAAGCTTTGAACTTGTATATGAAAAATTAAAATTGGATTGAATTGGATTTAACTTCGATTAAATGGAATTGAGTTGAATTTAGATCGAATTAAAATCAAAATTCAGTTGTGCTACAAATAATTTTGAATAAGATTAAGTTCTTATTTAAGATGGTAAAGGAAATGGTATAAATTAACTTGAATTAAATTGGAAAAGAATTAAATTGAAAGGAAAATTAATTTAGATTAAGTAAGAATGATATTGTATGAATAAAATTTTAACTCAACAAAATCCAAAGGGGATTGTTTTAAATACAATGGTAAAGGTAATAACATGTGTTCACGTTAGCTGAATAAATTTAGTTAAACTTGAATTAAATTCGGGAAAAGAATTGAATTAAGTGGAATCTAAGTTAAGTAAGAATGACACTGAATAAATTAAATTCT
This sequence comes from Allium cepa, assembly GCA_030765085.1. Taxonomy (NCBI): domain Eukaryota; kingdom Viridiplantae; phylum Streptophyta; class Magnoliopsida; order Asparagales; family Amaryllidaceae; genus Allium; species Allium cepa. Next base: position 639,191,884 of record CM060939.1, on the reverse strand, counting down.
CAATCAACTAAATTCAAAGGAATTGTTTGAGAATGAATTTAGCGTAAGCTGAATTAAATAAAAGAAGCTTGAAGATAAATTTAGTGTAAACTAAATTAAATGAAATTTGTGTTGGCATGGATGAAATTTTGGTGGTTTGTTAAGAAAATTTTGAAAAGAAAAAAAAACCCAGTTCTGGTATGGAATTTAATTTTGGCAATAAAAAAATGGATAATGTGAATGAATAATGGAATTAGATTATAATAGTGATGGTTTGAATTATAAATAAATTCAAATGAGTGGAATAATTTAAAGTGGTCATGTTATCAACAAAATTCAGAATGAATCGAGGAGATGAATTAAAATTCCAAATGGATTGAACAAAAAAAACAAATTTGAATTAAAATTTGTAAATGAATTGGAATTTGGTTGGATAAGAATCAAACGAAAATAAAATAAAATTGATATAAGAAGAAATGGAAATATTGTGTGATTGAAACAACTTAAGCAAATTGAATAATAACTGTTGTCGAGCTTTATAATGTGGTCTTGGATAAAATTTTTTAGATAATAAAATTTAAATGCAAGTGAAAAGAATTTTAATTAATTATTGAGATGAAATAGGAATGTATGAGTTGTAGATAATACATAATGGGATGATATTAATTTAAACTTAAGTTGAATGATGAACTTGAAGTGAGAATAAGAAATTGAATTAAAAATTGCAAGGAAATAAGAATATTTGGGTTGTGAATAATTCCGAATGGAATAAAATTAATATAAATTTGAACGGGAATTAATTTTAATGGTTATAAGCTTAAGTGATGATTATTTGCTTGAATGACATGAAAATTTGCATAGGAATTGGTCGTTTTGTTGTATTCGGAATTGTGTTGGTTTAAAGAAGCAAATAAAATTGGTTTTTGAATTAATTGGAATGGATTGAAATTTTATTAAGTGGTTTTGTATATGAATGAAAGTGAATCATAAAAGAAATACAAGTATATCAAATTAAAAATAATAATAATAAAATAATAATTTGATTATGAATCAAATCGGGAAATTAATTGAAATAAAGAGATGTAACCAAGGCATATGTTAATCATATCGATGAGAATATGGTTTGAGAGTAGTAAACTTGAATGTAAATTATTCGAGTGAGATAAAATGAAGTTTGGACTTGTATAAGAAATTTAAAAAGGTGATTGAAATCTTTGAAACACTGATAAAATATGGTTAACATTGTAAAATTATGAAGTTTGCTTGGTTAAACTATGAAATTGATGAGTTTGGTTTAGTTTAATGAATAGAATGTTACTAAAATTCTTATATTATTGAAACCTGATGTGTTTGTTTGAGTAAGTATAGGTACGGGAGGTAGTAGATAGAGTTGGAGCGCGTATATACAATATAAATTAGCCGCATGCTTTTAAAATGCTAATAAAAGGTACGCCTACGCAATAAAAATAGGAAATATGAACTGTTTTTGGTTATTTCAACCGTGTGGGTCGATGTATATATATTTATATCTATTGTGAAATTGCAAAAGCTCCTCCGTACAGGGGAGACCCTGCCAAAATTTTTCGGAAATTTTGGGAGTTGAAAATTTTGAATTTTTTTTGAAATGTTTCATTAACGACAAAATTGATTTCAAATATCAATTTAAAATAAAAAGGATTTTGGAATAGGAATTGAAAACTAGTAGTTTCGATTTGAAACTAAAGGATTTTGGGCAAAATGGAAATTGAGATTTTCACTAAGTAGGTTTTACTATTGGGTTTGGAACATTCTTCTACCTTAGCAAATTTCGGGGACGAAATTTTTATCAGGGGGGAGGAATGTAATGACCCGGAATTTTGGGTCGCTAGATTTGAACATTTAATTCATTTTAAATGTTGAATATGTATAGTAATTTGAATTTTGAAATCAAAAGATTTTGATTAAAGTAATAGAATTGGTTAAATTTCAAATATGGGGATTTAATTGAATTCTGAATAATAATAATTTAATGTTAGAATTGGAATAATTGGTGATTCTGGGTGTAAATAGGTATAAAAATTAGATTCTAAAATTTATTTTAAGTCTATTTGGGTTTGAATCATAATATTGGACTGTTGGATGGAATTAAAAGTCGACAGGTTAAATTTGGAATTTTATAGTAATTTAATAATGGTATTTAATATCATAATAGTGCAAATAATCAGATTTTGATTTAAAATGAATCAGAATGATTTCTAATGTGAATATAAATTTTATACGAGTTATAATAGAGTTAGTAAAGTTTTAAAGGTGAAATTTCAAGTGATTTCGACAATTTCGGAAATCGCTCGATTTAATCAACGTGTTTAAATAGCCTTCCGGGACATAATCTCAGAATTCGACGAAACCAGTTCCATTGGATCCGTAATAGTTAGTTATTATTGGATTTCAATTTTCGTAGCAATCAGAGCTTTAATCGATTTAAATTAAAATTGATCGTTTATTTTCGTAACTCGCACATATGATCGAATTAGCCTCCGAAACATGTTCCATTGTGTTCGAAACGTGGATAAAACTTTAGGAACGTCTGTCGGCACGCGTTGTTTCGAGATCGTTTGAAAATATTGTTTAAAGGTGAAATTAATAATAAAATAATATTATAACATTTATATAATACGTTTTAGGGCCAAACCCTAGTTCTCTCAGCACATCCACCTTCAAACATTTCAATGGCCGAAATGATATAACCTTCCTCTTCTATTTTCTCTCCATCCACTCACCTATACCAAAAACTTCCAACTGGAAGATCAAAGAGCTCGTCGGGAGCTTCAGATTCAACGGTAGTGATGGGTTTTAGCGTCGCGTGGAGGGAGTTATCAAAACCCGTTCGTGGTCGGTTCGTGCATGTTTTTCGGTGCCATTAGATGACCGAGATCTACCATGTTAAGGCCGAAGGTAGTGTTTTTGATAGGCTTCAGCGTGAAGGCGTTGCATCGTCGCCGAACGCGACGTGGTGGAACCTTAGGCCGAAGGAGATGGGTTCGTTTTGCTGGTAGTGCTTGCGTGGGGAAGAAGGTCTAATGTGCAGCCTTGATTTTGGATTCTAGATCTAGCAGCCTGGATGATATTTGGGTATAATAAAATTAAAATTTAAAGGAAATTATATTTAAATCTGTAATTGAACTTTAAAAATTCATATCTTAGGCATACTTGATCAGATTTCGATGAAACTGGCGATGCCGGAACCGCAGAGACACGTACTACACAGTGGAGCAGTTCGGGAGTCATTCCGAGCAAGTAAAAAATTAGGTTAAATCGAACGTCGTTCGATTTAATTTAAATTTAAACGCTCGCCGAAAACCCAAGGTGAGTTTAACTCACTCACATCTGGAATACTGGTTAATTTAAATAGTCAGTATCTAAATGATTGCTTGATTTGTTGAATATGATAATTATTATCAAATTGAATCGATATATATTGTTGTGCTAATATCTGTGGATGTAGGGAAAACAGGTTGGAGGGATCCAACTGGACCCCTCACAAATAGAAATTAATTTATATTCTGTGATATATCTTATTTATTATTCTGTGATAATTTGTTCAGATCTTGTTATGCTGCATTCTATTTATATGTTGTGATGAATTAAATTGATATTTAAATTGTGTTGTGCTGTGATTGGGTGAATACAACCTGAAAGTTTTAAATATAAATAGATGAATTGGGTTTAAAGGATATAAAAGAAATTCCTAAGTAAAGAATTTAAAAGGAATTAAATTCAAGAAATTTGTTGATAATTTGAAAAGTTTGAAAATGTGATCTATAAAGGAAATGTGAATTGTTTAAAAGAATAGCGAGATTTATTTTTAAAGCATGGGAAATGTGTTTTCTCCTGGAAATTTTATTTTGTTTTTAAGAAAGCTTTCAAATTATAAATCTGCAGTTTAAATATGTTTAGAATATTTTTAGAAAGAAATATTAATTTAACATGTTTTTAAGTGAAAGCAAATATTTGATTAAGTAATTATGGTATTTAATTATTTTTTTAAAAAAGTAAAGTAGTATTAAGTTTTCAAAAGGAAATTTTAATATGAATATTTGATTTAATAACCTTATTTTAAAAGTTAAATTTTATTTAAAATACTTAGGAAACCCCTATATATTTCCTTAAGTATTATTTTCAATTAAATAATTTCTAGAGCTTATTTTAAATATTTTAAACGTATGTTTTGAAAGTGATTTTCAAAAAATAGCAATGTGTTTAAAATGAAAGGAGCTATTTTTAAAGTATGGAAAGGATTTTACTTGATGAACATAAAATTTAATTGGGATAAAACGTGTTGGATTGATGAAAAGAATTCTTTGCTTATTCTAAGATGGAAGTGTATTTCCTTGAAAGCCAAATACGTTTTTTTTTAAAAATAGATTTTTGAAACGTTGGGGTTTGAAGTTATATTAAAGAATGGTTTCAAGAAAATTATTTAAGTTGTAAGAATTTTAAAAGTGAACATATATCAAAGTAGTACAGAAGTAATTATTTTTAAAGGGTAATTAGAATTATGTTTTAAAGAATATTAATATTATTTATACTTTATAAAATGGTTCCATTTTAAAGATAATCAATCAAAGTGTTATTTAGGAATGGTATAGAGTTTCACAACTTTATTTTAAATTTACTATGACTTAACTTTTTTTTGAAGAGAATAGTTCATACTTTCTAAAGCAGTTTGATTTGAGATATTTTTAAAAAGTGTGTAAATATATATACATATATTAAATCAAGTATGTAAGAAGTTTTAATATGAATGTTTTAATGTATTTTCAAGAATATAGTATTTACATTAATTTAAACCTTAAACATTGGTACTTGGATGTTTCAAGGGAAGTAACAATTTGGGAAATTTGTTCCATGGAAAGAGTTAGGTTTGAAAACTATTTCAAAAGAGATTTGAAAACGAAAATATATCTTGTAAATATATTTTGAGGAAATAAATAATTGGGCAATTATTTATTATGTGATGGATGCTTATGGATGTTAATTGTAGTTAAATCACTGACTATCAATATTGGACAAATGCGTTGATCGTTTCGAAGAGACCGGGATCGAGATTTATTTTTCGAAAAACACTTCGATCCGGTTTGTATGTTTCGTGGAAAAACGTGTTCGGAGTCGAAGATGGAGCAGTGAAGTGCAAGGGCTAGTCGCTACTAATCCTGAGGATATTTCCGAAATGGGTGTAGTAGGAATAGTGCCTTCGGTTCCGTTCGATCCTGGAATGGACTTGTATGGATGAATGCTTTCGGAACATCGTCAGGTGGGCGATGGGCATTCAAAGTGAAACATTCTAAAAGGTAACACTTAGCCTCAAGCCTCATCAATCAGGAATGACTGAAAATCAGAGGATATGCAGCAAGGCTTGGTGGGCAGTACCCATTTCTGGGTAAGGTCATTCCTGCCTAGAAGTCCCTTTTATTTCGGCTTAGTGGTGCGGTTGCTGATCCCAACTGCGGGGTGATCTTACTTGGGTCTATCCAGTAAGACGTAGTCCGGGCCTTGTGTTGCAGGGGATCGAGCGTGGTCCTCGGTACACTGATGTAGACCAGGTACTATGACAGGTGGTACCCCAGTGCCTAGTCATTAGTTGGAATCCATTCTCCCTACGAGCCTTTTACGAGTTTTGTTTGTATCACTCACTCTGTGGCTAGTAGCTGGAATTTAATGGATGTATCAATTTCGGCTATTTTATAAGTATTTGTATATAGACCCTATTATAATATCAGAGGATTACTATAAAAAGTGTTTTAGCTATCGTATGGTAAAAACCCGACATGTTTATTTGTGGCGTGGTATTATGAGATGCTTTTGTTTTCAAAAGGATTTTGAAACTTTAATAATCAATTTGGGTGCATTATTATCAGCTGGTATTCCAGACTGACTCGGGTGTTATTTCATTATAATGCTCGGGTCAGACTGATTATTATATGTTCAGGATATGGTGCTATGGAGCAGGAGAGGAGCTGGAGCCCGAGATGTATTATCCGTACTCATATATTTATCCAATGCTATGATTGTGTGATTGTCTGACTGATAAATATTGTTTGTATGAGATACTCTGATGATATGATGTATAAAACAGATATAGTTTCATTTTTTGTAAAGACCTATTATTTCTATTATAGTTTATTCCGCTGCGACTGTGAGATTCTGATATCGTTTAGTTCCTTCTTTCTTCAACCTATTCTTCTTTAACCTTAATGGTTCGTTTTTCTGTTCCACTTGAGTTAGTTGATGTAGAATAGTGTTGACTTAAGAGGTACAGATTTGCGGGTTGTTACATAATATATAGTGAATTGGTTTCCAGATAATCTTGGAATGGTGATGGGATGTTTGTTTTCTAATGATAATTGATTATAAAGAAAAATGAAATGTTTTAGGGAAGTAAACTTTTAGTTAAGAATAACTTGTAGATTGGAATGTATTTAAATTATGAAGTCTTAAAATCTAAGTCCAGAAATTTGAAATTGTTTCATAGTGATAAAGGAAATAATAAATAATATTATTCGGCATATTTTTGAATGTAATCTTATTTTAAAACATGAGTTGTTTGAAAATTTTAAAGAAATATATTATGAACTAAAAAACCAAGAATGGTTTAAAATTTAAAATATGTCTTGGGGTTCAAAAGAAATGAATGTGTGTATATATGGGATATACATAATAACAAGTTGATTGGAAATAAACACTAGGTGATGAGTTTTGAATTTTCCCTGAAATGTGATAAGTTTTTGAGCTTATAAGTGAGAAGGGATATTATAAGAAGTTTAAAAATATGAAATGAAGAATTCAAATTTAGTAAGGTTGACTGGATTAAATGAATTGAATTTAACTTCGAAAAGTTAAATGGTTGGTTTGATGGGAGTTATATGTGATCTCAAAGCAAGTTTGAGTTTTGGAAATTGGTAATGGATGCTATTGATGAATGTTTTAAATAATTTGGATGTTTATTTACTTTGACTCAACCTGATATCATCCTGTTGTTATTAATAATTCTTGAAACTGAGAATTAGATTATTAATTTAATTAAGAAGTAGATTAAGATAATATATATATATATATATATAGCCATTACTGAAATTAAATAGAAATAAAACTTTAATTTGAAATTATTTACATGATTTTGGTTTTTAGAAATGAAATTATAATTATGGGATGAAACCACTTTAAAATTAAGATTCAAATGTTAAAAATGAACTTGCAAACTAAAATTTGTAAGAATCAATTTCAAAGTTTGAAGTTAAAAATTGGGTAATAAATTGGGTTCTGAAGATTAAATTATTTTTGAACTCTTATTTGAACTTTGAAATAAGTTAAGTAAAGGTAATTTAAAATGGAATTTTGAAATTAGACTTAGAATTAGATTGTTTAAAGATTTAGGGTGTTAATTTAATAGTAAAGGTTAATTTGATTTAAGGAATTAAATCAACATTTAAAATTTAACTCGAATTTATATAATTCGAGATGGTTTAAAGTTGAAATTGGAACTAAGATTAGTTTAAATTTAATTTGATTTGAATTAATTGGAAGTGAGAATGAAGTTCAATAAGTTTAAATTCAAATGAAAGTTGATTTGAGTTTGGGATAGGAAATGAATTGGAATTGAATCAACTTAAATGAAGAAGAAATTGAAAATTGATTGGAAATGGAGATTGAAAAATTAAAAGGTTTGACTTCGAAACTATTTTCGAATTGATTGTTTTAATATAAACTATTTTAAATTTATTTTCCTTGCTATTTACTATACAACCTTTCTTTTTAAAGAAGAAGCTATCTAATACTTATTTTATGACCATTTTACAACTGTTTTATAAACTAATTACTATTTTTTTCAACTACTTTATAACTAATTACTATTTTACAACCATTTTGCAATTATCTAACTATTCTACAACTATTTGACTATTCTACAACTATTTTATAATTACTTAACTATTTTACGGCTATTTTACAACTAATTGCTATTTTACAACTACTTATATATTTTAAACTTTTTTCAAGCTATTTCCTAAATTCAAGTTGGTCAGAGTGCAAACTGTTTATAATTGAAGTGATAACCCAAATAGAAATGGAAGCAATTGTGAATAAGTGAATAGAAATCAAAATGAATATGTAGTAAAAAAAAAATTATTTAGTTGATAATCAATGAAGGCAAATACGTAGGATGTACGTATATTATTCTATTCGCATAATGAATTGATCCAGATTCGAGCATAGAATTTCGAGATAGTATATTGATCCGAGTTGGGATTTTTCAATTGATTTTCGACGGCGAACCCTGAATATGGATTTTTGATTGGTTCTAGAAATTCTCTAACATAGTTATGGCTATGCAAGGAGAATGACGGTTTCTGATCAAGAAACCACATCTGAGTCCGCACTAGAAAGTCGGGTGGACGATGCTAGTTCGGAAGTGAAATTGAGTGATCGAGTGAGCAATCGGATTCGAAATTTGCTTATGGATGGTATATGTACATCGTACATGCTTGAATGAAATAGATATTTTGAAAGAAATGTAAAAATGATTTTTGAAAGGAAAAGTATATTTTGAGTAATATATATGAATAAAAGTGGAAGCGGGATATTTCTATGAATAAAATTCACATTTTGAAAGTAAGCAATATGGTAAATAACCTTTTTTTTAAGGAAACTAAACTTGAATATTTAATTTGGCATAACTAAAGTTATATATATATATATATATATTTGTTATATATTTTAAACTCCCCTTGTTGAATCTATAGTCAGAATAAAAGATTTTTATTTAAAGTATAAAAAAGGAAATTTTTGTAAGTATGAAGTGATCCAAAAAAATTTCAAGGATATATGTATGTATGTATATATATATATAAATGGTTTTATGAGAATGATTTTGGGAAAAAAGTTTATGGAACCATGGATTTTGAAAGGCTTTTGATCTTTAGGAAAAATCAATTATGGGAATTTGGAAAGCCAAGTCTGGAATTATCGATTTTGTGAAAGGGAGATTTATGTGAATCATAAAGAGTATGATTTGAAAAATTACTATAAGTGTATAGTTTAAAATGTTTTGAGATTGGCTCTAGGGAAAAAGGCGCTTCCATGAAATGAACTTCACAGGAGATCCACGGGGTGGTTCTGCCTTGAGCCCTAAAGGGGAGGCTCTAAATTTAATCCTGGGAGGAAGTCCGGACAAACTGAAGTTCCTGAGGATTGTGTTTGGGTAGCAAAAGTCGAGGGTGTTGATGCCTACAGAGACATTTGGGTTATGCTGTGACAATAGTGTAACTCGATGTCACTGCGATCTACTGCGGACCATAGCGGAAGTCATGTGGCAGTGAGTGCCGACGATGTATGTTTGATTTCATCGGAAGGGCAACGTGACATCGGTAGACTGCGATCTATAAAGACATAGTGAAAGTCGTGTGGCAGTGAGTGCCTACAGGCTACATTGGGACTCGACTGATGTAGTCTACGATCTAGGTAGGAGTGGTGAAGTTTCATTTGGCAGCGAAATTCAAGGGCGTTGATGCCTACAGTTACATGGGCTTTTATCGTAACGGTGACGTAAAACCTGGGTGTAGCTGCGATCTATGGCGGGTGTCATGGCGTAATCGAGGGGCGCGGAGTGCCTACAATTTTCTATGGATTTTTCCAGGATGGTAACATAACCATCGGGTTAACCGCGACCATGGAGGGGGTGATGATTTCCAGAGCATTCTCACCAAAAATGTTTCCTATATTCTCAAAAATTGTTTTCTATATTTTTAAAAATGATTTCTAAGTATTTTCACTGGGTGTTGAAAATGGGTTTACCAAGTACTTATAGATTTTCAGTCCTACGCCTGATCAACGTATGATCGAAATTCTATAAGAATGAGGATGGACTTGTTGAGACATTAAGTTATAAAAAATATTTTTACAAAACTATTTTGGTAATATTATATAAATTTAAGGTGTTTTAAAAAAAATCTTAACAAAAAAGAGTTTATAGTTGAAAATGATCAAAGAGTAATTTAACTGATAATAAGCATTTTAATAAATTCTAGCTTCATTCGTTTTCGGGGACGAAAAGATTCAAATGGGGAGAAATGTGATAACTCGGATTTCTGGATATCTGATAATTGGATAATTAACTAGTCTTTATTATTGAGATACTGATTTTTACTAGTTGAGCAAATAAAATTCTGATATCTGGATATATAAATTTATTTGATACTATAATAAAAGTTGAATTAAAAATATTTGGAAATGATAAATCTTATGAAAAATTAAAATAAATAAATATATATATATTAACGAGAACCTTATAATATTGAAAATTATAAGCGTATATATATATATATATATATATATATATATTATAATAAGAATACAATGTAATATACATATTATAATTGGGAGGTTATGTTTGAATTTAATATAACAATTATCAAAAGCTATTTAAAAGTTAAATTCTATATTTTAAAGACTTATATATTATATATGTATGTTTATTTATTAATGCGTAATTAAGTTTTAAAATCATTTTGTTTAAAAATTAATATAGGATATAGATATGGTTTGTAAATATGGATAAATATTAAAAACATAAGAATATATATATATATATATATATAATTGATTTTAACATATGTTAATATAAAATAGGAAATATTGAAACATAAGATATACATATATAAAGCTAAATTGAAAATATAAAAATATATAAAACTGAGATAAAATAATATAAAAAAACCTATTTAAACATATATAAACACTTAATAAAATGAAAACTAACATGTGTAACATTTGTATTATGAAGATAATACATGTATAGTTTTTTCAACATAGAATTAGACAAGTGTAAAGGATTTAACATATATTTAAACATTTGTAAGTAAATTAACATGCAAATAATACAAGTGTCAATGGTTTTCAAAAAAAACAAATAAAATAAATAATCAAAGCTGTAACGACCCAGGATTTTTATTGATAATTTAAATGAATTTTTGAATTTAAAATTGTAAAATTGATTATAAATGGCAGCGAGTTTCCCCGATTCAAATAGAAATTATAATAAGTCATATGAATTTGAGAATATGTATATATGTGAATATATATGTATATATTGGATTAGAAATAAAATCTTAAATAAATGGTTTTAAAAATAAATAGAACTAAAAATAAGTACTCATATAAGAATAGAAACAAATATATAAGCTAATATAATAAAAAAATAACAACTTTTAGAATATGTACATCATGTAAAATAAATATCTATCAAACATAAAACAAAGCAAACAAATGAAAATGTAAATACATAAGCATATAAAACAAGGCAATATAAAACAAGACAAAAGAAAAATACAAGTATGCAGGAAAGAAGCAATCTGGGGAAGCAAGCTACATCATCTCAACCTATAAACAAATAAAAGCAAATACATTTAAGTAAGCAAAACAAAGTATTTTTTTTTACATAAGTAACAAAGCAAAGCATAAGCAAATAAAGGAAGTATGTAGGCTGTAAACAATCAAGTATGAACACAAAGAAAACAAAAGAGATAAATAGGCAGCCTGTAGAGTTTAATGTGCTAGGCAAAAACAAGAAAGGTAAGGTTGTAAACACACAACAGTACTTGGCAATTAATGCAAGTTTCTCTAGCCATAACTAAAAATACTTCAGCCATGCCTTAGTACAAAACAAATCAATGTTCACACTATTGTACTAGAAAATATTATCAACCTGCACACTGTTTATATTTTTATATATATACATCAAACTCTCGTTTTAGTTCGTCCATCATAAATGAAAGAAAAAAATGAATGAAGTAAACAAAACTAAAACAAAACATAACAATACAAATCAACTCAACAAAGCAGATTCAAGAAAAAGAAGAAGCTGTAGTTCATCAAAACCCAAAAGCAACTCTCTGCTTCAAAATTTTAAAAAGGTGAGTAACTCAATCCAGTTTTCTATGTTAATTGAAGTGCCTATGAGTAGCAATTAGTTTTTCCTACTTGAAAATATGTTGCATTGGCTCTGTGTATCTATGTTTGTTCATCTCTCTGCTTAGTTCCAGAGTATCAGATCACCAAGAAAAATTCCATTTCTTCCTCTCTGATCAATGTTAAGCCTTGCTTCTAAAAACAAAAATGTATGTTTTAGTTTGGGTTGCCATCTAAAAATAGTTGCATAACATAAAAATGCATATAGAATGAAAGCTCAAGTTTTTAAAGTGAAGGACTTTGTTTCTGAAAATTTCCAGTATCACAAAACATTGATTCAAGAACAAGAATTGAATTCCTAGACCAAACTATGATTTTTAAAACCAAAACGAAGATGTTTAGTTTGGTAATTTGAGAGCAATTTGAATTTGAACCAAAACTGCATTTTTACAAATTTCTAGTGAATTAATCAATGTAAAAGGTTGAAATTTGAATTGAAGCAAGTTTGAGCACCTATGATTTCGAAAAAATTATCAAAAATTTATTCTATTGAGTAAAGTTTCGAAACGAGATCAACGTAGGGTTTAAGGTCAAGATGGTAATGGGTGGGTTCTCGTGATTGTTGTGTGGTCTCGGGTGATGTGGGGAAGATCGGTGGTGGGGGAATATGTTCGTGGGTGTCTGGGACAGATGTAGGCGCGGCGGCGAGTTCGTCAGTGGCTGGAGGTGACGGCGAATGGGGATTTCTTTTCGATGGTTTGAGTTACAGGCATTGACAAATGGCTAAATTTCGATCCTCGGTTCGTTTTGATGTTTTGGGTGGTTAGATGAATTGTGCTGGTCATTGATGACCTGTGGACAGTGGCGACGATGATCAAGGCGTCGACGATGATCTGCGCACGTGCACGGCGTTGATGTCGTTCCTGGAAATTTCTGGGTGTTGACGACGCGAGTTAATGCTCGAGTATGATGTGGGGTTTCTTCGAGGCGAACCCTGGGTGCGTGGGTTTGTTTGCACGTGTTATTGCTGTTGTAGCTTGAACGTAAATAAAAAAAAATAAAGAATGGAAGAAAGGATAAAGAGAGGAAGAAGGTAGGGGAGAACTCGGGGGAAACGAGGAAGAACCGCATGCTTTTCTCGAAGTAAACTGCAGGGAAACTCGGGTCAAATTCTTGTTCCAGTTTTTACCTGGAAACATGTTTCTCTGTTTTGAAAATTTTAAACTAAATTTAAATTCATCAAGCAAAGTTTTAAACGGAGTTTAATCTAAAATGTAAATAGAAGAAAAAAAATTTCTAGTTGAATTGAAATTTAGTTTGAAGATAAATAAAAGTTTAAAATTCCATTTGTTTTAATAAATTTAAAATGATTAATGGTATTGAAGAAAATTGGAAATCAAAATAGAATTGAATTCGGAAATAAAGTTTAAACAAGTTAAATTTAAAAGTAGAACCTGAAATGAGTTTCAAATCAGATCTTAAGATTTTGAAAAATATAATTACTTAGAGAAGTAATTAATTAATAATTACTGAATGTAATTTAATTAATGATGATTAAGAATTTGAGTTAATGAATAAATTTAAGGATTAACTAATAATGGCAATTAATTAAGATAATTCCATAATTATAGATTAATTGATTCATTGATTGAAATGATTAGCTAATAATTAAGGATTAACTAATAAAAGTTTGAATGATGATTGTTATCTATTGATTGTTAAAATAGACATTATGCGCCGTTAGTAAGCGGATGTTATTTATTAAAAACATATACCGCGAATATTTCATAAACAGTGAAATTGGTATTATATATAATAGCAATATATATATATATTGGCATATGTATATATTGCAGTTATTGATTTCCTGCATTATATAGCGATGAGACCCTATTGCGCCGTCTATTAAGCGGATAATATTTTAAATCCCATATACTGCGATAATTTCGTACTGGAACGAAATTGGTATTGTGCTAATGTTTGTGGATGCAGGAAAACAGGTTCGAGGGATCCAACTGGATTCCTCAACAGTATTTATTTGATTTCAGATATTTTCATATTTGATGGACTATCATATCGATATATGATATCGTTGTTGTCGTGATTGACTATTTGGTATGTAGCATCATTGGACCAAATTTTGGAATTTTAAAGTGATTTTCAAGTGATTTTTGAAAATATACTATTTTTGGAATTGATTCATTTTAAATAAATAAACGACATAATTTTAATGTTATAAAAATTATGGTTTTTTGAGAAATATAGTTAAAGGTTGATTTTTGAAAATATGAGGCTAATGATTTTATAAAATAGTTAAATTTGGATTTTTGGGTTTATTGTAAAAAGTTTAAAAATAGGATTTATAAGATTTGATTATTTTATAAATCAAAATGGTGAAATTATAAAGGGGATTAAAGATGTTTTAAAATAATAATATAAATTGATTTATATAAAAGATTTATAAATTGATAATTTATAAATTAAAATATTTGAATTATAAAACGAGTTTTTATAAGTGTTAGAATGAATTGTGAATAAATTTCGTAAATGAATGAAATTTATAGAATTATAAACGGTAAAGTTATAAATGGAATTTTATAAGCAGTAGGTTTATAAAATTTGTAAAGTTATTTGAAGAATAGATTTGGGTAAATTAATGAATCTTATAAGTTATAAGATTTATAATTTGGGAAGTTTAAAAGAACGATTTTGTAAAATAATCGTTTTATAAGCATTTAACTTATAATATGAACCTTTGGTTTATAATTGAGTTATAAAGTGAATAGGTTAATAAAGGAGATTTTTAAAGGAAGTAGTTATAAAATAAATAGAAATGGAATTTATAAACGTTGTTTTATAAATCCGCAAACGACTTATTTTGATAAGTAAATTGTTGTAACTTATTAATGGAGTTATATTCACGTTTTAGACAGTGAATAATCCTTTAAAATAAAATGTATAGAAATGATGAAAGTGTTAACGTAGTATATTCACGTTTTTGAATAGTGAATAATATGTTAAAGAAATTGTTTTGAATGTGATGTTTTAAATAGAATTAAAACGATCTAACGATGTTTTCAAAACGTGTTGAGATTCGAAGCCATAGATTTCAACATTCATTGTTGAAATAGACGTTTTCGAGAAATAGAAGGAAATGGTGGACTATAACACTGTTGTTATAGTAAATGATTTCCGAAAGGAAATGTTTTGTATAGTAATGGGATTTATATATCTATTTTAATTTTGAATCCCTATACTAGTGATTTTGGGTTGTCGTAACAATGTTTTACGCAACATTCGTTTTGACCCAAATAAATATGGTTAAGAGAATGATTTTCTTAAAGAATGAAATATATACTTAATCTCGATTTAAGTATATTGAATATTTTCCAAGTGTTGAAAATAAATAGATTTGTGAATTACTTATTAATAAATAAGTACGGAAATGTTTTCCAATATAAAGTGAATATTTTGAGAATTTATCTTTTTGAAGATAAATTGAAAATGAATAATTGAAATCGTTTATTCATAAATATTTTGAAATATAAATTCATTATGGAATATATAAATGAAAAGGGGAATTTGTTTAAAAATAAATATTGATTTATTTTTGAAGTGTGAAAATTATATATCTTGTAAAGATATTTTTAGGAAATGAATAATTTGGAAAATTATTTGGAATCTGGTGATGTCGTGCATATCCATTGATAGTTCAATAACCGACTATCAATATTTACCTTTGAAAGGTATTTGTTGTGATTTGTTGAATTTGAATGCCACACTTATTTTTGAATAAGCGCTCACTATTCGGGTTAGCCGGGAAAGGACCTTGGGGTCGTATAACCCATTCTGAATATGTGATACGTCGTTATGAATTGCATTTGATGACCGGTGTTGAAGACCGGGTATTTGCGAGAGCGATAGGATGACCTGTCGATTGACTCTGCACCGAGTTGCTCCGGTATAGAGTTCTCCATATGTGATGGGGAATCCGATCAGGATTGTGGATATCCGGATTGCAAGGACTTCTTTGTAAGTGCCTTCGGTTCTGTTCGAGCCCGGAACAGACTTGTATGGATTGTATGTCTGACATTACAAATTGAGATATAAAGCTGATTTCTTTCAAATATATTTCTGTTGGTGGCGGAGAATTTATTCTCTTAGCTTAACACCCTTCTCTGAGACGTACGAGCTCAGAGGTTATGTAGTTGATGGTTATCAGCAATATATTCCCAATTTGGTAATGTGACATGCTGAGTGTTGCTGTGAAATGATCATTGTGTTGATCATTTGTGATAGGATCATTTATTTGATCGTTTATCTTTGTGATCATTTCTATGATCATTTGTTGACCCAAAGCACAGCTTTTGTATAAAGCGTGTTTTTGTGGACGTGACTTCGTCGAGCCTCACACCCCGGAATGGTCAAAACAGGAAAGATGCGGCAAGGTTATGAGGGGTAGCTCCCTTTAGGGTATGTGCATTTCCTTCTGGAAAAGGGTGGTATCATGGTATGGAGCCCAGATGCTTACTCATGTTGAAACACTTTATTTATTATGGTGTGATGTTGATTTCGAGCGCTCGGTTAAAGGTCCCAAAGGACCGGGGGATGGCATACTCGTGTAGTAGTTACCTAGTGTTAACGCTAAAAATTTAAACGCTAACACCCTGGTGTATAAGATGTGATTGTGAAAGCACCACCCGTTTGTACGGGAAACAGGAATAAGCAGAAAGTATGTAGAAAAACGGTAAGAGACACAGTATTTATAGTGGTTCGGCTTATAATCCAGCCTACGTCCACTTTAATCTTTTCATCACTAGTTTGATTACAATTCTTTACAAGATCTTTCAATTACAACACACTTCAAGTGATAGGATATGTGAAACAAGTAGCTCAAGCTTTGATGTTGACAATCATCTTCAAATCCATGGTGAATGTGGATGATTCCTTCATGGAGTTCCTTTAGAAGTTTGTTGGATCTAAAAAGCTTTGAAGTCGTCTGGAATTTGGCAGAGTAATGGCGCTTGAAGAAAATGAGCCCCCCCCACCAAAGTCCTTTTTCTCGTTCAAGTTAGGGCTGTATTTATAGGTTTTTATCGGAGTTTGGTCGTAGGTCGTGACCGACCTAAGTAAGGTCGTAGGTCGCAGTCGACCTAGAAAGCTCTGGCCCTCCTTCCATAAGAACATACGTGCTGATTCGTACAAGTCCAAGGTCGTGAACGACCTATCTCCAGCGGCATGCAAAAAGGCGGCTCCTTTGTTCACACAGATAGGTCGAGAGCGACTTATCCTAGGTCGTTAACGACCTATCATAGGTCGTGGGAACTTTCCTGTAATCAAAGTACTTCGTTAGGTCGTTGGACAGTATCTTTATCTCCAAGTGCTAGGTCGTCTTCGACCTAAAGTAGGTCGTAGGTGGGTAACGACCTAGGGGATGGAACCTGACCTATCTCAATTGTGCTTGGTTCTCTTCTCAGCGAGTTGATAGGTCGCGTACGACTTATTATAGGTCGTAAGTCGGCTGAGACTTAGGTCGCTGAGATCACTTCGTCCTTAGGTCGGTAGGCTATGGCTTTCTTTAGGTCGCATATGATTTAGGTCGCTGATCCTCTTAAGTCGTTAGGTCGTGGAGCTCTTAAACCACTAGGTCGCGGGCTCCCTTAGGTCGCTGAGAGTTGTTAGGTCGTGGCATTCCTTAGGTTGCTGAGAACCGCTAGGTCGCGGCCTTTATTAGGTCGTAGCTTCTTGTTAGGTCGCGAGGCATTTTTAGGTCGTAACACTTTAGGTCGCTTCTTCAATTTGGTCACTAGGTCGGCAATTCTCTGAGTCGTTAAACTTGGTCACGTCTTAGGTCGCTAACGAAGAGGAGTTAACATTTGCCCCTCGAAGTATACGCCTAGGTCGTAGGTCGTGTACTTCGATCTTCTTAACTCGCGCTCTGATGAGTTGTTAGGTCGCAAGCGACCTATTGAGGAACTAGGTCGTGTGTGACGATCCACTTTCTACTCCTCTGGGGTATAAATAGCCTAGGTCGTTCCTTCTTCATTTCATCTGTTTTAACACCTCATTCTGCCATTAACAGCATCTCGCGATCTTGGAAAGCAAACCAGAGTTCAATCATCCACCGATTCGACCTCGCCATTACATTGTGTAAGTATACCTGATCTCTATCCACCCCACGATCATCACCGAACCAGGAATTTCTCATCTCCGAATCTCATAGCAATTTCGTGTGTCGTTTTTCGTCTTTTGAGTCAAGTTGTGGTCGATTTTGATCGCCATTAGTTGTGATTCATGAAAGCACAGTGTTGAGTTGAATTAGTGATTGATCGGAGATGCTTTCAATCGCCTCTTGGATGATTCGATGGTACGTAGGAATGACGGACCTCTCGAAGAGGATGATGGATTTCATCGTGAGTGATAATGGGTTATTGGGTCATAGTTCATCGGGATGGTGTGATATTGCGTGGAGAGGGAGTTGGTGATTTAGAAGATCTGAACGACTTAAGGATCCTTCAAATCTGCGACTTAACTCCTAGGTCGCGCTGAGATTCAAACGACCTAGGACTTAACAAATTTGCACATGAATTTCAAGCAGGACGACCTAAAAATTGAACAACCTAATCTTTTTTGCGGCATAAGCCGTAGGTCGCAACCAAACTTGGACTATGGGAAATCTGCACTGCCTTGAACCTTTTAACTTGCACAGCGCGACCTAATGAACCCCGACCTATGCTAGGTCGCTGGACGACCTATGACTTATGAAATTCCGAGATGACTTGGTTGAATTGAACTGGATTGTTTAATCTCAAATTCTGTTGCACTTTGTTGTAGATTATCTCTCATGCTAATAACCTGTTAAACATGACATTTGCAGAAAACCGGGACGAATATACTGCCATTGACTGCCCACATCAAATGACAGATTAGTTGATAAAGAATAATTAACTTAAATGAACTGTGTGAATGAAATGTTGTGAACCAATGAACTCAAGTGAAGTGCTAAAGCAAAACTTAAAATATCCAGTTAAAGCTGATTCGTTTGCATTAACACAATACTTGAGCGTTATATCAACAGGTCTTGGAATTTCATAGCTGACTAACTGTCAACCAACTTAATTTCAGTTATGTTTGAATTCCTCTTGTTGTTGTTTTTTTTTTTTTTTTTTTTTTTTTTTAGTTCCGCACAACACTTCACACTTTTAGGAAACGTGCACCTTCATATTTGAATATCCAGTTGCTTGTGTAGAATGACTTCTCAATTAGAAGAAGCAGGACAAACTGGGGAGATTTTTCCAGTTGCTAACCGATTGATCGATCCCCCAGAGAGAATGCCAACCACTCTGAACCACAAGGCCTTTCGCCAATTATGCATCCAGTTTGGCATCGCCGAAGCAGATGCTCTACTTCCCGGACCTAATGACTTTGCTGACCAACCACCTCACGGTTTTGTTGCCGTTAATCGCCAAATGTGCTCAAGCGGAGCGATTCCTCCTTTTAACGAATTTCTTCGACAAACCCTTCTTCGGTTAGCTATATCTCCCTTTCAACTGCACCCCAATGGTTATGCCATCTTGATGGGGTTGGGCGTGCTATTCAGGAAGACGCTTGATCGCCTCCCTAGCTTTGAGGAAATCTGCTATTTATGCACATTTGCGAAAAATAAAGACCATCCTTCTATCATTCTTGTGAGAGGTGCGAGAAATCGCAAACTCATTTTAGATTTGCCCGAGAGTGCACACGGGTTTTTGACTCAGTTCTTTTATGCTCGTTGCCCTCCAGGTTTTTATGCCATCTGGAGAATAGGAAGTAAGACTAGTGTTTCCATTTTTTTCGTTTTTGAAACTTTTTCCGAGATCCGAACTTTCAGTTGCTAACTTCATTCTTTGCTCTTTTCAGCACTTCCCCTCCCTTCTAGAGATCCGATTCATAAACAAGTTTTCGAGAGGTTGAGTGCCGTGGCTGCGGAAGAAAGGAGCATAAAATTTCTGCTGAAGGATGAATTTTTACACCAATACGGGCTTCTACATGCTTCTCGTTCTACGCATGCTCATGAAGTTCCAACAGAAGTTCCCGATTCCCCGACGAAAACTCCTGACGCCCCGGTTACTGTCGAACAACTCGCATCAAAAGAGTCTAATATTGAAGCTTCATTGGTGAAGTGTTCCACTTCTACCGACATTATGGGGTCATCCAGTAAGACGGTGCTTGCCCCGATCGAGGAAGAAGAAGAACCTTCACAGTCTCTCGGGGGATTAGCTGATGTAGGAATTGAGAAAACAAGTCCCACCAAGCATGATGGTGACGATGTTTATGAGGGGTTGAGTGACATAATAGTGACTTCGCAGGAGCTTTTTAGAGATGACGTATCTAAAATTATCTCTCCTGTAATTGAGGCGACGTCTCTTCTTCGACAAACGCCAACACAAACATCAACTCCTCATACCCAAGCTATCATCACCTCTACACCAAAGAGTGGTTTGTAGCTTAATGCGTGTAGTTTGCACATCACACAACACTTAGGATTTTTTGGCATTTGTTCACATTTAACTTCTTTTCTCTGGTAGTTTTTAAGACTTGTTATTTTTGCCTTTCAGATTCCTCTATGGGGCGCAGCGGTAGCGGTTCTTATTACAAAGACTTTCGACGCTATGGAGGGCGTGGCAGCTATGATTACAAGCAATACTATACCGATTCCAGAGAGACCAATGAGCAGAGAGCTGCGCGAAAAGCTGAAGAGAGGAGAAGGTATGAAGAACGTCATGAGGGAGCGGGCACGCGACATGAATCCTTCCCAAGGGATGATGACTCCCATAAACGTAAAACGCACGATGATAGGGGGAAGAGCCATATTGAGGATTCGAGAAAGCGGACCAAACTTGGCGAGGAGCACGTGCCCGTGACATCTGAGAGACCTGGTGCCTCAGTTTCTATTGACATCCCTTCCGAATCTCCTGCTCTTGAAGGAAGTGCCATCCAAACACTTCTCAACAGGCCTTCATACCACGTTGAAAGGGGGCCCCCGACTTTGCAGAGCCGATTCCCGAACTGGTGTTTGAGGGGGGTACGCTTCGACCTTGATTTGGTCCCCATCGACAAAGAAGCTATGTACAGAAATCTCGATGCTGTCAAGCTTGATATTGATAGAATGTCTGGATGGCAAAAGCTGGTTGATGAACTTCAGAGAGTTAATCGGGCTAACATCGAAGCAATGCTGACCATGGAAAATGACAAATCAGAATGGCAGAAGATTCTTGATCAACACAACGCTGAGATGAAGGAGATAGCCGAATACAATGAAAAACTCGAAGCTGAAGTAAAGCAGCTCAAAGATGATCTTGCCTCTTCTACTAATACTTACACCCAAAGAGAAGAGGTATTGCAAAAACAAGTGCGAGATGCGCACGCCAGCCAGAGGGACGCTGAAGCTAAAGCTGAGAGGTTGGAACAAGCTGTAGAGAACCACCGCACTGATGTCACCCAGCTGCAGAATAAACTGAGCGCCCGGGACATGGAGATTGGAGCGCTAAAAGCCCAACTTGCACAGACCGAAAAAGATCGAGATGAGGCCATGGCTGGCAAAATTGCAGCCGAAGAAACTGCTCAGACCATGGAAAACGATATCAATTCGACTTTATTCGATTTTTATTTACATTGTGTCTTGGGACGCGGCAGCCTCTCTTTTCTTGGTCCTAAGTATGAAATCACCCTGGCCGAGGTGTGGGAAGCTGCTCTTAACATGTTTAAAGACGCCGGGTATGGCGATGAAGATTTTGAGGCGCGTTACCTGGATGAGGGAGCTCGCGCTGCTCTTGCGAAGGGGCGAGAGCAACTTGCCAGGATGAGAACTGGAATGGCGGAAGAGGAACGTTCTGGAAAGGAATTAACGCTTACTTCCTCTGTCCAACCTCCAGTTTCTCCTGTGGTTGACATCACGGGTTCTAGCTCCTCTACTCCGTCTGCAACTAAGACAGTAACTGAAACTACAAGTGCACAAGGCGGGGATGAAGGTGGTGAAAGCAACGAAGCACAGCGATATGAAGTCAGCCTCAGAGATCCAACTTCCCCAGGTAAACTTGACACCGGACCAGCCCAAGTGGTGAACTGCTCGTTCGCTCCTTGTGAACTTGACGATCTTCTTGATTATTTTTCGAATGTCAATGAATTCCCGACTTTTGATTATTCCTCAAATGTTAATGAATTCCCGACTTTTGACGAGCCGTCATCCCCTCTCTTTTCGAAAGATACTGATATTTTAAGTTTTTTCTCCTTTGTAGAGAAAGCACCGAGTCAAACTCAAGCTTCTTCTCCCCCGGTGATCCTTCCTCCATCTCTTCAAGTAGCGCCTCCTTCTGCCTCGCAACCTGGGTCACAAGAAGAGCAAATAGAAGCTCTCCATGGCCTGGATGATCCCGTTGCTTCGCAAGAGCAAAAAGATGAGGGACTTGAGGGAGGTGACATATCTCCGGAGCGGACTCCTTCTGACGATATAACTTTATCTAAACTTGCCACTCCAGGAAGTGAGTCTTCCTCAAAGAGGAGAAGGAAGCAAGGAGCATCAAGGAGGAGAGGGAAGATAATCACTGCCACTGAAGAGGAGCCAGAAGTTGGGCCAGCTGCGCCTACCTCTCCTTCCTCCCTTATACCCACTGGTCGACCTGAAAAGCTGATCATTCGGCCGGGTAAAGGGTCTAAAGGCAGCAAAAAGAAGTGAAGATCTTCAGTTTCTAGTTTTTTTTTTTTTGTGTTTTGCATGTACTGGCCGAGAATTGTGCGGGTACCGGCCCCCGCTTTTCTTTATTTTGAAACCTGTACCTGCATTGTAATTGAATAAAATGATTCCTCGTTTGTACAAACTTTTGTTTGAATTAAAGAATACATTTGTTATTTGTTTTGGCATGAGTTCATTTGATATTGCAGCGAGCTTATGGTATGTTACTTGAGCGTTACCTTTTGCTGGTTTAGTTATACCATATTGTGTGTAATTATACTATATTGCCCCCATTCCATAAGTATGCTGCAATATTCTATACCTCGAGGGGACTTACACTCTTATTTGCTAAAGAATAATTATTTTATTCTTTAAAGAAAATTTTATAGAGTACAACTCCCTTCGTATAAGTTTTTACGCTTGGTCGTTCGAAGAAATCACTTTTTTCTTTTGCTTATGTGCATATCTCATCAAGTGAATTCCTCTATGTGGTAAAGCGGACCTCTGAAAGGTACTTTAACTTCTTTTCTTTTTACGATCATTTCCCACAGTAGGCAAATTACTTTTCCTTTGAAAGTTAAAGTACGCTTTTGATGAGGATTTTTTTTTTTTATAGAAAGTTGTACCTCTGAGGAGGGATTTTTTCACGTTTCAACACTTGGAAGTTTTATTTCAATCTCGGTGAAACGTGTACCTCCAAAGAGTTATGCTTTAGAAATCCTTTTCACGTTTCAACACTTGGAAGTTTTATTTCAATCTCGGTGAAACGTGGGTTTCCAAAGAGGTCTTTTTTCTTAATTGTGTTCCCGGGAGGGGGTTGTACCTCTGAGGAGGGATTTCTCACGTTCCAACACTTGGAAGTTTTATTTCAATCTTGGTGAAACGTGTACCCCCAAAGAGTTGTGCCTTTGAAGAAAGCCTTTTCACGTTTCAACACTTGGAAGTTTTATTTCAATCTCGGTGAAACGTGTGCTTTCAAGAAGGTCTTTGTTTTTACATTTCAACTTTGGTGAAGTGAAATTCCGAAGAGCGGCTGCTACACTTCAACTCCTGGCGAAATGGGCCTCCGAAGAGGGCTTTTATTTTGTTTACATTTCAACTCTGGTGAAGTGAAATCCCGAAGAGCGGTTATAACACTTCAACTCCTGGTGAAATGGGCCTCCGAAGAGGGCTTTTATTTTGTTTACATTTCAACTCTGGTGAAGTGAAATCCCGAAGAGCGGTTATAACACTTCAACTCCTGGTGAAATGGGCCTCCGAAGAGGGCTTTTATTTTGTTTACATTTCAACTCTGGTGAAGTGAAATCCCGAAGAGCGGTTATAACACTTCAACTCCTGGTGAAATGGGCCTCCGAAGAGGGCTTTTATTTTGTTTACATTTCAACTCTGGTGAAGTGAAATCCCGAAGAGCGGTTATAACACTTCAACTCCTGGTGAAATGTGCCTCAGAGAGGGTTTTCATCGCCTGGAAGTTACTCTCTCATGGTTGGAGGGTCATGACTCCTCCAATCTTTTTTGTTGAGTAGAGAACTTTCTTTTTTGTGGCATATGACCCATTAGAGGTCTTTTATTATCCGAAGAGTTGTGCCTCCGAAGAGGACTTGTGGCGCTGATGGTAGCTTTGGTTGTTCCTCTGTTCACTTGCTTATGCCTTTTCAGCGATCCCTTTTTTTTTTTTTTTCACAAGTGGCTTGTTTGATCCAAGGAAGTGTACTTCATTGCCAGGCAAATTCGTGAGAACGGGCACTAGCTTCCTAATTGGATGTTTGTTTGTTTAAACAATCTCAATTTATCAGCAAGGGCTCGTTCGAAGAAATCATTAGCCGTTCAATTGAAGCATTTCCTATCTAGGATTTGAATTCGGGGTCTTTGTGACTTGAAATTTGTTTGTTGAATGATGGTGAGAATCGCTCGGTCTTATTATGCGCAAGTTTTATCTCCACTGTCTGCAAAAATTTAAATCGATATTTCAGCAATACATTTTGTGTATTTTTATATCGAAAACAAAGCAAACATATAATGATAATAAGGAACACAAGATTTATAGTGGTTCGGCCATGAAATTGGGCCTACATCCACTTTATATTCTTTCATTATTTACTTGCATCAGTTTCACAATTGCTTTCAATTACAGGAATCATACATTCATAATTCTTTTTACAATGTTTCAACAAAATTTTCAAGTAAAGTATGGACGCAAGTGATTGCTGTTCCATGCCCTTGGAATTTGATCTCCATCAACTGTGGTAAGCTTGAATGTGCCGTCAAGAAGTTTCTGACCTATCACATACGGTCCTTCCCAATTTGGCCCAAACACACCTGTCGCAGTCATAATTCTTTTTAGGACTAGATCTCCAATTTCAAAGCTGCGTTGACGAACTTTGGAATTGAAATGTCTGGCTATCCTTTGCTGATGAGCTGCAACTCTGAGGTTAGCTTCATCTCTTTTTTCATCAAGGAGATCCAGCGCTTCAAGTTGCAGCTTTTCATTTTCTGCTTGATTGAAATGGATTCTTCTGTGTGAAGGGACCTCTGTTTCAACCGGGATCATTGCTTCCGATCCGTATGCTAACGAAAAAGGAGTATGCCCAGTTGCAGTTTTGTGAGTAGTTCTGTATGCCCATAGTGCAAGTGGTAGTTTATCGACCCAACCACCTTTTGCTCTTTCGAGTTGCTTTTTGATGGTTGATTTGATGATCTTGTTCACTGCTTCCACTTGCCCGTTTGCCTGCGGATGAGCTACTGCCGAAAAGCTTTTCTGGATTTTGAATCGTTTGCAAAAATCCTGGAATTCCTCACTTTCAAACTGAGTACCATTGTCTGTGATTATTTTTTGAGGCACACCGTATCTGCAAATGATATTCTTGGTCACAAAGCTTATCACTTTCTTAGAAGTGATAGTAGCCAATGGTTCAGCTTCAGCCCACTTAGTAAAATAATCAACCGCAACAATAGCATATTTAATCCCTGATTTAGCGGTTGGTAGCGGCCCAATGAGATCCATTCCCCAAATTGCAAATGGCCATGGACTGATCATCTGTGTGAGTTCGGTAGAAGGTGCTCTAGGAATTTTGGCATATCTTTGGCACTTGTCACATTTTCGGGAGTAATCTGCGGCATCCCGATTAATTTCTGGCCAAAAATATCCGTATCGGAGAATTTTCTTAGCTAATGTTTGACCACCTGAATGATCACCGCATTCTCCTCCATGCACTTCAGTTAGGATTGTTTTGGACTCTTCCCGGGATACACATCGAAGCAATGGCATTGAGAATCCTCGTCTGTATAATTGACCATCCTGGACTATATATCGAGAAGCTTTTCTCAGTAGCTTTTGTCGTTCTTTAGAGTTTTCTGGTAAAGAGCCATTGAGTAGATACTTTGTTATTGGAGTCATCCATGATTCTTGCTCTTGCGACATACTCATAACCCAATCGATATCCATTTCATCAATGCTCGGATTTGACAAAACTTCCACTGGAACTAACCCTAAGGATTGGGCTTCGCCAGAACTTGAGTATTTTGCGAGAGAATCTGCTTTCATGTTTTCTTCTCGAGGAATATGACTTATCGTGTAATGGTCGAATTCACATAAAAGTTCCCAAGCCTTTGACACATAAGCGGGCAGATTTCCTCCTTTCGTTTGAAACTCCTTCTTGACTTGACATACTATAAGCTGCGAATCACTGAAGATCTGTAACGCTCGAATGTTTAGTTCTTTAGCAATTTTCAAACCAGCGATCAGAGCTTCATATTCTGCTTCATTGTTTGTTGAAGGAAATTCTAATCTTAGCGCATAGCATAATGACCGGCCTTCAGGAGTTTCAAGAACAATTCCAGCACCTGAACAGTAATCATTTCTTGCGCCATCTACAAATAATTTCCATTGGGTTGGGGAGTTCTTGATTGTTTCTTCCTCGCTGTTACCCTTGTCTGTAAATTCTGCAATAAAATCTGCCAAAGCTTGTCCGTTGATCGCTTTCCTAGGATGATAAGTGATGTCATATTGGCTCAATTCAATATTCCACTTTAAAAGGCGGCCCGAAGTCTCAGGGCGAAACAAGACTTGCTTTAAAGGTTGATCAGTGAGGACTTTGATAGGATGAGCCTGGAAATATTGCCTCAACTTTCTTGAGGCAATCAATAGACAATAGGCGAGTTTTTCCAACTTGGAGTAATTCATTTCTGCCCCAGTGAGTCTTTTGCTGATATAGTAAACTGGATGTTGAATCCTTTTGTCTTCCCGTACCAGCGCCGCACTTAAAGCATGAGATGAAACTGCCAAGTATATAAGAAGATCCTCGCCATCGCCGGGCCTGGAAAGTATTGGAGGCGTTTCCATATGTTGAATCAATTCTTCAAAAGCTTTCTGGCATTCGGGAGCCCAGTCAAAGTTTTTCTTTCCTTTCTTTAGAGCGTCGAAGAATGGAATGCATTTATCAGTAGCTTTGGATATGAACCGACTTAAGGCGGCAATTTTTCCATTGAGACTTTGCAATTCCCTCTTTGTTTTAGGAGCTTTGACTTCTTTTAGAGCAGTGATTTGAGCTGGACTAGCTTCAATGCCCCTAGCGCTCACGATGAAACCCAAGAACTTCCCAGATTCTACCCCGAAAGAACATTTTAAAGGGTTAAGCTTCATTCCGTATCTTCGGAGAATTGCGAACATTTCTGCTAAGTGTTCGATGTGATCCACTGCTTTCTTAGATTTTACTAGCATGTCATCAACGTAAACTTCCATAGTCTTTCCCAACTGCGGTTTGAACATAGCATTAACCAGTCTTTGGTATGTTGCCCCCGCATTCTTCAACCCAAAGGGCATAACTCTGTAACAGTAAAGACCGACATCGGTGATAAAGCTTGTGTCCTCCTGATCTGGCTCATGCATCATGATCTGATTATATCCGGAGTAGGCATCCATAAAAGACAACAATTCATGACCCGCTGTTCCATCTACCAGTTGATCGATCCTGGGTAATGGGAAGCAGTCTTTGGGACAGGCCTTGTTTAGATCTGAAAAGTCGATGCACACTCTCCATTTACCATTGGCTTTCTTAACTAGCACTGGATTTGAAACCCAATTTGGATAGGTAGATTCTCTGATGAAATTATTCTCCATGAGCCGGTCAACTTCCTCTTTCAATGCTGTCGACCTTTCTAGACCTTGGATTCTTCTTTTCTGCTTTACTGGCGTGAACTTTGGGTCAGTATTCAGAGCATGTACCGCAACTTCTGGGGATATTCCGCACATATCGGCATGGGTCCAAGCGAAAACATCCAGGTTTGCTTTCAAAAAAGATATCAAGGCATTCTGAACTGACACACTAAGTTGTGAACCCACATTCAGCACCTTGTTTGGGTCCTTCAGATCAACGGGCACCGGTATCGTTGTTTCTGCTGGTACCACCCTACTCTCCCCCGCACTGGCCTTTCTAGGATCCATCACTTTTCGTGCCCCGCTATGCTCGCCAGTGCAGGGTCCGCCCTGTAGTTGCTATAGGGTTGGTGTTTTGATGCGGATTGGGGTTGCCGCATCTTTCCCCATTTCTCTCTTCCTTGTTTCTCGCAGCTCTGTCATATAACATTCTCGCCCAGCGTTCTGGTCTCCTTTAATAACTCCTACCCCATTGTCTGTAGGGAATTTAATAGTAAGACACCATGGGGCAAGGACAGCTTTGAATGCAGCAAGAATAGGTCGACCAAAGAAAGCATTATAAGCAGAAAATTCATCTACTATCACAAAAGTCTGCTTGCGAACTACTTTTCTTTCTCCTTCTCCGAGTTCCACAAGCAAGTCAATGGTTCCTACTGGTTGCTTTGGCTCCCCAGTGAAGCCAACAATCTTCTGAGATGAGGCTTGCACATCCGCCATCGGGATTCTCATCTGGTCAAACGTTTTCTTGAAGAGGATGTTGCAAGATGCGCCGCAATCAATAAGAACTCTTCTGACAATAGCCGGTCCAATACCGGCCGAGATGACTAACGGGTCCAAAGTAGGGGCCTCAATGCCCGTGGAATCTCTAGCCCTGAACACAATATCATCATTAAAAGTCCTTTGTTGTTTCAGGGGTGTAGAGTCCTCTAAAACAAAGACATTCTCTTCAGTTGGCATATGTTTCAGAGCTCGAGTGTACCTCTCCATTTCACCCCAGCTTCTGCCTGCTGGGTGGGGTCCTCCTGTGATGACATTAATAACTGGCCTTCCAGATTCATGTCCTGCGGCCTTCTCATTTGTCCTGGGCTGATGAGCAAGAGCTTGTTGCCCCTGACTTGACGAAGCAGGATCATTACAGCTCTTCTTCACAAATTGCTGCAGCTTATTTTCTCTTAGCAATTCTTCGATTATATTTTTCAATTGACGGCAGTCGTCTGTGTCATGACCAGGCTGATTATGGAAGCGACAGAACTTCCCACTTTGTACAGCTTTTCTTCCGGTTCTGAGAACAGGAGGTTTGGGATACTCAAAAGAATCTTTTGTAGCCAGGTAGATGCGCTCTGGTGTTTCTAACAAAGGAGTATATTCTGATGCGCTCTGGTGTTTCTAACAAAGGAGTATATTCTGTCCCACAGATTCATTCTTACGTGGCGCAGCAGTGTTGTCTTCAGCTTTCTCTACTGTTGCCTTTGCCGGGACAGGACGGCTTTCCAAACGCATGAATTCATCCGCCTTTTTGTAGAACTTTTCCAGAGAATTTGGCTCCTTCATGTTCAGCCACTTTCCGAATTCACTTGACTTATCGATAGCTCTCATCAAATAGGTCAAGACCATGCGGGGTTCTGCATTATCCACCTCAGCTAACGCTATATTAAAGCGATTTAAAAAAGACTTGATAGTTTCCCCCGGATTCTGTTCCAAACCGGATAACGACATGATGTCTTTTGCCTTTGAAGCATATAGCCTAAACTGCTCTTTAAATTTCCTGGTTAGGTCTGAAAACTGATCGATGGACCGGACAGGTAGTTTTGTGAACCAAAGCAGAGCTACCCCTTCCAAATACACAGGAAAATAGCGGCATTTTATCTCGTCAGAAGCTCTGGCACCTGTCATGTGCCAATCATATTTGTACAGGAACTCATTTGGATCACTTGTCCCTTTGTAAGCTGGAATGGTCGGAGGGACGAACTTCCTTGGGAATTCAGCTTTTAGGATCTTTTCAGTAAACGGAGTCTTGCTCGGAGCGAAACCCCACTCTTTCTCATCTTCGACCCTTTGCATACTTTCTTTCATAATCTGTCGAACCATACCAGAAAGATATTCTTCGTCATTCCTATTTCTGGATCCTCCAGCCTCAGGCAATGTCTGTTCAAAGGGGCTAGCAGCCCTTTCGGGAATGTTTCTAGTTTCAGCATCATGGACATTACCGACAAAGTTCCTTTCATTATTCGCAGGTTGACGGTTTGCCCCGAGCAGATCGTTTAACCTATTCAGAATCAGAGCATTCTGAGCATTCTGAGCTTCCAATTGCGCGTTCTGGGCATTTATTTGCTGATTCAACCCAAAGATAGCAGCGTCCAATTCCGCTTTTGAAACTCCAACAGCTGGAGTGGCTTGATTTGGTGTTGGGGAAGTGGAGGTTCCCTCTTGAATGTTTGCAGATCTCACAGATTTACTTTTCCTTCCAGGAGCCATGATTTCGGATAGACTTCTGGTTCTTAAAGAAACTCTATCTACAAATCTTTCTGAAACAATGATGATAGATGTCCTGAGTTCAATTCTCAGTGAAAGCACCAAAATGTTAACGCTAAAAATTTAAACGCTAACACCCTGGTGTATAAGATGTGATTGTGAAAGCACCACCCGTTTGTACGGGAAACAGGAATAAGCAGAAAGTATGTAGAAAAACGGTAAGAGACACAGTATTTATAGTGGTTCGGCTTATAATCCAGCCTACGTCCACTTTAATCTTTTCATCACTAGTTTGATTACAATTCTTTACAAGATCTTTCAATTACAACACACTTCAAGTGATAGGATATGTGAAACAAGTAGCTCAAGCTTTGATGTTGACAATCATCTTCAAATCCATGGTGAATGTGGATGATTCCTTCATGGAGTTCCTTTAGAAGTTTGTTGGATCTAAAAAGCTTTGAAGTCGTCTGGAATTTGGCAGAGTAATGGCGCTTGAAGAAAATGAGCCCCCCCCACCAAAGTCCTTTTTCTCGTTCAAGTTAGGGCTGTATTTATAGGTTTTTATCGGAGTTTGGTCGTAGGTCGTGACCGACCTAAGTAAGGTCGTAGGTCGCAGTCGACCTAGAAAGCTCTGGCCCTCCTTCCATAAGAACATACGTGCTGATTCGTACAAGTCCAAGGTCGTGAACGACCTATCTCCAGCGGCATGCAAAAAGGCGGCTCCTTTGTTCACACAGATAGGTCGAGAGCGACTTATCCTAGGTCGTTAACGACCTATCATAGGTCGTGGGAACTTTCCTGTAATCAAAGTACTTCGTTAGGTCGTTGGACAGTATCTTTATCTCCAAGTGCTAGGTCGTCTTCGACCTAAAGTAGGTCGTAGGTGGGTAACGACCTAGGGGATGGAACCTGACCTATCTCAATTGTGCTTGGTTCTCTTCTCAGCGAGTTGATAGGTCGCGTACGACTTATTATAGGTCGTAAGTCGGCTGAGACTTAGGTCGCTGAGATCACTTCGTCCTTAGGTCGGTAGGCTATGGCTTTCTTTAGGTCGCATATGATTTAGGTCGCTGATCCTCTTAAGTCGTTAGGTCGTGGAGCTCTTAAACCACTAGGTCGCGGGCTCCCTTAGGTCGCTGAGAGTTGTTAGGTCGTGGCATTCCTTAGGTTGCTGAGAACCGCTAGGTCGCGGCCTTTATTAGGTCGTAGCTTCTTGTTAGGTCGCGAGGCATTTTTAGGTCGTAACACTTTAGGTCGCTTCTTCAATTTGGTCACTAGGTCGGCAATTCTCTGAGTCGTTAAACTTGGTCACGTCTTAGGTCGCTAACGAAGAGGAGTTAACACCTAGTGATAAAGGTAACCCGGCCTTGTGTTGGCAGAGAGCTGGTTAAATTCTCGGGGACGTCCTTCCAGAGGCGTTCTCATGTGGCAATGGGAAGTTCCTTGGCCTGACCATTTGTTGGAAATCCAAAGAAACAATACGAGACTTGTACGGTATTAGTTGTAGAACCTATCATTCACTTATGGTGGCGCCCCACTGTTTGGATGGTAGCTATAGTAGGCATAAGTGCGGAATGCCTATGCTGGCTAAGATTTATATTCTACTTTCGAAATTGTTTTGTACACTATGCACTAGTAATAGTATCAAGTTCTTTTTAATGCGTATCAAGCATCTTTGACTATCATAAGGAGAAATATCCTCTGATTCTGCGTTTGCATTGTGTGTGTGTGCGGGAGGCCTTATGGTAGTCTCATTTTTAAAGCATTGCGAATTGACTTTAAAAATATTCCTCTATTTTGATATTTAAAGATAAATAAACTGTTTTGAGTTCTCACATCAGTCTTGCTAAGCTTAGGGCTATGTGATGGGGGGTTCTCGCTTCGCGGTTAGGTGGCGAATGGGAGACTCTTTCCCCCACATGTCCTCTTTTAGGGGGTTGGTTAGGCGTAAGCTGAGATAGTTGAGAGGCTGGCCGTAAAAGCAAGTTTGGGATACCTTTGTGAGCCACGGTGGGGCTAGGATGGTTGAAAAGCCTACCGGTTGTGACCACTGACGGCGCGGTCTTCACAGGTGGTATCAGAGCATATGGTTAAGCGACAATCATGGTTCTGTTGGGTATTACTCATTAGAAATAGAGTCAGTAGTACTCTAGAATGAGTTTGAGTGTAATAATAGATATGAGCGCGTATTTGTTAGTTATAAAATTGTTTTATATTGTGATGATTGGTTTGTTGAGTGGCATATGAACCTTCGCCGGCACGGTCTCGACAACTATGCCGAAGGGGTTTATAAACACTTGTATAGAACAATTCGACACAGTATTGTTTTAAATTGGGTAAATGAAATAATTTTACCTTGATTATATTTTATATATAAAGGAAAAAAATTTCAGAATTATTAAAGTGTATATAAGTTGATTGTTTGGTTGTTGAATAAGTTGAATAAAAATAATCTAAATAAAAGAATAATTGTATAAGTAAAATGAATTATAAGAATTGAATTATAATTAAAGTGATTTACAATTGTGAAAGAAACTTATATATATAAGAAGTGAAACTATATGGATATTTATAAATTGAATGTTAATCAATTGAATGTAAATGAAATTGATATGAAATAATGAATGTAAGTGTTAATTCATTAAAATCTTAGGTTATTGGAAGTTGAATGGTTGAATGAAAATCAATTTAATTAAACCAATTGAAAGTAAAGGTGTTAAACCAAATTGAATGAATATAAGCAAAAGAATTTGGTAGTAATTAATATACATTGGTTGTTATATGGTTGTTGGTTGATTGTATATAATTCATTAAGTGTTAATGAAATTGAATTAATGAAATTGAAAGTTAAACGATAGTAGTTGTTTTTGAAAAGATAACTAAGTATGATTTGAAAACTTAGTAAAGTATTGTAAGAAATTTAACTATGGATTTATGGAAAATTAATGGATTCTGTAACTTTTCTTACTTGATAATTTCGAGGACGAAATTCTTTTAAGGGGGGAAGTTTGTAACGACCCAGGATTTTTATTGATAATTTAAATGAATTTTTGAATTTAAAATTGTAAAATTGATTATAAATGGCAGCGAGTTTCCCCGATTCAAATAGAAATTATAAGAAGTCATATGAATTTGAGAATTTGTATATATGTGAATATATATGTATATATTGGATTAGAAATAAAATCTTAAATAAATGGTTTTAAAAATAAATAGAACTAAAAATAAGAAGTCATGTAAGAATAGAAATAAATATATTAGTTAATATAATAAAAAAATAACAACTTTTATAATATGTACATAAAGTAAAATAAATATCTATCAAACATAAAACAAAGCAAACAAATGAAAATGTAAATACATAAGCATATAAAACAAGGCAATATAAAACAAGACAAAAGAAAAATACAAGTATGCAGGCAAGAAGCAATCTGGGGAAGCAAGCTACATCATCTCAACCTATAAACAAATAAAAGCAAATACATTTAAGTAAGCAAAACAAAGTATATATTTTTACATAAGTAACAAAGCAAAGCATAAGAAAATAAAGGAAGTATGTAGGCTATAAACAATCAAGTATGAACACAAAGAAAATAAAAGAGATAAATAGGCAGCCTGTAGAGTTTAATGTGCTAGGCAAAAACAAGAAAGGTAAGGTTGTAAACACACGGCAGTACTTGGCAATTAATGCAAGTTTCTCTAGCCATAACTAAAAATACTTCAGCCATGCCTTAGTACAAAACAAATCAATGTTCACACTATTGTACTAGAAAATATTATCAACCTGCACACTGTTTATATTTTTATATATATACATCAAACTCTCGTTTTAGTTCGTCCATCATAAATGAAAGAAAAAAATGAATGAAGTAAACAAAACTAAAACAAAACATAACAATACAAATCAACTCAACAAAGCAGATTCAAGAAAAAGAAGAAACTGTAGTTCATCAAAACCCAAAAGCAACTCTCTGCTTCAAAATTTTAAAAAGGTGAGTAACTCAATCCTGTTTTCTATGTTAATTGAAGTGCCTGTGAGTAGCAATTAGTTTTTCCTACTTGAAAATATGTTGCATTGGCTCTGTGTATCTATGTTTGTTCATCTCTCTGCTTAGTTCCAGAGTATCAGATCAACAAGAAAAATTCCATTTCTTCCTCTCTGATCAATGTTAAGCCTTGCTTCTAAAAACAAATATGTATGTTTTAGTTTGGGTTGCCATCTAAAAATAGTTGCATAACATAAAAATGCATATAGAATGAAAGCTCAAGTTTTTACAGTGAAGGACTTTGTTTCTGAAAATTTCCAGTATCACAAAACATTGATTCAAGAACAAGAATTGAATTCCTAGACCAAACTATGATTTTTAAAACTAAAACGAAGATTTTTAGTTTGGCAATTTAAGAGCAATTTGAATTTGAACCAAAACTGCATTTTTACAAATTTCTAGTGAATTAATCAATGTAAAAGGTTGAAATTTGAATTGAAGCAAGTTTGAGCACCTATGATTTTGAAAAAATTATCAAAAATTTATTCTATTGAGTAAAGTTTCGAAACGAGATCAACGCAGGGTTTAAGGTCAAGATGGTAATGGGTGGGTTCTCGTGATTGTTGCGTGGTCTCGGGTGATGTGGAGAAGATCGGTGGTGGGGGAATATGTTCGTGGGTGTCTGGGACAGATGTAGGCGCGACGGCGAGTTCGTCAGTGGCTGGAGGTGACGGCGAATGGGGATTTCTTTTCGATGGTTTGAGTTACAGGCATTGACCAAATGGCTAAATTTCGATCCTCGGTTCGTTTTGATGTTTTGGGTGGTTAGATGAATTGTGCTGGTCATTGATGACCTGTGGACAGTGGCGACGATGATCAAGGCATCGACGATGAGCTGTGCACGTGCACGGCGTTGATGTCGTTCCTGGAAATTTCTGGGTGTGGACGACGCGAGTTAATGCTCGAGTATGATGTGGGGTTTCTTCGAGGCGAACCCTGGGCACGTGGGTTTGTTTGCACGTGTTATTGCTGTTGTAGCTTGAACGTAAATAAAAAAAAATAAAGAATGGAAGAAAGGATAAAGAGAGGAAGAAGGTAGGGGAGAACTCGGGGGAAACGAGGAAGAACCGCATGCTTTTCTCGAAGTAAACTGCAGGGAAACTCGGGTCGAATTCTTGTTCCAGTTTTTACCTGGAAACATGTTTCTCTGTTTTGAAAATTTTAAACTAAATTTAAATTCATCAAGCAAAGTTTTAAACGGAGTTTAATCTAAAATGTAAATAGAAGAAAAAAAATTTCTAGTTGAATTGAAATTTAGTTTGAAGATAAATAAAAGTTTAAAATTCCATTTGTTTTAATAAATTTAAAATGATTAATGGTATTGAAGAAAATTGGAAATCAAAATAGAATTGAATTCGGAAATAAAATTTAAACAAGTTAAATTTAAAAGTAGAACCTGAAATGAGTTTCAAATCAGATCTTAAGATTTTGAAAAATATAATTACTTAGAGAAGTAATTAATTAATAATTACTGAATGTAATTTAATTAATGATGATTAAGAATTTGAGTTAATGAATAAATTTAAGGATTAACTAATAATGGCAATTAATTAAGATAATTCAATAATTATAGATTAATTGATTCATTGATTGAAATGATTAGCTAATAATTAAGGATTAACTAATAAAAGTTTGAATGATGATTGTTATCTATTGATTGTTAAAATAGACATTATGCGCCGTTAGTAAGCGGATGTTATTTATTAAAAACATATACCGCGAATATTTCATAAACAGTGAAATTGGTATTATATATAATAGCAATATATATATATTGGCATATGTATATATTGCAGTTATTGATTTCCCACATTATATAGCGATGAGACCCTATTGCGCCGTCTATTAAGCGGATAATATTTTAAATCCCATATACCGCGATAATTTCGTAC
Organism: Allium cepa; assembly: GCA_030765085.1. Taxonomy (NCBI): domain Eukaryota; kingdom Viridiplantae; phylum Streptophyta; class Magnoliopsida; order Asparagales; family Amaryllidaceae; genus Allium; species Allium cepa. The sequence continues at coordinate 639,155,686 of CM060939.1, read as the reverse complement.
TGGAACGAAATTGGTATTGTGCTAATGTTTGTGGATGCAGGAAAACAGGTTCGAGGGATCCAACTGGATTCCTCAATAGTATTTATTTGATTTCAGATATTTTGATATTTGATGGATTATCATATCGATATATGATATCGTTGTTGTCGTGATTGACTATTTGGTATGTAGCATCATTGGACCAAACTTTGGAATTTTAAAGTGATTTTCAAAGTGATTTTTGAAAATATACTATTTTTTGGAATTGATTCATTTTAAATAAATAAACGATATAATTTTAATGTTATAAAAATTATGGTTTTTTGAGAAATATAGTTAAAGGTTGATTTTTGAAAATATGAGGCTAATGATTTTATAAAATAGTTAAATTTGGATTTTTGGATTTATTGTAAAAAGTTTAAAAATAGGATTTATAAGATTTGATTATTTTATAAATCAAAATGGTGAAATTATAAAGGGGATTAAAGATGTTTTAAAATAATAATATAAATTGATTTATATAAAAGATTTATAAATTGATAATTTATAAATTAAAATATTTGAATTATAAAACGAATTTTTATAAGTGTTAGAATGAATTGTGAATAAATTTCGTAAATGAATGAAATTTATAGAATTATAAACGGTAAAGTTATAAATGGAATTTTATAAGCAGTAGGTTTATAAAATTTGTAAAGTTATTTGAAGAATAGATTTGGGTAAATTAATGAATCTTATAAGTTATAAGATTTATAATTGAGAAGTTTAAAAGAACGATTTTGTAAAATAATCGTTTTATAAGCATTTAACTTATAATATGAACCTTTGGTTTATAATTGAGTTATAAAGTGAATAGGTTAATAAAGGAGATTTTTAAAGGAAGTAGTTATAAAATAAATAGAAATGGAATTTATAAACGTTGTTTTATAAATCCGCAAACGACTTATTTTGATAAGTAAATTGTTGTAACTTATTAATGGAGTTATATTCACGTTTTAGACAGTGAATAATCCTTTAAAATAAAACGTATAGAAATGATGAAAGTGTTAACGTAGTATATTCACGTTTTTGAATAGTGAATAATATGTTAAAGAAATTATTTTGAATGTGATGTTTTAAATAGAATTAAAACGATCTAACGATGTTTTCAAAACGTGTTGAGATTCGAAACCATAGACTTCAACATTCATTGTTGAAATAGACGTTTTCGAGAAATAGAAGGAAATGGTGGACTATAACACTGTTGTTATAGTAAATGATTTCCGAAAGGAAATGTTTTGTATAGTATTGGGATTATATATCTATTTTAATTTTGAATCCCTATACTAGTGATTTTGGGTTGTCGTAACAATGTTTTACGCAACACTCGTTTTGACCCAAGTAAATATGGTTAAGAGAATGATTTCCTTAAAGAATGAAATATATACTTAATCTACATTTAAGTATATTGAATATTTTCCAAGTGTTGAAAATAAATGGATTTGTGAATTACTTATTAATAAATAAGTATGGAAATGTTTTCCAATATAAAGTGAATATTTTGAGAATTTATCCTTTTGAAGATAAATTGAAAATGAATAATTGAAATCGTTTATTCATAAATATTTTGAAATATAAATTCATTATGGAATTTATAAATGAAAAGGGGAATTTGTTTAAAAATAAATATTGATTTATTTTTGAAGTGTGAAAATTATATATCTTGTAAAGATATTTTTAGGAAATGAATAATTTGGAAAATTATTTGGAATCTGGTGATGTCGTGCATATCCATTGATAGTTCAATAACCGACTATCAATATTTACCTTTGAAAGGTATTTGTTGTGATTTGTTGAATTTGAATGCCACACATATTTTTGAATAAGCGCTCACTATTCGGGTTAGCCGGGAAAGGACCTTGGGGTCGTATAATCCATTCTGAATATGTGATACGTCATTATGAATTGCATTTGATGACCGGTGTTGAAGACCGGGTATTTGCGAGAGCGATATGATGACCTATCGATTGAATCTGCACCGAGTTGCTCCGGTATAGAGTTCTCCATATATGATGGGGAATCCGATCAGGATTGTGGATATCTGGATTGCAAGGACTTCTTTGTAAGTGCCTTCGGTTCTGTTCGAGCCCGGAACAGACTTGTATGGATTGTATGTCTGACATTACAAATTGAGATATAAAGCTGATTTCTTTCAAATATATTTCTGTTGGTGGCGGAGAATTTATTCTCTTGGCTTAACACCCTTCTCTGAGACGTACGAGCTCAGAGGTTATGTAGTTGATGGTTATCAGCAATATATTCCCAATTTGGTAATGTGACATGCTGAGTGTTGTTGTGAAATGATCATTGTGTTGATCATTTGTGATAGGATTATTTATTTGATCGTTTATCTTTGTGATCATTTCTATGATCATTTGTTGACCCAAAGCACAGCTTTTGTATAAAGCGTGTTTTTGTGGACGTGACTTCGTCGAGCCTCACACCCCGGAATGGTCAAAACAGGAAAGATGCGGCAAGGTTATGAGAGGTAGCTCCCTTTAGGGTATGTGCATTTCCTTCTGGAAAAGGGTGGTATCATGGTATGGAGCCCAGATGCTTACTCATGTTGAAACACTTTATTTATTATGGTGTGATGTTGATTTCGAGCGCTCGGTTAAAGGTTCCAAAGGACCGGGGGATGGCATACTCGTGTAGTAGTTACCTAGTGATAAAGGTAACCCGGCCTTGTGTTGGCAGAGAGCTGGTTAAGTTCTCGGGGACGTCCTTCCAGAGGTGTTCTCATGTGGCAATGGGAAGTTCCTTGGCCTGACCATTTGTTGGAAATCCAAAGAAACAATACGAGACTTGTACGGTATTAGTTGTAGAACCTATCATTCACTTATGGTGGCGCCCCACTGTTTGGATGGTAGCTATAGTAGGCATAAGTGCGGAATGCCTATGCTGGCTAAGATTTATATTCTACTTTCGAAATTGTATTGTACACTATGCACTAGTAATAATATCAAGTTCTTTTTAATGCGTATCAAGCATCTTTGACTATCATAAGGAGAAATCTCCTCCGATTCTGCGTTTGCATTGTGTGTGTGTGCGGGAGGCCTTATGGTAGTCTCATTTTTAAAAGCATTGCGAATTGACTTTAAAAATATTCCTCTATTTTGATTTTTAAAGATAAATAAACTGTTTTGAGTTCTCACACCAGTCACATGACTGACTCGGAGTTTATTGTTTTCCTTCCTAAACTCTGGGTGCCCACCAATTTCCACACGGGCAGTCAAGAGTTAAGGTTTATCAGGATATTCTGGAATTCAGGAGTTGCTGGAGGCAAGGTGGATGGCATGGCGTATTACTAGTATATAGTATTTCTTTTCCACTGTTTGTTGTTTGTTGTTGTACACCCTGATGTAATGTAATGTAATAACTGATATAGTTCTTTGTTTAAAGATTATTCATTTATCTATTATATGTTGTTCCGCTGCGATTGTGAGATTCTGATATTGTTCTGTTGTTTTCTTTTCTCTTTTCTTCTATTTTCTTTTCTCTCTATTTCCTATCTTTTTCTACCTTCTTCTTCCTTTTTCTTTTTCTTAAACATTGATAATTCGTATTTCTGTTCATCTTGAGTTAATCTATGGAGATTAGTGTATATTCAAGGAGTACGGATTTGCGGGTCTTTACAAAAGCTATGTATATATATCACTATCTCCTACTTTTGTCAATTTTATTTAAAACATTTGAAGAAACAAAATATATAACAATCTGGAAACTAAATCAAAAACCTAAAAATGGAAACTAAAGCAATCAAAAACCTAAGCTTAAAACAAAGAAAAGATCAAGTTCAAATATCAAGCATGCAAATTCATCTCAACAAACAACTACTTGAAGCAATTCAAATCAAATAGTAGGCTATAGATCACCTCAAATACAAAGCAAATACAATCAAGTTATAGATCTAAAATCAAAAACAAGTTCCAAGATAAAATTCCGTACTTTCATAAACTTCTCTGTTTCTTCTTCCCAGGTGAGTAAACTCACTTAACTCTGCTTCTATACCTTGATGTTTGTGTTTGACACTTGAATATGTTATGAAAAATGTTGTTTAGTTGTTAATATGCTTGCATGTTTATATACACACACACACACATACATACATATATATACTTATACACACACACAAATATATATATATATATATATATATATATATATATGGTGTGCATGTTTATGTTCCAGGCATCATGTCTCTGTTTTATATTTTGCAGGCGTATATTAAGATCAAGATTCAATTCCTCTTCTTCCAATCCCTTTTAACTTTTGATCTCTGAATGAAATGTGTTAGTGTCAACCAGAATTCATTTTTAAAAATAGTTTCAAGTGTTTAAGTTGAATATTTATTTCAAAAATGATAAATAACAGAGATGATCCTATATAAGTCAAAAATCAATGTTTACAAGTTCAAGTTTTGATCAAAGGATCAGATTCGTTTTACAAAATAATGATTTTTGATGTTAAAATCATGATTTTTGAGCATGGAAATGGTGTGAATTTTCAAGATGAATGGAATAGGGTTTTTCATCGATTATCGGCGATGGTCGATGAGTTGGGTGTCGGGTTTGATCATGGGGGTAGCTAGTGTGATGGAGATCACAGGAAAATTGATCAAAGTATTTTTAGATCGTCGGAGTAGTTGGACGACGACAATGTAGGTTTTATGCCTAGTTTTGATTGAGGTGGTTCTTGGGGCGATTTCTTCATCGAGGCTGAATCGAAGGCGATCAGATCAGAGGGATTATGGGCATCGTGATGTGGCGCATCTTAGGACGTGGTCTACGATGGTCGAAGGAGACGGCGCGTGGTGTCTTTTGGTGACTGAATTTTGTTACTAGTGGAGCTGGGCATACTCGATTTTGATTTGAGGCCAGTTCGACGATTTAGGGTGCTTAGGTTAATCGATGAAGTTAATGACGATTTGAGGAGGGTCGCGGCGATGATAGGAGGCGCTCCGACCGTGTTACACATGCACGTGTGTGTATGTCTAGGTTCGTCTGATATTTGAGAAGAAGAGGAGAAGCTCGAAGATTAACTCGGGGAAGTTGGGTCTTGGCTTGGGTTTGATTTCAGGGACTCGCGTGTTAGTAACAGTTTTTTTTAAATTTAAACTAGAAACAAGAATGTTTTAAAAAGAATGGCTCGAGGGGTTTTGGGATTTGACTCGGTGCAAGGCTTGGGAATTCTGGTTGATGGCTCGGGTCGGGTTAAGTGATAACCAAGTTTTAAAACTTAAATAAAACAAGTGAATCAAATTTGAATTAAATCAAGTTTTAAATTATTTGCTTAAACAAATTCTTTTAAATAATAAATGTTTATACAAATGTTTAGATAAATGAAAGTTGTATAATTCATTTTAACTTGAATAAAATTAAGTAATACTTAAGTCTATTTAAAAGAATTTAAATGGTGTATTTAAGGGATTAATTTAAAATTAGTAAAATGTTTTTTATTTGTTAATCTAAGGATATTAAGTTAATTTATAAGTAAATGATGAATTAATTTCAAGGTTATTTAAATGTGGTCTTAAAGAAAAATAGTTTATCCTAAATAATGTTTTGATCAACTTAAACGTTTTAAGTTTAATAATATGTTAATGATAATTATGTCAAAGGGTTATTAATGTGCACGTAAATGTGCATATTTTTACCACCATATTTATTCTATTTAAATTAAATAAATGATCATATTGGGTATTTTAACTTGTTTTAACCAAAATTCATATTAATTCCAAATTTTCACATATTCATCTTCATATAGGGGCAAAATGGTCATTTAAGTGCATATATTTCTTTGAGAAAAATTGATTGGAAATTTATATATATTTTTGTATGAAAATGGTCTCAAATAGGAGTGGTCTCATGAAGGAATATGCATGCACAAAGAATATAAAGGAATGAAGATGGAAATAATTCAAAGTGAAGATCATGGAGGACCCCACCTACCCACCTACCTTAATGTACAAATTGAAGGCTAATGCACATGCTTATGGAGTTAATGGTTTCATGTACACTTAATGGGGGATTAAGACATGTTAATGGTTACTTGGCCTCCACACTTCCTAAGGGGAATTTTGGGTATTCCCCACAAATACGAATTAGGGTTTCATACATGTATAAATACCCATATGTTTCATGTAAACTATCTCTTCTCTTAGTCTCTCTTAGGCCTCCTTCTCTTTAGTTTAGTTTAGATCAAAAATAAAATGAAATATCCTCTTTCTCTTTTCATGGCTACTTAGCCATTTTTATTTTATGTATTTTTATTTTATTTTATGCAATTTAATACATGCTCTTTCCTTTTCATGTTCATTTACTTTCATGTTGTAGTGTAGATCTCTTTTCTTTTATGCAAGTTAATTAGCTTATCTTTTCATTTTGCTTTCTTTTTCCTCTTCATTTTGCTTTCATGTTGTTAGCTACATTTGTTAATAAAATGACAAATATGAGAAGCTAAACCCCTTCAATTTAGGGGTAATGAAGCTCTCTAATTAATGTAGCTTCAACATTTTGTTAATTCATGCTCTCTTTTTGTGCTTAATGATGATGATAGAAGTGGTTTTATTTGTTGTTTTTGCCTTGAATTTGATAGTGGATATTGTTGACACCAAATAGGCTATGCTTAAACAATCACTAACACAAATGCCTCTTCATCAATATATGATTATGGCATAAGAAAGTGATTTGAAATTAAAATTTGATGGTCTATGTTTCTAATCAATAGTTAATAGGCCATACTTAAAATAGATTTCATTTTCATTTTCTTTGTCAAGTTTCATGAAAGTTAGTAAGTGTTTTAAGGGGTGTGTTATAGTTTGATGACTTATGTTGGCTAATTAATAGCTCAAATATGTCATACTTATGATAAACACATCAATTAAAAACTAATGACCATAAAAGAGAGATCATGATTTCATGTGTTGAACTACATGATCTAGAGAGTGGATTTATTCTCTAAATTGACATTTAACTCTCATATTTGCATTTCTTTTCTTTTTGTTAGTTAGTTCATTTTCTCATTTTCTAGCTTAAATACACTCTCGACTTTGATATAATTTGATTGAGTAGGAAATTTAAATCATCAATTTCCTGCGGATCGACCCGTATTCGCCACGTGCTACATTCGTACACCGTGCGCTTACGGTTATTTTTAATTTAAATTCGTTCGATGGTTTTCTAAACCAATAGAAATTCCGTCGACGAACAGTTATTTAATGAGATTTAAATGATGTAATTAATTAAGATAAAGGATTTACCTTTTAATTAATTTAGGGTCTTGATTAATTAAGGGATCATTAATTAATCAATTATAGAGTAATTAATTAGTATAATTAATTAAAGGATAATTAACTAATGGGATAATTACTTAATGAAAGTAATTGAGGATAATTAGTTAAGATGAATAATTAAGGATCATTAATAAGTTTCATAATAACAAATGGTTTGTAATTAATTAATGTTAATTAAGCAGGATTTTAAAAGTAATTAAAATATTTAATTTAATTTATTTGGAAATTAGATTGAATTAATTAGAAATGGACTAATTAATCTTGCTTATAAACCTGAATTGAATGTCTTGGTTTGTTTGATATCTTTGTTATGAAATAGTTGACATGATCTGTAAATAAATGAGAATCATTTATCTGTGATAGATTTCTTTGTGTGTATGTTATTAAAACAATTTGGTTTTAAGATGACATTGGATTCGAAGAGACCGAAGTCGGATATCAGCAATATCTGAAACCACTTCGATTAGTAATCTACTATAATTCTTTATAGATTTGAAGTTTAGAACCAAACAGGCTGGAATTGGAATAAATTAAGTAACTTGGCCTTTAACTTAGCAACAGTTCTTAGATATTGATTTGTAATAAGTAATTGACTATAACAAGTTAAGAACTCGTAAAAAGATACGAGTTACAGTGATATTTAATAAGTTTTCAACTCAGTATTTCAAGTTATTTGGATTACTCACGCTGGTTTCCGGCCTGACCCGGGTGTTACATTGACGTAATGCTCAGGTCAGATCGAGTATTATAGATTTTTAGGTTAGGATGTTCTGAAGCTTAGGTGGCAAGCTGGATGGCAGGAACGTATGAAGTATATCCCGCTGTGTTATATCGTTTGTATTTTGGACAAGTTAATTGTAACTGTCCAGTTTATGTAAGAATGGTTGTACTCTGATGTATTGAATGTAAATTGACAAGTTACAACTTTCTTTGTATAAATGCTATTATTTGATATTACATTTTGTTCCGCTGCGAATGTGAGATTCTGTGTTTTGTTTCTGTTTCTTCTTCTACCTCTTTTCTTCTTTACCCTAACAATCTGGGATTTCCGGCGTTCGGATGCTTGGAACTTCTACAGTAAACGTAATAGTGTTGAATTTTCGAGGTCGAAAATTTCGGGTCGTTACATCAAACAATCTAAACATCCAATTGGTCGTGCCCCTCATTGAATGTCTCGATAGTAAAAGTATTATTGGACTATTGGTTTAACTCTAGTCTTTCCCGAACTCGCTCTTGGTTTTGATGCTGGCCCAATATCCGCATGCGACTATCCTTTAGGTCCTGCCCACTAAACTTACTTGCAAGTACTAGGACGTACGAATATCCTACTCCAAACACCAACCCCTTTTGAGTGCCTACAATGGTCATACCATGCAAAAAGCAGTCAAGGCATACTCTTTTCGTGGAACACCTATGGACCTGTCTCTGGAGGACTGCATCACTACGCCTACCCCAAAGGGCCATCCTAGAGTACCCTCATGCTCCGTTGAATTCTCGTACTTCCTTCTAGCCCAAAATAACTAAGTTGTAACGACCCGCCTTTCATTCCATAGAAAGACGCATCATTAAGAAGAAAGAAAAGGGATAGAAAAGAGAAAAGATAGAAAAGAAAGAAACAGACAACATCAGAATCTCACAACGGAACGAATAAATTATAAAATATCACATAAAATATTACATAGTATCATATACATCAGAGTTATGCAGCTAATAAAACACAAACTAGACAGTTATAAACATCTGTCTAGCAATTATGATTCAAGTACATCAGAGAAAACAGATACAACTCAAACACAGCGGAACCACTATATATATCTACACGCTGAAGCCTCCTGCTCCATTATCTCCTCCAGAACTCGTCAAAGCAATCCTGAATAACTTGACTACTCATACGAAACATGAGTACCCAAGAGTTTAATAAAACAGAAAATAAACACCCGGGTCAGACAGGGGTCTGGTGTGAGTAAACGGGTTTAAAAGTTGCTTAACTTCAGAAAATCCTTTGAAAACAAAAGGTATCACGTAATACTTCCCACACATAAACATGGAAAAGTTTCTACCTTACGCTAACCAAAGCATTTGATAGGAAATGCAGTGATATTATAATAGTGTCTAGGGTTTTCAAAATAAAATACAGAAATAGCTGGAATGCTTACATCTCACGTTCCAACATAGTTGGGCACAATCAAAACCGTACAGGCACTTATTGGATTTTGGATTCCATCAATGGCAGGGCTATTGGGGTACCGCCCGTCATAGTACGTGGCCTAGATCACCGTACCGAGGAGTATGCCTGCTCCCCTGCAACACAAGGCCGGATTTATTCCTTACTGAACAGTTTCGAACAAGACAACCCCGACGGTTGGAGCTCACAACCGTCCACACAACCGAAATAAAAGGGACCTCTAGACAGGGGTAAATCTCACTCTCCAGTGAGGGCTACCCACGAAGCCTTGCTGCACCTCCCCTGTTTTAGCCATTCCCGCTTGATGAGGCTTGAGGCTGCGATTACCTTTATAGAACACATCTATCTTAGAATGCTCATCGTCCACCTGACGATGTTCTAAAAGCATTCAATCCATACAAGTTCGTTCCGGGTTCGAACGAAACTGAAGGCATTATCTCGTTACACTCATTTTGGAATCACCCTTAGAGTTAACGACGATAACCCTTGCACTCTGAATCACCATCTCGAGCCTGAAAGTACTATTTCGTCAAACTCATCATGGAATCACCCCAGAGTTATATTGACGAATAGTCCTTACACCTCGAGTCTTCACTCTTCACTTGAGATTCACGACCTAACGTTTAATTTGGATCGATGTGGTTTTCGGAATTCCAAATATGGAAATCCGATCTCGGTCTCATCGAAATCCAAACGCCATCTTAATGTCCAAGTGAATTTGGTTTGAACAATTAATTCGATTCATCATTATCATTTACACACAGATAGACAAATCATATATCACAACAGATAATCACATTCTCATCATCACAGATAACCCGTAACATTATCACAAACAGATAATCATCACAACCAAATAATCCATATTATCATACTATAACTAAGCATCCATATCATGCAGATACTACTCATCTCATTACTGAGATCACATCCATCCAATCAATATCATCCATAAGCAAAGATTTATTAACCATCATCTATAATTAATTTAAAATGAATTAAATTAATTACTTCTATCACTAATTAATTTAAAATAAATTAAATTAATTACGCATCTATAAATCCTGCTTATATATCCATTGATTAATTAACCTAGTTAATTAATCATTCATTAAGTATTCAACATGATTAAACATCCATGATTAATCATTCACTAATTAAAATAAGTAATTAGTCTTAAATTAATTTCACAAAATTAATTAACCTTAATAATAAGTAATTGACATTTAATTACTTCATTTATTAATTAACTATAATTAATTACATTTATCCTTAATTAATTATATTAATTAATCACTTAATTATTACTTAATTAAACAATCCTTAATTACATCATTAATTATATTAATTAATGATATCTAATCTATATTTAAATTAATTACTTTATTTAAAATTAATTACATTTAGTAATTAATCTAAAATTTAAAAATACAATTATTAATCACCCTTGATTAATATTAAATTAAGTAATTAACTCCCCTTAAATTACTCGTAACAAATTAATTATCCCATAATTAATTATCTTCGTTAAATAATCCCCTGACTAATTACAAAAGTAATTATCCAAATTACTCATCTTTACTAATTAGATTCCAGTAATTATCAATTATTACTTCTCTAAGTAATCCTGCTCCATTAATTACATTAACTAATTACTCTCATTAAATCATCAAATGATTTACTTAAATTAATTAAAATAAATTAATTAACTTAAACAAATCACATTATCAAAATTAATTACAATAAGTAATTAATTCCTTAATTACTTTATCAAGTAATTATGCTTAACAATTGACAATTAATTATATTAAATTAATGAATCTAATTAATTATCAAAACTAATCACATTAATTAATTACTTAATTATCCTTAGATAATTATCTTTATTAATTAACAATATTTTCTTTAATTACTTACTTAAGAAAATTTATCTTGGATTAATCCTTATTAATCATCTCTAATTAAAAATTTATCCAAATCTTTATTTAAAATCAAATAAATAAGTAAATTCTTATTTATCTTAATTATATCCAAAATAATTCATTTACTTATTAATGACTTTATTTACATTCAAAATGTATTTAAAATAATACATTTCTAAATTTAATTCAAATTCCATTTTAAAATTTAAGTTTTAAAATGTTTAACTATTTAAACATTATCCAAATTTAAATATATTATAAACCTTAAAATAAAAGTGGAAACATTCATTATTTATGTAAGAAAAGTTTAAAACCAAATTACTTAATTTCATCAAAGAAATCAAGCTTTAAAATAAATTGATTTTCTTAATTCCAAATTTAAAGTTTAACACACATCATAATTTTTACTCGAATACTAAAGAAAAGAATTTTATCAAGTTTAAAACTATTTGAAAACAACTCATCTTTAAAGTTTATTTTAAACATTTAAACTTGATCAACATTTAAGATTTACAAAAACTGCTAAATTCAAAATCTGGTTTCACTGTAGGCTTAAAACCATATTTTTGTCTTAATTTAAAATCTGATTTAAATCTTGCTTAAATTAAAATTTTCATTTTAAAAACTTTGAACTCAAAAGTTTACTTGAATTCAAATACCACTTAAGCTTTTAATTTAAATCTCTGCTTATACAATTTGAATTTCATTAAAAAATTTAAAACCTGCAATCTGACAGGTTGTAAAATCCTGAAACTAAAATAACCCGAGTCCCCTTAGCAACTGCTTCGAGTTATTTACTTAAATGCTCCGAGACAAAAACTCAAATACCCGAGTAATACTTCGAGACACTAGCCTGCACAAACCAAAATTGTTCACGAGAACTTATATGTGCACGGTGCATATGCACCGGCACTCTGACGAACTCCAGCCATCATCCCACTCTTCACTAAGTCGCCAACCACCATCCCACATGATCACGACCTTCCAATAACCCACTGCAGATCGAAAACAGAATCTAGTAAATAAAGCAACCTGGAAACCACTGTATCCAAAAACCCCAAAACCTGTTAACAGCTAAAAATCCATCCTCCGATCATCTGAGACACCGCGGCTCCGGCCATCTCTTCTTCCACGACTCCCTTTTCCATCCCCTAAGTCCTGCATCACTCGATGCAACATAGAGCAAGAGGTTAATCAAAACTCTGGCCACCTAAAAACTAAGGCTAGAAACAGAAAATAGACATTGCCCTCGCCACCTACTTCTGATCATCTTCTTTCAAATTTTCCCCCACTCTCGCATCAATTCTCCACCTCCAGGCAGAGCCACATCACCCCAATACCACTTGACAATCAGAAAAACCCAAAATTCCCAATTCTGTACAATACATAAATACTAACTCCATAGTTAATTTAAAAATGTGATATTTGGTTTAAAATTCATGATTTCAATCATGCATTCAAGTTATGAATCTGTTTACAATATTTTAAGATGTGTGATATATGTTTTAAAATTCAATGATGACTGATTTTGTGGTTTTTAGAGGCAACAGATTTTGATTAAACTAAATCATAATTTATAAATCTGAATCTATACCGAACAAACAGATTTTGTTCACAAGACAAATCCTAAAAGAGAATCAATCAGGTGAAAAATGGGTTTTATTTAAGGATTCTTAGTTTTTAAAGGCAGAAACAGATATCTGGCAACACTCATATGTATATTTATACATATACACACAGAACATCATCACACTATAATCAAACAAACATGCTTGTTTCTATCAGTACACATGCACAAATAATTTAGGCTTTTTGCATTGTGAGGTTACTCATTTTTAATTAAAACAGGGCAGTTTTCCTCATGACAGTTTTTTATTTCTATGATATAGAACTTGAGTTCTATAAATTTCTTAGCATTGATTTTAAAAGAAAACTGTTTTTAAATTGGAAATTTACTCACCTATTGATAGAAGAGGCAAAGAACAACAGAGATGCAAATTTCATTTTCCCGGAGCCTGATTTGGATTGCTTGCTGAAATCTGGTTTTGAAATTTGCTGATTAATGTTGAATCAAAACTGCATGCTCATTCCTATATACATGCAGCAAAAAGTTTTAACTTTTTGCATTGGTGATGTTGAATCTGTGTTTGCTTCCATCTTCTTTGCTTAGATTTGGAGATGATTTAGGTAAGTTTACAGCTGAACTCCATTCCTTGTTTGCATATTTCAATTTGTAATTGGTTCTGCAGAAATTTGATTGAATTTGTATTTGTAGATCTTTGAGTAAATTGGTTTTGTAGATTTTAGAGTAAATTTGGTTTTCAGTTTCCTTAAATCTGATTTTCAGATTTCATTTGAAGATAATTTTTTTGAACTAGATGAGTTTGTTAAGTTTCTTATCTAAAATAATTAATTTCAATAATGATTTAGCATTGCCACTTGTTACTTAAGTTTGAAGATTAATTACAAGTGTCCTCTTTATAATATGAATGCTTAACACATGTATGATTTTAATATAAAGATAAATTTCTTTGTTTATAAATGTTTTTAAATTCATTTCTAAAACAAATTTCTAATTTAATTTAAGATGTTCTAAATGTTTTATTTACATTAGCCTTTAAAATGATTACATGTAAATTACTTTTACAAAATTACATCTTTAAATGTTTATTTGAATATTTTTTAAAAAATTGTTTTTAAAACTAAATTTTAAAAGAGAAAATTTAAAAAGAAAAAGGAATGTTGAATTACATTCTATTCCAAAATTTCAAACTAAATATTACTCTAATACAAATGAAGTAAGTTTATTTCTAAAGAAAACAATTTTTAAAATAAAACAAAATAAAATTTTATTATAATTCACAATTTAAACTATTATATTTATAAACAAAATAAATATAAACTTTAATTACTTTTGAAAATATAAGATAGATTTATAAATCAAACCTTTGAAAAATTTTCAATACTAATTTAAATCAAATTTAACCAATTCACAAGTTATACATCTATATATATAATAAATTTGAAAATATCCTTATTAAATTTAAATTTAAACTAAAATCAAATTCTCTTTTTACAATGTATACACATATATACATTATAAATAATATATTCTTTAAATTAGCTTAGAGAAACAATATCATTTAAATATTTTAACTTTTGAAAAGAATAAAATTCCCAAAAGTTATTATTATTATAAATTTTCAAAAGAATATCATTTAACAAACCAAATAATTATTAATCTTCAAAAGATAATTTCTGTTTGAATTTGATTATTAAATCAATATTTCACATTTTAGAATAATTATTAATGAAATTATTAAATAAATATTGCCCAAATTTCTGGGACATCACATTCCTCCCCCCTTAAAGGAATTTCGTCTCCGAAATTTAAAAGCAAAGATAATTTAATAATCCTATATAGATTTTAAAATTTAAAATAGCAAACATATGCTATTAACCAAATACTAGCAACCATAGCAACCAATTCAAACAAATAGTTCTAACTATCCGGACAAAATTCTAGATAAGATTCCCTAGAGTTTCCCAGGTACAAACACCGGGACACTCGCTTTACAGAATATAAACTAGCTACACCACTCAGATCTAGAGCTCCTATATGTCTAGATCTGCAAATCTAAACAGGATACTAGACCACAGACAAGTCCTGATCAACTTCCAAATCTCCCAGAACTACTGATTCTAAAACCAGTGATAAACCATACACGTACTCCCTCATAGATACGTGAAAAACATAACACATTCCAGCCATCTGAACTGGAAATTAAATCCTATAGACCAAACACTTAACTCTTAAGAGAAAGCAGAAAGATCCAATCTCTTATCCACAAATCTCTCCTGTCGATCCTAGGCTGCCTCCAACCTTCTTGATCAATCCAATCTTTGCAGATGCTTCACATAACAAATCTGGACAAGAAATAAACAACCTCCAGATCCTACTCAACAAAATAGTTCTACCAAAATCCATCAAAATCCACCACACAAACTCTACAACACAAATATCAGAAGACTCCAAACATACTACTCTTATCCGGAAAACAGAACAGATGCACAAGACAATCCAAGCCTCCAGATTCAGAATGAATATCCTATAGAAATCCTCTGATCCAAGACAAAACTCAAATTCCCAAGAATCAAGTGCTGCTTCTATTCTGGAATAGCTGCCACTAGCTTCCACTGCACAACTCTGATTTGAGAATGCTGTTGATGAACACAAGTACAAACTTGATCAATCCATCCCGGAAACATTGTTCATCAAATTCCATAAAATCTCAGTGACCTATCCGATTCGGTCACAAACATCAAAGCAAAAATTCAACCAGAAATCTAGATCCGATTAATCCTGCCATCTTAAACAAATCTCTCTCTCAAAGAACCTCCTACTAAGCTGAACCACTGGTAAAGCTCCAAGAACCAAGTCGATAAAAAACTCAATCTCACGATGCGGATGCAAACCTTAATTCCTTTGAACATATCCGGAAAAAATACCAAACCACGTCGATAAATCAAACATCCTCTAGAGATGCTTCAATCCAAAAAAAGATTACTCAGAAAACTTCCGAACCTTCGCAAGTCACTTTTGCGGTTCTACTCAGTTCAGATTCCAAGAAATCGTTCTCTCTTCAACAATCAGAACAGCCAAAGCCTTCTAATCCAAAGAAGAAACTAGTGGTCAATCTATAACCATAAACTACACACCCAGCTGGGCTTCCAGAAGAAATGGACAAGCTCCACCATCAGCCTGGCCTACTGACAGAAAAATCACAGAGACTTTTAGACCATCGAAGAAACAGGCCACTCACTGCTGCTACCGCTGCCAAGTCTTCCTTATCCAAAAGCTCATCGAACCTCAAAGCTACACCAGCCACTTCCACAATAGAGCCTTCAAGATAGATATCCCTTAGGAAACTTGACTCCAAACCAAGCACAAAACACTCTGCCAAACTGAGTCTCAAACTCAAATATAGACATAACTCCTTCCTAAGGTTGCCAAGGTACCATCACTGTCTTCAACACCTCCTGCTGATCCAGCTCAAGAAAAACCAATCGCACGAGAGAAACCAAGCTTACATTCAAAAGATAAACTTCGAATCTTGAAAAGATTCCCTTCAGAGATCGTTGAAATCATACACACCAAACTGCCAAACTACTCAAGATGCCCAATACTGCCCTAGCAAATCACTTCCAATCACAAACACTCGGACTCCAACCATTGGTAGTTGTGTTACACACACTACTACCCTATCCACCTTTGTTACTTATACTGGAAAACCTGAACGGGTAACCCAATCTAATAGGTAGAAATATATATATATTCAAAAGTACAAATACGCTCTCTCAAGAAGGACACCACTCCGCAGTCTAGGTATTCGCTCAACCTAGAGCTCTGATACCACAATGTAACGACCCACCTTTCATTCCATAGAAAGATGCATCATTAAGAAGAAAGAAAAGGGATAGAAAAGAGAAAATATAGGAAAGAAAGAAACATACAACATCATAATCTCACAGCGGAACGAATAAATTATAAAATATTACATAAAATATTACATAGTATCATATACATCAGAGTTATACAGCTAATGTTATCCAGCTTGCCTCCAGCAACTCCAGAATATCCTGATAAACCTTAACTCTTGACTGCCCGTGTAGAAATTGGTGGGCACCCAGAGTTTAGGAAGGAAAACAATAAACTCCGAGTCAGTCATGTGACTGGTGTGAGAACTCAAAACAGTTTATTTATCTTTAAAAACAAAATAGAAGAATATTTTTAAAGTCAATTTGCAATGCTTTTTTTAAAAATGAGACTACCATAAGGCCTCCCGCACACACACACAATGCAAACGCAGAATCGGAGGAGATTTCTCCTTATGATAGTCAAAGATGCTTGATACGCATTTAAAAAGAACATTTGATATTATTATTAGTGCATAGTGTAGGAAAAATTCATTTTTGAAAGTAGAATATAAATCTTAGCCAGCATAGACATTTCGAACTATGCCTACTATAGCTACCATCCAAACAGTGGGGCGCCACCATAAGTGAATGATAGGTTCTACAACTAATACCGTACAAGATCGTATTGTTTCTTTGGATTTCCAACGATTGATCAGGCCAAGGAACTTCCCATTGCCACATGAGAATGCCTCTGGATGGACATCCCCGAGAACCAAACCGGATCTCTACCAACACAAGGCCGGGTTACCCCTAACTGAGTAACAACTGACCGAATATGCCATCCCCCGGTCCTTTGGGACCTTTCACCGAGCGCTCGCAATCAATTCACACAATCATAAAGTGTTTTCAACATGAGTAAGTATCTGGGCTCCATACCATGATACCACCCTTTTCCAGAAGGAAATGCACATATCCTAAAGGGCGCTACCCCTCATAACCTTGCCGCATCTTCCCTGTTTTGACCATTCCCGAGGTGTGAGGCTCGACGAAGTCACGTCCACAAAAACATACTTTATACAAAAGCCATGCTTTGGGTCAACAAATGATCATAGAAATGATCACCAGGATAGACGATCAAATAAATGATCCTATCACAAATAATCAACACAATGATCATTTCACAGCAACACTCAGCATGTCACATTACCAAATTGGGAATATATCGCTGATAACCTTCAACTACATAACCTTTAAGCTCGTACGTCTCAGAGAAGGGTGTTAAGCTAAAAGAATAAATTCTTCGCCACCAACAGAAATATATTTGAAAGAAATCTGCTTTATATCTCAATTTGTAATGCCAGACATACAATCCATACAAGTCTGTTCCGGGCTCGAACAGAACCGAAGGCACTTCTCACGAAGCCCTTGCAATCCGGGTATTTACAATCCCGATCGAATTTCCCATCACTTAGGGAATCTCTATACCAGGAGCTACCCAGTGCAGAGACAATCGATAGGTCATCCTATCGCTTTCGCAAATACCGGGTCTTCAACACCGATCATCAAATGCAATTCATAACGACGTATCACATATTCGGAATGGGTTATACGACCCCATGGTCCTTTCCCGGTTAACCCGAATAGTGAGCGCTTATTCAAAAATAAGTGTGGCATTCAAATTCAAACAAATCACATCAATTACCTTTCAAAGGTAAATATTGATAGTCGGTTATTGAACTATCAATGGATATGCACTACATCACCAGATTCCAAATAATTTTCCAAATTATTTATTTTCCAAAATGTCTTTACAAGATATATTATTTTCAATACTTCAAAAATAAATCAATATTTATTTTTAAACAAATTCCACTTCCTTTTATAAATTCCATAGTGAATTTACATTCCAAAATATCCATGCATATACGATTTCAATTATTCATTTCAATTTATCTTCAAGAAGATAAATTCTCAAAATATTCACTTTATATTGGAAAACATTTCCATACTTATTTATTCATAAGTAATTCACAAATTTTATTTATTTTCAACCTTTGGAAAATATTCAATATACTTAAATCGAGATTAAGTATATATTTCATTCTTTAAGGAAATCATTCTCTTAAACATATTTATTTGGGCCAAAACGAATGTTGCGTAAAACATCGTTACGACAACCCAAAATCATTAGTATAGGGATTCAAAATTAAAATAGATATATATAAATCCCAATACTATACAAAACATTTCCTTTCAGAAATCATTTACTATAACAATAGTGCTATAGTCCACCATTTCCTTTTATTTCTCGAAAACGTCTATTTCAACAATAAATGTTGAAATCTATGGTTTCGAATCTTAACACATTTTAAACATCGTTAGATCGTTTTAATTCTATTTAAAACATCAAATTCAAAACAATTTCTTTAACATACTATTCATTATTCAAAAACGTGAATATACTACGTTAACAAATTTCATCCTTTTATTCATTTTATTTTAAAGGATTATTCACAGTCAAAAACGTGAATATAACTCCATTAATAGGTTTCAACAATTTACTTATCAAAATAAGTCGTTTGCGGATTTATAAAACAACGTTTATAAATTCCATTTCTTTTTATTTTATAACATCTTTCTTTATAAACCTTCTTTATTAACCTATTCACTTTATATCTCAATTATGAACCAAAAGTCCATATTATAAGTTAAATACTTATAAAACGATTATTTTACAAATCTATTCTTATAACTTATAATTATAAATCGTTCCTTTGAACTTTATAATTATAAATCTTATAACTTATAAGATTCAATTATTTATCCAAATCTATTCTTTCAATAACTTTATAAATTTTATAAACCTACTGTTTATAAAATTCCATTTATAACTTCACCGTTTATAATTTTATAAATTCCATTCACTTATGCAATCCATTTTCACTTCATTCAAACACTTATAAAAACTCGTTTTATAATTCAAAATATTGTAATTTATAAATATCCATTTTATAAATTTTTTATTCAAATCAATTTGTATTATTAGTCTAAAACGTCTTTAAACTTCTTTATAATTTCATCCTTTTGATTTATAAAATAATCAAATTTTATAAATCCTATATTTAAACTTTTTACAATAAATTCAGAGATCCAATTTAAACTATTTTATAAAATCATTAATCCATATTCTCAAAAATCAGTTTTTAACTATATTTCTCAAAAATCATAATTTTTATAACATTACAATTATAACGTTTATTTATTTAAATTGGATCAATTCCAAAAATATTTTATAAACGTATACTTTCAAAAATCACTTTGAAATCCCTTTTTTAAAATTCCAAAATTTGGTCCAATGATGCTACATACCAAATAGTCAATCACGACAACAACGACATCATATATCGATATGATAATCCATCAAATATCAAAATATCTGAAATCAAATAAATACTGTTGAGGAATCCAGTTGGATCCCTCCAACCTGTTTTCCTGCATCCACAAACATTAGCACAATACCAATTTCGCTCCAGTACGAAATTATCGCGGTATATGGGATTTAAAATATTATCCGCTTAATAGACGGCGCAATAGGGTCTCATCCGCTATACAAATGCGGGAAATCAATAACTCCAATATATACATATGCCAATATATATATATTGCTATTATATATAATACCAATTTCACTGTTTATGAAATATTCGCGGTATATGTTTTTAATAAATAACATCCGCTTACTAACGGCGTATAATGTCTATTTTAACAATCAATAGATAACAATCATCATTCAAAGATACATTCAAATATTTTAAATATAACTATTTAAAATAAAATCGAAACCGATTCGATTGAGTGAGAAGTTCTCACCTTGATTTTATTTTTGTTTTAGCGATTTATTTCGAATAAAATTAAACGGACGTTTAATTTTACACAAAATTTTCACTAACTCCAAACGACTCCAATCTAGCTCCATCGCGTAGTACTCGTCCATACGATTCCAACGCAACTGGTTTCGCGCGTTTTCGACCTCGTATGAAAAAGTTATGCATTTTTAAACTTACACGAATTTTTATATTCATAATTTACAAATTTATTTAACATTTTTAACCTACTGCAAATATTGGCCACTGGATCTCATCCCCCCCTCATCATAGCCGTGCAACAACTTCATCTCTTTCACGCGCAACCTACAGGCTTCAACACGCAAACATGAACCCATCCTTTGATCATTAGGGTTTAATTTTACTACCATTTCAAGCGATTTGAACACGATCAGGTAGCTCCATTCAACTCGCCTCCCCACAAGCTACTCACGGCCTGAAGAGCTTCGAGCTCGGTCGACCCACTAGCACGAAAATCGAGGCCGAACGGCCACACTTCCCACACGACTTGCCACTAATCCACAACTCCAAACACGATCTCCACCGTTGAACACGAAGATCTCGATGTGCTCTATATCTTTGCAGTTGAAAACTTTTTGAATTGATTTGTGGATTGGGAGAAATTTGAAGAGATAGAACATTTCTTTTCGGCCATTGATGAAAGCTACTGGCGGCCCTGAAGATGGATCTAGGGTTTTAATAATTTTCTTATTTTTTTTAGTGAATAAGGCCTATTTATAGGAAATTATTGAACATTATTCATTCCGGAAATTCCGAACTCCGATTTACGCGCCGTAACCAGCGTTTCTAGGGTTTACCCCGCGTTCCGGACACAATGGAACAGGTTTCAAAAGCTAATTCGGACATCTGTGCGAGTTATGGCAATAAACGTTCAATTTAAATTAAACCGATTTAAACGATTTTCTAGGCGTTTTAATTTGTACCGGACAAACGGTAAATCCAATTGACACGAAATTTGAAACCTTACAATAATATCACATTACGGATCTGATGAAACTGGTTTCGTCGAAATCCGAGACTTTTTGAAAAATGGCTATTTTAACTCGCCAAATTAAAATTAAAAATAATTCGATGCGTTTCGAGCTGCCACGATCAAACGATAGCTCCGATTGCTACGAAAATTGAAATACGGTAATAACTAACTATTACGGATCCAATGGAACTGGTTTCGTCCAATTCTGAGACTGTTCAAAAATTGACTATTTTCACTAGTCGATTTTAATATTAAAATATTCAATTTTCACAAATTAACTTTTAATTCGATTTTAAAAGTTCTAAAATATCTTTATAACTTCCATATGATAAAATAAAATTTTACAAATCATTTACAATCATATTTTACTCAATTTTCAATTATTTCCATAATTTAACATATTAAATTATCGATTTAATTATTCAATTAAATCCAATTATTCAAAATAAAATTTATTCGACTTATAAATTCACTTATTAATATTTAAAATTAATTAGATATTCAAATTTAAATTAATAAAAATCCTGGGTCGTTACAATCTTCCCCCCTTAAAAGAATTTCGTCCTCGAAATTATCAAATAAGAAAAATTATAGAATCTATTAACTTTCCATAAATCCATAGTTAAACTTCTTATAATAACTTTACTAAATTTTCAAATCATACTTAGTTATCTTTTCAAAAACAATTATTATTGTTTAACTTTCAACTCCAAATCAAAATTCAAGTTTTCAAAATTTTCCAATTTTTCTCAAATTTTTTCTAACGCCTTAAATTTTCGGAAAAATTCGCCATAGTCTCCTTTGCGCGGCTCGATCCGAAAAAAAATGATAGTATATATATCACAAATATACATCTCATCAAGTAATGAGGCATCCCGAAGGGAAAAAGTATAAAAGTACGGTATGTAATCCGAGATATGTACCTTATATTTTATTAGCGAGCATATACGGCTAATATAGCGCGAAAGCGAGCTCCAAATGCGAAGCAAACGCGATCCGCACCTACTAAACACTCAACAAACAACATGAGAATCATGTATATAGACAATAGTATCAATATACAACATATAGCAACAAAATAACTATATATGTCAACATAACAAATGTAGGAAAAGCAATAAATTCAACCATCAACCAACTAACATCCATAACCAATAAATATTCATTCATATTCTCTTTGATATTCAATGAAATAGGTTTTCAATTTAAATCACATTTGATTCATTAACAGTGGATGTTTCTAACATTTATTTTCAATTAGTTTATATTCACTAATTTATATTCGAGTTGGTTCACTTCCAAATCAAATTCAATTTTATTTAAGATTCATTTAACTTCCAATTGGATTCCAATTACTTTAGCTTCCAATTTCATTAACACTTAATGAATTATATACAATCAACTAACAATCATATAACAACCAATGTATATCAATTGCAACCAAATTCCTTTATATATAAAAATATAATTAAGGTAAAATTATTTCATTTACCCAATTTAAAATAATACTGTGTCGAATTGTTCTATTTAAGTGTTTAGAAACCCCTTCGGCATAGTTGTCGAGACAACGCTGACGAAGGTTCATATGCCACTCAACAAACCAATCATCACAATATAAAACAATTTTATATATTCGCTAACAAATACGCTCTCATAGCTATTATTACACTCAAACTCATTCTAGAGTACTACTGACTCCATCTCTAATGAGTGATACCCAACAGAAACATGGTTGTCGCTTAACCATATGCTCTGATACCACATGTCATCCAGCTTGCCTCCAACAACTCCAGAATATCCTGATAAACCTTAACTCTTGACTGCCCGTGTAGAAATTGGTGGGCACCCAGAGTTTAGGAAGGAAAACAATAAACTCCGAGTCAGTCATGTGACTGGTGTGAGAACTCAAAACAGTTTATTTATCTTTAAAAACAAAATAGAAGAATATTTTTAAAGTCAATTCGCAATGCTTTTTTTAAAAATGAGACTACCATAAGGCCTCCCGCACACACACATAATGCAAACGCAGAATCGGAGGAGATTTCTCCTTATGATAGTCAAAGATGCTTGATACGCATTTAAAAAGAACATTTGATATTATTATTAGTGCATAGTGTAGGAAAAATTCATTTTTGAAAGTAGAATATAAATCTTAGCTAGCATAGACATTTCGAACTATGCCTACTATAGCTACCATCCAAACAGTGGGGCGCCAACATAAGTGAATGATAGGTTCTACAACTAATACCGTACAAGATCGTATTGTTTCTTTGGATTTCCAACGATTGATCAGGCCAAGGAACTTCCCATTGCCATATGAGAATGCCTCTGGATGGACATCCCCGAGAACCAAACCGGATCTCTACCAACACAAGGCCGGGTTACCCCTAACTGAGTAACAACTGACCGAATATGCCATCCCCCGGTCCTTTGGGACCTTTCACCGAGCGCTCGCAATCAATTCACACAATCATAAAGTGTTTTCAACATGAGTAAGTATCTGGGCTCCATACCATGATACCACCCTTTTCCAGAAGGAAATGCACATATCCTAAAGGGCGCTACCCCTCATAACCTTGCCGCATCTTTCCTGTTTTAACCATTCCCGAGGTGTGAGGCTCGACGAAGTCACGTCCACAAAAACATACTTTATACAAAAGCCATGCTTTGGGTCAACAAATGATCATAGAAATGATCACCATGATAGACGATCAAATAAATGATCCTATCACAAATAATCAACACAATGATCATTTCACAGCAACACTCAGCATGTCACATTACCAAATTGGGAATATATCGCTGATAACCTTCAACTACATAACCTCTAAGCTCGTACGTCTCAGAGAAGGGTGTTAAGCTAAAAGAATAAATTCTCCGCCACCAACAGAAATATATTTGAAAGAAATCTGCTTTATATCTCAATTTGTAATGTCAGACATACAATCCATACAAGTCTGTTTCGGGCTCGAACAGAACCGAAGGCACTTCTCACGAAGCCCTTGCAATCCGGGTATTCACAATCCCGATCGAATTTCCCATCACTTAGGGAATCTCTATACCAGGGGCTACCCAGTGCAGAGACAATCGATAGGTCATCCTATCGCTTTCGCAAATACCGGGTCTTCAACACCGATCATCAAATGCAATTCATAACGAAGTATCACATATTCGGAATGGGTTATACGACCCCATGGTCCTTTCCCGGTTAACCCGAATAGTGAGCGCTTATTCAAAAATAAGTGTGGCATTCAAATTCAAACAAATCACATCAATTACCTTTCAAAGGTAAATATTGATAGTCGGTTATTGAACTATCAATGGATATGCACTACATCACCAGATTCCAAATAATTTTCCAAATTATTTATTTTCCAAAATATCTTTACAAGATATATTATTTTCAATACTTCAAAAATAAATCAATATTTATTTTTAAACAAATTCCACTTCCTTTTATAAATTCCATAGTGAATTTACATTCCAAAATATCCATGCATATACGATTTCAATTATTCATTTCAATTTATCTTCAAGAAGATAAATTCTCAAAATATTCACTTTATATTGGAAAACATTTCCATACTTATTTATTCATAAGTAATTCACAAATTTTATTTATTTTCAACCTTTGGAAAATATTCAATATACTTAAATCGAGATTAAGTATATATTTCATTCTTTAAGGAAATCAGTCTCTTAAACATATTTATTTAGGCCAAAACGAATGTTGCGTAAAACATTGTTACGACAACCCAAAATCACTAGTATAGGGATTCGAAATTAAAATAGATATATATAAATCCCAATACTATACAAAACATTTCCTTTCGGAAATCATTTACTATAACAATAGTGCTATAGTCCACCATTTACTTTTATTTCTCGAAAACGTCTATTTCAACAATAAATGTTGAAATCTATGGTTTCGAATCTTAACATATTTTAAAACATCGTTAGATCGTTTTAATTCTATTTAAAACATCAAATTCAAAACAATTTCTTTAACATACTATTCATTATTCAAAAACGTGAATATACTACGTTAACAAATTTCATCCTTTTGTTCATTTTATTTTAAAGGATTATTCACAGTCAAAAACGTGAATATAACTCCATTAATAGGTTTCAACAATTTACTTATCAAAATAAGTCGTTTGCGGACTTATAAAACAACGTTTATAAATTCCATTTCTATTTATTTTATAACATCTTTCTTTATAAACCTTCTTTATTAACCTATTCACTTTATATCTCAATTATGAACCAAAAGTCCATATTATAAGTTAAATACTTATAAAACGATTATTTTACAAATCTATTCTTATAACTTATAATTATAAATCGTTCCTTTGAACTTTATAATTATAAATCTTATAACTTATAAGATTCAATTATTTATCCAAATCTATTCTTTCAATAACTTTATAAATTTTATAAACCTACTGTTTATAAAATTCCATTTATAACTTCACCGTTTATAATTTTATAAATTCCATTCACTTATGCAATCCATTTTCACTTCATTCAAACACTTATAAAAACTCGTTTTATAATTCAAAATATTCTAATTTATAAATATCCATTTTATAAATCTTTTATACAAATCAATTTGTATTATTATTCTAAAACGTCTTTAAACTTCTTTATAATTTCATCCTTTTGATTTATAAAATAATCAAATTTTATAAATCCTATATTTAAACTTTTTACAATAAATTCAGAGATCCAATTTAAACTATTTTATAAAATCATTAATCCATATTCTCAAAAATCAGTTTTTAACTATATTTCTCAAAAATCATAATTTTTATAACATTACAATTATAACGTTTATTTATTTAAATTGGATCAATTCCAAAAATATTTTATAAACGTATACTTTCAAAAATCACTTTGAAATCCCTTTTTTAAAATTCCAAAATTTGGTCCAATGATGCTACATACCAAATAGTCAATCACGACAACAACGACATCATATATCGATATGATAATCCATCAAATATCAAAATATCTGAAATCAAATAAATACTGTTGAGGAATCCAGTTGGATCCCTCCAACCTGTTTTCCTGCATCCACAAACATTAGCACAATACCAATTTCGCTCCAGTACGAAATTATCGCGGTATATGGGATTTAAAATATTATCCGCTTAATAGACGGCGCAATAGGGTCTCATCCGCTATACAAATGCGGGAAATCAATAACTCCAATATATACATATGCCAATATATATATATTGCTATTATCTATAATACCAATTTCACTGTTTATGAAATATTCGCGGTATATCTTTTTAATAAATAACATCCGCTTACTAATGGCGTATAATGTCTATTTTAGCAATCAATAGATAACAATCATCATTCAAAGATACATTCAAATATTTTAAATATAACTATTTAAAATAAAATCAAAACCGATTCGATTGAGTGAGAAGTTCTCACCTTGATATTATTTTTGTTTTAGCGATTTATTTCGAATAAAATTAAACGGACGTTTAATTTTACACAAAATTTTCGCTAACTCCAAACGACTCCAAACCAACTCCATCGCGTAGTACTCGTCCATACGATTCCAACGCAACTGGTTTCGCGCGTTTTCGACCTCGTATGAAAAAGTTACGCATTTTTAAACTTACACGAATTTTTATATTCATAATTTACAAATTTATTTAACATTTTTAACCTACTGCAAATATTGGCCACTGGATCTCATCCCCCCCTCATCATAGCTGTGCAACATCTTCATCTCTTTCACGCGCAACCTACAGGCTTCAACACGCAAACATGAACCAATCCTTTGATCATTAGGGTTTAATTTTACTACCATTTCAAGCGATTTGAACACGATCAGGTAGCTCCATTCAACTCGCCTCCCCACAAGCTACTCACGGCCTGAAGAGCTTCGAGCTCGGTCGACCCACTAGCACGAAAATCGAGGCCGAACGGCCGCACTTCCCACACGACTTGCCACTAATCCACAACTCCAAACACGATCTCCACCGTTGAACACGAAGATCTCGATGTGCTCTATATCTTTGCAGTTGAAAACTTTTTGAATTAATTTGTGGATTGGGAAAAATTTGAGGAGATAGAACATTGCTTTTCGTCCATTGATGAAAGCTACTGGCGGCCCTGAAGATGGATCTAGGGTTTTAATAATTTTCTTATTTTTTTTAGTGAATAAGGCCTATTTATAGGAAATTATTGAACACTATTCATTCCGGAAATTCCGAACTCCGATTTACGCGCCGTAACCAGTGTTTCTAGGGTTTACCCCGCGTTTCGGACACAATGGAACAGGTTTCGAAAGCTAATTCGGACATCTGTGCGAGTTATGGCAATAAACGTTCAATTTAAATTAAACCGATTTAAACGATTTTCTAGGCGTTTTAATTTGTACCGGACAAACGGTAAATCCAATTGACACGAAATTTGAAACCTTACAATAATATCACATTACGGATCCGATGAAACTAGTTTCGTCGAAATCCGAGACTTTTTAAAAAATGGCTATTTTAACTCGCCAAATTAAAATTAAAAATAATTCGATGCGTTTCGAGCTGCCCCGATCAAACGATAGCTCCGATTGCTACGAAAATTGAAATCTGGTAATATCTAACTATTACGGATCGAATGGAACTGGTTTCGTCCAATTCTGAGACTGTTCAAAAATTGACTATTTTCACTAGTCGATTTTAATATTAAAATATTCAATTTTCACAAATTAACTTTTAATTCGATTTTAAAAGTTCTAAAATATCTTTATAACTTCCATATGATAAAATAAAATTTTACAAATCATTTACAATCATATTTTACTCAATTTTCAATTATTTCCATAATTTAACATATTAAATTATCGATTTAATTATTCAATTAAATCCAATTATTCAAAATAAAATTTATTCGACTTATAAATTCACTTATTAATATTTAAAATTAATTAGATATTCAAATTTAAATTAATAAAAATCCCGGGTCGTTACATAATACAACACAAACTAGACAGTTATAAACATCTGTCTAGCAATTACAATTCAAGTACATAAGAGAAAACAGATACAACTGAAACACAGTGGAACCACTATATATATCTACACGCTGAAGCCTCCTGCTCCATTATCTCCTCAAGAACTCGTCAAAGCAATTCTGAATCACTTGACTACTCATACGAAACATAAGTACCCAAGAGTTTAATAAAACAGAAAATAAACATTGGGGTCAGACAGGGGTCTGGTGTGAGTAAACAGGTTTAAAAGTTGCTTAACTTTAGAAAATCCTTTGAAAACAAAAGGTATCACGTAAGACTTCCCATACATAAACATGGAAAAGTTTTTACCTTACGCTAACCAAAGCATTTGATAGGAAATCCAGTGATATTATAATAGTGTCTAGGGTTTTCAAAATAAAATACAGAAATAGCTGGAATGCTTACATCTCACGTTCTAACATAGTTGGGCACAATCAAAACCGTATAGGCACTTATTGGATTTTGGATTCCATCAATGGCAGGGCTACTGGGGTACCGCCCGTCACAGTACGTGGCCTAGATCACCGTACCGAGGAGTACGCCCGCTCCCCTGCAACACAAGGCCGGAACTATTCCTTACTGAACAGTTCCGAACAAGACAACCCCGACGGTTGGAGCTCACTACCGTCCACACAGCCAAAATAAAAGGGACCTCTAGACAGGGGTAAATCTCACTCTCCAGTGGCTACCCACGAAGCCTTGCTGCACCTCCTCTGTTTTAGCCATTCCTGGTTGATGAGGCTTGAGGCTGCGATTACCTTTATAGAACATATCTATCTTACAATGCACATCGTCCACCTGACGATGTTCTGAAAGCATTCAATCCATACAAGCTCGTTCCGGGTTCGAACGAAACCGAAGGCATTATCTCGTTACACTCATTTTGGAATCACCCTTAGAGTTAACGACGATAACCCTTGCACTCTGAATCACCATCTCGAGCCTGAAAGTACTATTTTGTCAAACTCATCACGGAATCACCCCAGAGTTATATTGACGAATAGTCCTTACACCTCGAGTCTTCACTCTTCACTTGAGATTCACGACCTAACGTTTAATTTGGATCGATGTGGTTTTCAGAATTCCAAATATGGAAATCCGATCTCGGTCTCATCGAAATCCAAACGCCATCTTAATGTCCAAGTGAATTTAGTTTGAACAATTAATTCAATTCATCAATATCTATTTACACACAGATAGATAAATCACATATCACAATAGATAATCACATTCTCATCATAATAAATAACCCGTAACATTATCACAAACAGATAATCATCACAACAGATAATCATCACAACCAAATAATCCATATTATCATACTATAACTAAGCATCCATATCATACAGATACTACTCATCTCATTACTGAGATCACATCCATCCAATCAATATCATCCATAAGCAAAGATTTATTAACCATCATCTATAATTAATATAAAACGAATTAAATTAATTACTTCTATCACTAATTAATTTAAAATAAATTAAATTAAGTACTCATCTATAAATCCTGCTTATATATCCATTGATTAATTAACCTAGTTAATTAATCATTCATTAAGTATTCAACTCGATTAAACATCCATAATTAATCATTCACTAATTACAATAAGTAATTAGTCTTAAATTAATTTCACAAAATTAATTAACCTTAATCATAAGTAATTGACATTTAATTACTTCATTTATTAATTAACTATAATTAATTACATTTATCCTTAATTAATTATATTAATTAATCACTTAATTAAACAATCCTTAATTACATCATTAATTATATTAATTAATGATCTCTAATCTATATTTAAATTAATTAATTTATTTAAAATTAATTACATTTAGTAATTAATCTAAAATTTAAAAATACAATTATTAATCACCCTTGATTAATATTAAATACAGTAATTAACTCCTCTTAAATTACTCATAACAAATTAATTATCCCATAATTAATTATCTTCATTAATTAATCCCCTTGATTAATTACAAAAGTAATTATCCAAATTACTCATCTTTACTAATTACATTCCAGTAATTATCAATTATTACTTCTCTAAGTAATCCTGCTCCATTAATTACATTAAGTAATTACTCTCATTAAATCATCAAATGATTTACTTAAATAAAATAAAATAAATTAATTAACTTAAACAAATCACATTATCAAAATTAATTACAATAAGTAATTAATTCCTTAATTACTTTATCAAATAATTATGCTTAACAATTGACAATTGATTATATTAAATTAATTAATCTGATTAATTATCAAAATTAATCACATTAATTAATTACTTAATTATCCTTAGATAATTATCTTTATTAATTAACAATATTTTCTTTAATTACTTACTTAAGAAAATTTATCTTAGATTAATCCTTATTAATCATCTCTAATTAAAAATTTATCCAAATCATTATTTAAAATCAAATAAATAAGTAAATTCTTATTTATCTTAATTATTTCCAAAAATAGTTCATTTAATTATTAATGACTTTATTTACATTCAAAATGTATTTAAAACAATACATTTCTAAATTTAATTCAAATTCCATTTTAAAATTTAAGTTTTAAAATGTTTAACTATTTAAACATTATCCAAATTTAAATAAATTATAAACCTTAAAATAAAAGTGGAAACATTCATTACTTATGTAAGAAAAGTTTAAAACCAAATGACTTAATTTCATCAAAGAAATCAAGCTTTAAAATAAATTGATTTTCTTAATTCCAAATTTAAAGTTAAACACACATCATAATTTTTACTCAAATACAAAAGAAAAGAATTTTATCAAGTTTAAAACTATTTGAAAACAACTCATCTTTAAAGTTTATTTTAAACATTTAAACTTGATCAACATTTAAGATTTACAAAAACTGCTAAATTCAAAATCTGGTTTCACTGTAGGCTTAAAACCATATTTTTGTCTTAATTTCAAATCTGATTTAAATCTTGCTTAAATTAAAATTTTCATTTTAAAAACTTTGAACTCAAAAGTTTACTTGAATTCAAATACCACTTAAGCTTTTAATTTAAATATCTGCTTATACAATTTGGAATTCATTAAAAATTTAAAAACTGCAATCTAACAGGTTGTAAAACCCTGAAACTAAAATAACCCGAGTCCCCTTAGCAACTGCTTCGAGTTATTTACTTAAATGCTCCGAGACAAAAACTCAAATACCGGAGTAATACTTTGAGACACTAGCCCGCACAAACCAAAATTGTACACCAGAACTTATATGTGCACGGTGCATATGCACCGACACTCTGACGAACTCCAGCCATCATCCCACTCTTCACCAAGTCGCCAACCACCATCCCACATGATCATGACCTTCCAATAACCCACTGCAGATCGAAAACAGAATCCAGTAAATAAAGCAACCTGGAAACCACTGTATCCAAAAACCCCAAAACCTGTCAACATCTAAAAATCCATCCTCCGATCATCTGAGACACCACGACTCCGGCCATCTCTTCTTCCACGACTCCCTTTCCCATCCCCTAAGTCCTACATCACTAGATGCAACATAGAGCAAGAGGTTAATCAAAACTCTGGCCACTTAAAAATTAGGGCTAGAAACAGAAAATAGCCATTGCCGTCGCCACCTACTTCTGATCATCTTCATCCAAATTCCCCCCCATAATTCTCCACCTCTAGGCAGAGCCACATCACCCCAATACCACTTGACAATCAAAAAAATCCACAATTCCCAATTCTGTACAATACAAAAATACTATCTCCATAGTTAATTTAAAATTTTGATATTTGGTTTAAAATTCATGATTTCAATCATGCATTCAAGTTATGAATCTGTTTACAATATTTTAAGATGTATGATATATGTTTTAAAATTCAATGATGATTGATTTTGGGGTTTTCAAAGGCAACAGATTTTGATTAAACTAAATCATAATTTATAAATCTGAATCTATACCAAACAAACACATTTTGTTCACAAGACAAATCCTAACAGAGAATCAATCAGGTGAAAAATGGGTTTTATTTAAGGATTCTTAGTTTTTAAAGGCAGAAACAGGTATCTGGCAACACTCATATGTATATTTATACATATACACACAGAACATCATCACACTATAATCAAACAAACATGCTTGTTTCTATCAGTACACATGCACAAATAATTTAGGCTTTTTGCATTGTGAGGTTACTCATTTTTAATTAAAAACAGGGCAATTTTCCTCATGACAGTTTTTGATTTATGTGATATACAACTTGAGTTCTATAAATTTCTTAGCATTGATTTTAAAAGAAAACTGTTTTTAAATTGGAAATTTACTCACCTATTGATAGAAGAGGCTGAGAACAACAGAGATGCAAATTTCATTTTCCTGGAGCCTGATTTGCATTGCTTGCTGAAATCTGGTTTTGAAATTTGCTGATTAATGTTGAATCAAAGCTGCATGCTCATTCCTATATATTTACATGCAGCGGAAATTTTTAACTTTTTGCATTGGTGATGTTGAATCTGTGTTTGCTTCCATCTTTTTTGATTAGATTTAGAGATGATTTAGGTAATTTTACAGCTGAACTCCATTCCTTGCTTGCAGATTTTAATTTGTAATTGGCTCTGCAGAAATTTGATTGAATTTGTATTTGCAGATATTTGAGTAAATTGGTTTTGCAGATTTTAGAGTAAATTTGGTTTTTAGTTTCCTTAAATCTGATTTTCAGATTTCATTTGAAGATATTTTTTTTGAACTAAATGAATTTGTTAAGTTTCTTATCTAAAATAATTAATTTCAATAATGATTTAGCATTGCCACTTGTTACTTAAGTTTGAAGATTAATTACAAGTGTCCTCTTTATAATATGAATGCTTAACACTTGTATGATATTAATATAAAGATAAATTTCTTTGTTTATAAATATTTTTAAATTCATTTCTAAAACAAATTTCTAATTTAATTTAAGATGTTTTAAATGTTTTATTTACATTAGCCTTTAAAATGATTACATGTAAATTACTTTTACACAATTACACCTTTAAATGTTTATTTGAATATTTTAAAAAAATGTTTTTAAAACTAAATTTTAAAAGAGAAAATTTAAAAAGAAAAAGGAATGTTGAATTACATTCTATTCCAAAATTTCAAACTAAATATTTTACTCTAATATAAATGAACTAAGTTTATTTCTAAAGAAAACAATTTTTAAAATAAAATAAAATAATCTTTTATTATAATTCACAATTTAAACTATTATATTTATAAACAAAATAAATATAAACTTTAATTAGTTTTGAAAATATAAGATAGATTTATAAATCAAACCTTTGAAAAGTTTTCAATACTAATTTAAGTCAAATTTAACCAATTCACAAGTTATACATCTATATATATAATAAATTTGAAAATATCCTTATTAAATTTAAATTTAAACTAAAATCAAATTCTCTATTTACAATGTATACACATATATACATTATAAATAAAATATTCTTTAAATTAGCTTAGAGAAACAATTTTATCATTTAAATATTTTAACTTTTGAAAAGAATAAAATTCCCAAAAGTTATTATTATTATAAATTTTCAAAAGAATATCATTTAAAAAACCAAATAATTATTAATCTTCAAAAGATAATTTCTATTTGAATTTGATTATTAAATCAACATTTCACATTTTAGAATAATTATTAATGAAATTATTAAATAAATATTGCCCAAATTTTCGGGACATCACATAAGTTGTGATGAACTGCTTTGTTAGTCTCTCCATCCTTTTATTAACCCTAAGTCTAATCTTTTATTTTACATTTAGTTTACTTTCCTTATTCCATTTGTTACTTATTTACCCTATTAGCATAATTTTGTTCCAGCCTCACCTAACTATTGTAAGATGATAAGTTACTGACTGAAAGGGAATGCTATTGGTATGGGCCACTTCTATTATCTTGCTTATCAACTTAATTTAAGTCTTAAGTTTATTAAAATAAGCCTCTTCTATTCTTCCTGCTTTATTTGCTTGTTAACTTAAGTCTTAATAAGCCTTGTCTGTTCTTTCTACTTAATTATAACCTATGTTATAATTTTACTTGTAATTTTCACTTTTATTTTCTTTTATAATTTGTATA
This sequence comes from Allium cepa, assembly GCA_030765085.1. Taxonomy (NCBI): domain Eukaryota; kingdom Viridiplantae; phylum Streptophyta; class Magnoliopsida; order Asparagales; family Amaryllidaceae; genus Allium; species Allium cepa. The sequence goes on along the minus strand of CM060939.1, from coordinate 639,120,831 downwards.
TTATAAATACAATTACAAGCGTCTTTTTTATATTCTAGTTTGTCTTATTTTGTTATGATATTGAATTCTCTTTAATTCTCTTTATATTATGTGACAAGCTTAGCTTTGGACTACGTCTGGTTGTCACAAATTTACTTATCATAATAACTACTTTACTTTTATTCTATTATCTGCAGTGTAAACGCAGATCTAGGTGCATTTTGGTTTATAGCTTCTAGTCTTATCTAATAATTAACTTGATTTTTCAATTCTTTGTTTTATCCTTTTGTATTATAGGAAGTATTTCTATCCTATTTGGTTGGTTATGAAAACCGTGCTAAAAATTCATTCCATATTTTTATTAATAAATAATGCTATAAACAATAATCCATAACTACAAGATATTTCTGTTATTATCTCTTTACTTTTTGGATAGTGTAAAATAATCTATCACGTATTCCCTTTTTATTTCTTTTTACACAAATTCCCTTTTTCTTTATTTTATTCTTATAATTATGTTTATCGTTATCTTTTTAAATACTAAAATATAGAAATGCATTCTATTTTCTAAGCCAACCAATTAATCTATCCGTTTTAGCATAATTACTGTAAATGTCTTCCTTCTAGGCTTAAGCCTTTTTCTATGATCACTAAGCCTAATTTTATACATATTTAAATGGGTCTCTATCTTTCTTTTCCATATAAATAGTGAAATATAAATTTACAGTCTCAGCATAATAAATTTACAGAGTTAACTACTGGAATAAAGTGCTTAATTAAATAATTAACCGGAATCTAATGATAACATATCATAAATGAAAAAGGTATATAATTTAAATCCACTCACTTGTCGTCCTTAGCTTTGCTTGTGCACAACTTGGCTCCATGGCCCTTTTGGATCCCCTTCTAAGATGTATAATATTTTTACTGAGAAGATCTCCTCCCTAGAAATATTTTCTTTTTATGGTCCAGCCTCGGGCAATGAACTCAAAGAAATATTTTCTGTTTAGGGTCCAGCCTCAGGCAATGAACCCATTGGGAGAAAATCTAATTATGAGAAAATAGCTAGGCCTATAGTTCTGTTTATATTGGAGTTTGGGGACCTCAGACCATTGGATTCTTGGATTGAACCTGGAGCCAGCACGTCACAGGGTCATTTGGAGCCATCAGATTAATCAATATATGGCTCAGATCACTCAAAACTCGAATTTCAATTCGTTCGGCACATACCTGGAAGAAACTTCATCCAGGTAACAACATGGGCCGACCTTAGGGTCGACCTATGTTCTCCTTTAGTCGACCTGGCAGTCAACCTAGGAGTGCTCTGGATCGACCTATGGGTCGACCCATATATTTATTTATTTTCGTTTTCTTTTCTTTATCTTTTGTTTCTTTCGTAATTTCTCCATATTAACTCAGATTTTGACAAGTTATATATGGAAATTGATCAGGAAATCTTCATGAACACAATGGTATAAGTTTCGAAGCCATATTCTAACAATTTCAAAAATGTTTATTTTCAGTATTCATTGTTATTTGATTATTTAATTACATATGAATATGGGGTGTTACATGAACAATACCGTATAGTGCAAATGGACAGAAGATGGAACAACAGTGATAATCACATGGAGGCATTGATTGTTGTTGTACAACTAGCCATATTGATTAATCATATGGAAGCATTATCTACGGTCCATGTTTTTTGTCCTTTTTCTTTCCATTAATACAGTAATAGAACATGACCTTTCTTAGATACCTCATTAAATGCTTGTATTGGTGGAGACTGCATGGCGCATTATCCTGTCATATCGGATAATGTACGCATATTGCACTTAAATCCAAGAATGCCAGATTTTTTGGTGGTGAGATAATGTCACAGTATCTGGTCATATCGGACACTACAACTATGTAGCACTTAAGTCCAAGAATGCTAGCTTTGTTGGTGGAGACATAATGTCACAATGTCTGGTCATATCGGACGCTGTGACCACATGACCACGTTGCATTACTTTCCACGAATGCTAGCCTTGTTAGTCGAGACAAAATGTTACGGTGTCCGATCTACCGGACGCTATAACCACGTTGCATTGCTTTCCACGAATGCCAGCCTTGTTAGTCGAGACAAAATGTCATAGTGTCTGTCACATCAGACACTGTAGCCACGTTACACTACTTTCCACGAATGCCAGCCTTGTTAGTCGAGACAAAATATCATAGTGTCTGGTCATATCAGACATTGTACCCATGTTGCACTGCTTTCCACGAATGTCATCTTTGTTAGTCGAGAAAAAATGTCACAGTGTCCAGTCATACCAAACATTGTAGCCATGTTGCACTGCATTCCACGAATGCCAACTTGTTAGTCCAAACAAAATATTAATGTAAAATGCTCTATATATATATATATATATCTTATTACTTGCCATATTTCTCTTCATTTATATCATAGCAGTATTATATAAAAATACTGGATTATAATCGTATTTCTTTGCCCTCCTCATACTCATATGAAGGTCCTTTATGACACAATACCCCTCTGAATACATCATCTACTCAACCACCAACTAAGTGGTATATTGAAATGAAGGAAAGACATAATGCTGATGTAAGAGAGCCTGAGATAGAATTGCAAGAGCGCATGCAGGTAGAGGATAGTAGACGTCAAAGAGCAAAGCGGCGTAGACATAACAGGAGAAGACAAAGAAGGAATGAAATTTACCATCAAGTACCCCACACGGTAAAGAGGTTAATTCTCGATAAATCTACAGTACTTATGAGGTTTTTTTTCTTCTGTATTTTGTTATAAGAAATGGAACTGACCTTGGTTGACGCCACTAATAGATACCGCAATTTTCCTGGTGGTTGTGAACTTTGGCAATGACTTGATGATTCTCTACCTGACCAAGCAATTTTATGTGTGCTGAACTTGAAGAAAAAATTCAAATGCTTCAGTGGACACTGGGTTCAATTAACTTATCAGGTGGTTGAAGGCGGTATTTTTAATCATCGGTTGTCTTGTTTGATGTATTGTTTGTTTCCTAAAATGTTGTCATGAATTATTTTTGTTGTCTTGTTTCCCAGTAAGTTAATTATTGTTTGTAATGGTTTAATTAAGAAATTTTGTAATGTTGTTCTTTTCTTAAGTAAGTACTTGAATTTGAAAACACACATTAACTTGAACTAATAATACATAGAACTTACTAAAAGTACACAAAACTTGCTGAAGATATTTAACTTAAATAACTTACTTATCTAATCAAAACATCATTCAAGTTGTCTAACACGTCTAATCCAAAGATTAAATGTAGCATGTCCAATAAAGTCAATGTGATACTCCTACAAATATTGTGAATCAAATGTAGCTCGTATTAACTCAAATATGTCTTCTTCTTCCACTATATTTATAATGCTTCTATATCTTTGACAAGCTCTAGTAAACGTGACATAAGTACTTAAAATTTCAAGAATCCTTTGAATTATTCTACAATCATGATGATTTTTAAAAACTTCATTTAGAATAATCCAAAAATCTTGTTCTAACTCTTCTTCTATGTATCTATGGTCAGTTTCTATGTACGCTTCATGTGGAGTCCAACTTTCATTTGCCATTGAAAATTACTGAAGATGTTGTGAATTTTTGAAGAGGTTGTGAATTTTTAATATAAAACATTCGTTTAAACAAACAATTCATGATCTGTGTCTCATAAATCAAGTTCCATCTAAATGACCATATAGCAAGCATCCATGAACTTGAGTTCAAACAAACAGTTTCTTCACAAAATGAAGTACATGCGCTCAAATAAAATATGAAATTAAGTTCCAATACAGATAATAGATATGAAATACGAATATAAACACTGACTTGAGTTATCAAATACGAACATTTTATGAGTTATGAAATACAAACACTGATAATATACAAATAGTAAATCTCGAACACTGATAATACAATGACAATACACCGATGATATATACAAACATTGTGATAATGCACTAGTAGTTAATCGCAAACATTGATAATGCACTGATAGTAAATACAAACACCGATATGTGAAAAAGACATAATCTACAGCTCATCAAACTGATATTGATCATCCCAAAGACCAACTGCATAATCACCATCGCCTACCTTAGGTGTAAGGTGATATCGTTGCTCATTAGCAGTGGTAAGCTCATTAATATGAGCAGTCAACCAATTTATGCTCCATCAATGGTCGACATACATGGCTTGGCATAGTCCCATCTACATTTGAAACAAATCCTCAAAATGAATATGCAGGTGGATATGGATACTCCAAAACCTCTGGTCGAGGAATATTAATATATTTATCAATTCTCAACGTCATAGGTACACTGACGATCCAACCAAAATTTGTTGTTTGGGATGGCTGTGGATCAGGATATACCTGAGTCTCTGTGTAAGTGTTGATCCAAAAAATGGACCAACGCCCTGGTTAGAGTTTGAAAGCACTAGCCCCGTTCTGACAGAGCAATATCATATATCACAGATATAAAGAAAGAACAGTAAAAAAAAGTAGACAACGAATTTTTACAGTGGTTCGGCTGTTAATGTAGCCTACGTCCACTTTATAGTTTTATTATAGATTGATTGATGTTACAATAGATGTTTGATTGCAAGGCTTTAATTTTTTTCTAGCAAGATTGAATCTCCAAAGTTGGAATCCACTAGAGAATCACAGTGTGTACCTTTGGAGAGTGTTGTAAGGGAGGTAGATAGTGAAGAATAATTCCAAAAGAGCTTCAGCAACCAGTCCAGAGAAGATACCGTTTATGTTGCAGGTGGGATGAAATTTATAGAGATCGGAGAGCTTCTAGGTCAGGCCTGTCTTCATCAAATCTCAAGTAGGTAACAGGCGACCTAGGTGGACTTTGGCTCGCAAAATGAGTCAAAACCATGAGTCGCAGGCGACCCATGGCCTTGGCTCGTTTTGGTAGCCAACGTCTCGCTTTTTTTGTAGTGTTCCATAGCTAGTTTGTTCGAAGGTTTAGGGAGAAGCATAGGTCTTTGATGATCTAACCAATTAGGACTTTTCTTGAGTCCAAAACAAAAAATGTCTCCATAGCCTTTTATCATTGTTGTTATGTTTTGATGGCAAGTCACTAACTGTTTACATTCAGTTGCTGCTTGGAATAAGAGAATGCTGATCTCTCGGCTTCGTTGATCCCAATCGTTGTCTTAGTCGTATAACTTGGCCCTTATCGATCCATTGTCTTAGCTTTTCTAGTTAGGTCCTGAACCATCCCGACTACACAAGGTCGTTCTGTTTTCTATTGGTTTCTGCTGGGTTGAAAAACCAGGATAACATTTTCCCCCCAGAGTACGTCTTTGTTATAAATAAGGCATGCTCTGGAAGTCATAGTTTTTCAATGCCCATTTGTTGATTTCCAAGTGATTGCTTTAGAGCTCTACAAATATGTTTGCCCAATGTCATCGGTTGTCTTTCTTTGGTTCTGCTTGTTTTTGCATTCCACAACTTATCACATTTCTGCTTGTAGTTTCCCGACATGCTTTGGAATGATGAACAGTTGTCATAGATCAAGCTAGAGATGAATAGATTAAGCTTCCTTTCTTCTTTTCCTTCAAATGTGTGTGGGTGTCTATATATATGCATTTTTTCATCATTATTTTTTATATATATTTATTGTTCTTTATTTGGTGGGTCGCTAGCGATCCATGTGAGATGGGTAGCTAGCGATCTATCTTTATGAAAAAAAAATTCACTATAAAGCTAGGTCGGGTCTCCGGCAACCTGATTACTTAGCAATTTTTTTTGCCTTTTCTCTTGCCCACTTATACTCGAGCTAACACCGTTTCCTTCATTCAATCTGAGCTACTCCACTCCTTCAAGTGACTAACTTATGCAGCAATTCGATCCAGGCAATCCAAGAATTAACTCGATTCGCTTGTTTACTTGAATCCACTTGCCGTTGACTACTTCAAGCATTTGCCTCTTTTGTGAAACCCTAGCCGACCTATCACCATGCTCGAATCCCAACCCTATGTCACCACTGAACTGTAGCCGATCCCATTTTGTAACCAACCAAAAGTTAGCTCGCCGCCGCTCTACTCCATAGATCGCTGAGTTTGATTTGTGATTCTTGTTGTGACTCTTAATCCGCTTTCAGGTGGGTTTTCTTAGTGGGTTGGTTAAGTATGCGTTGTGCGATGATTTGCTATCTAGTGTCCACTTGTGACATTGATTACAAGAAGTTCAATTCGATTACGGTTTGTCAGGTCAAGATAGCCAATCGGGTCATGAGTTTCTTCCTAAAATGACATTTAGGCTATGGTCCAACACTTGACGCATTTAGCTATCTTCGTCCATCAAATCAGAATCGACTTGTGCCTTGTTTCGTAGACGTTAGCGCATGACATATCACTTGTCAATTGAATATTTTGGACTTATTCTACTTGATTATTCCGCACTCGGTGTTCCTACAACGAGAAGTGTTCTCCCTGTCGCTTCGGACAACGGATCCATTATCGATCATTGGTCGATAACGGGTAAGTGTACAAGATGTAAACCCAAAAAAATGAAAAACGAACTGGCACGGGAAGTTCTTTTCTTTTCCACTATGAGAAAACTATCTACATGAGATAAAGCATTTGCAGTACATCGAGTACCGAGTTTTCCCCATATAGACAGCACATTGCACTTTCTCCAGTTCGCACTTGAAGTCCGACGTGTCGATTACAAGTCATAGTTTCTTCGGAATTCAAATGTGATAGGAGGAAATTATGAAATTAGGATAGATTTACTTGATCATTTTTGAATGCAAGTACTGCTATATAGAATGAAGCAGCCATCCATACGTCGTAAGTAAAGCGGGCGAAGCCCGGCACTCTCCGAAGCTGAATCATCCTCTACCTTGCAAGCCCAGTACGGTCAAATAGTTTCGGTTGGGCCTCGCATGCCTCCAAACTTTTGAGTCCTGCTTAATCCACCCGAAAGATCATCGTCAGTGGTTTCCGCCAAGGTTCACAATATATGTATGCAGCATAGAATTCCTGAAGAGGAGTGCATCTGCGGTGCAAGACGAATTCGCTCGTATGCCCTCGCCGGGGTACACTGCTTGCCATAAATACATGTGTTTGAATGGAGCCATGCCTCCCTTCAATGATTTTCTTTGTGAGACGCTCTCAAACTTAGGAATTGCCCCATTCTAGCTTCATCCGAATGGTTATGCCATCCTTACCTTCTTGCACGTCCTTTTCATGCGGATTTTCAGACGCGCCCCATGTTTTGATAAGTTGCCATATTTTTTGGATTTCAAGAGAAGAGACTATTGTCCTAATTGATTATGATTGTTACCCAGTAACTTATCTTGATACGAGGTACCGGTTATTGACCTGAGTGCCATCGTTCGGCATCCCTCATTCAACCACCAACACTCGGCTAGGGTGGCTTGGCACTTGGTCGCTCGGCATGGGCATGCCGCTCGACACAAGCATCGTTAGGCACAAGCCTCATTCGGCACAAGCCTCGTTCGGCACAAGCCTCGTTCGGCACAATGCCTCATTCGGCATACGAGTGTCGTTCGGCATGAATTCCTTGCTTGGTATACGAATGTCGTTCAACCCGGATATGCGGCTCGGCATACGAGTGCCATTCAGCATGAAAGCCTCATTCGGCACTCTCTGGTTCGACCAACCTTGCTCGACATCATTTGGAAAAGTCACTCGGTAAGGGCGAACGACATACCTTCATTTTGAGTCACTTGGTGGTTGCTACAGGCGGTTCTCGACAGGCATCCCTCACTCGGCAATTACCGTTCGGTATCCTTGGCTCAGTGCGTAGAAGCTACTTACCATGGGCCGAGATACCTCGTTTCTAGGTACGTGAGGGAAATCCAACCCAACTTCGTCTATAGATAGAAGGGAAGGGGAACAATAAAAGGGACCTTTTTTCGAGAACATTGGGAAGACTCTACTGCTTTCAAGACTCATTCTTTTTCACTTAGCATTTGCATTCAAGTAGTTGGTGTATAGATTGTATCTACAATCAATTGTTTAAAAGAATTAATAAAGATTAAACTCAAAGTGGATGTATGCAGTTACGCTGAACCACTACAAATCTGGTGTTCTTGTTTCTTAAAATTATTACTATATTCCACTGCGTTATTCCTTAGTTTTAATTTACCTTCTTCATTAATCTCTCAACCAAAGTTCTTCTTTGGGTGTTAGTGATAAATTCTGGTGCTAAGATTTAGGTGCTTTCATTGAGAACGAATTCTTAGGTCGCTAGGATCTACTTTTAGCTACTGGACTGAAGAAATCCCCCAAGGGAGATCCAAGTCAGTCACAAGAAGTCCGTTGATTCTACTCAGAGTTTCTACCAATAACTCTACTATGGAAAGACAACGTACCGGATCAACTTCTCATAATGCGGACGTCAACGAGACTGCTAGCGTAAAACAAATAAAACCTAGCAATCAACAAGAAAACCTAGGTGTAGGAACCACCGCCCAAAATCAATTGGAAGTTGTCACCAGAACGGAGTTCAACGAGTTGATGAAAGAACTCATGGAAAGCAGAAGACAACCTAATGAGAAGATTCAAGCTAATTCTAACCTGATGACTTAGCTTACTCAGCAATAATATCAGAATGTTAGAGGTAGCCTCGTTCCTTACTCTTTATATGACAGCTTGACTTCATCCGATGAACCTTTTAGGCGTAGACGCCGCAAAACAGAAACAACCCAAGCAGGTGCTGCTAATCGATTAGCTAGGGATCACTTACACCTTGGAAACCACACCTAAGTTGGAGCAATAAACTTAGGTTCTATAGTGCGATTGGAAGCTGGATGGTCGACCCATCAAGGTCCTAATGGAGCTGGTCCCCAGGATACACATTAGGAAGACCGCCAGCAACGGAGACACCAACTAGAACGATCGCGCAGAACAAATTCCAACCTTCACCTTCCATACAAACCCCAGATCTATCGTCTCTAGTTAGACAGCTGATGAGAGAAAATCAAGGCTTGGCCAATGAAGATTGGGGGATATCCAGGGGTTATACTCCATTCATAGATACCATTCTACAAGCCGAGTACCCCAGAAAGTTTAGCATGCCAACCATCCCGGCCTACGAAGGGAAGACTGATCCCCTACAACATGTGATGAGGTACGAATGGATGATGGATTCAGATAGAGCGAATGATGCAACTAAGTGTTGATGCTTCCCAATAACTTTGTCCCGAATCACCACCACGTAGTTTATTCGACTTCCCCCACGGTCTATATCCAGCTTTGATGAATTGGCGACGAAATTTCTAGAACAGTTTAGGATACATGCCACTCATCCCAAGGACGTGATGTCCCTATCCAATATAATTCAGGCTCCAGGGGAGTCGTTGAAGGAGTATTTGCAAAGATTCCACGTTGCCGCTACTGAAGTTAGCAACCCCAATGACCATGCTATTTTGATGGCTGTGATGCGAGGGGTAAATCCGGATTCGAAATTCGGTGACAGGATGGCGGGAAAGCCTCCAACTACAATGGAACGTTTTTACTCGAAGGCGCACCAATTTATAAGGAGGGAGGAAGCCAGATGGACAAGGCGAGATAGTGCACCTGTGCCTGGTAAGGAGACTGTGCAGAGCAACATTACTGTAAAGCAATCAGGTGACAACTCTAGGAAAGTCTAGATCAATGTTCGAAACAAGTCAGGACAATCTAAAGAGTCCGGAGGAGAAAATCCCAAAAAGAAAAGAGAAGCAGGAAAATGGTAGCCAAGGATTCCAATTTACAACGAATACGCTCCTCTGAATGCATCTTTGAAAAATATTTACCTATCAACTTGTAATACTTTTCAATATCGAAAGCCACGTCCAAAAGAGTCCGCGGAGGAACAAAAGCGGACTGGGAATTATTGCCGTTTCATGAGACTAATAGGCATAATACAGAGGAGTGCATATACCTCCACGATGCCATTGAAAAGCTGATTCGACGGAAAACGTTACAGGAGTTTGTCAAGAACCCATAGAAAGGTAGATAGGGAACATCAGACCCTAGATGTGGGCAAGCTCCACGTCATCTAGAGGAACCTGGCCGAACTGTAGGTAGACTAGTCATAAACACTGTAGTCGGTGGACCTCATCCTGCAGACAAGAACTGGCAGGAAATGGAGCAGTATGCTAACTCCTTAAGGTATGCAGATTATGAGTGTTGTTCGAATGTAGAGGATGGGACCCCCGCTAAACAGCAGTGCATGATGACGGACGATACAATATTCAAGAGTGAGATGCTAACCAGGTGGAGGCTCCTACCGTTGGCCCAATGGTCATATCCGAGACAATCGGGCCAGCATTTGTGAAGAGAATTTTATTTGATTGTGGAAGTTCTATTTACATCATCTTCAAATAGGCATATGACCAAATGAAGATGGAGACGAAGGATTTAAAGCCATCTAAAGTCGTATCCATGGCTTTAATGGTGCAACAACCCATGTAGTGGGTTATGTTGAATTGCCAGTTGAACTTGGGAAAGGAGAACATAGGAGGGTGCGAATCCTGCCTTTCATTATTTTGAATGTTGATTCTCTATACAGTGTATTTCTGGGTCGACCGGCCCTGGAAGAATTTAGGGAAGCTTTGGCCCCATGGTTTTTAACTTTGAAGTTTCGAACAGACAAAGGAGTTGGTGTGGTGCATGGAAGTCAGGCAACTGGTCGTGCAAGTTATGTGGCTGAGATGAGAGAGGCCCAGCGGAGAGAGAAAGAAAATGTTGCGGATGGCTCCATCCGCATCCGGATCACTGACAATTGACAAGTAGTGCCCGAGCCCTGGCTCGGGCAACATGATCAGATCTATTGAGAGATAGATCCAAGAGATGATGATGAGGAACCCAGGGACACAAAAGCAGCACTGGATGAACTGACAATTGACATTCTACTCAGCCGAGATGACCCATCGCGAGTACTTAAGATCAGATCACAACTTGACCCCTCAATGGCCAAGGACCTCACTGATTTCCTCCGAGCGAATCTGAATGTTTTTTCTTGGACGCATTCTGATATGTACGGGATTTCTTCCGCTATTACGAGTCATATGTTGAACATAGACCAAAGAAAAAGGGAGAGGCATGGACCCAGAGAGGTCCGTTGCTCACAGAGATGAGGTGGACAAACTCAAAGCCAATAGGTTCGTCCGCGACGCCCTCTACCCTGAATGGTGTTTAACCCTGTGCTAGTGAGGAAAGCAAAAGAGAAATGGAAAACCTACGTAGATTACTCTGATTTGAACAAAGCATGCCCCAAGGATAGTTTTCCTTTACCCAGGATTGACTAGCTGGTTGACTCAACAGCGGGACACGAGTTATTTTCATTTATGGACGCGTACTCGGGATATAATCAAATCGGATGCACATTCCAGACCAAGAGCACACCAGTTTTGTCACAGACATCGGGCTATATTGCTATGTAGTGATTCCTTTCGGATTGAAAAATGCGGGAGCGACTTATCAGCGTCTCGTAAATCGAATATTTAAAAACAAGATAGCTAGAATAATGGAAGTCTATATGGATGATATGCTCGTGAAGTCACGGCAGTCAAACGACCACATTCGAGACTTAGCGGAGATGTTTGATATACTCAGATATTATGGAATGAAAATCAATCCTTTGAAGTTTTCCTTTGGCGTTGCGTTAGGGAAGTTTTTGGGTTTCATTGTTAATGCACAGGGAATTGAAGCTGACCCAGAAAAGATTCAAGCTATTCAGGTCATACAAGTGCCTAAAACAATAAAGCAAGTACAAAGCCTGAACGGAAAGGTAGCTGCATTGAGTCGATTCATATATCCAGAGCCACAGATAAGTGTATTCCCTTCTTTGATGTAATAAAGAAAGGAAAGTGAAATTTTAAATGGACGCCCGACTATGAGGTCACATTTCGAGCTTTGGTGAGACATTTAGAAAGTCCCTTGGTGCTATCAAAGCCTATAGACCTTGAAGTATTGTGTATGTGCTTGGCTGTATCCCAGCATGCCATCAGCATGGCTTTGGTTTGCGAGGAGGACCGAGTTCAAAAGCCGGTTTGCTATGTAAGTAAACGTTTAATGGGGGCACAAAGAAATTATCCTAAGATTGAGAAATTGGCCTACTGCTTGGCGACTGCATCACGCAAGCTTGTCCGTGCTTTCAGGCACACTGGATCAATGTTTATACTGATCAATCCTTGCGTCACGTACTCCAACAACTAGAAACTTCTGGAAGGATGTTAGAATGGAATATTGAGTTGAGTCAGTTCGATATTACCTACCTACCAAGAATGGCCATATAACGGCAAGCTCTAGCAGACTTCATCGCTGAATTCACCATGTCAGACGAACCAAACACGATGTTATTCCCCCCATTCGATGGAAGCTGTACACCGATGGGGCATCTAACGACCATTGCTCTGGAGCTGGTATAGTTCTTGTGACTTCCGAAAACCGATCAATTTGTTATGCTTTGAAGCTCAATTTCCCGACAACAAATAACGAACTGAGTATGAAGCATTGATTGCTGGCTAGAAACTTATCAGGGAACTGGGAGTAAAATCGGTTGAAATCTTTTGTCACTCACAATTGGTGGTATATCAGGTGCGGGGGATTATTAAACGAAGGGACTGAGACTTTCCCGATACCTTGCATGGGTTCAAGAGCTGCTAGCAAACGTAGAATATTATGATTTTTCACATGTCCCACGTGAACAAAACAAAGAAGCCGATTCATTAGCAAAATTTATTTGCAAGTACAGGCGATGCAAAACAAATGAGATTGGTTCCCGTCGAAACCTTACATGCTCCAAGTATAAATGTGATGGAGATAGATTTCGTGTTAGGAACTAAAATCGAGAAGGAATCATGGATGACCCCATTTAAGCAATACTTGCTACATAGGGTCTTGCCCGAAAGAAAGAACGAAAGATGGCAAGTCATTCGTAAAGCTTCGCGATATGTAATGCAGGATGGAATAATGTATCGAAAGGGACTTTCAGCCCCCTTACTCCGGTGCGTTGCCCATAATGAGAAAAATGAGTCCTAAAGGAAGTCTACGATGGAGGATGTGATGACCATACAGGGGGCAAACATTAGCAAAGAAAATCCTCCTCTATAGATACTATTGGCTAACTGTAAATAAGGATGTTGTAGGCTACATAAGGAGATGTGACAAATGCTAGAAGTATGCTAAAATCCCAAGAGCTACGCCGACGGAACTCACACAAATGGTTAGTCCATGGCCGTTCGCAATGTGGGGGATCGATATAATCAGTTCTTTACCCATATCCAAAGGTGGTGCAAATACATAATAGTTGCAGTCGATTACTTCACCAAGTAGGTAGAACCAGAGCCCTTGACCACGATCACCACTAAGAAGGTCATCAATTTTGTTGTACGAAACATTATATGCCATTTTGGCCTCCCAAGGACTATCATCACAGACAATGGAACTCAACTCAAAAGTAGGGATTTCAAAGAATTTTGTCAGAAATATGGCATTAAAAAAGGTTTGCAGCAATTTCTCATCCAAAAGCCAATGGATAAATTAAAGCCGTGAACAAAATAATCAAGTCCATATTGAAAAAGCATCTAGAAAAGGATAGTGCAAGTGGGTGGATGAACTTCCATTCACAAGTCCGCGACTGGTCACACTCCATTCGCATGGGCATATGGCACGGAAGCTGTTATACCTATGAAACTTGAAATTCCTTCGCATCGAGTAACTCGTTATGACCCTAAGATGAATCGGGATCTTTTACCGGAATCATTGGACTTTTTTGATGAAGAACATGAAGAAGCTGATTTAAGGGCGGCTGCATATAGACATCGAGTCGCTCGATATTATAATGAAAAGGTCCGACCGAGAACCTTTGATGCGAGCGAACTTATTTTGAAATGAGCTTTCTTGGTCCCATCGCATACGAATCCCACATGGGAAGATCCATACGTCATTGAACGGAGGCTTGGAGAGGGAACTTTCAAGCTAGCTACTGTTGATGGCGCGATATTCCTTCGAGCATGGAATAGCGAGCATCTGCGGCATTATTATACTTAGTCTATTTCTTTTGTATCTTTGTTGCAATTATTTCCAGTACGCTTTTATTTCGTTGATTCTTAGTTTTCGGCATGTAATAAGACAATTTAGTTTGTTTTCATTAATAAAGGTTTGAAGCCATCTTTTCGATGAATTATTGATGTTTTCATGTATGATAATTCTACTGCAAAAACTAGAGTTACAATATTCCATCTGACGTATGGTCGCGCACAAATACTTAAAATCTCTATGTCCCCGGAATGCGGACTGGAGTACTCTATGTCCCCAGAGTGTGGACTAGAGTATAAACGACTCAAAATCTCCAAGTCGTCGGAGTGCGGACTGGAGTATCCTAAGTCCCTAGAGTGCGGACTAGAGTATAAACAACTAAAAATCTCCAAGTTCTCGGAGTGTGGACTAGAGTACTCTAAGTCCCCAGAGTGTGGCCAAGAGTATAAATAACTCAAAATCTCCAAGTCCCCATAACGCGGACTGGAGTACTCTAAGTCCCCAGAGTGCAGACTAGAGTATAAACGACCTAAAATCTCCAAGTCCGCAGAGTACGGACTGGAGTACTCTACGTCCCCAGAGTGCAGACTAGAGTATAAACGACTCAAAATCTCCAAGTCCCAGGAGTGCGAATTAGAGTACTTTAAGTCCCTAGAGTGCGGACTAGAGTATAGACGACTTAAAATCTCTAAGTCCCCGTAGTGGGGACTGGAGTACTCTAAGTCCCCATAGTGCGGACTAGAGTATAAGCGACTAAAATCTCCAAGTACCTAGAGTGTGGACTGGAGTACTCTAAGTCCCCAGAGTGCGGACTCAAGTATAAACGACTTAAAATCTCCAAGTCCCCGGCGTGTGGACTGGAGTACTCTGATTCCCCAGAGTGCAGACTAAAAATGATCTAAGTACCCAAAGCATGAAACAGAGGATTTACGATTCTTAAAAAATTTCCAAGTCATATGGAGGTAAACTGGAGCTCAGGTAACTCACTGAATGTCAAGCTATTGTAACAAGTTAGACAGTGAGCTGAACAGTAAAATCGTTTGAAAGACAAAGAAACTAAATTTTGTTTATCAATCCAAAATGTGGTGCCACAACAATCCCTCCAAAGCTAGGAGTCAAAAGTCTATTTACATTGACCATGAAAATAAATAAAAATAATTACATAAAACTAGGCTAACTCTCGTTGAACAAGTGTAACAAATACTTCTTTGGTTTCGTCTCCTTCCTTGTTTTCTCAGATGACTCCTCCCCCACGCGTTTTCGTTTGGACACTTTGCTTGTTGGGGAAGCAACATCCGGGGAAGGAAGAGGAACTTCCATTGGCTTGGACCTACCAGGGAGAATGACCTTCAAAGGCCTATTCAAAGGATCGTCTAGTTCCACTACCTGAGGCTCGACCTTGATCTCAACTTTCTTCTTTTTCACTTCCACAAATTGCTCCTTCATGCTCACTTTCGAAGGGTGTCTGGAGGCGCCTGTAATCTCAACTTCATAACTTTCTTCGACGGGAGACAAAGTTTCAGACTTGTCCTTGTCAAGCGCCTCAATCAATTTAGCATCGGGACTAGGAGTCTCTCCCGCTTGAATAGCCTTACTCATCTTCTCCTTCTCCCTCGTGGCATCATCGCCCCTTGGAGTTAGCTCAGGATCAGAATGGCCTAAAAAATCATAAGAGACAAAAGTTAGAATACAATTACCTATCACCGAAAACGATGAATCTTTGAACTTTTAGAAGAAAAGTTATGTACCGGTTTCTTGCTGACCCTCAATTGTCTGGGGAGTCTCACCCTCTGAATGGGAGATAGAACACGAATGTCAAGGCCGGGGTCTTCTGGTTCGTAACCAACGTGTTGCTCGAACGGATCAAGTACTGGTCGACCAGTCGGTTAAGTAGGGGGAGGAACTGGAGATTCTGTTCTAGACGGATCGGCAATGTCGTTCTTTCCTTTTGACAAGGAGGAATCTTTGATATAGAGAACTTTCGCTGCAAACAAGTCTGAAGGCTCATTCACCCTAAGAAATTCCTTTATCACATCAACCTCTTCTGTGCCCGACTCAACCTTTTTGATCTTTATTAAATTTTCCCATGCCTCGGCTAGAGATTCGAGGTAACCCTCGCCAAGAAAAGTAAAGTCCCAATGCATGAGGACACGGGCATTATATTCTATTATAAGCGGATCAAACAGCACTTGATCTCCTCCCTACCTGCTTTAGCAGCCGCCTCAAGGCGAACATCGATGTTAGAGAGCGCCATCTTTTTACCTTCCTCATAGGCTGTTTCCTCTAGTGCTTCGGCCATGGAAAGCTTCTCATCTAGTTTTGTTTTGAGAATTCGAGTGGCAACAATCTCATTGCAATATTGTTGTGACTCCTCTTGAGCAGCTATTTTTTCTTCTTTTTCCTTGGATAATAGCTCTTCCAACTCTTTAATGCACTGAGCAAATGCATCTCTCTCCTTTTGCACGGAATCCTTCTCTAAAGCTAAGGCCCCACAGCGTTGAACCGCTTCGTCAATTTCTTTCTTATGTGTCGCCTCCAGACGATTGACGGCCTTCGTTGTGTCTTTAGCGCTTTTTTGGGCAGCTTCAAGCTGAGACTTGTATGAAGAGAGGTCTTCATCCTGAGCTTTAATGATGTCTTTGTCATGAATAGCTTTGAGCTTCAGGCGATTGATTTCGTCTTGGCGCTCAATAGAGACTTCCGAGACTTTTTCAGCTAAATGGACAAACGCGTCATGTTGAATGTAAATGTCGTTGTTACAAGCAATGGAGCTTTGTTTGACGTGTCTCGGAATGTGATGAATCATCGGGAGAAACTTCAAACCATCAAAGCATATTTTGGGGAATGTAACCTTAAGCTCGGCTAGCCTCTCCGATATCGACGGATCTTGTGCGGGAGTAGGAGGAGTTTGTCTAGAGACTACATATGTTTTGTGAGGTTTTCGGGATTTCCTGGTACTAGATGAACCATAATGTTGGTCTGTTGAGCCTTAGGCTAGGACCCCTTATGCGCAGCTTTCTCCTTGCCTTGCTCTGTTTGAAAAGGAGGATCGCGAGAGTAGGAATACTGGCTGTATGTTTTTCTTCGATACGATGATTCTCGAGGGAAATAGTCTCAATCGCCCGTGTCATCTCTGTCCCGGCGTTTGCCGGAGCCTAAATCCCAGCTAGAGTGATGAAAGATAGATGACCCACGAAAACGGTCGAGTCCGTGTGTACGCCTCATATCAACTGCATAGAAATTGAATGACGACAAGTTAGCAAAAAATATAGTGATAGCTAAAATTTATGTGCAAAGTGAAGTGCACGTGCCAATGTGTGTCTTGGTGTTTCCCCTCGATGGACCAACTTTTTTTAATCTTTACTTATAGGAGTTTTTTTTCCTTTGTTGTGAGCTTGAGCACCTGCATCGCCTTTCGTGGGCGAGTGAAGCTTAAGCGCTTCCGGGTCATTTGAACAATAATTAAGAAATCATCGGGAATAGTGAGGTTCGACAAGCCTTTCGAAGAACTCTCTAAGTGTTGAGGAGAAGGCTCTCTCTCCATGGGGGTGATTGTGACCTTAGAGGTTCCACTCACTATTTTCTTCCTTAACTTGAAAGCCAGTTTCTTCTTTCCCTTCGTAGGGGGAGGCGTTACTTCGATATCGTGAACCTCAACCACCAGCTCCCGAGCGGGACTAACATTATCACCTGGTACTTCAGGGACTTTAGCTTCTCTGATCTCCCCCTCCTCAGGTGTGTCAGGGGCACTGCATGATGAAGGCTCAGCGTGACTTTTGCCTTTGTCCAAGGCATGTCCAGATGAAGTGACACCATAAGGAAGACTTATTCGACGACCTTCTACTAACAGCCCAAATTTCGAGAGCGATTCGTTTGAAATAATAGATCTAATGTCCCGATCTCCTGCGGGGACAGCTCAGATAGATTCAACGGCCTTAGAATATCCAGAGTCTTCGGGACGCGGGCTAACACCTGTAGAAAATAGAGAAAAGGTTTAGGACGAATGCATTTCCTGGCACATACGACTGTTAAGCTAGACAAGGAACTTACTCCCATCCAGCCATCTCCTTGCGAAACCGGGGGGCAGCATACATAAAACCATTCTTTCTTATAATTGGTGAATTTGCTCCACGCCCCAGTAAGGATTTGGCACTGGTTGTGCGGCTCGAGGAATATGAAAGATGGGTTGTCATACTGCCTCTTGACACGATAAATATAGTGATGTCGGGAGTGAGGAGCCTAAGTTGAATGCTCATGAAAAGAATACAGTTGCCATATAAGAACGCGTGGCTTTTGGGATGAAGTTATGATGGGGCGATCTCTATATATTACAACACATCATGCAAGAGGAGTTGAATGGTGGCACGCTACCAACCCAGCACATAAATTTGTTGCTGGCCGCATTCCCGGCCTGGGGAAAGTGAGGACGATCTTGCCCCGATGGAACCAGCACATCGTTAAAAGGAATTCCATGTATTGAGCATACGCAATGAAGAGCGCTTTCTTAATTCTCGAAGCTTGAGAATCAACCGGATTGTCTAGAAAGATCTCTACATCTAAGGCATCGGGAGCCAAGTCGACGGATGCGATCATGGGACTCGTAATATCTTGTACAGGAGCTGTCGATGTATTTGAGGTTCCAACCATTTCCTGTTGAGAAGTTGGCTTGGGTCTATCCGAGACTGTGGCAGAACTGGATTTTCTAAACATCTCTAGTGAGTGTTGGATCAGATGAAATGCCTATTTAAACTATACTTGAAAAATAATCAATTTAGACATAACGACAAAAATACTCCCCCCGTGTGGTGTATGAACTGGTGCAATCGTTCAAGTATAAGTGTCAAAGAATTAAAGGTCATCAAGCTGATAAAATAAAGTTAGGCTTCGAACTATCATCTTCGAAGACCGTCATCACTGACCATCTCCGAGAGTTTGTCATATAATGGTTTCAATTTTGGACTTGGCATTGACACTATATGTAGATGGCTATTGTTTGTTTTAATCAAGTTAGACTCAAGATTATAGTTGTTGATACTGTGAAATTATCAGTCCGGATTAGTTCGATATGCTAGTTTGCTTTAGTCCTTGCTTATTGTCATATGATTAGGCATGGGAAATGAGTGAATTCAACATGAATTATGTTCAGGATGAAATGATTTCGACTGTTGTTTACCAACTTCAAGGCTGAAGGACAAGTGACATTCGAGACACACGAAGTAAATGCCGCTCGCCCTAAATGCCACTCGGCCTAAGTCCATCATTCGTCACTCTCTGTTTCGACCAACGTCGCTCGACAACTTAGGTTTATGCACCTTCGGTCGGCTTTCCCCATTTCGATCACCTAAACCAGAAGGCAACGCCGAACTACTTAGTTCCTGCTTTCCTAGCACCAACACTCTCTCTTCACCGAACGGCTCACAGAGGGCATGCCGAACCACACTCGCTCGGCATATCAAACCCACCTTGCGATCTCCTAACTGGTCGCATCACTACACTCAAGTGGTTAAACAACACTCTCTTCCTCACACCGAATGGTACAAGGCCACAATCCCAGGCTACAGAGACTGCCCATGCCGACCGACCCACTCATTTCCCTCCATCTCACTTCCACACGACCTAGCAACTCAGCGTTGACAATCAGCCAACATCTCCATAACTCGCTAAGCTCTTGTCGATCCACAACCACTTTCTCCTCCCTCGCTTGGTGGCTCAATAGGAGCCGTTGTCCTAGGAATCACCGAATCCAACCTAAGGCATGTTCGAACCATGGTTTCGTCCTCATCGCCTATTCGACCGCCGCCGCTCTCGATTTGAAGAAGACTCACGAAATCAGACTTCGTACAAAACCCCTAGCTCGAGAGAGTCAATTGAATCGAAAGTTCATACCTAAGAGAGAGAGTCGAAGCTTAGGGAATCGAGAGATTTGAGACCGAAGTTTATTTCGATTTGTTATCAAGGGTGAATTGCGGAGCAACTGTACCGGATTCAGGAAAAAAGAGGAAGATTGTGGAGGAAACAAGAGTTTGAAGGAAAGTCACGAGTTCCTGTGGAGTCGAAGTGAAAGTAAGAAAGAAATGAAGAGAAGTGTCAGTTTATATAGGAAAGAGGGGAGGTGAACAGGCATTGACCAGTGGAATCGGTCGAGATATCTCGTTGGTTCGGCATACTAAGCCTCGCTTGGCATTCAGGCCCCGCTCGACATTCAGGCCCCGTTCGGCATTCAGGCCTCGCTTGTCATTCAGACACCGTTCGACATTCAGACCTCGTTCGACATTCAGGCCTCGCTCGACATTCAAGAGACCGTAAGAATCCTCTATTGAGAAACCAAAGCAAGGGCTTAAAGGAAGAAATGGATTACTCGTGGTTCAAAGCGCATCGTGATGATTCGCATGATATGATTTGGGGGAAGATGTTACCTAATAACTTGTCTTGGGTAAGAGGTACCGGTTATTGACCTGAGTGCCACCATTCGGCATCTCTCATTCAACCACCAGCGCTCGGCAAGAGATCGGCACTTGGTCGCTTGGCATGGGCATGCCGCTTGGCACAAGTCTCGTTCGAGACAAGCCTCGTTCGGCACAAGCCTCGTTCGGCATAAGACTTATTTGGCACAAGCCTCATTCGACACAAGTCTCGTTCGGCACAATGCCTCATTTGGCATACGAATGCCGTTTGGCATGAATTCCTCGCTCGTCATATGAATGTCGTTCGACGCGGATATGCGGCTTGACATTTGAGTGTCGTTCGGCATGAAAGCCTCTTTGGCACTCTCTGGTTCGACCAACCTCCCTCGGAATCATTTGGCAAAGTCACTCGGTAAGGGTGAACGACATACCTTCGTTTCGAGTCACTTGGTGGTCGCTGTAGGTAGTTCACGACCGACATCCGTCGCTCGGCAATTACCATTCGGCATCCCTGGCTCGGTGCGCAAAAGCTACTTACCATGGGCCGAGATACCTTGTTCCTTGGTCCGTGAGGGAAGTCCAACCCATCTTTGTCTATAAATAAAAGGGCAAGTGCATAGTGAAAGGGACCTTTTTTCGAGAACACTGGGGAGACTCTACCGCCTTCAAGACTCATTCTTTTTCACTTAGCATTTGCATTTGAGTAGTTGGTGTACGGATTGTATCTGTAATCAATTGTTTAGAAAAACAATAAAGATTAAACTCAAAGTGGACGTAGGCAGTTACGCCAAACCGCTATAAATCTAGTGTTCTTGTTTCTTATAATTATTACTGCATTCCACTACATTATTCCTCAGTTTTAATTTACCTTCTTCATTAATCTCTCTACACAAATTATTCTTTGGGTGTTAGTGACCAATTCTGATGCTATCAACGATTGAGGCCAAAAGGATTCGAAAGATAGTCTTACACTTTCAAAGTAACTTATTACAGTTCAAGATGTAGTACATTTTCGTTAATTGCCCCAAGGGTTTTGATCGTCAATGGACAACAGGAGGTAAGCTTCACTCTCCAATCCATCCAGCTTTGAAGTTTTATAATGAAGTTTATAACTACCTATACTTCTCTTGCAGTTATCCCAAGGCCGAATAGAGATGTGACGCTTGATGAAGTTTGATAAACTTTAAAGGCTATTGACGCCAAAGAGAAGTGCGTTAAAGTTCTACTGACCGATGAGAACTTGCGTCATTATGGACTATTAGCTCTGGGTAGGTCCATCGTTTGGATTGAAACTCCATCTCCTAGCTTATCTAAAGTTCTTACAAGGTCCGCTACTTCATCCCATGGTTCCAAGGAAGATCGAGGGAGGTAGCCCGTCTAGACGATCACCCAGTGAGGTCTGCAATAAGGGAGATGCTACTGCGATTGGATTGAGTTCAATTAGAATGCGTTTGGTCCCAAAAGGAAGTGGAAGGTGAATTCACTCATACAGAAGGAAAAGCCGTGTTAGACTCAAAATAGAAGAAAGAGAGTTCAAGAGTAGTAGCGACGAGTCTGCCACTCCTGATTACCTCCAGTCAGAGTCTGAAGGTGAAGACTCTGAGTCTTGCAATGAGACTCTGGGAATGAGTCCCGATCTTTCAAGCCTACCTCCTTCAAGTGGTAAAGGCGAAACCCTTAAACTGGGAGACATCATGATTCTCTAAGTAAGGATATTAGAGCGAGATTTGGAGATTTCAGTGATGTTTTTGTTGACTTTGTCGCGCTTATGAAAAGAGACTTCAAATTCAACGTGCGCCCTCCTATTCGGGCAATATTGCTCCATCAGTTAGCTCTGTTCCACTTATAAAAACCAAAGTCGGTCTGACACCGCCTTCGACAGACGTTTGTTTAGGTTTTATGACGACGCTTTAGGCAATATTAGAAACATAGTGCATTGCACTACACTTGTTTCCATTTTTTCATTCCTTTATATATTTGATTAATTTATTTTATGCTTCTAAAACTTTTATGTATGCCTTATTCCAGGTATGATGAGAGGATGAGGCTTCTATGATGACATCGAGGACTATACTGATTCACAGCGGTACCCCAAGCGTTCCTATAATCGCCATCAAGTCCGAGAGACAAAAGAAGAGCATCAACAGAGGAAAGAACTCGAAGATGAAACCCATCACCAAGAGGTGAGAGAAAAAGCTCATTCACATAAAAGGCAGATATAAGAAAAGAAGATCTCACGAGGACAGAGACGAGCCATCTAAGAAATCAAAGTTTTACAATCGCTCCCATCCTTCGGAGCTTGCTTCAAAATACACTTCCGTGGGCCAGGAAATTCCTATCACTTATACCATGATTCTGCCCCCAACTCATGTTTCATCTTCTTCCATTGTTACTGCTGCCCCTGGAACATCTCATCCCCATTGGAGGCCGACCTACACTCTTCCATCGGCCCCCACTAAGCTTGAGACGGTGCTTCCAGGTTGGTTCTTAAGAGGGGTTAAGTTCAACATGGACCTTCATCCTGTTCCCAGGGATTCCTTCGTGTCTCATCTCCAAGCTATCCAAAACGACTTAGAGCGGATCGAGAAATGAGAGAAGCTCTGCAAGCAGCTGGAAGACATTAACAGTAATAATTACCAAGAGATCCTATCATTCAAAAACGAGAAAGATGATTTTAAAAGGGCGTTGGCCGATCGGGACGCTAAAATTAAAATTTTGGAGGAGAAGAAAGAGACAGTGATCCGGGAAAGTAGAAGAACTGCTAGCCTGATGAAGGAGTTGAAGGACGTGCATGAGAAGGTTGAGATTGTCTAGAGAGACAAAATTAAAAAGACTCATGCAGAAGAGGCTAAATTGAAAGTAGGAGTGACCGCTTTCAATGCTATCATCGAAGCTCAATGGAAAGCAATCACCGATCATGATATAATTGTCGAGGGGCACAATAAAATGATCTCCGATCAAGCCGAGACCATCGCCAAGTTAGAAGCTCAGGTTGCACAACTCAGTGCCGACAAGACTACTATTGAACTTGAGAAGGCTGCGGTGATAGCGGACTACTTGGACCTCCAGCATGCCTTCGATAGGAAGATGGAGAAGCTGGATGCGACAATTTTGAACTTCTACGCCAACTTTCTGTTGCATAAAGGAAGTCTCAGCTATCTTGGCCTGAAGTTTCCGCGCACTCTCATCCTCATTTGGGAGGAAATCTTATCTCATTTTGCTAACAGCGGTGACATCTGATCAAGAGTTGCGAGATGCCTATCTCGATGATGAATCCAAGGTAGCGCTACCTGAGGGCCGGGAGAATCTTCGAGTTAAATGAGAGAAGGGGGTCACCGATGCTGCGTTGATGACCGCCACTTACGCGCTTACCAATCCTTCTTCCTCCGGTGTGGATGGACCATTAGAGCAGCTCTATGAATAGCTGATGAGTTTAGAAGTTGATGTTATTCCTTTTGTAGTGGAGCGCTCAAAAGAAGGCGATGGTGGTGAGTTCGAAGTCTGTTATTCATGATCCTTCTTTTGGTGTAGGTAACGTCCATGCTTCTTCCTAATTCGAGAATCTCCATCTTACGCCATATGAGTAAGAGGAGTTTAATGCTTTTCTTTTTTATCTCATAAGTCCATCTATTTTTCCTATTGGTGCGCCAACTACTTCGACGCCTGCGCGTGCTGCCATTTTCACGTCCTCTGAGATTGTATCTGTTCTTGCTCCAGTTCCCATATTCACGTATAGTTCACAACCGAGACCAGAGGCAGAGAAAATAGCGGCGCTCCATGACTTGGATGACCCTTCAACGTCTTTGGAAGGTGATATAACTACAGCAGAGGCTAAGGAGTAGGAGACGCAGATAAATCAGCCGTAGAAGACTTAGCATGGTTTGGTTGTCATTAAGAAGGAAAAGTGGAGGCAGTCAAAGCTTCGAAGGGATTCCAGAATTTAAGAAAATGCAAAGGAAATGGAAGCACTTTTGAAAAAAATTCAAAGGAGGAGGAGAATGCCACCGAAGTGTACATTGACATTACTGACAATGACACCTCTCTTGAAAAGAAGCATAAACTACCAAATAGAGGTGGAAAGGGAAGCGGTGGCAAGAAGCGTTGAGCGGATGGCACGAGGATGGACTTGATTTTGGCCAACAACTTGCAAGAAGACTGACTTATTTTTGTCTTATTTTTGCTTCTTTTTGAGTCATTTTGTTCAAATGAAGAGTCTGCACTTTGTGTCCTTACTGCAGAGTCTGTATTTTCTCTTTATTGGCCGTTGTGGTGAGGGTACGGCCTCCACATTTTGATCCTATGTACAGAAAATCATAAGAAATACAATGATATTTTGACTATACTTTTATCTATCTATTCTTATGTGTTCTGTATACGTGTGCTTGTTTCATTTCATACTTTTGTTGTTCTGCTTATAGCCAAAGTCCATCATTCAAAGTGACATCACTTAGAGATTATCAGCATTTATAAAAAAATTATTTAGAAGTTCACAAAACTGTTTAAATTTTTTTCTAACACTTACAAATTTTTGTTTAGAATTTTGTTTGTAAGTTCATAAAACTTTGAGATAAAACTTGTCTGCTTATTGTTGTTTGGAGTGGCGGAACTTGTAAACTTATTGCATTCGCGTGATTCTGTCTCGGTATAGGTGTATGCCCCCAGTTCTTTAGGTTATTTACTTCAAACAGTTTTCTTGTATCCGGTATATTATGGTTTAGATGACCTCTATTTACTACCTAAGTATGACATGATCTTTCTTTGAAAGATTTGCGACCTTAACATGTATTCTTAGTTTCCAACAGTATTCAGGTAAGTATGCATTTTACGCATGGATATACATTGTCAATCATTAAGTGCCTTCCTTCTAGCACTAATTATTCCAGACTAAATGCATGGGGTTTCTTACTCTCCTAGGTGCTGCGCATCATTGGGTCATGCAGGAGGCTACTATTTTAGGATTTAGCGCCCTACTTGTGTATTAGGGAGTGTGAATTTGGATGATTTTTAGCATTGTCTGTCTTCGAGCGACGCGAGAAGTTGGTTTTAGATGTTCATCTGCGTTTCCTACCTCCGGGCAATAAGTGAAATTTATTTTGAGCTTCTTCAGTGCCACCTATCTCTAGGCAACACGAAGAGTTCGTTTTCGATGTTCCTCGGTGCTGCCTATCTCTAGGAAACGCAAGGAGTTTCAATTTGGGTGCACGGCTTACAATATGCATGACTTTTGATGTTCCTCGGCGTTGCATGTCTCCGAGCAATGTGTAGAGTTTCGATTTGGGTGCGCAACTTACGAAATGCGTGACTTTGGGCCTATCTTCAGACAACGCGAGGAGTTTCGGTTTGGATGCGCGGCTTACGAAATGTGTGGCTTTGGATGTTCCTCGGTGTTACCTATCTTCGAGCAATGCGAAGAGTTTGCTTTCGACATTCCTCGACGTCGCCTATCTCTGGGTAACGTGAGGAGGTTGTTCTCGTTGTTCCTCAGTGTTTCCTGCCTCTGGGCAACGCGAGGAGTTCGTTTTCAATGCTCCTCAGCGTTGCCTACTCCGGGCAATGCGAGGAGTTTCTTTTTCGATGTTCCTCGGCATTTTCTATCTCCAAGCAACACGAGTAGTTCGTTTTTGATGTTCCTTGGCATTGCCTACCTCCGGGAAACGTGAGGAGTTTAAGTGCGTGGCTTACGAGATGCGCGGTTTTTGAAATTCCTCGACGTTTCCTATCTTCGGGCAATGTGAGGAGTTTGTTTTTGATGCTCCTCGGTGTGGCCTATCTCCGGGCAATGTGGAGGAGTTAGTTTTTTAGGTGGTCCCCGGTGTTGCCTATCTTCGGGCAATGCGAGGAATTTGTTTTTGATGCTCCTCGGCGTGGCCTATCTCCGGGCAATGCGGAGGAGTTAGTTTTTTAGGTGGTCCTCGGCGTTGCCTATCTCCAAGTAACGTGAGGAAATTAGTTTTTTTTACCTTCTATGGTTGATGGGGCAACATCGATTTCCTCTTTGAGAGGCAAGGATCAAGTTCCGCCCATCCAACGATTTGAGTTGATTTGCTTCAGTCGACTTGGCGGGTAATTATTACGAACAAAGTATGGTTGGTTCAAGAAGCAAATTTTATTAAGGAAAGCATGACAGATTCTTTGCCTATTTACAATGCCACGTGCATTTTCGGGATGCTTTATTTGCTGTAAAATAGAAAATATATAAAATAATTTTTTAGATGAAATAAAGGCAGAGCGATTCGCTATTTCAGGCTTTGGGAACTGTGACCTCGTCGACGGTTGTCAGCTTGAAAGTCCCATTGCTGAGCTTTTGAAAAACGACATACGGTCCTTCCTAGTTTGGTCTGAATGCTCCTTGTATAGAGTAAACTCGTTTGAGCACAAGATCTCCAATTTCAAAGGTCTAACTATGAACTTTGGAGTTGAAATACCATGCAACCCTTTTCTGGTGGGCGAATGTTCTCAACTCTGCTTCTTCCCTTTTTCATCGATCGTGTTTAGCGATTCGAGTAGGAGTTGTTCGCTTTACATTTGATTGAAATTCTGCCTTTGGTGCGAGGGGACTTCTAATTCATAGGAATTATTGCTTTTGATACATATGCTAATGCGAACATAGTGTGGCCAGTTGCCGCTTTGTGTGTTGTCTTATATACCATTGTGCGAGTGGAAGTTCATCATCCTATTTTCATTGTGCTTTTGTCAATCGATTTTTGATGGTGGATTTGATGATCTTGTTTATTGCTTCCACATTCCCATTTGCTTGCGGATAAGCCTCTGCGGAAAAGCTTTTCTCGATTTGAAAGTGCTTGCAGAAGTCTTTGAACTCGGCACTTTCGAATTGGGCTTTATTGTTAGTGATGACTTTTGTGGCACAACAAACGTGCAAATGATGTTTTTAGTGACAAAAATTAATAACTTTCTTTGTGGTTATGGTATCCAACGGTTCCGCTTCGACCCATTTTGTGAAATAATCTATGGCAACTATAGCATATTTGGCTTCTCCTTTAGCTATTGGAAGGACACCAATTAGATCGATCCCCCTACTGCAAATGGCCATGGGCTGACCGTTCATGTCAGTTCCTTTGAAGCGGTTCTCTTAATTTTGCTGAATCTTTGACAGCGATCGCATCTTCTGGCGTGATCTGCAGCATTGCAATTTATTCTTGGCAAAATGTATTCATATCCAAGGACTTTCTTTACTAGCGTCTGCCCCCTAGTGTGGTCTCCGCATTCACCTTCATGTAATTCCTTTAGGATTTTTCGTGCTTCATTATCGGCCACACACGTAAGAAGAGGCATCGAGAACCCTCTTCGATAGAGTATCCCATCTTGTATCATGAACCTTGGCACCTTGCGGAGGAGCTTCTTCTGTTGATTTTGGTCAGTTGGTAGGGTTCCTATAAGTAGATAGTCCTTTATCGGTGTCATCCATGTATCTGGCTTGACAATGGTCTCTGGAATCCAATCCAATCCACATCCATTTCGTCTATGCTCGGGTTGGTTAGTGTTTCAACCGGAACCAATCTCAATGATTGGGCTTCTTCGAAGCTTTCCAGCTTGGCCAAAAAGTATGCTTTGGTGTTTTTCTCTCGTGGAATGTGAGTTATGGTGTAGTTCCCTTTATCACTTGACAGCTCTTGTACTTTGGACAGGTATAGGGCGAGATTTTCTCCACACACTTGGTATTCCCCTTTCACTTGATAGACGACCAGCTGGGAGCCGCTATATACATGATAGATTTTATCCCGAGTTCCTTCAAAACCTTTAGTCTAGTGATCAAGGCTTCATACCCTGCTTCGTTTATTTATTGCTGGGAATTCCAAGCGCAAAGCATAGCTAATGGCTCACCCCTCGGGGGTTTCAAGCACTGTCGTTGCTCCTGAATAGAAGTTGTTCGATACACCTCGACGAAGAGCATCAATTGCATGCCTACTTCTGGCTGAATTTCCTCCTCCTTGTCCCTTACGGTAGATTCGACAATGAAGTCGGTCAACGCTTGCCAGTTGATTTTTTTCCTTGGATGGTATATGATGTCATATTGGATAAACTCAATATTTCACTTGAGTAGTCATCCAGAAGTTTTCGACCGGTATAAAACTTACTTCATGGGCTGGTCAGTCAGTACTTTAATCGGATGATCCTGGAAGTACGGTCGTAATTTTTGGGATGCAGTCAAAAGGTAATACGATAGCTTTTCCAGCTTTGGGTAATTCTTCTCAGCTCTAGTGAATCATTTGCTAATGTAGTACACAGGTCATTGGATTCCTCGTTTCTTCCAGCATGAGAGTCGCGCTAAGTGCTTGCGGGGAAACCAATAAATAGATGAATAAGTCTTCTCTATCCACCTACTTTGATAAAATCGAGGGAGCTTCCATGTGTCGTAGTAGTTCCTCGAAAGCTGTCTGGCAAGCTTTGCTTCATTCGAAGTATCTCCTTCATTTCTTCAGCGCGTCGAAGAATAGTATGCACTTGTCTATAGCTTTAGAGATGAACCGACTTGGTGCTGTGACCTTTCCATTCAAGCTTTGAAGTTCTTGCCTATTTTTAGGGGCTTTGACTTCCCGTAAAACTATTATTTGCTCTGAATTTGCTTCGATGCCCCGGGAATTTACTATGAATCCCAGGAATTTCCCAAAGACTACTCCATGGTGACATTTTAGCAGGTTGAGCTTCATTCCATATTTGTGGAGTATTTCGATTATTTCAGTGAGATTATCTAGATGGTTATCTGCTACTCGGAATTTGACTATTATATCGTCCACGTAAATCTCCATAGTCTTCCCAATTTGTCGTTTGAACATAGTATTCAATAGCCTTTGGTACGCTGCCCCTGCATTTTTCAAACTGAATGGCATTACTCTATAACAGTACAGTCCTAAATCGATGATTAAGACGGTGTTCTCTTGGTCTGGTTCATGCCCCGGGATCTGCTTATAGCCCAAGTATGCATCCATAAATGATAGCAGCTCATGTTCCGCTGTTCCATCCACCAGTTGATCAATCCTCGGGAGCGAGAAGCTATCCTTTGGACAGGCTTTATTGAGGTCTGAGAAATCAATACAGGTTCACCATTTTCCATTTTGACTTCTTGACGGGGACCAGATTTGGTACTCACTCAGGGTAAGTTGCATCTCGGATGAAGCCATTGGCCATCGGTTTATCTACATCCCCCCTTACCGCCTTGGACCGCTCGGGGCCTAAGCCGCGCCTTTTCTGCTTTACTAGTGTAAATTTTGGATCAATATTAAGCACATGGAAGGAAATTTCAAGTGACACCCCACACGTACCAGAGTGCATCCAAGTAAATATGTCTAAATTGGCATGGAGGAATTTGGTTAGCTCTAATCGCACCTTGTTTCCAAGGTGCGACCCAATTTCCAAGACACGTGTTGGGTCATCCATGCAGACTGGGACAGACACTGTCAACTCTGCCGGTGCTGTCTGATCCTCACCAGAGCTCTTCTACCTAGGGTCCAAAGCCTTTTCGAATAGGCTATGGTCCCCAAGTCAGGGGCGACTATGTAGTTGCTATTCGAAGGGCTCATGGATGTAGAGGTTCTTCCTCAGATCCTTTCCTTTTTCCTTTCTTCTTGACTCATGCAACTCTGCGATGTAGCATTCATGGGCAATGATTTAGTCTCCTTTCACAATTCAAATTCCACTCTCGGTAGGGAACTTCATTATAAAGCACCATTTGGCCAATGCTATTCTGAAGTCGGCTAATGTGGGGCATCCCAAGAATGCATTGTATGCTGACATTTCATCCACGATCAAAAAAGTCTGAATGAGGTTAACTCATCACTCACACTCTCCAGGCTTCACTGGTAAGTCGATGGTTCCCACTGGTTGTTTGGGTTCTCCTGTAAACTCCTGAATTTTAGTCTGGCACACGGATACGCTTTTCATGCCAATCTTCATTTGGTCAAAAGTTCATTTGAAAAGTATATTAACTAAATTACCACTATCAACCAGCACTCATCGTAATATGGTGGGATCAATTCCTACTGCCACCACTATTGGGTCGAGAGTTGGAGCTTCAATTCCTTCGGTGTACGATTGCAAAACACTATCTCATCGCTTTGCACCTTTTGCTGCTTGGCTGGAGTTTCATCATCTACCGTTAAACACAATTCTTTGGAACATGCTTTAATGAACTCACATATCTCTCCATCTTTTCCCAACTTCTTTGTGTGGAATGTAGTCTCCCAGATATTGTCCTGATAATAAGCCTCTGGTCAGTTCGTTTTGATTCTTCTTCGCTGGTTCTATCGTGATTTCTTTGCTCTCTAGGAGGTTGAGGGACCATATGTTGATTGAGTTTTTATGGCTTCTTCACATATTGTTGAAGTTTTTTGTTTTAGATTAACCCTTCGATGAGGTCCTTAAGGTGGCGGTTCGTTTGTGTTGTGCCCGTGCGTCTCGTGGAAATAGCAAAATTTCCCTGAGCATTTTTGTTGTTCCATTGCCTCCTTTCTCGGAGGTTTCTTATACTCTTTTGTTTCTTGTGTTGCAAGATAAATATTCTCTAGAGTGTCATTCAGAGGGGTATAATCCTTCTATCTAAACCCTATTAATCTTTTGTCGCTGCCACCATTATTTCTTTTATCAAAGTTTTGGTTTCTTCTCATTTGATTCTCACTTTTTTTTGCAACTCCTTGAGTACTTCCAGGACCATGCTTGTTTTGATTTTCTGTCGTGTCACTTTGACCAGCGTCCATCTGTTGTGTAACGGCAGACTTTCTTTCCAATTTCCACGCTTCCTCCAATCTAAAATACTGGCTTACTTTACGATTGAAGTCTTTCCTATTGGTAGGTTGCTTCATCTTAATCCATTTCCTAAACTCCGTTTCTAAGTGAATAGCAAGGACTAATGATATAAACTACATCCTCATTAGGATTGCTTACTTCTGTTACCGCGGTGTTAAACCTGCTCATGAATTATTTCAATGACTCGTTGTGCCCTTGGACCAATCAGGATAGGGATATGACATTCTTCGGTTGTGCAATATGAAGCCTGAACTGGTCAAGGAATTTCGTTGCATTTTGGTTAAAAGTAGAAATGGATCTTGAGGGGAGTCTGGTGAACCACATAGACTCGACTCCTTTTAGAACAACAGGGAAACATCGGCAGCGGATGCCTCTAGAGCATTGGCTCTGTCTATGTACGGCTGTACTTGTACAAATGGGGTTTTGGGTCCTTCTTTCCATCGTAGGAGGGAATAGTTGGCATAATGAATTTTTTTGGGTATCTTACATTTAAGATCTCATCGGTAAAAGAGGTTCGACTCGAGGCAGATCCCCATTCATTGTCCTTTTGATTTTTACTCTCGTCAATTAACCGTCTGACCATGTTTGCTATGTATGCCCACTATGTTCGGTAGCCTTGGGTGTGGCAATCAGTCCTATGCAAAGTATTTTGTTCTGCAAATGGTCTTGGCGTGTGGGGTAAAGCCTAGGCCCTCCTATCTTTGGGAAAGCCACTCCCGTGGAACCCCGTTGGCTTGTAGTTGGCCTAACTGGGGGCAGTTTGGACGTTTCTAGTATCATCGAACGCATTGACGTTCTCTTCCATCTAATACCTTGCTCTTCATCTTCCGAATCATAGAGATTGAAAACTATATCTTTCTACGGTGTTTTGGCCCCTTGATTCAAATTCAAGATCGGTTGGCTTGAACCGGGTGGAGTATTATCATTTTGCTCCATGTCGCATCCTGCTATTACCTTTCTTTATGGATGCTTTTCTTTACTTCTATGCAAACCAGATATGGAGGAATTCTCTTGTTCCATAATAGTCACTAGTTCGGGCACAACCCTTGGAGCATTGTTTGATTGTAGAGTCAATATAGCATTGAGCTTCTCCATTAGAGCATTTTGACTATTTCCCCTTTTTTGATTGATCTCCTCAGCCATCTTATTCAGTTCGTCTCTGGTGATGACACTGAGCTGACTGTAGGATGTTGGTGTCTAGTTTCCTAAGTTAGCACCATTTACTTCAAGTTGGTGACTAGCTCCTTCTCAGGCTATAACTGCCTCTATGGATCTTTCAAAGATAGTTCTTCTTCTTCTAGAAGCCATTGGTCCTAAAACAGCGAGTTCTACATGCAAAGATTGGGGATCTAACTTTTGGACCTATGGGATCCAAAGTAGATAGCTAGATCTGGATCCTAAGTTGGATTCTCAGTGGAAGGCACCAAAATGTTGACCTAAAAAATGGACCAACACCATGATTAAAATTTGAAAGCACTAGCCCTGTTCCGACAGAGCAATATCAGAGATCACAGAAAAGAAAGAACGATAATAGAAAGTAGATAGAGAATTTTTATAGTGGTTCAACTAATAATGAAGCCTACGTCCAGTTTAGAGTTTTATTATAGACTGATTGTTGTTACAATAGATATTTGATTATAAGGCTTTGATTGTTTTCTAACTAGATTGAATCTCCAGAGTCGGAATCCACTGGAGAGTCATAGTGTATTCCCTTGGAGAGGGTTGTGACATAGGTAAAGAGTGAAGAATAATTCCAACAGAGCTTTAGCAACCTGTCTGAAGAAGATCCCATTTATGTTGCAGGTGAGATGGTATTTATAGAGATCGAAGAGCTTTTGGGCCAGGCCTGTCTTCATCAACTTGCGAGTAGGTAAAAGGCGACCTAGGGGGACTTTGGCTTATAAAATGAGTCAGAACCATGGGTTGGAGGCGACCCAGCCTATGGGTCGCCAGCGACCCATAGACTTGGATTATTTTGCGGACCAATGTCTCAATTATTTTGTAGTGTTCCACAGCTAATTTGTTTGAAGGTTCAGGGAGAAGCATAGGTCTTTGACAGTCTAACCACTTAGGACTTTTCTAGAGTTTGGGATTGAAGATGTCTCCGTAGCCTTTTATCATTGTTGTTACATTTTGATGGCAAGTTACTAGCTGTTTACATTCAGCTACTGCTTGGACTAAGGGAACGCTGATCTCTTGGATTCGTTGATCCCAGTCGTTGTCTTAGTCATATAACTTGGCCCTTGATGATCCCTTTTTTAGCTTCTGGTTAGGTCCTAAACCATCCTGCTTACACACGGCCATTCTATTTTCTATTGGTTTCTGTTGGGTTAAAAACCCGGATAACAGTAAGGTTTTGTAAAACGGAGGGGACAACACTACTCTGGATGCATGAAGGTCCTACCAAATCAATAGCTCTAGCATGTACAAATCTGGCCATGTGAGGTGAAGTGTAAAACCAATGCCAAAATGATGCATACTCTAAACCGGTGATGATGAAGTACTGAGCCGGCCACCACTCATCTGCATGCGCCTGTAATCAGCACTAGAATGCATCGTCAATAATGGTGTATCTAGGTGTGGATCGTCAAGAAAATAATCACTGTCCAAGGTTTGTCTCCAACTACGCTCGTCAAGGAGCCAGTAACAGGCACCAGCGGGAGGAGCTGATACTAATGGAAAACATCTAGCAGACAGGAGACCGTCATGCATCACGTTCTCATCAATCATAAAGGGAGAACCTTCTTACAAATGCATATAGTACTCTCTCATGTAGTCCGTAACTCGAACTGATTTCAGCCACAACAAAAATATGTCATGCATTGCCTCCTTGCACCATTCTGCGGTTATTATGAGCCCCAACTCTGACATAGGAGAAGAATAGTGGTAGTGCAGAGTCTAACATCGAGTAAGTCTAATTGTGAAAGTACTCATAGTACCAATACTGCAAAATCTCCCAAAACCATATCGTTGTGGATCTCGACCTAACAACACACTAATGATCCAAAGAGCGATACAAATAAGCTAATATGAGAGTCCCCTATCATATTTAGTCGGAGTATCAAACGATAACTCCGCAACAGTTGCAACATGTCCAGCCAGCAACGTGTTCGACGAATTTGAAAAGAATATATTTCCCATCATGTACAGGATAAACATTCGAGAAATCTCTAAATCATTTTCTAAGCTATATTTATGTATCGATTTAGAGATTGCCTGTCTAATGTAAATACATCTAATCTGCGGTACAGATGTTAGTCCTTCACAAAAGGCCGGATGTGGGAGTACACTAACTAAACGACCAAATTGTTGATATTCCTTGTCATATGGTAAGCTCTCCCAAGGTCCATTACTTAAACTGGTAAGAATAGTAAAGTATAAAGAGGTCAAACCTACCTATCCAAAACTAAAGTGAAATGTATGAGTGATGTTTCACCAATATGTGGCTAAAGCACCATACAATTGAACAATCAAATTTAATAGATTATCAATACCTATTAAAGCAATTTGCGGTTACTGGAAATTCTAAAAAAACATTAAATAAATAAGGAGTAATTAAGTATATACGTACGCAAAGAATCTCCAAATCCTATTTCCTAAAGAATAGTGTAAATAATGCTGTCGGCATCAGCTGTTCGAATAGATCTATTAAGGCGGATTACATTAGTCCAAGAGCCACAGGTGCGCTCATGACGAACCTAAATATAAATAGGATGCATATTCAATATGTATTCTACAATTCTAACTAAAAGGAAAATCTTAAAGTAGATGTCTTATAGAATCTTCGACACGCGTGCTGATGTGTACTTCGTCATTAGGAAGTATACGTAAATTTATCAAATCCTTATCGGCTTCCAAAGTTTGATGGATATGGGATTCTAGAACAACATTTTTTGTGTTTCTCGTCAAGCGTTTTTACCTAATAATAGTGCTTCGCCGACCTCATGCACCTCCGCCAGGAGCGTTTTCTTCTTCCATCAGAACGTTAACAGCGCTTCTACTGCCACTGCCTAGAATACTCCACCGCACTCTTCTCATATTTTTTTTAACTTTTTTTCCTCTGCATAAGGTCGGTGGAGAACAATAGAAGGAGGATGGGGGAAGATAGGGTATGCAGCTGATTTATAGCCGACAACCCTTCTGTACAGTTAGCCGGCTTTCTTAAAGCCGGTTAGCTACACGCCGTGAATTGCAATCCACCGCCTCTTGAATTGCAATCCACCGCCTCTCGTGAATTGCGATCCAATGACCATGTGTTGCAATCCAGGCCGTGGATTGCAATCCAACGACCGTGTGTTGTAATCAATGGCTTCTGTCTTAGCCGGAAAAGATAAAGTGTAATGCCCCTTGTTGGGGGCTTTGTGCTTGCTTCTATCGGGGGTGGTGGAGGCTGTAAATGCCAAAATTGACGTCCCCTAACCCACTCCGTTACGAGTGCTCTAAGTGTATTCCCAGTCTTGGGTAGGTTGGGATGCCACCGACCATCAATAGGGGGTCGGTTGTACAATTTAAGGTCATCAAAGCAACCCATAGGGTGCTCGCTTTGCCGGCTAAAATAAAGATGGCTAATCTTAGTCGGCTTTATTTTAGCCGGTTAAGGCATTGTGGCAACGGCCATAAAAATGACCGCTGCCACTTAACCCGCTTTAATATAGCGGGCTAAAGGCAACGGTCATTTTTTTGTTATTGCCTCTTCTCCTCCTTACTCCTCTATATAATTTACAAATTGTACATTATATTTACACCATTTTGTTACATTTCATACTATATTCAATTAATTATTGAAAAACAATCTCATAAATGTTAAAAACTCTTCCCAATTTTCTATCAAGATTCAGAACCGATAATCTAAATCTGATTCAATTCAATCGTAATACGTTCAATTCTTAACAGAGTCAAAATCAATGTCATTCTCAAAATTCTCGACAACAAAATCAAAATTCAAACTTTGGTTCTGCCCAACAAGCTCCATATTCGTATCATCCTGAACAAAATCAGAATTTCAACCATTTCCAAAAAAATTCGAACCATTACCAAAATTCTCAAAATTTGAATTATTCCCATAATACACCATTTCAAAAAAATAATAACTATGATCAAAGCTACATGTCTCCCAATAGCCAACAACAGTAAGTGTTGCCTTATAGTCCTCAAAATTTATCAAGAAATCAAAAAAAAATCAGTATGAAGACAACTATTAGAGAAATTAAGAATCACAATTGGAGGGCGATGAAACCACCGAAGTTGGAGATGCTTATAGGAATCCTAATTTGTCATTTTCTCAAGTAAGGGATAAGCAATCATCGAGGATCGATATTAATGAATCTACTAACGTAGAAAGTGAAAATCCACCATTAAGTACCCAAAAAATACGTAAATGGATGCCAGACAAGCAAGCTGAATTAGCATTCTGTTCAGTTGAATGTTCTAAAGATAATAAAAAGGTACGAGCTAAAGTGAATGTTCTTATTGGAATTCTATGTGTAATTTGTTTTGTTTTCGACATCCAAACAATCTTTCAAGAGTCGTTGATTCTTTAAAGCAGTCACGGAAACGAATAAAGTCCGCTTGTCAACGTTGGAAAGAAATAATGGCCGAGTTGCATAGAAGACAACAATGTAGGATAAATGACATGGATTTGGTAATGATTTTAAATTTTTAGTACAAATTTTCTAGTTTCATGTTTTATTCTTTAAATAGTACTTCATCATCTACAGTTTAATTAAGCAAATGCATTGTATATAGCTGAACATAATAATCAACCGTTCAACATGCAACATTATTACGACATTCTCTCAACGGAGAACAAATAGAGTCTAGTGCGACAAGGACACTCAGTATTGCTCTTTCTTCCTAAATAAATAAGCGAGGGATCTAGTCCTGATAGTTCTGATGCACATGAAGACACCGTTTCAACACTAATATAGGTGGTAGACCTTCAGGAACATATAGGGGAAAGAAAAAAAACCGCCCACTACAACAAATAGAAATTTTCATAGCATTTAAAAAACACTATTATAGTTTAATATAGCGTTTTAGAGAACGCTGTGGAACGATGCTATAGTAGACAATTATCTTGTAATAACATAAATAAAATGCTATAAAAATTCATGACTTCCACTGTTAAAAATAAAGGCTATAGTAGATCATCAAATTGTAATTGCAAAAATAAAATGCTATAAAACAATGATTCCCTTAGCATTTTAAAAATGCTATTAAAAGTAAACACTAGGTCGACCATCAATTTGTAATAAAAAAATAAAATGCTGCACAATATCATGTTTTCATAGCTTATGCATTTTACGATATCATGTTTTCAATTTGTAACCCAAAGCATGGTGTCGGAAAGGCGTTGGATTTTTTTTCCACGCTAGTTTTACCAACGCCAAAAATGGCGCCAGAAATAAGTTTTCTGATGCCATACCGATGCCATTTTGGTGTCGGAAAATCAATTTTCTGTTGTAATGTAAGAACCCTTTCATAAAACTTATGTATAAGGTAATAAATAATATGGGTTAACACACGAGCACATGTACAAAGGAAAATGCACTTGGATGAGTGCATAAAATAGCAGTTTTGTGACCTTCAAATATGTGCAATGGTGAACATCCCCATTTGAATTGGTATCTATTATAAATGCATAAGGTTATGAAAATATGATATTGTCTAGCGTTTTATTTTTTAACACAAATTGATGGTCGACCTAGTGTTTACTTTAATAGCGTTTTTAGAATGCTAAGGGAATCATTGTTTTGTAGCGTTTTATTTTTGTAATTACAATTTGATGATCTACTACAGTGTTTATTTTTAATAGCGTTTTAAAAACACTATGAAATCATGAATTTTTTAGCATTTTATTTTTTCTATACAAGATGATAGTCTACTATAACATGTCGTTCCACAACATTCTCTAAAACACTATAGTAAATTATAATAGCGCTTTTTAAACGCTATGAAAATCTCTATTTGTTGTAGTGATTTTAAACATATTGGTAAGGGTATGGTGGCTGTGAAGATGCAAATAAATTATATATGGAAGCAAAATAAGCAAAAAGACTTGAGAGGGTAAAGGAAAAACAAAGACATTAGGCTGAAAAAAAATAGTTAAGAATTGATGAGTTAGAGTTAAGAAAACAAGAATTAGCTTGACAATAAAGAACTGATGACATAGCCCTTTTAAGTTGCAACCTAAATGAACTCAATCCAGTGCCAAGGTTGTATATGGAGAAGCAAATTAAGGAGTACCATAGACGTCATAGGGGTTTGTAGGAAACTAGGTTCGTACTGTATATCTTATTATTGCATCTTGTATTTGTTCTGCCAGTGGTAGTTTTATTGTCATTGTTGGTGTTATTGTTATTGGGATTGTTTCTGTTTTGGTTTCAGTTATTTCTATTGCTATTTCCATTATTATTGCTATTGTATTGTCATTCCCACTGTTGTTATTATTAACACATTAACAACAACGTAGTACAATAGATATTAAAAAATTCAAATACATACATTTTTACAACACATCAACAACAACTTAGTACAATATATATTAAAAATTCAAATACAAATAATATTACAAAACATCAACAACTAACTACAGTAAATATTAAAAATTCAAATACAACACCTCTACAACATGTCAAAAACATCTAAGTTTAATAGATAAGTGAAACAAACCCGAGAAAAATATCACATGGTTAATCCAAACATCAAAAAATCCTAATGGTTTCATGTATGTTCCCAGTAGTGTTCTACTAATTCATCTCCTACATCAAGATGAGCTTGTGGATCTCGAAATTCCTCGATTCTTTGCATGTATTCGGAAAATATATTTAGTCTTCGTAAGGTTTTTATTGAAATGCCACAACAATGCTTGGATAGTTTCTCGGTTGAAGCTCATATCCACCACCTTCTTCTTTGACAATCATATTATGTAAAATAATACATGATATCTGATAAAACTGCAGAATCATGGTAATATACCTCTTTTCTTAATATATGAAACCTACCTTAAAGAACTCCAAATGCTCGTTCGACATTTTTTATCAAACTCTCTTGTTGTTTGGTGAATTTGGCTTCTTTTCCATTATTTGGTCTTTTCAATGCTTTTGCAAGTGTTTTCCCTTTTGGACAAATTCCATTTGCCAGGTAATAACCTATTGAACGAACTTTGTCTCCTAATTTGTAATTGCATGGTGGTGCTACATCATTGCGTAAGTCATTAAATAAATATGACTATCATAGAATGTTAATATCGTTTAGTGAATTTGGTACTCCAAATATAGCATGCCATATATACAAACTGAATGAAACAACACCTTCCAATACCAGAGTTTCCTTTTGCAGTGTATTGTTTATTGGCCTTACAATGCAACTGGACCGTTTATCCATCTCCAACGCATACAACCTAAGCTACCTAGCATACTTGGAAATCCACGTTGAGCTCCCATTGCTAATAATCAATCGATATCACGAGAGGTTGAGGACCGAAGATTTTCTTCACCAAACTACAAAACAACAGCTTTTCAAAAAAAACTTATACATAAGATTGCCGTTGATTCCCTAATAAGCACTTTGTCATCTTGCGAATCACCAGAAGTTCCATATGATATTGTTGATTCATCTTTTTCAGTGGGTGAAAAAGATGTTTGTTTTGGTTAATTTATCAAGAACCCGATTAGAGATAGTCTTTGACATATGGAATCTTCTTCGGAAATCTACATACACGTACATGAGGTTTTAAGTAAAATAATCCATAATCAGTTTTTTGTGACCACCAACATAGTCTCTCCTATAACGCAAGTCTCTCCTTCCAACAACACTACCTTCTTGGGTTGAAGTAGAGCTTTCAACATTTGCATGGGCCATGAAATCCAGCACTTTGATACCAAACATTCTTTATTGATTAATACAATGTTCAATAAAATCGTCCGAAGATGACAATGATGATGAAAACAATGAAGAGAAGATCATTCAACATATCTAGAAGAATGGTAATGATGAGCTTAGAAGATTGAATGGGTATGTTATTAGAATCCTTTGGTTCTATTTATACACTCTTTTTGTTCAATGGAGATAACATGTATTGAACAATACCGTATAATGCAAGTGGACAGAAGATGCAACAACACTGATTAATCAAATGGAGGCATTGATTGATGCTGTGCAACTAACCATATTGATTAATCACATGGAGGCATCATCTATGGTCATGTTTTTTATCCTTTTTCCTTCCATTAATACAATAATAGGACATAAACTCTCTTGGATACACTATCACGTGCTTGTATTGGTGGAGATAACATGGCATAGTGTCCGGTCATATGACACACTGTATCTACATCGCTCTACTATCCACAAATGCCAGCTTTGTTGCTAAAGACATAATGTCACATTGTCCGGTCATATCAGACACTATAACCACATTGCACTGCTTTCCACGAATTCCAGCCTTGCTAATCGAGACTAAATGTCACAGTGTCCAGTCATATTGAACGTTGCTGCCATGTTGCACTCCTATCGACGAATATGAGCTTTGTTAGTGAAGACATAATGTCAAAGTGTCCAGTTATATTAGATACAATAGCCACATTACACTGCTTTCCACGAATGCTGACCATGTTAGTTGAGACAAAATATCAAAGTGTCCAGTCATATCGGACACTGTAGCTATGTTGCACTTCTTTCCACGAATTCCAGCCATGTCAGTCAAGAAAAAATGTCAAAGTTTCTGGTCATATCGAACGCTGTAGCCACGTTGCATTGTTTTCCTCAAATGCTAGCCATGTTAATGTAAAATGTTATATATATTGTATTGCTTGCCATATTTCTCTTCTTTTATATCATAGTATATAAAATGGTGGATTATAATCATATGTCTCTGCTAACCTTATACTCAAACGAAGGTCCTTTACGACACAATACCCCTCCAAATACATCATACTCTCAACTACCAACTGAGTGGTATACTAAAATGGAGGAAAGACGTAATGCTGATGTATGAGAGAATGAAATAGAATTGCAAGTGCGCATGCAACTGGAGTATGGTAGAAGTCAAAGAGCAGAGCGGTGTAGCCATAACGGAAGAAGACAAAGAAGAAATGAAATTCTCCATCAAGTACCTCACACAGAGCAAGAGTTTAATTCTAGGGAAATCTGCTGTAACTGTGGGGTTTCTGTTCTATACTTTGTCATAAGAAACAGAACTTACATTGGTCGATGCCACTATAGACGCTGCAATTGTCCTGGTGGTTGTGCACTTTGGCAACGGCTTGATGATCCTCTACCTCATCAAACAGTTGTATATGCTATAGAACTTGAAGAAAAAATTCAAACGCTTTAGAGGATACAAGGTTCAATAAACTTATCAGGTGGTCGAAGGCGGTATTTTTAATCATCGTTGTCTTGTTTGATGTCTTGTTTGTTTCCCATAATTTGTCTTGTTTCTTAGTAAGTTTGTAATGGTTTAATTAAGAAAACTTGTAATATTGTTCTTATCTTAAGTCCGTACATGAATTTGAAAACATAGACTTAACCTGAATTTAAAAGTACATAGAACTTACTAAAAGTACACAGACCTTTCTGAAGGTAAATAACTTAACTAACCCAAATATCATTCAAATTGTCTAACATATCTAAGCCAGAGATCATATGAGCATGTCTAATAAAATCAATATGATACTCCCACAAATATCGTGAATCAAACGTAGATCGTGTTAGCTGAAATAGGTCTTCTTCCTCCATTGTATTTATAATGCTTCTATATCTTCGACAATCTCTAGTAAATGTGACATAAGCACTCCGAGTTTCTAGAATCCTTCAAATTAATCTATAATCATGATTATTATTAAAGACTTTATTTAGGGTAACCCAAAAATCTTTCTCTAACTCCTCTTCCGTGTATCTGTGGTAAGTTTCTATATACGCTTTGATTAGTACCGAATAATCTTATGGAGTCAAAATTACATTGAAGATTACTGAAGATGTTATGAATTCTTAATACAAAACATTCGTCTGAATAGAAAGTTCATGATCCACGTCTCACAAATCAAACGACATCTAAACAACCACGTGGCAAGCATCCATGAACTTGAATTGAAACAAACACGTCCTCAGAAAGTGAAGTACAAACAGTCAAACAAAAATATGAAATTCAAATTCCAATATAGATATTAGATATGAAATACAAATATAAACGTCGACATGAGTTATCAAATAAATACTCTAACATGAGTTATGAAATACAAACACTGACAATACACAGATAGTAAATCTCAAACACCGATAATACACTGACAGTACATACAAACACTTGTAATACACTGATGGTAAATCTCAAACACTAATAATACACTGATAATAAATCTCAAATGCTGATAATACATCGTTATTATATATAAACATTGATGATGCACTAGTAGTTAATCGTAAACACCGATAATATACCAATAGTAAATACAAACACTAATTTGTGAAACACACGTAATCTACAGCTCATCAAACTGATATTGATTTTCCCAAAGACCAACCGCATCATCATCGTCGTCATCACCTACCCTGGGTGTAAGTTGGTATCGTTGCTCATTAGCAGCAGTAAGCTCGTTAATATGAGCAGTCAACTCATCTATGCTCTGTCGATGGTTGACATACATGCCTTTCGTAGTCCCATCTCCATCTGAAACAAATCATCATATGAATACGTAGCTGAAGCTGGATACTCTGAAACCTCAGGTGGAGGAATATCAAAATATCTATCAAATGAAGACGTCGTACGTATATAGACCGTCCAATCAAAATCTGTTGTCTGGGATGGTTGTGGTGAAGGATATACTAGAGTGCCCTATGTAAGGCCTTGTAAAATCGAGCAGACAACACAACTTCGAATGCCCAAAGGTCCTACCAAATCAATAGCTCACGTATGTACAAATTTGATCGTGTGCGGTGGATTGTAAATCCGACACCAAAATGATGCATAATCTAAATCAGTGATGATGAAGTACTTAACTGGCCACCACTCATCTGCATGAGCCTGTAAACCAGTGCTGGGATACACCTTCAAAAATGGTGTATCTGGGTATGGATCGTCAGGAACATAATCACCATCCAAGGTCTATCTCCAGCTACGCTCGCAAAGGAACTAGTAACAGCCACTAGTGGATGGAGATGATAATAATGGAAAACTTTCAGCAAACATGAATCCAGCGTGCATCAGGTTGCCGTCGGTCATAAAAGGAGAATCTACATACGGATGCCATACAATACTCTATCGTTTAGTCCGAAACTCAACCGAATTTGGGCCACAGCGAATATATGTCGTGCATCACCTCCTTGCACCATTTTATGGTTCTCGTGAGCATAAGCTATGACTTAGGGAAAGAATAGGGGAAGTGCGGAGTCTAACATCGGATAAGTCAAATAACAAAGTACTCATAGTACCAATATTGCAAAATCTCCCAAAACCCCATAATCGACGTAGATCTCAACCTAACAACACACTGATGATCCAAAGAGCAATACAAATAACTTAATATGGGAGTTCCCTAGTTGGAGTATCAAATGATAACGCCGCAACAGCTGCAACATGTCCAGCTGACAACGTTTTCGACAGATTTAGAAAGAATATGTTTCCCATCATATAAGGAATAAACAGTCGAGCAATCTCTAAATCGTTATCTAAGGTATAATTATGTATCAATTTAGATATTGCTTATTTAATGTAACTATATCTAATCTGTAGTCCAGATGACAGTCAGTCTTGTAAGTTAAGATGTGGGAGTACACTAGCTAAACGGCAAAATTACTAATATTCCTCATTATACGGCAAGCTCTCCCCAGGTCCGATGATTAATCCGGTAAGAATAGTAAAGTCTAAAGATGTCAAACTTAACTCTCTACAACTAAAGAGAAATCTACGAGTGGTCTTCCACCAACATGCGGCTAAAGCACCACACAACTGAACACCCGAATTTAATAGATTTTCAATACCTATTAAAACAATTTACGGTTATTGGAAATACTGAAAAAATGCTAATAAATGAGGAGTAATTAGGTAAATACATACTATAGAAATCTCCAAATCCTATTTCTTGAGGAAAAGTGTGATAATGCCATCGGAATCAACTGCTTGAATAGATCTATAAAGGTAGATTACAGTGGACAAGAGTCGTAGGTGCTCCCATGACGAGCCTAATTTTAAATAGGACGCATATTCAATTTATATTCTACAATTCTAACTAAAAGTAAAATTTTAAAGTAGTTGTCTTGTAGAATCTTCAATGCACATGCTAACGTATACTTCGTCGTTGGAAAGTATACGAAAATTGGTCAAATCCTTATTGGCTCCTATATTTTGATCGATGTGCGATTCAAAAACCACATCTCTTATGTTTCTCGCCAAGCCACTACGCGTAACAATGGTTCTTCGCCGACCTCCTGTACCTTCAATAGGAACGTTTTCTGTGAGAAATGCGGATTACGGATCTTAAGGCTAGGATTAACACTAGAGGAGGGTGAATAGTATTAATAAAGAATTACTAAATCCTTTTGAGTTTATGTTAATTTAGACACTGATGTATGCAATATACAAACACAGATATGATCACAGAAACAAACACAGATGCAGAAATAAAATAAAAACAGTAAAGGAAAGAACACACCAGATTTATTCTAATTCAGAGTTACCCTAC
Organism: Allium cepa; assembly: GCA_030765085.1. Lineage (NCBI taxonomy): Eukaryota > Viridiplantae > Streptophyta > Magnoliopsida > Asparagales > Amaryllidaceae > Allium > Allium cepa. Next base: position 639,075,961 of record CM060939.1, on the reverse strand, counting down.
ATCCAGTCCCGTAACACAAGTACAGATTTCCTTTCAAAAGCAATTGTACAATTACACTCTCGGTTTCAAGGCTACGAGGTACAGCCACCAGAATTTCTATCCTCTAGGTAGAGATACTTGATTTCCGGGCCACAAGTTTACCCAATTGATTTACCAAGGCTACAATCACACCCTTTCTCTCTTGATTGATTTCCAAGGCTACAATCACACCTTTTCTCGCTTAATAGATTACAAAGAAGTCTATAACTCTGAATAGCACTAAGAACCTTGTAGATATAGTGAAAGAGAATCAAACTAGAAGTAATCGAGTTCGATTCAATGTTGATTTTGGTAGAGTAATGGTAAGAATATATATTAAGAAATGTGTAAGAAGAAGAGGAGTGAAAAACCAGAAAATCTGATATAAAATTCGTTGAAACTAACCCCTATTTATAGAAGAACAACAGCCATGTCCATTCATGAAGAGTTATGGCGAATAGACACTTCTTTTGAAATTTAAATTTTGAACTCAACTGACACCATGTCGACATGTGGTACTTGGGCATGTCGACATCCCAAAGGATTTTTTGGTGTTTTGATTCTTTGAAAATAACTTTTATCTTATATTAAAACTATTTTGAACTTTATAAATATACTTGACTATAGTTAAAATTCATAAGTAAATATAGAGAATAATATATATAGAATTTAACTACAATTTTATATTTAAATCTAAGTATAAATATTTAAAAGTTAAATATATTATATTAAAAGATAGTTTAAAATCAGGAGTAATTTGACTTTGAAATTAAAGATAATTTTGAGGCTAAAATTATTTAAAATCAGGATAGAAGGTTTTGATCTTTTTTTAAAAAGGAATGTTTTGAAATCATTTTGAAAACAAGATAATTTTGTAAAATCATTTTGAATAAAAAGTTAGCGAATACAAAACAATGTTCCACTAGATTTTTCATAGGTTCCATCCTACTTAGGGTTCCATCCCTTTAACAGGCTCGAAGTGGATTCCATTCCACGAATAAATTGGATTTTAGGATGCAAGTGCTTTTCTACGAGTTTCAACAAAATTCCTGATAAAAATACTTAACCTTGAAATCTTGAACTCTTGATAATCTTGATACTCATGAGTCTTCTATCTCGATATCTTGAATCTCTATAATGTACAGTCCTCATTCTTGGTACCTGCATGGTTAAATCCTGCATATACATATATATCTAAACTTATAATGTCAGTATTTACATTTTATAATCTATTCTAAGGTTGTTGTCATCAAAACCATCATCTCACGGACTAACAATCTCCCCCTTTTTGATGATGACAACCTTTGTTTATAAAATATTATTTCTATCCTTATTTCTATCCTAATAACTCCCCCTAAAACTAATATCTCCCCCTTAATTTATGCCTAACTGCACTATTTTATATTTCTCCCCCTTTGTCATCAACAAAAACTCACTCCAAACTATATAACTCCCCCTAAAACTAACACTCTATGACATGTGTGATTATAATGATAGTATTATCATAAGTAATCATCACTTAAATCTAATACTAAAACATAGTCCTAAACAATTAACCATCCCAACTAAGAATTCACGATAGTACTTATAATTAAAACACGTATAAGAACACGAGTTATTTATAACGTATGAAGTTGTATATACATGAGCATATAGAAAACATAAAGAAACACAAACAACAATGGAGAAGAAAGAAAAGAAACTATTATGTGTTTTTAAACATAGGAGATCTATGAATCGAACAGTTTGGATAGTGGAAACAGAAATTTACAAGTTGTTCGACAAGATTTCCATTTTTGTCAAAACACACTTCTCCAACACACAGACTTGGTCATCATCTTCCGCTTATTCTTCTTCTTCCATGGGTTCTTCTTCTTCTTATTCTTCGTTGGCTTCTTGTTCTTGATTGAGTGAAGAGTCTTCATCAATCAAGATAGAATTGGCCTGGTTATCCATTAGGAATTTTTGCAAATTCCTAAGAATCTTGCCTTGCCTCTCTTGTTCCTTTGCCATACGAAGTTGAGTCACTTGAATTTCAGTCATCATCTTAAGTGCATCCTTCAGAGAGTCATCTATTTTAGTCACACGAGCGAGAGTAGTACGTTGAAATGGACCATACGTAGGAGAGGGGAATGAAAAGGTTGATTTTATGTTTGATTTGGAAGAGGAGGCCATTGATTATTTGATTTCAGAGAGAAAAACAGAGAGATAACAGAAAGGATGAATAAAATTTCGAAAATATGAAGAACTTATAACCAATGAATTAATTGAAAGAAATAAAATTAACAGAAAGGATGAATAAAATTATTGAACAATGAATTAATTGAAAGAAATAAAATAAACTTGTGTAACTTTCAATTACATTCTTAAAAGCATATATATATATATATATATATATATATATATATATATAACTTACAAAAAGATGTAAAAAGTTGAAATGTTAATAAGAAACGTAATGGATATTATATAAGTAAAGCTTATGTAATCGAAAGGTTCAATGAATTTCTTCTATAAACAAGAATTTGATGTTGTAGTTTATATAAACTTAGGTTATAATTGAAATTATAAATAGTGATAGAAAGTAAGTATTATAAGAAAGTAATAAAAACTTAAGTAGATGAATTGATATACTAAGAAATTGAAGTTAACCTAAAGAAGATAAATAAATGAAGGAAAATAAATGAAGTCATGCAATAACGAATGAATGAATATGATGAAAAAAAACTAAAAAAAACTGTCATGACCTGAATAAATGAAAATGAATATTTGTAAGTAATAAATGAAAATAAAGGAAATAAACATTGAATCAATGAATAAAATTTGCATGAAATAAATATAAATATAAAAGATAAATCATTATGTAAATAAAAATGGAATCCAACAACAAATAGTATGAAATGGAAATAATAAGAATGAACTTGATTTATTGTTTAAAATGGTTGGTTGTTTGGTTTACGGTTGTTTGGGCAAGGAAACTTTAAATTTGTTTGGATGTATGAATAATCTATTTAGTTCCATCTAAGACTATTGAGTAAATGGTGCACTAAGTAGTTTATCTTCCATTGTGTGCAATTTAAAGTTGAACCCGAACAACTATTTGTTTTGTTTGATATGAAGGAATGATTGATTGGTGTTGATTTTATGTGATGGTTGTATGCCTTATGGCAAGTGATTGATGTTTGTATTGATTTGTTTGTTTATGGTTGAAACCACTTTAAATATTTTATTTTATATAATTGTTAACCTTTTTGGATTATATAAGAAAAATATAGGATATGGAAGCAATTGCTACTTCTTTTGGTTTCATAATATAAACGTAAAATGCCCGACAAATAAGTACATTTTCGGATTACGGTTTATAGCGTTATTATATTATTTTTCCCGGGTTGGGATATATATTATTTTGGAAAATATATGTTGTATATTGTTATTTTTGATATTATATTTTCTCCCGAGCCTCCCCATACAAAGGTGACTCTGCCGAAATTTTTCGTAAATTTTGGACTTAGAAAATTTTAAAATGTTTTCCCAACTTTATAAATTTAAATATAAAAAGATCTAATTGTTTATAAATCTATATATTTTAGTTAAATTATCCAATTCTATAAACTTACTGTTATGAATATAATGTTCTGAATAATATTTATTGATTTATAGGTTCCTCTTTTCCCTCCTTTTCCTTTTCGGGGTTTTGAGTGAGGGAGAGTGTAATGACCGTAAATTTTAATAAATAAATTGGTTAATTTAATTGGATCGTTGTAATCAAATTTAGAAAAATTAATTTTTTTTATAATTTATAATGAAATGAATGCTAAAAAGAAGTGTAGCAATAGTAATTTAAAAGTTAACTATTGACAATTGAGTGAAATCCTAATAAAGAATAGTGTTAATTATTGCACTTGAGTATAAAATGTAAAATAAGTAATTAGAAGTAAGCATTTATTAACCAATGCAATAATATATTGATTAATAGTAACTGTATGTAAATTAAGGTAGTAATGTTAATGGCAGTTGATGAATAACCAATTTAGTGCAATCATAATTTAATTGCAATAATGGTAAGGTTATAATTGATTGTATTTAGAAAATTGGAAATAAATTTCAATAAACATAATTAAATAGTATGTAAATGATGATTGAATGAAACTTGTGTGATGTAAACAATTGTAACAATTGTTTGGGAATAATAACTCATAAATGTGATTGAAAGTAAATGGTAACGAATATTTTAAGTTACCTATTTATTTAGCCTGTTAATTTAAATGTGGTAAAAATTGCAATAAATAAAAATTAAATATTTTGGTAATGTGGATTTAGTTAATAATGGAAATTAATATGAAATGAAGCATACATTAATGAAATGTAATATAAATCAATGTAATTATACCCATAAAATGTCAATTTATTGAATTAGATCTAAATCAATGGCAACATTTGTTTGTTTATATTAACTTATAAGTGAAATTAAATGTTAATGGTAAAAATTATCATAAGTTAACCATTTATTTAGTATATTAGATTAAAATTTGTAATAAATTGCAATGAAGCTCAATTCAATGTATGTTAGGGTAAATTATGGAAATATTTGGAAATAATGTTAATGTTATTCATAATTGAACAATTTGTTGAATTATAAGAATGGGAATAAATATCAATTTATTGGGTTTTGAACCATAATAAGTGGACTAATTGCAATTAAATGAAATTAAAATATTACGTTAATTGAAACTAGATGAAATGTGAGAATATTAGTGTAACAGATTTTGAATCAAATGTTAATTTCATCCATTTGATAATAATGAATTAAATAATAAGAATGAAAATTAAACTCAATGGAATTATTGAGAATTTAATTTATAATTTCTGAATTTAACGAAATTGTACTTTAACGTTGAAATTAATGATTGAATCAACCTTTAAGTGACATCTAAATTTGTTTAAAATTTGTATAAATGATTAAGAAAGTTAAAATTGATGAAATTTGTTAATTATAGTGTTGAAATTGAAAAGTGATTTAATTAATTAATTTTTTTTGTTTATTTAATTAATTGGAAAATAGCCATTTTGGCCACTGACTCGGATTTCGACGAAACTAGTTTCATCAGATCCGTAAGGGTGAATTATCGTAGAATTTCAAGTTTCATAGCGATCGGACTTATCGTTTGGTCGTACGGACTCGAAACGCCTTGAAATCAATGAAATTGAAATCAATTTGAAATAATTTGATTTTTGCATAACTTCTTAATACGATGGAATTTGGACTTGAAACCTTTTCCATTGCGTTTAAAATATTAGAAACATCTATTTTGATATATGGGTTGACCCAATTTCGTTTTGGAGTCAGAACGGGCTTTCAGGTCATTTTGTCGTTCAACGTGTGTATAAATCTTATCCATCTATTCTATTTCAAATTTGTCTATATATACCCTGTTATAAACTTTAATTCATTTCTTATTCCTCATTTCTTTACGTTCTATTAGCTCCTCTTTCCAATGGCTGCAACCCCTAATTTTCAAATACAATTCCAAATCAAATCCAAAGCCAAAAATTCAAACTCTCCAAACAATATCAAATTTTATATGGATTCGAAGCTCTCGAAGAGCGCATGTCAATCCACTATCCGTTTTTCAATTCGGGTCTCTGTCTGGCCAGAAATCGTTCTTTTATTCCCGGCCATCCGTTTGATGGGAGTTTGATCGTACGGTGGATTCGCAACGATGTGACGATCAGGGGGTTGCGGTATGTAGAGGAGAACCGGGGCTTTGCATCGGTGGCATTCGCTTGCTTCATAGTGGTAGTGATTTCGTCAGAGAATCCATGGAAGTAGCCGGCCACGCCGCGCGCAGGGATGGCCGTGGAGGCCGCGCGTAGGCCATATGGGGTCAGCCAGAGGCGCGGTGTCGTGTGGCGTGAGTGGATCATCTTCAGTTGCTCCAAGGAGAGGCGACGACGAGTTTGGTTGTGGCGGCTGTTTCCTGGGCGCGTTCGTGTCTTAGCACACTAGGGTATCTAACGCGGTGATGAGGTGTTAGGTTGTGATTAGTTTATAATTAATTAATTTATTTATTTTCAATTTCAATTTCAACTCTTCTAATCACAATAACTTTTACGTACGAGGTCCAATTCACAGGCAGTTTTCTACGCTGGGATTGTAATAAATTTTCGGACATTTTGGTGCTGGTTTGGACAAATTCGGAGACTGTTCGATTTTTTGGTTTAAATTGGATTTAAATTCAAAAGGTGAGTGTTTTAACCCACTCACAATTTCTAAAATTTCTTATGTGTGTTAAATTAATTTTAGATGTGATTAGAAATTTATTTATTGCTGTTTGGTATATTTTATCATAATTCCAATTAAAATTTAATTTATTGAATTAAATTGGTATTCAATTTATTATTGCATATAAACTACTAGTTAAATTAATTTATTATTGAATATAAACTGCCAGTAATTACTTGTTATTTATTTCTATTCTATATTGATGTTATTGTTTGAATTGGATGGTGATTGTGATAAATGGTTAATGATTGATATTGGGTGAATGGATGATGTATTTTATGTTGTTTTCGGCTGCAAGTTGTTATGCATTTTATTTTATTCGGGATTGCGGTTTGAAATGATATATAACCATATTTTTATTTTAAATTACGGATTGAAATGATAAATATCTGTATCACTTAACCATAGGATAGAAATTATATACAGACACCGTCGTATATATAAATATTTTGAAAATGATTTCTATGGTTTTGGATAGGGTTATACGGTTTAATAAATATTGATTTTTGTTATTATATAAAAATATTTTAATATAGTTAAATTCATGTATTTAAGCTATGTATAAATTTATTCACTGATAATAAGTTTAATAATGGAGTTTAATTTTATTAAAATAAAATATAGTTAAGTATTTAAAACATGCTTTAATATTGAGGTTATAATGATTTAAATAAATTAAGATTGGAAGGTAAATTGGAAATTTATTTGTAATTGAGCTTATTTAAGAATTAAACTCCATAAGTTGATGTAAAATTTATTAAACTTGAAATTCTAAAAGGTGTGATATTTATAACAGGATTTTTATTCAAGATGAATTAAATGAATATTTCTAGTATAAATAAATTGATGGAAATATTTAGTTATTGGTAATTTGAGTTTTATTTAAATGATTATGGATTTATTATGCAAATATTTCAAAACTAAATAATAGGACATTGAATTGTTGAATAGTAACTTCCAACCTTAGTTTTGAAATCGTTTAATACTCAAAGTTTGAAATATATTGAAATTGAAGTGGTTTATTGAAATTGAAAGTTAATTGAAAATTTATGGATTTAGATTTAATTTAAAGTGAATAAAATTGTAAAGCCGCGGAAATTATTTTACTTTATAAAGTAATTTTAAATTCAAACTATTTTAGTTTATATACTGTTTGAATATCCAAACCATTTAAGTTTTGGAAGTTATGATTTTAAAGCTATGAAATTCGAAGTATTTTGTTTTGAAAAGTTATATTTCAAATGATTGGTTTTGAAGTATATAAATTTGAAAGTCCAATGATTTTTGAAAAGAATATATTTGATATAAAAATGATATTATATTAATTTGGGCTTTATAAAAATTTGATATCATATTGATTTGGTTTTAAATTGGAAATGATATCGTATTTATATGGTTTAAAATGGATATTATATTCTGGTTTAAAAGTATAAATTATTTTGAAAGGACCGCGGTGTTATAATAACGTTTGGTTGTTAAAGAGACCGGGAACGGAAGTTGTCATACTCTCTGCCAACTTCGAAAACCACTTTAACAACCGTCTACGCGGTGGAGATTCCAGAATGAAGTAGGATGGCGGCGGCATTTCCTTTGAGGTAAATACATGGACCCGACTCTCATGAGTTGGCATATGGTGGCTAAAACAGGAGCGATTGACGGGCTAAGAAGGTAGCACCTTTTGTCGGACACATCCCTTCAATATTATACTCTGACTTTGGATTGATTCGGTGGACAATTTTGATTTTTGATTTGGGGGTGTTGCTCGAGGTGGGCGGTAGTAGCTGCTGCGCGTTACCACTGGCCCGGACGCGTAATTGGTATATATACCTTGGCATTGCCTAGTTGTGCCGTGTCACCTACCCTGGTGAGCTTTACTACGAGTTTGATTTGTGTCGTACCTATGGAGTATCTTCTTATAGTCTCCCGATCAGGAGATATGCAGGTATTGTATAGACTACTGGCACTATTACGTCTTAGGGAGGAAAATGTAAAGCCTTAACGCTATTTAAAAGAAAGTTTATTTTACTATTAGACATTATTATAATTGAGAAATATTACTACATAGTAAATAGTTTAAATGGATCCTTAGGAGGTGTGAATCCCGAGCATCTCTTAAGTTGCTGCACTTAAATTTATTTATGTCGATTTAACTCACATAAGATATCTTAGTTCTGACTCGAGTATTTTGTCTTTTCAATTCGCTCGGATCAGCTTGAGCATTTCAGGATTTAAAGGCCTTAATTCTGGAGGACGAAGCGAAGAATTATTATTACTATTTTTTGTATATCCAACTACACCATTGTATTCCGCTGCATTATTAATATTCTCTGGTATGTGTAACTCTGATATGTATTGTATAAGTAAAATCAACTATTTTGTAAAATAGCTTCATGAACTATTTATTTGATTATTATATTTTGTCATTCCGCTACAAGATTCTATTTTTATTCCTTTCTCCCTTTTTCTTATTTACCCCATAACAATCCGCCCTTCTGTATGGTTTACGTCTGGCGTGGTCGATTTAAAGCGTACGAAAAGGCGGGACGTTAGATTCGGAGTTACCCTACATCCAGTCCCGCACACAAGTATGGATTTCCTTTCAAAAGTAATCTTTACAGTTACACCCTTGATTTCAAGGCCACGAGGTACACAACTCCAGATTCACAATCCTCTGGGTAGAGATACTTGACTTTACGGGCAACAAGTTCACCCAATTGATTTCACAGGCTACAATCATACCTTTTTTCACTTAATTGATTTCATAGGCTACAATCACACCATTTCTCACTCAATTTATTACAAAAAGCCTATAACTCTAAATAGCACTGAGATCTTGTTGACATAGTGATAGAGAATCAAACCATAAATGATCTAGTTAGATTCAATGGTGATTTCGATAGAGCAGTGGTAAAAATATATGTAAAGAATTGTGGAAGAAGAAGAGGAGTGAAATCAGAGAAAATCTGTGTATAAATTCATTTAAAATTGCCCCTATTTATAGTAGAACAACAGCCATGTCCGTTCGTGAAAGGATATGATGAATAGACACTTCTTTTGAAATTAATTTTTTTGAAATCAACTGCCACCTTATCGATAGGGGTCCCTAGGGGTTGTCGACAAGCCTATGGTATTTTTGGTGATTTGTTTTTCTTTGAAAACAACTTCTATCTGTTATTATTTTAAACTTTATAAATATAATTAGCTATAGTTAAAATACGTAAATAAGTATAGAGAATAATATATGTAAAATTTACAATAATTTTATATTTAAATCTAAGTATAAATATTAAAAGTTAAATATATTTAAAAGATAATTTAAAACCAAGGTTAATTTGAATTTGAAGATAAAGATTATTTTGAGGCTAAAAATATTTTAAAACCAGGATAGATGTTTTTGATTCTTTTAAAAGGAAGGTTTTGAAATCATTTTGAAAACAAGATATAATTTTGTAAAAAAACATTTGAATAATAGTTAGTGGATACAAAACAATGTTCCACTACATTTTTCATAGGTTCCATCCTACTTAGGGTTCCATCCATTTAATAGGCTCGAAGTGGATTTTGTTCCAAGAATAAATTGGATTTTAAGATGCCAGTGCTTTTCTAGAAGTTTTAACAAAATTCATAATTAAATTACTTATTATCGAAATCGTAAGCTCTTAACAATCTTGATACTCATGAGCCTCCAATCTGGATATCTTGAATCTCTATACTGTACATTCTTCATTCTTGATACCTACATGGTTAAATCCTGCATGTACATATACATCTAAACTAGTATTTATATTTTATAATCTTATTCTAAGGTTGTTGTCATCAAAACCATCTTCTTAGGAACTAACAATCTCCCTCTTTTTTATGATGATAACCTTTATTTATAAAATTTTACTTCTATCCTAATAACTCCCCCTAAAACTAATAACTTCCCCTTTATCTATGCCTAACTGTCCTATTTTAAACTTCTCCCCATTTGTCATCAACAAAAACTAACTCCAAACTATATTACCCCCCTAAAACTAATACTATATGACATGTGATTATAATGATAGTGTTATCATAAATATTCATCACTTAATTCTTGAACTTAAACTTAGTCCTTAATAACTAACCACCCTAACTAAGAATCCATATATGATAATACTTATTGTAACATCCTAACTTAAAATATCGGGTATGTTAAATTTTAGGAGTTTAAAATATACTATCTACACGATCTCTATATTGTTTATATTTATGTATGCTTTTAAATAATACAAAAGGTATAAGTATGTATACATTTATAAGTATAGGATAAGTGGCATGACATGGTGAAGACAAGTGGCATAATATGGACCATACATCTATCTTAAGATGAAATAGAACTATGACACATATATCACTTAGGTGTACACTTCTAGAACACCTTAAATGATTACTAAATAAGGTATGTGTCATGAAATAAAGCTTACATAAAAAATAAAGGACATGTGTCACAAGATTAAATAAAATAGTGACACATAACCCCATTAGGTGTCCATGTGTAGAAACATCTTAAGACACCTAAGTAGGCATGTGTCAACATTCTAAAGCTTGTGCAAAGAGAAGTAGACAAGTGTCCAAAACTGAAATTATCAAACTAGTCTTGAAAATTACTATATAAAGGGTGGAAATGTTCACTTATGTTTCATACTTTCACAAAGCAAAAACATAAGTAAGATATAGTGAAAAAGGTTGGAAAGCTAAGGAAAAAGAGTCAAGTCAAATACACAAGTTTAAGGTGAGAAAAACTATTTAAATTTCTAGTATTCATGTTATTCTTAAAGAGATGATAATTGTAAGTAAAAGTGGCTCGGTTCTATCAAAAACGCAGCCTAGTAATTTGACCATTACTTTCTCAATTTGTAATGAAATATCGATTTCTTGGATGTTCTGGAAAGCTAACGGAAAGGTCTATAACTTCCATTTGTATCTCTTTTTAAAATTCGGCCATCTATATATATGAATTTGAGGTGCAAGCTCGGGTTAAATTTCTGCCCGAAATGAACATGTATGTTTCTAAGAAAATGCCTTACTTGTTAGATTTTTATCATCGATTTGATAAATAATTTGATGGGTTTCTTTTCATGGTAGTTGAGTATACTAAGTGAGTTACTTATTATAAAAAAAATTGGTATTAAAAACTATTTTATCATAGAGAAAAATAATCGAACATGTAGCATATTATAATACCATGACTTTCTATTTAGGACTTTGAAACACTATAAATTGAATATATAAACATAATTGTTCCAATTCAATATTTGGAATTAGAGAATAAAAAGAAATATATTTTAAGGTTTAGGGCCGATCAAATTACTTGACCACCTTATGTGTGAAAGAGAGATGATGTCTAGGCTTGAGTTTGGAAAACCAGTTTCCTGCTCTCCCTGGCTATCCGGAATGGCCCGACGGATGGGATAGTAAATTTGATTGACTCGGACCAATTTTCTTAATAACAAAGCGATTTACGAAAAGAATAGTTTTATCCGTTTATAAAATCTCGATATATATTTAGCTTAAATGGTTTGCAATTTGAATTGAGTTTCCAATATATATATATGTAACCCTAATGTGGTTTGAGGTTATTAAATTACTTTAAAGAAGCATTTTCGTACAAAAGATTTCTTCGAGGATGCGGTATAAGACAATAGATCTTGGGTGGTGCACTATTACTCTATGTGGTATCGAGCCAGTAGAGTACGTCCCGACTGAGTGAGGGGATGCCGGCCGCAATAGGATAAAATATCCTAGAATATAAACCAAATTGAGGGAGTGGTTTAAATTTATGATAAATCTTGACTTTAGTCAGATGAAGTTTATATATTAGAAGTTTACCTCGAATAGTGTTTTGATCTGGATTATTAAAACTTAAGAAGTAGTGATTTGGAATGAAATGATAAAAAAAATTATGGTTTTTATAACCCTTCATGACATGACTTGAAAACTATAGATTAAATAGCTATCTCACTGGGTCAGTGTTGCTCATGATGCTACACATAAACATTTCAGGTTTAGATGGTTAGTTGTTCAACTCAAGATGACTGATGAATACCATGACTATGAAGTGAAGACTTTTATTTAAGTTTATCAACTTTCATATGTATAATTATGTTGAATCTCATGATCCTATGTAACTGTGAAATTATGATGATGTGATTGTATAATAACTCTTCCGCTTGAAATCATGTAATCTGAATGATTTTATGTTCCGATATATCTTATTTAAGTTGTGATACTATTCTATTAAGCATCATAGTTTCTATGTAACATCTTTGCCTCTGGGAAAGCTACCAAAGTGGGGTGTTACAATTAGTGGTATCAGAGCCTAGGTTTAAGGGGTGCTTTTAGAAATTATATAGTATTACAATTTAATTTATCGAAATAGTAGGTTTATACAATTCACTAACATCATTATAACTATTTCCAGTCATAAGTTATGGCTAGTAACCAAACTTAGTAACCCCTTGGTAATAGAAAATTTAGTAGAAGGACGGATTAAACTTTCTTTTGTGTGTAGAAATTGTATCCTTAATGTTGGAGGTAAGGATATGGTGGCTAACTTGATTATCTTTCCAATGAAACATTTTGATATCATCCTTGGGATTGATTGGCTTTCTCAACATAGAGCCATCATGGATTGTCATAATAGGACTATATGTTTCATGATTCGAGAACATGAAACCTTTGTGTATTCATGTGTTAAATCTGAAGATGCTTTTATATCTGGATATGTAGCACATATCAATATTGGGGATAAAGGTCAATCGGTAGACCAAATCAAAATCGTAAGAGAATTAAAAGAAGTCTTTCAAGAAGAGCCAGGATTACCACCAAAAAGAGAAATTGATTTTAGTATCGATTTAGTCCCTGGTACCACCCCTATTGCTAAAGCAGCTTATCGTATGTCTCCTACGGAGAATCAAGAGCTAAAGAGACAAATTAAGGAGATAGAGGATCAAGGACTTATTCGACCTAGTAAATCTCCTTGGGAAGCACCTGTGTTGTTTGTAAAGAAACATGACGGAACGCTGTGCTTATGCGTAGATTACTGAGAACTTAATAAAGTAACAATTAAGAACAAATACCCATTACCTCGAATTGATGATCTATTTGATCATCTCCAAGGAGCTGCAGTATTTTCAAAAATTGACTTGAGATCTGGGTATCATCAATTAAGAATAAAAGAAGAAGACATTCCAAAGACAGCTTTTCAAACATGGTATGGACACTACAAATTTTTGGTGATGCCTTTTGGCCTTACCAATGCCCCAGCAGTATTCATGGATTTAATGAATCGTGTGTTCCGTCCATATCTTGATCAATTCATAATTGTATTTATTGATGATATCCTAATTTATTCTAAGACAAAGGAAGAACACGAAAGTCATTTGTGTTTGTGTCTCCAAACATTGAGAGATCATCAACTTTATGCAAAATTAAGTAAATGTGAATTTTGGTTGGAGGAAGTAAAATTTCTTGGGCACGTTGTTTCGAAGAATGGAATAGGAGTAGACCCATCAAAGGTTGAGGCGGTGTTGAAATGGAATCCTCCGACAACACCAACAGAAATTCAAAGTTTTCTTGGATTAGCTGGTTACTACCGAAGATTTATTCAAGATTTTTTCAAAGATAGCATCTCCATTAACAAAACTAACTCATAAGGAAACTAAGTTTATTTGGGATGAAAAATGTAAGATAGCGTTTGAAACCTTAAAGAAAAGATGGACAGAGGCACCAATTCTGTCTTTGCCAAGAAGTGGAGTCCCATATAAAGTATATTCCGATGCATGTGGACAAGGATTAGGATGCGTATTAATGCAGGAGGACAAAGTTATTGCTTATGGCTCTCGTCAACTAAAGCCACATGAAGTCAATTATCCAACCCATGACTTAGAATTAGCTGCAATTGTATTTGCTTTAAAAGTTTGGAGGCATTATCTTTTTGGGGAACAATTTCATGTTTACTCAGACCACAAGAGTTTAAAATATTTGTTTTCCCAAAAAGAACTAAATATGAGACAAAGGAGATGGATGGAATTTCTAAAAGATTATGATTTTACATTGCATTATCATCCAGGAAAAGCAAATGTAGTTGCAGATGCGTTAAGCCAGTTGCAGATGTGTTAAGCCGAAAACCCTATGGCATAGTAGCCAATCTGATGATAAGAGAATGGAAAGCTCTAGAGACCCTAGTATAAATGAACATCTGCACAAGGAGGATTAGTGGAGAAATGAATGATAAGGTAGCACTTTCATGTAATGTTATTATTCAGCCAACTCTACAAAGTAAAATATTGCAAGCTCAAGGAAAAGACGAGGAGTTGAAGGAATTATTCATAAAAATGAAGGACAAGGAACCTACATATTGGAACATTGGTAAAGATGGAGGTTACAGATTCAGAAATTGACTTTGTGTTCCAAGTCAACCTCAATTGAAAAATGAAATTCTAAGTGAAGCACATTGCTCAAGGTTTACAGTGCATCCAGGAAGCACAAAAATGTATAAGGATCTTAAGCGTCAGTTTTGGTGGCATGGAATGAAGAAAGATGTCACTGAATTTGTGGCAAAATGTTTTACATGCCAACAAATTAAAACCGAGCAGCAACGACCGACAGACTCCTACAACCTCTTCCTATTGCTAAATGGAAATGGGAGCATATAACTATGGATTTTATTATGGGATTACCAATGACAAGACAAGGTCATGACGCCATATGGGTAGTAGTGGATCGCCTAACAAAATCAACCCATTTTATACCTTACAATATGACCTACTCAATGGAGAAATTGAGTAGACTTTATTTGAAAGAAATTGTTCGACTACATGGCATACCAGTTACCATTGTTTCAGATAGAGACTCTCGATTCACTTCAAAATTTTGGAGAAGTCTTTAAATTGCATTAGGAACATCATTAAACCTAAGTACGGCCTTTCATCCACAAACAGATGGACAAACTGAAAGAGTAAACCGAATAATAGAAGATATGCTAAGATCTTGTATAATGGAATTAGAAATAACATGGGAGACTCATATACCATTAATAGAATTTGCATATAACAATAGTTATCATGCAAGTATTGGTATGGCCCCATATGAAGCTTTGTACGGAAGACCTTGTCGTTCTCCAGTATGTTGGGCGGAAGTTGGAGATCGTGAGCTTCTTGGTCCAGATCTAGTAAAAGAAACGACAGAGAAAATTTCTATCATAAAGGAAAGATTGCAAGCAGCGCAATGTAGGCAAAACAGTTATGCAGATCACATTTGGAATTCGAAGTAGGGGATCAAGTTCTCCTTAAGGTTTCTCCAATACGAGGGGTAGTGCGATTTGGAAAGAAGAGGGCAAAGTTATCACCAAGATTTATTGGACCATTTCGTATTTCCAAAAGAATTGGCAAAGTTGCATATCAAATTGATTTACCTGAGAAATTATCAGATATTCATAATGTATTTCATGTATCAATGCTATGAAAGTATATTTCGGATCCATCTCATGTGATAGATTTAAGCGGCATTGAAGTTAAAAAGGGGACTAAGTACATTGAAAGACCTGTTCGAATTCTTGGAAGAAAAGTTAAGAAATTAAGAACAAAAGAAATTTCCTTGGTGAAAGTTCAATGGAATCATCATAACGAAGACGAAGCATCATGGGAGGTGGAGTCAAAAATTCGTAAAGATTATCCAGAATTGTTTGAAGCCTAGATTTCGACGACGAAATCTTTTTCTAAGGGTGGTAGAATGTAACATCCTAACTTAAAATATCGGGTATGTTAAATTTTAGAAGTTTAAAATATACTATCTACACCATCTCAATATTATTTATATTTATGTATGCTTTTAAATAATACAAAAGGTATAAGTATGTATACATTTATAAGTATAGGTTAAGTGGCATGACATGATGAAGACAAGTGGCATAATATGGACCATACATCTATCTTAAGATGAAACAGAATCATGACACATATATCACTTAGGTGTACACTTCTAGAACACCTTAAATGATTACTAAATAAGGTATGTGTCATGAAATAAAGCTTACATAAAAAAATGAAGGACATGTGTCACAAGATTAAATAAAATAGTGACACATAACCCCATTAGGTGTCCATGTGTAGAAACATCTTAAGACACCTAAGTAGGCATGTGTCAACATTCTAAAGCTTATGCAAAGAAAAGTAGACAAGTGTCCAAAACTAAAATTATCAAACTAGCCTTGAAAATTACTATATAAAGAGTGGAAATGTTCACTTATGTTTCATACTTTCACAAAGCAAAAACATAAGTAAGATAAAGTGAGAAAGCTTGGAGAAATCTAAGGAAAAAGAGTCAAGTCAAAAACACAAGTTTAAGGTGAGAAAAACTATTTAAATTTCTAGTATTCATGTTATTCTTGAAGAGCTGATAGTTGTAACTAAAAGTGGCTTGGTTCTATCAAAAACGCAGCTTAGTAATTTAACCATAACTTTCTCAATTCTTAATGAAATTTTGATTTCTTGGATGTTCGGGAAAGATAACGGAAAGGACTATAACTTTCATTTGTATCACTTTTTAAAATTCGGCAATCTATATACATGAATTTGATGTGCAAGATCGGGTTAAATTTCTTCCCGAAATGAACATGTTTGTTTCTAAGAAAATGCCTTACTTGTTAGATTTTTATCATCGATTTGATAAATAATTTGATGGGTTTCTTTTCATGCTAGTTGAGTATACTAAGTGAGTTACTTATTATAAAAAAAAATTGGTATTAAAAACTATTTTATCATAGAGAAAAATAATCGAACATGTAGCATATTATAATACCATGACTTTCTATTTAGGACTTTGAAACACTATAAATTGAATATATAAACATAATTGTTCCAATTCAATATTTGGAATTAGAGAATAAAAAGAAATATATTTTAAGGTTTAGGGACGATCAAATTACTTGACCGCCTTATGGGTGACAGAGAGATGGTGTCTAGGCTTGAGTTTGGAAAACCAGTTTCCTGCTCTCTCTGGCTATCCGGACTGGCCCGACGGATGGGATAGTAAATTTGATTGACTCGGACCAATTTTCTTAATAAGAAAGCGATTTACGAAAAGAATAGTTTTATCCGTTTATAAAATCTCGATATATATTTAGCTTAAATGGTTTGCAATTTGAATTGAGTTTCCAATATATACATAACCCTAATGTGGTTTGAGGTTATTAAATTACTTTAAAGAAGCATTTTCGCACAAAAGATTTCTTCGAGGATGCGGTATAAGACAATAGATTTTGGGTGGTGCACTATTACTCTATGTGGTATTGAGCCAGTAGAGTACGTCCCTACTGAGTGAGGGGATGCCGGCTGCAATAGGATAAAATATCCTAGAATATAAACCAAATTGAGGGAGTGGTTTAAATTTATGAAAAATCTTGACTTTAGTCAGATGAAGTTTATATATTTGAAGTTTACCTCGAATAGTATTTTTGATCTGGATTATTAAAACTTAAGAAGTAGTGATTTGGAATGAAATGATAAAAAAAATATGGTTTTTATAACCCTTCATGACATGACTTGAAAACTATAGATTAAATAGCTATCTCACTGGGTCAGTGTTGCTCATGATGCTACACATAAACATTTCAGGTTTAGATGGTTAGTTGTTCAACTCAAGATGACTGATGAATATCATGACTATGAAGTGAAGACTTTTATTTATGTTTATCAACTTTCATATGTATAATTATGTTGAATCTCATGATCCTATGTAACTATGAAATTATGGTGATGTGATTGTATAATAACTCTTCTGCTTGAAATCATGTAATCTGAATGATTTTATGTTCCGATATATCTTATTTAAGTTGTGATACTATTCTATTAAGCACCGTAGTTTCTATGTAACATCTTTGCCTCTGGGTAAGCTACCAGAGTGGGGTGTTACACTTATAATAGTGATAATTCAAATATAAGAACACAAATCATTTATTAATCATATATTGTTATATTTACATTTGCATAGAAAACACAAGTAAGATCATATAATGATAAGAATGAGAGAGAAGAAACTAATGTGTATACGTATTATGTTTTGCACACCAATTATCAATCCACTCCAAACCAAATCAAATTAAATCAATCCAAGCAATCAATTCAAATCAAACAAAGCAATCAAATAAAATCAAATATTAAGAGGAACTTCCACCCATCCTTCTTCTCCAAATATAGGGTTTGCTTTAATGGCATCCAATTTTCATTTTCATTGGTGAGAGGGACTGGAGGATGTGCTTCATTATCATCTTTGTGCAGGAAGGAAATCATCCATCGTATCGCATCAAAATGCTTTTCTTGCTCCTTGATCATCTGCATTTGACTCAACTCTAAGTGTCGCTGATTACGAAGGATGAAAGAGAGAGTATTTTTTAAAGAGTTAAGGGTTTCTTTAAGATTCTCGGTCAAACTTTTTCTGAGTCCGTTTCTCTGAATTCGTTAGAGTCGTGAACAGCCGTGAAACACATATTTGAATTATCTATCTTCTGATCATCATCGCTTGAAGATGAGTCTGAGTCATCTAGAGTGGCAGTGAATGCACGTTTTCGTTTCTTTGCGGAATCATTGTTTATAGGAAGATTTTTCCTATCTAGATGCGGACAGTCTCTTTTGTTATGGCCCGGTTCGTCACAGTCGAAACATTTGATATCGTTTGACACTACATTCTAATTTCCAGCGTTCTTATAGTTGTTTCTCTTGAGAATATTCATCTTTCTATATTTCAGGAATTTCCGAAAATTCTTGGTCATAAAGGCTATCTCTTCATTATTATCGCTGTTTGAGTCTGATCCATCGGTCAATGCATTGAATGCCATTGATTTCTTTTCAGATGCTTTACTTTCTCTTCTCTCAATCATTTGGAATTCAAACTATATTAGATTTCCAATTAATTCTTCTATCTTTAAGGTACTGATGTCATTTGCCTCTTCGATCGTAAGTGTCTTTTGATCCCATTCTAGAGTAAGAGAATTTAAGATTTTTCTGATTTGATCTTCTTTCGAAAATTCCTATCCCAAGAATATTAGAGAATGCATAATATTCTAAAATCTACTATATATATATGAAATAGACTCATTAGAATTCATTTTAAATAATTGAAACTGATTTGTGAGCATGGAAATTTTGGTTTGTTTAACTTTGCTTGTTCCTTCGTGAGTAACTTGCAAAGTTTTCTAGATTTCATATGCAGACTTACAAACTGACACTCTATTAAATTCATTCCTATCGAGTGAACAAAATAAAATATTCATAGCTTTAGAATTGTTTTGTGCAATGGTCTTTTGCTCAGTAGTCCACTGTGCAAAATCAGTTGTGGGCTTAAAATATTCCGTCTGTGTGATATTCCAAGTGTCTAGTCCTATAGATTGTAAATATATTTTCATCCTACATGCCCAATATGCATAGTTACTGCCATTAAAAAGTGGTGGTCTGACAGTAGACTGACCTTCTACAAATGAACTAGTGACAGGGATAATAGAACCAATGTTGGTAGCATTAACGGTACCAGTGTTGGAAGCCATTTTGAAAAATTTTCAAAATTCAGATTATGAAACTTTAAAAACCTTGCTCCGATACCAAATGTGAGAAATGCGGATTATGGATCTTAAGGCCATAATTAAGACTAGAGGAAGGGTGAATAGTGTTTTAAGGAATTACTAAATCTTTTTGAGTTTATGTTAATTTGAACACAAATGTATGCAATATTAAGACACATATATGATCACAGAATCAAACACAGATGTGGAAATAAAGTAAATGCAATAAAGGAAAGAACACATCGGATTTTATACTGGCTTGGAGTTACCCTACATCCAGCCCCACACACAAGTACGGATTTCCTTTCAAAAGTATAATTTACAATTACACCCTCGATTTCAAAGTCACGAGGTACACCACTCCAGATTCACAATCCTCTGGGTAGAGATACTTGATTTTACTGGCAACAAGTTCACCCAATTGATTTCACAGGCTACAATTACACCTTTTCTCACTTGATTGATTTCACAGGCTATAATCACACCTTTTCTCACTCAATTTATTACAAAAAGCCTATAACTTTGAATAGCACTAAGATCTTGTTGAGATGGTGATAGAGAATCAAACCAGAAATGATCTAGTTAGATTCAATGGTTATTTCGGCAGAGTAGTGGTAAAAATATATGTAAAGAAATGTGGAAGAAGAAGAAGAGGAGTGAAATCAGAGAAAATGTGTATATAAATTCGTTTAAAACTGCCCCTATTTATAGTAGAACAACAACCATGTCCATTCGTGAAAGGATATGACGAATAGACACTTCTTTTGAAATTCAAAATTTTGAAATCAACTGCCACCTTGTCGACAGGGGTCCCTATGGGTTGTCGACAAGCCTATGGTATTTGTGGTGATTTGTTTTTCTTTGAAAATAACTTCTATCTTTTATTATTTTAAACATTATAAATATACTTAACTATAGTTAAAATACATAAATAAGTATAGAGAATAATATATATAAAATTTTGCTATAATTTTATATTTAAATCTAAGTATAAATATTAAAAGTTAAATATATTATAATTAAAAGATAATTTAAAACCAAAGATAGTTTGAATTTGAAGATAAAGATTATTTTGAGGCTATAAGTATTTTAAAACCAGGATTGATGTTTTTGATTCTTTTAAAAGGAAGGTTTTGAAATCATTTTGAAAACAAGATATAATTTTGTAAAAAAACATTTGAATAAAAGTTAGTGGATACAAAACAATGTTCCGCTAGATTTTTCGTAGGTTCCATCCTACTTAGGCTTCCATCCCTTTAACAGGCTCGAAGTGGATTCCATTCCACGAATAAATTAGATTTTAAGATGCCAGTGCCTTTCTAGGAGTTTTAACAAAATTCCTAATTAAATTACTTATTATTGAAATCTTGAACTCTTGATAATCTTGATACTCATGAGTCTTCAATCTTGATATCTTGAATCTCTATACGGTACAGTCTTCATTCTTGATACGTGCGTGGTTAAATCCTGCATATACATATATATCTAAACTAAAATGTTAGTATTTATATTTTATAATCTTATTCTAAGGTTGTTGTCATCAAAATCATCTTCTTGAAACTAACGAATTGCGGCTAACTTTTTCCCGCAACTCAGTCAACTGGTCGAAGAATTCAGTCGAATGAATCTTCATATACTTTGGAATTTGCTTCAGCAACCACTCAACTAGGCCTATGAAAACTATCAACTGAATTGCCTCTACAAAGACGTGGGTTGGAAAAGCCTACACACCAGTCAAATGGTACCCCCTTTCAGTCGATTAAATCATGTAAATTATTTTTTTTGAACATGTCTACACACTTACCCAAATACCTTTTCACCAACCCTCTATGTAACTTTCTCTTCTTTATCGTTTAACCCTTACCCATTTCTCGTGAGAAACCCTAGCCCCATTTTCAAAAATCAATTTTTTTTCTTCCAACTCCAAATAAGTCAATGGCTCGCCGCAAAAGAGCTCGCGAATCCACCGTCGGACATTCAGAAAGCCAAATTCGATCTTGGCTCCACAATGAAACCGATGTTACAATATTCAATTCTATGAAAAGCTCTTGAATCTTTGGGTTCCATGATTTCAATGCGTATGCCATTTGAAAAATCGTTGAGTCTAGTGGCATAAATTCCTTAATTAGGTATGGCTCGAACAATGTTAAAATTTATCTTCTTCTCATTAATTTTTTCTTCGCAAATATGAACTTGGATCACCAAGATCCAAGGAATAAAGATGATTGCATATGGACCCTAGTTTGTGGGGTCAAAATCTACCTTCAGCTTCAAAGGCTTGGTCATATCCTTCGCTCTCCATCCGAAGGTGTAAATATGGACGATGTAGAAGTCGATATGTATAAATGAGATGAGGTCTTCCATCGATTTCTATCCGATGACTTGTCAATTCTAAAATTTGTAGCCTTATGACTAAATGCACGTATTCTACATCGCGCTTTTATTCGATCTCTTCAACTTCGTACAGGTAGTTACGAGAAGATTTACAGGAGATATTTTCAAGCTCCATGTGCCATTTACTCTTCCCAATGGATAAATTAGGATAAAGTTATCTTGGACGAGTTCCTCACCGTTAACCATAAGCGGAATCATAAGACCATTTTCTACGGAGCTTACACAATGTGTATTCTTATGAATTTTAGAGTCACTTTACCTGATGCCGACTTCATAACCATTGGTGAAATAAATTCCAAGACTTCAAGTCTTATGAGCCTTCCCAAATGCCACATCCTCAAAAAACCATAAGCTTCCAACAATGGGCGGCTAGTAGAGATCAAGGGATTCCACAACCCCGAGATACACACATTGCCTCTTCCTCATCACAACCTCCCTGTCAAGTAAAAGAAGAAGAAGACAACGGAATCTAATAGCTTCATGGTGATTTTACTCCAAAACAAGATTTTTCCACACTCTCCCATAACTAAAGCAAGCTCAGATGATGATTGGTCACCGTCGAGAAGAATGTTGTTAAGGCCAATAAGAAGCTTAATTCCATCAAAGGCTTCTTGAACAAGATATGGGAGAAGATATCATGTACCGGCTCTACTTCTGCATGCGGTGTCAGGAATCCTGCTCCATTTACATGGTCTTGTCTAAAGAGGAAAAAGAAGAGGAAGGATCATATAGTAAGGAGGTTGAGATTTTTTCCTTCTTATGCCCATATTGTCCTCTTAAAACATTATTGTTTTGTTTGTTTATGTTGTTTTTTGATGTTTCTATGACATTTCTCTTTAAAATTCATGTTTATGATTGTCTCTGCTACTATAACATATGTTTTTTTTATATACTATTACTTATCTCTAGTGCTGTCTATTTATTCCTTTTTGTCGATGATAAAGGAGGATAAATTGTTTAATAATAGGAGTAAATCATTCAGGGGGAGTAAATCATTCTTATAATTTTTTTTATAAACAATTATATAGTTGTCGTCATCAAAAAGGGGGAGAACGTTAGAACCTTGTATTTTGATGTTTTGATGATGACAACTATGTAAGAAAATATTATGTGAACTAACCATATTTGCAGGAGAAGATGCTATTCTACTCGAAAATAGATTGAAGACCAAGAATTCAGAGAGCAGTTTCATTGGGTTGTCTATAGTCTAGTCTAATAATTGATTATTGTTAAAATCTCTTCTAGGCGGTATATGCACACATACAAGTATTTTTTTTCAAATCATACACACAAAAGTACTAGCATTTAATTCAAGTTCACGCTCACATAAATTTCAAAAGAACTTTCATTATGATAGAAATGAGGTATTCAGCCGGCTGAATCAAGGAGTTCGGTTGACCGAATATCTATGCACGTGCACAGTGCCTTTGAAGGTTCAGTCGACTTAACTGCCCTATTCAGTTGACTGAACTATGAGTCTTTTTGACACATCACTTTTTAATTATTATTTTTTAAATTTCAGTAGACTGAAATCTTTTGTTCAGTCGACTGAAAATGTATAACGACTATTTTCTGAATGGTCACTTCCATTTAACAAACAGAAACAACCCTTGATTCAAGAGTTGTTTCCATATCTTTTTATCGTAACTTTTCACGATGAGCTGCAACATTTGAACACTATAAATAGCCTCTAATTCATTTGTTTTAAACACCTAATTTCTGATTCTATTCTCATATGCTTATTATCTAATCATTCTTCCATTTACACTAAACTTCTCGTTCTAATCACTTGCACATTCAAGCACAAATTCATTTGTGATTAAATTAACCTCCAATCTTCACAAACAACACTATATATCGCAAAGGAGAAGATGATAGGAAGAGTATACTGTAAAGACTTATCTGTGCTATAAAAAGAGCGCAATCAGTCAAGAAATTTTTTTATATTATTGAAGTCGTATTCAGTTGCTCAGGCGGTAGAAGTCCGATTCAGTTGTCTAGGTGGTAGAAGTCATGTTCGATTGCTTAGGCGGTATAATACCTATTCCTCCAGGTTAAGAGAGGGTTTATAGTTAAACCAGTTTAAAAACCCTTGGTGTCATTTACTATACTATTTACTTTTTATATTCATATTTCGCACTAGTAGATAACTTAGTTAATATTCAATATTTCGATTCTAGTAGCACTTTCAATAAGAAACTTACTTATCATTGGTCAAGAGGTGATAGGTTATGTGAGTCGAAAGGCTGCATGTTATACTTTCTCACGAGGGACGTTGTATGGACCACCCTAAAGGAGTTTGAAGCTAACCAACATTGGTTGACTAATTTATGTTATGAACATTAGTTTTATAAACTCAAAATTAAATAAGTTTTATGAAGACAGTCCATAAATATTTTTGAATGCCTATTCCATTGTGATAAGAAGCATTTGTTGTCTCAAGAAACACTAACTTTGTGGAAAAGGAATTTCATCTGGAAATTATTGGTAGTAAAATGGATTTGGACGATCTAAAGATAAATCTGATTACAAGGATGAAATGAAATTAACCAAGAAAAATAGAAACAACTCTTTACAATATTCAATAAAAACACTCGCATATAAAAGAGAAACAACGAGTTTCATATCAATATCGAGAAAAAAATTCCTCAATTGTCAATAATCCATTAAGAGTATTGACTCTGCCATATGGCATGATGCGCAAATTCGAAATGGATTCAAAGTACATTATCGAAATATGATTTGGATAGTGATATCTGAAGGGATATGATGCATCGGTCACAAAAGTGTCTACGAGAAGAAGACCAATGCAGTTGGAATATAGCAAGCCTTGTTGATAGATAACATCATAAATTTAATTGTTTAAATTAACGTAACATATTCATCATTCAACGCGCTTAAGTTAATTCAGATTTCACTCGCAAAAGTATTACTCGATTTGATTTTGAGTTTTGGTACATATATATTAAAACAAAAATTCTAAATAATGATTTACAATATGCTATTTGCACATAACAGCCAAAATGTCTCGAAGTTAATGGAGCAGTGTTAAGTTTATGGTTTTCGATTAGGATCCAAGAACTAATACAAAAGTATCATAGAGCAAGTATCAGAGTTGAGAAAATATTTTAACCAAAAATCAAACAGTTTGAATTTTTGTCAAATGCACAAGAAGTGTGTGTTTGTAAGAAAGAATTATAAAGGTACTAAAATATTTCTGAACTATAAGTAAACTCAAACTTATGTTTGTTAATTAAGTACAAATGCTAAAACCAATTTAGTATTGGTTTTTAACACTCGGTAGTGGATTTAAAGATAACATCTTTTATAATCAGTATAAAAGGATGTTGGGATAGTCTCATACAATATACATAGAAAACATATCGAAATGTTTAATATGGAGCATTTAAAACAGATTTCTTATGCATTGGCAGTATGAGTTATCATATATATTATACCGTCTACTATATCGCTAATCGCTTATGTAATTGGTACATTGAGAAAGTATCAAATCCGAATTAAGATCGCCAAATGATGTAAAATATATCCTCAAATATTTATGAAATATTAGAAAATTATTCATAGAAACAAAAAACTCCTTATGAAGGAGTATTCGAACTTCATAAACGGTCTCAAGTATCGTACGTCAATTCTAAATTCATGTTTAACATAGCTAGGAACTTTAAGTTGGAAATATTTCAAATGAAAGGTTATGGATGATTCAACCAAAAGGCTAAGTACTTTGCCTTAAATAGTGCTACAACAAAACTGAATGTAAACAATGCACAAATTTATAACCGAGCTATGGGTGATTCCAATTGTGGGGCATCATAAAATAATGTTATGTGGTAATAATGCCGCAATACATATTACGAAATAGCTATAGCTCACTGGAAGTCGAGAGATATACTCAAAAAGGTTTCACATGAGATAATTTATCAACGTTGCAGAGAGTTAATTGACAAATTACGCAATTAAGACGATATAGCATATCAATTCACTAAGTGCTAACTCGATCGTTTTGAGAAAACTGATCAAAATCAAGGAATACCATAACTAACCAACGGTGAAAGTGGAAGATTGAGAGAGTTAAGGGTATGCCATATGTTCAGTTATGCAATTTGTTATATATATCTAACTCTATGAGCAACGTTGTTCGTAATAAAGGTATTTGATTTCTATAATATATTTTGTTATAGAGCGATATAATTAACTAAATTAATTAATTTAAAGTACATTAAAATAGAAATTCTTTAAATGATATGTTATGTGATATTAATCACAAGATGTATCATGATGAAATTATCACAATATATAAATAACATATTATTTTAAATATTGTTAGTCAAGATGTTACGAGAAAGGATATCGATACATCCATTGCGACCAAAGTATATAATGCTCTCTAAATGTTGGGAAGCATATTGTCCATGGCTATTGGAGGCACTAAAGGGTGACATACTATGAGTTATTAGATAACTATGGTATAACTCGTCGAAGAGTTTTTAGTCGGTCAATAAGAACTAGGATAAACAAGAAATCTCGTAGGGACGATATTACACAATTCTCTTGAGTTGAGAATATTTTGGAACTTCTATATGGATACTCCACTTTGTTTATATTTAAATAATGTTATTAAGACCATCATGCAGCTCTAGTTTGGTTTGGGTAGTAGCAAAAGAGGTAAATAGTATTTAGTAGAGAATTTATCTCCCCGATTGTATGAGGTTAGCATCTTAGTCAATTCAAAGTCAAAATCTCTAGCTAAAGTAGTTTGGTCAATTACAAAATTTATTATTGAACCAAGCACTTTATTTATGGGTTAACCAAGTTGAATATGGATTATACTAGAATTTTGGCCGAAAACAAATTGTATAAGTTCTAATGCGATATAGTGTTGACGAAGAGAATTTGTGTAAGTAATCATTACTAAAAGGTACGATTGGACTGTAAAATTAGACTTTTACCGGTAAAGATATATAAGCTATAAATTCAGCCAAACTATCACACAACTAACTAAGGTGATATGTGAAGGTTAATATTTGAATAGTTCGAATTGATCGCTGAATGAATGTACACCTACGGGTCACACAACAACGTTGTTGATTTATCTGAAACACCATACATAATTGATTTATAATTTTTATAAATTGTTAAATTAATTGATATATATGAAATATTATTTATTTATTTTATTTTTGGGTGATATCAATATTTTCTAGGTACTATTAGTGATTAATTGAATGCACATATAAGAGTTAAATTATGTATCGATGTACGATATCAATACACACATTTAAATATGAGTTAAATATCGTTAATTTTTAAATGGGTTGTGGTTGTTTATTTTCCCATATAACCCTTTTTTTGGCCTACCATAACATAGAAGAGAAATGTGATTTTTTGATTTGAACTCCAATCTAGATCTTGAATTGGTAAGAGAAGAGTAGGTAAAATAATGACAATTTTCCTCCTCCTCCTTCGATATTAAAATCGACCCATCCCCTCAATTCTTTGTTGTTGAAACCCTTCATTTTTGGCTACATAACCTGACTCTACCCCAAGCTGAAAATACCATAGCCCAATAATACATCAAATCAATTCCAATTTGTGGTGCTTAAGATCATTGTAAGTTTTAGAGATCGATTCAAGGTGGATCAAGGAGTGATCTTCAACCAACATCCGTTCAATGACCTTATCTTTAAGAGGTATATTCTATTTTAATTTTATAATCATATGTTAGTTAGATCTTTTTATATAACAATTTTATATGTGCATATATTGCCTCTCCAAATCATATAATTTTTTCACCTTGAATAATATTCATATGTGTGTGTGTGTGTGTATTGTAGTATAATTTAGAAAAAATTAAAAAAATCTTTTCGATTATATATCTTATATTATGTATGCATATATAGGGGGATGTGAGTCAATTTGGTCTGGTTTGGAGCCCAAACTGTTTTCACACCACATCAAATGGTTAGTTAAAATCAACAACCGTAATACAATTTTTTAATGTGACACATTTCCGGTTCGATTTAGTAATACTACGGTCCGATTTACATTTGTTTCGGTTTGAACCCGTATTATATTTGTTTGAACAACTTAAATAATTATAAGTAAATAGTAAGAATTTTAATGAAAAACTCAAAGGAATTCAAATAAAAGACACACACATTCATAAATAATGTGTATGCTGTGTACGTTTGTACATATTAGGTACTAAAATGATTCATTATCCAATCATATGAAGTTCAAACACTTGTACACTTAATACTTCAGTAATTCCGAGTAGAAAAAATACAAAATCCCATCAAAATATTTGGATTCTGTCAAGTGGTCCGATCCGATTTGATGTGGGTGGTTCAATCATTCAAGCCGCAACCGCAGCATATTAAACCAGGTGGGTATGGTTTTATATATTTGATTTGACTAGAAAATATGATGTGATTTACCAGACCATTTTAATGGTTCATTGCGGTCCATTTCCATATGTTAGTGTGATATATGCCTGCCCTTGTGCATGCATTAAGAATTATCTTATAGCAAGCTATAATCATCAAATAGTGGCCGACTCATCAAGTAATCATGGAAACACTTCGCTAGATCATTCCTTATTTAGAGGTAGATCCCTCGATTCGGTTTCTCCTTCGATCCCTTAACAAAGATGGTTTCCAAAGGGTGGTGCATAAAAATTGTTATTTGAGGGAAAATCGACATAGAAAAGGAATGCTCCAATCTCAACAAAATTATCAAATTGGAAGAAGAAGCAATTGGGTAATGGATGTTGATTATTTAAGGTATGGTACAAGATTTGATGCAAGATCCACACTGCGATATGGAAGTCAATACCTATCATACCATAATGCATTTGTGCACAAATCTAGTTTCAAGGGAATCCATCATAGGGTGATAGAGGCGGATTAATCAATAATGATAAGAATGTAATTCGGGTACAATCCAGTGCTTCATGGGGTGTAAAAAATCCAAGATTAGTTGTGCAATCTGGTTTAGGAAAGTGCAATTCTTGGGTAGACCTTGTTAAAGAAAGCGTATTAGAAATGATTTTTGATGCTGATCTAACCTTTACTCCACTATAAAAAATAAACAATAGGAAGATAGTGGTTTTAAATGAAGGGATGATACCAAGAACATGCAAAAAATGAGGAGGAGCTATTCTTGCTTATGTGTTTGGAATTAAATCTTTCTACATGCATATCAAAGCATATATAAATAAAGTGTGAAAAATCAATAGATTTACTCTTACGCGAGTCGGTATTTCTTGATAAAATTCGGTTGTGAGGCTGATTGTGGAAAAGTGTTAAAATGGCCCTTACTTTTTCGATGATACGATTGTCATGATGAAGAAATGATCAAATGCTCTGCATTTTGATAGAACTACAATTTTTGTTTAGATAATCCTTCTTGAGCTCAATTTGAAAATATGAGATGAAGAAGCTTTTCGTGTCATAGTTAGTGCTATCGAGGGAAAACCATTAAAATGGACGAGGCAACATCAAAGGAAACAAGGCTATTTATGCTTGGATCTTGGTTGAAATTAGGGCTGATGTAGAACTTCCAGAGGAAGACAACATAACACTACATGACGGAGAGACTTTTATACAAAAAATTGAATATGAATGGTTGTCGCCAAAGTGTGATACTTTGTATTTGTTTTAGGCATACCAAAGTTCAATGTTTTCACATAAAGTTTGGAGGAAAAGAAGAAGCTCAACAGTGAAGTAATCATTTTTGAACAATAAAAAACGAGCAAGGTACTTAACATAAAAACATGTCATGATAGAATAAATTTGGACCAAGAAACTTAGAATAAAGTGACGAATGCACGGCCAGGTTTGTTTGGGAAAATCCCGTTAGACAATTAGTCTAAGGGAATAAAAAAACCAATGCTGTGGAAAAACAACGAACTAGATCGTGATTGTAGTGAGATGATATAAACATAGATAAACACCAAAATCGACAGTCCAAGATCGATGCAATGCAGAAAAATAAATAACATCAGTATTTATAGTGGTTCCAATACTGTGAGGCAGTGTGCATCCACTTGAGGAGAGGAGATTTTACTAATCACTGAAAGATTAGAGTTAGAAGATTGATTCACATTTGGAGGCTATACAAAAGAAGAATTAACAATACAGACAAAATTCTACAGAGTTTCAGCTCTCTTGGTTGGCTTTGAAATTGGCTGAAATTAGCTCCCAATCTCAGCTGCCATTGTTGTTCAGAAGCTCCACTATTTATAGAGTGAAGAAATGATGAGGGGTAGCTGCTATATAGAAGCCCTGAGGTTTGGTTCGACATGCATCTGGTTTGGTTCGTCAAAACATGTAGCGAAAAATTTGGACCAGCATCTTCCTTATTGGAGCAGTATTCTCAAATACCGAATGAAATATTTCGTTCGGCAAAACGCCGAACGAAATATTTCATTCGGCAATCCTTTTTCACTGCTCCAATTAATTCGTTTGCCATAGCACAAATCTGGAGTGGCAAATCAACACTACCGCTCCAAAATTCATGTCCCTAAATCAACACTTCAACACAACTTCGAGTTTTTAAGAAAGACATTTTCATTTTTATAACTTTATTGTTATCTGCCCCGTCATGCGCATCTGGAAAACGCTTTATGATTCTCTCACAAATACCAATCCAAGCCGTGCTTACACTCTAGCTGGACACAGGCTCATTTCCAGTTAGCTGGTAGGAAAATCTCATTGAAAAGGCGAGTAATGTTTATACTGGGCAATTGGTATATGCAAAACTGCGTAAGAGAATCAGACTAGTCTAGTACGGACTCGTCTCTAATAGGAACCCCAGATATTCATTCGAAAAGTCCAGTATATTAATTGGGCGGCTCATCAAGTGAATGTGACTGATTAGTGAAGTCTAGTCGAGAACACTATCGCTCCAAATTCATTTCCAACATCTAGTTTGGCAATCACCGCTTCACCTCCTCCGCAAGTTTCTCAAAGGCATCTTCTTCACCGCACCTAGGGTTAAGGCTTCTCAATTTTGGAATCTCGATACCAATTTCTAACAATCTCCACCTTGATACCAGATTTCCAAACAAGCAATCTAAGAAAATCTACACCTTCATGCTCCAAGCAATGAATACTTAACCAATGAGCTTCGGCAATGCCGTCACCCATTACACTATGTCAACGAACTTCGGCAAGGCCACCGCCTATCAACAAAGTGTTTGAAGTACCCAGTCTGTGTGGAACCTATCAATCTCCACCATAAAAACAAACGTCTCCACGAACCATCTTAAATCTCCCCCGTGCCACCCCATGGCACCTAGAACTTCATTAAGCGGATCAAGTCCGAGCAATGCTCGAACTTAGCAATAGGCAATGGCTTGGAAAACATGTCTGCTGCATTCTCCTTTGTGTAAACTTTCTGAAGACGAACTAGCTCCTCTTCACTCATCGAGACAAGGAACGACTCTCTCACCTCAATATGCTTCGTTCTCGAGCTAAAAGCCAGATTTTCGCTAAGTGAATTGCACTCTAACTATCACAGTACACATCCAACCCTTCATATACGAAGCCCAAATCACACAACAGCCGCCTCAAATAAAGCGCTTTCTTAGCTGCTTCAACCGCAGCTATGAGCTATGCTTCTGTAGTAAACAAAGCCACAACCGTCTGCAACCTCCTCTCCAACTGATGGCTACCCCACCAATAGTGAACACATATCCGGACGTTGATTTCCTTTGATCTCTATCACTGGCATAGTCGGAATCCAAAATTCCAACCATGCTGAAATATCTTCCTCTGCTGCCAATGACAAGTCCATGGTTTGGAGTTCCTCTAAGGTACCTGAAGATACACTTCTCTTCTTCCCAATGCGTTTTTCCCAGATTCGCCATGAATCTACTTACCAATCCAACAGCCTGTGCAATATCAGGCCTAATGCAGACCATGGCATACATCAAGCTGCCAACTGCACTTGCATATAAGACCTTCATCATATAAGCCTTGTCCATTTCTGAGATTGTAGAGCCTTTACTAGAA
Organism: Allium cepa; assembly: GCA_030765085.1. Classification (NCBI taxonomy): domain Eukaryota; kingdom Viridiplantae; phylum Streptophyta; class Magnoliopsida; order Asparagales; family Amaryllidaceae; genus Allium; species Allium cepa. The sequence goes on along the minus strand of CM060939.1, from coordinate 639,043,653 downwards.
AGTTGTGTGTGCAAAGGCATGGGGGTGCTGATTGCCTTTGCCCCTTCCATGTTAAACCGAGCAAGCACCTTACGAATGTACTCCTTTTTAGTGAGGTTCAAAATTCCTAGCTTTCCATCCCTTTGAATTTCCATACCAAAAATTTTCTTTGTTTCTCCAAGTTCTTTCATTTTGAATTCCGCTTTTCGCTTTCGCTTCACACTATCGATTTCAGCTTTATCCTTCGACGCAATCATCATATCATCTATGTATAAGAGTAGGTGTACCCATCCAACATTGTTTAAATGCTTGAAATACACACAAGTGTCTTTAATGCTACAATCAAAACCAAATGAAAGCATAAAAGAGTCAAACCTCTTGTACCATTGTCTAGGTGACTGCTTAAGTCCATATAATGACTTCTTCAGTTTGCAAACCCAATTTTCTTTCCCATCTACAACAAATCTTTCTGGCTGCTTCATATGGATGGTCTCATCCAAGTCTCTGTGCAAGAAAAAGATTTTCACATCCAATTTCTCCAGCTCAAAGTCATGAGCCGCGACGATAGCGAGCAAAATACAGATGGACGTATGTCTTACTACTGGAGAGAATATCTCATCATACTCCAATCCCTTTCTTTGTGAAACCCCTTTATCAACTAGTTTAGCTTTGTATATCCCATCATCCTTCGCTTTGAACGCCCATTTGCAACCTATGACTCGCCTTCCTCGAAGAGGTGGTACCAAATCCCATGTCTTGTTCTTCTTCAATGACTCTAACTCCTCTTTCATATCGCACATCCACTTAGAACTGTCACATGACTTCAACGCTTCATCAAGGTTAAGCGGCTCCTCAAGAACTACATATAGGGCATAGTCAAACTGATCACCAAGGCTAAGGTTCGCAAACTGCCAATCACCATATCTTTTGGACGGCCTAATAGCCTTACGACTAACCTGAGTAGGTACTGCTTTTCCTAAACTCCATTCAACTCCACCTTGAACTGAACTTCATCTAGATTCACGCACATCACCAGCACTACTAGAAGGTACCTGTGTACTATCTTGTGATGTTTCATCAACCGTGTTTTCCTCGACAGCATCAACAACAACCCTATCATTTGGCTGGAACACGGGAATTTCTTCCATATCCTTAGGCCCATCAAAATCTTCTTATGTGGTAGGTAGCTTTTCCTTCGTATTGAGCGTAGCAGACTCACAAAAGTAACATGTTTGGAATGAACAATCTTTTGATCAACATGGTTCCAAATTTGATATCTTTTGATACCATCAGTGTATCTCATTACTATGTCATTGTATGCTCTAGCCTCCAACTTATCATCACTTGTATGGTGAACGTGCATAGGAAAACCAAAAACTCGAAAGTAACCAGGATACACTGCATTACCTCTCCACTTCTCCTTTGGAATCTTTCCATCTATGGCTAAGCATGGAATTCGATTTATGATATGTGCCGCAGTTGATAATGCCTCAGCCCAAAAGCCTCTAGACAAACCCGACGTCAATCTCAAGCAATGAGCCTTCTCTAGTTGAGTCATGTTCATCCTTTTTGCAACCCCATTAGATTGCGGATCTCCTGGTATAATGAAATGTTTATGAATGCCATGCTATCTACAAAAGTTGAGAAACTCCCTAGAGAAAAATTCATCGCTATTTTCATATCTCAGCACCTTCAACCTAAAACCAGATTGGTTCTCAACAAGCGCTTTTCAGTCTTTGAACTTCTCAAAGCTCTATGATTTGGCCTTCATCACATACACCCATGTTTTTTGAGAAAAGTCGTCAATAAAAGAAATAAATAATTTGCTCCTCCAAGAGAAGGACTAGAAACAGGTCCCTAAACATTTGTATGCGTACTGAAGTACTCACCTCAATCTATGGCGTCCAACTCCAAAAGATACTTTAATTTACTTGCCAAACACACAATCCTGGAAAAAGTCCATCTTGTCAAAATTTTCTCCTTTGATCATCTTCTTTCTCCGAAGCAACTCTAAGCCCTTTTGTCAAATATGATCCAACTCAGATGCCAGTGACATCCAATGCACAAGAACTATCTACTCCAACACACGACTCTCCAAGAACTGTGGTTCTTTTCAGCAAATACAGATTTCAGAGCACGTCTCCTTTCATAAGGACTAGTGTACCTTTAGAAACCTTCAGATTATCCTTCTCGATAGTTACTTTGCATCCCAAAGATGCCAATTGTCCTAAAGAAATTAAGGACTTCCTAAGACCTGGAACATACCAGACATCTATCAAAGTGCGTATCGTTCCGTCAAGCATCCTGATTCTTACTGCACCTTCACCCATTTCTCTACATCTAGCATCATTACCCATAAGAATAGAGCTTCCCTCTTATCCAATAAAAGAACTAAAGTAACCCTTATTAGGCATCACATGGAAAGATGCCCTCGAGTCTAGCACCTAATAGTTTGATACATCCGATACTACTGCAGACAATACATCGTCAGATACAGACTTTTCCACCGCAAATGACGAAGATCCGTCTTCTTCCTTTTTTCAAATCTAGACAATACTTTTTCCAATGACTAGGTTTTCTTGCAGATATTGCACTTCCCTTCTTAGACTTTCCTCTTCTGCTTTTACCGAGCTTCCTAGACTTGAAATGCCCACTAGAGTTTCAATTCTTCTTATCTTCTCTACCACTTTCAACAAACAGGCTATCACTTCTACTTCCACCTCTACTTCCTTCACTGCTCATGCCCTTAGATAGAAGGCCCGACTTTGCATGTGTCTCTAGTGAAGATAATACTGTTTGTGAAACCTGTATAACCCTCTGGAACAAAACATAAAAGAATCATTGCCATTTGCTCCTTGTCCATTTTCAAGTCAACGGTCTTCATCTTCATCATGAGATCATCAAAGAAATTAAGATGCACCTTCACTGAAGTACCCTCTCTCATTCGCATAGTGGAAAATGTCTTCAACAATATCAGACGGTTAGTCGGTGATTTTTTCAAGTAGAGATTTTCTAGCTTAGTCCAAATGCCACCAGCAGTGGTCTCACTGCTAATATCTGAGATAACATTCTCTCCCATAGCTAGTTGTAAAGTAGTAAATGCCCATTTCTCCATTTCCTTCTTTTCCACGATTAAGATATCAGCCGTCAACTCCTTAGGAGAAGACACCAGTGGATGGACTTCATTCCTCATTAGAACAGCCTTCATCCTCCATTGCCACTTCTCAAAGTCATTATCCTCATTCATTTCTCAATTGCGAACTGTGATCCTGACGCGATATACATCCCTCTAGTATCGGGTCTTGTAACAACTGGAGTTGCTTCATCTTCTGCCATAGCGTTTAACACTCCTCAACCAACCTTGCAGCTTCGATACCAGACTATTGGGAAAAATCCCTTCCGATGATCAGTCTAAGGGGATAAAAAAACCAATGCAACAGAAAAAATGAATTGGATTATGATTGTAGTGATACGATACAAACAGAGATAAACACCAGAATCGACAGTCACAGTTCAATGCAATGTAGAAAAATGAATAACACTAGTATTTATAGTGTTACCACTACCGCGAGGCAGTGTACGTCCACTTGGGGAGAGGAAATTTTATTAATCACCGAAAGATTAGAGTTACAAGATTGATTCACTTTAAAAGGATATATAAAAGAAGAATTAACAATACAGACAAAATTCTACAGAGTTTAAGCTCTCTAGGTTTGCTCTGAAATTAGCTCTCAATCTCAACTGTCGTTGTTGTCCAAAAGCTTCACTATTTATAGAGTGAAGAAATGAGGAGAGGTAGTTGCTATATAGAAGCTCTGGGGTTTACGGCATGCATCTAGTTTGGTTTGGCAAAATGCCGAGCGAAAAATTTGGACCAGCATCACCCTAATTGGAGCGACATGCTCAAACACCGAACGAAATATTTCGTTCTGCAAAACACCGAACGAAATATTTTGTTCGGCAATCCTTTTTCACCGCTCCAATTGATTCGTTCGGCATAGCACAAATCTGGAGCGGAAAATCAATACTACCGCCCCAAAATTCATCTCCCCAAATCAACACTTCAACACTACCACTCCAAATTCAATTTCAACATCTGGTTCGGCAATCACTGTTAGGAACTAGAGATAGTAGTTTTGATGACAACAACCTTTGTAACTGTAACAACCCGGAGTTTAGTAACAGTTAATTATCGTCAAATGATGATTATATCGGTCGTTAATTGCTATAGGGATTTTATCTTGTTGATATTAGTTTGAAATTTGTTAAGGGATTACGGGCTTTAAATTTTTAATATCGGCCCATGTTTATTTTCGATGTCGTTCCCTTTTTAATTCAATTCGACCCGTCCCTCTTTAACTTCTCATTCGAAAACCTAAACGAGATAAACGAAAAGAAAATGGCGGCCTCGTTTTCATCTTCAACAACTAGGGCTCGTTCAAATCGAAGGCTTCGACTCCGTTAGCTCGTTCCACCGATGATCTTGGCCTAGCCTTGGCGATCGACGCTTCATGTCTGCTTGTGGCTACATCTATTCGATCGAGTCGACTTCGGTTTAGTCTGGCGTGAGCCCTCGTCAAAGAGAAAGGTGAGTGATATAACTTTCACTCACATCTAGTTCAAAGTTTTCATGATTTTTGAAAGTGTGATTTCGTGTTTTCCCCTCGACTATGAATTGAAGTAAGCTTTGGTCACTTTGTTTTTTTGTGGAAGTATTTTGACTTCGGCATTGACTTTGACCTACAGTGGTCTTCGACTGCAAACTTGATTTTTGTGATGTCGAGCTTGTTTTGATAGTTGATGATTTTTGACTGGGTTTTGATTTCTGATTTTGTTAGATTCCTCGATACTTACAGCTGGAATTTCTTTGCTTATCTTGGTTTCGATTTTGATGGTTAGACTTTGGCACTGACTTGTTGATGTCGGCCTTGACACCTTTGTGATATTATTGAATCTACTATACATTTGAACCCCTGTCACTTGTTTGATTTCGGTCATTTAACTTGGTTGCTTCATCATGTATAGTCTGTGACATTCTGTTCCACTGGTGCCTGTATCTTGTATTCGAGATGCAGTGCATTTGATTGGATTTTAACAAAACACAGTTTAAAGAATAAGTTGCATTCACCATTTATACTGCTATGTTGTGTTTGCATTGCCTCTGACCTTTTGGCATATAAACTTCATTTCATGTCGATCCATACTATAACTTGTTGTAATAAGTTGCATTCACCATTTATACTGCTATGTTGTGTTTGCATTGCCTCTGACCTTTTGGCATATAAACTTCATTTCATGTCGATCCATACTGTAACTTGTTGTAATAAGTTGCATTCACGATTTATACTGCTATATTGTGTTTGCATTGCCTCTGACCTTTTGGCATATAAACTTCATTTCATGTTGAATACATGTAGTACATTTGCGTACACTTGGTTTATGATTCTCTAGCATGCTCTAACTTGATGGTTATATGCCTATTACCTGATCATTCATGTTGAGTCTTGTTCACTTGATGGCACTTGGTCTGTTGTAGTTTTACACTTGTGACTTCACTTCAGTTCACTGAACTGTACTGGTGCATTAAATTGTTTATACTTGGTGCCTTGATTTCATTCTGACTTCACTGGAATTTGTTGTTGTGTCTTGCTGTTTGACTCATCTGGGTGCACATGCTTGTTTCACCTATAGCCCTTGTGATTTGTGGCTATTTTGCCTTACCTTTGGTACTCATACTATTATCACGTGTTAACATTCACTTGAATTCACTGTTGCACTGATATCACTTCTTGGTACTTTTCTTTGTAGTCCTCATTACACTGTATTGTGTGATATTACATCACTTATTGTTGCCTCTGTTCATCCACTTGAATTCTGGTTTGATTTCTTCATTATTGAGGCTAGTGTTGTTTCTTTGATATTGTGACATTGTTGTCACATTTGTTCATCTACATATAAGTAAATATATGTATGTTGTTGTTGTGCACTGGCTTTAGCCTGTTGCGCACTTCATACACTGGCTTCAGCCTGTTGTGCACTTCATACTAGTTGTCCTTTGTAGTTGCACCTGTTTATATTTGCAGTCCTACAGGAACCATGTTGTTTAGTCTTCATCTCTGGTGCGTGTATGCATCCCTGTCATACATGTTAATGCCTTGAGTATGCTGTTTGGTTTTGGCCATATCCTTGTTTGCTTACACCTTCATTCGGTTGTGCCCTCATGTGTATCACTGCCGTGTGCAGTTCCATGTTACACCTCTGTTTCATTTTATCCATGTGCAACTAGTAGTGTACATCCATTGTGTACATTTGGGTTCGCATTCATGTTGTCCAGGCTTGTTCCTTTGCATTGCTATTAGCTCTGGGCTTCACTGACCACTCTTGTTGTACCTCTGTTGTCTCCTTCTCTTGATATTTCGGAACTTGAATTGTTGCATCGAGTTGAGTCATGACAGCAGTGACTTGACCTTTGCATTTTGTTTGTTTTTGAATACACTTGAGTTGAATCCAACTTGTAGCTTGGGTTTGACCTTGTGTTCGTTTATGAATTTTCATTGTGTACATAACACCGTAGTAGCAAGGCAGTGCACGCAAGCGTGAACTGCAGCCACACGGTATTCATTGGGTACATCATCACTGTAGTGGCAGGGCAGTGCACGCAATCGTGAACTGCAGCCACACGGTATTGCTTTTATTGATATTTCAATTACTTTTATCCATTGATCTTTTGTGTATTTCATATGCCGTATTGGCGAAGTTGTACACGTTAGCGTGCACTGCAGCCAATTAGAATTGATGTTTTTAAGTGATATTTCAATTGATTAAATTGATTTAGTTTCATTTGACCATTTTGTTGTTATCTAATTATCTATTCGATAATTAGATTATGAGTTTCTAGTTATTTATTAACAATTAGATTTTGATGTTAATTGCCGATTAGGCAATTCTGATGTTTTCTAAATTATCTTCATTGATATTCTTTTCACTTATCTTAGTTGATGATTTGAATCTGTTGAATTGTTGTTTAACACTATACGTGTTATATTCACCGTTATCCGATTTTCTTGTTAAAGGATCGGATAGGTGAATTTATTTTGACTGTCGTCTAATTTTTATTTAATTATTATTGTTTCTGTGCACTAATAACTGAGTTTGAATTAGACTGACCCGTGTATTATTTTCTTTTGAATTTAATACTCGGGTCAGACCGAGTATTTACAAGTTGTAGATATCTTACTTTGGGTTGCTGCTTGGGATATGAAGTCTTTTCATATTTTTGGAGTAGATGTTGTCAATGTATAGGATGTTGTATTTTCATGTATATTATTCACGATAATGTACTTGTATATGTAACTTCCAGAGTCGACAGTTGTAGTTGTATCATATGTATTGTATCACATGTATATCAACTGACATCGGTTATATATATATGAGACTTTCTGTTATATCTGTGTTCCGCATTTACATTATCTGTGTTATTATTATATATATTGTCCTAAACTATTATTAACCATCGTAGTTTGTTTTATACAAGAATTGGGTATGTCGATGGGAGTAAATAAATATGAGATGGAAAAAAAAATACACCGCTCCTATCAAGGTAACTAATACTAGTGTAAGGCCTAACTACGGAAGGTCGCTCCTATCCAGCCTTATTCTTCGTGATAACAGACAGTATTTCTTTTAATACTCTTTGTTATTGTGAGCATAGAGGTGGGGCATCACAGTTGGTATCAGAGCTTGGGGTTTATGGACATAATATAAAACATAACTTAGACGGAACATATGTTACAACTATTTGTCGATGTTTTATGTGCTTTGAGTCAAAACTAAAGTTTTGAAATTTTGATGAAATTTTTAAATATCTTTAGTTAAAAATAAAAGTGAAATTATGCTTTGATGATTTGATTGATTTGTGTTCTGTATACCAGAGTGCGCAGCGGAAACAGTGAGACTGTCTTCGCTGTGTATAGCTGATAATTAATTTGATTTTAAAAAAAATCAAAATATGAGAATGAATTTAATTTCATTATGTTGTTAACCAGTGGATTTGATTTGTTGAAACTTCTTGTTGGTTTTCTTTGATGCTAATCACATATCTGATTAGATTTTTGCTGTTTTAAAATTATCTTCATTGAAGATAGTAGAGTAATTTCTTTGTTTATATTGTAGTGTGCGTGCAAATATAAATTGCACGTTACTGCATTGGTTTTACGTTGAACCGATGCTTGGTTATGAAACGTATTTTGTTTCCGTTATTTTTATAACGGGATTTTTACATCGATGCTAAATTTTTGAAGCCCGGTGTTTTGTTGACATTCTAATGAATGAAAATTCACTGATATGAAATTTTGATGCAAATTATTTTGATGAGATTTTGACGTTTAAAAATTACTGTCACTTTGACTTTAGTAACCGTCAAATTTTTAAAGTGGATTTTTCAAGCGGTTATCCCGCAATACTGATTTTGAGATCCATTTCTACGGTGTTTTGAGAAGTACAATTTTCTTATTGAAATTGTCACTAATGTTGCTGTTTTTATCACGGATTTACAAATCGTTTTAAAAATAAAATTGTTTTTCAAAATTTTTATAGTTTATGCTTTCAAAAGAATGAGGAAGCGATTTAAACGATTCAGCAAAATCGAGGACTATGAACCCTTTCTTTTACTGATTCGCTTAATTCCGGATTTTTTCGTTTGAGAGTGTAGATTATTTACTTTTATAAAATAAATGAAATTGTTTTCTGAATTTTTACAGTTTGTGTTTTCAGAAGAATGAGAAAGTGACTTAAACGTTTCAGAAAAATCGAGGATTATGACCCCTTTCTTTTACTGATTCGCTTAATTCCGGACTTGTCCGTTTAAGAAAGTGAAATGTTATTTTTGGAATACACAATTTGCACTTTCAAGGAAACGATGAAGAGATTTAAACGATGTAGCAAACGTGCAGAGTATGGAACCACACTTTTACTATTTCGGTTAATTCCGGACTCGTTAATTGAAACATTTGCTGTTTGATGATTTTACACGTTCAAGAAAACGATGAAGAGAATCAAACGATTTAGTAAAACACGTGGTATGGGACATGTGCGTTTGCTATTTCGGTTAATTCCGGACTCGTTAATTGAATATATGATGATTTTCGTGTGCTTTCGAGCCACTATGATGGACCTTCGGGTCATATGATGGACCTTCGGGTCAAATACCAGTACCAGACCTTCGGGTCATATGTTGGACCTTCGGGTCATATGATGGGCGCCAAAATTATGATGATGGTACTTGGTAGGCTTCGGCCATATGAGATGCACGTGCGGCGTGGCTAAAACTCGCCATATGATGGGATCGATCCACCTTTTATGTTGATTTTCTAGTTATCTTAATTGATTCTAGATATTTGTTGTTTCCAATTATCTGTAGGTAATTGGATATTTGTTGATATGAGTTCTGATTATCGCTTGTGATAATTAGATATTTGATGTTATCGTTTTTGACAATCGAATATTTGTTGATTTGATTATCGTTTTTGATAATCGAATGTTTGTTGATTTTGATTATCGTTTTTGATAATCGAATATTTGTTGTTCTGATTATCGTTTTTGATAATCGGATATTTGTTGATTTGATTATCGTTTTTGATAATCGAATATTTGTTGATTTTGATTATCGTTTTGATAATGAATATTTGTTGTTTCTGATTATCGCTTGTGGTAATTAGATATTTGATGTTATGAGTTCTGATTATCGTTTTTGATAATCGAATATTTGTTGATTTGATTATCATTTTTGATAATCGAATGTTTGTTGATTTTGATTATCGTTTTGATAATCGAATATTTGTTGTTTCTGATTATCGCTTGTGGTAATTAGATATTTGATGTTATGAGTTCTGATTATCGTTTTTGATAATCGGATATTTGTTGATTTGATTATCATTTTTGATAATCGAATGTTTGTTGATTTTGATTATCGTTTTGATAATCGAATATTTGTTGTTTTTGATTATCGCTTGTGGTAATTAGATATTTGATGTTATGAGTTCTGATTATCGTTTTTGATAATCGGATATTTGTTGATTTGATTATCGTTTTTGATAATCGAATGTTTGTTGATTTTGATTATCGTTTTTGATAATCGAATATTTGTTGTTTTTGATAATCGTTTTTGGTAATTAGATATTTGTTGATTGTTGATTTGTTGATTTGAGATTTGATTATCGTTTTTGATAATCGAATATTTGTTGATTTGAGATTTGATTATCGTTTTTGATAATCGAATATTTGTTGATTTGAGATTTGATTATCGTTTTTGATAATCGAATATTTGTTGATTTGAGATTTGATTATCGTTTTTGATAATCGAATATTTGTTGATTTGAGATTTGATTATCGTTTTTGATAATCGAATATTTGTTGATTTTAGATTTGATTATCGTTTTTGATAATCGAATATTTGTTGATTTGAGATTTGATTATCGTTTTTGATAATCGGATATTTTTTGATTTGAGATTTGATTATCGTTTTTGATAATCGACTATTGCTACAGTTTTGTTTTCTGATTGTCTACTTGATAATTAGATTTTTGTTGAGAATTTGTAAATTTCTTTTATGAAGTTAAAAGATTTCTTTGACATTTGTATTCTCGACCTTTATTTTTAGCTTAACCAGTTTATGTTAGAAAAAATAATTGTTATCGACGTCCTTAAATATGAAAATTGCGGGGATGCAATTTTTATAAGGAGGGGAGTCTGTAACAACCCGGAGTTTAGTAATAGTTAATTATCGTCAAATGACGACTATATCGGTCATTAATTGCTATAGGGATTTTATCTTGTTGATATTAGTTTGAAATTTGTTAAGGGATTACGGGCTTTAAATTTTTAATATCGGCCCATGTTTATTTTCGATGTCGTTCCCTTTTTAATTCAATTCGACCTGTCCCTCTTTAACTTCTCATTCGAAAACCTAAACGAGATAAACGAAAAGAAAATGGCGGCCTTGTTTTCATCTTCAACAACTAGGGCTCGTTCAAATCGAAGGCTTCGACTCCGGTAGCTCGTTCCACCGATGATCTCGGCCTAGCCTTGGCGATCGACCCTTCATGTCTGCTTGTAGCTACATCTATTCGATCGAGTCGACTTCGGTTTAGTCTGGCGTGAGCCCTCGTCAAAGAGAAAGGTGAGTGATATAACTTTTACTCACATCTAGTTCAAAGTTTTCGTGATTTTTGAAAGTGTGATGTCGTGTTTTCCCCTCGGCTATGAATTGAAGTAAGATTTTGTCACTTTGTTTTTTTGTGGAAGTATTTTGACTTCGGCATTGACTTTGACCTACAGTGGTCTTCGACTGCAAACTTGATTTTTGTGATGTCAAGCTTGTTTTGATAGTTGATGATTTTTGACTGGGTTTTGATTTCTTATTTTGTTAGATTCCTCGATACTTACAGCTTGAATTTCTTTGCTTATCTTCGTTTCGATTTTGATGGTTCGACTTTGGCACTGACTTGTTGATGTCGGCCTTGACACCTTTTTGATATTATTGAATCTACTATACATTTGAACCCCTGTCACTTGTTTGATTTCGGTCATTTAACTTGGTTGCTTCATCATGTATAGTCTGTGACATTCTGTTCCACTGGTGCCTGTATCTTGTATTCGAGATGCAGTGCATTTGATTGGATTTTAACAAAACACGGTTTAAAGAATAAGTTGCATTCACCATTTATACTGCTATGTTGTGTTTGCATTGCCTCTGACCTTTTGGCATATAAACTTCATTTCATGTCGATCCATACTGTAACTTGTTGTAATAAGTTGCATTCACCATTTATACTGCTACGTTGTGTTTGCATTGCCTCTGACCTTTTGGCATATAAACTTCATTTCATGTCGATCCATACTGTAACTTGTTGTAATAAGTTGCATTCACCATTTATACTGCTATGTTGTGTTTGCATTGCCTCTGACCTTTTGGCATATAAACTTCATTTCATGTTGAATACATGTAGTACATTTGGGTACACTTGGTTTATGATTCTCTAGCATGCTCTATCTTGATGGTTATATGCCTATTACCTGATCATTCATGTTGAGTCTTGTTCACTTGATGGCACTTGGTCTGTTGTAGTTTTACACTTGTGACTTCACTTCAGTTCACTGAACTGTATTGGTGCATTAAATTGTGCATACTTGATGCCTTGATTTCATTCTGACTTCACTGGAATTTGTTGTTGTGTCTTGCTGTTTGACTCATCTGGGTGCACATGCTTGTTTCACCTATAGCCCTTGTGATTTGTGGTTGTGTTGCCTTACCTTTGGTACTCATGCTATTATCACGTGTTAACATTCACTTGAATTCACTGTTGCACCGATATCACTTCTTGGTACTTTTCTTTGTAGTCCTCATTACACTGTATTCTGTGATATTACATCACTTATTGTTGCCTCTGTTCATCCACTTGAATTCTGGTTTTGATTTCTTCATTATTGAGGCTGGTGTTGTTTCTTTGATATTATGACATTGTTGTCACATTTGTTCATCTACATATAAGTAAATATATGTATGCTATTGTTGTGCACTGGCTTTAGCCTGTTGCGCACTTCATACATTGGCTTCAGCCTGTTGTGCACTTCATACTAGTTGTCCTTTGTAGTTGCACCTATTTATATTTGCAGTCCTACAGGAACCATGTTGTTTAGTCTTCATCTTTGGTGCGTGTATGCATCCCTGTCATACTTGTTAATGCTTTGAGTATGCTGTTTGGTTTTGGCCATATCCTTGTTTGCTTACACCTTCATTCGGCTGTGCCCTCATGTGTATCACTGCTGTGTGCATTTCCATGTTACACCTCTGTTTCATTTTATCCATGTGCAACTAGTAGTGTACATCCATTGTGTACATTTAGGTTCGCATTTATGTTGTCCAGGCTTGTTCCTTTGCATTGCTGTTAGCTCTAGGCTTCACTGACCACTCTTGTTGTACCACTGTTGTCTCTTTCTCTTGATATTTCGGAACTTGAATTGTTGCATCGAGTTGAGTCATGACAGCAGTGACTTGACCTTTGCATTTTGTTTGTTTTTGAATACACTTGAGTTGAATCCAACTTGTAGCTTGGGTTTGACCTTGTGTTCATTTGTGAATTTTCATTGTGTACATAACACCGTAGTGGCAAGGCAGTGCACGCAAGCGTGAACTGCAGCCACACGGTATTTATTGGGTACATCATCACTGTAGTGGCAGGGCAGTGCACGCAATCGTGAACTGCAGCCACATGGTATTGCTTTTATTGATATTTCAATTACTTTTGATCCATTGATCTTTTGCGTATTTCATATGCCGTATTGGTGAGGCTATACACGTTAGCGTCTACTGCAGCCAATTAGAATTGATGTTTTTAAGTGATATTTCAATTGATTAAATTGATTTAGTTTCATTTGACCATTTTGTTGTTATCTAATTATCTATTCGATAATTAGATTAGGAGTTTCTACTTATTTATTAACAATTAGATTTTGATGTTAATTGCCGATTAGGCAATTCTGATGTTTTCTAAATTATCTTCATTGATATTCTTTTCACTTATCTTAGTTGATGATTTGAGTCTGTTGAATTGTTGTTTAACACTATACGTGTTATATTCACCGTTATCCGATTTTCTTGTTAAAGGATCGGATAGGTGAATTTATTTTGACTGTCGTCTAATTTTTATTTAATTATTATTGCTTTCGTGCACTAATAACTGAGTTTGAATTAGACTGACCCGTGTATTATTTTCTTTTGAATTTAATACTCGGGTCAGACCGAGTATTTACAGGTTGTAGATATCTTACTTTGGGTTGTTGCTTAGGCTATGAAGTCTTTTCATATTTTTGGAGTAGATGTTGTCAATGTATAGGATGTTGTATTTTCATGTATATTAGTTACGATAATGTACTTGTATATGTAACTTCCAGAGTCGACAGTTGTAGTTGTATCATATGTATTGTATCACATGTATATCAACTGACATCAGTTATATATATATGAGACTTTCTGTTATATCTGTGTTCCAGATTTACATTATCTGTGTTATTATTATATATATTGTCCTAAACTATTATTAACCATCGTATTTCGTTTTATACTAGAATTGGGTATGTCGATGGGAGTAAATAAATATGAGATGGAAAAAAAAATATACCACTCCTATCGAGGTAACTAATACTAGTGTAAGGCCTAACTACGGATGGCCGCTCCTATCCTGCCTTATTCTTCGTGATAACAGACAGTATTTCTTTTAATACTCTTTGTTATTGCGAGCATAGAGATGGGGCGTCACAGTAACTTATTTTATTATAACTTATATACTAACACTATTATCTAGATATATATGAATATTATTATACAAGATATATATAAAGCAGGTACTAATTATTGAAGATTGTACAGTACCATGATCAAGAATGAAGAAATCAAGTTTGAAGACTCATGAATATCAAGATCAAGATTTCAAGATATGTGTCTAGTTTTTTTGTTAAAACTTCATAATAGCAGGGAAATCTTCATTTTGAATTTAATTTGGGATGGAACCCATTTCTGCCTTCTTAGTGGCTTACAAACCCACAACAAGTAGCTTACAAACCTATGACAAGTGGCTTACAAACCCAGAACATCCTGGTTCTGTACAAGTTCTCGAGTCCTGATGTGATGAGATATTCTACAGGAAGAAGCTTGCAAAACTACTTCAAAATGGTTTTTCAAAATGATTTTCAAAACTGCTTTCCCAAATATTTTAGCCTTAAAATTATCTTTTCAAGTGATTTTTCAAAAAGATGTTTAGCCTTAAAATATTATTTGTTTTTGTTTAAAATAAACTCTTATTTTAAGCTTCATTTTCAGAAACAAATTTTACATTGTTTTTTACATAGGGATGTCGACATCATGGGATACCCTATGTCGACATACTAACCATGATTTTCAAATTTAAATTTCCTTCTAAAATTAGTTATTAAGTTATATATTTATATATTTCGACTTTTACTCCTTTTCTCTATTCTATTCTCTGTAACAAACTTCTAAAACAGTAAATTAATGGCTTCCTCTTCTAATAATGATCCTTCTTCAACCACTTCTCCTCATTTTAGTCCTTTTCAACGATCCCCACATGTAGGAGTCATCAAATTGCAAGGGAAGATAAAAGATTTGCTTCAAATGATGACGGAGATTCAAGTTAGTCAACTGCGAATGGCAAGGGAACAAGATAGGCAAGGCAGAATCATTAGGAATCTACAAAAATTCATTATGGATAAACATCCCAATCCAATTGTTATTGAAGAATCATCACAAGCCACGGATTCGGAAGAAGAAGAGCCTTTAGAAGAACCACAAGAGGATCAAGAAGAAGAACATCCTCTCCGAATCCGGGTGTTAATATAGACGAAGACGATGGCATGATTTGCATTAGAGAGGTCCTTTTTGACACTAATAGGAACTTGGTTGAACAATGTGGAAACTTTTGCCTCCACTATTCAAATTGTTCAGTCCATAAATCACAAATAGTTAAGGATCCTTGTTAAGCGTTTTTCATTTTTTTTTTCTTTTTTCCTTTCGTGATTGTTTATTAATTTGTTAATTTGTATATAAGCGTTATCTTAAGGTTCTTCTAAAAAAAATCTTTGATGTATAGAAACATGAATTCCAATTAGGATGTTATATTATTATGTCATAGGTTCGTTTATCTCTTTTTCTATTAAGTTCAAGGTTTATAGGTTATTTTTTGTTGATGACGAAGGGGAAGAAAGTTATGTAAAATAATAGGCTTGGAGTAAGGGGGAGTTATTGGAGTAAGGGGAGTTATGCTACGATCGAAGTGGTAAGTATATTTTATAAGGTTGTCATCATCAAAAGGGGGAGATTTTTAGGAACTGGAGATAGTAGTTTTGATGACAACAACCTTTGTAACTTGTTTTATTATAACATATATGCTAACACTATTGTCTAGATATATATGTGATGCAGGCCAGCATGCAAAATCAATGGACTTGAAGAGCTCAAGGAGCTTAGGTTGTTCACGACCTAGTGAGAATCGTTCACAAGTGCAATCTGCAGGGGATTTAGGTCGGCAGCGACCTAGTAGGTAGGACGTCCAAGTGACCCAACAAGCTGACCTACTGTGTTAAGTGATGTGGTACAACATGTAGGGCCGTGTTCCTCAGGTCGCTTGCGACCTAACGATAAAGACATAGAACAAAATACCGCGCTGGAGTTAAACCATAGGTCGCTAACGGGTTACGACCTAACGAAGCAACTACCTAACGAGATAAGCAAACCGGTGAGCATTTCCTTAGGTCGCTCTGATCCTTCAAGTTGCGACCTTGCGTGTTACGACTTATGTTAGGTCGCTGGAGGCGGATATGGTTATGCCGAAGTGCTTTAGGTCGCTGGAAAGTAAGTCACATAAAGACGATGCTGTGCAGTGTTAGGGTCGCGTGATCCTTATGTCGTTATGTGTGATATTTGTATAGGTCGTAAGTCGTTGTTGTGTTGTAATAATGTGATGTTGCATTTCAAGTCGCTCGTGTCTGTTGTTACGTCGTTAACGACCTTAGTTGGGTCGTAGGTCGTTCTCTGTTTTAGGTCGTGTGTGTATGGTGTTGTAATCAGTTGAGTCGTATATGGGTAGGTCACTAGCGATCTAAGTTGGGTCGTGTGAATTGATAGGTCGCGAACGACCTAGTGAGGCGTGAGTTGTAAGCCTATAAATAGGCATGGTGGTGGTCATTTTGTAACTTGGTTATGTTTTGAATAAACTTTTGTTTGTGAAGCTTTGTGCCTCCATTAAATTGGTAGTTGAGTGTGATCTCCTATCTCCACCTTCGACATTCGAGTGCGCTCGAATATTCGATCGTTGAAGCCAATTCGTGGAATCAAGTGAACTTGATCAACGCTTGAAGAATTGCAGATCTCTCTTCACGGTATCGTGCGCGATCAACGTGTCAGAGATAGCTAGAATTCGGTATCTTCGGATCAACGAATTTGGGCCTTGTGGTATTTTCAATCCACCGATTGCCAGTTTCATCGATTTCATTTAATTTTCGTAATTCCGCCTGCATCATTTTGGTATCAGAGCTAGACTTAGCCAATCATAGCTAAGCCGAGTCTTGAAGCCGAGTTTGAAGTTTGTTGTTCATCGTGTTCATCGCAAAGTCACAACAAGTTTGGAGTTTCGATCTATATTCTTTTGGATCAAAGTGTGGAAATTATTTGAATTTGCGCGGGAAAGTTTTACGCGCCAAAGTGTTGGAAGTGTAAGCGAGCTAGGCCGAGCAGGGTTAGGTCGCACCGAGCTAAGGTGGAGTTTGAGCCGTGCTTTGTTTTGTGTTGAAGTTGGTTTGAATTGAGATAGTTGGAGCCATGCGAGTAGTGTGGCCGAGAGTTGTGTGTGAAGACTTTTGAAGTTCTTTGAAGTTGTGTTTGAATTTGTTGAAATAATTGTGAAGATCAATCATGCCACCAAGGAGAGCTAATCGTCATCAAAATATTGAAGCATTGTATAGAAGAGAAGAAGCCGATCAAATGGAACAACGCATGCATGAAAAGTTTGATGAAGGAATTGGTCGATTAGAAAGAATGATGCTTGAAATGAATCAAAGTAGAAGAAGGGTTTCACTGGAATCGAGCCATGGGGGAAGTAGAGTTTCACCACATTCAGATCGGGAGAGGAGAGAAAGTCATGATCGTAGAAGTGTTGACAATTGTGATAGAGATGTGGATGATCGTGGAAGGAGGAATGTAGGTCGAAGGGATGTTGGTGGTAGAAGTGGTAGCGGTAGAGATGTTGGAAGTCTTGATCGACAACGATATACATCAGATTTTGATGAAGAGTTTGATGGGGATAGAAGAAGTGTTCGTTACCGAGATCGAGATCAGGGACGACGTCAGTATCGGTATGTTGAAGATGATCGACGTTGGGAATCGGGGATGAAGATGGAAATTCCTAAATTTAAAGGTGGTATGGTAGCAGAAGAATTTCTGGATTGTTGTCTAATGTTGAAGAAATTTTTGACTTCAAAGAAGTTCCTGAGAATCGAAGAATTAAATTGGTTGCTACTCGTTTGAGAGGTAGAGCTATGGCGTGGTGGCAGCAAATCAAACTTACACGAGAACGGATGGGGAAGTCAAAGATTGAATCATGGGAGAAGATGAAGAAGTTAATGAGAGCTACGTCCTTTCCATATAATTATCAATCACTCATGTATCAGTGGTTGCAGAATCTGAGGCAAGGGACGAAGACTGTTAATGATTATGCTGATGAATTTTATCAACTGATTGCTCGAAATGACATTATGGAGATAGAGGAACAATTGACTGCGAGGTTTGTTGGAGGATTAAGGATGCAGATTCAAGACATGGTTAATATGCTTGATCCGAGATCTGTTGCAGAGGCACATCAGAAAGCGTTGGCTTGGGAGAAGCAGGGAAGACGAGGAGGTGGTGTGTTTCCATGTTCCAATACTCAGAACAAAGGTGCTAGTGGGAGTTCCAATGTTTCAAAAACTGTCAGTAAACCAGTTGTGAAAGAGGTTGAGAAGGCGAAGATCAACAACAGATTCAAATGTTATAATTGCCAGGAAGTGGGTCACAAGAGTAATGAATGTCCGAAACCGAAGAAACGAACTATGATTGCTGAAGTTGAAGGTGAGGATGTTGGTGAAGGTTATTCTAGTCCAATTGAGAAGGATGAACAGGATGTTGCATCAGGAGATGAAGGATGTAATCTAATGATGAGGAGGTCTTGTTTAACACCCAAGCAAGAGGATGAAGCTAGTTGGTTGAGGAGTAACATCTTTCAGTCAATATGCACTATTCTGGGAAAGGTTTGTAAATTTGTGATTGACGCAGGAAGTTGTGACAATATTATTTCTACCGAAGCTGTGAGAAAGTTGAAGCTGAAAATGGAGAAGCATCCAAATCCTTACTAGTTAGCATGGCTGAGAAAAGGAGGAGAGGTGAAGGTGGACATGCGAGTTCAAGTTCCATTTTCTATTGGGAAGAAGTATAAAGACGAGATTTGGTGTGATGTGGTGGAGATGGATGTTTGTCACTTACTTTTGGGAAGACCATGGCAGTATGACCGATCAGTGCAGCATGATGGTCGGACCAATAGCTACAGCTTTATGTTTGAAGGTGTTAAAATCATTTTGGTTCCAAAGAAGAGACAACAAGGAGAAAGCCAATCAGAGGAAATTGAGGAGCTGAAGACTTTGTTGACTTTGAAGGAATTTATTGAAGAAGTAGAGGAGAGTCCAGAGGTGTTTTTGTTGATTGGACATGAAGCCACTGAATCTGTTAAAATTCCAGAGGAAGTAAAGCCGGTATTGGAAGAATTCAGAGATGTGTTTCCTGAGGAGTTACCAACGGAGTTACCACCGTTGAGGGATATTCAACATCAGATTGATCTTGTGCCAGGGGCAGTATTACCACACAGACCACATTACAGGATGAGTCCTAAGGAGCATGAAGAACTGAGAAGGCAGGTAGAGGAGAATTTAGAACAGGGGCGTGTTCAGGAGAGCTTGAGTCCATGCGTAGTGCCATCTTTATTGGTGCCGAAGAAGGATGGTTCGTGGAGGATGTGTACGGACAGTCGGGCTCTAAACAAGATCACCGTG
The DNA here is from genome assembly GCA_030765085.1 of Allium cepa. Lineage (NCBI taxonomy): Eukaryota > Viridiplantae > Streptophyta > Magnoliopsida > Asparagales > Amaryllidaceae > Allium > Allium cepa. The sequence continues at coordinate 639,024,027 of CM060939.1, read as the reverse complement.
AGATACAGATTTCCTATGCCGAGATTCGATGATTTGATTGATCAATTAAGTGGGGCTGTTGTGTTTTCGAAGATTGACTTGAAGAGTGGATACCATCAGATTCGTATTAGACCGGGTGATGAGTGGAAGACTGCTTTTCAAACCAGGGAAGGTCTATACGAATGGCTGGTTATGCCGTTTGGCTTAGCAAATGCTCCGAGTACTTTTATGAGAGTGATGAACCAGATTTTCAGACCATTCATTGGGAAGTTCGTGGTGGTTTACTTTGATGATATTTTGATCTATAGTTGGAGTATGGAAGAGCATGTCCAGCATTTGCGTGAAGTATTGTTGATTCTACGACAAGAGAAATTTTATGCTGCAACGAAAGAAGTGTGTGTTCATGACGCACAGTGTTTTGTTTCTGGGATATGTTCTGTCGAAGGAGGATATTCAAGTGGATGAAATCAAAGTAGAGGCTGTCAGGAGTTGGCCACAACCTAAGACAATTACTGAAGTGAGAAGTTTTCATGGATTGGTATCTTTTTATCGAAGATTCATTCCACATTTCAGCAGTGTGATGGCACCTGTAACTGATTGCATGAAAGGAAAGAAGTTTGCATGGTCAGAGGAAGCAGGGGTTGCTTTTGAGAAGATCAAGACACTATTGACTTCAGCGCCAATTCTAGTTTTACCGGATTTTCAATTGTTGTTTGAGTTACATACTGATGCATCGAAGGTTGGGGTTGGTGGAGTATTGAGTCAGAATGGAAGACCAGTTGCTTATTTCAGTGAGAAATTGTCGGGAGCCAAGTTGAGATATAGCACTTATGATGTGGAGTTTTACACGATTGTTCAAGATGTGAAGCACTGGAGACACTATCTGTTTCAGAAGGAGTTTGTTCTTTATACGGATCATGAAGCTTTGAAGCATTTGCAAGGGCAGGACAAGATTTTAGCTAGGCACGCTTCATGGGTCGCGTATCTACAGCAGTTTACTTTTGTTGTTAAGCACAAATCAGGGGTGACGAATCGTGTAGCTGATGCTTTGAGCAGGAGGAATCATTTGTTAACAATAATGAAGGTTGAAGTGACAGGATTTGAATTATTTCCAAAGTTGTTTGAAGAAGATCCTTACTTTGCGAAGTTTGTTGAGAAGGTCAAGGATGGGAGTACTGATGAGTTTGTGTTGGTAGACAGATTTTTATTCAAGGGAAATCGATTATGCATACCAGATGGCAGCTTGAGAATGAAGATTATCAAGGAGTTGCATGAAGAAGGACATGTAGGACGGGATCGCACATTGCATTTGATTTTTCAATCTTATTTTTAGCCGTCGATGAAGCGGGAAGTTGGAAGATTTATGGAGAGATGTCATGTTTGTCAAATTTCGAAAGGGACAGCGACAAATGCGGGTTTGTATATGCCATTACCTGTTCCTACAAAACCATGGGTGGACATTAGCATGGATTTCGTGTTGGGTTTGCCGAGGACTCAAAGGGGAAATGACTCGATATATGTTGTGGTAGATCGTTTTTCGAAGATGGTACATTTTGTTGCTTGTAAAAGGACGGCGGATGCAGTTCATGTGGCATAGTTGTTCTTTAAAGAGATCTATCGCTTGCATGGTTTACCAGAATCTATAGTTTCAGACAGGGATACCAGATTTCTGAGTCATTTTTGACTAAGTTTGTGGAAGTTGGTGGGAACAAAGTTGAAATTTAGCAGCGCTTATCATCCATAGACAGATGGACAGACGGAGGTTGTGAACAGATCATTGGGAAATTTATTACGGTGTCTGGTGAAAGATAATTTGAGAAGTTGGGATATGAAGTTATGTCAAGCGGAGTTTGCTCATAATCATGCTATCAATCTTAGTACGGGTTTCAGTCCATTTCAGATTGTATATTCGAGCATACCAAAGGGGCCGTTGGATTTAACGATAGTACCACAACCAAAGGGGACAGTTAAGCGAGCTGCTGATTTTGTTGATGGGTTGACAGAATGTCATAGAATCGTTCAAGAACAATTTGAGAAGACGAATGAGAAGTATAAACGATCTGCAGATCTGAAGAGAAGAAGTGGTTAATTTAATGAAGGAGATTTAGTATATGCTGTACTAACGAAGGATCGTTTTCCAGTGGGAACATATAATAAACTTAAAGCTCGAAAGATTGGTCTTGTAGAGATTGTGAAACGGATCAATAAAAATGCTTATAGGCTGAAGCTGTCGGAGGATGTGTACACCTGTGATGTGTTTAATGTTAAACATCTCATACCTTATTATGACGAACAATCCAATGGGGAAGAACTTTTAAATTCGAGGACGAATTTTTCCCAACCAGGAGAGGATGATGCAGGCCAGCATGCAAAATCAATGGACTTGAAGAGCTCAAGGAGCTTAGGTCGTTCATGACCTAGTGAGAATCGTTCACAAGTGCAATCTGCAGGGGATTTAGGTCGGCAGTGACCTAGTAGATGGGTAGGACGTCCAAGCGACCCGACAAGCCGACCTACTGTGTTAAGTGATGCGGTACAACATGGAGGGCCGTGTTCCTCAGGTCGCTTGCGACCAAACGATAAAGACATAGAACAGACTACCGCGCTGGAGTTAAACCATAGGTCGCTAACGGGTTACGGCCTAACGAGATAAGCAAACCGGTGAGCATTTCCTTGGGTCGCTCCGATCCTTCAAGTTGCGACCTTGCGTGTTACGACCTATGTTAGGTCGCTGGAGGCGGATATGGTTATGCCGAAGTGCTTTAGGTCGCTGGAAAGTAAGTCGTATAAAGACGATGCTGTGCAGTGTTAGGGTCGCGTGATCCTTATGTCGTTATGTGTGATATTTGTATAGGTCGTAAGTCGTTGTTGTGTTGTAATAATGTGATGTTGCATTTCAAGTCGCTCGTGTCTGTTGTTAAGTCGTTAACGACCTTAGTTGGGTCGTAGGTCGTTCTCTGTTTTAGGTCGTGTGTGTATGGTGTTGTAATCAGTTGAGTCGTATATGGGTAGGTCACTAGCGATAAAAGTTGGGTCGTGTGAATTGATAGGTCGCGAACGACCTAGTGAGGCGTGAGTTGTAAGCCTATAAATAGGCATGGTGGTGGTCATTTTGTAACTTGGTTATGTTTTGAATAAAATTTTGTTTGTGAAGCTTTGTGCCTCCATTAAATTGGTAGTTGAGTGTGATCTGCTATCTCCACCTTCGACATTCGAGTGCGCTCGAATCTTCGATCGTTGATGCTAATTCGCGGAATCAAGTGCGCTTGATCAACGCTCGAAGAATTGCAGATCTTTCTTCACGGTATCGTGCGCGATCAACGTGTCAGAGATAGCTAGAATTCGGTATCTTCGGATCAACGAATTTGGGCCTTGCAGTATTTTCAATCCACCAATTGCCAGTTTCATCGATTTCATTTAATTTTTGTAATTCCGCCTGCATCAATATGAATATTATTATATAGGATATATATATATATATAAGACAGGTACTGATTATTGAAGACTACACAGTATCAAGATCAAGAAATCAAGTTTGAAGACTCAAGAGTATCAAGATCAAGATTTCAAGATATGTGTCTAGTTTTTTTTGTTAGAACTTCATAATAGCATGGAATCTTCATTCTGAATTTCATTTGGGATGGAACACATTTCTACCTTCTAAGTGGCTTACAAACCCACGACAAGTAGCTTACATACGACAAGTGGTTTATAAACCCACGAACATCCTGGTTTTGTACAAGTTCTCGAGTCCTGATATGATGAGACATTCTACATGAAGAAGCTTGCAAAACTATTTCAAAATGGTTTTTCAAAATGATTTTAAAAATGATTTTCAAAACTACTTTTCAAAATATTTTAGCCTTAAAATTATCTTTTCAAATGGTTTTTCAAAAAGATGTTTTAGCCTTGAAATATTATTTGTTTTTGTTTTAAAATAAACTCTTGTTTTAAACTTCATTTTCAAAAACAAATTTTACATTATTTTTTACATAGGGATGTCGACAACATGGGATACGCCATGTCGACATGGTGGTTGTCGAATTCAAAATTTTCAATTTTCAAAAGAAGTGTCTATTCGTTTAAATCTCTTCACAAATGGTTATGACTGTTGGTGATTTATAAACATGCTTCACAAACGAGTTTTTTAATCATATATTTTCATATTTTCTTCACTTCTTCTCCACAAATCCATGCTATATAATTTTCATATTTTTAAGATCGCGCCGAAATTCTGTCGAATTCTCAAGTGAATTAAATTATAATTTCATTCTTGATTGATTCTCTACCCTCTCTCGAAGATCAAAGTGCTATTCAGAGTTATATGATCAATTTGTAATCAAAAGTTTATCGAGTCTCTCTATAAGATGTGGTTGTGCCTGGAAATCAATTGGATAATCTTTTGGCTTTTAAATCAAGAAAGTTTGCTCTGGACTCATGAGACAGGAGGATACCTCAAGGCCTTTATAAATTGAGGAATGTAATCTCGACATTGGTATAATAAAAACTGTATGAGGTTGTTTGCATTTGTACATGACTGGATGTAGGGTAACTCCGAACCAGTACAAAATCCGGCGTGTTCTTTCCCTTTACTGTTTTTTGTTTACTTTCTACATCTGTGTTTGATTCTGTAATTATTCTACGATTAAATTTTTCATTTGTTTGTGTCATAATTATAAGTTAGTTCGTATAAATCTTAGAATCCATTAAACACTATTCACCCCCCTGTAGTGTTAAATTAGCCTTAAGATCCTTAATCCGTTGTCCCTTTCAATCACCGCTTCACCTCCTCCGTGAGCATCTCAAGGGCTTCTTCTTCACACACCTAGGGTTAGGGCTTCTCAATTTGGGAATCTAGGTACCATTTTCTAACAAGGTTTTCATATGGGCATAGAAAATATTTTAGTAATAAAATTGTTATAGTATTCTTGTATTTCTCAATCATTTTAAGTAGTAGTTTAAAGGGCTGTAATTAGACAACTATACCACATAGCTCAAAACATTACTTTAAGATGAAGGTTTCAAGTAGAAATATCTTTGCATCATCAGAACCTTTGACAGATTATGTATGTTTAAGTACAGATTGTACAGATTTAGGCAATAGCATTAATAAAGTTACAGATTCTAATAAAGATTCATATGTACAATTAGAATTGAACTGTACAAGTAAGAATAATGAAATGCCAGAATCTATCATAAAGTTAAATTAACATTATGAGGGGATGCTTTCAATCAGGCTGGTTGCAGATGTAAGGATGCTGACTAGTGCTTCAGAAGTTGCTTCAAAGAATTTGAAAGAACTTTCAAGCGAGCAACTAACTAATGATAGCGTTCCTAAGCCCTCAAAACCAAAGGATGTTTCTGAAGTTCATTGTCTTCAAGTAATAGTAATTTTATGATTCAGAATGACGGCCTAGGTATGGGTAGAACCTCAAATTTTTCTAACAATAAAGAATTGGTTTCCTATTTATTAAATAATATGAATACTGAATTTATTAACAATAAAAACCTAATTAAAAAAATAGGAAATTATTGTCAAGGACAAAATTTCTCAATGTTTTCGCCTCAAAGGATGGACCTTTGATATTTTAGCCTGTAGGACAACTTTTTTTGTATCGGTTTTTGATTATTCATAGCAGTTTTTAGGTATTGGTTTATAATTATCGGTAGCAGTTTTTAGGTATCAGTTTTTAGATTGGTAACAGTTTTGAAAAAATGTTTGTCCTTATGAATAATTTTGAAAGAATATTTGTCCTTATGATTAAAATATCGAGGTTGTGTCCTTAGGCTAAAAATATACAAATTTTTTTCCTTTATATTAATTCCCTTAAAAGTAGCCACTTGGGAGTAGAAGAAAAGAAATTGTTTAAAGAGAAGTTTATTTTGGAAAATCCTCAAGTGTAAATAATTTACTAATGGGCTTAAAAAAAAGAAAAATGCTATTAGTAAAAAGAGTGAAATGAATTTGAGTATTATTGATGATTCCCCTAGTAAATACTCTAGAAGAAAGAACAAATCACAAATTTAATGTCAATTATAGCTTGGAATGTTAGGGGTTCAAATTCCTTTGCTAGGAGCTTGATGTATTGGATTTGATCAAATCTAACCTACTATTTTAGCTTTGCTTAAACACAAACTTAATGACAAAAATCTGTAATTTTTTCTAGTTAAAGTTCTCCATTCAACGGGATAGTGTAATAATAATAATGAGGTGGGAAAGGGACAAGTTTTAATACCATGTAATCTAAATATTTTGAAAACTAAGATTTGCTAAAGTAGATTTATAATTTATTCATTGTTGTTTATAAAATATAGGAGGACTTTACATCTCCCATCTATGAACATAATAGTGAAAGGGAAAACGATATACTATGAGCTAAACTATATCAAATATCTTTAACCTTAAATAAGCCTTGGTTACTAGCAGGTGATACAAATATTATTATCAGTGCTAAAGAAAGAAAAGAGCGGTAACCGCGGTTCTTGTAAAAAACTTGAAACCTTTAACAATTTTCTTCTAAGGGCGGGTCTTATAGATTCAAATACCTTTGGAGACAATTTTACACGAAAATCTAGGGAATTTTGAAATATACCTTGCAAGTTAGATCAAGTTTTATTAAATAATGAATTCTTGAATATTCTCCCAAATTACTTATGTAAAATTCTAGATTAAGCTACTAATGATCATACACCCATTGAAATAATACTTTACAAAAACCTAAAATGATTTTAAGAACGTTACTTTTAGATTTATCAATGGATGGTGTGGAAATGAGGAATACTCTAATGTTATTAAACAATGTATGAAGTTTCCATATCGTGGCAGTACCAATTATTACTTTAATGTATACTAAGATAAAATGTAAAAATTGGAATAAGAGTAGAATTAAAGAAATAGACTTGATCGATCAACTGAGGAATTCTAACAGCTATTTGCAGGGAGTTATAGATAAAGACTATAATAATAAAGATATTGCTAAACTCTTTATCATAAATTAAATAGATTAGCCAAGGCACTACGCATTCGTGCATGTAATTTGAAACAAAAAGTCAAGGTTACAGCGATGAAGCAAACAATTTTTTATGCTAAAAATGAGTATCAAGAAAAATACTAAAAATATCCGATGCTTGTTTAATAAAAAAGGAAGAGTCATAAACGATGAGAATTACATTAGTAATGAAGCCATTATATTATTTTTTAAATTATCCAATGAGGATAATAACACTGTAATCTACCCGAAACGGACATTAGTACTTTGACAATGCAAGATCTTATCTATCGGTTATTGCTGGATTTCCATGCTTTCTAGTCCATGTTTTTGTTTGAACTTAGGTAGCTCGCAACAGAAGCAATGTATAATTTTTTTTAATTTCGGATCTTTATTGGGCCTATAAAGTCTAATTTATTTAGATCATTTCTAAGTTTCTTTTAAACAAAATCATTATTTTACATAAATTTATAAAATAATTTTGCATTATTTAATTTATGTTACATTATATTATATATAAGTGTATAATATACACATATATGTATATACATGTGTGGCATATCAATTCGTGCAAGTTATAACATGTCCGTGTATAAATGTTAGAATTTACATTGTAACATATGCGTTAACTCATTCTATACACCAATATTTTATCTAAATGTATGTTTATATATATATATATATATATATATATTAATTGATATATATTTACAAAATTTTGTATGTATGTATGTATATAAACCATATTTTGTTTAAACAATTATATATGTATATATTCATTAGTATATATATGAAATTTAAATCATTTATAATTTACATAAAACATAATTTAAAATATATTTTCAAAGTCAAAAATAATATATGAATGTATATGTAAAAAAATTGTATATAAAAAATACTTACATGTTTATGCATAAATAATATTATAATAAATAATGTGTGTATGTATATATAGATATTAACATCTTAAACTTATAAAAAAAATATTTTAAATACACAAATATCATATCATGGACACAACAAATTTTTGCTAAAGTTTAAAATTACAGTTAAATTCTAAAATATATATTTTGTAATTTTAATTAATATCTAATTTTGAAATCAAAAAAATATAATTTAGTTTCTTAATTTCGGCCAAATAATTTTAAAATATTAAAAAATGTTTTTTGCCAAGAGTAAGTTAGGTGATACTTTATTTAACAAAATAAACTATATATATATATTAATATAATTAATTTATCAATATACTGATTTAAATAATATTTAAAATATATATGTACATATATATTCCCAAAATAATATACCTTTAAAAATTTATATTTAAACTTATATAACTATATTTTACATAAATATGATGTAGTATTAAATTTATGCACTATGCATACATATTTAAGTATTATATATTTTAGTTATTTAAAAAATCGGTTTTTATTTGCCGTGTTGCATGTAGGCATAAATATGTATAATTTATTTATTAATATACAATTATATGTAAACATACAACCCGTCCAATCGTGACAATATATATGTATATCGAAATCGTCACCTAACTAACAATATAATATATATTTAGATATATATATTGAAAGAATACACACACACACACATATATATGTGTGTATATATGTATGAAGACATTATATCTAAATAATATATATATATATATATATTAGTTAGAAATGTATCTTACTCTCAATGCCTGAAAGTACATCTTGAAACGATGAAATTTCTCTTAGAACTGATTTTCAATCCAACATATTGCTAGTCCTCGAACCATTTAGCACCAGTTATCGAATAGCACTGGATTTGATTTAATTTGAACTTGAGCTGATGAAGAATGGAGGCTATAGGGTTAGGCCAAAAATGAGTGTAAGTGGAGGCTCAAAAAGTTCTCAAAAGGTTAAGTGTAGAAATGCACATATTGAGGAGAATTTAGAGTTATTTTAGGATCAATATCCTACATCATCTTTTACAAATTCCCTTTCATCTTAGCCCTCCATCTCTAAGCCATTCGATTCCTTCTTTTAGCCACCTACAACCCTATATCAGAGTCGAACTAATTAGCCTCCTTTATGGGATTTACAACTATTTAAAGTTTGCACAAATGTTTTGCATTTAAATCTAATTTAAACACGTATCGATATCGTATATCGATTAATATATTTATACCTATTATATATAAAAACATTTAATAGTACACTTTTACTAAAAAAAATCAAATTTATAGCTAATATTTCACAAATATTAATTAATAAAATTAATCTATAACAATTACAAATTAATTAAATCATTTGGTCGAACGAGTATTCATTATTTTGATTATATGGCCCATTAGGTGTAAATTTGGTCAGCGATTAATATCGAATTATTTGAATATTAACGTTCACACGACACATAGCAGGTGGTGGTGTGACATTTTGGTAAAATTTATCGCTTACTTGGTTTTGTTAAAATCCAATTTTACTTTGTCATGCATTAACCGGTTGTGGCTTTTATTTGTACCAGAGAATTTGACATCGAGTTGACTGTGATACTAACCTCATATAACTAAAAAGACGAATCATCTCTTGAATAGTATTTCACTTTCAATACTTCTACCCCACCTAACTATAGTCACTCGATGGACGTTGTGCCATGATTTTACTATAATCAAAGCAAAGCTTTCATATTGAAGATCGATGTTATTCTCAAGTCGAGAGAACTGTATAATTCAGGCACATCGATATTTTCTGTTTGACCTTAATTATATTAAACAACAAAAAACTACCGAGTGAGTCATTCTAAATTTTTTCAATAACTATCAATATGTAACCTCTTGATTCCCCCAGGGGTCATGAGTTATACACTGTCCGATATTTGAAGAGCGTTACGTACTCTAGTCTCAACAGATGCATCGATGTCTAGTCTCGATACATCTTGACTGGGAATAATTAAAATTGTGTATTTATTTTCATTGTGCTAAATTACTCACGGTTACAAAACTTTGTAACTACTATAAAAAACACACCATTTATGGATTTTCTATTAAACGTACTTTTAATGAAATTAATTGATTAGTATAACACATTAAATAAAATATATAATAGAAAGAAAATACCTTTTATTTCAAAGATTGATTATCGAGTTAGATATATATATATATATATATATATATATATATATGAAATTCATACTTGCCCCTAGTGCATACCTCTAAGTCTATCAATCTCCCACTTGTGCTCGGGGTTAGTTATGTAATCCTATTCCAAATTCTCCAATCGGTTTCCTCAAAACCAATCGGTTCAATCCCTCGATGAACGGCTGTACTATTATGTTTCAATTATATATTCTGTCAATTAGCTTTCTCTGAAGTAGTTAAACTGGAATAATTCGAGTATATCTCTTGACTTCCAATGAGCTCTAAGTTTTGTCATGAACTATATCGCCACATTGTTACCATATAACAACGTTATAAGATTCTCAACATTTTAAATCACCCTTAGATCGGTTATAAGTTTGTGCATTTATATTTATATACATTGCTTTTACTGCGGTGCTATTCAAAGCAATGTTTTTAGTCCATTTTTGATTGAATCAGCCATAGTCTTTCATTTGGAACATTTCCAACTTAAAGATTTTTACCTTAAATTTACTATTGACATATTATACTCTAAATCACTTATGAAATTTGAGTCCGAGGACTCTTTCATAAGGAATTCATTGTTTCGGTAAACAGCTCTTGAGCATTTCATAAATACATGAGAATACCGCAAATAACCATTTAGTGAGATCAAATTGGATTTGATATTTGCTTCATGTAACGACCCGTAAATTTAACTGGTTTTAATAACGTTATTAACTGAAATTTTGTGAAATTTTAAACTATAAAATTTAGAAATATAAATTTGATATTTGGAATGCGTCTAGTTAAACATATGAACCGGTAAATTTTCGTCCGAAAATATGAAAGTTTATTTCGTGTGTAAATTTACTTCAATTTAATCAGTTAAAAATCTTGAAAATAAAACTTTTTCGAAAACCTAAATATTTTTATATAGAAAAATTCTGAATCTTCTGAGAAAGACGTTATTTTTCAATTTTCAAAATTCGGACTTCTTTAGCTCCGTCGATCTTATTTTTCTGCGTTTTTCTTGCATTTTCCGATAGTAGAAAATTCGAATTTTTAAAATTCAAATCGTACTACCGATATCCGTATACCGTTTTGATCGTCTCGTCGCATTGATCTTTACGTTATATTTGTTTGTGTATTTCGGAGTCTGGGTGATAGCGAAATTTACGGAACGATTTTCGTATCGGTTTCGCATTTTAATCATTTTCAATTCTTTGTTGATTCGTTATCCGCCGGTTAAACCAACAGCCCACTGGCATTTATTATTTTGAGAAAATAAATGCCTTAGCTTTTATTTTTCACTGGTTTCATTAGTGTGTCGATTCATTGGTCTACCTCCGTTCGTTTATTTGAAAATATAACTGTTGCTTTTCTTTGGTTGTTTCGGTATTGTTTTTCTCGAGCACCACACTATTCAACTTTGCATTTATTTTTATTTTTACTTCTCTTTCTCCTCTTTTTTTTCACCTTCCTACGTACAGAGCTCATTCATTTTTCTCTAAAGAACATTGCTGTAACTTCTTCTTGCTCCTCTTTCTCTATCTCGTTCTAATTCACTAAATAAAATAAAAAATAAAAAAACACAAGCATCTATAGTTCGGCCTTCATCACCTCCGCCACCATGACAGCAAGCCGCTTCTCTCCCCGAACTACTTGCCGTCCTCTCCTCGTCATCACACAGACTCACACACAAGCACCTCTCCGCCCTCCTCCACGGTCGCATCACCAGAGCACACCCATCACCTCTCCTTTTCTTGCTCGGCCTCCACCATGGCGATAACCCAAAACACTCTCCCCTCTGGCCGATCGCCTACCGTTTCTCCACTTTCTTCCCCACGCGAGCACCGACCACCATACCTTGTTTCCACCACCTTGGCCATCGTTCCCTGGCCGAAGCCTACCCTCACCGCACCCACTCCAATCTTCCCGAACCATCTAAGTTGCCTCGGCCGATCATCCTTCTTGTGAGATGCTTATATATTTATATGTAAGTTTTAATTAAGTTCTCTAAAAAAAATTTGTTGATATATAATACTTCTCTAAATTTTATTATCTGTGAAAATTTATTGGATATGATGTGTACATGTTGTGCTTCTTCCCTCTTTCTATTTTGTTTTGCTGAAGGGAATGTTATATAGGAAGTGTGTTTGGTGTAATGTTTTATAGTGTGCTCAAATCTCAGTAAGTGTATTATAACATACATTATATATAAGTTATATAGAGGTTTACAATGCATATTATAAAAGGTGAGATATATATTTGTATTATATTATATTATAAAAGGGAGAAAAATATATGGTGTACTGTATTTTATGGAAGACGTACTATTACATATTATTATACTATGAGGTTGACCGATTGCTTTATTCATTATATGACTTTTGAGTTGTTATTTTACATATTTTATATGTAGTATATATACTATACAAGTCATCACCCTTTATCTTACAAAGTATGTTTTACTTTAGGACTGAGACTATATTATGCATATGAACTGATAGTTATGAATCATAAGTTTGTACAATGTTTTATATTCGTCACTACATTAAAATCTATGTTTACAGCAGTGTATGTATATAAATAAATGGTCAGTATAAATTTTGTATATAATATAACTATGTGTGTGGATTTATATTTTTATAAAAGTGTGTGAGTATAAATTTTAAAACATAATTTGTAAGCAAAGTTATATGTATGTATATATGTTATCTTTTAAGCATAAGTACAAACACGTTGGTTTTTAGATACATGGAAGAGGTTGATTTTGAGGTATGCATATATGTTATATTGATTTACAAGTTATATACTATAAGATTTCTATTTTTAAATACGTGTTTTAAAATTTTAGACTTTCAAAAATGCATGTGTGTGTGTGTGTGTGTATAGTCATCATTTATATATATACATTGATCTATTTTTGATTTTTTCTTCATCGACTCCAAACTTCCAGCTTTGCTTTGATCATCAAATCCTTGTTCATCGTACTTTACTTTGGAATTCGTTGCTCGGATACGCAGCTCAGTTCATTTCAATTCCTCTAGCCTCGGAAGGTGAGCAATCACTCACGATTAATGTTCTTTTATTTATTAAATTTGATTTCAATTGAAACGACAAATTGAAATATGTGGTTGTTAGTTATTTACACTGTTATATATATGTTATTATCTGTATCAGTTCACCTGTGACATTTGACACCATTATCTGTTATTTATACGATGATAATCTAGTTTGGTTGATAGATGATTGATTGTTTGATATTGATATTGGACGTTAAAATTTATTAATGTAGAAAGTGATAAAAATATGTAATTGAATATGACGAAGGATAGTTAGCAACTTGAAATTGATATATATGTTGAACTTAATTAGATGAACTTGTATAATATGACCCCTTTAAATGTTTAAATTAATTGACACGTAGAAAAATGGTTAATTACCCTTGAACCATTTGAATTTATGTGTATTAATTGATGAAGTATGAAATTGAATAATTGATGTCAAGTGAAGAACCGTATAAATATTAGTGTAATAATCTTTAATCTACATGAAATGATAGTGTAGATTCTAGAAATAATAATATAAATTTGCACAACCAACAATGTAAATTAATATGATTATTTCGGGATTATTGAATTAATTTTTGGATTTTTATTCATGGTTGCTATTGCTTGTTTATTTACTTTAACACCATCCCAGTTATCACACTGCAAGTTCCCTTTGCTATGCTTTGATTTTTGAATTGAAATGGAATCGGGTTGAAATGATAAATACCCAAATAACTTGACCTAGGACAGAAAATTAAATAAACCCGATTGGTCAATAATTTGATTTAAATTAAAATAAAGATTTTATTTGAATAAAGAATAAAGGTTTGAAATGAGGTTGGAATTTGAGGTTTAATAAGAAGAAAATGTTAATATTAATTAATCTAAAATATAATATTAATATAGTAATTGATGAAGAACGTTGTTTTAAATTTAATCAATTAATAATTAAGTTTGGAGTTATTAAATAATTAAAATTGGAATTATGTGATAATTAGATTTTGGAATTAATTATTGATCAAATTTTGAAATTATTAATTAAGTTTTGAAATTATTTATTAATTAAATAAGATTGAATTATTTAATAATTAAATAAAATTGAATTCTTTGATAAGTGAAATTGAACTTCTTTAATAAGTGAAATTGAATTCTATAATAATTAAGCTTTGGAAATTTGTTTAAATTAAATAAATAAATAAGTGAAATTGAGTTTTCTTTACCAAGAAATAAAAATGTGATTTATTGAAATTGATGTAAGACTTGTAATTTAAAGAATTTGATTTGACGAATCTAATTTAATTAAATTGGAAGTATTGATATAATGAAGTTGAACTTAAGTGATTGATTTAATGAATTGAAAATTAAATAGAAATTGTTTTGAATGATAAATTAACTTAATGAATATTGAATGAAATCGATCGATGAATCTAAATTGATTTGAATGTTAAATTTAATTTATTTAAATGATTTCGGATTGAAACTTATATACGAACGTGAATCAATATTTGAATTGTTTAAATAAAATTTGGAATTAAATTATAAGATTTTGAAATGGAAATTTGGAAGTTTTGGAATGTAAATCATGGAAATTGATATAGAAAGACGAATGAAATGTTGGTTTACAAATTATAATTTAAATTTAAATTTGATTTGGTTTTGAAATATATTAAACGACCAATCGGTGTTATAATTAAGAAAGTTATTAAAGAAACCGGAATCGGTTAAGGACATACTCTCTGTCTAAACCGAAAACCACTTTAATAACTATACGCGGAGTGTGATCAAGAATGAAGTGGTTGGAATGATGTACCTGATGACTGAAGAAAGAGGACAATAATGGATAGCCTTGTCACTTGAGTCAAATTGGAAATGACTAAAACAGGAGCGGTGTCGGGCCAAATGGGGTTGGCCACCTCGAGAGAACACACTTCTTCGTAAACTACTCATTACTTGTTATTGATTGGTGCACCCTCGTAATTTTGGGAGTGTTGTTTCGCGGTGTTGTGATCGTTGCGGCTATGCGTTCTCACCAGTCCGGATCAGACAAACGGTAGTTTCACTACCTTGGGTATTGCCTCATGTGCCTTGTCATACTTGTATCCCTATATATGTGACCACTACGAATTTTTTTTGTATTATACCTATGGAATACTCCCTGATATCCCACTAGTTTACGGTGGAGTTTACAGTGCTGTATAGACTATGAAATTTATATAAAAATGTGTTAAGGGGGATAATGGTAGCGCCTTAACACTATTTTGATATTTATATTACTGATAGACATTATCTACTTAGCGTACACTACTACATAGTAGATAGTTCAACGGATCCTTAGAGGATGGTTATTCTAACGTCCTTTGAGTTACTTGTATTTCAGTTGGTGTTTCACTTGAGTTGGATTTGTTGATATAAGAATGTTAATCCTGACTCGAGTGTTTTGTGTTTTGCTTTATGCTCGGGTCAGACTAAGTGTATCGGTATTCGAGACTCACCTTTGCAGTTGGAGCATCGCCTGGAGATCCAGCTATCTATCCAGCTTTCAGATATTCAGTTGATTCCAGTGATGTATTCTGATTCTTGTATTTGACAATTGTATTCGAGACTTCTGTTGTAAATTATTTAATTCTGTTATATATATATATATATATATATATATATATATATATATATATAGTAGCTTCATAAACTACTATCTTTTGCTTCCGTTGCATATTATTACTCAGTATCTGTAATTCTATGATTATTTATTTACTGTATATGTTCAGTTTTGCCAAATTTAAATTAACAATTCGGTATTTTGAATTATTCAAGCCCGACATGTGCCAATGCAAATAGTCCAAAATAGCGGGTCGTTACAGTTGGTATCAGAGCATTGTTAGCATTAAGAAAAACTTAGTATATATGATAAATGTATTTACAAAATCACTCTCATTCGAGTTTCAAATCTCTTCCTTTTGAATCGATTCATTTTAAATTTGGAACGCTCCCTGCGATTCCAAAATTCATTCGTGTCCCACTATTCGTCTTCTTTTAACTCCGCAGTACCCTATAACCCCACTTCGAATGACCCTTATAATGAATCGGCGGTCTTGCCAAACTTCGAATGATTTGTAAATGGGTGAAACTCCTTTACAATAGACATCTATTTACCGGAGATTTCTGTATCCTCAGTTTACGATGCTATCTATCTCCTCCTATACCTGAATTCTATTTCTTGAGATTGAATGTTGATTTACCTCGAAATTCAGCATCGATCTTATTCTTGAAGTTACGGACGACCCGGCAAGGTTGTCCGTGAATTAAATTAGCTTATCCATCTCCCGGTTCTGTTAATTGAATTATCTTATCTTCTGTTTCGAACTTATTATCGAATCAAAATTCTCTTTGATTTGATTTCCATCAAATTTGAATCTCTATACTTATTTTGAAAACCATTCTTGTATCATTAAGCGAGGAAGTGTATTTATAAATTAATATTTAAATGTTTTATACATTCTTTTGTTTGAGTTCTTGATATTGATTTGGATTTTCGATCGATTCGTCTGATCAACGCTATCGATAGAATTTCCAAACCACTTTAGCAGAGAAAATTGACACAATATTGTTTTCAAATTTAGTAAATAAAATAATATTGAATGATTTTATTATATATAAGTATAAATTTTTCTGAAATTAAAATGTTATTGAATCTATTGTCCGAAATGTGAAAAATTTAATGTTCATTTATTGTTTTATAAATCATTGACTATTTCATAAAATAAATGAATGAATTTATAAAATTTGGTTATAATTTGATTTGGAATTTGAAATGTATTTAAATTAGAATTTGAGAATTTAATTTCTGGTGATTTCAAACTTTGATTTGAAAGTTTAAAGTGTATAGTTTTGAAATTTTCAAATTGAAATCATTTCAAAAAGTTAAAATGTCTAAATTAGTGCTCTTTCCTTTATCGCTGGATTTTTTTTTCGATGATGACGGCCGCATCATCAATATTCATTTTCGGGTTTCGAAGTGGAGAGACTATTCTATAGCCCTGCTACACTTTTGTTTGAAAAATTGATTTGAATTTCTAAACATGACTTGATTTATAATATATATTGAAGATTTTAAATTTGATTTGATATTATGTATATATACTTATTTAATTATAAAATGGTTGAAATAATCGAAAATTAATTCTTAAAATTTTGATTTAAAAATGATTTTCAATGAAGCCAAATTTTTTGACTAAATACTTGATTAGAAATAAGTGAATTGTAAAATTTCATTTGGATAATACTCAATTGCATTATATACAAGTTACCTAAATTTTCAAAAGTTAATTATGTAATTGAATATTATACAATATAAATGATATCAAAGGAATTTTTAAATAAATTCGAGTAGTTAGAATAAATGTAAATATACTTAATATATATGTGATAGGATAGATTAAGTAGAATAAACTTAATAATAATTTGAAAAAAAAGAATTAAATTTGTCAAATAAAATATGATTATAATAAATGACTATTCAAATGTATAATCTTTGAAATTGTTAATTTAAGAAAATTGGATAATATATAATATAAACTGTCATTATAAATAAAATGTGAGTGCGTATAATAAATGTTATTCACTTAAATTTTAATTATAAAATGTTATGGAGGTGAATCGAATAATAAGTTAAATAAATAATAGGTGTGATTAATAGAAGAAAAATTAGTTTTGAAAGTTAATAAATTGAATTAAATCAACTTAAGGGAGTATCTCGAATTAATTGAATATAAATTGAATTTCATTTGAAAGAAACCTTTTGTACCTAACATTAACAAATGAGAAATCAAATAAATTTAATGAAAATCTTGAATTTAAAAATAAATTGTGAATATAAATTATTTAAATTGAAATTTATATGGTTTAAATTAATTGTTTATTATGTACTCAAGTCTATTTTCTTTTGGTTGTCTCTATTCTCCTACTTCCTTCCTTTTCGAGGACGAAAAGTTTTGAGTGGAGGAGAGTGTAACGACTTGTAAATTTAA
The DNA here is from genome assembly GCA_030765085.1 of Allium cepa. Taxonomy (NCBI): domain Eukaryota; kingdom Viridiplantae; phylum Streptophyta; class Magnoliopsida; order Asparagales; family Amaryllidaceae; genus Allium; species Allium cepa. The sequence goes on along the minus strand of CM060939.1, from coordinate 639,005,882 downwards.
CTGGTTTTAATAACGTTATTAACTAAAATTTTGTGAAATTTTAAACTATAAAATTTTGAAATATAAATTTTTTATTTGGAATGCGTCTAGTTAAACATAGCAACTGGCAAATTTTCGTCCGAAAATATGAAAGTTTATTTCGTGCGTAAATTTATTTCAATTTAATCAGTTAAAAATCGACGAAAATAAAAGTTTTCGAAACCCAAATATTTTCATATAGAAAAATTCTGAATCATCTTCTGAGAAAGATGCCATTTTTCGTTTTTCAAAATTCGGACTTCTTTAGCTTCATCGATCTTATTTTTCTGCGTTTTTTTGCATTTCCGCTAGTAGAAATTCGAATTTTTAAAATTCAATCGTACTACCAATATCCGTATACCGTTTTGATCATCTTGTCACGCTGATCTTTACGGTATATTTGTTTGTGTATTTTGGAGTTCGGGTGATAGCGAAATTTACGGAACGATTTCCATATCGGTTCCGCATTTTAATCATTTTAAATTCTTTGTTGATTCATTATCCGCCGGTTAAACCAACAGCCCACATGCATTTATTATTTTGAGAAAATAAATGCCTTATCTTTTATTTTTCACTGGTTTCATTAGTGTGTCGATTCATTGGTCTACCTCGGTTCGTTTATTTGAAAATATAACTGTTGCTTTTCTTTGGTTGTTTCGGTATTGTTTTTCTCGAGCACCACACTATTCAACTTTGCATTTATTTTTATTTTTACTTCTCTTTCTCCTCTTTTTCTTTACCTTCCTACTTACAGATCTCATTCATTTTTCTCTGAAGAACATTCACTGTAACTTCTTCTTGCTCCTCTCTTTCTATCTCGTTCTAATTCACTAAACAAACGAAAAAAAATAGAAGAAAATGCAAGCATCTATAGTTCGGCCTTCATCACCTCCGCCACCATGACAGCAATCCGCTTCTCTCCCCGAACTACTTGCCGTCCTCTCCTCATCATCATGCAGACCCACACACAAGCACCTCTCCGCCCTGCTCCACGGCCGCATCACCAGAGCACGCCCATCACCTCTCCTTTTCTTGCTCGGCCTCCACCATGGCGACAACCCAAAACACTCTCCCCTCTGGACGATCGCCTACCGTTTCTCCACTTTCTTCCCCACGCGAGCACCGACCACCACACCTTGTTTCCACCACCTTGGCCATCGTTCCCTGGCCGAAGCCTACCCTCACCGCACCCACTCCAATCTTCCCGAACCACCCGAGTTGCCTCGACCGATCATCCTTCTTGTGAGCTGCATATATATTTATATGTAAGTTTTAATTAAGTTTTCTAAAAAAAATTTGTTGATATATAATACTTCTCTAAATTTTATTATCTATGAAAATTTATTGGATATGATGTGTACATGTCGTGCTTCTTTCCTCTTTCTATTTTGTTTTGCTGAAGGGAATGTTATATAGGAAGTGTGTTCGGTGTATTGTTTCATAATGTGCTCAAATCTCAGTAAGTGTATTATAACATACATTATATATAAGTTATATAGAGGTTTACAATTCATATTATAAAAGGTGATATATATATATATATCTGCATTATATTATATTATAAAAGGGAGAAAAATATATGGTGTACTGTATTTTATGGAAGACGTACTATTACATATTATTATACTGTGAGGTTGACTGATTGCTTTATTCATTATATGACTTTTGAGCTGTCATTTTACATATTTTATATATAGTATATATACTATACAAGTCATCACCCTTTATCTTACAAAGTATGTTTTACTTTAGGACCGATACTATATTATGCATATGAACTAATAGTTATGAATCATAAGTTTGTACAATGTTTTATATTCATCACTACATTAAAATCTATGTTTACAGTAGTGTATGTATATAAATAAGTGGTCAGTATAAATTTTGTATATAATATGCCTATGTGTGTGGATTTATATTTTTATATAAGTGTGTGAGTATAAATTTTAAAACGTAATTTATAGGTAAAGTTATATGTATGTGTATATGTTAGCTTTTAAGCATAAGTACAAACACGTTGGTTTTCAGATACATGTATAGAGGTTGATTTTGAGGTATGCATATATGTTATATTGATTTGCAAGTTATATACTATAAGATTTCTATTTTTAAATACATGTTTTAAAATTTTAGACTTTCGAAAATGTGTGTGTGTGTGTCTGTATATATATATATAGTCACCATTTATATATGTACATTGATCTATTTTTGATTTGTTCTTCATCGACTCCAAACTTCCAGCTTTGCTTTGATCATCAAATCCTTGTTCATCATACTTTTCTTTGGAATTCGTTGCTCGGATATGCAGCTCAGTTCATTTCAATTCCTCTAGCCTCGGAAGGTGAGCAATCACTCACGATTAATGTTCTTTTATTTATTAAATTTTATTTCAATTGAAACGACAAATTGAAATATGTGGCTGTTAGTTCTTTACACTTCTATATATACATGTTATTATCTATATCAGTTCACCTGTGACATTTGACACCATTATCTCTCATTTATACGATGATAATCTAGTTTGGTTAATAGATGATTGATTGTTTGATATTGATATTGGACATTAAAATTTGTAAATGTAGGAAGTGATAAAAATATGTAATTGAATTTGACAAAGGATAGTTAGCGACTTGAAATTGATATATATGTTGAATTTAATTAGACGAACCTGTATAATATGGCCCCTTTAAATGTTTAAATTAATTGACACGTAGAAAAATGGTTAATTACCCTTGAATTATCTGAATTTATGTGTATTAATTGATGAAGTATGAAATTGAATAATTGATGTCAAGTGAAGAACTGTATAATATTAGCGTAATAATCTTTAATCTACATGAAATTATAGTGTAGATTCTATAAATAATTATATAAATTTGCACAAACAACAATGTAAATTAATACGATTATTTCGGGATTATTGAATTAATTATTGGATTTTTATTGATGGTTGCTATTGCTTGTTTATTTACTTTGACACCATCCCAGTTATCACACTACAAGTTCCATTTGCTATGCTTTGATTTTTGAATTGAAATGGAATCGGGTTGGAATGATAAATACACAAATAACTTGACCTAGGATAGAAAATTAAATAAACCAGATTGGTCAATAATTTGATTTAAATTAAAATAAAGATTTTATTTGAATAAAGAATAAAGTTTTGAAATGAGGTTGGAATTTGAGGTTTAATAAAAAGAAAATGTTAATAATAATTAATCTGAAATATAATATTAATATAGTAGTTGATGAAAGAACATTGTTTTAAATTTAATCAATTAATAATTAAGTTTTGAGTTATTAAATAATTAAAATTGGAATTATGTGATAATTAGATTTTGGAATTAATTATTGATCAAATTTTGAAATTATTAATTAAGTTTTGAAATTATTTATTAATTAAATAAGATTGGATTATTTAATAATCAAATAAAATTGAATTCTTTGATAAGTGAAATTGAACTTCTTTAATAACTGAAATTGAATTCTGTAATAATTAAGCTTTGGAAATTTGTTTAAATTAAATAAATAAATGAATGAAATTGTTTTTCTTTAACAAGAAATAAAAATGTGATTTATTGAAATTGATGTAAGACTTGTAATTTAAAGAATTCGATTTGACGAATGTAATTTAATTATATTGGAAGTTTTGATATAATGAAGTTGAACTTAAGTGATTGATTCAATGAATTGAAAATTAAATAGAAATTGTTTTAAATGATAAATTAACTTAACGAATATTGAATGAAATCGATCAATGAATCTAAATTGATTTGAATGTTAAATTTAATTAATTTAAATGATTTCGGATTGAAACTTATATACGAACGTGAATCAATATTTGAATTGTTTAAATAAAATTTGGAATTGAATTATAAGATTCTGAAATGGAAATTTGGAAGTTTTGGAATGTAAATCATGGAAATTGATATAGAAAGACGAATGAAATGTTGGTTTACAAATTATAATTTAAATTTAAATTTGATTTGGTTTTGAAATATATTAAACGACCAATCGGTGTTATAATTACGAAAGTTATTAAAGAAATCAGAATCAGTTAGGGACATAATCTCTGTCTAAACCGAAAACCACTTTAATAACTATTCGCGGAGTGTGATCCAGAATGAAGTGGTTGGAATGATGTACGTGATGATTGAAGAAAGAGGACGATAATGGATGGCCTTGACACTTGTGTCAAATAGGAAATGGCTAAAACAGGAGCCGTGCCGGGCCAAATGGGGTTAGCCACCTCGAGCGAACACACTTCTTAGTAAACTACTCATTACTTGTTATTGATTGGTGCACCCTCGTAATTTTGGGAGTGTTTTTTCACGGTGTTGCGATCATTGCGGCGATGCGTTCTCACCGGTCCGGATCAGGAAAACGGTAGTTTCACTACCTTGGGTATTGCCTCACGTGCCTTGTCATACTTGTATCCCTATATACGCGACCACTACTAATTTGTTTTGTGTTATACCCATGGAGTACTCCCTGATATCCCACTAGTTTACGGTGGAGTTTACAGTGTTGTATAGACTGTGACATTTATATAAAAATGTGTTAAGGGGGATAATGGTAACGCCTTAACACTATTTTGTTATTTATATTACTGATAGACATTATCTACTTAGCGTACACTACTACATAGTAGATAGTTTAACGGATCTTTAGAGGATGGTTATTCCAACATCCTTTGAGTTACTTGTATTTCAGTTGGCATTTCCCTTGAGTTGGATTTGTTGATATAAGAATGTTAATCCTGACTCGAGTGTTTTGTGTTTTGCTTTACGCTCGGGTTAGACTGAATGTACCAGTATTCGAGACTCACCTTTGGAGTTGGAGCTTCACCTGGAGATCCAGCTATCTATCCAGCTTTCAGATATTCAGTTGATTCCAGTGATGTATTCTAATTCTTGTATTTGACTATTGTACTCGAGACTTCTGTTGTAACTTATTTAACTCTGTTATATATATATATATAGTAGCTTCATGAACTACTATCTTTTGCTTCCGCTGCATATTATTACTCTGTATCTGTAATTCTGTGATTATTTATTTACTGTATATGTTCAGTTTTTCCAAATTTAAATTAACAATTCGGTATTTTGAATTATTCAAGTCCGACATATGCGGATGCGAATAGTCCCAAATAGCGGGTCTTTACACTTCATGTACCAGATAAATCCCATCATGATAACGTAGATAACCTAACATGTATGATAATTCCTATTGCAATACATAAGGAAACCATTTTATATGTTCTGTTTTAAACATTTTAATAAGGTGTCTTTGCATATCATTTGGAACATCCCAATATCTTTTATACCTTCCATAAAAGACAACATTCACAAATCCAGTGGCGAGTATTAAAAGAACTTAAGCGAACTCTAACACAAGTACATCATTAACATGTGTTGTTTATTTGTGGTTTAGGAATATCTATGTACCTTTTGACGTTCTTTCTTATGAGCACATGCTTCCTCTGCATTTTGATTGATAATCAAACTATTTGATATTTCTATTTGAACATTTGTTCATTTTTTATGTTTTTCCAAATGATACTTTCGTATCCATTCTTGGATCATATCCAAAAATCACAAACTCAATACCGCCCCTATTGACTTTAAGTCACTTTGGTTAATATATGAAATTAGTTTACTCTAAATCATTACTTAGAATTTTCCATTTCAATACATACATGCCAACTCATAAAGTCATACCATGCATTAATTTTGTGAGTAAAATTTGAACCAACTTGAGAACATTGAATGGTGAATCTATTACGTTAATTTCAATAATTGAAATTCACATTATTATTCTTATCAATGTGACTCACTATATTCCAACTGCATTTATCCTTCTCTTAAAGATACATTCATGGTCAATGAATCACATTCCTTCAGATATAACGATCAAAATCATAATTTGATAATGTACCTATTTCGGATCTGCGCATCGTGCCATATCATAGAGTTAATACTCTTAGTGGTTTAATTGAATAACCAAGAATTATTTATTCCTGACATTGACAAGAGACTCATAGATTCTCTTTAATATACAAGAACACTCATTAGACGTCCTAATGTATTTCTATTCGCTTACGTTCAGTCAATTTCATTTCATCCCTTTTTATTAGTTTTATTATTGGATCGTATATGTATTTCTATTCGCTTATGTTCAGTCAATTTCATTTCATCCCTTTTTATTAGTTTTATTATTGGATCGTGTCCAAATTCATTTTATATCAATAATTTCCTAAAGAAATTCCTTTGCTACGAATTTGGTACTTTTGAAACAACAGTTGTTTCTTAGTGCATCGAAATGGTTTTTCAAAAACATTTTATGAATTGCCTTATTTAAACTGATTTTGCATTAGTTCACAATATTTATTTCACAACATAAATTAGTAATCTAATGACCATCGTTTCCAAAATTCTCTTGGGACGATTCATACAAGATCCCTTACGTATTATTATTACATGTAGTCTTTTGAATCACACAGCCTACTAACTCCTTGGCCTATGATATATAATTGTTTCTTATAATCCTTATCTCGTATGATTTTGTGAACTATTCTTTGGACGATATTAATTTTAACCTTGTGTACTACTCTTAAGTACACACCTTGTAAAAAGAGTTTAACTCAACTTTACTCATCATTAATCGTGCTTTGTCGAATAAAGTTCGATTACACCTTACCATTACATCATTATGTATTATATGGAGGAGTGACTTTTGAGACTAAATCTTTATTCATATTTGATACATATAGATCTCTTTCCAATATACTCACCCGTTCGATTAAATTGAATCATTTATGTTGCATGTTATATTATTTACTTCCATTTTATATTCTATGAGCTTATCATAGACTTATACATACATATCAAATACACATGTTCATGTCTGTGATAACTCATCAGTGAATAAGACGAAGTATGTGGAACCATTTTGGTATTAACAGACATATAATTACATATATATATATATATATATATATATCAATTCAAAGAGTTCATCAACTCTTTTGACACTTCTACTAAATACTTGCATATCCCTTGATTGTTTGAGATATAATTAACCCGTATCATACGATTCATGATTATATAATAAAAATTACTTCTTACAGCCACGGCTTAGTCTATAATTCCAAAATAATTATAGATACTTCAGCATTTTCTAATGCGTCACTTTTGTTGTGAAAACAAATACCACATTAAAGTTTTATTTCATATCGAATATTCATAATATTCATATAGAAATATAACTATGTCTATTATATGTCGACACTGAAAAATAGTTATTATTTCATAAATAATGTTAGGTATGTTCTATAAAAACAATTTTCGTAATCTGATACTATAAAAACTCACCCAGAACATGCCTAAATTTTGATCCAGAAAAGACCCATCAAAACTTAGATCTATTATAAGACAAGCGATTGGCAATAAAAAGAAATAACATTGCAAAGGCATAATTAAAATTTCAGAACCCACAGCGGACAAAATAAAATATAATAGTAAAGTGTACCCATTTTTTTTAAAACCATAAGATTTCATAACACAAAATTTCATGAAAATGGTAACATAATATTCATTACAACAGTTGTCTAAATCCATGGATACACATTTAAGCAAATAATAATAAATATTTCCACAATCCAAGCTTCTCCATTTTTAAGCATCGTCGCTGCCATCACTTCTCCTTAACCTGTGTTGTAATAAGGAGGGAGTCAGAACAATAAGTGTTTGGTGAATAAAAACCTCGAGTCCTACCTTTCTAGTTCTTGGGCAATATATTTCAAAATAAGAATATGTCTCCAAACATAAAACCATTATAGTCGTTTAATACTTCTTTATAAGGAAAGGAGACAGATCCAACCACTTAATACATTCCATTCCAACAGGAGGTTTCTAAAATCCTATATCTCAATCATATGTCATAAATAACTAATAATGTGAGAGATCATAAATAGCTAGTAATGTGAGAAACGGTATCCAAGCCACTTAAAACTTCTAAGTGGAAAATAAGTAGACTCTGGTCATTTAAGACCTTAATTAAGGCAGACCCCATCATTTAAGACTTATTTCCAGAAGCTGCTCCTTAATTGTATTATCTAGCTAACATTATATGGAATCTAATAAGCCAAATGATACTTCCAAGTGGAAAAAGTAGACTCTGGTCATTCAAAACCTTAATTAAGGCATACCCTATCATTTAAGACCTTCATTAAGGCATACCCCATCATTTAGACCTATTTTTAGAAGCGGACCCCTGTAGAGATACCACCCAGTGCGTCCCCTTGGCCATTTAATACTTCATCTGGAGAAAAGGGGCTGGTCCAACCACTTAATACCTTGAAAGCCCAAAGAAGGCTCTTCGTCTTAAGGCCCATACTCATAATGACATCTCATATTAGTCCGCTATTCTTAGGAACTGGCTGTCAGATTAGCTGGGCAAATTTCCCCTATAGAATTTGGGACCAACCTCGCATCACTAAAAATTATTTATCATAAGGATATCTTATATCAATAAAAGTATACACAACTGCTGGTAGCCTCAAAGTGAAAGGCAGACTTCCATCATGTAACCCTTATCATATTTAACTAAATGTACTTTATGATTCATTTTATGATGTGTTATAGTCTTCCCCTCTTAAAAAGGATTTCATCCCAAAATCTTCCAAGGGGCGAAGAGTGTAACTCGCAATAACATCCATGTTATACAACCAAGTTCACTACATAACCATCTACTCAACCAATAGTGCAATGTGATTATGTACCAAAGACATGCTAAAATAGGCTTAATCCTAGAATGAGTGTGTAATCGTGTCATGCAAGTATTTAAGCAAATCTCCTAAACATGCATAAAAATTCCTACATGAGTGTAAAGTGATTGTGAAAAGTTGAAATTAGTCACAAGGGCTTCTTTAGCAAGTGCAATTAGTTTGTAGGATACACAACTGAAATAATTACTTTTAAGGACAAAATACAAAATAATTAATTTCTAAGGCCTAAAAAACTTACGAAATTATGTCCTTGAAAGTAATTGGATTGCTAACTTTGTCCTTAAAAGTAATTATTCTATTGACTTTGGCCTTGAAATTAATTTCTATGGATGTGTGTCCTAGAAGCTAATTGGACTGTAAAGTTTGTCCTTTTAGTGAAATACCCCTTGTGAAAACGTGCAACAACCATCTCCCACCATCTAATCTAGCAACCGCGATGCAAACAAAATCCAAATTTTAGAGAGAGAAAATACCAGTGAAAAGCTTTGGGTGAGTGTTTTTCACCTTCTCCTCATTCTCCTATGTGCTTTCCATCAGATTATCCCCCATTGTACTCGGACTAACCTAGTTGTTTTTTAGCGGAGAATCCTAGTACCATGCTCCACAATGCATGCGGTGGCTCGAAGTACTATCATCTCCATCCCAAAATCCCCCAACTGATTAGGCTCTATTCTTCTAGTGGTGTCATGAAGGTATTCCGTAAGGTGAGAAACATGAAAAACATTGTGAACTCCTGTCAACTTGTCAGGAAGCTCCACACGATATGCCAATTTTCCTATTCTTTATAGAATTCTGAATGGCCCAACAAATCTAGGCGCTAATTTTTCAGACTTGCCAAAACTAATAACTTTTTTAAGAGGGGATATTTTAACAAATACCATATCTACAACCTCAAATTCAAGTTATTTCCTTCTTTTATCCGAATAAGATTTCTGACGATCTTGCGCTACCTTCATCCTTTGCCTGATCAACTCTACTTTTTCCGTATATCATGGATCAAATCAGGTTCGAGTAACACCTTGTCGAAGATTTCACACCAATAACTAGGCGATTTGCATGGCCGCCCAAAAAGTGCTTCAAAAAGGGCTAAACAAATCGTAGTTTGATAACTATTATTATATGTAAACTCAACCAAAGGTAGATGTTTCTCCCAATGTCCTCTGAAATCCAAGACACAAACACTTAACAAGTCCTCCAAAATCCTATTCATCCTTTGTATTTGTCCATCAGTTTGTGGGTGACATGTTGTGTTGAGGTTCGAATAAGTTCCCAAAGCTGTTTTGTAACGACCCGTAATTTCGCTACTTCGAAAATGAGATATTTCGTTCATTTTAAATTTAAAAAGGAGTCCAAATCTTAAATAAAAATATTATATATAATAAATAAATTATTTATTCTTATAGATAATAAATTAAAAAGTATAAATTTGGATTTTTGAACAAATCGACAAAAGTTAAGTTTTGTTAATAATAAATAAATACGTAAATAAATGAATTTAAATATTTATTTAAAAAGGTAAATCTTGTTTAAAACATCTGATAAAGATAATAAAAGTAAATTTATATATTTAAAAGTATGTTAATAATCATTTTACAAAAATAACCAAAATTTGTCGTATTTCGTCAATTTTACATACACTATAAAATTAGAGATTTTGATATTGATTAAAGATAATTTTAAAATATAAAGAAACTTGTTTTAATTTATTTAAAAAAGTAAAAATTTCATTTTAAAGTTTAGTTTACTTCAATATATAGCTTAATAAAAACGTTAAATTTTGACTTTAAAATTTGTCGTCAAAAATGTCGTTTTTAACCAAAACAAGTTGTCGACAAGCTGTTGCAACTTGATACATTTTCTAACTTATAAATACAAGTTCACAAACTATTTAAACACTTTACATTTAGCACTAAAAGACAAAAGGAGTTTACTTTTGAAAAGTTTAAATAAATGTATAAAAAGAGAAAAGTATGATTTGACATATTTAAAAATAATTAAAGCTTTTATAAAACAACACCATTACCTTACTTCTCATCTCATTAATGAGATGTTATGCTTATGCATAGAAAAGAAGCAAATGGAAAAGCGAAAAGAAAGCTAACTTAAGGAATTAATGACACATACACCGATGCATTTAATGCAAATCAAATCAATACTAAGTCTTCTCTTTAAAATGCAAAATTTAAGAAAGTAATCATTTCTATCTTTAACATCACCATTAATGCTTAAGCCACATCACTTATGGAAAAGAAGCAAATATTATTTTAACATTTTAAAGTGTAAGAAAAAGAGGTAAACATCATTTCTTAAGTACAAATTCAAATCAAACCATTTCTTCTCCATTAAGCAAAGATCAAATCAAGGGTAGAAAGGTAAATTAAAAAGTCAAAAAAGTAGAGAAGGGTATTTTAGTCATTTTCCATCCAAAACTCAATTATAAATATGCATCCATACCTTTCATTTTTCACACTGCATTCTCTACCTTCTTCTTCATTTTCTCCTTCCTCTTCACCTCCATTTCCATGGCTTCCCACCTCCATTTTCCTTCTACCTCTAAGCCATTCACCTTCTACCACTTATACTCCTCCTATAAAATATCAAAACCCTTTCCACCCTCAGCCAAAATCACCCTACACACCAAAATCGAGCCTAGATTCCACCTACCCACCCCCTACACTCCATACTCGAGCACCACACACCAAAAGCCTGACCCATACACTCCTACACCTCCTACACGCCATACCCAAGGCCACACCCTCCTCCACACCAAGGCCGTACTCCCTCTCTTCCATATAAAACAACAAAATAAAGAAAAAGAAAAGAGAAGAAAAAGAAAAGAAAAGGAAAAAAAAAGCGTTCGAAAAGGAAACGGCAAAAGGCGAGACGTTGGAAATAGCACATTAGCGAGAGACGGAAATCTTACGTTAAAGTTTGACGGAGTGGATATGAAGGTGAGAAATTCTCATCGCTTTTTGATTTATAATGATTATCATGCTTAATTGTTATGTTAGACAATCACCATTTGATGATATAAATGTTTGATTGATTGTTTGAATATGTTGGATAATCCGCAGTAATGTTATGACATTTACCGTATTGAATATGTTAGTGTTATATGATTGTTGTATGGTAGTTATGATAATTTTGACATCAAATTTCTATTAATTAAGTAATCCCTTTGTTTAGTAAGACCATATTTAGTAATATGAGATATTGTGGAAAAATAAGTCTCTTTTCATTTAGAAGTGAAATTAAAGTTAAAATGAAAGAGAATTTGAAATATGAAGTAAAACGGATTTGAAAAGGGTAGTTAATTAGGAATTGAAATTGAGACGAATAGTGAAATTGAAATGGATTTTGAAAAAGTAAAGTTTAGTTTGAGATTAAATTGAAGTTTAAATTGAAATTAGATTTGAAATCTAAGTTTTAAATGTGTTTAATTCAAGATTAGAATTGAAATTGGAATTTAAACTTTAATATCAAAATAATGGGAATATAATAATACTATAATATGGTAATAGTGAAAATATATTTTAAATACTTTAAAAAGTGAAAATATTGATTTAAAATCATTTGTAATGATTTTATAAGTGTTGAAATCCAATTTGAATAAATTATTTCAAATATTGAAAAATAAACTAAAACTAGACGCGTCGCGCAATGGCAATTCGCGATTTCGCGTCGAAAAGTTCAAATGAATGTGTAGAGTAGAATATGGCTCGGAATTCTTCGAGATAAAAAAATTCGAACTATTATATCCATATCTTCTAAATGAAGAAAGAAAATCAAAGTTTCGATAAGTAGATTTTGAATTAAGACCAAATCAATTTTCTAGAAAATCGCGATAGTGCAGTTTAGTGAGCATAACAAGAAATTTGTTTAAATGAACGATTTTAATTACGGAAAAATATGGAATAAATTTGATAAATCTATTTAAATAATTTAAAAGATATTTGGGTCGAAAAATATGAATTTTCAAATATTTAAAAGTTGTTTAAATTCAAATAAGCTTATATGGCACTTTCCATAGCACTTTTCTCCTGCGAATTCTATAACTTTTGGATTATGAGTTAAATGTAACGACGTTTCGCAGAATAAATTGTGAATGTTTTAAAAAGGATAATTAAGCGTATTGAAAGATAATTTGGGATATTTATAAGCAATTCAAAAATAAAGTTGAAAATCTAAGTATGCGGAAACGCCTAGTACATTTGTCCCGCCTGTGAGATCTGGGAAGATAAAATAAGGTGTTTAACTAAGGTTAGGGATGGAGCAACCAGTGCCCTAAACTTACCTGGCCTATATTTTCTTTTCTTAGGCGAGGGGTGGAACAGATCGAAAGGAAAGCCCAGATGCTCTTAAATAAATAGACTGTACTAAGTTTTTGAATTAAAAGAAGATTGGTATTATCCAAATGTTAAGCAATCTCCTAAATGAATGATTTCTATGATCCTATTTACTCAAAAATGTTTTTGTTAAGATTGATTTAGGGTTTATCGTAAACGATGTCTTAAATAACATTGTTTTTGACCCTCCTAAAAGTAAAAGAATTTGGATCAAGAATTAAGTAAGGAAATCTGAGATATTTTCCAAAGTAAAAGAATGAATTACTTAGAATTATCCTAAGTTAAAATAAAGAGATTTCGAAATCATCCGGAAAGAATTAAAATGAAAAGAGACTTAATAAATCCTATATACTCATTTTCTCTTTTTATCGATAATTGGATTTCGAAGGAACCGGGGTCGGATTTGGGTAATTCCTATCCGGAAACCACTTCGAACCAATGTATACGTTCGAACGTGGAGATATGTTGAAGATGATTGAA